>JALAZF010000066.1:12615833-13923750 GCA_022829125.1 Lathyrus tuberosus | reverse complement strand
TGTATGAGATGTGCATTATCAGTGGACTTCAAAGCAATGCATATTTCAAAGAGTTCAAGTTGTGATGCTTACCTCTTTAGGAGCTTTTTGGGCTATCTGCCAAGTTTCTTGTGCCATAAGTAATTTGATGCTTTAGACACTCTCAATTGATCCCTTAGAAGCTTTTAGAATGGTTGGAACCAGCTGGAATCCTTAGGAACAAGTTTGATCTCTTTCTTGCAAAAAGGGCAAAAGTGACCAATGTGGCAACTCTCTCAAATGGTGTTCCAGATGTGGGGAACCATTTGGGACAGTTCAAGGATGATACTTCGAGTGTGTTTGAGGTTTTATCTGGTTTTGAAAGTGATTGAATCAAGACATGGCTTGAAAAATGCAAAAAGTCCAATTTTGAGGTTTTGGAAGGGGACTTTGAGATTTTGGTGTTACAGGTCACATGTGAGAGTTTGGACAGCTTAGATATGACATATTGGATGTGTTTGGATCATGAGCTATGGTGGAAATGCTCTCTAACTCAAAAACTCAGAGTTACCTTGCAAAAGAAGGCATTTTGGACTAGAGAAAGAGATTTTGAGGAAAGCATCAGTTGTAGTGTTTTGGTGTACTTAAACTGAGCACAAATGAGCTCTATTTATTGTAGAACAAGTTTCTTTTGCAAGAAATGGTGAATGGTGGCTGCAGCAGGCCTTTGGCCAATTGGATCACTTTGGAATCTCAAGTCTCCTCTATCCATTGAGTAGAGGTTAGAGCACAGGCTTTGTAGCTTTGGTTCAGAGATAAGTCTTGACACAATTCAATTGGAATAAGCTCAGTTCATGCCACCTTGGTGCATCCATTGAATGCTTGAAAACAAAATTGGATATTTGGCATCTTTGTAGCCTTTTAGGTTTGACATGCTATTTGTATATTCTTGGACTTTGGAGGCTTGGGGATCAGATCATCCCCCTTGGATTTGATCCTCAGATGTGTCCAAAATGATGACAAGGCTTGGATTTGTCAGATTTGAACAAATCGAGCAAAATGCACAAAATCTGCCAAATCTGTCTTGGAAAAACCAGTTCATGAGGCCATGTTTCAAGGGTTGTATCTCCTTGCTTAAATGGAATTTGGAGATTATCTGGTACTTGTTAGAAAGCCCTCATGGCATACTTTAACTTTGATGTCCTACCCAAGACCTGGTTTGACTTGGATCAAGGTGAAAAATGTCCCTACATTTTGGAAAAAGTAAGGCAGATTTTGACTTTGTGAAAATTTCACTAATTGTTGGAAAAATGTGATTTTCATGTTTTCAGCCATTTTGATCACTCCATAACTAAAAATCCATGAAGAATTGGAATGAGATGTAGTTGACACTTTTAAAGTATGCCATGAGAGCTACAAATCCATCTTTGGACCATCCAAAATGGTTGCTTGGATCTTAAGTTATGATCCTTGGAAGTTGGTACCCTAGCCACTTTGTTCCATAACTTAGAAAATTTCTGAGTTTTTTATGGTTACCCCTTTTACAAGTTATCTCACTTTCTTTGGTTTTTCTTGATGAATGATGATTCCAATCACACATTAACATCATTTTAGGGTTAAGGAACCTTGGTTGACCAAAAAAATAAAAAGTCAAACTTTGACTTTTTGTACAGTTGACTTTTTTCTGCAGATGAAATCTAAACTTTGCGATCCTCTATGAAATCAAGTCCTTGACCTAAATCAAACTTAATATATGGATTCCAAAGGTGATATAGGGTGTATTGAATCATGTCCCAAGGTTTGGGAGCATGTCTTGGTCAAAAGTTAAAGGTACAGTTGACTTTTTCTTCAAAACCCTAATTGTGGTTCAGATGAAATTGAAACTTGTGAATCAAGCTTCTTGGATCAATCCATTGTTTCAAATGGATCAATACGGTGTATTGGAGACC
The DNA here is from genome assembly GCA_022829125.1 of Lathyrus tuberosus. Taxonomy (NCBI): domain Eukaryota; kingdom Viridiplantae; phylum Streptophyta; class Magnoliopsida; order Fabales; family Fabaceae; genus Lathyrus; species Lathyrus tuberosus. The sequence continues at coordinate 13,921,843 of JALAZF010000066.1, read as the reverse complement.
CTCAAATCATGTCTTGAGGTCTTGGCTCATGTTTTGTCCCAAAAGTCAACTTAGGGGTGAATTAGGTCAAGAAACCCTAATTCCTGATTTTTTGTGAATGCATCCCCTAAGGCTAAATTGACTGGATGATTGGGTTCATGAGGTCCCTTGGAGTATCTTGGGTTGTGCTTTGAAGCATTGGCTCATATCTAGAGGAAAATTCCCACCTGGAGGCCATGGTCGACCAAAACCCTAATTTGGTGACACTGGCGATCTTGAGGCCTAACCCACTTGGAATGTAGCAAATTTGTGCTTGGTTCTTGATATGAGAGTCCTCTTGATCCTTTATGGGTGTTGGAGAGTTTAGACAAGTTGAAGATCATGTCATTTCTTGATTGATCCTTTGTCTAAGTGCTCAGAGAGGGCTTGAAACCCTAATTCTTGTTTGTGGTGAATGCTCACCCATCTTTGAGGAGATTAGTGAGGCATGATGGTTCATCCATATTGTGATGATGATTTACACAATGACGGGGAATCTTAGTGGTCAAAATTTGGGGTATGACAATATTGAGACCAACAATGAAGTTGCAACTATTGAGGCTGATAATAATTAAGCCAACAAAGGCTCCTCAATCAGAATTCAAAAAGATCATCCTAAGGAACTCATTATAGGAAAACCTAATGAAGGTATTATCACTAGATCAAGGGAAGTGGTATCTACCTCTTTCTTTGTTTATAAGATTGAACCCAAGAATGTGAAGGAGGCTTTAACTGATGAATTCTGGATCAATGCCATGCAAGAATAATTAGGTCTGTTCAAGAGGAATGAAGTTTGGGATTTAGTTCCTACGCCTGAAGGAACAATTGTCATTGGTACAAGGCGAGTCTATAAGAATAAATTTGATGAAAATGGAGTTGTCACCAGAAATAAGGCCAAACTTGTGGCTCAAGGATACACTCAAATTAAAGGAGTATATTTTGATGAGACTTTTGCTCCAGTTGCTCGTATTTAATCCATAAGACTATTGCTAGGAGTGGCATGTTCACTAAAGTTCAAGTTGTTTCAGATGGATGTGAAAAGTGCTTTTTTGAATGGGTACTTACAAGAGGAGGTATATGTTGAACAGCCAAAGGGGTTTATTGATCCTACTTTTCCAGATCATGTGTTCAAACTGAAGAAAGCTCTTTATGGACTAAAGCAAGCTCCTAGAGCTTGGTATGAAAGGCTGACAAATTTTCTTGTCAGTAATGGGTACATGAAAGAAGGAATAGACAAGACCCTGTTTGTTAAAGAAAAGGATGGAAAACTCACGATTGCTCAAATATATGTGGATGACATTGTATTTGGTGGGATTTCAAACCAGATAGTCCAACATTTTGTCAAGCAAATGCAATCTGAATTTGAGATGAGTCTTGTATGTGAATTAACCTATTTTCTTGGATTTCAAGTGAGACAGATGGATGATTCTATCTTCATCTCTCAAAGTAAGTATGCCATGAACATAGTGAAAAAGTTTGGTATGGAGAATGCTAGTCACAAGAGGACACCTGCACCTACTTATTTGAAGCTCTCTAAAGATGAAAAGGTGTTAATATGGATAAAAGTATGTACAAAAGCATGATTAGTAGCCTGTTGTACCTCACAATTAGCAGACCTGACATCACATTTGTTATTGGTGTTTATGCAAGATATCAAGTTGAGCCCAAAATAAGTCACATCAATCAAGTGAAGAGGATCCTGAAGTATGTCAATGGTACAAGTGACTATGGCATGTTATATTCTCATGGCTCTGATTCCATGCTTGTTGGGTATTGTGATGCTGATTGGGCAGGTAGTGCTAATGATAGGAAAAACACTTCTAGAGGATGTTTCTTCTTAGGGAATAATCTTATATATTGGTTCAGAAAGAAGCAAAAATGTGTGTCCTTATCCACTGCTAAGGCTGAGTGTATTGCAGTCGGAAGCAGTTGTTGTCAGTTGATTTGGATGAAGCATATTTTAAAAGAATATAATATCAAACAAGATGTCATGACATTATACTATGACAACTTGAGTGCTATCAACATTTCTAAAAATCCTGTTCAACATAGCAGGACAAAGCACATTGACATTCGTCATCATTTTATCAGGGGTCTTATTGAAGACAAAGTTGTTACTCTTGACCATGTGGCCACTGAGAAGCAACTGGATGATATTTTCACCAAAGTCTTGGATGCAAATCAATTTGAAAAACTAATGATTTAACTGGGAATTTGCATTTTTGGGGAATTATAACAATAATTTTTGTTGATGAAGGAGATAAGGAAGAGGAAGATGTTGCTGCTGGTGATATCATAAATGCCTTTGTTATTGTATAATATGTGGCAAAAAAGTGGGAGTAACGGTGTTTGGTTGGCTGTGGTAGTAGTTTTTGTTGCTGCTTTAATATGGTGTAATGGTCTATGTATGAGGGGGAGAACGACTCAGTGGGAGGAGCATGAGCATGATTTCTCTTCTCTATGTTTTTCTTCTGGGTTGCTATGTTGGTGTTGCTGGAATGCCATATTATATGTCTTGACATCATGTCTTGTTTGGGAGAATTTATTTTTCTCTGTAGAATTTATGTGTGTGCTTGTGTTTACTTTACTATGAGTGGGAAGTGTTCTGGTTGTTCTCTTGAGGGGGAGTATATGATTCTATGTGACAGGGGGAGTAAGATCTAATTTTCCGATCGTGCCTGTAAGGGTGAGTATGTTGTTTGTGTACTTAGGCTATCTAAGTGTGTTTGTTGTGATTGTAGCTATGATGTCAGACAGAATGTCCTGACATTGTAATTTAGAATTTTTTGGGAGAATCTTGGTTTATGAGAGTTGTTTTTCTTTCTGCGTGTCTTTCTGTTAGGATGGCTCTCCTCTTTAGTGTTGTTGTGTGTGCCTTTGATATGCTCTGGTATTATACCAAGTATGTGTGTGGTTTTTTGTATCTTGTGGTGATTGCCGGTGTTTTTCTTTTTCTCAAGTAATTTATGTCAAGGTTGTTTTAGCCAAAATTTGGCAAATTGGGAGATTGTTAGTTCTGTGTTTTTGGGATTAGCAGCAATTTTGTTAAAACATGTATCACCACAAGATGTTAAGCAAGATGTTTTGACATGTTGCTCAGACATCATTGCAGAGATGTTAAGCACGATGTCGTGACATGCTAGTTAAACATCAGTGCAGGTTTTAGGTTTTACTTCTTGGAAGATTTGTTTTTTAAATGTGAGATTCCTTTTAGTTTTAGCTCACATATTGGCGCAGTCCAAGAAAGGTATTTTAGGAACACCTGTTTTGTTCCAGATGTGCACTTGTTTCATAAAAAGGAATGTTGATACATTTTAGGAAACGTGTGTTCTGTTCTTGATTTTATGCAGAAGATTCTGCATAATAAGTGCAACATTCCATATTGGATTTATTGCGTGTTTTATGCCTAAGCTCATGCTTATCAAAGGCTATTTAAAGAGGACAGTGCTAAACCTAATTTACAGAAGTGAAAGCTACGCTTGAGATTAGTGAAATTTGGGTTTTTTAGTTGTTCTTTGTTATTTGTGATCCACTCTTACATCACTTTGATATCAGAGTTGGACTGTGTTTTATTTGTGAGCCATTTATGCACCACTTTAATGCTTGAAGTGGACTGAGTTTATTGAGTTGTAATTGTGAATCACTTGTGAGATTTTAAGCAAGAGTGGATTATGTGTCGTTAGAAGTGTGTCTTCTATTGTTCGTTGTTATAAGTTTTTATCACTGTTGTGTGATTGAAGGGAAGTGAGAGGGGTCTCATATCTAAGAGTTTCTTAGATAGAAATAGCACGGGTAGTGATTAGGTGCGAAGATTGTAAACCAGAGGTTGTTTGCTTGGGCTTCAAACTAATATTATTATAGTGGATTTCCTTCCTGACTTGGATGCCCCCAGATGTAGGTGATGTTGCACCTAGCTGGATTAACAATTAACTGTGTTATTTACTTCCATCTATTTATTTTAATTGCATAATTGTTTGTGTTGTGTTATTGTCCTGATCCCAGTGTTGTGACATCGTACTCGACATCTGGTGTCTGATTACCAGAATTTCATTATTAAAAAAATTAATGCTTTAAATATGTTAGTAGAAACATTATTTTAAATTAAATAAAAATAATAATTCAATTTCATTTTAACTTAACACTTTTTAGCCTTTTAAAATTTATTTAATTAAATATAATACTAATGAGATGTCTTGAAAGACACTACATGAACAATTACTTGGGGTACACACTAACTCCTAGGAAGACTTCTATCAAAAACAAGGGGATGCCATGCATATACCTTAAAATGTTTACCTTAATAAAATCATGAATTTGATCAAACCAAGTGAAATCCCTATGAGTGGAGGAAATACTAGCATGCTTGTCAACACAAACATTCCTTTCTCTATGAATATGAAATACCATGAATTACATTCACTACTACGAAAAACCCATTTAACGACATCAGGTTTACCACGGATTCGTATCCCAACGTTGTAATACGTTAAAAAATTTATAACGCCATATTTAACGACGGTTGTACTAAAGAACCGTTGTAATAAAAGCTGTGTAACAAGCTTCGATTCCCAGCTACTACATTTTTTTTCCATAATTTTACATTTTAAACACGGTTGTATTAAAGCACCGTTGTAATACATGTAACAAGCTTCGATTCCCAGCAACTATATTTTTTGTCATGTTTTTGTATTTTAAACATATATTTTATTTCTTTTGTTAGTGTTACAGGGATTTAACCTCAAAACTCAAAATTCATCATTGTTTTTCTTTTAAACATATATTTTATTTCTTTTGTTAGTGTTTTTAAGTGCAAGAGAATAGTATATATAACTTTAAAAAGAAAACTGTAAGAGATGAGCATATATAAAATAAAATTTTATTAAGATTCCATTAAGAAGAGTACATTGATAATCATATTATATATATTCATCAATGTTAGAGCCCATTGCTGCAAATGCATCTTCATAATCCAGACATCTCTCCTCACTCCCCTCATCGGAATCATAATAAACTGTTCTCCTTTTCTTCTTTATCTTTTTCTTCTTCAGCTTCTTCTTCTTCTTCTTCTTCTTATCCTTCCTCACCCTTAAGGCATCTCTGGCCGCTGGTTGGACCTCCTCTATTAGCGCGTGACGTTCCTCATTGGTGATTCTAGCATTCTCATTTGTAGAACTACTCATTGTTACGAAGAATATATTATGAAGAAATGTAAAGTTGTCTATTTATAGATGAGGTTGAAGATGAAAAGTCTGATAGTTTAATGCTTGCAATGATGATAACTTGTAAATGGTTGAAATTCTGGAACGGTATTTTTTGAAAAACGGAGAAAATTTTAAATCATTATGGCAGTGTTCTCTACTCCAGGAAGAGCGAGGGTTAATAATATTACAACGGTTAGTAATAATAACCGTAGCGATACCCCTTATACTAGGCAACAACATTTTTCTATTTTACGTAATTATAGAAAAATGTTGTTTCCTGGAGTCAAACCTTGTACCAATTAGAAGGTTTATCGCTACGATTAATATAACTAACCATTGTGATATTATTAAAATAATATATATATACTTATCATTACGGTTATTTTAGAAAACCGTTGTGAAATATTTACCTATATAAGGGAATTAACTTTCTATTATTGACAGTAGCGCCGTTTCCTTCACAGCGAAACCCTAGCACCCATTTTTGGCCGCAAACTTCGTCTTTTTATAGAATCCGCGAGAAGAAATACAAGAAGTATGAAGCTTTTGATTTAAGCTTCTTCCTCCTTGTAGTTCTTCTTGCAGAATCTAAAACTAGATGAACATGGCGATGATGATGGTGGTAGCAAGCGTAATGTACATATTGTTTATGGAAAATAAGGTAATCTTCTACTTCAATCTTTTTGTTAGATAGTTCTCATTATCTCGTTGGCTTCATGTTGTTTTTGTTGATTGTTCTCATTTTGTGCAGATTCGACTTCAATGCTTCACAAGCAATGTGAACTTCATTGTAATGGTACAATCTCACTTCTTAGGGTTTTGTTTCAATTTTGGTTGTTTTGTTTTGAATACTAACTAATTTTCTTCATTGCTTCCCACTTCTTAGGGTTTGTTTCACATGGTGATGATGATGGTGGTACATATATATATGAATTCATTCTGATAAGGTACATATATATGAATTCATTCTTATATTGTATATGAAATTTAGTTTATTATATACTATGTATATTGTTTGTTTCACTATCCTTTTATTGAAAATGCAATCAGTTAAATTGATATAGAACATTAGTTTATTATATATATATACTATGTATATTGTATATAGTTAAATTTAATACTAACTAATTTTCTTCATTGCTTCCCACTTCTTAGGGTTTATTTCACATGGTGATGATGATGGTGGTACATACATATGAATTCATTCTGATAAGGTACATATATATGAATGCATTATGATATTGTATATGAAATTTAGTTTATTATATACTGTGTATATTGTTTGTTTCACTATCCTTTTATTGAAATGCAATCAGTTAAATTGATATAGAAACTTATAATCTGAAAAATTAGGATGTATTTGAAAACTAACCTTTATCATGTCAATGTTTTCCGAATTCCATCCATTTCATCCAGCACATTTAATGTTCCTTAACATAAAATTTATGGTCTAATGGTCCATTTGCTTCAATTCATCGATATCTTTTCTTATAGTTTACCTCATCGTCGTCACTAATCATCGTGGTTGTTAAGATCATGATTGTTATGATGATAAAATCGCGATGATTTTTGGCGATGATGAGGTAAACTATAATAAAAGATATCGATGGATTGAAGGAAACCGACCATTGAACCATAAATTTTATGTTAAGGAACATAAAATGTGCCGAATGAAATGGATGCAATTCGGAAAACAGTGGTGCGTTTAAGTTGGTTTTCTAGAACAATTTAATTTTCAGATTATATAGTTCTTTACCAATTTTAATGGTTGTATTTCTTTAATTAGGTGGATGGTAAAACAAGCAATATACATTTGTATTTAATAAACTAAGGGTACATTCCACAACGGTTGAAATACAAAATCGTTGTGATAGTTAATATATATGACAACAGTTGATACTGATAACCGTTATGATAGTTAATTTATATTACAACGGTTGAGATACCTAACCGTTGCAATATATCGCGTGCTTCTAGAATACAACAACGGTTTCCAGACCGTTGTAGAAACGGCGAACTTACAACAACAATCTACATAACAACGCCTTCGCCCGCGTCATTATATGTCATTCCTAACCGTTGCTAAATGAGTTTTTCGTAGTAGTGATTGAATGTGTTAACTTGATTCAATCCATCCATCTATATTTAACCCAGCAATAGACTAAGTTGTGATTAGAGAAAGCTTGCACTACAAGAAAGCATTCTGACTCATGCTAAAAATGGAACCAGTTATTCTTAAAAGCCATATACACTTCCATCATCTCCCCAGTGAATTCATAATATAACGCATTACCATTTTCAATAAAGTTGAAGAAGGTTCCCTTATGTTCACCTTTAGTGTTTTGAAAGATGCCACCACAAGCTAAGGAGGAAAGATTCCCAAAATCCATGCCATATAAGTTCCATTTGATCCACCCAAGTGGAGAGGTTTCCACAATATATAAGTAAGAGTTGGAGGATTATGAGGATGCATTTTTTTGGATAATGCTTTGAGAATGGAAAATTCCAACATTAAAGTATTTGAGTTGGTTGAAAAAGTGTTATTATCCATGTTCTAGGAGATATTGTCCCTGGAAGAAGTCCAACATATTTTGATATCCTTAGATCTAAACTGGTTTCTAGCATTCCAAATACCATAAATCGTGTGTATAATGGCTCTAGGAACTATAATTTTGCAATTTATAGAACAAGGTTGATTAATATGATTCCAACAATTATCAATATATGAGATTTGTCTATGATTGTTGTTGATTGAAGCTAACCAAGATAGCAAATAGGAAGCAAAAACACAATAAAAAAGAAGATGTTGAGAAGTTTCACTCTACTTGAAACAAAAGGTTGTAAATCGAAGGTCAGTAGCAACCTCTAGCAGCAAGATTGTCATTATTGGGAAACTTGTTCTGTATGAATCTCCAGGAAAGTAATGATTTAGATGGAGGAATGCTAGAGTTCCAAACTGATTTGTGCTCGGGGACGAGTTGGCTAGGTTTTGCAATAAATTTCTAAGCTTCTAATAACTAACGTCATCTAAATCATCAATTGGAATATGGCAAGCATTGATGATGATGCAGAGATTGGGAAAAGGCAACTTGATATTAGAAGGAACCATCCCAATTTTGTTAATTAGAAAAATACTCACTTTTATGGTAAAAAAATATTGGTCTAAGATTGACATGTTTATAACTTGAGCTATGTGTGGAACACACCAAGCATCAAGCTAAAAGTTAATTTGTCTTCCATTTCTAAGAATCCCAACTGAATTATCAATGATAATATTATAAGAGCTTTTTGTAGAACTCTAAAATGAATGATTAGGTGTGATGCCTTATAAGACTATCATTCCTCATAACTCTATCCTTAAGTAAAGTGTACCAACTTTCTTTGGACATGAGAAGTTCCCAAGAAAACTTGAGATTTATGGCTTGATTTAAGGTAGATAGGGACCTAAGACGAAGGCCCTCAACAGTAAGAGGTCTGCAACATTTCCATCAAGCCTTTGTGATAATCTTCCATTGCTCAATTCCTCCACTCTATATAAAATTCCTCATCCATGTTTCTAATGTTCTGATCAAACTAACAAGCCAGTCATAGATTTGAATGCAATAAGCATGTTATGGATTTTAGACTTAACAAGTTGAACTATACTAGATATGGATAAAAGGGAGGTTTTCCAAGCTCATAATTTGTTTTTAATTCTATCCACAATGAATTGGAAGTGCTTAATTTTTGTCTTACCTATGAATATAGGTGTTCCCAGATAAATAAAAGGGATGGTTCCTAAAGTGAAGCCAGTCAGGGAAGTAATTTGTAACTTTTTGGCATTTCATATTTCCCCTACAAAGATAATGGATCTGAAAGCATTACACCTCTGGCTAAAACAAGTTGCATATTTATCCAAAAGATTACCACTTTCTTTAATATACCTAATGTCACCTCTACAAAATACAATTATGTTATCAGCATATAAAGTATGGGAAGACACATCTACCTTCTTATTTCCATTCATAGGCATCATTTTGGAGGTAGCCACAAGTTTAGATATGCTTCGACTATAAACTTCTTCTGCAAGGAAAAAATAGAAGAGGTGGGAGAGAGTCACCCTATCTCACACCTCTTTGACAACTGAAGAAACATATTTGTCTTCCATTTATGGAAATGGAAAGGAAATTAGATTGAATAATGATGTGTGTCTAATGACAAAATTTGTTAATAAAGCCAAAGCATTTGAGGACCTTAAGCAGGAATGGCCAACTGAGTGTGTCAAAAGCTTTTGAGATGTCAAACTTAAGACAAAAGTCTTGGCATATTTATGAAAGAAATCTACCGCATATTTTAGTGGGAAAATTTGAGATTAAGTTATTGATTAACTTAACTTGCAAAACAAGAGTCTCCACTGCACTTTTATTTTATCCAAAAGAAAGGGAAAAGAGCGAACAAAACCTAAAGAAGTTCTAACACAAGAACAAATAAACAGAGACAAGGTAAGGGAGTTGGTTACGCAAAAGGAAGGTGTTAGCACCCAAAATGTCTATAGTACTCTATAGGAACCTCTTTGTAAATCTAGCGTTTGGCTTATATAAAGGGGTTATTTGCAAAAGATGGGGAAGATGAAAAGAGAAGTATTTTTTTTTTTATAATTTTGTGTTTGAAAAGACTTCCTGAGTCTCGTACCTACGTACCCACAAAGTGTAATTGAGGATCAAAACCTCGTAATTCGTGGTAAAAATAACCAAAATGGTTTTTTATGATTCATTTTAAATGAAAAGACAACTTGTCATTTTAAGGAGAAAACTTCAACTAATCACCCATAAGTATGTGAAAATGGACCTTTGCATCACCATGAGAAGGACTCCAACTTGGATAAAATCATCAAGTATGCCACTAACTCTCAAAAGTGGAAAAGTTTCAACTCAATTCAAACAATACTATGGGGATAAGAGGATCACATCTCAACTATAAATGACTCATGTCTAAACTTTATGAAAAAAGTTAAAAGGGAAAGTGCACAAAGACACAAAATGGTTTAAATAGGTTAAGTGTTTTTTAAGTCTTTTGAAATATGGTCAAAGTATACTTAAAATTGATTAACACTTATTAAGAAAATGAATTTTGAAAAGGCACTTGACAAAGTCAAGGTTTATTATGAAAGAGGTTCTAGTTTGAAAGAAGAAGGTTTTGAAAAAAGGGAGAGAATTTTGAAAATTAAAGAAGTGGAGGAGATGAAGAGGATATCCTAAAGCATAAATTAAAAGTTAATGAAGGAAAGATCTAACCAAGATGCAAGCCTTTGACATAACAAGCCAAAACTCCCATCCTTTGGACTCAAGCAATAATCAACCAGATAAGCAATAAGATAAGCAGAGAAAACCAAGAAAAGAGATAACCAAGCATCCAAGTCAAGTCTTCATAAGAGGTCTACTCAAGGTTTCAAACTGCCAAATAAGATCCAAGGTCTCAAGATAATAATCCAAAGCATGGGTCAAGGATCCTAATTCTAAGTCCATCATCCATGAGCAAAGGATAGTCACCAAGTAGTCCAAGGAACACATTAGAGTTTTAAGGTGTTTATGCCTTTATTAATGTCTAGAAAGGAAAAGAAAGTCCAAGTCGACAAAGAGAAAAAGACATAAACATAAACATAAACAAGATGAATAAAATGATATGATAATGATAAACATAAGAATAAAGAGTACAAAATAAAGAAGCATAAAGATAAGAAGCATAAAGGTAAATGAGCATAAAATAAAAGGCATAAAGTAAAAGTTAGTACAATTAAGGTTAGTGTTAGTGTAGACATTTTTTCATTTGAAGTAGATTACTCAACTAATCAACTCAACAATGTGTGAGAATTTTGCATCATCCTTTGAGAAGGGCTCCAGCTTGGATAAAATCAACAAGTATACCACTAGCTCTCTTAGGTGGAAAAGAAACTACATATTATGGAGATAGGAGATTTACATCTAAACTAAAGATGACTCATATCTAAAAATGGACCAATATGATCACTTTTCAATTAGGGACAAATGTAGCGCTATGTTAAGCAATCATAGCACAGTCAATAAAGAAAATCATCCTAGGGAGGTCGGTCAATAAAAATCTATGTACAATACATGTTAGAGATGTGATATAAAGATCACACTCCTAAAACATGTAGCACAAGTCAAAATAGGTTGATCAAGACCTAAGTCAAGGAAAGATGGATCCACTGCATCAATCAACCTCTCATAGTACTTTGGACAAACTTATGCATTAATCCAAAGTACCTCAATTGATTAAATGATAAATCAAATGGTAGATTTCAATTGATGAAAGTTCATCAAGCACCTGTAACACCCATATATAAATATATATGACTAGAAGATACATATTATACATGTTTGCAAGTTTGGTACTGAAATAGAAATAAGTTCCTAGTAGCACATTACATGCCGAAACATAAAAAATAAAAACCATGGCATAATTTACACAATATGCTCTAAAAGACTAAGAACTAGATCATATCAAATGATCTCAAAATAGAGTCTTCACAGTAGAAACAATGCCATTCAAAATGCTAAGATTAGTAAGGGCATCAAACAACCTTGTCCTTACACTTCACGGAACCTGAATCACCTGAAATATAATCAACAACACGGGGTGAGATAATAATCCTAGTGGGTTACCTATCTTATGGATTCTATCAGCTTTACAAGGTTCTAACCAATCCTAACTCAAGCCCAGAAGGGGAAGAGACAAGGCTTAAGCTCACAACTTCACGCTGTATGGAACCATGTCACTTGAGTTCATCAACTCAAACAACCACTAGTCGGAAACTATACCAAGGCACCCCCTTTTCCCGTCCTCTCCTACGTCTAGGACTTTCGGCCGAGTCATGGATCCTTGTAAAGAACTTTGACATACAAAATGGATTCAGATTCAAGGTGCTTTCCACATGAATCGTCGCTTCCCATGGGATCGGTCCCCATCTCAAGCCTTTTACCTGTATGCTCCACTCGTACTACACACGAGGATCAAACCTATCAAAGTAATATTGTGCACATTCCAGAGGAGCACTCTACATAAGCCTCAAATCTTGGAACGACATGTCTCAAGGGATTGTTTGCGACTACATGATCACAACATAAACATGATTGTATTCGACAATCGTAAGGCGACAAATTCACCTTATTCTCAAAGTAACACAAAGCCTACACATGTTCCATATAATGCATCTCACTCTCAAGTTATGTCAACCACCCATCCGTAATACATACCTAGGTATCACATTGAATGGATGTCACTTTCTAGAGTTATTCAAGTCATAATCCTAATATTTTTAACTTAAAATTGATCACTAGGTTAACTCACTTAGTTCAACAATTAATCCTCACAACTTTCATTTAGTTAATATATATATATATATATATATATATATATATATATATATATATCATGACAAGTGATTAGGAAAGCATACCACATGATTAGAAACAAGAAACAAGCAATTTTTCTAAAGAAAACAGGGTATAGGTTGGCCTATGGGGGTTTCAGGTCGGCCTAAGATACGACGCATGAGCAGAAGCCACAAACTTCAATATTTATGCGTGGAGGTCGGCCTATGGTGATTTCAGGTCAGCCTATGGTGGATTTCAGGTCAGCCTATGGTGATTTCAGCCCGACCTATACTGATGGTTTTCACATAAAACTAAACTTTTTTTTATGCCAAACTATTCCCATACCATTCTCAAACCATTTCCTGCTATTTCTCGGTAAAATTCCTCTGTTTCAACCTGCATAACTTCTCTTGGTTTCCAATTCTATCAATCATGTTACCCAACTATCAATAACATGTAATATGTTTCTTCAACAACTCACATACTTTCCACATGTATCTTAAAATTCTAAACACACAAACACAACAATAACAACAATATCAACACATGAATCACACTAAAACATGAAGAACACTACCAAACAACTTTCATAGAAGTTCATGGCTATAAGAAACATATATTTCAAACTATCATGATTCATGGAAAATATTAATTATTATCATAAAATAGAACTCATGTTGTCATGGATTTCACACTAATCTATGATTCAATAACAAATCCCTAATCCCTAAAATCAAAGGTTTCTAACTAGAGCCCACCTTAGCCAAAGAGATGAAGAAGATTGTTGTTGTAAGATGATAAAGTGAAAATGGTGATGATGAATCTTTAGTTCCTCTTCTTCTCCCTTTCCACGACATTTCTTCTTCTTTTTCCCCAAATTTCCTTTCTTTCTTTTTCCTTAGTTATGTTGTTTCTGATGTATAGAAAGAAGAAGTATCATACATGATCACTAGATGGAAAAGTTGTAAAGAGGTAGTATGAATATACGGTGGAGAGAGGCTTAGAGGACTAGAACATGAGGTCACACTTTTTTTTTTTGCTGATAAAGAAATGTGTGGTTGGAAAAGGATAAATATAGTAAAACAAATATCTCATGTGCCATTAATTAAATATTTGTTCTACTAGACCAATTGACTCATTATTAGTGTTAAAAAAATGTACCAATTAATAAAAGGTCAATTCCAATTAATATTAATTAAGTCAATCTGAACTCACTAGTTACTCTAATTATTCCAACTGATAACTTTCAGAGTACACATGAACTTAGTTGATCTCAACTGATATAAATTGGGGTATTTAAGTAAACATGGGGTATTACTTCCTCCCCCCCTTAAAAAACTTTGTCCTCAAATTTAAATATTACCTAAAAAAGGCGAGGGTAAGTATCCCACATCTCGAACTCAAGCTCCCAAGTAGCATCACTTGGATGTGTCTCATCCCACTGCACCTTAACAAGAGGAATTTCCTTGTCTCTCAACACCTTAGTTTCTCCCCCCACAATACGACTTGGTAGTGGTTCAAAGGTCAAATCTGCTTCTATCTCAATTGTATCTGGTAGAATTGGTTGAAGAGGGTCGGGTATAAACTTTCAGAGTTGAGACACGTGAAAAACGTCATGCATCTCGGATAGAGAAGGTGGTAAGGCTAGTCTGTAAGCTACTTCACCAATCCTCTCTAGAATGTGATATGGTCCCACGTATCTCGGACTTAACTTCCGCGACTTAAGCGGTCCTTTCAATCTCATCCTTGGAGTAACTTTCAAGAATACATGATCACCTTCTCCAAATTCCAAAGGCCTTCTTCAGCTATTCGCATAGCTCTTTTGACGGTCTTGTGCTTTCTTAACCTTGTCACAAATCATTCTAATCTTTTCCATAGTCTCTTGAACAATCTCCGGTCCTAAAATCCTTTCCTCACCAACTTCTATCCAACATAAATGCGTTCTACATTTCCTTCCGTACAACGCTTCGTAAGGATCCATACCATTACTTGCATGGTAACTGTTATTGTAAGAAAACTCAATCAACGGTAAAAGTTCCTTCCAATTTCCTCCACTTTCAAGCACACAAGCCCTTAACATGTCTTTCAAAGTTTGTATCGTCCGTTCCGTTTGACCATCCGTTTGAGGATGATTCGACGTGCTCAAACACAACCTTGATCCCATGGCTTGTTGAAAAGCTCTCCAAAACCTTGAAGTAAATTGTGCGTCTCTATCACATAAAATGCTAGAGAGAACACCATGAAGTCTCACAATCTCCGCAATAAACAACTTCGCAAGATGACTTGCTTTGTAAGCGGTCTTTATGACCAAGAAATATGCTGACTTCGTCAACCGATCTACAATCACCCAAATAGAATCATAGCCACCTTGAGTATGGGGTAAACCAACTGTAAATTCGATTGAGATGTTATCCCATCTCCATACCGAAATCTCCAACGGTTGTAACAAGCCACCCGGTGTTTGGTGTTCAATCTTCACATGTTGTCACACTACACATTTTGACACAAACATCGCAATATCTTTCTTCATCCTGAAGCACCAATAATCCCTTTTTAAATCTTGGTACATCTTCGAAGAACCAGGATGCATAGTAAAAGCTCCCTTATGTGCTTCTTCCAAAATCTTCCTTTTTAGTACCGCATCATCCAAAACACAAATATTTTGATTAAATAGAATAACTCCATCTATGGCTCGTGTGAAACCTGGTTGAAACAAAACATCTTGCAACTTCGCATCTAGCACTTGCCCTCGTTGGATTTCATCTCTCAAAGTAGAATTAATATTCAAGTTTCCCATTATCACACCATCCGGAGTCCAAACAAATTGAAGATTAAGATCTCAAAACTTTTCCAATAATGCATACTCATATATCATCAACTCGGCCTTATGTACTTCCTTCTGACTTAATGCATCGGCTACTTTGTTTGCCTTGCCTGGATGATACTTCAACTCAAAGTCAAAATCTTTCAAGTACTCTATCCATCTCATTTGACGCATGTTCAACTCAATCTGATCAAACAAATATTTTAAACTCTTATGATTGCTGAATATTTCAAAATGTACTCCATACAAGTAATGGCGCCACACCTTCAGTGTAAAAACAACAGCCGCTAACTCCAAATCATAAGTTGGATAATTCTCTTCATGAACTTTCAAATGACGTGAGGCATAAGCTACAACTTGACCACCTTGCATTAACACACCTCCCAAACCCCTCTGAGAAGTATCACAAAATACTTCATACGGCTTACTAGGGTCAAGAATAATCAAAACAGGAGCAGTTGTCAATCTTTCCTTCAAACCCATGAAACTTTGTTCGCAACATGAATCCCAACTATACAGAAACTCCTTTCGGGTAAGTCTAGTAATCGGTAAAGCCAATTGAGAAAAGCCTTTGATGAACCTCCTATAGTAACCTGCTGATCCTAAGAAACTTCTGACTTCTGAAGCATTCTTCGGTATTTCCCAATTAATCACCGTTTCGACTTTTGATGGATCTATCACCACTCCTCTTTGAGATATAACATGACCAAGAAACTTTACTTCCGTCATCCAAAACTCACACTTTCTTAACTTGGCAAAGAGTTGTTTCTCTTGCAAGATCGATAGAACAATCCTTAAATGTTTTCCGTGCTCTTGTGGAGTATGAGAATAAATGAGAATGTCATCAATAAAGATTACCACAAATTGGTCTAAGTAAGGCTGGAATATTCGGTTCATGTAATCCATGAAGACAGCTGGAGTATTTGTCACATCGAAAGGCATAACAAGAAATTCATAATGACCGTAGCGGGTTCTAAATGCGGTCTTTGGTACATCTGAACTCTTCACACAGATTTGATGATAACCCGACCGTAAATCAATCTTTGAGAACACACTGGCTCCTTTCAATTGATCTAACAGGTCATCTATCTTGGTTAAGGGGTACTTGTTCTTGATGGTGACTTTATTCAACTGGCGGTAATCAATACACAAACACATTCCACCATCCTTCTTCTTTACAAGCAATATTGGAGCTCCCCAGGGTGAAACACTAGGTCGAAAAAAATGTTTAGCCAAAAAAATCTTCCAATTGTTACTTCAACTCTCTTAGCTCAAGTGGTGTCATCCGATATGGAGAAGCGGATATAGGAGTCATTCCCGGTATCTGGTCAATAGAGAATTCCACTTCCCTCTCTGGAGGGAGAGAAATGACATCCTCGGGGAAAACTTCTGGAAACTCACAGGCTACAGGGATTTGCAAAATTTCCAGGTTGTTACTCGTTTTCTTAGTGAGAATCAAAAGAACAAACTTTTCTTCTTCAAATAATAAATTAACCATACCAACCGTACCTTCCAAAATAGTAGCCAGTACATCTTTCGGAGTAGCTTCCCTTGAAGGAATGATGATTAACTTCTCCTCACAACCAATAAATATTGAATTAGCAGAGAGTCAATCCATCCCCAAGACTACATCAACTTTCTTAAGCGGCAAACAAATAAAGTCAATATGAAAAACTCTACCATCCACCGATAATACACATTTTTCACAAATCAAAAGTGTCTCGACCATCTCACCCATGGCGGTAGTAACCACCATGGGAGGAGACAAAGGAATAGCTTGCAACCCAAGTCGTTTCATACATTGCATCGACACAAAGAGAGTGTTGCTCCACAATAAAACAATACAAAACAAGGATGTCCATTTATGAAACACGTACCCGCAATCAAAGAGTTGTCGTCCTTGGCCTTCTTTGAATCCAAAGGTATAAACTCGGCCGATATTCTTCCCTTGCACTTGATTCTTATTCTGGGGGACAATTTCTCGCTATATGGCCTACTCCTTGACATTGATAACATCTTGGTCCTCCGCTTCCTTCATTGGTACAATTCCCAAAATGATTCTTACCACAAATTCGGCACGAGGGAGGGGTGTTAGGTCTAGCACCCTGCACCTATTTCCCTTTGAAGGGTTGTTGTCTAGGCCCAAACTATTGACACGGTCTTCCTTGATCCCTCTGACAACCTCTAGCCACATCTCTCTCTTTTTGGACTCTCTTCAGGCTATGCTTAGCTACATAGAACTGTCTCAGTAACTCAACATAAGTAGTGAACTCTCTTTGAGACACACTATGAGAGATTTCTGTCCTTAGACCAAAAAGAAACTAATCAATCTTCCATTTTTCATCCGGAGCATACATGGCATGCCTAGAGTAAGCAGCCATACCCTCAAACGTCTCAGCATAAGTGGCTACGGTCATATTACCTTGTCTCAATTGTTGGAATTCAAACTCCATATGAGTCCTCAAGGAGCTAGAAAAATACTTATCTATAAAGGTAGTTTTGAATTGTTCCCACACCTTAGGCACACCTTGGATAGTCATAAGAGCCGAAACACCTTCCCACCACCTTATAGCGGGACCCTTCAACATGTGAGAAGCAAATACCACTTTGTTCTCTTCACTACATGGTACTATCAAAAAGATCTTCTCCACACCCGACACCCATTCGCGAGCTTTCACTGGGTTTAGTCCACCATGAAATTTTGGAGGATTCATGCGGAAAAGGTCCCAGAAGCTTTCACATGTAGCTTCTGGTGGAACCATTGCAGAATGAGGACCTCCATTCATCTGTTGCAACATCTGTTGCATGAACTGATTCTACTGCTGCTGCATCTGCTGTACAAACTAAGGCCATTGGACATTCTCACTACCACCTGGGGGATTCGATTCGGATGTCTGAGTCACGGGTCTACCATGTCTTCTGCATCCGTCAACCATGCCCCTAAACGTTATACAAATAGAATCAAGTTGATCATGCTCAATATTATAAATATAACATTTGGAACAACGATGTCCGCACACATATGAAGCAGAAAGAAATACTTATAATATTTCATGGCTAGGTCAAGGATACAACCTGCTCTGATACCAACTGTAACACTCATATATAAATACATATGTCTAGAAGATACATATTATACATGTTTGCAATTTTGGTACTGAAATACAAATAAGTTCCTAGTAGCACATTGTATACATTACATGCCGAAACATAAAAACTAAAAACCATGGCATAATATACACAATATGCTCTAAAAGACTAAGAACTAGATCATATCAAATGATCTCAAAATAGAGTCTTCACAGCAGAAACAATTCCATCCAAAATGCTAAGATTAGTAAGGACATCAAACAACCTTGTCCTTACGCTTCACGGAACCTGAACCGCCTGAAATATAATCAACAACATAGGGTGAGATAATAATCCTAGGGAAAGGGACAAGGCTTGAGCCCACAGCTTCATACTATATAGAAACATGTCACTTGAGTTCATCAACTCAAACAATCACTAGTCAGAAACTATACCAAGGCATCCCCTGTTCCCATCCTCTCCTACATCTAGGACTTCCGGCCGGGTCATGGATCCTTGTAAAGTACTTTGACATATGAAATGGATTCAGATTCACGGTGCTTTACACATAAATCGTCGCTTCCCATGGGACTGCTCCCCATGTCAAGCCTTTTACCCATAGGCTCCAATCGTACTACACACGGGGATCAAACTTGTCAAAGTAATAGTGTACATATTCCAGAGGAGCACTCTACATAAGCCTCAACTCTTGGAATGACACGTCTCAAGGGATTGTTTCCGACTACATGATCACAATGTAAACATGATTGTATTCGACAATCGTAAGGCAACACATTCACCTTATTCTCAAAGTAACACAAAGCCTACACATGTTCCATATAATGCATCCCACTCTCAAGCTATGTCAACCCCCCCATCCATGATACACACCTAGGTATCATATTGAATGGATGTCACTTTCTAGAGTTATTCAAGTTATAATCCTAATATTCTTACCCTAAAATAGATCACTAGGTTAACTCACTTAGTTCAACAATTATTCCTCACAACTTTCATTTAATTAATGTATATATATATCATGGCAAGTGATTAGGAATGCATACCACATGATTATAAACAAGAAACAAGCAATTTTTCTCAAGAAAATAGGGTATAGGCCGGCCTATGGGGGTTCCAGGTCGGCCTATACGAGGTTCCAGGTCGGCCTAAGATGCGACGCGTGGGCAGAAGCCACAGGCTTCAATATTGATGTGTGGAGGTCGGCCTATGGTGGATTTCAGGTCGGCCTATGGTGGATTTCAGGTCGGCCTACAGGGATTTCAGGCCGGCCTATACTGATGATTTTCACATAAAACTCAACTTTTTTATGTTAAACTCTTTCCATACCATTCTCAAACCATTTCCTGCTATTTCTCTGTAAAATACCTCTGTTACAACCTGCATAACTTCTCTTGGTTTCCAATTCTATCAATCATGTTACCCAACTATCAATAGCATGTAATATGTTTCATCAACAACTCACATACTTTCTACATGTTTATCTCAAAATTCTAAACACACAAACACAACAACAACAATATCAACACATGAATCACACTAAAACATGAAGAACACTACCAAACAACTTTCATAGAAGTTCATGGCTATAAGAAACATATATTTTAAATTATCATGATTCATGGAAAACATTAATTATTATCATAGAATAGAACTCATGTTGTCATGGATTTCACACTAATCTATGATTCAATAACAAATCCCTAATCCCTATAGTTAAAGGTTTCTAACTAGAACCTACCTTAGCCAAAGAGATGAAGAAGATTTTTGTTGTAAGATGATAAAGTGAAAATGGTGATGATAAATCTTGAGTTCCTCTTCTCCCTTTCCACAACATTTCTTCTTCATTTTACCCAAATTTCCTTTGTTTCTTTTTCCTTAGTTATGTTCTTTCTGATGTATAGAAAGAAGAAGTAGCATTGTAGCGCGATTTTTTGGTGGTTTCGAATCATGATCGGTTGGGTACTACAGTTCGATTCATTTTATCCTATGAAGTTGATTAAGGAAGGGAAATAGATGTCTCCAATTAACCCTGCTTGCATACTGAATTTAAACAGGTGACTGTTAGTTTACAGATGTTATCAAAATCGTGGGTCTTTCTTTGGTTATTTTTCCTAAGAACACAGTGTCTGGACTATTTGTAAGGTTTTTGGTAATGTGTTTAGATTTGATGCTTTTGGGTTGATTGATGGAGGTACTGGATTTTGTGTTTTTTATTAGTGTGATCGCTAAGATTTTTCAATCTTATGCCTACGTATTCCCGTTTAACGAAACAGGGAAATATGAGCAATCATAGTTCCCTCCTATTCTAAGGGAGCAAAAGATGTTTTGGTGTCTCATTTAAAGCCCAAGACAGAGGCTAAACGGTTTATTTGTATCTTGTTCAAAACCCAAGATGTGAAGCTGAAGGGTTTTTTTTGTGTCTTGTTCAAAGCCCAAGATTGAAGCTAAAAGGTTTGACCGAGAGAGAACTTGTCATCTCTAAAGAGGAACTGTTGACCTTTGTGTGCCTTGATTAAAGCATAAGTTTGATGCTAAAAGGTTGATTGACTCAACCGGGGATTTCTCTATACAAAGCCTAAGAGGAGGCTATTGACCCTACAAGAGGGTGTTTATTATTTGTCTCGTACGAAGCCCGAGATAGAGGTTATAAGGGCTGCCTCAACAAGAGAGTGCTAACGAGTGACTGACTCAACAAGAGAGTGCTTTTATATGTGTCTTGTATGAAGCCCAAGATGGAGGCTAAAAGGGTTTGACTCAACAAGAGAGTACTTTTATCTGTCTTATACGAAGCCTAAGACGGAGGCTAAAAAGGGATTGACTCAACAAGAGAGTCTTACAAAGATGATTGACCCAATAAGAGAGTCCTTTATACTCAACAAGAGAGTGATTTGCTGTCTCGTACGATGCCCGAGATAGAGGCTAAAAGGAAAGTGACTCAACAAGAGATTCTTTTATACTCAACAAGAGAGTGTTTTAGTGTCTCGTACGAAGCCCGAGATAGAGGCTAAAAGGAAAGTGACTCAACAAGAGAGTCTTTTATACTTAACAAGAGAGTGTTTTAGTGTCTCGTACGAAGCCCGAGATAGAGGCTAAAAGGAAAGTGACTCTACAAGAGGGTCTTTTATACTCAACAAGAGAGTCTGAAAAGGTTAGCTCCATTGGGGAGAATCTTTGTACAAAGCCCAAGAGGAGGCTGACTTTCCTGAGGAAAGGATCATTATACAAAGCCTAAGAGGAGGCTAACTTCTGCCGGGGGATTATTGAGATCCCGAGACAGGTCCAAATGGGAGAGCCCTCATGAGAGACGTCGGATTTCTGCTGGAGATTGGTCCAGAGTGATCGGTATTTTTCCTATGCTTTGAAGGAACTTGAGAATGTCTTTGAGACTCAAGGGGATTAGACTGTCCAAGTCTACGGGTGTTGAAGAGTTTTATCTTTTGTAGGGTGCCCAAAGGAGGGAAAGGGCTTTTAAGGGATGAGGATCAACCCTAAAGTGGCCAGAGGTTTGACACTGGAATGACTGCTCTAGCAAAGGATGACTAAGTTCTGTCTTATACCTTTAAGAGGTCGTTAGGGTCCTTGTATTAAGCCCAAGAAAATGCATGAGAACTTCTAAGAAGCCGACGGGTCCTTGTACAACGCCCAAGAGGAGGCGTGGATGCTTTTAGGAAGCCTGTGGTCCCCAAACCAAGAGAAGTTCAAGAAATGCAATTCACAGAGAAGAGATCATTCCAGGAAAGTTCAAGAATTTGGAAGAAACTCAAGAGATGCTATTCACGGAGAATGGATCAACTCTGGGGAGTAGAGTTTCTTTGACGATTTCTAAGGGTGACAGTCTGAGAAAAGGTTCACCGAAAATATTGCCTTTCTCTTTGTTCCATATTGTTTAACCCCAAGAGAAGGGAAGACTGTATCTGGAATCCTACGGGGGATCTAGTTTTGTTTGTATTTAAGAGTGGTCAACAGGGCTTTACCTAGTTCTAGACGTAGTTGTCGGGGGAAACTTTAAATAACTATACTAGTATTACACAGTTGATATTTGACAAGTATATAAAAGGATGTGAAAGAAGACTTACAGTGTAACAGCCCCACAATACAGTTATATACATATGAAAGCAGTAAATGAAAGCGGATAAACACTTACCCGTTGTAGAGCTTTCATGCTGTTTTGTTATTTTTTCAACAAAGAAAGCTTTGATAACAATATTGTATTTAAAATCAAAAGGGAAAGTGCTTTGAAAAGATTATTGGGGCTTACAGCTCAAGGAGAGGCCCAAGTTTTAACGATGATTGCATCGTTGTTTTGAAAATCGCACAGAGGGACTTATACAATATGTGAGGCCCAAAATTGTTTTATTTACAAAGGGGTTGGGTCTTACACTCTATTAGAGGCCCAAAGAGTTTTTGTACAAATGATGGGGCTTACAACTCAAGGAGAGGCCCAGGGTTTCTTTTCTGAACTGGCGATCGCGCCGAGACTTTTGAAAAATGTGTTGGGTCTTATACAAGGACTGAGGCCCAAACTATTTTGGTTTCAAAGAGGGATTGGGTCTTACACTCTATTAGAGGCCCAAATATTTATTTTAAAAAAAGGAATGGGTCTTATAGCTCAAGGATAGGCCCAAGGTTTTTTGTTTGAAAACGGCGATCGCGCCGAGGTTTTTGAAAGCACAGTGGGTCTTATACAACATTTAAGGCCCAAATCATTTTGGTTTCAAAAAGGGGTTGGGTCTTACACTCTATTAGAGGCCCAAAGAGTTTTAAAATGATTGATGAGGGTTGAATTAATCAAAACCCTAATTTTGTTTAAAAAAGGAATTAATTTTGTTAAAAAATTAATAAAAAGTGATGAAAACATGTGAAAAATGAGTGGTGATCTTGGATCAATGTTTCAAAAATCATGTTTATATCCACAAAATGATTGGAAACCAATTAAATTTGGAAAATCAAGGGGGAAAAATATTTCAAATGTTAAAAACAAGTAAAACATTAATTCCTCACAAAAATATCAAATATATGAAATAAATAATATTTTTGAGATTTTTTGGTAAAATAAAATATTTTAACATTTTTGTGAATTATTAAAAAAAAGAATCAACTCAAAATCATTAAAACTCAGAGAGAAATTAATTTTTGAATCAATTAAATAAAATCACAAAATTCAAATATTTGAATTTGTGAAAAAGGCGCCAAGAACATGGCAAGAACACGCGCGTGTTCTGAGTTTGGCCTGATTTGCATTTTCTATCCAATCTCACTGAATACTTGATGAAATCACACAATCCACATATCAATCTGCTCGTTTTCACCTCACAATCATGTCTATGGTCTTTAAGTTCATTTATTTTAAGCATGGAATAAGAAATCAAGACAAAACCTCAAGAACCCTAAAATTTGCATGAAGGCAGAGAATTTTGATACACGATTCAAACAAAGCAATTAATTGAGGGGAAACATTCTATGCATAATTATGAACATCTGGCAAAAGTATTGTGCGAGGAAATATGCATAGATTAAGAGATGACCAAGTTTATGCTTACTTGAAGGTCGTGACAGCAAGAGCAATGTGATTTTTGAGTTGGAGGTGTTACAGATGTGTTGTGATGATCTGAACAGCTTCCCTACACCATATGGAGTGTGCTTGAATGTTTGGACTTGATTAGAAATGGCTGGATCACTTCATGGTATCTCAGATGCAACTTGGTTAAAACCTTGAGCAATTGGCTGGTGATTTTGAGATATCAGTGTTACAGTTGTTGTTTAAGTGTTTGATCAGCTCAGGTATGATGTTTATGAGGTGTGTGTGTGATTGGTTTGGTTGGAATAGCTCTCAAACTCAAAACCCGATAGTGACTTGCTTTGGAAGGCAAATTTAGAAGTGAGAAGGTGATTTTGAGGAAAGCATCTATTTGATGGCTTTGGTGTACTTAAACTAAGCACAAATGAGCTTTATTTATAGTAGAGCAAGTTTGTTTTGCAAGCAATAGTGAATGGCAACTGCAGCAGAGGTTTGGCCAATGTTGATCAATAGGAATCCAAGTCTCCTCTAGCCATTGACTAGAGGTTAGAGCACAGGCCTATGGTTCTTTGGTTCAGATCTTATCCTTGACTCATTAAGTTAGAAATGGCTCAGTTCATGCAACCTTGGTGCATCCATTGAAGGCTCCAAAACAAAATTGGAGTCTTGTCCCCTCTTTAGGCATTTTAGGGTTGGCATGCTACTTTGGGAATCTTGGACTTTGGAGGCTGATGGATTAGTGTTTGTCCCTCCTTGGTCTCCCCCTGAGGTGTTCAGATGGATAAACTTGTTTTTCATTTGCAAAAATTGCTCAAATCGAGCAAAAAGCACAAATCTGCCTTGCCATGATAGTGTGCAGCAAGGCACATTGCCATTGTCATATCTCATGGCTTAAGTGGAGTTTCATGGGGTTCTTGGCCATTTTGGAAAGCCCTCATATGATACAACATATGTGTGATCATAGTTTGTCTTGACACTTTTTGGATCCAAGTGAAAAATGCCCCTATATTTGGAAAAAAGTGAAACAGATTCTGACTTAGTGAAAATTTCACTAAGTGTTGGAAAAAAGTGACATTTTCACTTTTTGTGATTTTGGTCATTCCATAACTTAAAATCCATGGAGAATTGGAATAAGGTGTAGTTGAAGCTTTTGTAGTATGCCGTGAGAGCTACAAACCCATCTTTGGATCAGCCAAAATGGTTGCTTGGATCTCAAGTTATGATCCTTGGAAGTTGGTACCCTAGCCACTTTGTTCCATAACTTAGAAAAATTCTAAGTTTTTTATGGTTACCCCTTTTACAAGTTATCCCACTTTCTTTGATTTTTCTTGATGAATGTTGATTCAAATCACACATTAACATCATTTTAGGGTTAGAGAACCATAATTGATCAAAAAAACAAAAAGTCAAACTTTGACTTTTGGGCACAGTTGACTTTTTATCAGATGAACTTCAAACTGTGCGATCCTCTATGAAATCAAGTACTTGACCTAAATCAAACTTGATGGATTAATTTCATAGGTGTTATAGGGTGTATTGAATTATGTCCCAAGGTTTGGGAGCATGTCTTGGTCAAAAGTCAAAGGCACAGTTGACTTTTTCCTCAAAACCCTAATTGTGGTCCAGATGAAATTGAAACTTGTGAATCAAGCTTCTTGGATCAATCCATTGTGGCAAATAGATAAATATAGTATGTTAGGGACCCTCAAATCATGCCTTGAGGTCTTGGCTCATGTCTTGTCCCAAAAGTCAACTTAGGGATGAATTAGGTCAAGAAACCCTAATTCCTGATTTTTAGTGAATGCATCCCCTGAGGTTAAATTGACTTGATGATTGGGTCCATGAGGTTCCATGGAGTATCTTAGGTTATGCTTTGAAGCATTGGCTCATGCCCAGATGAAAATTTCCATCTGGAGGCCCTGGTCGACCAAAACCCTAATTTGGTGACACTGTCGATCTTGAGGCTTGATCCACTTGGAATGTTGCAGCCTTGTGCTTAATCCTTGATGTGGGAGTCCTCTTGATTTTTGTGGATGCTTGAGAGGTTAGACAAGTTGAAGATCATGTCATTCCTGGTTTGATCCTTTGTCTAAAGCTCAGAGAGGGCTTGAAACCCTAATTATTGTTTGTGGTGAATGCTCACCCATATTTGGGGAGACTGATGAGGTATGATGGTTCATCTATATTGTGATGATGATTTGCACAATGATGGGAAATCTTGGTGGTCAAAATTTGGAGTATGACAAGCATACATGATCACTAGATGAAAAATTTTGTAAGAGGTAGTATGAATATGTGGTGGAGAGAGGCTTAGAGAACTAGTACATGATGTCACAATTTTTTTTTTCTGATAAAGAAATGTGTGGTTGGAAAAGGATAAATATAGTAAAACAAATATCTCATGTGCCATTAATTAAATATTTGTTCTACTAGACCAATTGACTCATTATTAGTGTTAACAATATGTCCCAATTAATAAAAGGTCAATTCCAATTAAGACTAATTAAGTCAATTTGAACGCACTAATTACTCTAATTATCCCAACTGATAACTTTCAGAGTACACAGGAACTCAGTTGATCTCAACTGATATAAATTAGGGTATTTAAGTAAACATTGGGTATTACAGCACCACTCAAGATCTCTTAAACAAGGTGGCCTACACATCCTACAAATTGATCCAAAGAAAAGGTGAGAAAGAAAAAGAAAGAGATCAAGAAGAAAGGAACAACCAAATTGAATCTCAAATTGATTAAATCATCATCAATATCAATCACCTCTCTTGGTGGATTAGGATTCTCCTATCAACACCCAAAGTCTATTGATATTGATGATATCTTTGTTAAAAATCAAGATCCAATGCAACAACCAATAATCAATATTGAAATAGCAACAAGAAAATAAAATCAAGCAATAAGTCAATTCAAATTATTTTAAACGAAAAGTTTTAAAACAAAATTTAAAATACAAAAATTTAGAGAAATGAAACAAGATCTACAAAAAATTAAATCAAGAAACAGTTAGGAGAAAATTTTATGAAGAAAGTATTAAAAAGAATTAAAAAAGAAGAAGAAAGTTTCTTTAAAAAAAGAAGAGAGTGAGATTTGCATAGAAACAAGGCAGTGAAGATAGTAAAACCATTAACATGACACGACCCAGCCCTAAAACAACGTAAATACATTAAAAACAAAAAAAGGAAGAATCAGAATAAATCATCATCTTCTTCCTCATGTCACGCGCAGAAGAAGCTCCAAGGCTAGCACTGCTCCGCCGCGCCGGAGCTCCATGCCGGCAGCGGCGGAGGTCGAAATATACGTGGAAGGATCGAAATGCAATTCTACACTCAAAGCAACAATTAATTTTAAGAATCAATCAACAACAGATTCGAATAGAAAAGTGAATAATTATACCTTCAAAAGCTCAGCTAACGGTAAATTTGAATCTTCTTCGTTATTCTATTATTCTTGCTGGTATTTGGTTTCAATTTGAGATGAATTTGAAGAAAAAAGTAGAAGAAGAATATTGTGAGAAACGGCTTCGCAGTTAAGGTTTCGAGTCAAAAAAAATTTAGAGTTTGTTTGGCTTTTAAGCTTGAGTCTGAATGAATGAATATGGTTCTTATTTATAGAGTGAAAATGGAATGAATTGGATGTCGTTTTAATTTTGTCGTTCGCAGTTTGAATCAATGCGTGTTGCTCGTGTCGTTTTGAATATTTTGCTGGAGTTTGCATTTCAGGTGCACGTCATGTGTGTTGTGAATTGTTTGCAGCTAATAATTCCTTTTCCCGGCTTGGCTTGCGTAAACTTTGGTACGACTTATTGCTTGGCTTGCGTATGAAGCATGGCACGGCTGGCTCTTTTTTGGCTTTCATGATGCTTTTGTTTGGAAAGGCTTGTAGAAGAGCATGGGTCGTGTGGCTTGCATATAGCATGTTGTAGCTTGTTTGGTCATGTAGCATAAGCTGTGGCGTGAGAAGCCTTCTTCATGTGGGTTTAGAAATATCAGCATGTAACATGAAGCATGAGCTTGCATCTTGTTTTCAAATTTTTTTTGCAATTGTTTGTAATCATGTACATGGGCTTTGCAGATTCATGGCATATCATGTGTAGTAAATGAATGAATTTTTGTGGTTCGTTTAATTGGATATTTGAATTGTAATGGATATGTGGATAATTAAAATGGTTTTTGGACATTGGATTTTTAGAATGGGTGGAATAATGGATAATAGATATTTAGGAAATATGGATATGGTTTTAAGAAATGTGGTTTTGGAATTGAAATGAATAATGATTTAGAATGAAAATGGATAATGTCGCAACCTGCGAAAAAAACAACCGGCGAGAAAACAAGAACAGAAGAGTCGCCGCCGAACGTTATTTATCTCGACGCGGGGAAAGAAAACGATCGAAGAAAACCTGAAGAAAGGGAAAGACATGGTCATCGCAATCATAGGCCGGGTTCGAGAGTCGGTTACGCGAGGGGAAGGTGTTAGCACCCCCACGCGTCCATCGTACTCGATGGGATCCACGCTTGTTGTCTAATCAAAGGGTGAGTCATCTAAAGTCTATGGCTGAACGGGAACGGAAAAAAGAAAAGGGAAAAAGAGACTCGATAGGACATCGTTGTCCTAGGCCTACGTATTCCCTCGTGCAATGGAAAAGTCAGAGCCAACGTAGTTCAGAAAACTACGGGGGTAGGTTGCTCGCCAAGACATCGCCGTCTTGTGCCTACGTATCCTCAATCTAACCAGAAGGAGGAAATCAGAGCAATCGTAGTTCGACCTACAGGTCGGTGAAGTGTTTTTTATGAGCGACGTTAAGTTCGCGTCCAGCAGTTAGGGGTCGATGCCTGTTTGCGACTAAACGGAAAATAACGTGCTCTTTTTTGAAAATGATTTGAAACTTAACAATCCCGAAGGATAAAAAATGTTTGAATTTGTTTTGTGTTTTTTAGACAGAAGTGGATTGAAGTTAGTTCGTAACTTACATTGCACCAAAGTCTACCATGCGGGAACGAATGCGTCGCATGGTCGCCCCCAATGGGACGTATACGAAACACTCTAGAAGAGGAGGGGAGACCCCTCGTTCTTCATTTTCTACACTTAAGGCTCGAGCGCAATGTACGTTATATTTATTAAGTGTCTTAGAATGGTTATGAGAATAGAAGAGAAGACTCAAGTCGAAAAGAAAAGACTACGGGGAAATCTATCCTAATGTTGTCATGCAAAAGTGACCCTATGATTGAGTTCAAAGGGGAAACATCTACCTAATGTTAGCATGCATGGTTGAAAGCCTAGTGTCTACCCTACTCCGAGCTTAATCGGAAATTAAGTCAGACTAGGAGCCTTAAGGGAGCAAGCAAAAGCAAGGCAAAAACCAAAGCAATACATCAAAAACAGCGGCTATAACAGCGCTCCAGCACCTGCACAGCGGTAAATTCCAGCCAATACACCAAACAACATTTAACAGCTCATGTGCAGCACACAAAACAGGTGTAAAAAGACAAGCAGCAGCACATACAGCAGCACTTAAGCACCAAGACAGCGGTGAAAACAGGGCAGCACACCATGTATTTGAAACGATGCAATCATGGCATAACAAACGTGCGTCAAGCATTACACATTCTTTCAATCAAACAATGATCACAATCATACTACACCATGGTAAACAATCTTGAAAACATCATGAGATAATGTACAACATTAAGTACATGAACAAGTCAAATCAAGTATGCATCTCATGAAATTAAATGCAACCAAGCATGCACAACACAACAATTCCAGCAACACCAGCAATAATCCACAGTTAAACATGCTCAAGGAGTGTGTGTAAGGTGTTCATCACATCAAGGAAGCATCAATGTAAACATGAACACTCATCAAAGGAAATTAAGAGGTCGCGTGTCGAAGAATCGTGTTCATGCAATGGTGTGAGGTGAAACAGCTCAAGAATACTCCACAAATCATCAACATATTAATCCATGAAGTTTAGACATGCAAAGGATCTCAAACAAGCAAGAAAATGCAAGAAAATCACATTCTGCAGCAGTGGTAACCGGTTATCAGTTATGGTGTAACCGGTTACTTAGTTCAATACAGCCTGAAAATACGCAAAAAACAACATGTTAACCGGTTACAGCATATCTGCTAACCGGTTACTCTGCAACAGAATTCAAAAATACAGTTTCCAAAATCACTTTTCAGCAGCTTATCACTTCTCCAATCACCTGCATGTTAGGGCATCTCAATGTGCACGAAAATTACATCTCCAAAACAGCAAACACACATCAATCAACCAGCAACAACAATCAAATCCACAATCCAATGGATCAAACACAACAAACTCAAGATCTACATCATGAACAAGCAAAATAAGCTAAAACGAAAAGTAGATCTGAAATTCACCAACCTACAAAGCTGAGAATTTCTTTGGTGAGTGTTGATAAGCTGCAATTGATGAATCTAAGCAAGAAATTCAGAGATCCAATGCAATCTTCAAGAGAAAATGCAAAATAAATGCAATGTAATGAACTTGCTTTAAGCTTCTCCCAAAATCACTTCCAAGAACTTGAATCCACAAACAAAACAGTAGCAAAATCAGAATTCCTTCAAGAATTGGTGGATGGATGAAGGTTTAGTTCCAAGATCAACAAATTTCAATGCAAAATTTATTGAACTTTGATGGTGGAACTTTGAGGGAGGGTTTTGGAATGAGAGAAAAGTTGAGAGAAAATGGAGTGAGACGTGTAGAAAATTCAGAAAATGGATCAAAGTTATGTGAGGTTTGGAATGACTTGATTTAAATAGAAGCTATGTTAGGAATTCAAATGTGGTTTGGAGTGTGGGTTAATGAGTGGAATGGATATTAGGAATGGAATTTGAAAAAAAGAATGTGGAATTAGAGTGGAAAATGTTGGGAGGGATTTGAATTTTAGGTGGAAAATGATGAAAAAATCAATTCTAGATCCTTCCCGCACATGCACATGAATGACACATGATCACAAATGCTGAAATTCAACCCATTTTTCAAAATACGCCCAGTGTAACGGGTTACATAGTCCAAATTTTGAATTTTGGCGCCTTTTGGAGGGAAACTTGGAAAAGTGACTTCTGATAGCCGTTTTGAACCCCGTTAAGCCTCCGAAACTCAAAACTTGATATTGCTACTGAGTAACACCTGAAAAGAAACACGAATTCTTGCTGACACCTCAAAATATCCTGCTGAATTAATAATGTCTGATACCGGATCGCTTTATCAAAATAACTGCCGGAGCTCCTGATTATCAAATCAACTGAAGAGCAAAATAAATGCTCAAAAAGACTTTGAAAGCTATCTGCTTGGCTCTGAACACGATTGAAAATCATACTGGAACCGATAACGCCATGAGCTGCTGAAAAATACCTCGATCCCATGTTCAAAAGAAACATGCAAATGCAGAAATTTCAATGCAAAATGAGATGAAACATAAGTAAAAATGGGTTAGAACACGAGGGCAAATTTTAGGTTACTACAGCTGCCCCTATTCAATCAACTTGGTCCTGAAGGTATGATAGCAACGACTTTCAGACATTCAAGGATACACGGAGATTGAATACCAAAAGAACCCTAAAATTTACAACCTGTGGGGATAATGAAATAGAGTGTTTGCCAGCCGAAGGTGGACTACGTTGGGAAGACAAGACCGGCCGAAGGCGTTCTTGACCAACAAAGGAAAACGAGGACGGCCGAAGGCGAACTCGAAAAGGAAGACCGGCCGAAGGCGCTCTACCCAACAAAAGAATACGAGGACGACCGAAGGCGAACTCGAAAAGGAAGACCGACCGAAGGCGCTCTACCCAGCAAAATAATAAGAGGACGACAGAAGGAGAACTCAAAAAGAAAGACCGGCCGAAGGCGCTCTACCCAACAAAATAATACGAGGACGTCCGAAGGCGAACTCGAAAAGGAAGACCGACCGAAGGCGCTCTACCCAACAAAATAATACGAGGACGACAGAAGGAGAACTCAAAAAGAAAGACCGACCGAAGGCGCTCTACCCAACAAAATAATACGAGAGCGGCCGAAGGTGAACTCGAAAAGAAAGACCAGCTGAAGGCGCTCTACCCAACAAAATAATATGAGAACGGCCAAAGGCGAACTCGAAAAGGAAGACCGCCCGAAGGCGCTCTACCCACCAAAATAATATGAGGACGGCCGAAGGCGAACTCAAAAAGGAAGACCGGCCGAAGGTGCTCTACCCACCAAAATAATACGAGGACGGCCGAAGGCGAACTCGAAAAGGAAGACCGGCCGAAGGTGCTCTACCCAACCAAAATAATACGAGGACGGCCGAAGGCGAACTCGAAAAGGAAGACCGGCCGATGGAGCTCTACCCAACCAAATAATACGAGGATGGCCGAAGGCGAACTTGAAAAGGAAGACCGGCCGAAGGCGCTTTACCCAACAAAATAATACGAGGACGGCCGAAGGCGCTCTCCGCTGGGGATAACAGGACAGCCAAGGGTAAAAGCAACAACTTACGACCCACGAATTGATCTGGAATCAGAGTTGAGGAAAAGAGAAATCTAAACAGACAACTCTGCAGGGGTGTACCAGAATGTACAACAATATGAAGGACGAATCCACTGGAGATCTCACTGGGGATAAAGCAAAACAAACTCTCCTGAGTTATGCCATATCTACTGAGGAAGAGAACTGGTAAAGAAAGTATTAAACCTGGCTTAAGCTTCGAATGCAAATGTTTGAATTTTTCTATGGCGTAATGCTCCATACGAAATGGGAATGCTACACGTTTGGGAGGATGCCATGCAAATGATGCTTATGCAATGCAAAAAGAAACGCTCCAGCAAAATGAATGCTGAAAACGAAGGCAGCTCCACCGGGGGTGACAAAATAAATTGTCCTCTGAGTCCAAGAACTCTGCTGAGAAGGATAACCTTGAACAACTCCTTTGGATCAACAATTTCTGCTGGAAATGAAATCCAAAAGAACATCCACTCTGCTGGGGATTATATATAACTCTTTGAAAAAGGAAACCACGACCTGAACCGGAAGAATGCCAAATATCACTTGGACTTAAAACCTATTGTGGATGTCAACCATCGCTGATCAAGCCTACTGTAAAGACTACCACCAAACTCTTCTTGGGGAGACAAACCTCAAATACTAGACCTGCTGGGGTCACCACTGAACTTAACCCGCTGCTGGGGAAATGACTTCGCCCTTATCCTGCTGAGGGTTGGATCATGCTATTGCGGGTGAAAACACGTTTCCTGACTGGCCGAGGGGAGTAGACACCAAGACTCTGTGGGGAAGACAACATCTTTGTCCCGGGAATACATTCCACAAATCTCCTGCGGTAATAAAACAACATCCACCCTAGAGCAATCCACTTTAAATATTGGCTGGGGAACAATCTTCTATACTCTGACTGGGGAGAGTGACAGTCTGATGAGGATGATGAAACCTCAATGCTAGGTAGAATAACTCTGCTGGGGAGAAAAGTTAACGAAACCTGCCGAGGGATATCATTGAGCTTAACCTGCTGTTGGAGGAAAGATTTTACCCTACTGGGGATTAGAGCATGATGTTGCTGACGGAATTACACTTCCTGACCTGCTGAGGAAAGTGAGTACCAGACTCTGTGGGGAAAATAAAGTTTATTCAAAGACATCCAACACATCTCCTGCTGGAGATACAACAACATCCACCTTGGAGCAATCCACTTCTGACTGCTTGCTGGGGAATAATAAACCAACCATGACTTAAGCTGGGGACACAATCCTCTGTACTCTTGATGGGGAGAGTAAGCTCAACTGAGGATGACAATCTTTCAGTGCTGGGGAGAGAAACTCTACTGGGGAAAACAATCTTGTTACCCTGCAGCCATACGGTAAACTGAAATGTTTCTATGTTCATAGACTCTGCTCGAGAATCCAACCAAACCTCTACTTTGTAATAAACATTTGCTGAAAATGCCTCAGGGCTCTGTTGAAGAGAAGTACCAATGGTAATTGGCCTCTGACTTGTTGAGGAAAGCTACCCACCACCCACAAATCTGTTTGGGGAACGACCATTGATGATATCTGCTATGCTAGGGGACGATATTCTACCCTTACTCCATTGGGGAGACGGAAACCACTTCACCGCAAGCTTGAGAAACACCAACCCAACGCACTTGACTTGTATGGGGGAAAATAAACTCGTGTTGACAAGCACTAAACCTCACCAACCCGGCCGGGGGAGAGAAAACTTTTGAATTCTGGCTGGGGAGGATAATCAGAATTTTCGTAATACTCTTCCTTAAACGATAGAACTTCACCTATCTTTGCTGAGGATGAATGGCGATTCAAACACCTCCCTCAATGGGCAAAGATAACCTTTGACGCCTTGCTGAGGAAGAGAAATTACATACTATGAGCTACTTTGGCGATTCATGCTTCTGTGGATCGACTACGTGCTGCTTCTCGCACGTGACCAATGGCCCTTTGATCTCCACTTGCCCCAGACTACAGGGTCTACTGGAAGAAATCATCTTAAGAGGATTTTATAGAAGACCTGGTTTTCAACATGCCCCGGGTCTTCAAACTCTTAGAGATTTATTAGATCTCGAAAAAACTGCCCCTGACTTCATAATCCATGAAGTAAATTGCCTCGAAAGGATTTGTAATGACCTGAAATACTCTGCCCCAGTATTCTGAACCCTGAAGAAGTACTTTCAATTAACCGTCTTCTAGAGAGGACAACTTCTCATGCTCTAGAGGTGGCCTGCCCCAATACGAGCCTTGAAGTGAATTTGCCTCTGACTGACTGGTCTTCGAGAGATTTGCCCAAATCTCAATGTGATTGCCCCTGTTTGGCTGCTTTAGGGAGAGATTTCAATGTGAATGCTCCAAATTGTCTGCAACTTATCACCATTTATCGGGAACCCCCTGGCTGCGCACAGTCTCTTAGCTACATACCCCTTGACATGTCTGTCCTTCGGAGTTTTCACCATCTCAACTTGGCGTGATCGAGCTTCTCAACTGACGTTCATTGTGTAAGCTTCCCTGACGCTTAAGCACATGCAAGCAGAAAATGTTTATTATGAGAAAGACAATTCTAATGCAACACACATGTTAACCTGAAGTTTTATTGAAAATGTGTCGCCAAGCCTTGTGAACGAATCACTAGCTGGGATGCAACATTGATTTTGAATGGAAAACAATACGCACATGCAATACCAACAAAAATCTTATTAGCATAACCCATAGGAGTCAGGAACGCTATCTCGCTGAAGTACGCTTTCGGAATAAACCCTGCTTCAATTAGGACTTTTTAAGGGTTGTAACGTGGTCTGGTTCACAGTTTTTTAGAAAAAAGGTTTTATGGCTCAAAGTTTATCTGTACCCACCCATTCTCCATGATGTCCTTCGGTCCTACATTCACCTAATTCGACACAAGCGCTCGCCTTTCAAAAAGTTATTGAATGATAGAAGGATGGAAGGATCCCACACAGTTTTTGGAGTGACAGTCACCCTTTTCGTCTTTGGTGTCTGTAGTCACACGACTTGTTCTTTATCGAGGATTTTTCTTTTGACCCTTTCTTTTTGTTTTTCGGCTTTTTTATTTCCCTGATTTTGCCTGGACTGATTCTTTTTTTTATCTTTCGATTTTGAGGTCCAGCGGGATGCCCTAGCTGTTGCCTAAGTCATTTGTTTTCAAGTTTTCGACTTAGCGGGCTTTTTTTCTCTATTTTCTTCTTTTTTTTTCTTAAAAAAATCTTGTAACACTGGCTGTCTTGACTTCTTTGAAAGGATTGTGACTACTTCACTCCTTGTGGTGAGGGATAACCGGTTACATAGTCCAAATTTTGAATTTTGGAGCCTTTTGGAGGGAAACTTGGAAAAGTGACTTCTGACAGCCGTTTTGAACCTCGTTAAGCCTCCGAAACTCAAAACTTGATATTGCTACTGAGTAACACCTGAAAAGAAACACGAATTCTTACTGACACCTCAAAATATCCTGCTGAATTAATAATGTCTGATACCGGATCGCTTGATCAAAATGATTGTCGGAGCTCCAGATTATCAAATCAACTGATGAGCAAAATAAATGCTCAAAAAGACTTTGAAAGTTATCTGCTTGGCTCTGAACACTAATGAAAATCATACTGGAACCGGTAACGCCATGAGCTGCTGAAAAATACCTCGATCCCATGCTCAAAGGAAACATGCAAATGCAGAAATGTCAATGCAAAATGAGATGAAACATAAGCCAAAAAGGGGTAGAAAACGAGGGCAAATTTTGGGGTGCTACAGATAATGAATGGGTAAAATTGAAAAGTGGTTTTTTATAACTAATGGATATCAAAAATGGATAGGAAAAGGGTTATTGAAACTAAATTTGATAAATGGATATAGAGAATGGGTAATGAATAAAAGGGTAAAATTAGGAAAGAATGGATCTTGAATGTATATTTGAAATCATACCTTAAACTTATTTTCCAAGTAAGCCATATACAATGAATCTTACAACTTGATGCCATGACGAATCCAAAGACCAACACTTACATCTCAATCAACAAAAGATCTTGACTAAGAAAAATTCTTCTCCCATTGATGATTTAACCACAAATGGTAATTCCTTGAGGAGTTCTCTAATCCACATTAAAGATATTGACTTGTGAAGCAAAGAACTAGGAGAATCCTCTAAAATAATGATGAACTTGCAAAAGAGAAATAATAATGGTCAATGTAGCCTTGAAGAGAAAACCCTAGCATAATGAACTTTAACTGAGGAACCATTATCAATCTTCAAGCACAATGAATAGAAACCCTAATTCCATTGACTTGAGAAATCTTTGATGAAGATATCCTTGTGGTCTGATGAATCTAATTTTGAACCAAACTTCTTATGAATCACTGCTTAATAACCACAATACAATTTGACCTTGGATACACATTTCTTGAGAAATAGCTCACTGACACAGATAACTTGGAATTGAAGCAAACTCTTGATGGTTTGACTAAGATGAGGTCAAACTACCATCTAATTTTGATCATGAATAAATCATCACATTTGACTTGGAACCAATACCTTTGCCATTAATCTACATGCAAAACCCTAAACACACATAGAAAAGGAAACAAGCAAACTACAACATATTTTTGGTATTTTGGTTAGAGGTTAGTAAACATAAATAAACATAAGGCAAGTAAGAAACACAAAGATGTTTAGTGATCTTCCTCTGAAGAAACCCACAGAGGAGGGTAGAAGAACCATGTTTGTGATCTTGATGCATTATGAAGATCCAAATGAAGTGGGATCTTAGGGGTAAAAATTAGGGTATAACACATATGCATACACTTTAACTGAGAGAAGAATGTGGCCTGAGGGATTTCAAAACTTAAAAGGAAAGAGTACTAGTCAAAGCAATTTTTTATTAAGGTAGTGCAAGATAAGGAAAAGCGTAGGTCAATCCAAACTTTGTTAAAATTTTCTCTATCAATGGACCAGGTATGATGATGGCCACTAGTAGGAAGTTCGATCAAATGATTATATTTGGACCACTTAAAGAAATCCTCCATAGGATCCTAGATGGTTGAGAATATCCTCTAAACTCATGAGCTCCAACAATGACATTAAAATCATCTATCAAGCACCAAGGGATATTAGTCTAATCAGGTTGAAGATTCACTACTACAAAATACACATTCGGTAACACTAATACTACTACGGTTATGTTGTCCACCATTGTAATATCACAAACTGGATGCGCTTGATGTTTATTTATTTTTTGAAAGTTATTTAATCACGGTTGAAATAAACATCTGTGGTGATAAAGTAAGTGTTACAAGGTTCGAATTCCAGCAATTACATTTTTTCCATTTTTTCTATTACAAAAAGCGCGTGTCACTTAAGTTCATAAATAAATAAAATTTTGAAAATTATTTAACCACGGTTTTAATATTCAACCATTGTAATATGACTGTACAATCTTTGCTATTTCCAAAAGAGAGAAATGACTACAATGATGATTGAAAATTTTCTTTATTTCTCAAGATGGTCACAAGTCATTCAAAAATATCAACTATTAGAAGTAATCATTACAAGCATTAAATCATCTGTTGTTTCATCTTCAACCTCTTTTATAAATGCACACTTTCATATAATGAATTACCACTTCTTCAAACTATTTTTCTTAACTTCCTTTCTATAACAACATGAGTTCTCCATCTCATAATGCTAAGAGAAATAGATCAACAGAAGTCACTGTTGAGAACCAAACAACCACCATAGTACAACACCATCAACAGACAACCGAGGAGGTCTAACCATCTTCCTCGACTGCTGTCAGAGATACGCTGAGGGCGAGGATGACCAAGAAGAAGAAGATGAAGAATAAGAAGAAGAAGATGAATAATAATAATAATAATAATAATAATAATAATAATAAGAGAAAGCTGTCGAGGAAGTCTTTTTACTACGAATCAGATGAGGGTAGTGGGGAGCGAGTCATAGATTGGGAACATTCCTTTAGTACTAAGGGATATTGTTCCGATCTTGACATAATTATGTAATGAAAAAATTATGTCTTATGTACTCTTCCCACCTTAATAGAATTTCTTTATTTTTGTTTTATATACTCTTTCCTTTATATATTATTTCCTCTTTACAAAAAAAAATAGTACACGGCCAACAAAAATAACAACAACAACAATAACAACAGTAATGAATAATAACAATAACAACATTAAATAACTTTCTCACCATTAAGTTCATATATAAATAAAATATTGAAATTTACTTAACCACAGTTTACTATACAACCATTGTTAAATTTGAAAATTACATCACGGTTTTTATTTGCCAACTGTGACGAAAAGTGATATTTTTTAATATATAAGCGAAAGTATCTATCGTTCAGTACATAACAACCATTTCTCTCAACAGAAAACCCTAACATAATTCACTCTTTTATCTCTCATAATATAACCCTAACATCTATGTCACTCTTTAAACATACTCCAACCTTCAGATTCGGTCTTCACCAATCGCTACCTTGAGTTTTGAAGTTCGTTCATTAAACTTATGCTTCGATTTCATTTACGTTTCTTGTAAAAAATGAGTTCTCATTTTTTCATTTGGTGAATGTTCTCATTTTTTCAGATTTGTCTTCACCACCTTAACAAAGAGCATACTTTGGCTATGGTACATATGGTTTGTGCTGCTATGAAGAAAAAAAATACAAGAAGTATGAAACTATTGTGTAAACTTCATTCACCTTGTACTTCTTTTTCATAGCATCATAAATTAGACGTACTTCATAACTTCTTCCTGTTCCACAATTAGTTTCAAAAAAGGTGCACTCTTGAAACATTTTATTATATCTTGTGTTGTTGAATGATGTTGTTGTATGTTGTTGTTGATTAATGTTCTCAGAACTTCATAATTTGTTTTTGTTTTTGTTTATTATATCTTGCGTTCTTGAACCTTATTTTTTTATTTGTTGTGTTGTTGATTAATGTTGTTGTATGTTGCTGTTGTTAATTAATGTTTTCAGAACAAGAACAAAATATTGCTAAGTCACAAGAAAGAAGTTTCTTGTAACTTAACAATGTTTTGTTCTTTAAATTCTTATGCAGGTTGCATAGTAGATGAAGTTGAGTTTATTATATGTTATGTAGATTATTTGTTTCACTAATCCTTCACTGAAAATAAATTTCATTTAAATTGACATAGAAACTTATAATCTGAAAATTAAGTTATATTTAAAAACCAACTCATATCAATCAATATTTTTTGAATTGCATCCGTCTCACCATTCATCTCACACCGTTTAACATTTAGAATGTGGTTCAATGACCTGATTCCTTCATTACATCCATATCTTCTCTTATAGTTTAATTTGAATAACAACATTTTATTGATATTATTCAAATTAAACTAGAATAGAAGGAATCAATGTCATGAAGGACTTAGACCATTGAACCACATTGTATATCTTAAAGAGAGGGAAATGAATGATGAGACGCATGCAATTTGGAAAACAGTGGCTCGTTTAAGTGGTTTTCAAAAATAGTTTAATTTTTAGATTATATACTTCTTCATCAATCTGAATGGTTGTATGTTGCTGTGAGGTTTTTTGAAAAACAAGCAATCTACATATTATATAATAAACTCTGGGTACTTTCAACAACGGTTATTTATTTTAACTGTGATTGATCAGTGCATTTTACTGCATAATCTTCTATGTTTGTACTTAGGCATTCCTACAGTTTATTTGAGTATTTTTACTATTTTAATATGTTTTCATATTTAAGTTTGTTTTTACTTTTATTTAATTTTCGCAGCTTATTTTTCAGCATTAACACTTATTTGATACCTTTCACTGCGCAGGTCATAACTTGAGCTACGAGAATTGGATTTACGCGTTCTACTAGTCGACAGAAAGCTAAGACAGAGAGCTACAACTTTCATGTTTTACGGAAGCTGATTCAGAGTGAAAGATTGTCAAATAAGTTGTTGAAGTTAGAGCCCGAATTCTGATTTTAGAAAACAATTAGTTTCAGGTTGTTTTATGGGCCTGGTTTATGTTTCCAAGCTAGTTTGAGTTAGTGGTGGAAAACCTTATTTTGTTTATAAGGTTTTCAGCCGTACAACCATAGTTGGAACCTAGCTTTCACAAATTTTAACTTTTTGCTTTCACGTATTCAATGGCGAACTAATCCCGAGGGGAAATCTGCCGGATTCGAATTCCGTAAAACTTTGAGGTTCTTATCAATTTCAATTTAATTTAGTTCCTTTCTAATTTGTTCTATAAATTTTTTTTGCTTAATTCGTTTCTTATAGAATAGTTTGGATTTGATTCGGTTGATGCATGTTCCTTACGTTAATCGCGTTTAACTTAGCTTTTTCGTTATTTCGCGCTATCTTTAACCGTTTGCTTAATTCGGTGAACCGTTTGCTTAATTCGGTGATTAGGGACATAATTCGTGTAATATTGTCGACGCTTGTTTGTTCAATATTGCAATCGAATAGGAATTATAACCGCTTAGGGAATTGGAATTGTAATGACCGATGATAAGTTGGTAGTCGAACCGGTAGATTAACCTGTTTTAATCACTTATTTTTATAATCACTTATTTTAATCACTTTTTCTCTTGTTTTCTAAAATCGTAATCCAAACCCCCATAAACTGTTACTACAGTTGGTTAAATTCAATACAAGAATCCTTGAGAGACGATACTCGAGTTGTCGTTACTGTAACTATATTTTTAAATCACTCGTTTTTTATCCGTGCACGACAGCGGATCAAATTGGCGCCGTTGTCGGGGATTCTTGTTGATTTTAACCAATTTTAGAATTTTAGTTTAGAGTTTTGTTAGATTTTTTTTGTGTTTTGTTTTTGCGTGTTAATTTTCAGGGTTGCAGTGCACTGATAAGAGTTTCAGCCTGTCAGGTAAGTTTGGAAGCTACTGTTTCGATTCGCCTCGAAATTTTTTCAGAAAATCAGAAAAAAATTGTTGAACATTACTCATTTAGAATGAAATTCTAAATGATTTCGATCCTCATAATCGCAAATTCTGCGTTTTTCTATTTTATTTGATTTGTTTTCTATTTTTATTTTTTCAAAAAAATCTGAAAAAATTTGTGCGGTCTTTATTTGATTTAATTAGATTTATTGCGTTGTTTTTATATTTTTTAGATTTTATTTTAATCGCTTTTCTTATTTTCCATTCTTTTTAAATCTGTAGTGATTTTATTTGATTCTGTGTTGAAATTGATAATCATATCATGACTGGTCAATTGACTCTAAGTGAACTGGTTGCACTTTGCGTGAATTATAATTCATGTATTAAATATCCTGATGTTCCTGTACCTTTCGAATTTAAATCTGGTTTAACACACTTGTTGCCAAGTTTTAATGGTTTTGTAGATGGGGATCCACATAAGCATATGAAGGAATTAGAAGTTGTGTGCTCTGCACCTTCCGAACCTTCACTAGAGGACCTTGTCAACCAATTGGCTACAAATAATATCAAGTTTCAACAACAAATAGATTCTAATTTTCAGACTTTGGAAATACAGCTTGGACAACTTGCCACTTCAATGAATACCATGCAGCAAGCTCAAGGATCAAACCAACAACCCTTGGAAGAGCATTCTATTTTTCAAATAGAGTTGTCTTCTGAAACTGTTGATGATACTTGTACCGATTTGTTTCCAGCTGATTTTCCATCATTGTCTGATTTTGATAATGTTTACTCTTGTGATGTATGTACTAATACTAATGTTTGCTCTGTTTGTGCCGAAATAAATGTTGCCCTGCAGGCTGATGTTTTTCATGTGGATGAGGCTATAGATGAAGTGGTTTGTGCGGCTGAGGCTCTTGACATCCCTGCTGCCCCGACCATTCCGTCCATTGAACAACCTCCTTCTTTAGATCTTAAACCACTCCCGGAAAATCTTAAATATGCCTACTTAGAGAAAAATGAAAAGCTTCCTGTTACAATTTCTTATAACCTTGATTTTGATCAAGAAAATAAGCTTTCGCAGGTTTTGAAGAAACATAAGAAGGGAATTGGATGGACCTCGATGGAAGATGGAATAAAAGCAGTGAGACAACCCCTTAATTCTTTGATCTCTGATATTGTGAAAAAGGATATCACATTCACGTGCCCATTCGACACTTTTATTTATCGAAGATTGTTCTTTGATCCTGGAATAAAAGGCGAAGAAACTAATAAAAATTTCAAGGTCGATGGATGCTACCCAAAGCTACTCTATGAGATCCCCACTTTGTAAGAAGAGACTGTAGAAGAGCTCTCTTTAGGAAAGGCTGCTTATGTGATCACCTATCCTCCTTGACTGCTCAGGTGTGTTCTTTCCTTTCTTTCTCTCACTCTTATTTAGCAGTCATGTCCTTTCATTGAGGAGAATGCATGTTTTAAGTGTGGGGGAGGGAATCATTTATTTGTTTTGCTTTCTTTATTTTCTTTGATTTCAAAAAAAAAATAGCATGCTTTTTCTTTGGTTTTTGAGTTACAAGTATGTGTTTTGTTCTTAGCTCTCTTGACTAAAGACTTGTGATGTGATGTGATTGATTCCTTTTTGTGCATTCTTAGTGTGATATGTAGGACTAAACTCTGAATTGTACATCATTGGTGGTGGATCACTAAACCTTGTGAGAATTTGAGCCTAATAATGGATAATGCATAAAAACATCCATTCATTTTTCTTTCTTGTGTGTTTCACTTATGTTTGTTAGTCTCTAGAATTTGAATTGACTCTGTTGAAGCTTTTTGTTTACTTGTGAACATTGATATGATAAAGGCAACTTATTTTTGTTTTATTTTTAGCCACTTAGCCAAAAAGTCATCCCTGAAAAATATTATCCCTTGTTGGAAACCCCTTTGAGCATGTTTATCCTTTTTTTGTTTAAAACTCATTACAAGCCGAAAGCGAAAAACAAAATTATCACCCTAATCAAGGGGTTGAAAGAGTCTTGTATGGATTTTTGTGGGGTTGAAAAATACAGTTGTGATGTTTCAAAGGTTGGCAGAAAAAATATATATATACAGAAAAAGAAAAAAAAAAGAAAAGAAAGAAGGATGTTAATACATTTTCCTTCTGAAAAAGAAAAAAAAAAAGAAGAAAAAGAAAAAATATATATATATAAACAAAAAGAGGAAAATATGGTAAAGTTGTTGTTTGAAGGTTATTAAAGTGTTTTAGTTCAACTCCCTAATTCTCCTTCAATTTTCTTTTGACCCTTTGAGTTTTAGCCTAGTACCCCTTAGAATTTATCCTACCCTTACCTTGGCCACGTTACAACCTGAATAAAAGTCCTTTTGATCTTTGTGTGCATGTATTTCAAGTGTGAATTTAGAGTCTTTTCAAGCGTGAATTTAGAGTCTTTTCAAGCTTATGGTAGTATTAACTTTCATGTTGTGCTTTGAGTGTAAACAGTTAGCCTAAACACTTCAGAGTTGAGTGAATTATATCTTGTGAGGATCCTACTATTTTTGATGTACTCTTCGGTAACCTGTTTTCGTATTTGTTTTGAATGTCACAAAAGAGTTGCTCACTAACACCATATTCTTGAAGCTTAGACTTAGGACTCTACTTGTACCTTGTATATTGAATACCTTTGGAATTGCATGCTCGGCTTTGCTTTGAATTTTTTAAATTATCATTTTGCTCG
The DNA here is from genome assembly GCA_022829125.1 of Lathyrus tuberosus. NCBI lineage: Eukaryota > Viridiplantae > Streptophyta > Magnoliopsida > Fabales > Fabaceae > Lathyrus > Lathyrus tuberosus. The sequence continues at coordinate 13,877,632 of JALAZF010000066.1, read as the reverse complement.
GAGTGTAAAAGTTCAAGTGTGGGGGAATTTGATCAGTGCATTTTAATGCACATTCTTCTATGTTTGTACTTAGGCATTCCTACAGTTTATTTGAGTATTTTTACTATTTTAATATGTTTTCATATTTAAGTTTGTTTTTACCTTTATTTAATTTTTGCAGCTTATTTTTCAGCATTAACACTTATTTGATACCTTTCACTGCGCAGGTCATAACGTGAGCTACGAGAATTGGATTTACGCGTTCTACTAGTCGACGGAAAGTTAAGACAGAGAGCTACAACTTCCATGTTTTACAGAGAAGCTGATTCGGAGTGAAAGATTGTCAAATAAGTTGTTGAAGTTAGAGCCCGAATTCTGATTTTAGAAAACAATTAGTTTCAGGTTGTTTTATGGGTCTGATTTATGTTTCCGACCTAGTTTGAGTTAGTGGTGGAAAACCTTATTTGTTTATAAGGTTTTCATCCGTACAACCATAGTTGGAACCTAGCTTTCACGAATTTTAACTTTTTGCTTTCACGCATTCCATGGCGAACTAATCCCGAGGAGAAATCTGTCGGATTCGAATTCCGTAAAACTTTGAGGTTCTTATCAATTTCAATTTAATTTAGTTCCTTTCTAGTTTGTTCTATAAATTTTGTTTGCTTAATTCATTTCTTATAGAATAGATTGGATTTGATTCGGTTGATGCATGTTCCTAACGTTAATCGCGTTTAACTTAGCTTTTTCGTTATTTCGCGCTATCTTTAACCGTTTGCTTAATTCAGTGAACCATTTGCTTAATTCGGTGATTAGGGACATAGCTCGTGTAATATTGTCAACGCTTGTTTGTTCAATATTGCAATCGAATCGGAATTATAACCGCTTAGGGAATTAGAATTGTAATGACCGATGATAAGTTGGTAGTCGAACCGGTAGATTAACCTGTTTTAATCACTTATTTTTATAATCACTTATTTTAATCACTTTTTCTCTTGTTTTCTAAAATCATAATCCAAACCCCCATAAACCGTTACTACAGTTGGTTAAATTCAATACAAGAATCCTTGAGAGACGATACTCGAGTTGTCGTTACCGTAACTATATTTTTAAATCACTCGTTTTTTATCTGTGCACGATAGCGGATCAGTGATGAAATGTTATTTACCTAAATGTATATACTACAACGGTTGATACAAGTAACCATTGTGGTAGGTAGCGCACATCCTTCCTTATTATCACGGTTTCGCGACCATGGTGGAAATCATCAAACATACAATCACCCATTACCTTACAACAGTTGTTCAGACGTTGTGGTATCCCTTTTTCAACTGTTGTGGTATGGCTTTTCTGTAGTAGTGATTGTCTTAAAGATATCTCATGTGGATGTAACTAGTAGAAACATAAATAGAAGTAAAGCCAAAATGCTTATTCTGGCCCCTTATGAGAAAATGACATGCTAGTCATATGTAGAAATGGTCACATGATCTAAAGTTGGCTTACATATGCACCAAAGGCTAGATATAGAATTGTCGTTGTGGCTTAGGACAAACTTTTGAGGTTAAATTTGGAAAGTCAATTTATAGGAAAGCTAAAGTAATCCATCCATGGCTCTACAATAAGAACAAGTTTTGGTTTATTAACAGTGATTATCCTTTTGAGGGCTAATTTTGTTGGGGAATTAGCTAGACCTCTCACGTTCCAAAAGGTGTACTTCATAAGGAAGTGTTAGGATTATTAGAGTTGTATCTAGTATTGTTTTTTTCCATGTTCTATTTTATTTTCCTTCTAGATAACACAAGTTTGAACCCATCTTGTGGTGTATTATCCTGGTTTTGAAATTGATCATCTACATGTTGAGCCATATTTTCCCATGATTTTTCAAGGAATTCCTGTACTTTTGCACTCTCAACCAAAGTTTGGGAGTCAGGTACACTTTCCTTAACCTGAGTGACATCTAAAAAGTCATTGTCTGAGCTTTCATCAGTGTCTAAAACTTTAATGTTTGGAGTCTCTTTAAAGACAAATAAGTTGGTATGTTCCTCAAAAGGCTTAACCATACCACTTGTTTTTCCAACATGTTTGCTACCATGTGCTTTATGTTGTTTTTCTTCAATAAATCATTTGAGATATTGTCTTCTCCATTCTTTTTTCCTTCCACTAGAACAAATACTTGTGTTGTTCCTTTTGTAACCTTTGAGCTAGATTTGTCAATGTTATTGTCCATTTGAGTTTCCTTTCTTCGACAATTACCATAGGAGTGCCATATTCAGATGCAAAAATGATCGAAGTTCAGGACTTTCTCATACTCAATTTCAACAAAGAAACCAAAGTCAATCCTCAAATAAGTCTAAGCCCACTAGAATTCTCACATAATGGCCAAAAGCTCTGTCAAAAGAGGATTTATTTGATGCATAATCAATGCATATTGGCGTTTCAATACTACTAGTAATTGTTAAGATGATTTCAGGTCGTCAATATTCCTGTGACAAACCATATATCCTGATCCAAACGTGAGCCAAGGTCTATTTAAGAGTCGATGGAACGAAGTTCCTTGTCCAAGGTGTGGACCGATTTCCGTGACCCCACCGATCCTGAGATGGTGAGATCCTCGTAAACCGTGCTTGTGACACTTTCAAATTTCTAATATTTATCCTATGATGCTCAAAAGGAAGGGGAAGGAATCTAAACTAACCCTGCGTGCAAGTGTTTTTCCTATAAATGCGAAGAGATCTGGAATTGGGGGTCGGTTATACTAAGGGAAGCTATTAACACCCTAAGTATCTATAGTACTCTACAGGAACCTTTTGTACACTTTTTACTATTAGTTATCGTATCTACTTAAAATGTTTACTATTTGATTCTGGAAAGTTCTAACCTATGGATGAGAATGAGAATGTGAGATGTTTTCGGGAGTTTTTATGAAAGGGTAAGGGGACCTAAAGGGTTTTATTTATAGGTGTGCTTGCTAAGATCTCGCAATCTTATTCCTACGTATTCCCAAAAAAAGAGACTTTGGGAAATCAGAGTGTTCGTAGTTCCACCTAACTATGGGTGGAATTTGTATCTTGTTCAAAGCCGAAGGTGATGAAGCTAAAAGGGTATTTGTGTATCTTGTTCAAAGCCCAAGATGTGAAGCTAAAATTTTTGATGGTTTGAAAGAAAATACAAATTGTCATTCTTAAGGGTGATATCTCACCTATTCATCAAAAACATTTGAGAATAATATCATAAGGGAAGAAGCTTTGAGCTTGGATGTTAAAGAATCCTAAGCAATGCCACATCTTCCTTTATGAGTCTTTGCATGCTAAGAGAAGGATCTTAACTTGGATATAGTATCAACAAGTGTGCCATTTACATCACTTAGATGAAAGAAAAGTTTTGGACCATGATAAGAGAAGGACTCCAGCTTGAATTTTGAATCAACAAGTGTGCCACTTACATCACTTATATGGAGAAAAAAATTTTAATGTTTGATTTTGAAATGTGGTGTATAGAAGAGATATCTTCCTACAGAGATGACTTAATGTCTCATCTCTGGGGAGAAGTTGAATTATTTGAGTATCATGTTCAAAGCCCAAGATGTGATGCTAGAAAGTTTGTTTGTATCTTGTTCAAAGCCTAAGATGTGAAGCTAAAAGGTTTATTTGTATCTTGTTCAAATCCCAAGATGTGAAGCTAAAAAGTTTGTTTGTATCTTGTTCAAAGCCTAAGATGTGAAGCTAAAAAGTTTGTTTGCCTGAGAGGAGACTGACTTAACTGGGGTGAGTTTTGAATTGATGGTATCTTGTATGAAGCCCAAGATGGAGGCTATGATGCTTTTAAGAAGCCTGGAGGATCCTTTTATGAAGCCCAAAAGGAGGCTATGGTGAAGTTGACTTCATCCAAGGGGAACTAGGGTTTGAACTAAGTCTAAACTAAGGATGAGGTGTTATAAATGTCAAGAGAAACTTAATATGAATAAGTACATCACAAGTATTTTACAAGTATTGAAAGTAGAGGGTTTTACACTCTTATAGAGGCCCATGTCTAAGCATGGTTAAACTTGAAAAAGTGAAGGGTCTTACACTTTTATAGAGGCCCATGTCTAAGCATGGTTGCCACTAGGGTTGTGTTTGATGAAAGTTGAAGATTGAGTTTTGAACTGTTGAAAGATTTGAGAAATTGAAGAAAGTTTTAAGGAGAAGGGGAATGACTTACACTCTAATAGAGGCCCACAAGTTTTGAAAATGTAATGGGTCTTACACACTTATAGAGGCCCAAACATTTTGAAAATGTAATGGGTCTTACATTCTTACAGAGGCCCAAAAGTTTTGAAAATCTAATGGGTCTTACACTCTTACAGAGGCCCAAAAGTTTTGAAAATGTAATGGGTCTTACACTCTTACAGAGGCCCCAAAGTTTTGAAAATGTAATGTGCATCAAACAAAGAGATATATTCATCATGGTAAGAGTTTATGAAGTAAATACTTGAACATGTAAGCAAAGATTTAATCCATGGGAGCAATTACAGAGAAGTTCAAGCAAGTATATGTATTCAAGATGAATCGAGGATCCAATAAATATAGTAAGGGAAACAACCAAGCATACTTGAACAAAAGGACACGTTTATGACAACATGTGGATGAAGATGTAAACCAACAAGAGATGGCATGTGAGAATACTTAAAGATGACAAGTTTAAAGTTTAGACATCATGTGAACAAGTTAAGGCATTACTTAAACATTTAAGCATGGATAAAAGTTGAACATGTTAAGACAAGTTGGTAACAGCCAAACATGGATATTTGGGTTCAAACATGGTCATAAGCAAGTAAGAACATCACAAAAAGTTCAGGCATACATGTATGTATTCATAGTCATTTTCAAGATAAAATTCAAGTGTACAAGGACACCTAAACATGGTAAAAGCAACACAAAGACAAATATGCGCATCATGGTTATGTAAACATGGAAATAACGTCTCATGTTAAGGAAAAATAGTCAAGCAAATAGCTCATGGTATGAACAAAGTTAAACATATACTTTTAACATGTAAACATGCATCAAAAAGGTATAAAACTCAAGTAATAGCATAATGCACAAGTTCATAAGGTCAAACAAAGTTTCTACAAAGTGTATATGGTTCATACAAAGTAGCATGTACAAGAGAAAGTAAGGGAATACTCAAAAGAATCAAAAGAACTTCATGGAAACCCTTAAATGACCACATACTTTGAACATTCATAAATGCATTAAAAATAATTATTTTTGGTGTTTTCTTTTCACAAACAGAAAATAGGCATTATCATAAACAATTTGCAAAAAGAATGGGTTCAAAATGATAAAAAATGAGAAAGTTATGATCAGTTGGATAAAGAAAAACAAGAAAATAAGTCATTAAAAATAATGGGGAATAGTCCCCATGGGTGTTGAACCCATGCCATCACGCTTACCAACCAAAACACTAGGCAGTCTAACCATACGCGCGTGGTGATCATAAAAGGAAGGCAACATATTATATGTGTTATCCAGTTGAATAATCAGAAAAATAAAATGAAACTGGGGCGAGGGGGATTCGAACACCAGTTTCAGTAGTGACAAGTACTTAAGGCGCGCAGGTTAACCACTGGGGTGGTAATACATCCATTGTATCACCCCCACTCCATTAATACATATGCTTAGCAAGCTTGGTCTGGCCAGAACAAAAGGGCGCCCAAGGTTGGTCATGCCCAAGATTCTCAAGTTTTTGTGTCATTTGCAAAACCAACCATAACTTGGTCATTTCTCCATGAAAATGGATGAAATTAAAACCAAACCTACCTAGAATTTCCTAAGGAATCTAATGGTGCAATTGGTTTTGTCTAAAGATGCTTTCATTTTAAAACTCGAAGGCTACCTAAAAATGACCTATTCTTGCAAGTTCAACACAACAGTCATGTATATTCAAATATAGCACTCAAAAATTGTTCAAACACAACATATATGATATATCAATCATGTCTAAACTCAATGAACATCATAACACAACACATTATGTCAAGTTCAAGTTCTTTAGGAACTTACCTCTTGAAGCACAAAGCCAAACCTCCAAGATGCTTGCTACTGAAGTGAATGAATGTCTTGGACACCTCCAATACACCCCTAGGAAGCTTTTAGGATGCTTTGAAATCAAAAGAAAATCTCTGGAATAGAAAGTGACCTCTTCTTGCAAGATGGTCAAAAGTGACCAAAATGGAACCTTCACCAAATAATGTTACAGTTAAGAAACTATTATTGGAACAACTTAGGGATGTTATTTAGAATGTGTTTGAAGTGTTGGATGGTTTTGAAATGGACTGAATCATGACATAGCTTGTGAAATGCAAAAAGTCAAAGATATGAGGTTTTGACAGTTGAATTTTTTATTCTGGTGTTTAAAGAGGAAGATGAAGGTTTGAACACCTTCAAGGGATAATTTGTGATGTTTTTGGATGGTTGTTTGAGTGGTTTAAGCTCTGGTTTTGAAAATTCGATTCTCACTCTTTGGAAATTTGAAATTTTGAAGTGAAAGAGGAAGAATGAGGAAACAAGTGTTGTGATTGTTATGGTGTGTTTTGAATGATCAAATGTGGTCTCTATTTATAGGGGAGCAAGTTTATTTTGGAGGAATAGTGATAGTTGAAGGATGAGCTCAATGTTCATTGGTTTTGGAAATGCATCATTACTTCTAACTCAAGGTAACTTATCTCTTCCACTAGCCTAGCTCTTCTTTTGACCAATTCCACATTCTGCAGAGGTGTTTATTGTTGTTTAAGAGTGCATCTTGACTGGTGAGAGTGGTTTCTTTGACAATGTACTATTTCACATAAATGCCTCTTGAATTCAAGGCTTAAAGTGATAATGTCTCATCATTTCAAAGGGATTCCTCTTGACTTACTGGCTCTATCTTGCAGGTTTTGGATGATTCATTCAGATTCTTGTTGAATGAGCATTGTATGATCATCACACTTGGACTCAAGAAATCGTGCACCACAAGTAATGCCAAATCTGCCTTACCAAAACAGTTGCATCAAGTCATTTTGTGCACTCTATATCTCCTTGCTCAAATGGAATTAGATTGTGTTCTTGGACATTTTGGAAAGCTGGCATATCATACTTCAACTTTGATGTTTGAATTTGGTCTTGATTCATCTTGGATCATGGTGAAAAATAGCCTCAAAGTTGACTCCAACACAAGACAGATTCTGTCTAGAATTTTTCTAAGTGTCAAAATTCAAAAAGTGTGGAAACCGTAACTTCATGGCCTTATATCTTAAAATCTATGCACTTTTTGGGAATCCACCCTAAGTGCCAAAGTTGTAGTATGTGACAAGCTCTTCAATTTGATATTTGGATCAAAGAAAATAGTTACTTGGTTTGGAAAGTAGGGTAAAAATCATTGTTTTTCATGACTTAGAAAAACTTTAAGGTCTCCATGGTTGCCCTTTTTACAAGTAACCTCATTTTTCTTGATTTTTTCTTGATCAATCATGATCCAAATCACATATCAACATTGTTCTTGGCTTGAAGAGACCATGTTTGACCAAAAACTCCAAAAGTTAAACTTGATTTTGACCACAGTTGACTTTTTGTATCAGATGAATTTTGAACTTTGTGATCCTTTATGAAATCAAATCATTGGGCTAAATTAAACATCATGGATGAACTACAAAGGTGTTTTTGAATGCCTTGAACCATGTCCCAAGATTTGAGATCATGCATTGATCAACAGTCAAAGGTATGGTTAACTTTTCATCAAAAACCCTAGTTTGTGATCTAGATGAATTTGAATTCTTGTACTGCTTATGAATCATGCCTTGCTCCACAAGTCAAGCCAAGGACTGAATTATGTCAAAACCCTAATTTTGGTGCACTGAGGATCTTGAGGCTTGTTGATTTTGAAATGAGGCAACCTTGTACTTGATTATTTGATGAATGAGAGCTTTTGGTCTTCATGGATGAAGGAGAGGCTGGGTAAGTTGAAGATCATGCCCATTCTTGATTGATCCTTTTTCTGGGTCTCTTTTGAGGCTCAAAAACCCTAATTGGTAATCAAATGAAACAAACAACAATCTTTGTATCTCCAAATGGGTTAGTGATGCATAAAAATATACACACATATGGTGCTAATGAAATGGAAATGATGTGGGATCTTAGGGTCAAAAATTAGGGTATGACACAAGGGAACAACTTCAAAATCCCTAGGTTTAAGTTCCAAGCACTGACAGAACAAATAAGATGAATATTTTCCAAACAGGAAGATTCGAAGGAAAAAAAAACCTTTTTCTCAAAGAAGTAATGCCACATCTAGATTGCTTGTGGCCCAAGCTAACTACAGATAACGGAGAAAAGTCCCTTGACCAAACAACTCTTTCGTGAAGGTTATGCTTACAAGCTTCCACATCCATGTTGTATTCATCTTCTTGGATTGAAATAACGAGTTTATATTCCTTCACGCAAGGAATCAGAAGTTGAATTTGGGAAATATTACATATGGTATTAATCGCCTTAACGAAATTTTTTACCATTGTCGCATGGTTTGAAGCCTTAGTGGTGGATATCGTTGTTGGGGAAGAGATCAATACAAAGAACAGAGTTTAAATGAACTCCATTAAATTAATAACCATGTGAAAGAAACCGAAGGGACTCTCAAACTTAAATACCCTCGATACTAATTTACTCGGTTCAATCTATATTAACCATAAAACATGATTAAATTTAATTTACTTAAATCCTTAAGAATTGAGAAAAGGGGGAAATATATTATTTCAAATCAGCCTCTTTACAAAGGGCAACAAGCATTGCCATTTAAAACTCTTCCCCCCACAAAGTAGATCCGAAATCAAAAATCTAAGTCTATGGTATATCCTACTACCCAATATATATTCCAATTTGAATAATCAGAATCAAATAAATTCCGATGATCCATCTTCTAATTACTCTGTTTTACCTCTACCAAAAAAATCTTACAATCTCATTCTCACCTAACACTAATCCAATTATCTGATTCTGACCAACTAACTGACACTTCAACCGTCACAAGCTGCCGGAGTCGACTCGATGCCGAACAAGAACAAGAATCAAAATCCCATTGACACGATTCTTGACATTCCGGGAAAGTTGGAGTTGAATCACCAACAATAGAGACCCAATCACTAAAATCAAAGTGATTTCTTGGTGATGAGTCATGAACATTCTTCACTTCTTCTTCAATAAAAGGATGATTCAAAAGCATCTTAGCCGTCCATCTTTTTCTTGGATCCTTAGTAAAACATTTCTCAACAAAATCTTTTCCTTCTTTTGATAAAACTTCGGGTATCATCGGTGATTCTTCTCCGGCACCAATTCGAAGCAACAACGACCACATACCTGAATCTTTCTCCACATTCCAAGCTGGTTTTCCAGTCAACATCTCCACCACCGCACATCCAAGTGCCCAAATATCCGCCGGCGACTCATACTCCCCACTGTTAACTGATTCCGGCGACATAAAAAGTGGAGTTCCTCTGCATTCCAGCCTACTCTGTTCCTCCCCTGATCTTTTCGCAAGACCAAAATCAGCTATTTTGATTTCACCATCGTGGAATACTAGAATGTTTTGGAGCTTTATGTCACAATGAACGAATCCATTGCCATGAATATGATTAAGACCCTCCACAATTGACCTCGTGTAACCGCGAATGATTTTTTCTGGAATCCGGCCACCGTGGAATTTAACTTGATCGGCGAGAGTTCCAGCGGAAGCGTATTCAAGAAATAAATTGTAATACTCGTGGCCATTCTCGAAGGTACAATCATCTCCGAAACAGGGAATGATTTGTTGACAAGAACCTAGACGATCGAGAACTTGTTTCTCGTTTTTGAGGGAAAACGAGGTTGAAACCTCGGATGTTTTGACGGCTGTCGGAGAAGGAAATAGAGTGGAATTAGAAGTAGCTTTGGGTAAGACTAAATGAACAGTTGCAAAGCTTCCTCTACCAACTGATTCTCCTCGTACCCAATCCATCTTATGTTTTGGTTTGTGAAGAAATATTAAAATTGCATGTAGGGTTTATATAATGTACTGAAAGAAATAAATCTACTAGTAGTTGATTTGGTGTATCGGGAAATTAAATAAAAATAAGAAAAGGAAACTAAAAAGGAATTAAAATAAATAAAAGTGAAGATTTTAAAGCACGTGGATATTTTAGCGGAAAGAATTGATTTAATTTCCTATTTTAGCGCAAAGAAAGGATTGATCTCGTGTGATTCGTATCATTACGCACCTTTTCATAAGAGACATGCCGTTTTACTTATCTCCTGGTGTCATATCAACGTATCTTAGCAAACAAAATATTTTTGGTGGTTAATGAAGTTTTACACGCACGTGTATAAGTCCTACGTATTTATTTATGCGACGTGTGTTTAGCATTTATCATCACTTCGTTTTTTTATCATGATCTTAGCAACATTCACTGCTTCCGACTCAACGTCATTCTCATCCATTCACCGATTTCCATGTTGCCAATATTTAACAAATTGTTAGTATATATCCATTTGAATATTCCAATCATCATTAATGGGAATATACTTTTTTTTTACTGATTGAAGGGTTTTTATAAAATTAAAAATAAAATGTGAGGCAGTGAAGTTGTGTTTTTTTTCAACAAATTGATATTTTTGATGTGATTGAGAGATTGATTTGTAAAGTAGCACGATCGGCCCAAGATAATCAGAAGCCGCGAAATTTAAATAAAATATTTTTAAAAATAAAAATATATATTATTAAAACTAATATTAATTTATAGTTACAAAATTATAATTAAGTTTTTAAATTATTATTATTATTATTTTTAATTTATTTTTTAAATAATATAAAATTTAGTAATAAACTCTAAAACATATGAATTCTATCAATTTAACCTTTATATTAAATTTAAAAAATAATGTTACTTTTTAACATTATAATAGCATCAATTAAATTTACTAATTTTACATACTTTATCAACTACTTAAATACTTGTTATATTTATATACTTTAAAATAAAATTAAAAAACAAATATTACTTTATAAAATTAATTTATGATTATTCATTAACAATATTTAATTTTATTCAATTTTTAAGACTTGAAAAGAGTAGATAACTAATTAAGATCAAAATCGTACATATAATATTTTCAAATAAAACATTAAGCAATTTCACGTCAATAATAGTTTTTATTAATAATTCATAATTATAAAATTGTGAAAATAAATCATTAACTATAGATGTAGCGAACTATATATTTTTTTCAAATAAAATAATTAATTAAATGCAGCTATTTAATATTAATTATAGTTTTTTATTAAAAAAAATTATAATTATAAAATTTTAAAAATAAATTATTAATTATAAGAATAATTATAGGATGAGTGTTTTGTTGAACAAAACCGTAATAATACTATTGCTAGTTTGTTAAACTATAATCATTATTATAAATATAATAATTAATTAAAGAAAATAGAAAAACCATTACCTAAAGAACATAGAAAAGCTAAACTATGTTTGAAACACTCCAACATTCAGACGTTAACACACTTACTTTATCGCTTGGTTATTAAAAATTTATATGTATAATTTCTATTTTATTTATATATTTATTAAATAATATATTTAGAGGTCTTTTTATAGTCTAAAAAAGTAAGGCTTAAGGCCCTTGCCTCACTTGGCTAAGACTTGGATCGGCTCTGCTTTAACGTTTAAGTCAATGATATAAATCAAAAGTCACGTGTGAATGAGAATGAATTCAAAAATTAGCAAAGATTATGCAGAATAAAAAGGGAGTAAACACTGTATCCATTAAAAGCAACCACAATGGACAATTTTAAAATGAGGAATTCAAAAAAAATTGTAATGATAACGGCATTTGTCATACTTTTAAACTCCATGAACTCAACAAAATGGGAGTAGTGGAAAGGAAAAATAGATGACTAGAAGAGTTTGCGAGGATAATGCTCAATGACACAACTCTTCCTAAATATTTTTGAGCAAATGCAGTAATCACTACTTGCAACCTTATGAATTGTGTCTTGATAAGACCAATTCTAAACCAGACGCCCTAAAGAAATAAAGTAGAATATTTCTCATTTACGTGTCTTTGGATGCAAATGTTTTATCCTTACAATGTGAAATATAACCTCACAAAATTTGACGCAAAAGCTGATGAAGACATATTCAAGGATATTCCATTTCAAGCAAAACTTTTAGAGTATTTAACAAAAGAACCCTAACTATAAAAGAATCGGTTCATGTTACTTTTGATGAAACTAACCCTAAAACATTAGAAGTAGAAGTGATTGTTTGTGTGGGTATTCTGGAAAAGACAAATCTGGAAGAAAATGATCAAGAAGTAGAACAAAGTCAAAGTCAAAATCAAGTCATGGATCAAGAACATGTTGAAGATCCAAATACTGATACTCCTTTAGATCATAAAGTTCTTTCAAGAGAATGTAGGACGACTAAAGACCGTCATATCTAGAATGTTATTGGAGATATCTCTAAGGGAGTCACTAATCGACGCTCCATCAATAAGGTATGTCACATTGTGGCTTTTGTTTAACAAATTGAGCCAAAAGAAATAAACGAGGCTATCATTAAGGAACATTGATCTCTTGCCATTCAAGAAGAGTTAAATCAATTTAAGTGAAACAACATTTAGGAACTAGTTCCCAAAGCTTCAACTAATCAAGTGATTGGTATCCAATGAGTCTTTCGCAAAAAGTTGGGCAAAGATGGCAATGTTTTAAGAAATAAAGACAAACTTGTTATAAAAGGTAAAAGGAAGGAATATATTTTGATGAAACCTATGCCTCTATAAAACAATTAGAGACCATAAGGATGTTATTAGTTTTTTCCTGCATCATGAATTTCAAACTATTTCAAATGGATGTAAAACGTGTTTTTCAAAATAGGTATGTAACACCCTTTTCTACCCCTACAAATTTTGCAGCAGAAACAACTCAAATATCAGAGTAAAGTATCAAAATCACTTCAAGGGTGCACATTTCTCATTTAAATCAAATTAATACACTTGCCTTGTAAACAAATGGGTTTTCCTCAAAATAACTCAAAAGCCTTCACATGGCAGCGGAACTCAAAATTCTCAATTAAAAGGTTTTCATCAAACATTGTAATAATCCAAAAAGGTTTTCAACATATAAAATTATATCATCAAATGACAACAAAATAAGGAAAAACATAGTTCGACTCAAAGGACCCCAACCCGATGTTACACTATCAGAACAAGACCCTCTAAATCGACCAAAAGCAAATAAACTTCAAGATCCTCGAAAGCATCCATAGTTAAACCTGATCACCTGGATGTTACCCACGTGGAGGCAACATTCAAACTGGCAGGGTGAGTAATCACAATTCATAATAATCATTATAAAACAAGATATACATAAAATGACATTATCTTCATATACAACATCTTCAGGGTCATCACAAGGGAGCATCAAAATCACGAACATCATAAAATACAACAATGCCAATTAAATACAAATGCACAACAAGACTCATGCATGTGGTACCAATCGTCATAATAGATGGACACTAGGCCATCAACCCTCCAAAGATCCCCGTCAATAGGATTGATCCCGCAATTGGAACCGTAGCACGTCATAATTACCTCATATCCACACAATGGGAATGAAGCGTCGTCACAGAGTATGCATATGAATGTATGATACACAACATCACTAATCATCATCATCTAATAAACATCATAATGTGCATCATCATTCATCAAATCTCATATACGTCATGTCATCACATATTCGTCAAATAATCACCAAAACATCATCATATAATCATCAGTAACATCATAGAAAATCATCATAGAAATCACAGCATCAAGCCATCACAGCAGCACAGTAGTATAAACAAAATTTCGCGAACAGCAGCAGTTCGCTTCAGAATTTGCCTAGCGAACCTATTCGCTGTGGCCTTCACTTAGCGAAGCGGCCAGTGAACCTCACAGACCCCACACTCAACACCAAAACACAATCATCTATCACACTCGCCGGTTGACTCGCTTAGCGAACTTCCTCGCTGATTCCTTCGCTTAGCAAAACTCCCAGCGAAGCCCACCTTTCCTCTCCAGAATCATCTCAGTACTCCCTACCACGTTATCGCGCATTCGCTGCGCTGCTCGCTTAGCGAGCCTTGGCGAACATTCTCCTAGCGAAGCAACGGTTCGCATAGCGAACCTACGATTACAGCAAATCGCTGCTACACCTCAGTAGCTCCACAACCTCCAAGCACCTGCGATTACAGCCCCAAATGACCCAAAAACATCCCTATAACAGTTCTAATGACTCACGGAATTTAAAGGCCTAAAACCTACGTCTATTAGGTCGATTCAGGACACTACGGGAAACCTTAATTTCCCTAAACCTTCAAAAATCTCAAGCTTCATATAAACTCCATAAATCCCTTCACCACAGGGTTGAAACAACAATGACGGGGAAATCAGCCCCAAGGTCTATTTTACCCGATTAGATTCAACTCTTATTAATCGATTCACAAAATACCCTCAAAATCATCAGTTTACCTCAAAACCCATAAACCCTCATAAACTTCAAAATCCCCAAAAATCCACTTTAATCGCATCGAATCCTAAAATGAAAATAATGAAAGGCAATTACTCCCCATACCTTAGATTGTCGATCCGATGAGTTCTCTCTTGAGCCTTTGGAAACCTTCACGAAAATCCTCGCCTTTTTCCCGTTTTTCTCAGAGCTCTGCACTTTCTTCTTATTTTCACGATCTCCACAAATGAATCCTAATTCTCCTCAATTCCTCCTTTTTGGTTAATTTAACTCTTGGGCCTCAAATATGGGCTTTCCCATACTACTCCCACTAATACTCCTCAAATGTCCATCTTACCCTTAATTCCTCTAATATTATTTTAAATTAATAATAATACTAATATATTCATATTATATACTATTATTTAATTAAAATAACTAAAACTTCACAAAAACACCGACATCGACACAATCCACCAAAAATCACAGAAATTCATGAATATAATATTTAAATAAATTAAATAAATATTCCTACGAAATTTGGGGTGTTACAACCCTCCCCCACTTAAAGGATTTTTGCCCTGGAAAATTACCTCAAGTAAATAGAGTCGGATACGACTCCCTCATCTGATCTTCACGTTCCCAAGTCCAACTTTCGCCAGCTGGTCCACCCCACAACACCTTCAGCAAAGTTATGTCTTTACCCCACAGTTCCTTCATCTCCCGATCATCGACACGCACAGGCAATGCGTCCACAGTCAGATTATCCCTCACCTGTTCATCATCCATCTGAATCACATGCGATGGATCCGAAATGTACTTCCTCAACTGAGACACATGGAACATGTCATGCAAATTCGCAAGTGACGGCGGTAAAGAAATTCGATAGGCTACCTATCATATCCTCTGCGATATCTGATATGGACCAACAAAACGTGGAGTGAGCTTCATAGACTTCAAAGCTCGACCCACACCAGTCACTAGCGTCACTCTTAAAAACACATGATCTCCCTCTTGGAATTCAAGTGCTTTCCTCCTCTTATCATGATAGCTCTTCTGACGACTCTGCGAAGCTTTCATCCTCTCTTAGATCTCCTTAATATTCCCAGTCGTCTCTTGCACAATTTCAGGTCCGAGTACAACACTTTCGCCCGATTCACACCAACACAACATAGTCTTACACCTTCTCCCATACAAAGCTTCATAGGGCGCCATTCCAATACTAGCATGAAAACTATTATTGTACGTGAACTCAATCAACGGTAAATGGCTATACCACGATCCTCCATGATCCAACACACAAGCCCTCAATAAATCCTCCAAAGATTGGATAGTCCTTTCTGTCTGACCGTCCGTCTACGGATGATATGCATAACTCATCCTCAACTTGGTACCCAACGCATCTTGCAAACTCTTCCAGAACATCGATGTAAACCTCTGATCTCTATCTGACACAATACTCGAAGGTACCCCATGTAACTTCACAATCTCCTCAATATACATCTCGGCTAGCTTCTGCATAGAATGATTAATCTTCATCGGCAAGAAATGAGCCGACTTAGTTAATATATCCACGATCACCCAAATTGAATCATTTTCCTTAACAGTCTTCGGCAATCCCGCCACAAAATCCATGGAAATACTATCCCATTTCCATTCTGGAATCCTCAACGGCTACATCATTATTAGGTGATAAATTGTGTTAATATTTAGTTTAGTTTTTAGCGCCTTTTTGTGATCTTTATTTGATAATCGATGCTTTTTCCCATTGTTTCTGGTAAATAACCGTAGTATAGTTAATTGCATTAGTAGACTTATTTATTTAACTTTTGTGTTTTTAATTGTAGGTTTTTACATTGAAATGTGAAGCTTGGAGCAAGGAAGACTCCTTAGAAGCAGTTTTTGAAGAAAACAATTTTTGGAGCATGCTTGTAGCGCGCTAAGCGTGCGGGGATGGAGTTAGTTACAGGGAGTAGCCCGCTTAGCGCGGTCTTTAGCCCGCTAAGCACGCTCTTAAGGCGGTTTAACATAAAGTGCAGCACGCTTAGCGCGCTCTGCGATTCTCAGCCCCTTATAAATAGAATTGATCAGATTTTTTGTAGAACACTAGTTATTTTTCTGAGAGCAAAAACATTGTAAATACTGTAGCATCCTATTTTGGAAGATTGGAAGCATCATTCGTCGAGAGATCGTCATTGATACTTGTTTCTCTTCTTCATCTTCTTGTTTGTAAAGCTTCCATGTTAATGGAGAGCTAATTTCTCTTTTGTGTCAAGGTTAGAAGGTAGACAAACCGTTCTTTTGTATGTATAGGTATTGATTCTAGCTTATGAACTCTTGGATGATGAATGTATGGTGAAAAACTTTGTTTCTATGGTTTATTCTTTGTGTTGGTTCATGATTGAGAAATGTGTTCTTACACTTTACCTAGGTTTTTCATCCATCAATGCACTTTGGCTAGAGATAGTTATGTGAGTTGATGTTCATAAATATTGAACTTGAATGTTGTCATTTTGATAGTTTGAGTGAGAGATCATCAAATGATCAAAATGGTAAAACTCACAATATATGTTAGAGATAAACATATTGGGAGGATATGTGATTACATTTATCGTCTAAACGAGTTCATTAGCTTTATCGATCCTATCCGTGCAAAATAGTTTGTCGAACCCTAATCTTGGCATGTTTTAACAAATCGTTAAAACAACTCTTTTTACCGTTTATTACTTAAATTTGAATGCAAACGTTCCAACTAAAAACAACCAAAACCCCTTGTTACTTTAAAGTGTGAAACGAATTCAACTGTAGAACGACGGTGATATCTCTAAACAATCTCCGTGGAACGATAACAAAAACCCTACTCTATTTGTATTTCAACAAAATGGCGCCGTTGCTGGAGATTGTTGTTTGATATTGCACGCATTACAATAGTATTAAGTTTTAAGCTTGTTTAACTTTATCTTGTGCTTGTTAATTTGTTTGGTTTAGTGTGCAGACTTCCCGATGACCAACTTCTTTTTTATCCTGAAATCGAAAGAACCGCAAGGAAGTTGAATAGCAAGACAAGGCGAAGGAGGCAACTAGGTAGGCAAAGGCAAGAACGAGAGGAAAGTTCTACTTCAACACCACCACCACCGTTCACACCAATCATGGCACAACCACCACCTCCGCCTCCCGCGTCCACACCATGTGTAAATAGCCCTCGTCACACCGCTCAGTTTGCTAACAATACAAATAATGGAGGGCAAGCTAAGATGAAAACGGGAACTTTGAATTTGTTATATGGAAGTTCGTTCATGGGAATGGATCATGAATACCCTTTCGCTTTTCTCACCAAATTTTATGAGATAGCGTTAGCGGCTGGAGTGGATCAAGCGCTAGAGTTACCTCTATTCAAGAGACTATTTCCTCATGCTTTGCTTGGCAAAGCTAAGGATTGGTATCTTGATCAAACTCCCGCTGTGATGACCGATTGGAATGTTCTGGAGGAGAAATTTATAGAGAGGTTCTTTTCTCACAACCGTTTTATGGAGTCAAAAACTGTGATTTCTGTGTTCTCTCAGGGTACTAATGAGTCTCTAAATGAAGCATGGGAACGATTCAAATCCATGCTTCGAAAATGCAAAGGCCACAAGTTTGACGAGTTAACTCAAATTCACATCTTCAAGAATGGTCTCCAACCAAATTGCAAGGAAAGACAATGAAAGGCACTACTCAAGATTCATGGATATCTTTAAGCAACTACAAATCAACATCCCTTTTTCCGAAGCTCTAGAGAAAATGCCAAAGTATGCCAAATTTATGAAGGACATTCTTACAAAAAGGCGGAAATATTCGGAGCCGGAAACCGTTGTTCTTGCGACAAATTGTAGCGCTATCATTCAAAGAACTCTCCCGAAGAAGGAAGCTGATCCGGGGCGAGTTACCTTACCCGTTACAATTGGTAATGTTTTTGTTGGAAATGGCCCTATTGATTTGGGCTCAAGCATAAATCTCATTCCTTTGTCTATTGTGAAAAGGCTTGGGAACATTGAAATTAAGGGCATTCGGATGACATTTCAATTAGCCGATAAATCTACCACTCATCCGATTGGGTTGGCACAAGATGTGTTGGTGAAAGTTGACAAATTTTTCTTTCCAGTGAACTTCATTGTAATTGATATGGAAGAGGATGAGGATGCTCCTCTAATTCTTGGTCGCCCTTTTATGAAGACCGCTCGCATGATGATAGATGTTGATGATGGCCTTATGAAAGTGCGGGTTCTTAATGAAGAGGTATCCTTTAATCTATTTGAAGCAATGAAGCATTCCAAAGACAAGCATGATAGCTTTCGTACCGATGCAATTGAAGAAGCAACTTTGGAGGTTTCTAAGCATGTTCATATAGTGTCTCCTTTGGAAATGGCTCTTGATGATTCTTTTGAAGTGTTTTCCGATGAAGAAGAAAGAGCTCTTGAGGAATGTTTGAAAGAGCTTGAATATCTCAAAGAATTACAACCGTGGGAAGTTGAGAATGAAGAGTTGAAGAAAGAACAAAGTGATGAGAAATTTCAACTTGAATTGAAGGTGCTTCCTTCAAATTTGAAGTATGCATTCCTTGATGAAAGTAGGAACAAGCCAGTTATTATTAGCAACGTTTTGTCCGATAAAGAAGAAACCCGTTTGATTCAAGTGTTGAAAAGAAATCAAGAAGCTATAGGGTGGGTTCTTTCCGATCTTAAAGGAATTAGTCCATCTTATTGTATGCACAAGATTCTTATGGAAGAGGATTTCAAGGCAGTTGCTCAACCACAACGCCGCTTGAATCCAACAATGAAAGAGGTTGTTCGGAAATGATCTACCCGATCTTTGATAGTCCATGGGTAAGCCCCGTGCACGTTGTTCCTAAAAAGGGTGGCATGACCGTTATCAGAAACTATAAGAATGAGTTAATCCCAACAAAGATTGTGACGGGGTGGAGAATGTGTATTGATTATAGAAGGTTGAACACCGCAACAAGAAAATACCATTTTCCACTTCCATTCATGGACCAAATGCTCGAGAGGTTATCCGGGCAACAATTCTATTGTTTCTTGGACGGATATTCGGGGTATAATCAAATTGCGGTTGACCCGTCGGATCACGAGAAGACGGCTTTTACTTGTTCCTTTGGCATTTTTGCCTATCAAAAGATGCCTTTTGGTTTATGTAATGCGCTGGCAACTTTCCAAAGGTGTGTTCAAGCTATCTTCTCCGACCTCATAGAAAAGACAATGGAGGTGTTTATGGATGATTTTTCCGTGTTTGGAGCATCTTTCGATTTGTGTTTGAAGAATTTGGAAACCGTCCTTGAGAGGTGTGTAAAGATTAACTTGGTGTTGAATTGGGAGAAGTGTAACTTTATGGTGACAGAGGGAATTGTGCTTGGCCACAAAGTTTCTTCCAAAGGCCTTGAAGTCGATCAAGCGACGATTGAAGTAATTGAAAAGTTGCCTCCTCCTACCAACGTCAAAGGAATCAGAAGCTTTTTGGGGCATGCAGGATTCTATAGGCGTTTCATCAAAGATTTTGCAAAGGTAGCAAGGCTATTGAGCAACTTGCTTAACAAAGATCAGGTATTTCTCTTTGACGATGAATGTCTTATTGCTTTCCAATTTTTGAAAGAGAAACTAATTACCGCTCCAATAATCAGTGCGCCAAATTGGACTTTAAATTTTGAACTAATGTGTGATGCGAGTGATTATGCCGTTGGAGCGGTGTTAGGTCAAAGGAAGGACAAAACTTTTCATGCTATACATTACGCAAGCAATGTATTAAATGAGGCACAAGTAAATTATGCCACAACTGAAAAAGAATTGCTTGCGATTGTATACGCACTTGAGAAGTTTCTTACCTAATAGGGTCAAAAGTGGTAATCTACACTGATCATGCGGCTATCAAATATCTGCTCACTAAACCGGATTCGAATCAAAGACTCATCCGTTGGATCCTTTTGCTTCAAGAATTTGATTTAGAAATAAAGGATAAAAAGGGTTCAAAGAATTTAGTGGCGGATCATTTGTCCCGTTTGATCAATGTGGAGGTAACCAAAACTGAAAAGGAAATCCGAGAGGAATTTCCCGATGAAAAAATGTTTAGAGTCCAAGTTAAGCCGTGGTTTGCGAATATTGCTAACCACAAAGCAACCGGTTGGATACCCGAAGACCTAACTTGGAATCAAAAAAGGAAGTTCTTGTCGGATGCAAATTATTATGTGTGGGATAACCCTTACTTGTTCAAATTAGGAGGTGACAACCTTTTGAGAAGGTGTGTCACGAGTGATGAAGCTCAGAGTATTCTTTGGCATTGTCACAACTCTCCTTATGGCGGCCATTTTAATGGTTCGAGAACGGCCATGAAAGTCTTGCAATCAGGCTTTTATTGGCCTACTCTATTTAAAGACGCAAATCTCCATGCGCAAAGTTGTGATACTTGCCAAAGAACTGGTGGAAATGGAAAAAGAGATGAAATGGCCCTTCAAAATATCCAAGAGGTTGAAATTTTTTACTGTTGGGTGTAACAGCTCAAAATTTGCCCCCATGTTTCTAACTTTAACTGGTTTATGTTTCATTTCATTTTTGCATTATCATCTTTGCATAATCATCTTTGCATTATCGTCATTGCATATCATTGGCTCTTGACATAGGGTCAAAGGATTTTCTTGTTGGCCTTATTCATAAGTGATTCAGTCGGTTTCTATTCTAGGTTAAGTTGGTGCAGGAGGTTGAATTCTCCTCATTGTAATCTTCTTGATCTGAGGTTTTCCTATTCAGAGAAATCATCAGAGATATTAGGTCAGGGTTTCGTTGGTGTGAATCAGGGTGTGCGTCTCACGGATGTGTAAGGTTTCTGCTTCTTGGTTGAGTACAAGTTTGCTTTGGACCTGAAGTTTGATGTGGATTGAATGTGTTAAGATTGATCATGTGAATTATGTGGAATTCGAGATACAACTCCATTTTTTCTAACCCATAACCATTTTGATATCCGTTTTAAATCACTTTCTAACCCATATTCATTTAATACCATTTCTCATTAATTCCAAAGTCAATATCCAATATCCATTTTGTAAATCCATTTTTTTCTAGCATATCTATTAATCCATTCTCTTAACCACTTTTTCAATCATAATCCATTTCTAATCAAAATCCAAAGTTCATAAACCATGTAAATTTCAATTGAGTCCGTATCCATTTTATTTTCTAAACCCATTTTCCCAACCAACCTTTAATTCCACTTCTAATACAACAATGAATGTTTTCACCAAAGAAAAGTCTCAAGGATATCTAAGATTGCAAGCTGAGGCTCATATGGTCATGAGAGGAAATGACAATTTGCTGCTCACTGGCCAAATCACAGGACAGAATATCCATATTGTTCACTATGAGGAGAGGCTCATAAAAGTGGCCCTTAAGGCACTTGGTTCCGCAACTTATGTCTTGATTTTCCGGAACATAAATAAATGGGTGATAGCATAAAAGCATAATTGGTAAGCCATTGTATTGTTGTTTCTCCTGTTGTTGCCATCGTTGTGATTGCGGTTTCTTCCAAAAAGTCTTCCAAATTTCTCTCATTAGAGTCATTGGGCAGGTGTGTCATTGTGCTCAGGATACACCGAAATATAGTGGTATTGTGGAGGATTGTTGTTGTGATTATGAGACTGTAGACCGTACGAAGCTACAAATACGGTGGCAACCATCTTAACTTAGCTCTTCACACCAGCCTTTATCACAAAACCTTAACCTTGCTTTAGGCAACAGAATCAGCAGGAAAAAATAAGCACATAATAAATGGAAAAGGAATACAAAGCAGCAGTTCAAAATAGATTTTAACAGTAGAGCTCCATTCAGAGAAAAGAGTTCCTAACTAACATAACAGTTACCATTTTTATCTCTTAACAATTCAAAGCAATCTACATACTGATGTGCACCATAAAATCATGTGAGTAGGAAGTTTTTCTTTGAGTAGTGTGAATCATAGCAGTAAGATAGAAACTAATAAAAATCATGACATAAATTCCAGCACAAGGAAGCTTCATCAAGGTCCACATCAGAAAATTCACAGAAGAATTTCCAAACCAGCCTCTCATTTCAAAAACCATGTTTCACACCAGAATTCAGTTGAAAAACTAACTGAACTCCCTAACTTCTCTAACTGTATCCTAACCGAATCTAACAAATTTTTCTCTCTGAATTTGGTATCTGAGAACAAATAACTCTTCATCCATCACTTTCAATCTTTGATCCATCTTCAACCTTCGCCGTTTGATTGATCTTTTGAAAAATTTGAGCGCGGATTCGGAATCACCATGAAATTTGAGTGGGGGTTTGTGTTAGGGTTTACTTAATTGGTGGTGGTAGGTCGCCGGAGAAGACGGTGGTGCCGCCGCCGGACACCGGCCTTCTTTGACCGGAGTAGGTTTTCCGGTGAATTCATATAGATGAGAGACAGAGAGACTTGTTGAGAGAAAGGTTTGTTTTATTAAGAATTTGGTTCACCGTTCTTTTATGGGATAAAAGGATAAGATTGGGGTTGTGTGGTCCAAACCGGCGGTGACACTTGTCACCGTCTGGTAGGTTCTAGCTATTAGTCACATGCGTGCATTCCCATAGTTTTATCATGCACCCTACGATCATCACCCTTGGATTGATCCATCATCCATCAACCCTCAGATCGTACAGCCAGGATCTAATCTCTATATTCAAAGGTTGACTGAAGGAACAAATAGACCACTAGGCCTCTAGGCACCTTGGGCCTGGTATATTTTGCTATTTGCACCTCCCTGTGTGGCCCATAGGTTAATCTTGAACTAGAAAACTTACTGACTGCACCCCCTGCCTCTTTGGTAATTGCTCTTATTATTTTTTTTATAATAGTTTCGAAACCTATTTTCTAAAAATAGTTTCGTACCTCAGAAAATTCCAATAAAATTTATGTATATTTTTAGATGTGTTAATTAATTTTTGGACATTTTTAATTTCATTTTGGGGGCTGTTTGGTATTTTTCTTGGATTTTGGAAAGGAATGTGTTCATTTTCGTATGCCTTGTGATGTAGGTCATAGAATGTGATCTTCCCTTGACGATTTGGACTTAATTTTTGGTGTACATTTAGGTATTTGATTGTTTAACATCATGGTGATTTATTGGTGCATTATACTTGAGTTTTGGGATACTTTTGAAGTTAATCTTTTGAGCCTTAATTTGTATGATCGCCATTGACGTTTGTGCTACGTTTGCAATTATTTGAGGGATTTTGGTGCATGATGTGAACCCTATCTTTTGCAAGTGATTATCTACTGGACTTGGAATGACTTAGTTGATTACCCATAATTTTCAAAGGCATTTTACTATTCTTCACAAATTTTCCAATGTGAACATATTATGTGTAAGCATGCATAGAGATAGGATATGTTTAGGACTTGTATGAGGGCACTTTGAGCCAACTTTGAATATGATTTTTAGTACATTATTAAGTGTATTTTAATGCACAATTGAGACATGCTTGAGTATTGCACTTGATCATTTCACATGCCTTAAATGATGCTTACTTGTTGTGTACGAAACTCGAACGATGCTTCCACTTTGCCTACGTCTTTGACACCAATTAAATGTATAATGGCATGATTGTTTTTGGGATTCAATTAGGAAATTTTATAGGTCATTTTCCTCTGGTGTGTGAGCTTTAACATTGCCTTACCATGTCATTTCATTTGCCTTACTTGAGTGACAATTTTACATACTTGTATGAGAAGTTTAAATGTGATTTTTCTCATGGAATGAATTGACTTTGGAGAGAGAGTTTAATGCAAACCTTTGTGAAACTTTGAGATTGGTTTTAAGCATACGTATAAAGTGTTTCACTTCTGACCTTGGTCCCTTTTCATGTTTTAATTCAATTCATCTAACTTATAATGGCTTTCTTTTGTAGTTTACAATTGACTTTGAAGTAGACTTCAGCTTTTGCTATAGTTTGTAATTGTGTGATTTCTTTTGGTCCATTAACATGGATATGGTTTAACCAAAGGTGTTTACCAACTAAGGCTTCGTTCCTTTGGTTGTTTTATTGTTGCTTTTTCCTTGTGATTTCTAACTCATTTGTTGATTTGTGCAAGGTGCTTCAAGGAAATCTCCAAGAATGGCATAGTTTGTTTACTTTGTAAATGCTCATTTCTAACTTGTTTGTTCATTAACATTAACAGGTGCTTACGTTGTTTTTGCTTGCGTTGCTTTGCTACGGATCTATATCCGTTTGGTAGGACCTCTTGTCTCTTTATATTCCTCGCACTTTACCGCTTTCGATGCCATGAGAAGTAGGAATAGAGATGCATGACTGGGAGTCCCTACTTTAGGTGGGCAATTCTGTTTACTATTTTAAAGCTCTCAAAGGAGGCCATGTTTGTGCTTGTTTACTTTGTGCCTAAGACCTCCAAATAGGCATCCCATTCTCGTATCCCCTTGTAAGACCTCCAAGAAGGCAATTGACGGAAGTTAGGGTTCACAACTGACCCCCGTTAGTCTAGTTGAGTCGTTCTTAGCTCTCATTACATGATTGAAACTTTGAACATCACCTACTCTTGTTATCAAGTTGGTCAAGTGGAATGAGGGTTTAGCAATCAAACCCCCACGCCTTGTCTATAGCTCGCATTGACCAATACTGATGCTTATGCGATCTGATTCACATCTTCCTTCCTTACTCTGCTCTCCATGGTTCTCGATACCATCGGATGAGCACTCCTATTTCTCACAGCTAGCTTGTTTGCCTCGGTTGATATGACCCTTTGGCTAAAGCTCCCCTTTTACTTTGATTGTGTGACATTATTGTTGACTGACATGGTTTACTCTTTCGTTGCTTTTAGTTCATTGTGTGATTGATTTATCCTGTGTTTACTTGTCTGATGACATGATCCCGTAGAATTCCTCGCTCCGCTTAATTTTTTATTAAGTCGGAGGTAGGAGAGACATTAGGATAGCAATCCATACATGCTAACATAGGTAGCATCCCCCTTCTAAACTCAACCTTAGGGCCATCTTTTGCATGACAACATTAGGATAGAATTCCCCTTAGTGTTTTCTTTTCGACTTGAGTTTTCTCTTCTCATCTCAAAACAATAATAAAAAACATGTAATAAAGGCAACAAGTATTGTATGCCATGAGCCTTAAGTACATGGGAAATGGAAGGAGGAGGGTTTCCCTCCGCCTTTCTAGAGTGTTAGCATACGTCCTGTTAGGACGACCATGCGACACATTCGTTCCTATGTCATAGACTTTAGTGCAATACGTGTTACAAACACAAAACAATCAAAATACTTCTGTCTAAAAAACACAAAAACAAATTCAAACCTTTTCATCCTTCGGGACCGTTCAGTTTCAAACCTTTTTCAGAAAAGGGTACGTTACTTTCGTCCCGTCGCAAACAGGCATCGACCCTAACTGCCGGACGCGAATCTAACGTCGCTTATAAAAACACCAACAAAGTCTTCCTTAGTGAGGGGAACTACGTCGCTCTGATTCTTCATTGGTTAATGTGGTTAATGGAGATACGTAGGCAGGAGATCGTGTGAGATCTCTCCGAGCACAACCTTTCTTTATCACCTCTTTATCTCTTTTTGACCCGTAGGTCGAACTACGACTGCTCTGATTTCCTCCTTCTAGTTAGATTGAGGATACGTAGGCACAAGACGGCGATGTCTTGGCGAGCAACCTCCCCCCTTAGTTCATGTTCGAACTACGTTGACTCTGAATTTCCCATTGCATGAGGGAATACGTAGGCATAGGACGAGCGATGTCCTATCGAGTCACTTCTTTTTCTTTTCTTCCTCGTTTCTCCGTTCTTCTCCGTCCCCGTTCCTTTTCCTTTCCAGTAGCAGTGGAGCTCCAGACGACGACACCCTTTGATCGATACAGCAAGCGTGGATCCCATCGAGTACGATGGACGTGTGGAGTGCTAATACCTTCCCCTCGCGTAACCGACTCCCTTACCCGGTTCTCTTGGTCGCGAGACCATGCTTTTCCTTTCCCTCAGGTTTACGCAGTGTTTCCTTTCCCTTTCTTGGGACAAATGCACATTGCTGGCGACTCTGTTTTCGCGCCACTTTTGCGTTTGTACTTGGATGAAAATCCCGGGAGCGACATTAGGGCATAGATTTTGTTGGTCCATTCCCACTCTCTTTTGGAAATGAGTACATTTTAGTGGCGGTTGATTATGTGTCGAAGTAGGTTGAAGCGATTGCTTCACCTAAGGCTGATGGCAAAATGGTAATAACATTTTTAAAGAAAAACATGTTTGCCCATTTTGGCACTCCTCGGGTTCTTATAAGTAATGGCGGGTCACACTTTTGCAATACATCCCTTGAAAGTGTTTTGAAACATTATGGTGTAACGCATAAAGTGGCGACCCCTTACCACCCACAATCGAACGGTCAAGTCGAGGTTTCTAACCGTGAGGTTAAAAGAATTCTGGAAAAAACCGTGTCAAGTTCGAGAAAAGATTAGTCACAAAAATTGGATGAGGCTTTGTGGGCATACCGTACCGCTTACAAGGCTCTAATTGGCTTAACTCCGTTTCAATTGGTCTATGGTAAAACATGCCATTTACCCGTTGAAATGGGGCACAAAGCACTATGGGCCCTTAAGCTGTTAAATTTTGATACGAACTTGGCCGGAGAAAAGAGAAAAATACAACTTCAGGAATTGGAAGAAATGCGGAATGCCGCCTATCATTCAAGTTGGTTGTATAAAGAGAAGGTGAAGAGTTATCACGACAAGAAGATCTGGCAAAAGGACTTCAAGGTCGTGCATTTGGTACTGCTATTTAATTCCCGGTTGAAACTTTTCCCGGGAAAATTAAAATCAAAGTGGTCCGGACCGTTTCATGTCAAGGAGGTAAAGAGTTATGGAGCAATTGTGATCGAGGATTTGGAAAAGAAAGACTGTTGGACCGTAAATGGTCAACGCTTAAAAATATACCTTAGAGGTAATTTCGATCGTGAAAATTATTCTGTTCTTCTTGATGTTCTTCATTGAGCATCTTGGACCATCGAGCTTATCCGACGTTAAACAAGCGCTTGTTGGGAGGCACCCCAACATTGTAAGTATTTATCGTCTTTTGAGTCAATTTGCTGCTTAAATCATGTTTTTTGTAAAGTTGATGTTTTATGCCGCTTGAAATGATGAATTGAGCTGCTGGAAGTTGGAATTGTGCTGCTGCGAGTATTTTTGTTATTGCAGTGCGCGCTTAGCGCGGTCTTGGATTTTCAGAAAAATTCCCCTCTTCTCAATTTTGTTTTGCTTTCCTTGGATGATTCTTACTATTTGTTTAGGAATTTAGAAATGTTTTAATATGGTTTTCGTTAACATTTGTGTATGTTTTGTGGTCGATTTGTTGTTTTTTTTCAGATGTCTGGACATTAGAAACAACGCGTTGTTGGATCTTCCTCAAACCCTCCCAGACATACTCCATCAGGCCAGTTTGATAGTACTAGATTTCTCGGTGCTGCTCAACAATCAAGGTACCAACAGCTGGAGAGGAGAACAGTTTGGACCGACAGAATTATTCAGATTGATCCTCTTGGGAGCTATCGCCTCACTGCTCCTCTTATTTCAGGAGGTGGTTGGGATAAGCTCTTTGAACCTTACCCCGAGTACCATTTAGACATCGTAAGGGAATTCTTCGCGAATGCCCTTCCTTCTGATGATGAGCCTTTTAACTTTAAAACTTGGGTAAGGGGAAAAGTGATTGATTTCTCGAGGGATGCAATTAATACATACCTTGGTAACCATGTTCAGATGGCGGAAGACGGAATGTGTGATTATGGACTGATGTTGGCTCGACAAAATTGGAATGCCGACCGTTTGAGAGAAATTTTGTGCGTTGATGGTAAATCGTACCAGTGTGGGGCTAATGGAGCCCCTCTTAAGTTCATTAGGGGTGTGTTGACTACGGAAGCCAAAATTGTGATGTCGGTTATATTGCACAACCTTAAACCGCGTAGTCACACCTCCTATATTCCCATGGAGACCGCTGCCCTTTTGGCTTGTATCCTCGATGATGAGAAGGTTCTGGACTTGGCAAGGATAATTTCAAATGAGTTGAAGAAAATAGCGCTAAGTTTTACTCCTTTTGGTGATAGGGTTATTTGCACTTTGACTTATTCGGGCTTGATTATGGCATTGTGCCATAAGGCGCGAGTCACCCTACCTAGCCATGGGAATGTAAAGCTGGCTATTTTGGATGACAATTTTATCACCCGTCATTGCTTGCAGGTACATGAAGGTGTTGTTCCTGTTGCTGCTGCTGCTGCCCCTGCAGGGCGTGCTCGTGATCCGAGTGCTGAGGCCAATTGGGCCATTCATGAGGCTCACCAGCGCGCCTTCTTATTCATGCATGATTCTATGATGCAATTGCAGCTTAAGATCCGTGAGCGACATGTTGATCATCCTTTGAGGTCTCAAGAGGACCTCATGGCTTATGCTAGGTGGCCTGAGGGCATGCCAGGTTTTGCGGAGGGGGCAGATGTTGGTGATGATGGTGGTGATGATGGTACTGGTGATGGAGTGTCGAGCTCAAGTTCTTATTAATGGTTTGATGTGTCCGTCTTTGTATTTTGTATTTTGTTATGTTTACTATGTTTCTATTATTATTAACTTTTGTTTAGGATTGTTGTAGTTCCATCCGAGCGGATGTTGATTTTTGGATAATTGTTAAAAATTTCTTATTATTAGTGAATTTTCCATCCGGGCAGATGATGTTCTATGTTTATATTTGTTTTGGTACAATTTTTTTGTTTGTTGTTTGTTCTCTATTTTAAGGTAATTGATGGATGAAGCAAGTTAGTTCTTTGGACAAAAGTGATGTGCTTCACCATTCATTGATGGTGATGATAAAATTCTGAATTGGTGCACAAAAAGGTACTCTGTTTGTGCTTTGTAGAATGTTAATATGTTTATGAACTTTTTGCTTTACATAAATTTCAAGTTTTGCTTCATTTTGCATATTTGTTCATATTGGAATCAATTAGGACATAACCACAAATGTGAGTTTCCTCCATTGTTCACAAATTATTGAGGGATTCAAGTAGTTGTTGCTTACTCAAATTTTTTATGTTTAATCTTACTTTTGGTTTTGAAATTTTGGAAAATTTGAAATGATCAAGGCTATTTTTTTTTTAGTACTATGAGTAGAACCACTTTTCCAAAATTCACTTCAAGTCACCTTGTGAGTGTGTGAACATTAGAAACCTCTCTTGAGCCTAAAATGAAAAATTTTGTATAATTGAAGCATGAACCCGAACTTTAACCGTTTTGAAGAGCATTTTGATTTAAGTTGTAGTATTGTTGAAGTTGGGGAGATTGGTTCATTGTGAAAAGAGAAGAAAGAATTATGGGCAATGCATTCTCAAATGAAATCGAAAATAGAATGAAAAAGGAAAAATAAATGAAAAATCAAAAGAGAAGGAAAAAGAAAATTTGTGGAAATCAAAAGAGAAAAAATAGAATGCATTGTGAGAATAATTTGGAAGTTTGAGCAAGAATGGTTGTTTAGAAAAGAAAATGCTCTTCATGAAATTTACCCTTTTCTTGTTCAATGGTCGTGTACATAGGACCCTCGTTTCTTAACCCCGGCCAAGTTACAACCGATAAAATTCCTTTTGTGATCTTTGTTTCCATTGTTTTCATTAATAGTGAGATTATCGCATAAATTATTTTGGATGTGGCACAATTGCTTATGAGTGTGTTTTGTCCCTTGTAAATATTGAGCTTGGCTCATTTGAATAAATTAGGTGATTTGATCAGTGGTTTTCATACGTCATTTCACTATTTGTTTTAATTACCATTTTGTATTGTTTATTTGTTTTACATCTCTTTTACCGCATTTTATGCCTTGGTTGTGTTCTTTAGTGTTTTCAAGATCACATACACATTTAGGAAGAATCGGAGCGAAACATCGAGAAAAATCGCAAAATTTGGAATGAAATTGGAATGAGGACAGTGGGCTGACACGGGTGCCCGTGTCACCTGACACGGCCCATGTCAGGAGGCCTGGGAAAGTGGAAGTTGGAGCACAAAAATGTGGAAGGAAAAGATCAACCAGAAGCCTGACACGGCTGCCAGTGTCACAGGACACGGCCAGTGTCAGGGCCCCTGTAGAAGTTGGCTTGGCGCATGAGAGTTAACATCCTGACACGGCTGCCCGTGTCATGGGACACGGCCCATGTCAGGGCCACTGGAGGGGAATTTTGTTATTTTTGTATTTATTCGATTTAAGTGTCCTCTGAGGGTATTCTGGGGATTTCATACTGTTTTAGTGATTTGGAACTACTTAGGCTGTGTGAAGAGAGAAAAATGGACACTTTTGGATCGTACGAAGGAATTACATAAGAAAGAATAGAGCTCTGGAGGATTGGGAAAAGAGGGGATTTTCATGATCGGAAGAAATTGAAGATCAACTTTTATCACCAATACTTGTAATGTCTTTATTTTGTATTTTGTTTTCTTTGAATATTATGAGTAGCTAAACCCCCCAATGCTAGGGGGTGTCCCTGAATTGTGATGTAATGAACCGTTGTTGAATTATTTGATGAGTTTATGCTTTCTTACCTCAATCTTTTGTTATGCAAATAAATTTATACTTTTTTCGATCGTACAAATTGGGAATGATTTACGGTTAGGGATTTGGCCTGAAAAATCAATCTATTGTTTTTGCATAATACATTACGGTAGATATTGCCTAGAAATAGGGATACCCCGTAGTGACTCAAAGACCTTGTCAGAACTATTGCTTGATGTTCTCTCTTGACTGCTAAGGAATTAGGGTCAGGGGGAAATATCAAAGGTTTTTCGGTTAAGGAATTTAAGAAAAATATTTGAGGGTCAGTAAAATTAAGGTTTGGAGGAATATCTTTTTGAGGATAATTTAGGGTTCTTGTTGAGCAATTCATACACCTTTCCTAGCATAATCTCTCATAATTGTTAAAGTCATTTTATTATTCTGCTTATTTCTTTCTGTCATTAGAGTTATTTAAAAATCAAAACCCCCA
This sequence comes from Lathyrus tuberosus, assembly GCA_022829125.1. Taxonomy (NCBI): domain Eukaryota; kingdom Viridiplantae; phylum Streptophyta; class Magnoliopsida; order Fabales; family Fabaceae; genus Lathyrus; species Lathyrus tuberosus. Next base: position 13,846,053 of record JALAZF010000066.1, on the reverse strand, counting down.
AAAGGAACTTTTGTCTAATTGAAATAACATTTGCACTTACAAATTATACACAGTCCTCGAGAGATTGATTCTGGGGATAACCCCACTTATTACTACATCGTTAAAATAGTACACTTGCTATTTTTCCGATCAGGTTTTTGGCGTCGTTGCCGGGGACTGCCAAATTTTAAGTGTTTGTTAGTTCAATTGGAATTTTGTCACTCTGTGACTAAAATTTTTAATTTTATTTTTCTGTTATTTTTATTATTACTATTATCTGTCTAACCTGTATATGCGAGGCAATCCCTCAGCAGAATTTTCTTTTGACGCAGAACCCGAAAAATCATTGCACGCTAGACGTCGGCAAGCTAAGCTAGAAAGGCTGGCAACATCGAGTTCAGAACCAATTATCCCTGAGCTCGAGAAAGAAGAGTCAGTTTCAGGCCACTCTCAACACACAGTTCCGGTACAGACTTCGAGTTGGAAACTAGTATCATGGCGGCAGATCCACCTGCCGAAAGACTTCTCGGTGATTATCGCCGAGCAAATGCTCCAGCAGTATGGTTGACAATCGTTAATCAACCAGTTACTGTTGCACAGTTCCAGCTGCACCCATCTGTCATCCGACAGCTTCAGAGTAGGCCGTTTTCAGGAAGAATCAATGAAGATGCCAACAAGCACTTGCAAAGGTTCCTTACCATGAGCACGTCCTTGAAAATTCAGGGACACTCTGAAGAGGCAAAGAAGTTGGTGATGTTCCCGTTTACTTTATCCGAGGACGCCGAAGAGTGGTTTTATTCACTACCCGCTGGGAGTATTACTACTTGCCAAGAGATGGAGACTACATTTCTGAACGAGTATTTTCTTGCATCTGTATACATTTGGAAAAGATATGACATTGTTAATTTCAAGCAGAAAGAAGGAGAATCACTTGGAGATGCTTACAAGAGATTTAAGAGGTGTTTGGTTGCATGTCCCACTCATAATATGGACGCAACCGAACAAATGCAGAATTTTGTGAATGGGTTAAAGATGAAGACAAAACAACTTATTGATACAGTTGTCGGTGGCTCTACAAACTTTTCAACAGCCACTGGCATTAAAAAGATAATTGAAGCGATAGCAGCAAATGAGCACCTTGAGTTGTATGATCGCAGTGTTAGTCTACCTGAGAAGATAATTGATTTGAAGCTAACAGAACAGGTTGTAAAAATGGAGGATCAAATTGTGGCCGAGGTTGAGAGAAGGTTAAAGAAAATGAGTCTTGAAACACAAACCGTAGCACAGGTTCAACCAGTTCAAGCGGTAAAGTGTGAGATTTATAGTGGACCTCATTCTACTGCACATTGTGTTGCAACTCCGCAACAAATTGAAGATATAAAATTCTTGAAGCAGAATAATCCCTACGCTCAAACTTATAATCCAGGGTGGAAGAATTATCCTAACTTCTCCTGGAAAGATCAGAATCAGCAACAATATCCACAGCAGCAGCAAGCTCCCCAAAAAGCACAATGGGAGATTGCCATTGAGAAGATGGCAGCTCATAACCTGCAATTTCAGGAAGATACCCGGAATAGCTATAGGAATACCACAACCTCCATAAAAAATCTTGAAGTTCAGATGAGCCAGATAGCGCAACAACTAGCACATTCCCAAACACCAGGTGCCTTACCGAGTACAACAGTGACAAACCCAAGAGATAACCAGAATGTGAATGCCATCATGGCTGGAAGTGGTGAGTCAAGTGAGAATTACGGAGAGAAAATAAAAGAAGCGATCAAACCTAAGATCAAGTTACCGTACCCCTCAAGAGCGACAAAGAAGGAGACACAAGAGAAGGACTTTGAGAAATTTGTCGCATTGTTCAAAAAGTTGGAGGTTCATATGCCATTCTTTGAGGCACTAGAGCAAATGCCGGTGTATCAGAAATTCATGAAAGAGATGATCACTAAAAAGAAACCTATGGAGGAAGAGCTGAAAAATGTAAATGAGAAGTCTAGTGAAGTACTCCAAAATAGGAGAATACATGCCAAGCAGAAGGATCCCGGATCTGTGGCAATACCGTGCACTATAAAAGACAGAAATTTCAAAAAAGTTCTCATTGATTCAGGTGCTAGTGTTAGTCTCATACCACTGTCCATTTATAAAAAGTTGGGAATTGGAAGGGTGACCGATACGGGAACAAATTTAAAATTTACAAACCACACAACTGAGAAATTTTATGGGGTAGCTGAGGATGTGTTAGTGACGATCGGTGAATTAGTTTTTCCAGTTGACTTTGAGATCATGGATATTCCAGAAGATGAAGACACCTCTGTCATCCTCAGTAGACCTTTCCTGCTCACTAGTCGGTGCAATCTCGATATTGACAAAGGCACTGTGACTTTTAAATCTTTTGATAAGGAAATCACTTTGAATGTTTTGGATATCAAGAAGCAAAATGAAGGTAAGGGTAAGCAAGCTTTAATTGGAATGATTGGAATGGTGGAAAAAAGCAGAAGCGCAAGACCACCTCCTGGAAAAGTCTCGGGCATAATCTCCAAAAATGCAGAGTCTCGGTCATCTATTGCACATGGCAACAATACGCCAAGGTCCACTCATGAAATCAAGAAAAGAAAGAAAAAGAAACTTCGAAGGAAGGCTATGGAAGTGGGTGTTGACTTGAGGCAACAAGTAGCTCGTATCTCTACATCAGATAAGTTCTTGGTAGCGGAAAGGTCACGCAACAAGATGGGGAAGCTGAAGTATCCCCCATAACTATGGGGAGTGGACCGTCGAGCCATGCGACGTTAAATGAAGCGCTACGTGGGAGGCAACCCACGCTTGTATGATTAATTTCTTTCTTTTTGCTGTTTGTTTTGTTTTGGTTGCGGGAAATAATCTGGATCCTACATGTGCAAACGATGATGTAGCAGTGGTGTTGCATTACCGTCAGCATCCTGAGAAGGATCTCTGTGAGTGACCTCTCTCGCTCTTGTTCTAACACATTGGGGCCAATGTGTAGTTCAAGTTTGAGGGAGGATTTACTTCTTTTAGTTTTTCCTTTTTGTACGGGTCATGTCTATTTTGTGTGTTAAAAACCATTCTGAATTCTCCCCGAATTTGAACCGTTAAAATTTTTCTTGTGAATACCGTGATTTTGAGGTGGTTAAGAAAGTATATAGAGTTTGAGGGAAGAGGAGTTAGAATTAGGGACATTGGGAAAGTTTGAAAACTTAGGAATGACTCGAACACCCTAGATTTCCTGGAGTAAGGAAATGAGTCCAACGTGTAGATTTGTGCCATAGTACTTGGACTTGAGAAGTATTCCCCGATTAGTTCATAGTGATAGTCCGGCATGACTAAAAAGAATTGTATGTACAGGGTTGATTGAGAGAATGACCTAAGGCACCGAAAAAAATGAATAATGGCGATAAAGACAACTTGTCCTTCTAAGTTGGGTAACTCTTACCCGGTTACTTAGCCTAACGGTGGTTGAGTCTCAATTGTCGTCCCAAAGTGGACTAATAAACGCAAATGAGTGAGAAAAAGAGATAATGGTGCCTAGAAAAACTTTCGATCAATTTTGTACATGTGAGGGAAAACGAAAAAATGCCTTAATCTGATTATCCGAATGAAAGGGGTAGAGAATCGAAGAAAAAACTTAAGCCCAAAGCATAGTTGGAGAGGTAACCGAAAAGGGGGATGTAGGTCCGTGGTTTTATCGCGGTTTGTGTTTGTGGAATACCTTCGTTAATGGACGATTACCAAGAGAACTAGTTTTAACCGATCGGAACAAAGGCTCACGTATGAGTATCGACACACCTTATCTTCTCAAGTCTTTCATTGGATTTGTACCTTTTGATCTGAAAATTTTTATGCAAGCTTTTTGCTTGAGGTCAAGCAACGGTTTAAGTTTGGGGGAGTTTGATCAGTGGTTTTCATACGTCATTTCTCTATTTGTTTTAATTACCATTTTGTATTGTTTATTTGTTTTACATCTCTTTTACCGCATTTTATGCCTTGGTTGTGTTCTTTAGTGTTTTCAGGATCACATAAACATTCAGGAAGAATCAAAGCGAAACATCGAGAAAAATTGCAAAATTTGGAATGAAATTGGAATGAGGACAGTGGACTGACATGGGTGCCCGTGTCACCTGACACGACCCGTGTCAAGAGGCCTGGGAAAGTGGAAGTTAGAGCACAAAAATGTGGAAGGAAAAGATCAACCAGAAGCCTGACACGGCTGCCAGTGTCACAGGACACGGCCCATGTCAGGGCCCCTGTAGAAGTTGGCTTGGCGTATGAGAGTCAGCAGCCTGACACGGCTGCCCGTGTCATGGGACACGGCCCGTGTCAGAGCCACTGGAGAGGAATTTTGTGATTTTTGTATTTATTCCATTTAAGTGTCCTATGAGGGTATTCTGGGAATTTCATACTGTTTTAGTGATTTGGAACTACTTAAGCTGTGTGAAGAGAAAAAAAATGGACACTTTTGGATCGTACAAAGGAATTACAGAAGAAAGAATAGAGTTCTGGAGGATTGGGAAAAGAGGGGATTTTCATGATCAGAAGAAATTGAAGATCAACTTTTATCACCAATTCTTGTAATGTCTTTATTTTGTATTTTGTTTTCTTTGAATATTATGAGTAGCTAAACCCCCCAATGCTAGGGGGTGTCCCTGAATTGTGATGTAATGAACCGTTGTTGAATTATTTGATGAGTTTATGCTTTCTTACCTCAATCTTTTGTTATGCAAATAAATTTATACTTTTTCCGATCGTACAAATTGGGAACGATTTACGGTTAGGGATTTGGCCTGAAAAACCAATCTATTGTTTTTGCATAATACATTACGGTAGATATTGCCTAGGAATAGGGATACCCCGTAGTGACTCAAAGACCTTGTCAGAACTATTGCTTGATGTTCTCTCTTGACTGCTAAGGAATTAGGGACAGGGGGAAATATCAAAGTTTTTCGGTTAAGGAATTTAAGAAAAATATTTGAGGGTCAGTAAAATTAAGGTTTGGAGGAATATCTTTTTGAGGATAATTTAGGGTTCTTGCTGAGCAATTCATACACCTTTCCTAGCATAATCTCTCATAATTGTTAAAGTCATTTTATTATTCTGCTTATTTCTTTCTGTCATTAGAATTATTTAAAAATCAAAACCCCCAAAAGGAACTTTTGTCTAATTGAAATAACATTCGCATTTACAAATTATATGCAGTCCTCGAGAGATCGATTCTGGGGATAACCCCACTTATTAGTACATCGTTAAAATAGTACACTTACTATTTTTCCGATCATGATTCCCGTTTGAACATTTGTTTGCTTATGATGAGTGCTTGATATTTATGTTTAGAAGTTAGTTCATATACATGTTTTGATTATTTGTGAAGCCGAGCAGTACATGTAAGCGCGTCAATTTGGTTTGAACCATTGATTTTTGTTTGTGTTTGCTTATCCGGTTTTCCTCTTGCTTCTATTCTATTTTACCTTTGTTTGAGGACAAACAAAGAAACAATTTGGGGAGAGTTGTTAGGTGCTAAATTGTGTTAATATTTAGTTTAGTTTTTAGCACCTTTTTGTGATCTTTATTTGATAATCGATGCTTTTTCCCATTGTTTCTGGTAAATAACCGTAGTATAGTTAATTGCATTAGTAGACTTATTTATTTAACTTTTGTGTTTTTAATTGTAGGTTTTTACATTGAAACGTGAAGCTTGGAGCAAGGAAGACTCCTTAGAAGCAGTTTTTGAAGAAAACAATTTTTGGAGCATGCTTGTAGCGCGCTAAGCGCGCTCCTAGCGCGGGGATGGAGTTAGTTACAAGGAGTAGCCCGCTTAGCGCGGTCTTTAGTCCGTTAAGCGCGCTCTTAAGGCGGTTTAACATGAAGTGCAGCGCGCTCTGCGATTCTCAGCCCCTTATAAATAGAATTGATCAGATTTTTTGTAGAACACTAGTTATTTTTCTGAGACCAAAAACATTGTAAACACTGTAGCATCCTATTTTGGAAGATTGGAAGCATCATTCGTCGAGAGATCATCATTGATGCTTGTTTCTCTTCTTCATCTTCTTGTTTGTAAAGCTTCCATGTCAATGGAGAGCTAATTTCTCTTTTGTGTCAAGGTTAGAAGGTAGACAAACGTTTCTTTTGTATGTATATGTATTGATTCTAGCTTATGAACTCTTGGATGATGAATGTATGGTGAAAAACTTTGTTTCTATGATTTATTCTTTGTGTTGGTTCATGATTGAGAAATGTGTTCTTACACTTTACCTAGGTTTTTCATCCATCAATGCACATTGGCTAGAGATAGTTATGTGAGTTGATGTTCATAAATATTGAACTTGAATGTTGTCATTTTGATAGTTTGAGTGAGAGATCATCAAAGGATCAAAATGGTAAAACTCACAATATGTGTTAGAGATAAACATATTGGGAGGATATGTGATTACATTTATCGTCTAAACGAGTTCATTAGCTTTATCGATCATATCCGTGCAAAATGGTTTGTCGAACCCTTATCGTGGCATGTTTTTACAAATCGTTAAAACAACTCTTTTTACCGTTTATTACTTAAATTTGAATGCAAACGTTCCAACTGAAAACAACCAAAACCCCTTGTTAATTTAAAGTTTGAAACGAATTCAACTGTAGAACGGCGGTGATATCTCTAAATAATATCTGTGGAACGATAACAAAACCCTACTCTATTTGTATTTCAACAATCATACCTAAAGGCTTCTGATGCTCAACCTTCGACTTCTAACAAGTCAAATACGCATAAACAAACTCCGCAACATCCTTCTTCATACTTGGCCACCAAAACAACTTTTTCAAATCTTGGTACATCTTCGTAGCACCGGGATGAATACTCAACCTACTTCGATGTCCTTCTTCCAGAATGCTCTTCTTAATATCTGGGACATCTGGAACACACACGTTATCTCTGAACATCATCACACCATTTTCGTCAATCCGAAATTCACCTCTGTTACCTTGGTTAATCAATGTCAATCGGTCAACCAACTTTAAATTAGATTGCTGCCCCACCCTGATTTCTTCCAGAATACTACTAGTCAACTTCAACATTCCCAACTTCACACTGTCAGGAGTCGTTTCACATACTAAACTCAAATCTCTGAATTGTTCAATTAATTCCAATTCTTTCACCATAAGCATCGACATATGCAATGACTTTCAGCTCAATGTATCGGCCACTACATTTGCTTTTCTCGAATGATAACTCAAATCGAAATCGAAATCCTTCAACAGTTCTAACCACCTCCTCTGCCTCATATTCAATTCCTTCTGATCAAATAAGTACTTCAGACTTTTATGATCACTGAACACTTCAAATTTAGAGCCAAACAGATAATGTCTCCGAATCTTCAACACAAACACCACAACGGCCAATTCCAAGTCATGCATAGGATAATTCCTCTCATGAACTTGCAATTGTCTCGAAGCATAGGCAATAACTTGTCCATTCTGCATCAATACTCCACCAAGACTCATCTTCGACGTGTCACAATACACCACAAAAGATTCACTTGGATTAGGCAAAATCAACACTGGAGCAGTAGTCAATCTCTTCTTCAATTCCACAAAACTCTCTTCACAAGTTACATCCCACACAAAAGCTTGACCCTTTCGAGTCAATTGAGTCAAAGGTAATACCAACTTAGCAAAGCCTTCAATAAACTTGCGGTAATAACCCGCTAATCCCATAAAACTTCGTATCTCAGTCGCAGACTTCGGAGTCTCCCACTATAACACGACATCAATCTTAGAAGGATCAACAGCAATCCCTCCACTCGAAATCACATGGCCAAGGAAACTCACTTCCTTCAACCAAAACTCACACTTCGACGACTTTGCATACAACTTCTTCTCTTTTAACACTTACAACACAGTTCTCAAATGCTCGGCATGTTCTTCTTCAGATCGAGAATATATCAAGATATCATCGATAAACACCACCACAAACTTATCCAAATACTCATGAAAAATCCGATTCATATACTCCATGAACACACAAGGTGCATTGGATACACCAAACAGCATCACAGTGGATTCATAGTGACCATACCTCGTCCTGAAAGCCGTCTTCGGAATATCATCAGGCTTAACTCGAATCTGATGATAACCAGACCTCAAACCAATCTTTCTAAACACAGAAGCACTTACTAGCTGATCCATCAAATCGTCGATTCTTGAAAGTGGATACTTATTCTTGATTGTCACTTTATTCAACTGCCGATAATCAACGTACAACCTCATACTTCTATCTTTCTTCTTCACTAGCAACACCGAAGCACCCCACAGAGAAACACTCGGTCGAACAAACCTCTTCTCAAGCAATTCTTCCAGTTGTTTCTTCAATTCACTTAGCTCCAAAGTTGACATCCGATAAGGAGCCATTGACATTGGACTCGTACCTGGTACTAAGTCCACTGCAAACTCTACTTCACGCTCTGGAGACAAATCACTGATGTCATCTGGGAACACCTCTGGAAATTCACAAACAACAGGCAACTCCACACTCGCAGCTTCACGGTCAATTTGCAACGATGCAAACATTGCAAACATAAAAGCTTCGTCTTCCACAAGTTCGTCTACTTGCTTAGCAGATAAGAACATCAACTCCCCACTATCATCAATCTCAGGAAACTCTACAGTCTTGTTATAACAATTGATATGAACCCGGTTGAACTCCAACCAGTTCATTCCAAAGATCACGTCAATTTGTTGCAAGGGTAGGCACACCAAATCCATCACAAAGCTCTTCTCAAAAATCGTCACAGGACATCTTAAACACACAAGGGTAGTAGTAACAGAACCATTAGCTGGAGTTTCTATTACCATATTACCATTCATATCAGATAACTTCAAACCCAATCTATTAGCACATTCAAGCAAGATAAAAGAATGAGTAGCACCAGTATCAATAATAGCAACCAATTCGATATTATTAATAAAACAAGTACCTCGAATCAGGTTGTCCTTCTCTGGCACCTCTGCACCACTCAAAGCAAACACTCTGCCACTGGTCTGAGCAGCAGTCGCAGTCTTCTTTGGCTTCTGACATTGAGTACTGATATGACCCTTTTCACCACAATTGAAATAGGTCGGACCCTCATCTTTGCAATCAGTAGCTCGATGACCCTTCTTACCGCATCTATAGCACCTCAGCACATTATTGGTGCACACATCAGCATGGTGACCTTACTCGCCACACTTATGACACTTTCAAGAAGCGGGAGCTGCTCCCTCACTTGCCTTTTTCCCATCTGAAGCCTTCTGCTTCCCTTTGTCAGTTGAAGTTGTATAAGGCTTACCCTATATTGCCCTTTCTTCTCACTCAACTGCTTGTAGTAAGCAGATCGAGCTCGGCTGTCCTCATCGTAGATTCTGCTCTTGTCCACCGACTCAGCATACCTGCGGATCTGCTGATACCTAATACCCTGCTTAATCTCTGGTCTCAGCCCATTCTTGAACTTGAGACACTTGGACATCTCAGCATCAGCACGATTGTAGTGCGGACAGAACTTCACCAAAGCCTCGAACTTTGCAGCATACTCTGCCACAGTCATATCTCCTTGCTCCAGCTCAAGGAATTCTACTTCCCTCTTGCCACGAGCATCCTCTGGAAAATACTTCCCCAGAAACTCCTGCTTAAACACATCCCAAGTTATCACAGTGCCAACATCTGCAAGTCTCTGACTGGTGTTATCCCACCAGTCCTCAGCTTCTTCTTCCAGCATATGCGTTCCGAACTGAACCTATTGCTCATCAGAACACCCCATCACCCGGAAGATCTTCTCAATCGCCTTCAGCCACTTGTGTACACTTGCTGGATCATGCGTACCCACAAAAGTCGGTGGATTTTTCCTTTGAAACTTCCCCAAAGCACGAAACTCATCAGGAGCTCCACCATTTAGATTCAGCTCCGCCACCACATTAGCAACCGATTCCAACGCATCAGCAATCGCACAATCATTTCTTCCAACCATCCTGCACACCACCGAAAAGGTTAGAAGAACTAAAACATCGATAATGTACACACACTCGTCGACTGACAGGGGACTGACAACACGTAAAAACCTGGCCGGACGGACTGACCTGCTCTGATACCACTAATGTAACACCCTTTTTAACCCCCACAAATGTTGCAGCAGAAACAACTCAAATATCAGAGTAAAGTATCAAAATCACTTCAAGGGTGCACATTTCTCATTTAAATCAAATTAATACACTTGCCTTGTAAACAAAAGGGTTTTCCTCAAAATAACTCAAAAGCCTTCACATGGCAGCGGAACTCAAAATTCTCAATTAAAAGGTTTTCATCAAACATCGTAATAATCCAAAAAGGTTTTCAACATATAAAACCATATCATCAAATGACAACAAAATAAGGAAAAACATAGTTCGACTCAAAGGACCTCAACCCGATGTTACACTATTAGAGCAAGACCCTCTAAATCGACCAAAAGCAAATAAACTTCAAGATCCTCGAAAGCATCCACAGTTAAACCTGATCACCTGGACGTTACCCACATGGAGGCAACATTCAAATAGGCAGGGTGAGTAATCACAATTCATAATAATCATTATAAAACAAGATATACATAAAATGCATTATCTTCATATACAACATCTTCAGGGTCACCACAAGGAAGCATCAAAATCACGAACATCATAAAATACAACAATGCCAATTAAATGCAAATGCACAACAAGACTCATGCATGTGGTACCAATCGTCATAATAGATGGACACTAGGCCATCAACCCTCTAAAGATCCCCGTCAATAGGATCGATCCCGCAATTGGAACCAGAGCACGTCATAATTACCTCATATCCACACAATGGGAATGAAGCGTCGTCACAGAGTATGCATATGAATGTATGATACACAACATCACTAATCATCATCTAATAAACATCATAATGTGCATCATCATTCATCAATTCTCATATACGTCATGTCATCACATATTCGTCAAATAATCACCAAAACATCATCATATAATCATCAGTAACATCATAGAAAATCATCATAGAAATCACAACATCAAGCCATCACAGCAGCATAGCAGCATAAACAAAATTTCGCGAACAGCAGCAGTTCGCTCCAGAATTCGCCTAGCGAACCTGTTCGTTGTGGCCTTCGCTTAGCGAAGCGGCCAACGAACCTCACAGACCCCACACTTAACACTAGAACACAATCATCTATCACACTCGCCGGTTGACTCGCTTAGCGAACTTCCTCGCTGATTCCTTCGCTTAGCGAAACTCCCAGCGAAGCCCACCTTTCCTCTCCATAATTATCTCAGTACTCCCTCCCACGTTATTGCGCATTCACTGCGCTGCTTGCTTAGCGAGCCTTGGCGAACATTCGCCTAGCGAAGCAACGGTTCGCCTAGTGAAGCAACGGTTCGCCTAGCGAACCTGCGATTACAGCAAATCGCTGCTACACCTCAATAGCTCCACAACCTCCAAGCACCTATGATTACAGCCCCAAATGACCCAAAACACCCCTATAACAGTTCTAATGACTCGCGGAATTTAAAGGCCTAAAACCTACGTTTGTTAGGTCGATTTAGGACACTACGGGAAACCTTAATTTCCCTAAACCTTCAAAACTCTCAAGCTTCATATAAACTCGATAAATCCCTTCACCACAGGGTTGAAACAACAACGACGGGGAAATCAGCCCCAAGGTCTAGTTTACCCGATTAGATTCAACTCTTATTAATCGATTCACAAAATTCCCTCAAAATAATCAGTTTACCTCAAAACCCATAAACCCTCATAAACTTCAAAATCCCCAAAAATCCACTTTAATCGCATCGAATTCTATAATGAAAACAATGAAAGGCAATTACTCCCCATACCTTAGATTGTCGATCCGATGAGTTCTCTCTTGAGCTTTTGGAAACCTTCACGAAAATCCTCGTCTTTTTCCCGTTTTCCTCAGAGCTCTGCACTTTCTCCTTATTTTCACGATCTCCACAAATGAATCCTAATTCTCCTCAATTCCTCCTTTTTGGTTAATTTAACTCTTGGGCCTCAAATATGGGCTTTCCCACACTACTCCCACTAATACTCCTCAAATGTCCATCTTACCCTTAATTCCTCTAATATTATTTTAAATTAATAATAATACTAATATAGTCATATTATATACTATTATTTAATTAAAATAACCAAAACTTCACAAAAACACCGACATCGACACAATCCACCAAAAATCACAGAAATTCATGAATATAATATTTAAATAAATTAAATAAATATTCTTACGAAATTTGGGGTGTTACAGGGTACATCCAAGAGGAGGTATATGTTGATCAACCTCAAGGTTTTATTAACTCAGCCTTTCTTGATCATGTTTTCAAGCTCAAGAAATCCTTATATGGTCTAAAACAAGCTCCTAGAGCATGATACGATCGTCTAAAAAAATTCTTGCTTGAAAACAAGTTGCAAAGCGGACAAGTCGATAAAAACCTTTACATTAATAAATTTGAGCATGACATTTTACCACTTTAGATTTATATCAGTGATATCATCTTTGGTGCTACTAACGAATCCTTATGCAAGGAGTTTTCTTAAACGATGCAGAAAGAATGTCAATGATGATGGAACTTCGATACTTCCTAGGACTTCATATTCATCAAAATATGGAAGAAACCTTCATCTACCAAGCCAAATATTGCAAAGAACTACTAAAGAGGTTTGATGGAAAAACCCAAAATAATAACAACTCCAATTTCAGCCTCGTGTAACCTCGACAAGGACGAGAATGGGAATCCAATTGAAGAAAGAAAATAGGCTATCTTCTCTATCTCAATGCATCTCGTTCTGAAATAATGTTAAAAGAATTAAATCTCATTAAAGTCAAATACATCATGAGATATCTCACTATCACACAACAAATGGGTTTATATTACCCCAAGGGAGTGGATTATGACTTAGTTGGATACACTAATTCTGATTTTGTTAGGTACATATTGGATAGAAAAATTACTAGTGGTATTAGCCACTTACTTGGGAACTCACTTGTCTCCTGGCATAGCAAGAAATAAGCCAGTGTCATGCTATACAAAATTGAGGCCGAATATGTTGTTGCGAGTGGTTGTCGCTCTTAGATTATTTGGATGAAACAATAACTCAATGGTTACAGTGTTTATCTTGGAGTTGTCACGATGAGGTGTGAAAATGCCAACGTCATAAATCTCACCAAAAATATGATACTTCACTCTCGGGATAAACACATTGAAGTTAGGCACAACTTTATTAAGGATCGTGTTGAAAAAAGGGGTGCATACTTGAGTTTGTGACATCAGCTAATCAACTCGCAGATATTTTTACAAAATCACTTCTTAAAGAAAGCCTGTTTTTCATAAGGACTAAACGAGGAATCTTAAATCAATCATGAATGGATTAGTGTGAAAGAGAGGAAGTGTGAAGACTCTCCTAGTCGTGTCTATTTGAGTGACCAGTGTCTATAGAGACACACGGGAATTTCTGAAAAACATAAAGGCTAAATCACACACACAATAAAAATATTTGAGAAACCTCTCACTTATTAAATTAAATCACCAAAAAAATATTTTTGACGCCTAACAAATTTATTAGGGGAATGTTCAATTGATTATGAGACTTTTTCAAACCATCTAATCAGTTAATTTTTTTTCCTAATCAATTAAATGATGCTTAATCGAGTCCATAATCGATTTTTATAGTCTCTTAATGATTGGTAAAGACTCTATATCAAAACCTTCCATTTTGGGTCTCAATAATCGATTATTTGAGGTGCCTAATAGATTAGCCTTATAAATTAAGTGAGGTAAAAATCTCATGGATTGTTTCCAAATTTGTAACACACCTTAACCTATAAATAGAGAGCTTATCTATCACTTTTTCACAACTAGAAAATGTGAAAAACCTCACATTTCATTTCTCTCGTCACCTCTCTACATATACTATATTTTCTAACATATTTTAGCCATAGCGCTTCGAGAGTGTTCTTGAGTCTAGCGAGGAATACTGTTATTGGTGATGGAAAAATTGTAAATTTACCTACAGTAGATTTTTATCTTGAGTGAATAATTATTCCTTATGAAGTTGTTATTTTGGTTGGGAGAAAACCTTTTCTTGGACAAACTTCATACACACTTCTAGTAATTTCCTGAGAAGTGATTTTTAGAGGAGGAACCTTGTCAGATGTGATCAACTTTCTTCTTCATAGGTATTCATTGATTATGGTAGGAAAAAATTCAATACGACAACCTCAAACATGGACCTTTATGTAATCTTTGCTTCCAACATTGTTGAAGTCTCTGTAAATATTGACAATAAACTCTTTGACAAGCTTAGGATAATTGGGACCAAGGCGTGACACAATCTTCATAATTTAAGCATCCTTAATTTCCTTAGATTGGATGTCCTCTTCTCTTAAAGTTCTGTCTTGACGTCCCAAACACTAGTAGACGAAGTCTTGAACTCGAGTTTTATTAGATGAGAACCATCACTTTCCTCTTAGGAGATCCTTACTGCTTCACCTCTTCTAACAAATAGCACATTGGATCCAGACGATTGAGCAGCGCAGAGAAATCCCTTTAGAAGTTAGCAACTTTCGCATCAGTAAGAGTATATTGAGCCTTTGAGTCCTCAACACCTTGAGAAGAAGTGTCGAGGATAAGATGTTCCTTGTGTCCGGCCACAAGCTGGGTCATAAGTGAATCCACCCGCAACACGTGGTACACAAACTCTGCTAATAAGCAAGATATGGAGGTCTTGGAAAGATGGAACACACACAATCCTTCATCTTCACTGTGGTCTGAGGTAAACAACCAGCAAACACTAGGGGAAATAGGAGAAAAGTATTCTCCAAGTGGATAACATGAGCGGACCCAAGTTGTTTTAACTTTTTAGCAAGACTTCCTCGTGTTACCACTTTACCCTGGTCCTTCATACTTCAGTCTGAGTAGGCCAGTCATGATTCTTCGTGCTCCATCATCTGAAAGCGTTGGCGATACTAAAGGGGCTCTAACATATTGGGTTGGCATGACACGATTAACTGGGGTATCCTTCCTTTTGAGGTCATCTGAAAAGAAGAAGAAAATAGATAGGTAAGATGTGGTACAAGTTCACATACTACAAAGAAGGCAGGAATAGAGAATATACAAATGGCTTTCTTTCTATTTTCAGCAGAAGTCACCTCGAGGACATTCCGACAATGTATCTCAGCATTAGGGAAGTGAAGAAAAGTCTCCTTCATGGCCTTCTTCGCGTCGGCGTGGGTTTTGTACAAAATATGTTTAGCTTCCTTTGAGAAATGGTCAGGAGACTATAATCGTCTCTTCCGGTCGATACACGCAATCGGCTTTCTAGAAGGGTCCAAAACAACATAGCATGATCAATGGGGGAAAGGGGGTGGCCAAGAAATAACCAGTTTTGAAACTCTTACAGCTCTCCATATAAACACTAAAGACTTTATTTTTGGCACAACAAAGAGAAACGAGTCCATAGCTATCGTCCCCCTTTGAGACAGGGTTAACCTCAAAAATATGGAAAAAAAAAGGTTCTTAGAGACTGGACCCGTGTCTCCTTGATATTCATACCAGTATTGGAAAACTTTCACGAAGCCCCAAGCACGCGGATGAAGCTACGAGGGAGGAATGCAAAAATAATCCATCACTTCTTTTTCAAAGGCAATCAGCGGAAGCCGGACACCCAACTTCTGGAAGATGCATTCGTAGAAAGGAATAGAACACCATTCGAACTCGCTGCTCACCCACTTTTTAGCAGAGATTATTTGGATTTTCCCAATCAGAGGGAGACCCTACCTCAAAGGAGGCCGCAACCACCTTAGCTTCCTGAGTATAGGTGGAAAGTGTTTCCGGATATTCAGAATTCACCCAGAAGTAATCCTTTATTTGCCGCCACCATCAGGTTTTCCAAATGACAATTGCGTACATGTAAGAAAAAAACAGAAAGTAACAGAAGGTATAAAGGTTGGAGCAACAAAGTCGACAACTAAACCCAGGAGAAGAAATATGCAGAGAGTAGCAAGAAGGTGAAAAGAAGCTTTATGAGAAAAATCCTCCTTTTATAAAAAATTAGTCGAAAATCAACAGTCCAAAAAAACGAGCGAAAGATCCAAGGCCAGTAAGTTCGTCGTCCCATCAAGCATAACAAAAAACTGAAAACACTCGAGTACCCTAAGTATGAGAATCATTCCCTGACCTGGATATCTAGGGTGACGTGCTGGGAGCAGAGAACAAAATGTTTCAATTGTAGGAGAGCATTCAATGCGTCTGCCCCACACTAATTTTTCAACTGAATCTGAGTGTTTCACTTTCAATTCGCATCGAACAACATTCTTGGAGGTCGACGTTGACCACTAAAGACTTCCCTGACTCCCTAAGTACTAAATATGCCTTGAGAGCAACTGTTCTGGGCTGCTCAAAGGCCCCAATAGTTAAGGACCAAATTAACTCAAATACACTCCACTTGATCCAAGGTACAAAATTTATGTCTTAGAGAAAGTAAGATATATATATATATATATATATATATATATGATAAGTAAAAATAACTTTGATTCCTCAAAAGCTAAAGAGTTTTTTATTTTTTCTTTTATAATGGACTCGCAACAATTCATAATCTTACATCTCTAATCTTTCTCAAGGGAAGAAAATCTAGAATACCTTAATCTCACTCTTACGTTACCAAAATCCCACAATGCTTTGTGTGCGGTAGTTTGGTGGTCGATTCTTTTCTTTCCATACTCCTCCTATTCATGTATGTGATCTCATAATTGTACTCCTACGACTTAGAACAAATTTAGATGTTGCTCCATTAAGATATATACATGATTCTTTTCTTTTCGCACGAAATTTCAATTACAATTTTTGAATAGACATTAATTTCTTGTTACCAAATTGTTGAAAGAGCTGTTTCCACGCTTGCACATTACCCCGCTAAGGCCCCAAGTGGTCCCGATGACTTTACATTTCACACTTGAAATTTGCAAATTGTAGGCAACGCTGTCAAAGGAAATCATAATTAAAAAGGAAGGAATTGATAATGTCAACCAACACCAAGTCATTCATTTTTTCTACTAGTTGTTTAACCGTTGACAAAGTATTTGTCAACCGAGTTAAAGCTAGAAGAATAAACTTTGGATATTTGACAACAAATTAACCAACAGAAAAGTCATGAACCTTATCTTTGTGCCAGCAAGCAATTATGCGTTGAAATGATCATGCTTGTAGTTTTAGTCTTACCCCGTTTGATACATTAGACTTGTAAAACTTCTGATCTCATAGAATAAAGTATAAACCAGAAAACACTGTTGTTTTAGTTGTATAATTAGTACAAATTATTATAAAGTCGCTTAAAATAAAAATTATTAAAAATAGAAAATAATTAAAAATTATATAAAAAATTAAAATTAAAAATCAAAATACTATCAAATTATCTTGACAGTGTCGCAAATACTATGAGTCAGTGTCGAGCAACTATTGAAAAATTATCTTGACAACACTCATTATTTTCGTGACATATAAATGACACTATCTCCATCAAAATCTATAATATTTATCTTCTTACATAAAGATATTTGTAACATAAACATTTTTATAGATTGTATTTTTCTTAAACTTTTATATTTTGTATGATTTATTTTATTATATAATATTATATGTTTTGTTTGATTTGATATAGATCATAGAAGATTGATCTCTTACAACCAACATTTTAAATACAATACAATAAATTTGAAGATATAAAATGAGTTTGATGTGATGTCATATGTGACTATAGAATGAAAATTAAATTTTTAGTGGATTTATAAATTAATTTAAAGTAAAATCAAATATTTAAATTTGATCATTTATTTAAGTTTGATGCATACTAGAAATATGGAGTCATTTTTTACTCCGCTAGAAAAAGATATTAAAACTTTTCATTCGAAATAAATATTATAATATGAAGTGAGAGATAAATTGTAAAGAATTAAGAAAACTCCAAATTTTGGTGTGTAGTGGTACTAGTGAAGTAAGGTAAAAGCCTTCTTTATATAAGAAAAAAAAGGCAAAAATACTGTCTAGGTCTAAATTTATTTTATTATTACAAGTCAGTTATTTATGTTTTTTTTACTACAATTTGATCCTTTATGTTAGCTAATGTGTTCACTAGTTGACCCTTTTCACAAACTCCGTTTCAAAAATGCTTATGTGAAACGACACTGATGTGTCATTTAAGAAGATGATGAAGAACATGTTGAAGATGTTGAAGATACTAGTCTATGTCATAATGTTGTTAATTTTAATTTTTGGTTCAGAAGTGGTGATCATGGTTAATTTTTTATGTTAGTGCCGTAAGACATGACTTTTAGTACTTTCATGTAACACTTGTTGTAAGACATGACTTTTGGTACCTTCATGTAACACTTTTTGCAATTCTATACAAGTTTTATTACAGTAAAGTCGTAATTTGTACGGCAGACAAAACTTGAAGGACCTGTATGTTACAATTTAAAAACAAATAGGACCTGTTTGTAGAAAAAAAACATAAAGAATTGACTTGTTAAAATAATAACTTAAAGGATTCAGACAATAATTTTACCAAAAAAAATATGACTTAATATGGAAATAATTCACGGGCAGCAGTAAGGGCCTAATTGATTAGGTCAAATAATCGATTATAGTGACCCAAAATGAAAATTTTAAATATAGAGTCGTTATCAGTCATTAAGAGAATGTAATATTCGGTTATATATTCTATTATATAGTTTGTACCTTCAAACACATAGATCCACATCTATGATAAGAAGAACTTGTTTGAAGATGAGTTTTCCAGCTTGAATATGGACATCTTAAAGTTCTCCATATAATCTTCTACAAGATCCATCAGTGAACGGAAACATAGTATTAGTTAGTTCTAATTGCATTGATGGCCTATCTTTTACTACGTCTAAAGATATAATATTGTTTTTTATCCTAAATCAAGAAGTGATTTTAGAAGTATCACATCACTCATAACATTTATTTTTCTAGATTTGTATACTTATTTTTATAGGCACTATGGTATTCAAATCTCAAGTGTCCACCTTACTAGATTTTGAGCTAGAATCATGTTTTGTGTTTATCCTTCAAACATTCTTTCTTTCTTTTGTGTGATTTAATTGTTGTAATCATTCTTTTGATCATTTTATACCATGGATGCATGATTCTAATGACGTTTACAACATTTTTTTCATTAAGAGAGAGTTTGTTTTTCTGTAATTTCATCAAATTTGTATCATCATAGGATTGGATCAATCTCATGCTTCAAAAAGTTTCTCAATTCTCCTTGTGAAAAAACCATTGTGGCAGTACTAGCATCATTGACTTTGCTGTGAGGATAAAACCTATAATGTATTACAAATTGGCATTACTATTATATGCTAGTCAAGTACTAATCATTAGTATTTCCTATCAACGAGTGTGGAGAAGCCTTGAGAATGGTGGATTTTTCTCACTATCTGATGATCCTAGTATACCTCCAATTTCATAAAATTTAACTATGTGACTGATTGGATCCTCATGATCCATTCTCAGTGAATGGATTTTGGATAAAAGAGTTGCAAGACACACATCTTCATCTCCATTCCTTTGATGTGAGGCGATATGTGTGGATTGTTGCTGTTCATTTATGGTGGTATATATGGACTCATGTTTTGAAAGAATAGAACTAGATAATTCTCATTGCTTTGATCTGAGTTCGTAATTTTTTTCTTTTTAGCTTGGTTTAAACAGCGTGTCTAAACAACCAATAGAATACTGATTGTACCTGGATCAGACAGTTAGACAGGGGCCAACAACGTCGTATGGACTTCAGCTCCGGTGATGATGATACAGCGGGGGGTGTACCTGCAAGGTACTCCGACGCTCAAGTTAGGTAAGGTCAGAGAAAAGCAAATACAGAGATGTGAGTTTAGAATGTTTCGTAACCTGACCCTCTCAAGTGAGAGGGTATTTATAGAGAGCCCCCAGCGCGGGGCCAACGGTTACTTGCACTGGGCTGGATTGCAAGGCCCAATCCAAGTAACTGCCAGGGCTTACGTAGCGTAGTGAAGACCAACACGTGGTCTTCGCCCTGGTGTAACGGTCCCTAAATCTCCAGAAGTAGGGCAGACCGATTCCTTCGGAGGTGGGAGGTTACATTGAGACGTGTCCTTGTGGGGAGGAACTCGCTGAGGTCGAGGAGAGTTGTGCTCGCCTAGACTTAGAGACTCTGCTTGACATCGTCTAGCTATTGCGTGCCCGACGAGGGGTGCTGTATGCGTGCTTGGCGTGGGTAAGGAACGTGCTCGACGTTGGATACTCATGGACCATTTTGGGCCATGCCAGTGCTTGGCCTAGGCCTGTCCGACTATGGAGCAGGCGTTGGCCCAGTCCGGAACAGGATCCCCCCAAGTCGTTGCTCTGGAGTGTCGGAGTAATGACTTAAGGTCCAGCAAACATGTCGAGGACGCATTGATCTCCGGACCGGGTGGTAAAATTCGTCTGATGCATCATGGTTGCCCCGTTGTCGGGGAGAAAATGGTCAGTCGAGCATAAGCCAATGGAGAGACCTGAGCTTGGGAGTCCGCGGAAGGCCAACACAGCGGGGATATGAGAAGTTTGAATTGAGAATCAGAGCAAACGAAGGGACGCGTGTGTGGGAGCGAAAGGACACACGTGGGGAAGCGTGTGCCACGTGTCACGCGCCATTATTGCCTAGGGCGGCTAGGCTAGGTTTAGTGCACTTGAGTGCCTAGAGGCATCTCGAGTCTCGTGAGGGCCTTATAAATAGGAGCCATCCCGCCTTATTCGCACGTTTCCATTTTCTCTACTCTGACTCTTCTTCTTTCTCTCTCCTTGTTTCCGCTGCCACTCGCCATCGTTCACCGCCGGAAACCGCCGTACCGGATTTCTCCAACAGCCTGTATTAAGTAAGTCTCCCGATCTTTCTCTTTTTGCTCGCATTTCGTACGGCTGTTCTATGTTGAACTGGTGAAGTTCCCATGGAAACCATGAAATCTCCGGTGAATACGGCGGAGTTTCTTTATGTTTCTATTGAATCTTGCGGGGGGAAGTGATGAGAACCACGAGGACAGGAAGAGTGTCCCGAGGACTTGAGATGAATATCTCGGGGTCCTCGCTAACATTCCTAATCGTGGGATGAATCCTCGGGGAGCATTATCGGGGTCGTTCGTCGTATGACCGAAGACGTCGTGTGATCGCGGCAGTCGCGTGGTCCCGACGTCCCTTCTTCGCCCTTTCACTTGATCAGCGGTGGAGGGGTAAATTTGATCTAGATCATCGAATTCACCAGTTCCTTATGCTTTTCAGGTAAATGGACTCCCTGTCAGTGGTCGTGGGATCTTCAGACACCGACGACCAACCCGACTCACCGATGACAGAGATAACTAGTGTCGAGGAACAGCCGCTCGACGAATGGGTCAGCGACGAGCCACTAAACATGATCTCCCAGTTCGTCGGTGGGGACGAAGATGATATATTTTGTACGGTCGAGCACCGCCTGGTGGGCTCTATAAATTGGTGGAAAGTGTTCCGGCCGCTGGAGCACCATCGTATATGTTCGACGTACAGGGGGATGCGGTTTCCCCTTTACGAATTCATGTTCGACTAGGCGGGGTGGCGCTTGCCCTTTACGGACTTTTAACAGTCAGTGTTTGCTTGGCTGCGCTTGGCGTCCTCACAGTTGTACCCCAATTCTCTCGCCTTCCTCCGAGCCTTCGAGCTCGTCTATAAATATCTTTAGATCGGGGAAACTGTGCCCCTCTTCTTCCGCATTTTTTATCTTTAAAGGCAAGCGATCGACGGTAAACATGGTCGGGTATCTTTCAAGCAGGTGAGCCACCTGTTTAGCACCTACATGGACTCTGTCCGCGACTTCAAGTACCGATACTATATTGTGAGGCCGGTCTCCTTCGAAGCCGTGAATTCGGTGTACTGTCGAGTCCGACGAGAAGTAGATGGGCGGCAGGAAGAGGTCCTTGAACCGAGGTTCCCCTTGTTCTGGACAGAAGAGCATTTCAGGAGGGGGACGGACAGCTACATCGTCAGCCCTGGTCGACTGTGTGAGTGGGACCGCCTGGCGTACGAAGTAATAGTCAAATTTGTCAACGGGTTTAGCAAAGCCAAGCTCGTGACGCCGGACGGGGAGTTCATCTGGGATGATGACGGGAAGGTATTGACGAAATGCCGGTTGATCAACACGAGGGCCCTCCTCAAAACGTTTTCTGACGAGGACGCCCTCGAGTTGTTAGGTGGTAGAATCCTCTTCGACTTGCTTTTTCTTCGCGTTCTGGTTTTTGATTTACTGACACATTTATTTTCTTTTCAGGCAAGATGTCGGATGCTGAGGAGCGCATCAAGAAGCTGAAGGCTGCCCGCATTTCAAAGAAGGAAGGTAAAGGTCGTATCGAGCAACTCCGATCACAGGTCCCCGGTCCCACTCTGGCAATCGGGGGTTCTTCTGGCTCTCCCCAGGACAGCGACTCCCCCAGCACTCAGAATTCCCCGAAGAGACAACGGCTTACTGATCAGGTGGACGTCGACCTCACTGAGAACGAAAGCCCTCCCGCTGTGAAATTTGTGCTCCCGCCTTGCCACTCGAGGCCGGACTTCTTTATGGGGAACAATTCCCTATGTGTTGGTGCACCCGAAGTTCCGACCATCTTGGGTGTTGACAGGGTCTCTCGGAGAAGGGCGTTGGTGGAGGACGTGTCTACGGTGATGCGGGTTTGCGCTGCTTCCTTGGTCCTGAACGACGAGACATGCCCAGCGGACGAGCTGAACAGGCTGCAAGAGAGTTTCAGGTCCATCTCAGCTGAAATGGAGAAGGTGGGAAAGGAGCTGGATGACTGCAAAAACCAGGACAAGGCCCATATCGAGCTTCAAGAGAAGTTGGAGGAGAGGTTGAGGAACGCTGAGGAGGAGAGGAAACATCTCTTGGTGAGGAACGCCAAGCTGGAAGAAGATGTTCGCCCGACTGAGGAGGAAACCGAGGAAGACAAGTTGTTGACTTCGCGGGCAGTGCTGATAGCGAAACTCAAGGAAGCTGAGCAGGATAACCTCGTGGCGGCTGATATAGGTTTCAGGAACGCTGTGCAGCAGCTTCGGGTTCTCAACCCCGACCTCATTATCGAAGGGGCTGACCCCGACTACGAGGTGGTCGACGGTCAGATTGTGCAGCCGATGCAAGAGGACGAGGTTGGCGGAGGGGCAACCGACCACGAGCAGCCAGCGGGGGCCCCCGCCGAATAAGTTTTTACTCTATTTCTGTTTGGCCTGTGAGCCATTTTATTCTTTTATGCCTGTGCCCGACCTGCGTGCCAGGGGTTTTTTGATACTTGTTTGTAATACCTGTACAATGGGCTTCTGCCCGCTTAATGCATTTTTGTTTATCTGCGCGTGTGATGTTTGTATGTTTTCGCTTGTGTGTGATGTTATCGTATTTGCTATACTTTATTTATTTTTGTCTAAGTAATAGAGATTTTGGGAATTTGCTCGACTTCGATAATCCTCGACTGCGTGGAGAGCTGGCCGAGTGGGCGGAGGTGTATTCCGACCTTCAATGAGGCTAAGAGCTCGGTCGAGGTCTTAGCTTCGTGGCGTGAACTTCCCATCGCGAGCTGGGTGTTCTGTCTAATTGGTACAACGACGACGGAGCTCGATCGAGGTGTCCTCGTCGGATCAAAAGTCCTCGCGCACACACAACGCGACCCTTGATCATCGTGTCTTGTATAAGGGTGTCGCGCTTGTACCCTAGTGAATCCCCGTAACCGCGATGCTAGTGTGTCGCGGACAGTGCTTAACTGTAGTACTGTTTAAGCTTATCAGCATTCCATGGTCGAGCAAGCTCTTCCCCGTGCATATTTTCGAGGAAGTAGGCTCATGTCCCCGTTTTTGCGCGGACGCGGTACGGGCCCTCCCAGTTTGTGGCGAGTTTGCCTTCTCGCGAATCTTTCTGGTTCCTTCGTAGGACGAGGGTGCCTACCTGAAAATCGCGTTTGATAACTTTGTCGTTATAACGTAAAGTTATTTTCTGTTTAAGTGAGGCTTCGCGGAGGGATGCGCCCGTCCTTATCTCCTCGACAAAGTCGAGCTCTTCCCTTAGGGCCTCGCTGTTCGTATCCTCGTCGAGGGGGCTTCCGCCCTCCTCGAGGGTTCCCTGATCTCCACGGGGATCACCGCTTCCGTTCCGTAGGTCAGACGAAAAGGGGTCTCTCCGGTCGTGGAATGTGGGGTTGTTCGGTAGGCCCAAAGGACGTTGTGTAGCTCCTCGACCCACCGTTGCTTGGCATCGCCTAGTCGTCGTTTCAATCCTCGGAGGATCACTCTGTTCGCCACTTCGGCTTGCCCGTTCATTTGGGGGTGCTCGACCGACGTGAAGTGATGCTTCATGCCCAGTTTGGTGACGAAGTCCAGAAAGTTCCTGTCGGTGAACTGTGTCTCGTTGTCGGTGACAATAGCTTGGGGCACACCGAATCGGGCGAGGATGTTCCTCTTGTAGAAACGTAGTATGTTGAAGGCCATGATTTTGGCCAATGCTTCCGCCTCGATCCACTTCGTAAAATAATCCACCCCGACAATAAGGTATTTATTTTGATACGATCCCACTACGAAAGGTCCGAGGATATCCATTCCCCACCACGCAAACGGCCACGGGTAGGACAGTGTTTTGAGCTTGTTAGGAGGAGCGAGGTGCATGTCCCCGTGTCGCTGGCATCTATCGCACTTCATGACGTGTTCCTTGGTGTCCTGTTGCATGGTGGGCCAATAATACCCTGCCCGAAGTGCCTTGCGGGCTAAGGATCGCCAACCAAGGTGTTGGGCGTTGACCCCCTCGTGGATTTCTTGGAGTATACCGGGGACCCTAGTTTCTTCGACGCATCTGAGGAGGGGGATAGAAAACCCGCCGCAGTATAGCTTGTCCTCGATTATAGTGTATGAGCACGCTTGCCGCTTGACCATCCCTGCTTCCTTGGGATCCTCTGGCAGTTTGCCTGTCGTGAGGTGCTCGTATACCGGGGTCATCCAGCAATTGCTGTCCCCAACGGCGTTCACGTCCGCCGCCGGAATGGGTTTGTCGATGCTCGGGCGGGAAAGCACTTCTTGTATGACGAATTTGTTTCCGCCTTACTTCTTTGTGCTCGCCAATTTGGACAAGACATCTGCTCGGGTATTGTGCTCGCGAGGGATGTGGGTCACTTCTGCGGAGGCAAAATTCTTCATCTTTTCCTTTACCAAGGTCAGGTATTCGATGAGGCAGTCGTTTTTGGCCTGATACTCTCCTAGAACTTGAGAGGCTACGAGCTGGGAATCAGTGAATTTTTTGACCTCCTTGGCGCCGAGGTCCTCGGCCAACCGAAGCTCGGCGAGGAAAGCTTCGTACTCTGCTTGATTGTTCGACCTCGAGAAGGACAGTTCGAGGGAGACCTTGATCAGCATGCCTTCCTTGTTTTCAAGGATAATGCCCGCCCTGCTCCCCTTCGTGCTGGATGCTCCGTCGACATAGATCGTCCACTTTTGGGATCCATTGGTCGAAGGCTCCGGGACGGTCATCTCCGCCACAAAGTCGGCCAATACCTGAGCCTTCAGGGATTTCTTTCCCTCGTATTGTATGTCAAACTCAGCGAGTTCGAGCGACCACCTGAGCATCCTTCCCGCCATATCTAGTCGTCCAAGGAGCTGCCATATAGGCTGTTCGATTCTTACGACGACAGTGTAGGCTAAAAAGTAATGGCGCAGCCTCCTGGCCGCGGTGACAAGGGCCAGGGCGACTTTCTCGATCTGCTGATACCTGAGCTCGGGACCTTGGAGGGCTTTGCTTGTGAAGTAAATCGGTTTTTGCCCGTCGGGGGTTTCCCGTATGAGGACGGCGCTGATCGCTTCGCTCGTGATGGCGAGATACAAGAAGATTGTCTCCCCGTTCTCTGGCCGTGAGAGGATCAGGGGCTGTGACAGGACTCGTTTGAGATGAAGTGAAGCTTGCTCGCATTCCTCGATCCATTCAAACTTGGCTTTTTGTCGAAGTAGCTTGAAAAACGGGAGTGCGTATTGTGCGGATTTGGCGACGAATCGGGAGAGGGCGGTCAGCATCCCGTTCAGTGATTGTATTGACTTCTTCGAGTTCGGAGTTGGGATCTCGGAGAAAGCCCTACACTTGTCAGGGTTGGCCTTGATTCCTCACTCTGTGAGGTAGAAGCCGAGGAACTTACCTGCCCAAACGCCAAAGGTGCATTTGTCGAGATTAAACCTCATACGGCATCTCTTCACTGTGTCGAACACCTTCTTGAGGTGCACGGCATGGTTGACTTCTTCTACAGATTTGACGATCATGTCCTCCATATAGACCTCAGCATGTCGCCAATCTCTCCCCGGAAAACTTTGCTCATCATTCGTTGGTAGGTCGCGCCGGCGTTCTTCAGGCCGAAGGGTATTAGTTGTAGTAATAATTGCCTGACTCGGTCATGAAGGCCGTGTGCAGTTTGTCGACCTTATCCATTGGGATTTGGTTGTACCCCGAGTAAGCATCCATGAAGGATAATAGCTTGTAACCTGCAGAATTGTCGACCAGCTTGTCGATGTTAGGCAAAGGGTAACAGTCTATCGGGCATGCCCGGTTAAGATCGGTATAGTCAACACACATTCTCCATTTTCCATTATTCTTTTTGACAAGTACAACGTTGGACAGCCAGGTCTTGTACCTGGCCTCCGAAATAAAATTCTCCTCTAGGAGGTCTTTTACAGCTTTTTCAGCAGCCTCTGCTTTTTCGGGAGACTGCCTACGCCTACGTTGAACTATGTCCTTAGCGGTCGAGTCTACTGCGAGCTGATGGCAAGCCACCTCGGGGTCAAGGCCAGGCATCTCGGAGGCGCTCCATGTGAACAGATCAGCGTTCTCCCGGAGACATGCTTTCAGCTGCTTCTTCGCCAGGTCGGGGAGTCCGGTGCCAATCTTCACGTTACGGTCTGGATCGTCCCCAAGGGCGACGAGCTCGAAGTCTCCGTCTGGGATGGGGCGCGTTGGGTGGAGAGGCTGCCCGTTGTTTTTCGCCTGGAGGTCGAGGTCCGCTGCTCCGCCCTCTTCATGCTCGTCCAGGAACCTGCTGTCGAGGTCGACCGTGTTGACACGTGGGAGAGGCCTCTGTACGGTGTCCGGGGATGACTTTGCTCCGGTCCTGGGCTTGGTGCCGATGGAACTCATGCCTTTGATTGCAGCGTCGAAGCACCTCCTGGCCGCGTCTATGTCCACGTGCATCGTAACTACCCGTCCCCTGGCCATGTAGTAGTTCATCTTGAGGTGGACCGTTAATGGCACTACAGTGAGTTCGGCCAGGGTGGTCCTCCCGAGGATGCAGTTGTAGAGGGATGGACATTCAACCACCAGGAAACGGGTCTTCACTTGGCGGACAGTGTCTTCGCCCCGAATGTGACCATCAGTTCAACGTAACCCCATGGTCTGGTGGTGGTGTCGTTGAACCCCTGCAGATCTGAACCGACGTACGGGGTCAGATGTCGCTCGTCGAGCTGGAGAGTCCCGAACAGGTGCGCGTACATGATGTCGACCAAACTTCCCTGGTCGACAAGTATCCTACGAACGTCAACATTCGCCATCTGTGCCCTGACCAAGAGGGGGATAGTGGAGTTGGGCATTCCGCCTGGGAGCTCTTCAAGGTAGAAGGTGATAGGGTTTGATTTCCCTTGCACCTTCTCGATAGTGGTGGTCTTCGCCGATGTTGCGGACTCCAGTTCGTCAAATTTCCGCTTGATCGACCCGACGGAAACCTTCTCGTAACCACCCACGAATATGACCATCGTCTTGGGGAAACCTTCCCACGTGCTGCGGGCAGCGACGGGGTCTTCGTGGGAGAAGTCTGCCCACATGTTGCAAACTGCTTCTTGGCCCTCGATGCCTTCGGGGACAAAGAAGTCTTCGGGCCGAGTGACGCTGAGGGCGACCTGCAGCGGGCTCTCGTCGGGAGGAGGTGTCATCTCCTCGACGTTTTGGGCTTCCCGGGCACTGGGACGAGGGGCGTCATTCTTCTGAGCGTACTTCTTTAGGTGCCCTTCCTTGATCAGGATCTCAATTGCATCTTTGAGATGGATGCAGTCCTCCGTGACATGTCTGTGGCTCCAGTGGAACCTGCAGTACTTGGACTTGTCCGTGTTTGGTTTGGGGGCAATTGGCTTCGGAAAGCGGACACCTCATTTCAGAAATTCCGAGTTGGAGCACTTAGAGAGGATTCGCGCGCGGGGAGCGTTGAGCGGCGTGTATTCTGTGAATCAGCCAGCTGGTCCTCGCGATTCACGAGAGTCCCAGTGGCGGGGGTTTCTCCATGCCCACAGGGATTGGGGCGTCCATGATCTCCCATGACAGGGGGGTCCTCTGGTCATCGTCGTCGCTTCCGGCTGGGGACCTTGATGGGGATCGGTGGTGTCGACCAGGTCCTTGTCGTGGAGGGGAGTTCCTAGAACGGTTCCTCGATCTCTCCTCAGCGGTCTTGTTCCTCTTGGCAGTCGAGGAGTGCCTAAGTTCCTTTCGAGGCGGGGAACGATGGAGCTTCTGGGATGTTTCTGGCTAGGGGCGCTCGAGACGTGGCCGGCGGCCCTCGCGCACCGACGAGGGGGTCCGAGATTCTTCCAGAGGAGTCTTTCGCGAGGAAGGAGAACGGCGAGGTGAAGGCGGACGATGATGTCTTCGCGGGGAAGATCGTCGTGTTCACCCTCGCTCGAGTGCTTCAATTTTTATATTCTGGTGCATGATCAGCTGGTTGGTCTGGTTGACCAAGGTGAATAAGGCCACGGTGCTCGAATCGACATTAGGTGGAGGAGCAACTGACTGAAAGGCGGCTTGCTGGATGTTCTGCTGGACAGCGTCGTAAGCCGTGTCTTCGGAGTCTGGGGAGGCGGTTTGCCCGTATCTTACGTCGTCTTCTTCGACATTGATGGCAGCATTGTCCTTTCGGTGGTTTCCGTTCTCGGGTTGCGCGAGGACGGTGTCCAGAGCTTTGTTCGCAGATGGGTTGTTGGCCATGCTGGTGATGAACGGAGGAATTACTTTGGTTTATCGTTGAAGGAAAAATGGGGAAGCAGTGGTTTCCACAGACGGCACCACTGATCGTACCTGGATCAGACAGTCAGACAGGGGCCAGCAACGTCGTATGGACTTCAGCTCCGGTGATGATGATACGACGGAGGGGTGTACCTGCAAGGCACTCCGACGCTCAAGTTAGGTAAGTGAAATTATGGTATCAGACGTGTGATGTTAAGGTGTGATGTCACAACAACACACTCTGCACAATGGACAGCAATAACAGTAAGATAACACCAAGAATTGTTGACCCAGTTCGGTTACAACCAACCTACTCTGGGGGCTACCAAGCCAGGGATGGAATTCACTACTTGTAGATATAATTTACAAACTCAACAACCCGTTGACAATCTCCTAAACTTATACTCTACTAATGACTTCCTACCTAAGAAACCACTTAGGTATGAGAACACCACTCAATCCCTTACAAACACTCAAAGAAACCACTTTGAGTACCCTTGATCTTACTTCACAGCTTCGATCAATTCACACAACTCTCTTTGCTTCACAACTTTAGAGAGGACAGAAACTTAACACCTATTCAAATCCTAGAATAGTGTAAATACAACTCGTAAAAAATACTCAAGACACTCAGCCTATGCTCTTGATCTTCTCTCTGTATTTCTGTCACTTTTTTCCTTTGGTCTTGTGCGCTTTATATAGCTCCTGAATTGGGCTTGGAATTGTCACAATATTTGATCAGATTTGTTAATTAAAACTGAATCTTCAAAACAGATTTTATCCCCAAAATCTTTTTAAATCTTCAACCTTTTAATTCTCCAACAGATCTGCAATCAAATCTCCCATGTAACAGAAAATATTTATCCCAATATATTCTCATCCAATGAGTCAACCACTCTCCACAATTCCAGCTAATACGCGTGCCCTAACAACCTTCTGTTGTTATTAATTCTGCAGGTCTGATGTTACAACATCACCTGTGTGACATCAGACATCCAACTTCAGCACTTAACTACTTAACACAGCCCAGTGTTAAGACTTCAATGTTACAACATCAGGACCTTGACATCAACATTGAATAACCTTTGTTTTACCAAAATTCCAGCCAATCCAGGAACTATCAATCTCCCCCTTTGGCTAATTTTGGCTAAAACAATCTCTGCACTCTGCACCTTCAGAGATTTCAGCAGCGGAATAATCTTCAATCAATTTGAAACTCATTAATCAGCAGCAGTTAGATAATTGACAATCTTCATAGTCTTCATTACTTGATCTGCTGCAGCACCATCTTCATTATTAACAACAGCCAATTGGTGCTCCCCCTCAAAAACATGAACCAGCATCACAGCTGTTCAGTAGCTCATAATGTGCAGCACATTACTCCCCCTAGATGTCTGCTTGGTTGCACTCTTCACATGTCATGATATCTTCAATACTCCCCCTCAATAACTGCATCACCACTTTTCAACTAAACACCTTTTAGCAGCATCAATCTATCTCCCCCTTAATCTCTGCATCACATCAGCAGCATATGGCAATAATCCTCTTGACTATCTTGGCTATCTTCTCCCCCTTTTTAGCCATAATTAGGCAAGCTTTTATAAGAAGCCCTATTAACTATAGTCAGTATACCCTAGCTCTCATTGTTAGCCTCTCAGTTAGTAAACAGGCAAAACAAATCATAGAAGGAAACTAAAACATAAACAGTGCATAAAACAGCACAATATTCAACTTACAAAACCAAGCACATTAAGTGCAAATACAGAAAATAAAGCTAACCCTACTAAAATAGAAGGCTATCATTAAAAGCTTGAATCTTCTGAGCTGAGATCAGCCTCCTCCCTTGTGTTGACAGCTTCACCTTCCTTTGTTGCCAATCTCAGAGCCATGACAAGTCTTTCAAATTTTTGTTTCCTTTCAGTACTAACTCTTATGACTTCATCTAACTCCTTGCAAGCCTCCTCTAGTTCTGTAATCACCCCAGTCTTGGCTGGTGACTGTTGTGATGTTGAAGCAGATGTCTTGACATTGTTAGGAACATGTTTCAACTTGTAATGAAGTAACAAGGCAGGCTTCCTTTTGCACACTACATCTGAATGCTGTAGAATTCCAGGATGTTAAGACAAGATAATCCCACAAATGAGAGAGGGAAAAGCAATGGGCATCTTCACAGCATTTGTAGCAGCATGCTTAATAGTATGATCATAGATGTAGGAGCCATAGTCAATTCTTTGCTTTGTCCCAACTGCATAGATTATCTTCCCCAATTCAACAGAAATTGTGGTCTTGTGACTAGTAGGAACCCAGTTGGCAATACCTATTCTGTGCAGAAAAGCATATTTGACACTCAACAAACTGGCTAACAACTTTCCTTCTACGGGCCAAAATTCTACTCGACCAGCAGTGATTTCTCTGCATATAACATTGTTGGAGGCTTCTAATTCCCCATAATCTTCCTCATTTCTTCCTAAGTAGGCATTGATCATCTTAGGAGAAAACCAGACACACTTACCCCTGAGGGTAACTCTTCTGAAAGTTTGGCTCTTACTGTCATTTATTGACTCAGGTATATTCACTATGAACTCCCTGACCAGCCTATCATAGCAATCAGCCACCCCTGACACAGTCCTTATGAGACCAGCAAGCTTAATTAGGTCAATAATTTCAGTAGATTCTAAGTCCTTTGCTACAACCTCTCTTTCCAGAGCTATTTTTCTTAGGCTCACACACTTCCACAAGGAGGCACTTCTGGCACTGTGAGATGAGGTGTTATCAGGCACTTGATTTGTAGCCGGGTTGATGTCTTGAGCATCACTCTCAGAATCTGCCTCCTCCCTGATTCTCCTCTTCTTTCCAGACCTGGCACCTTTGCTCCATGACTTGGGACAGTCTGTAGATGAAGTCCTTTTCTTATCCTTACCTCTTCCAATTCCATCATCATCAGATGAGTCCTCAATCTCTATAACCTCAACCTGCTCCTTCCCTTTATTCCTAGGGGATGATGTTCTGACATCAAGACTGACACCAGTGTCATCAGAATCTTCACCTTCAGCTTCTTGACTAAGGGCCTGGCTTTGAAGGATTTTGTCCTCTCCTTGAGAGTCGACTTGTTCAGCAGGCACTTGCCTTAGAGGGACGGAAATCCCTTTCACCTGTATCCCCTTTTCAAGGATTTTGGTGGCAATCTGTTCCAAGTGCTTGTCTACATCAAACTTCTCCTCAACAGCCTGAGAGGATGATGATCTAGCTTCAGGTTTATTCACCGTGGTCGAGGGTTTAGGGTTACCTGACTCGGGAAACGTACTAATTAGTTCTTCGGGAGAAACCCTAGTTCGTACCTGATCAGAGTTCATGGAAGGGACGGACATTGTTCCTTTGTGACAGGCTAGGTTTGGAGAAAAACTTTCTATTCTGCTGACATTTAGGGAGATGAAACGTTGCGATGAGAAAGCTTTGGTAAGTCTTGATGTAGTACCAATATAGTAAGGCGCCTGATTTTGAATACTCTTTAATGACCAATTACTATTTTTCTCCTTCCATAAAGACTTTCCTTTTAAACAATTCACATCAGGACTCATTAACTCTGAGTGACCTTTCAGCATTCTGATATCATAGTTTAATGTTATAACATCAACTACAACATTACTAGTTGAATCTCCTTCAAGAGAGGTCCACTGATAACAGTTGTCATTGGTTCTGGCACCCTTCATAACAATCTGATTATGCTCATCAGAAACCACACACTCATGCTTAGTGTAGTTTACCTTGTAACCTTCATCACACAATTGGCTTATGCTGATCAAATTTGCACTTAAGTCATTGATAAACATAACATTGTCAAGTTCAGGTCTACCATCACCTTGCACTTTCCCAACTTCTGCGACAACACCTTTTTCTCCATTGCCAAATATGACCTCATGAGAGGGACAAGGTCTAAGATCATCAAACATGGATCTACATCCAGACATGTGCTTGGAACACCCACTGTCAAAATACCATGTTCCTTCTTTATCACCCATGTGAGCCAATAAACACTTCACCTTCTCCTTAGGTACCCATTGTTTAACAACTTTGGGCATGTGTTCTCTCCATCTATTTTGAGGCTGAGGGTATCCATGCAGCTTGTAGCAAGAGTACTGCATATGCCCAAATCTTCCACAATAATAGCATCTCACCCTTCCATCTCTGAATCTTCTGCCATGATGAGATTGCCTATGCTGCCATCCATGATGTGGTCTCCTCCTACCATAACTGCCCTGCCATCTATTCTGTTGATATCTTCTCCCATAAGTCGGCTGAGAATGTTGTTTCCTGGATCGTCTCCCATGATGGTGTGGCTTTCTTCTTCCATATACATAAGGAACAACATTGGTGTATCCATACCCATAACCATACCAGTTGTCCTGATGTTGAGACATCTGATGAGACATGTGATGTTTGAACTGAGCAGCTTGCATGCTCTCATGGTATTGTGGGGGCATATACTGACTAGCTCCCTGTGGCTGCTTTCTCTTCTGATAGGGACCAGTCTTCTTCTCAATCTTCTTAGGTTATGAAACATCAGCTTTCTTAGGGGTAGGATCCTGCTTCTTTGGCTGATGTTGAGATGAAAGTTGTGACACTTCCTTCTTTGAACCTGAAGTGCTTCCTTCTGAAGTTCCCTTGTCCTCAGCCACATAACCTATCCCAGCTTTATCTCCAGCAGCTTTTTCTGACTGAAGTATCTTGTCAAGTGTGTCTGTACCACAGCTCAGCATCCTAACAGACTTGGTCATTTGATCAAGATGAGCTCTAACTAGCACCACTTCATTTTCAAGATCAGTCTTTTCATTCTCTAGTTGAGCAATCTGTTGCTTGTGGCACTTGTTTTCTTGACAAATCTCTGCACTCTTTAAACACAGCTCTTGATAGGTGGATGCCAACTCCTCATAAGTAACTTCTCCATCACTAGAATCATCATCAGAAACAACAGCTCCTGTTAAAGCTCTCACATGCTTTGCTGACTCGCCTTCACTTTCACTATCAGAGTCAGACCAGGAAACTGTCATGCCCTTCTTCTGCTTTTTCAAGAAGGTGGGACATTCTTTCTTGACATGTCCATACCCTTCGCACTCAAAGCACTGCACTCCTTTATCTTGGGCAGTTTTCTCTTCATCCTTCTTGCTGGTGTCAGAAGTCATGTTCTTGACATTAGGCCTGGAGTTATTATTCATTCTCTTGAATACTTTGGTGAACTGTCTTCCCAACATTACTATGGCCTGAGACAGATCCTCCTGGGGTTCAGATTTCTTCCCTTTCTCCTCTTCACCATTTATCACCAGGGCAATACTCTTTGGCTTCTTTTCTGGTTCTTCCTTATTCAACCCAAGCTCAAAGGTTTGAAGAGATCCAATGAGCTCGTCTACTCTCATCTTGCTGATGTCTTGTGATTCT
This sequence comes from Lathyrus tuberosus, assembly GCA_022829125.1. Classification (NCBI taxonomy): domain Eukaryota; kingdom Viridiplantae; phylum Streptophyta; class Magnoliopsida; order Fabales; family Fabaceae; genus Lathyrus; species Lathyrus tuberosus. Next base: position 13,811,525 of record JALAZF010000066.1, on the reverse strand, counting down.
TCAATGGCAGTAACCTTCATCTTATACTTCTTAGGTAGGGACCAAAGATCTTCCTCACAAGCTTTTCATCTGTCATCTTCTCTCCAAGAGCACTAGATGCATTGGCCAGCTCAAGAACACTCATGTGGAAATCATGAATAGTCTCATCTTCTTTCATCTTCAGGCTTTCAAATTTTGATGTTAAAATCTGAAGTCTTGACATCTTGACTCTAGATGTTCCTTCATGAGTAGCCTGCAAGATATCCCATGCTTCTTTAGCAACTTCACAGGTATTGATTAACCTGAAGATGTTCTTATCCACTCCATTGAAGATAGCATTCAGAGCTTTGGAATTTACAAGGGCAAGCTCATCTTCATCCTTGGTCCACTCTTCTTCAGGCTTTGGCTTAGAGGTGTCTTCTTTATCTTTGCCAGCATCATCCTTCTCACACATGACAGGAGCTTTCCATTCTTTAATAACAACCTTCCAAGCCCTACTGTCCAAGGATTTTAAGAAGGTGGTCATCCTTGGCTTCCAATAGTCATAATTGGATCCATCCAAAATAGGGGGTCTGTTGACGAATCCTCCAACTTCTTTGTCCATCTTTACACCAGAAAGTAACTTCCCTAGATCTCACCCAGAGACAGACAGGATGCCTGCTCTGATACCAATTGAAATTCTGGTATCAGACGTGTGATGTTAAGGTGTGATGTCACAACAACACACTCTGCACAATGGACAGCAATAACAGTAAGATAACACCAAGAATTGTTGACCCAGTTCGGTTACAACCAACCTACTCTGAGGGCTACCAAGCCAGGGATGGAATTCACTACTTGTAGATATAATTTACAGACTCAACAACCCGTTGACAATCTCCTAAACTTATACTCTACTAATAACTTCCTACCTAAGAAACCACTTAGGTATAAGAACACCACTCAATCCCTTACAAACACTCAAAGAAACCACTTTGAGTACCCTTGATTTTACTTCACAGCTTCGATCAATTCACACAACTCTCTTTGCTTCACAGCTTTAGAGAGGACAGAAACTTAACACCTATTCAAACCCTAGAATAGTGTAAATACAACTCGTACAAAATACTCAAGACACTCAACCTATGCTCTTGATCTTCTCTCTGTATTTCTGTCACTTTTTTCCTTTGGTCTTGTGCGCTTTATATAGCTCCTGAATTGGGCTTGGACTTGTCACAATATTTGATCAGATTTGTTAATTAAAACTGAAACTTCAAAACAGATTTTATCCCCAAAATCTTTTTAAATCTTCAACCTTTTAATTCTCCAACAGATTTGCAATCAAATCTCCCATGTAACAGAAAATATCTATCCCAAGATATTCTCATCCAATGAGTCAACCACTCTCCACAATTCCAGCTAATACGCGTGGCCTAACAACCTGCTGTTGTTATTAATTCTGCAGGTCTGATGTTACAACATCACCTGTGTGACATCAGACATCCAACTTCAACACTTAACTACTTAACACAGCCCAGTGTTAAGACTTCAATGTTACAACATCAGCACCTTGACATCAACATTGAATAACCTTTGTTTTACCAAAATTCCAGCCAATCCAGGAACTATCAGTAAGGTAAGAGAAAAGCAAATACAGAGATGTGAGTTTAGAATGCTTCGTAACCTGACCCTCTCAAGTGAGAGGGTATTTATAGAGAGCCCCCAGCGCGGGGCCAATAGTTACTTGCACTGGGCTGGATTGCAAGGCCCAATCCAAGTAACTGTCAGGGCTTACGTGGCGTAATGAAGACCAGCACGTGGTCTTCGCCCTGGTGTAACGGTCCCTAAACCTCCGGAAGTAGGGCAGACCGATTCCTTCGGAGGTGGGAGGTTATAGTGAGATGTGTCCTCGCGGGGAGGAACGCATTGAGGTCGAGGAGAGTTGTGCTCGCCTAGACGTAGAGACTCTGCTTGACATCGTCTAGCTATTGTGTGCCCAACGAGGGGTGTTATATGTGTGCTCGGCGTGGGCAAGGAACGTGCTCGACGCTGGATACTCATGGACCATTTTGGGTCGTGCCAGTGCTTGGGCTGGACCTGTCCGACTGTGGGGCAGACGTTGGCCCAATCCGGAACAGAATACTTAAACCCAACACCATTTTTCCTTAAATTGAGATATGCAACTTCTAAATCCTACAGCCTTCGGTTTTAATTTTTGATATAAAAAATCATAAATTTTAAATTATGTCCAAATTAACTATGATACATAGTTCAGGTCTAAGAAAAAGAAATAAAAATAAAGAAAAAAGCAAATAAAAAATCATGTAAGAAAAGGCAAAAATATATTATGATGCTGTAACAACCAAGCCTCTGTACAAAAGGGACAAAAGCGTCCCCTGTTAAAACTCTTCCATCTACGGAAATCAAGAATCAAATCCTCTACCCAATTTACATTCCAATTTGAATAATCCAATAAATCTAATCAGAATCAAATTAATTCCTTAACGCCGTCTTCTACTCCTCTAATTACTCTCCTTCACCTCTGTCAAAAAAAATCATCCAATTTCACCTAACACTAATCCAACTATCTGATTCCGACCAACTCACCGAGACTTCAACCGTCACAAGCTGCCGGAGCCGATCCACACCCGAAAAAGAACAAGAATCAAAATTCCATTGACACGACTCTTCAAATTCCGGCGAACTTGGAGCTGAATGACTAACACTAGAAACCCAATCATTGAAATCGAAATGATTTCTTGGTGATACTTCATTAACATTCTTCACTTCTTCAATAAATGGATGACTCAAAAGCATCTCAGCCGTCCATCTTTTTCTTGGATCTTTAACAAAACATTTCTCAACAAAATCTCTTCCCTCTTTTGATAAATCTTCCGGTATCATCGGTGATTCTTCTCCGGCACCAATTTTAAGCAACAACGACCACATAGATGAATATTTCTCCAAACTCCAAGCTGGTTTTCCCGTTACCATCTCCACCACCGCACATCCAAGTGACCAAATATCCGCCGGCGACTCATGCTTCCCGCTGCTAACTGATTCCGGCGACATAAAAAGTGGAGTTCCCCTGCATTCGAACCTACTCTGTTCCTCCCCTGATTTTCTCGCAAGACCGAAATCAGCTATTTTGATTTCACCATCGTGGAATACTAGAATGTTTTGAAGCTTTATGTCGCAATGAACGAATCCATTGCTATGAATATGGTTAAGACCCTCCACAATTGACCTCGTGTAACCGCGAATGTTTTGTTCTGGAATCCGGCCACCGTGGAATTTAACTTGATCGGCGAGAGTACCGGCAGAAGCGTATTCGAGAAACAGATTGTAATAGTCCTGACCATTCTCGAAGGTGTATTCGTCTCCGAAACAGCGAATGATTTGTTGACAAGAACCTAAACCATCGAGAATTTGTCTCTCGTTTTTGAGGGAAAACGAGGTTGAAACCTCGGATGTTTTGACGGCTGTCGGAGAAGGAAATAGAGTGGAATTAGAATCAGCTTTGGATAAGACTAAATGAACCGTTGCAAAACTTCCTCTACCAACTGATTCTCCGCGTACCCAATCCATCTTATGTTTTGGTTTTTTGGTTTGTGAAGAAGAAGAAAGAAAAATGAGTTGAGAAGAAAAAGAAGCAGCTTTTCCTTTATATATGAAGTGAAAGAAAGAAATTTAGTTGATAGTTTATGACCTAAGCAATGCGGTGTGTAGGGAAATACAATTAAATTGAATTGATTTTATTTGATTTTTGCAATAAATAATAAAACGAGTATGGAAGGATAATTAAAGCACGTGGAAATTTTAGAGGAAAGGAGGCCATTAGTTTCCTATTTGGCCGAACGTGGTTGATTATAAGACAAAGGGTTACGAAAGATCTTTGTGAGAGATATTACCTACTTGGTGGATAGTGACTTCTATATTTGATATGGAATGGCCGTGTATCATAAATAAATATTGCAAATTTGTGGTTATATGATGTGATTCGTATGAAGTATGATTTGCGTAATAATGTCGTATTTTACGTACCTCTTCAAAAGAGATGTGTCGTTTTTTTATGCATCCCGTGTGGTCATATCATATAGGCTTAACTTGGGAAACAAAATATTTTTGGTAATAAACTTTCACACGCATTTGTATAAAGTGTTAATAAGTAAATATATTTATTTATGCAAGGTGTGTTTGGCATTTATAATATGTTTGTTTGGGAGATAAATTTTGGGTGTGATCTTAGCAACATTCACGCTTCCGACTTAATGTCAATCTTATCAATTTGGCGGCTTTATTCATTTACTCATGGAAGGGAATATGCTTTATTCATTTTTAGTATAAAATTAATTACCATTAATATCATTAATATTAAGATCGAGGAGAAATTCAAACACAATCTCAAAAATAGTTTCTTATAAATTTGTAAGTATTTAGAGAAGAACACTATAATCGATTGTGTGAAACAGTAAGTGATTATTTAAATTTTATGATGATTTTGAGACCGTAATTTTGATTGTCTTATTTGCATCTGCATTTAAGGAAATATTATATCCTCATCTAGGATATTTCGGATCTACATTTAAAGAAATAATATTATATCATCTTCTAGAATAATTTGGATATGCATTTAAGAAAATAATATATTCTCTTTTAGAATATTATTTGCTATTTAATTTAACCTGATTTGCTCATAAAATTCATGCTATTCAAAGGCTATTTATAAGAAGACTATAAACCTAAAAAAAAAAAGAGCAGTCATATTGTGTGAGAGTTTTGCTTATTCATTGTTGTTTGTGAGCCACTCTTGTATCACCTTAATACTAGGGTTGGAGTGTTTTAGTTTAGTTGGATTTGTGAATCACTCATCAACTTTTAAGCAAGAGTGCATTTTGTTTATTGGAGCGTATCTCCTTCTTGATTGTTGCCTTATTATCATGAACTGTTTGTTCCGAGAGAAAGTGAGAGGGGTCTCATGTCTAATAGAGTTTTAGATAGAAATAGCACGGATAGTGATTAGGTACGAAGTTTGTAAAACCATAGGTTGTTTAGAACTTCAAACTAATATTATTATCGTGGATTTCCATCCTGTCTTAGATGCCCTCAAATGTAAGTGACATTGCACCGAACTGGGTTAACAATTGATCTATAATAATTACTTCTTGCAATTTTGTTTAAATTGTTCATTGTTACTTTTGTTGTCACGGCGTCTTGACATTGCGTTCAACATTCTAGTGTCCTAACATTGTATACAACATCTATCAACTACGTGTCAGAATTTCAATTGGAAAGGAGAAGTGGAAAAAGGAAGAAAGAAGGTTTTGAAAACTTCAACAAAAATGCAAAGAATCATGTTGTAGAGTCAAGCAAGAATGATTGTACAAGAAACGATAATTCTGAGATGAAAGTTTACTAGAAAGATGTGTAATGTTACAACTATAAAAAAACATGGTCATTATGCAAGAGAATGTTATTCAAACAATAATGATGAAGGTTATAAAGGATAAACTCAACTTGCATAAGTAGATAATAATGATTCAAAAAGTGTATTTCTAATATTAATGAAGTTCTTGCACCAGTTGTGATAATTGAGACAATTAGAATAGTTTTAGCAATAACAAGTTATTGAGGTTGGTCTATGCATCAAATATATGTAAAATCTACTTCTTGAATGGATCATTAGAGAACAAAGTTTATGTTAAGTAGTCACTTGGTTTTTAGCTAAAATGCCAAGATGAGAAAGTGTTATGATTAAGAAAGGCTATATATGAATCGAAACAAACCCCTAAAGCTTGGAATATAATAATTGAAATTTCCTGATAAAGCTAGGATTCACAAAGTGTACATCAGAATAAATAGTCTATGTAAGAAAAACAAACTACACGGATATGTTAATATTGTGCCTCTTTGTTTATGATTTACTGAACATGTGTGTGTATGTGCGCGCACGTACGTGTGTGTACTTGTGAAAAAAGTGTTAGGAAAAAAACAAACAAAGCATAGAGAAAAAAGAGGAACACAATCACAACACAAGAACATAACGCGGAAACTCCAAAAACGAAAAAAAAAATACCACGGCCGTTGTCAATAGACAACCAGAGAATAACACTATGTGAAAATTGTTACAACACATAATATACTCTCAACTAACCAAGGCCCCTAGTACACCCACACACTCCAAAACTAATATTTAACTACATCTCACAACACTCTTAAACAAGAGTATAAGAGAACAAAGAAAGTCAAATACAAGCTTAAAGTGCTTTTGACGGGTGCATCTTGGAATGAAGAGCTTGAATCCAATATATAACATTGGACTCCCACTTCCTTCACAAAACTAAGCAATGTGGGACTTCAAATAACTTGTATCATATATATAGCCTTGAATTCTCTCTTCATTCACAAAACTAAGCGATGTGGGACTTTTTCAACATGTATATTTTCAACCAACCCCAACAATCTCCACCTTGATTGAAAATAATACATAAGCTTTCATTGTCTTCACCAACAATCATACTCCACCATAAAGAGTATAGTCACTTGAAGCTACACCACTCCAAGAATTTTCAAATTGTCTTCACCGACAATCATAGTTTTAAAAAACTATCATACTCTCTCATGAAAAATATATTTCACTTGAAGATAAACCACTTCAAGAATTTCACATTGTCATCACCGACAATCATATACTTTATCATGAAGAATAAATTTCACTTGAAGCTAAACCACTCCAAGAATTTTACATTATCTTCACCGACAATCATAGTTTTTAAAAACTATTATACTCTCTCATGTAAATATATTTCACTTGAAGATAAACAACTTCAAGAATTTCACATTGTCATCACCGACAATCATATACTTTATTATGAAGAATAAATTTCACTTGAGGCTAAACCACTCCAAGAATTTTACATTGTCTTCACCGACAATCATAGTTTTAAAAACTATCATATTCCACCTAAAGAAGTGTATACTTGACTTGAAGTTAAACCACTTCAAGAATTTTCACATGTCGAAAACCAGGTTGAAACATTATGGTGCAACTTCCTTGTTGGCAGGAAGCTCTTCAACCACCGACATAATCTTGCACCTTGTGTAATCTTGATTGTATCAACACATCTTTGACTTGAACTTTTCACAAGTAAAAAAAAAAAAAATCCATCAATTTTCTCTAGCCCAAACTACACAACGGAATTCGTGACTGTAGCTCAACAACTCTTGCATACTAAGAACACCCATCCCTGGATCGAACCAGGCTCTGATACCACTGTTAGGGGAGATTTTCAACTAGGAAGCATTGAACATTGTGGAACTTTCTTTTTCTAGAGCAACACCTTTGTGAGAGACACACCACATAGTCACCCAAAACCTTAAGGTGATAGGTGTATGGGTTCTCTTACTTATAAAGTGTTCAACCTCCACTTTTCTAAGCAATGTGGGACTTAGAACTCACACTTGTTTCTCCACATAACTCACACTTGTTCCCAACAAAAAGTACAATGAGGGAAAGTGTGTGTTTGTAGGGTTGTTTATGATGTTTAGGGTGTTTTGACACTATTTTGGGCTAGCTCACGCAGGGGGGTGAGAAACTCTGAGCATGGTTTGCTAGGTGAAAAATTTGATTCCTTGCTTGGGAGTTTATAACCAAGGAGAGGTTATTCTCGTTCTTCTCTCAGAAACGGAGTATATGGGAGTTCATTTCTGCAATAATAATAAGGAATATGACTTTCCTCCTTGATTGACTTCTTCAACCCGTTGGTGCAAGGATATGTCATTACACACATTCGCTAAGTAGCTAGATCATGCAATCACTTTGGTTGGGCCAAGCCCTGTTCGGGCGCCCTACGATATCCCCTGAGCGACTTATGACGCTACTGAGATACTCGCCCAGCGTTCCTTCGGACGACCTAAGAATTTACTGAGGCACTCACCCAATGTTCCTTTAGGAGACCTATGACATTATGAGGCATTCGCCTAGCGCTGGTGTATTTGACTTGTCTTGTTCCCTCATGTACCATCTCCTTTTAGGCCTAATAAAATTATTCTAAAATACTATGAGATGTTTTTTTTTCCTTTTTACATGTGTTGCTGAATTTGGTAGAAAATTAGTTTCATTCATTCTAAGTTTTATTAATTTGATTTAACTCAACTTATGCATTTTTCAAATTTAAAAAACTTAATTTTGGATTTCTATATTTTTTACTATGAAGATGATGATGAATGTGTTGATGAAGATGAAGAAGAGATGAGGGAAGAAGATGAAGAAATGGAAAAAAAATATAGGTGTTGATGATTCACTATTAAATCATATAGTCGTATAAGATCCAATGATTTACCTTTTGAAACAAATATCAAATGGTTTAAATTAAAGAAAATAATGAGATATATGATGTACAACCAACAATATTGCTACATCTTAGATATTTAAAGTTAAAACTTAAAAGCACATTCAATTTTGGTAAAATAAGGTAAAAATTTGTTATAGTTTACCTTGGCATACTTTTATCTTTTGTTTTTGGTTCATTATACAAATTAGAGCTGTCAAAATGGAATCGTCCATATGGGTTGGGCCACCAGGCCAGATAAATCTTGTGGTTTGAACCTTTAAATTAAAGCCTATATTTTTAAGATTTTTTTCCAACCATAAAAAGCCAGCTACCTATTAGGATCAGCACGCATGAGCTATAGATAGTTCGTTAGACCCGCACAACTATATCTTTTAAAACAATTATATTAATATTTATATTGTCTTATTTCAAAACAACATATTGATTTCTCTCATTTCACTACTATAAATTAATATAATAAATATTTTTTTTTTTATATTCTATTAGTTTCTCTTAGATTAAATATTGGTATCATTTCATACAATTTAGACATATATTATATTTAAAAATATATTATAGTATTTATAAAAAATAATATGTTCTTAAAAATACATTATATTTAAAATAATATTATTTTTTATTGTATTTACAATAAAAATTATGAAAATTTTACTTTGATTTTTATATAAAAAATAATTTAAAATAGCTCGTATGGAACCAATGATCAACTAAACTTCTATTGTAATAAAAATAATAATGTTATATTATTGAGATGAAAGGCAATTTGTCGAATTTTTTATTTTAATCAAAATATAATTTTTATGTATTATTATTGTACACTTTAATATCATTTTTAATTTTATAATATTAAAAAATGTTTATTTTAATAATTTATAATTTTAAGTATTTTAATTAAAATAACTAAATTAATATTAAAATTTGAATTAAAAATAAATAAACATAAATATGGGAAGTCAAGTTTAAATTATTTATAAACAATTATTATTAGAGTGAAAAAATATATTAATTAAAAATTCTTTAAATCTTACATGATAACTTAGTCTAAAAATAACTTAGTTTACTGACTTTGATTTCTTATTATTCACCTCAATAACATAGTGTATTAATTTGTCTAACAAAGTTATTATACTTAAATGACAAAACAATTAAGTTTATTAAATAAAAGATCCACATGAAACCAAAAAAATTAATTAGTAAAGACTCAAAGTCTAATTAAATCTTAAATTTTGGATCAAATACTTTCATTTGTTTGATTTATTTTTTAGAGATTAATTACTATGCACTGACTATGTAAAAAGTTTTATACTGTCAATACATCATCATCATCCGTTTTGGTTACTTTACAGATTATTAAATTAAAAGTCAAACTTCTCTTTACATCTAACGGTTATAATTAACTGGCAGTGTAAAATCCTTTTACACTGTCAGTGCATTTCAATTAAATCTTATTTTTTATTTGTAATTAGGAAACAAATGATATATTAGTAGTGTTTAAAAGTTATTCAAACTCCTTTTAAAAGAAAATGTCATTCTCCCTCTATGTTCTTGCAAAAGAAATATTCAGATTTCATCATTATACTATTTTATAGAATTAATTTAAAATTATATTATTAAAGATTGAAACAACTATAGTCGCAACATTTAAAAAATAAAAAGAAACTTTTGTGCACACATCTTTATTAGATTAGATGTTAGTTTTAATTATCAATGAGCCTCGTGATAGATCAATTCTTTTTTCCGTCAGTTTTCAACCATTTTGTGAAGTTTTAAATCCCGCAAAATTTAAATATTTATTATTATTTTTATTTAACACTGAAAGTTTACAGAAATTTTAATTAAATAATTGAGAATAAAATAATAATAATAAATAATGAAAATTTGCAGAAGTTTAAAACCCCATTAAATAATTATAAAGAATATGAGAAAACTTGCTCGAGTAGGTGAAAGACCATTAGTAAAGTCATATATATTGTATTAGGGATGTTTTTAATTTAGAGACATATTTTTTCTCACATTTAAAAAAAAAATCCAATCTATCACCTTATTGATAAATAAATAAATAATCCATCTTATTAAGTTCCATCCTTTCTAAAGCATGCTGGAAATTATTATTTTTATAAGGCTCGTGTTTGGCACTGGTGATTTAAAATATTATATACAATTAGCAACCGACAGTTGTAAAACGCGTGTCTACTTTCTTATTAAAAACGTGCCTTTATATATAGATTGATTTTATATAGAAATTATCTATCACTTATTTATATAAATAACTAATAATAATAATAATAATAATTAATAAAAATAATATAGAGAGAATAATTTTCATGTATGATTGGTGTAAGTTTTTTATATTATTAATCAATTGTAAAAAATTTACATGACTTTTAAATTAAATTTAATCAAACATTTGATTGATCGACTCTGATTCGATAGAGTTGTTTTTCACTCTCTATCTTAAGAGAATAATTTTGTCATTTCTCTTGCCTGAATTAGATTGGGCATTGACTCAGTGCGATAACGACAAAAGTCCTGAACTTGATAGGTTTATTTATTTTTGATTTAAATGCACTTTTAGTTTTCTATTTACAAAATTTTAACGTTTTAGTCCCCTTTTAATTTTTTCAGCCTTTTAGTCCTTCAAGTTGTTATATTTTGAGATTTTTTTAATCCCCCTCCTGTTTTGATTATGCGGCGCTCAAATTGGTGATTGGGCATGGTAAGTCAGATGCCATGTCATTTAATGAGTTGACCAATTTAATGACATGACATGAAATTGGTATTTTTGTTATTTTAATAAACCTGTAAAATTTGGAAATTATTTAATTGACCGTGTTTATATATGAAAGAACCCTAATCCTATACTATCATTCCCTAATTTCTTCAGCTGCTTCCTTAAGTTCATCAACTATCTACGAACGATTTGCGAAGACACAATGGAATTTAAAGAGAAAGCAAGAACGAAAAGCAAGGAACAAGTGAAATATTTTATGAGGTAAGTGGAACTTTTTTACTGGAATTAGGGTTTATGGTTTAGTACGCATAAAGTTTCCATTTCTGAAACATGTGGTCCCTTCTTCTTTTTGTTTATTCTGAATGTGGTCCCAAAAAATGTTGTTTATTTTGAATGTGGGACCAAATAATGTTGTTTAGTCTGAATTAGGGTTTATTATGAATGTGGTCCCCAATATTGATGTTTGTTCTGAACCCTTGTTTCTATTACAGACCAAATCAAAATCAAGGCATTAGGATACAATTTCATCTTAGGGGGAAGTTAGTGTCTGAACCTGTGAAGTGGTATGTTAATGGGGTAATTTCTGAAATGAACTGGGAATGGGATATGGATTATGTGTCCTATATACAATTGGAAAAGTTGATTCACAATTAGGGATATACTAATATTAAGTGTTTATGGTATTGGAAGCCCAAGTATAGTTTTTCGCGTGGCCTTAGATCCCTAAATTCTGATGAAGATATGCTGAAATTTGTTGCTGATGTTAAGGATTATGGGCTTGTAGATGTGTATGTAAAGCACTCAGTTTGTACTCCTGATATTATAGATGAGGTTTAGCTAGGAAAGGAACATGACAATGTGGAGGGAGGGATAGGAAGTGAAGATGTGGAGGGAAATGAAAATGAGAATGTAGAGGGAAATAAACATGACAATGTGGAGGGAGGAATAAGAGGTGAAGATGTGGAGGGAAATGAAGATGTGGAGGGAAATGAAGATGAGAATATGGATGGAAATGAACACGAAAATGTGGACTCTGGAATAGGAAAGGAACATGATAATGTGGATGGAAAGGAACATGACAATGTGGATGATAATGGCAATGATTCATTAAGTGAAGGTGACAATGAATATGTTGCAAGTGAAGGTGAGAATGATTCATCAAGTGAAGGTGAGGATGACTATGTTACAAGTGAGGATGACACTGATTCAATCAATATGGATTAGACCACAATGCTACAAGGTAGTGAAGATGTGTGTCAAGCTGCTAAGAAAGAATGTGATGATGACTCTGATAAGCTACATACTCCTCCTGATAGTGGGGATGATGAAGAAAATGAGAAATTCCCAGCTTATAGAAGTGGTGAAGGATTAAAATTTCAACTGGGTATGGGTTTTAACAACAAAGATTTAGTGAGAGGGGCTATAAAGGAGTATGCAATGGATATGAAGAAAAATGTCTTCATTAAGAAAAATGACGCCAAGGGGATAGTAGTTAAGTGTATGGAAGGTTGTAATTTTTGCATGAGACTTAGTAAGAGGGTTGGTAATCAATTCTGGCAAGTTGTTAGTCTTATAGATGAACATAGCCGGTGTAGAACATTTAATCAATCCCTGCTCACTTATGGACCAGATCACATTTCAAAACATACTCTAAGTGTGATCTACAAGTTAATAATATATGTGAGGCCTTTAATAGGGTAATTCTAGAATGTATGGATAAAGCCATAATCACTTTGTTGGAGGGTATTAAACATTACTTGACTAAAAGGATTACTAGTCAAAAGGAGCTTATGAATACATACACTGGTGATATTTTCCCTAGAATTCAATTGCTACTTGAAAAGAACAAAAAACATGCAGAAAGTTGGACACCCACATGGCATGGTGATGATGATTTTTCCATCTTTGGTGTCACCAATGGCAAAGAGACATACTCTGTAGATCTGAAACAACAAACATGTGCCTGCAGAAAATGGGATTTGACTGGTATTCCTTGTAGTCGTGCCATATCATGTATATGGCAAAACAAGAAAAAACCTGAAGATTATGTCTCTGAATATTACAGGTATGTGCATTCACTATATGTATCTGCTTATTATGTTTGCTTATTATGACTTACTTTCTGCTGAGATATTGTTGAATTGGTTGTGCATGAAGTCTTTTTTCAATAACAGTTATTCACATATAGTCTACTCTACAAATGGGCCCCAGCTATGGCCTTTGTTGGAGGACCAGGTACCAATCAAACCCCCAGTGCTCAGAAGGGCCATTGGCTGACCCAAGAAGCTGAGGAACAAAGTGAATGATGAACCAAGAAATCCATATGTACTTCCTAGGAAGTTTACAACAGTGAGTTGTCATAAATGTGGTGCCATGGGACACAACAAAAGGAGTTGTAAAAGAAAGAGGGCTGCTGAGAGAGCCATTCCCAAAGGTGGTAACAAGAATAAAGGCAATGCATCAAAGGATGGAAAAAGACAGAAAATTGAAACAAAAGGTGGAAAGAAGACAAAGGCAGCTGTAACAGAAATTGGGAATTCATCACAAGCACCTCAACCTTCTCAAGATCAGTTCAAATTAGGTTTTATGTGCTTCATGTGTGTTTGTACTAGTTAGGTTTTATGACATTTTGTGGTTTGTGTCATTTTGTAATCAGTTCTTTTTGGAACAAGTATTGGAACAAGTTATTGTCTATGTAATGAACAAGTCATTTTGTGGCTTTGTTGTCCATGTATTGGAACAAGTTATTGTCTATGTAATGAAAAAGTCTTTTAATGATATCATTATGAAGTAATGCTCAATTTCTCAACTTCCTTGTTAATTAATTATGCATTATTGGAACATGTCCTATAAGCAACATCTTCTATAATAATCTGCATATGCATTTTCTAATTCAACAATTCAACAATTCAAAAACCATATAACCACGATACCATATAAACCATAAACATATTAAACCAAATACCATATAAACCATAAACATATTAAACCAAAAATCATCATTCTCATTCATCAATTCATATGTTACATTCATACTGTCAGATTCATTACACTTGTTACAACAATCCCATAAATATACTACATCATTTTTTAGACACAACCTACTTCATTACACTTGTTACAACTAAACCTAATAACATTACAAAGCTCATAACCCATGTAAACTTCAGTTGCATATTAAGGAACTTGATCTTCATCTTTAACTCATCCTCTTTGACCCTACATTCATTAACCTTATTCTTCTCTGAGTATACTTTTTCCTTCAAAGATGTAATAATTTATTTTGCTCTTGGGGTCATCTCTTCGTCATACCAAACAAAATTACTACACCTCTTTTGTCCCATAAGGTACAAGCAACATATGAGAAAAATATGTAAGACATTTTCATGATTGGAGAAAGTATAAGTGATAAATCATAGAAAAATAATACCTTATACATCCCACAGCTATAAAAGCGTCGTCATGGGTTTAAATCAGTCCATGATGTCATCAGTGATGCTTCTAGGTCGCACATACATTCGCCATGGTTCAATTTGAAGTTCGAATGAGATTTTGTGCGACTGCTTGCTTGGGAAAAACCAGACATGGACAAGAGGAGGAAGAAGACGTGGAGAAGATGAAGTAGAAGACGTGGAGAAGAAGGAGTAAAAGCAGAATTTTTGGAGATGAAGAAAGGGATGAACACGTTTTAATTTAGGGTTCTTTATTATGTAGATTATCTAACATTATTTTTTGTTTTTAAAAATATTAGTTTTATTAAAATATATAAAGGACGTAGCAACTCATTAAATGACATAACATCTAACTTACCATGCCCAATCACCAATTTGAGTGCCATATAATCAAAATATGAGGGGGACTAAAAAATCCCAAAAACTGACAACTTGAGGGACTAAAAGGCTGAAAAAATTAAAAGGGGGACTAAAACGTTAAAAATTTATAAATAGGGGGACTAAAAGTGCATTTAAGCCTTTATTTTTTAAATATCTATTAAAGGATAATTTAGGGGTTATGTTTAACTAGTTCCACAATTTAGCCTATCTTCCTCATAGTTTTTCTTCTTATTTTGTGACTTCATCTCTTAAATTGAGCACGTGACTCATTTAAGTGATTTCCGACTTATCTCTCTGGTAGGGTCCGTATAAAAGTTGATTGCTAAAGTGTCGACAATTAGACTAGAAAAGATAGATACGCTTGTTTTCTTTAATTAATCAAAATTTCTCAAAGAGTGGTTAGTGGTGGATGAGGTGGTAGTTGTGATTGTGAATGAGTTGATTGACTCTCCGAAGAAAAAAAGATTGTCTCATTTTTATGATGGAGAAAGGGTATTATTTAATTAGAAGGAGTTTTAGGGATTATTTGCTTATCTTATTTGAGTGCAATGGTAAATAGAGATCTTGGATGCATGCTTGTGTGTTTGATGATAATCTTACGGTGTTGGTGAATGGTTACCCGACCCAAGAGAATAACATTCAAAAGGGATTGAAGCAAGACAATCCATTAGCTTTGTTTCTTTTTCTACTTGTGGTATAAGGCCTAAGTGGGTTGTTTATTAGAGATGGAAAGTTGAATATTTCCTCTGGTTAGGAGATAAAAACCTTAAGGAACTCATAACAAACTTGATCTTGAAGAATTCAAATGAAAGCAATTGATCATTTCTTGTATTAATCAAGTAAGTAAAGACTATATATACAAAAGTGTATGTTCATCATAACTATCATACTACACTAGTTGCATACATGACAAACAATCATTTCTCTTACAAACTCAAAACAAACAAATGACTAACTTTATAACTAATTTTTTCAACTAATTTATTCTTCATTTGGTAATATTATCCCACAAGTTGAAAATTTAACTTAGACATAAGAAAATTGAAAGGTTTGGCAACAATAACTTGGTGAAGAACACTATGATATGGTTATGAGAAAAAACAATGATCATCTTCAAAACTTTTGCTCGAAAGTTTTCCCTAGCAATGTGACAGTCTATCTCAAGATGCTTGGTCTTTTCATGTAATACTAGATTGAGATATATGTGTAATGTCACTATATAAGACTAATGGTTTATAATACTTGAATTTTAAATAACACAACAAGTATATGATACACTGAAGCTCACAGGTTGTGAATGCTAAATCCATACACTCATCTTTAGAGAATGTGATCTTGACATAATAGTTTTCTTTATAGCTTCCATGAGATGAGAGAAGAACTGGTGAAAAAGCAAGAACCTGATAGATATTATGGTGTCAATACACCCTATCAAATCAACATTGGAAAAGACTTTTAAATGTATAGTTTAGTTCCTAGGAAAGAATAACCCGCGACCATACAAATGCTTCTAGTACTTAAAAACTTTTCAAGCAGCATCGAAATGCACAATGGATGGATTGGATAAAAATTAACTTAGTTGTTGAGTGATAAATGTGATATTTGGTCTACTAGTGTTTAAGTATATAAGTCTTCCAATAAATATTATATATGATGATATGTCTTCAAAGGGAGCACTATTATCCATATACTCATCTTTAGAGGGTGTGATCTTAATATAATAGTTTGCTTTATAGCCTCCATGAGATAAGTGAAGAACTGGTGAAAAAGCAAGAACCTGCAGATAGATATCATGGTTTCAATATACACTGCCAAATCAACATTGGAAAAGACTTTTAAATGTAAATTTGAGCTCCTAGGGAAGAATAACCCTCAACCATGCCAATGCTTCTAGTACATAAAAAGTTTTCAAGCAACATCGTAACGCACAATAGATAGATTGAATAAAAATTAGTTTAGTTGTTGAGTGATAAATGCGATATTTGGTCTAGTAGTGTTTAAGTATATAAGTCTTCCAATAAGTCTTATATACGATGATGTGTCTTAAAAGGGAGCACTATTATCAAGACAAAGTTTGATTGATGGATAAATTGAAGTAGAAACATATTTTGATCCAAGTAAACCCGAGTATGCTAATAAATCAATGCGGTACTTTCTTTGACACATATTTCTTATTTAGAGTATGCTACATCCAAACTTGAGAAGTATTTAAGGGTGCCAAGATCTTTGATCTTAAATACCTGAAACAAAACATCTTACATATGTTGAAACTCAAATATAGTGTCGACTGATAAAACCACATCATCAACATATACACGCAAGATTCTAAATGATGATTTTTATTCTTTTAACAAACAAAAGATTATCTGAAGTGGCTTTTTTATAACCATGACGAGTAAGAAGATATGTAAGGCCATATAGAGAGATTTAATCAACTTGCATATTTGATTTTGCCTATAAGGTTTCAAACCAAGCACAATTATTATGTAGATATCTGTTGGGATAAATTGACCTCCATAATTTCCCTCATCCGTGAACTCAAAAATAGGCACTAGTGGAAACGTGAAAAATTAAGCAAAATGACACAAAAAGATTTTAGCGTGGAAAACCTTCTCAATGTGAGAAAGGGAAAAACCACGGGACCCTTAGGCCTCTTAAACATCCACTATAATGATAATGAGAATACAACAACTTCACCCTTAGGTGGAACTCTCTACAAAGTATCTCTCAATTTGTAAGAAACACTCTCACAAGTTGGCTCACTATTTCTCTCACAAGGAAAAAACTCTAAGAAATAATTTTCTCTCTTGAGCAAAGCTCTATTTCTCTTGCTTCTTGTTTCTCTTGTGGTTGTGTGTTGAATGCTTTCTCTTGGTCCTATTTATAGGAGAAGCAAGCCAAAAAGGTCTTACATGCATGAAGACACTTGTTCTTTGCCTTTCATACAAAACACCAAGTGTCCTTTGCCTTTCATGCAAAACACCAAGTGTCCTTTTCACTATTCTACTCTTTATCATAACCAACCTCCAATTTTGCCAAATGAATGTTGGCTATGTATAATGGCTGGACCCCACATTTCTCCCCCTCCAGCCATAGGGGAATGTTCCTGGTTAGTTTGGAGTTGCTGCTAATCCTGTAACTTATTTGCAGAGCTCTATCTTCTCGTTTGGAAGAGGTTTTGTCATTATGCCTGCCCCATTCTCATTGGTGTGAATTTTCTCTACTTTCAACAATTTACTCTCCAACACATCACGAATCCAGTGATACCTTACATTAATGTGTTTTGACCTTGAATGGTATGTCGAGTTCTTCCTGAGATGGATTGCACTCTGATTGTCGCAATAGAGAACATAACTTTCTTGATTCTGACCTAACTCTTGCATGAACTTCTTCATCCACATGATCTCCTTACAACCTTCAGTGATTGCGATGTATTCAGCTTCTCTGGTACTCAAAGCAATGCACTTTTGTAATCGTGATTGCCATGAGACAACTCCCCTTGTAAAAGTAATCAAATACCCAAAAATAGATTTTCTTGAATCTACATCCCCTGCCATATCTGAATCTACATACCTAGTGAGTAATTGCTTTTCATTGCCAAAGCACAAACACTGTTTGGCAGTTCCTCTTAGATACCTCAGTATCCATTTCACAACATTCCAATGCTCCTTTCCTGGATTTGACAGGAATCTACTCACCACTCCTACAGCAAAAGCAATGTCAGGTCTTGTGCAAACCATTGCGTACATAAGGCTACCCACAGCTGAAGAATAGGGCACTTTGCTCATCTCTTCTTTTTCTTCTTCATTGCTTGGACATTGTGTCTTACTGAGTTTCAGATAACCAGGTAGTGGGACATGCACAGGTTTAGCATTATGCATGTTGAACCTCCCAAGGACTTTCTTGATATAATCTTCTTGTGACATCCACAACATTCTTTTGGGACGATCTCGAATGATCTTCATTCCAAGAATTTTCTTTACCACTCCTAAATCTTTCATGGCGAAAGACTTGCTCAATGCCTTCTTTAGAGCAGCTATCTTTGTCTTGTCTTTCCCAACAATGAGCATATCATCAACATACAACAAAAGTATGATGGATTCACCATTATCATAATTCTTCACAAACACACAGTGGTCTGTAGATGTCTTTTTAAATTTATGTTGGGTCATGAAGAGTTTAAACTTCTTGTACCATTGCCTTGGAGCTTGCTTCAACCCATATAAACTTTTCTTCAAGCAACACACAAGGTGTTCTTTGCCTGGTTCTGCAAATCCTTCAGGTTGTTCCATGTAGATTTCTTTCTCTAAGTCTCCATGTAAGAATGTTGTTTTAACATCAAGTTGCTCTATCTCTAAGTCTAGCGTTGCAGCTAGACCAAGGATTGCTCTTATCGATGTCATCTTCACTACTGGTGAGAATATCTCTTCAAAGTCTATGCCTTTCTTCTGATGGCACCCCTTCACGACAATTCTTGCTTTGTATCTGGGGCTTGGGTTGTTCTCTTCAGACTTGAGTTTGAACACCCACTTGTTTTTCAAAGCCCTTCTTCCCTTTGGTAATTTCACCAAGTCATACGTCTGGTTCTCCTTCAGTGATTGTAATTCTTCTTGCATGGCTTGCATCCATTTGTCCTTGTCAACCGTCTCAATGGCTTCCATGAAGCTTTGAGGTTCTCCTTCATCAGTGAGAGTGACATACTCATCTGGGGAATATCTTTTTGATGGTTGTCTTACTCGCACAGATCTTCTCTCTTGAGGTTCTTGATCCCTCTGATCAACATCTATTATTTGCTCTCCTTGTATTTCCTGACCTTGTTCTATCTAGTCAGGTTACTCCGTATGATCGGGCTCTACTGCCTGATTAGGTTCAATATCTTGTTGAGGAATCTCTCCCCCTGAGTTTTGTACCACAATGGTCTTTGACTTCTTAGATTGAATATCATGGATTGTTTGATCTTCATAAAATACCACATCTCTGCTTCGAACAATCTTCTTGTTTGCAGGATCCCATAGTCTGAAGCCAAGTTCATCTCTTGGAGAACCAAGGTATATGCACTCCTTCGTCTTAGCATCGAGTTTTTCTCTTTCATCTTTAGGAATATGGAAAAATGCCTTACACCCGAATACTTTCAATTGACCGTAAAAAGCTTTCTTTCCATACCATACTTCATCCGATATCTCTCCATTTAACGGTCTTGAAGGAGACAAGTTTATCAAATCAATGGAAGTTCTCACTACTTCACCCCAAAATGATTTGGGAAGTTTTGCATGAGAAAGCATGCTTCTGACTTTCTCTGCAATCGTTCTGTTCATTCTTTCAGCTACTCCATTCATTTGGGGAGTCTTCGGAGGCGTCCTTTCATTTCTTATCCCATGAGCTTTACAATATGCTTTAAATGGACCTAGGTATTCACCTCCATTGTCACTTCTTAAGCATTTCAACTTTCTTCCAGATGCTCGTTCTACAGAGGCGTGAAACTCCTTGAAAGCTTGTAGAACTTGATCTTTCTTCTTCAATGGATACACCCACACCTTTCTAGAGTGATCGTCAATGAAGGTAACAGAGTATTGTGCGCCACCAAGAGACCTTTCAGATGTGGAGCAGATGTAACACCCCAAAATTCTAAATTAATCATTTATTTATTTATTTAATTAATTTAGAAGGGATTAAGAAGTTTTTGGTAAATTGGAGAATCATGGATTAAAAGAGTATTTTTAAGTAATTTTAATAGAGTGAATAATCATGTATTATTTGGATTATTATTATTATTAAAAATAAAAATAAGGAAAAAAGGGCAAGGTGGTCTTTAAGGAAAAGTAGTAAGGGTAAGTTGGGAAATCCATAAACTGGAATACATGACTAAAGGGAAAAGAAAGCGATCATTCTAGCGGATCGTGTTTTTGTGAAGAGAGTTGAAGCAGAGAGAAGAAAGAAGAAACCTAAGGGGATGAGGATTTTCGAGAAGAATCTTGGAGAAAGAGGAGAAATACGGTGATTTCTCTAAGGTATGGGGAGAATTCCTAATTCCTTATAGTTTATGAGGTTGGAGATGAATAGATTAGGTTCTGTATGAATGTTGTTTGATTTTGATGATTTTGATGTGAAATATAAGATGTGATGTGAAATATGATGAATTGTTTGGCATGTATTGATATATATGTTGATGTAAGTGTATCGTGTAAGCATTTTTGGTCAATTTTCGTTTTGGAAAAAAACTGAGTTTTTAGGGTATTTCGAGTCGAAAACGTAGAAAATGAATTTTTGGGAAATTATGGTGTTTGGTGATGTAGAATGAATTAGGGATGAATGATTCGATGAAATATAATGAGATAGAATGTTATGTGTTGATGTATGTGTATTGTGTGAGTCTTTTGGTCAAATTTTCGTATTGGAAAAAATTGAATTTTTGGGATATTTGAGGCCAAAATGCAGCAGAAAAATCTTTTGAAAATTTTGGGTGCAGACTTCCTGACACGGCCGTGTCACAGGACACGGGCGGCCGTGTCAGACCCCCTTTCTTGCTGGATTTTTGCTTTTGTTGAAATCGTGCTACAGAGCTCCTGACACGGCCGTGTCACAGGACACGGGCGGCCGTGTCAGACATGCTGTTTTGCTGTTTTTTTGTTGTTTTCTTGAGGTTTCATGACGTTTTCTCGTGCTGATCTTTTGTTGTTGAGTTGTTGTTGATGTAAGATGACAAAACATGATTGTATGATGAATGCTTGTTGTATATGAAATGAATGATGCACACGTTGATGTTCGATGAATTGCGAATTTTTAGCATCATTGCATTTCATAGCATTTTATGTTGGGACTTCGGTCCATTGGTAGCTTCAATCCCACTGTGCGGGTTGAAGTGATACGTTGATTACGTTGTGCTCCATTTGGAGGGTTGATGGCCAAGTGTCCATCCACGTTGAATTGGTACCACATGCATGTTTCCGATGAGGTTGCATCCCATTCTAAGTGGCATTGCATGTGTATAAGTTGATTGTCGAAAAATATGTATGTTTTATTGTGGATACTATGATGTTGATGTTGATTGTATCATGAAGTTGTTGTTGATTATATCATGGTGTTGTGTTGATTAAACTATGATGCTGATGTCGATTATACCATGATGTTGTTGTTGATTAAACTATGATGCTGATGTCGATTATACCATGATGTTGTTGTTGATTAAATTATGATGCTGATGTCGATTATACCATGATGTTGTTGTTGATTAAACTATGATGATGATGTTGGTTGTATCATGATGTTGTTGTTGATTATGCCATGATGTCGTTGTTGATTATACTATGATATTGTTGTTGATTATGCTATGAGGTTGATGTTGATTATGCTATGACGTTGATTGATTTTGTTATGATGCTGTTGTTGAATATACTATGATGTATGTTGTTGCCTTCCTGTTCAATTTCTATGTACTTATATCACTATAATGAATTATGTTTTCTCACCCTGCCTGCTTGGAAATTTTGCCTCTTATGTGGGTAACTTGTAGATAACCAAGAGTAGATTCGCGACGATGGAGGATTGTAGCTTTGAAGTGTGTCGTTATCGTTGTTTAGTTTAGAGGTGTCCTGCTCTGTGTCATGTAACATCGGGTTGGGAAAACTGTTGTGAACCTTGCGTTCTTTTGTTTTATGTTAAATTTATACATTGTGGGTGATGACTTGATTGGATATATTTTATTATGAAGTATTATATGGAATTAAAATAAAGGTTGATTTCGGCTGTGTAGTAGTTGATTTTACTATTAAGAATGTGTAAACCGTGTTACGGGACAGGACAATGATTGTCTAAATGATGTTTTGAATTATGTGGCACCTTTCTCTTTGATGTTACTCTGATAAAACAAAATATTTTCCTAAATTGTATGTGGGGTAGAAGGGTGTTACATTAGTGGTATCAGAGCAGGTCGGTCTGTCCGGCCAAGTGTCGAATGTCGGTTATCCCTTGGTACTCAACAAGTGTGTGGAACACTGTCGGTACTTGTTTGTTTTCTAACCGTTGGCCCCCGGTGTTGGTTTGAACCAAGTGGGGGAGAAGTTTGCTCCCCGGAGATGTTTCTGGTGTGAAGAGTTAACTCAAGGTGATATTAAGAGTAAGAGTACAAGTGTTGTTGGAGTTTATTTGATTTTGTGCAAGTGTTGTCAGAACGGTGTTGTTGCGAATCGACGAGAGTAGGGACTCATGATTTTATCTGTCGGTCCAGTTGAGACAATTGAAGGAGGACGAGCCCGTATGATTGATGTTTGCTTCTCGGGGAAGATAGGGCAATGTGACGAATAGTGATATGCGAGCGAAGTATAATTGCGATTTGCCTCTGGAGAATAGATTAGAGTTGGAGACAGTGGAGAAATGGTGTTTTACCGGATAAACGAGGAAGATGACTCTTAGAGAGTGAAGGTTATATGAGTGTATGTGTATGATGACGGTGTTATAAGATGTGGGGGGATTAATGATGGCGGGTTAAGGAGATGATTGAAAATAAGGTGATTATTTTCGGAATCGGATGGAAAGCAAGAATAGTTTTAGGATCTTAGAAACAAGAGAGAGAGGTAGAACTCATGTTTATCAATTTTGGTTTCTATTTTCGCAGTTATAGAACAACCTTCAGAAAAAGGGGCATAACTTTTCGTTCGTAGATCCAATGGGAGCGATTCTGGAATTTTTAGAAAGCTTACGAAATTCCCTACAGTTAGCATATAAATTTTGTCTTCGGAATATTTCTGAGCAGAGAGAAAGACGCGTTTGAATAGTTGGGTCTGATGCTGATTTTGTTGGGTGGAAGTTGTATACGAGATTTCTTGACCAGTCCCATTGCAAGGACGATAACCTTTTACTTGTGATTCAGATTTGAGCGATTCTTGAAGTTCTGGAATCTACACAAAACTCCCTTCATCTTGGAATATAATTTTGTGTCTGGGAGGTCTGTGTTGAAGAATGTAATCGTGTTTGAAGTTAGACAATTCTTGCTGGGAAATAGTAAGATGAAGTCCAATATGAAATGTTTGGTAATAAGAAGAAGAATATCGGAGGAGCACATGGAAGTGCGGCGCATGATAGTTGAGAATGATTAAAGTATAGAAATATTTGAGGGATGTTAAGTAGTAAAGTGGATTGGGTGTTGTTGGCGAGATGTGTCGACATGAGTCGGAAATTTTTGGAAGCTATGTCACCAACTAGATGATGAGATGGTATTGTTGAGGATGTGAGTGGAATGATGATCAAGTGTGAAATTATACGGATCATTGAAGTTGTGAGATTATAAAGGAATATGAAGGATTGGTTAGGGCCGTCAAAAGTTTGAACTTAGATAAATGTTTCGACTGAAGTGAGTCGATTGGGATTGTACGTGATGTGGTAACGTTTCCGGTATCAGGAGGATATTCGATAATTAGGTTGTACAACAAGTGCGTATAAGAATGTATATGTTGGATTTTGTGCGTTCTTGGAAATAAGGAAATTAAGAAGAATGTTTGTAAGCCTTAGAGGAATGGTAGAGCAGTATGCTTAGATAACTTTGAGCACGAGGAAAAAGACGCTATTTTAGTTGGATAATGATGATTTATGCTACCATTATGGTTGTCGGCTGTCTATTAACAAATTGAGGAGCTGATCACCCTTAATCTCTTGTTGATAGTCGACGGAATCATGTTGGATGGAGTAGATGTGTCTTGCCAACTAGAATAGTATGCGCAGTGAATTGTTTGGAGTTGAGCCAGATGCTTATGAATTGTTTGAGTTGTCGATGCGGGTTCCTACATATGGAAATGAGGCGGACTTGAGGATGTTAGTATGAGGTTGCGAGTTGATTAGTGAGTAGTTTGGAAGCTCACAGTGTGTTCTAGATAACTTGGGTTTTGGTTTATGGTGGATCGAGAATTCGACTGACATGAAACTTGAAGAACTGTAGAGATAAACCAAGTAGGAAGTAAATGGTAATGTAAGACTATGATTTGACCAAGGATGTCGGATTGAAAAGGGTAGTGGCTGGTATGCCTTGAAGTGTATATATGGAGATATGAATGGTGTTTTCCATACTTGTTTGGATAAGTTATAACTGTGTTCGTTGTAGATATTCTGAGGTTTATAAAAATCAGAAGGAGAGTACATGGAGTATTTGGGAGTTGAGTTGCAAGTATTGAAAGAAGTGAAGCTATATGCTGAGCTAGCAAGGTGTGAATTATGATTTGTAAAGATGAAGTGGAGTGGTGGTGTTAATTCGGATGAGGGATTTTGGAGAATTGTGCTAATATGAGTAGGACTTGAGGAATTAGTTGTTTGATTGGTTTGGTTAATATGCCATGTTAAGTATAGGTTATTGGGGCTAAGTCTATGGCTATTGGGTGTTAAGCCCTGTTTGGAAAATGAATTTTTCTTGTGGAGATTAATTGGACACATGTATCCTTATGCTTTGGTGAGGTTATTATGCGTTGAGATGAATTTTGATGATGTGTTAATACAAAGTGGTGAAGTTGTAGCTTATGTCGACGGTAATTAGGAATTCTTGAAAGTATCTATCCTATTCAAGATCTAGAAATTGGCTGCAGTTGTAGTTGTGTTGGATATTCGGAGGTATTGTTTACGGATCTGAGTTCGAAGTATTCAGTAATCACGAGAGTATAGAATGCCTGTTTGGATGGAATTTCCGATGAGTTAAGTTGAAGGATCTTTTCTTGTGTCTGCTTTGATGGTCGGAAGTTGATGTAAACTTGGTAGATTAGATAGTTGCGAGTAATCAGAGTGCGCAGCGAAAGCGTGGGTAGCACAGTTGGTTCTTATGTGGTATCAACGATGTCGGTAGTTGACTATGCTGAAATTGTGCTTTGGGCCTTGTGCTCTTAACTCTGTTGTTGCCTCGTTACCTAAGGTGATGGTTCGAGTACAAGTGGCTAATTCCTATGATGGGGAGTTAGGGGAGGGTTGCTTATGGCGATGGTAACGATCGTGTGGTATTCTGGTTTATAGTGAACCTGTGTGTTCCTGACCTGATTATCCTCGGTGTTTTGATTTGATCGTTGGGTACATCGAGTGAGCATTTCCTCTTATTGTCGTTGTCGTGGATAAGGTGTATTGTTGTATTGCGCTATTCGTGGTATTGCCACACGTGGCATGAGAGTTGAGGGGTTGGAGGTGATAACGTACCTGGAGTGGTCTGCATCGAGTAAATTTTCGAGGACGAAAATTCTTGAAGTGGGGGAGAGTTGTAACACCCCAAAATTCTAAAATAATCATTTATTTATTTATTTAATTAATTTAGAAGGGATTAAGAAGTTTTTGGTAAATTGGAGAATTATGGATTAAAAGAGTATTTTTAAGTAATTTTAATAGAGTGAATAATCATGTATTATTTGGATTATTATTATTATTAAAAATAAAAATAAGGAAAAAAGGGCAAGGTGGCCTTTAAGGAAAAGTAGTAAGGGTAAGTTGGGAAATCCATAAACTGGAATACATGACTAAAGGGAAAAGAAAGCGATCATTCTAGCGGATCGTGTTTTTGTGAAGAGAATTGAAGCAGAGAGAAGAAAGAAGAAACCTAAGGGGATGAGTATTTTCGAGAAGAATCTTGGAGAAAGAGGAGAATTACGGTGATTTCTCTAAGGTATGGGGAGAATTCCTAATTCCTTATAATTTATGAGGTTGGAGATGAATAGATTAGGTTCTGTATGAATGTTGTTTGATTTTGATGATTTTGATGTGAAATATAAGATGTGATGTGAAATATGATGAATTGTTTGGCATGTATTGATATATATGTTGATGTAAGTGTATCGTGTAAGCATTTTTGGTCAATTTTCGTTTTGGAAAAAAACTGAGTTTTTAGGGTATTTCGAGTCGAAAACGTAGAAAATGAATTTTTGGGAAATTATGGTGTTTGGTGATGTAGAATGAATTAGGGATGAATGATTCGATGAAATATAATGAGATAGAATGTTATGTGTTGATGTATGTGTATTGTGTGAGTCTTTTGGTCAAATTTTCGTATTGGAAAAAATTGAATTTTTGGGATATTTGAGGCCAAAATGCAGCAGAAAAATCTTTTGAAAATTTTGGGTGCAGACTTCCTGACACGGCCGTGTCACAGGACACGGGCGGCCGTGTCAGACCCCCTTTCTTGCTGGATTTTTGCTTTTGTTGAAATCGTGCTACAGAGCTCCTGACACGGCCGTGTCACAGGACACGGGCGGCCGTGTCAGACATGCTGTTTTGCTGTTTTTTTGTTGTTTTCTTGAGGTTTCATGACGTTTTCTCGTGCTGATCTTTTGTTGTTGAGTTGTTGTTGATGTAAGATGACAAAACATGATTGTATGATGAATGCTTGTTGTATATGAAATGAATGATGCACACGTTGATGTTCGATGAATTGCGAATTTTTAGCATCATTGCATTTCATAGCATTTTATGTTGGGACTTCGGTCCATTGGTAGCTTCAATCCCACTGTGCGGGTTGAAGTGATACGTTGATTACGTTGTGCTCCATTTGGAGGGTTGATGGCCAAGTGTCCATCCACGTTGAATTGGTACCACATGCATGTTTCCGATGAGGTTGCATCCCATTCTAAGTGGCATTGCATGTGTATAAGTTGATTGTCGAAAAATATGTATGTTTTATTGTGGATACTATGATGTTGATGTTGATTGTATCATGAAGTTGTTGTTGATTATATCATGGTGTTGTGTTGATTAAACTATGATGCTGATGTCGATTATACCATGATGTTGTTGTTGATTAAACTATGATGCTGATGTCGATTATACCATGATGTTGTTGTTGATTAAATTATGATGCTGATGTCGATTATACCATGATGTTGTTGTTGATTAAACTATGATGATGATGTTGGTTGTATCATGATGTTGTTGTTGATTATGCCATGATGTCGTTGTTGATTATACTATGATATTGTTGTTGATTATGCTATGAGGTTGATGTTGATTATGCTATGACGTTGATTGATTTTGTTATGATGCTGTTGTTGAATATACTATGATGTCTGTTGTTGCCTTCCTGTTCAATTTCTATGTACTTATATCACTATAATGAATTATGTTTTCTCACCCTGCCTGCTTGGAAATGTTGCCTCTTATGTGGGTAACTTGCAGATAACCAAGAGTAGATTCGTGACGATGGAGGATTGTAGCTTTGAAGTGTGTCGTTATCGTTGTTTAGTTTAGACGTGTCCTGCTCTGTGTCATGTAACATCGGGTTGGGAAAACTGTTGTGAACCTCGCGTTCTTTTGTTTTATGTTGAATTTATACATTGTGGGTGATGACTTGATTGGATATATTTTATTATGAAGTATTATATGGAATTAAAATAAAGGTTGATTTCCGTTGTGTAGTAGTTGATTTTACTATTAAGAATGTGTAAACCGTGTTACGGGACAGGACAATGATTGTCTAAATGATGTTTTGAATTATGTGGCACCTTTCTCTTTGATGTTACTCTGATAAAATGAAATATTTTCCTAAATTGTATGTGGGGTAGAAGGGTGTTACAACAGACATCTGAGTGAACAAGATCTAGGATTTTCTTTCGTCTTCTTGCATCATCTGAACTTTGAAAAGATACTCTGTGTTGTTTGCCTGCTAGACAGTCTTCACATGTTTCAAGTGGTTGTCCCTTGATATTTGAAAGACGATCTTTAGCAAGAATCTCTAAGCCTTTATCGCTCATGTGGCCAAGTCGTTTATGCCACAATTCTTTGGTTGCGTCTTGAGAAACATTAGTCTCTCCCTTGTTTATCTTTCCCTGCATGATGTACATGGAGCCTTCCTTTTTGCCACGAACAAGTGTCATGCTCCCTTTGCTAAGCCTCCATCTACCATCGCCAAACTGGTTTATCATCCCTAAGTCATCCAACTTTCCTGCTGATATAAGGTTTAGACGCATTTCTGGTACATGTCTTACTTCCTTCAACACAAGCTTATTTCCATTCTCTGTGATCATGGTCACTTCACCAATACCAACAATCTTGCTTGTGACGTGGTTTCCCATCTTCACCGTACCAAAATCTCCTCTTTGGTATGATGAGAATAATTCTTCATGAGGTGTAACGTGGAAAGATGCTCTGGTGTCAATTATCCAAGTGCAATTATCGAATGCAACATTTAGATAATTGTCGTCTCCAAAAAGGAAAATATTCTCGTTGTTCGAGGCTACTACAGTTGTGGCTCCTTATTCCTTATTCTTCTTTGGGTTTATCAAATCTGGATGGACTTTTCCAGCCTGTTGATCTCTTTTCAAGAATCTGCACTCAGGTCTTCTATGACCAGGTTTGCCACAATAATAACAGCTTACTCTTGTGCGAGACTTGGATCTAGCTTGTGATCTCCCACGACCTCCTCTTTCATGATTCTTACTCCTTCCTCTGTTATCAACAATGTTGGCTTCGAACTGGTTGTTGAAGCCTCTTTTCCTCCGTCTTGATTCTTCATTTAGCAAAGAATCTGTGACAGAATCCAAGACAAGTTTTTCGTCTGGAGCAGAGTTACTAAGAGTGACAACTAGAGTGTCCCAACTCTCAGGTAGAGAACTTAGGAGCATAAGAGTTTGCAACTCATCATCTATCTTCATGTCAGCTTTCGTCGGCTAATTCACGATACCTTTGAAGGTATTCAAGTGCTCGATCATATTTTGGCCATCTGAGTACTCCAATTTCACCAGTCGTCTGACAAGGTGTGCTTTATTTCTCGGTGTCTTCTTTTGAATCAAGGATTCAAGTTTGGTCCACAACTCATACGCATTTGTATAAGTTGACACATGCTCGAATAGACTCCTATCTATGTATTTTCTGATCATGGCAACTGCCTTCCGATTTTGGAGCTCCCACTCCATATCTTTCTTCTCTGTTGGCTTGTCCTTTTGAGAGATTGGCTCATGCAAATCTTTGCAATATAGGTGGTCTTCCATCATCGGCTTCCAATAGGTATAATTATCAGCGGTCAGTTTGAACATATCTCCTTCATAACTGATAGAACCATCCATTTTGAGAACACGGGAAAGTAGTTCCTTCAACTAGGACATTTTAAAAATGCCGTACACTGAAAAATCACCATAGTTTGTGAATGGCACGACTAGGAAGTTCCTAGGAAAGAGAGGTGGGTCAATATTGACACGCTTAAATACCAAGTCTTTCCTTAGCCAGAACTTACCAAGACACATCTTCGCAATACAACGATTCAATTTCAACAATAATAGTTCTTTTCTGATGTGGAAGATCAAACAATGTTGCAACCACAGAGCATACTAAGAACTTTATTATGAGTACAACAACGTAGTATCACAGAACCTAGCTCTGATACCACTGTTGGGAAAAATTGACCTCCATAATTTCCCTCCTTCGTGAACTCAAAAATAGGCACTAGCGGAAACGTGAAAAATTAAGCAAAATGACACAAAAAGATTTTAGCGTGAAAAACCTTCTTAATGTGAGAAAGGGAAAAACCACGGGACCCTTAGGCCTCTTAAACATCCACTATAATGATAATGAGAATACAACAACTTCACCCTTAGGTGGAACTCTCTACAAAGTATCTCTCAATTTGTAAGGAACACTCTCACAAGTTGACTCACTATTTCTCTCACAAGGAAAAAACTCTGTAAGAAACAATTTTCTCTCTTGAGCAAAGCTCTATTTCTCTTGTTTCTTGTTTCTCTTGTGGTTGTGTGTTGAATGCTTGCTCTTGGTCCTATTTATAGGAGAAGCAAGCCAAAAAGGTCTTACATGCATGAAGACACTTGTTCTTTGTCTTTCATGCAAAACACCAAGTGTCCTTTGCCTTTCATGCAAAACACCAAGTGTCCTTTTCACTATTCTACTCTTTATCATAACCAACCTCCAATTTTGCTTGAGATATAACAAGTCTGATTGTGGTGTTTAATGTTATTCATATTTTCTTCTTCTTCTTTTTTTTTTGAAAATGTTTGTTAAGGTTTGAAAGAAGATAGTTAGAATTCAAAGAAGGTTCATTTTAGGTGGTGTAAATAGTGTTTCTAAGATGTTTGGGTTAAATGTCATATGTTTGCAAGTTTAAACAGAAAGTTGGGTTGGATGTTTGGAATCTTTGCTTGGTTAACTTGACCGAGGGGTAAGTCTTTTGGTTTTCATTGTGTCCACTTGATAAAAATGAGTGTCTCTTTTTAGAACTAACCCCTGATTAGTTTATAAACAGTGTTAATAAGACTAAGAGAGTGAAATATAATCACCGCATTTTAGGTTGATCTCGTAGGGTTAAATATCATTAATGCTCAATAACAATAAGGAAGAGGACTGAGAAAAATACTATTTTAATGTTTGATTTAAAATGTGGAATGTTTCAGTTTTTTTTAATTGACATTTTAGAAGAAAATAACCTCCCGTGTAATAGACTACCTTTCAAAATTATAAAAGAGTGCATGTTATACCACTTGAAAGTCCTAACACCATGTTTTGTTCCATTTAATTTTATATTACAGTTGTGCAGAAAACAAAATCACAACAACACGATCTACAATAGTTAATTACAAAGTACATTAAATATTCTATAAAATACCACACATTATTTTTTTCTATGCTAAATTCATTTAAATAAATTCAAGCAAATTCTAGGTATGAATTGAAAGCAAGTACATTGACATTTGAAACACTTTTGCCTAATTTTAGTTATCCAAAAAAGTAAGTTGACATCTAACGCGTATAATCGGAAGGTGCATCCGTGCATGTCTAGTATGAAACCAGCAAATATCTTCAATTAGAAAGTGATTGCTTTTAGTTTACTTAATTGGCCAAACTAAAATGTGCATGTCCATTTGGTGGATACCGAGTACCCTAAAAAAAGGAAATACTAAATTCAAGATGTTGACTTTCACTTGTAGAATTTATTAGGTAATTACTTGCAAGATAATCAACCTTCATGAGGTAAACCGACAACTCAATAAGGGTTTTTGAAGAACTTAGGGTAATGAATAGAACATTCAAGTATGGGACATGCTTAGTAGGGTAAGGAAACAACAATTTGAAATATCATATATTCCATTTGATTACTACTATAAGAAAGGTAATTGAATACAACTTTTATATTAAAAGATTAAATGTTTAATTTGGATGCAATAAGTTTAGACCAAGTTTTCTTTTAAAATCCAAAAGTGTCTTAAGAATTTAGAAGTAAACTCAAATTTATTCTATTTCATCAATAAGCTATACTAAGGTTTAACAATTTTTTAGAAGTTTTTCATGAAATCTCGGTGAAAACTAGAATGATGTAAAAAGCTTCTCACATATTTAAAAGTGATAGGTGGTAACAACTTTTCTATCAATTTTTTTTAACCTATCTCAATGATTTTTGTCGAGATTTTGTGTCATAAGACAATCCATTATGTAACTACGAAATGAAATTTCTCCTCATTGGCTTCCATGCATCTTTTTTAAACAACATTAAGGTTTTAAAATTAAGAATCAGAAGTGGTTCCAAACACATAATAGTCATCTATAATTACATCAATTGATTCATCTGTCATAAAAAAAAATAGAAAGCATATGCCTTTAAAAAGTAGTAGTTAGGGTTTCAATGCGAGAGGGCAGATAAGAGAAAGAGTTGTGAATTCTGCATAATTTATCTCTGCTTCTCAAACTGAGAAATATTATTCAACTGTGCAACTGCACTTATGTTATGTTACAATTCATAATAGGGTTACCCCATATTTATATATTTGGGTTTGCTTTCTCCACAAGCACGACCTAAAATACTTAATTTTGCTAACACTTCAAAATTAGACCTAAGTCGAAATTCCTGTCGAGACACACTTCAATATTTCGACGCCAATGCGATCTCGACACTTCCTTGCTTCTGTCGAGCAATATGGCTCGACACAAGGAACTACAATTCAACATACCACATAATCCATTGTGTCTAAGCTATATACATTCATCATAGACCTTAGTCTTTTGAACACTTCGACCTGCACTCCTTTCGTCATGATGTCTGCAATCTAATTCTCAGTTCTACAGCGTTCCAAGTTTAGCTTTGCTTCTACCACCCGCTCTCGAAGATAATGGAACCTCATTTCAATGTGTTTGTTTCGTCCATGTGATATCAGATTCTTTGCCAGATTAATATCATACATGTTGTCAATCTTCATGGTAATTGCTCCACAATTATTCCCTGTAATCTCTTCGACCAAATTCACCATCCATGTTGCTTATCTTGCACAAATAGAAGCAAATATGTATTATGCTTCACACGACAATAATGCCATTATTGGTTCCTTTCTTGAACTCCAAGCAACCGGTGCACCACCTAACATAAACACATATCCAGCTGTGGATTTTCTATCCTTAACATCACTACACCAACTTGAGTCGGTGTATCCCACTAAATTGTATTCTTTTCCTTCATCGACTGTAGGAAACAAAATACCATAGTCGAGAGTTCCTTTCAGATACCTTAGTATCCTCTTCATCGCTACTAGGTGTGTCACCTTTGACTTCTGCATGAATCTGCTCACCATTCCTACACAGTAAGCTAAGTTCGGCCTTGTATGACAGAGGTATCAAAGTGATCTTATGAATCTTATGTACTGCTTTGGATCGACATCATCTTTATATGTGTCTTTCAACAGTTGCATTCTGGGCTCAGCTGGAGTCGAATTTGGGTTGCAATCTTACATCTTAAATTTCTTGAGTATTTTGCCTGCATATGTTCTTTGGTGCATCATCAAACCTCTACCACTCTTGTAGAATTGGATGCCAAGGAAATATGAGAGATTTCCCAAGTCTGACATTTCAAACTCCTCACTTAGTTCATGTTTGAAATCTTCGATATCCTTCTTGCAACTTCTTGTTATCAACATGTCATTGACATAGAGACATAATATAAGCAATTAACTATTTCTTCTTCTTACATATACTTCATGCTCAGTTGTGCACTTTACAAATTCCTTCTTCCTTAGAAAGCTATCTATCTTCTTATTCTAAGCTCTTGGAGCTTGCTTAAGTCCATACAGGGCTTTATGCAGCCTGTATACCTTGCTTTCTTCACCTTGTTTCACAAACCCAACTGGTTGTGCAACATAAACTTCTTCATCTAAGGGGCCATTCATGAATTCATATTTCACATCCATCTTACATATTTGTCAGTTGTTCATGTTTACTAGACCAATAACCAATCTGATTGTTTCAATTCTATCAATAGGTGCAAAGACTTCGTCGAAGTTGATTCCTTCTTTCTGAAGAAATTCTTTCGCCATAAATCTTGCCTTTTGTCGAGTTACTTCTCCTTTGGGATTCAACTTCACCTTGTATACCCACTTCACATTGATTTCCTTCTTGTCTTGAGGCAATTCGAAAAGTGACCAAGTGTTGTTGACTTTGATGGGCTTCATTTCCTCATTCATTGCTCTCACCCACTTCAAATCCTTCAATGGTTCAGCTGCATTGACTGGTTCGACATCTGCATAAAAAGCATAGTGTACCAACTCACCTTTATCATCGACCACATCATCTGATGTAATCACACGTTCTTGCAACCTTGCAGGCATGTGTCTTGTTCTTTGAGGCCTACTTGTGCTTACTTGAACTCTGACTTCTTATTGTCAAACTTCTCTTTCGACTTCACTTGCTGGTTCTTCAAATAAGATTCTCACTGAATCCTTCTTTACATTTTCAGTACAATCTCATTCCTTAAGCTCATATATGATCACGTCCTTGCTGATCACTACTTGCTTGTTCACTGGGCTGTACAACTTTTATCCTCTAATCGAATGATATCCTATTAGGATCAGTTGACTCGACTCGTTATCAAGTTTTCTTCTCAACTGATCTGACATATGTCTATGTGCTATAGATCCAAACATCTTCAGATGACTCAAGCTAGGCTTGACACCAGAACAACATACTTCTGGCGTAATTCCTTCTAAATTCTTCATCGGACATCTGTTCAGTATGTATGTTGTAGTCGACATAACTTCTCCCCATAATTATTTAGGTAGATGCTTACCTTTAAACATACTTCTCACCATATTCATGATGGTTTTATTCTTCCTTTCTGCAGTTCCATTCTGCCGTGAAGTGTAGGGTGACACTACCTCATGCACAATCCCTTCTTTCTCACATAATACGTCAAAGTCTTTCGAAACATATTCTCCACCACCGTCAGTCTTCAAAATCTTAAGCTTTCGACCACTTTGTCTTTCGACCATAGATTTAAACTTGGTAAATACCTCAATCACTTCACTTTTCTTCTTGATCAGGTAAGTCCACAATTTTCGACTGAAATCATCTATGAACGTGACAAAGTATCTGTTACCTCCAATTGAATCCACCCGGACAGGTCCACACACATCAGAGTATATGACTTCATGAATTTCCTTCGACTTGCTTACTGCATCCTTGTTGAAATTATTCTTGTGTTTCTTTGTCTGCACACATTTCCCACACACATGCCTCACACACTTCATTTGGAATGTCGATTTCTGGTAGCCTTGAGATGATATTTCTTCTTTTTAGATCTCTGATGTCTTTGAAATTGAGATTACCAACTCTATAGTTCCATATCCTTTCATCCTTGCTAGTTGCCAGGTGTTGGAATTAAACCAAATTCCTTTCAAGAAGTTCACCATAACTTGATGAATTCTGAACTAATTCTTGATTGACAAGAATCAATCTTTCTGATTGATGATCACGTTTGTTCTTCACTATTCACTCGTGTGAATCAACCACTCTGGGTTGCAAGATTTCGTAGCACAATAATAATGAAAAAAGAAAATAAAATTGAATTGAGAAGAAGAAGTTAGGATTTTAATGTGAAAGGGAAGATAAGACACTACGCCAAAGAAGACCTTTAGCAGCACTTTTTTTTTTGCCTTTAGCAGCGCTGCCAAAGATGGCGCTGCTAAAGGTAAAGACAACGCCTTTTTTCCTTTAAAAAACGTTGTTTTAGGTCCCCCTAAGGATCCCTATAGCAGCGCTTTTCCACAGAAAAGCGTTTTCGTAGTCCCCCTTTAGGCAGCGCTTTTCCAAAGAAAAGCGCTTTCGTATGTACCCCTTTAGCAGCGCTTTATAAAGCGCTGCTAAAGGTCCCACTTTATGCAGCGCTTTTCTAAAGAAAAGCGCTTTCGTATGCCCACCTTTAGCAGCGCTTTAAAAACGTTGTCTTATGTATACGCCATTACACCCCTATAGGCAGCGCTTTTTTTAGAAAGCGCTGTCTTTTATTAAAAAGCTTTTTAAAAGCTTTTTTTTCAAATCAATTATTAAACCTGTATAATTCAAACCTATATAATTTAAACCTGTATAATTTATCAGAATTCATAACCATTCATCACATGGCCTTTGATACCATTATATGTCAACACATAGGCCTTATAGCATTATAATTCAACAATAGGCCTTTATACAATAAAACTTCAACACATAAATGGTAAAAACCATTATATATACAACACCAAAATAAACATTAAATATATATAACTCAATACAAACTACACAACACCAATTCCATACACCAATTCGAAACCTTATACACC
This sequence comes from Lathyrus tuberosus, assembly GCA_022829125.1. NCBI lineage: Eukaryota > Viridiplantae > Streptophyta > Magnoliopsida > Fabales > Fabaceae > Lathyrus > Lathyrus tuberosus. Next base: position 13,775,125 of record JALAZF010000066.1, on the reverse strand, counting down.
ATATCCATCACCTATATATACAACATCTTCCATAAACCTAACACAATTTCTAAAACTAACAAATTCTCATTTCAACCATGTATTGACACCAATCCTCCTTTATTTCTTCCAATTTGTCTTTTGTGTAGGTGGCACACTTGAATTCATCAAAATACTACATTTTACATAATAGCAAGATTTAGTTAAAAGTAATTAATTAGATGAAATATCCGATAATAAATCTTAAAATAAATTCATACCATGGTTGGAATCTCTATGCGTTCCAAAAGAATAATTTCTTTCATGAATCTCATGACAAAATAACCACAATCGATACCATTACGTTGCCGAGGACACTACACATAGAAAAAATAAGTATTAATAAGTATCATAGATGAATTGTCTTATCAAGTAGCATTACTATTATAATATCAAATCATACCTCCACTTTTATCCATATAATGTTGTTTGCTCTGGACTTTGGTACCCGAGCTTGTCGTTGTGATCGGAATATTTTTATGGATCTAACATATTATAAAGGAATAGTTAGAACAATCTCACATAAATAAATAAATACACACACGAATATTTAGAACAATTGCATCACTTACATATCAATCATATTCTTCATCTCCGGGTATTTCGTGCAATCACCCTCTAGCGAATCCAGATAAAAGACAATTTCTTTTATCAGATTAATCGCAAGCAACAACCAGTGTCCATTGTAAAATAAAACTAAAGTATAGATGGAAATGTTATACACAACATAAAAAAGCGAAAAATTATAATAAAGGAAGTTAGGATGAAAATCTTACCCATGGCCAGTATTATACGGTAAAAGATACAACTTCTCTGTATGAATGTTGGTCATAAATGCACGCACTAGGTGATCTTTAACCTCATCTGGAGTTCGAGTGATTAAATTTGCATTGACACAGTTGGGAGCCAAGAAGGAGTATCTTTCAGTCAATTGACGCGGAAGCATCCTTTTTTCATACAAGAACCTGAAATAAAAATGGATTATAATAAATATGTTATTATAATTAACATTCTATGTCGGGTCAGTGACATAGAACACTTGTCTAGCTTGAGAGGCTAGAACAAAAGGCTCGTCTTTGTACCTCACCCTATTAAGATCCACTTGCAAAAATCCTGACTTATCCATTCGTATGCCACTATTATTTTCAACCCACTTGCAACCAAAGATAGGAATTTGAAACTTCTCATAATCAAAAACCCGAATGCGCTCGATAACCCCAAAATATGACATATTTGCATATGTGGGGTTTAAGTCCTTCACACTTGAAATATGCATTGCTTCAGCTACCAAGGTGACACCACTATTTTGCATTATACTTTTGTCATCTTGTTCTTTGGTATAAAACGTGTATCCATTAATTGCGTATGCGCTATAAGAAAACACATGCAAACTTGGACCATATGCTAAACATCTCAACCTTTCTGATATTGAAGCGGGATATACACAAAACTTTGAATAAATGTGATCCTTAAACCATGGTATGAAACTTCGATTGTGCTCTCGTACTATCCAATTTTCATTTCTATTTGGATTTAAACCTCGGAGAAAATCCTTGTGCATTTCAACATACGGTTCAACCTCATTGTCATTGTGCAGAACATACAAATGCACTTGCTCCCGTTCAGCCCTTGATACAGTCACAATTTTATTTCCAATTAACTTTTTTCCTTCTTTTTTTCAACGATGTGAGATTTGGGAAGTCCAATGGATTGAACGTTGGAAAGATATTCAGTACAAAACTCAATCGGTTCTTCAACAATGTATCGTTCAACAATACAACCCTCTGGTCGACTTCGATTTTTCACATACCCTTTTAATATTTTCATATACCGTTCAGCAGGGTACATCCATCTCATATAAGCTGGTCCACACAATTGTGTCTCCTTTACAAGATGAACAACTAGATGTACCATTATGTCAAAAAACGATGGAGGAAAGAACATTTCAAGCTCACACAATGTAATGACTATTTCTTTTTGCATTGTTGGTAAGATCGCAGGATCGATCACCTTACTATAAATTGACCTGAAGAAGAAACACAATTTATTTATTGTGCGTCTTACTTTTTCCGGCAAAATAGAACGTATACCTATTGGTAGAAAATGTTCCATTATAACATGGCAATCATGCGTCTTTAAACTCTTTAATTTGAGGTATTTCATAGACACAAGTCTTCTAATATCTGAAGAGTATCCTTCTGGAACTTTAACTTCACTTAGAAACTTACACAATATTTTTTTCTCCTTTCTAGATAGAGTATAGGCAGCAGGTGGTAGATATGTTTGTTTTCCTTTCTTCAAGGGTCCTAATTCAGTTCTTATCCCCATCGATATCAAGTCTTTTCTTGATTTAAGGCCATCCTTAGACTTTCCTGGTATATTGAGTAACGTACCAATAACACTGTCAAATACATTTTTTTCAATATGCATAACATCAAGAAAATGTCTTACATACAAAGACTTCCAATATGGCAATTCAAAAAAAATGACCTCTTCTTCCACTCACTCTTGACAAGGGTATGTGCAAAAGGCTTGCCAAACTGAGTACTCACATTTTTCACCTTTTCAAAAACTTGATCACCTGTCAATATAGGTGGAGCTCTACCTTGTTCTACCTCTCCATTAAAGGCTTTTCTCCACCCACGGTAGTGATGATTAGAATTTAAGGATCTACGATGACCGAGAAATACATTCTTCTGACCAAACTCCAATCGCGTCCAATCTATTTTATCTTCACAAAGAGGACACGCACATTGACCTTTTATGCTATACCCTGATAGATTTTCGTATGCTGGAAAATCATTAATTGTGCCAAACAACATCGCCCTCAAGTTGAAACTTTCTTTCCTATATCCATCATAAACCTCCACACCGTTCTCCCACAAAAATCTTTAAATCTTTGATTAATGGTGTCAAGTATACATCTATGTCATTCCCTGGTTGTTTAGGCCCCAAAATTAACATAGATAACATCATGTACTTACGCTTCATACATAGCCATGGAGGTAGATTATAAATCATAATAATCACAAGCCATGTGCTATGTGAGATATTTTGAAGACCGTGTGGGATCATTCCATCAGTAGATAATGCCAAGCGAAGGTTTTTTGCTTCTTCTCCAAATTCAGGATAATCATTATCAATTTTCGTCCACTGTGGTGAATCTGCCGGATGTCAAAACTTTCCATCTATAATTCTTTCATCTGCATGCCAAGTCAAGTATCTTGCATCGGTTTCACTACGAAACATGCGTCTAAATCTCGGAATTATAGGAAAATACCACAAGACTTTTACTGGAGACAACTTTTTCTTATATCGAGAGACACCGCATTTAGGACACTCATTTAACGATGCATACTCATTTTGAAACAAAACGCAATCGTTTGGACATGCATGTATCTTATCATAGCTCATGCTAATATAGCACAACATCTTTTTGGCCTCATATGTTCGATTGGCAAGAACATTATCCTCCGGAAGCATATCTTTCATAAGGGCTAATAACTCTGTGAAACTTTTATCCGACCATCCATTACCCGCCTTTAAGTTGTACAACTTTAATACCGCAGATAATCTTGTGAATTTAGTGCAACCCTTATACAATGGTTTCTCTGCATCGCTTACCAACCTCTCAAACATTTTGGGACAATCCTGAAGATCTTCTTCAAGTGCTTCTGCAATCTCTTCGACTCGATCACAATCGTATGTATATGTGGCATTGTCGTTTGAAGCATAGGTCGTATTATCCCCCGGTTCAACATTCTCGTTACTTTTCTCACCATGAAGTGTCCAACTTATATAACTTCGATCAATTTCATGCCTCTTTAAATGCGAATCCATCTGACCCGCGTCAATCCGACGCCCAAAACAGCAACTCAAGCAAGGACATGTGATTCGACTTGGGTATTTGGCGTGTTCAACAGCAAACTTAACGAATTCTAATACCCCATTCTCGTACTCTTTCGACAATCGATTGGACGACATCCATTTTTTATCCATGATTTCACTAAGTAAGCAAAAAAAAAACAAAAGAACAACTACGTACCTGTCTATATAGAAGTCAGCAACTTCTGGACTGAACCACAAAGTGTAAGATTCTTGAAAATGATCTGAATTCACTCTTCACAAATAAACCCTATAACAAATGAACATAAGTTAGTAAGTGATGGTGTATACCACATATAACAAGTCAAAGTTTCAAGAAAAAATTTTAGTAAACATCATCATTAAATCAAATAGCATGATATAGTTTCAACTCAACATTGTAAATAAAACAACTTCAACGCTTAAGTTCAAGTAACAATTCAATCACTATTTATCATTTTCAATCATCTCTCAAAATAAATTCAATCACTAGTTCATTTAACTACTAATTTCATTATCATTTTCAATAACAACCAAATTCTTACATCACTAAAATTTTCCGATAAATGTTCACTTTAACTTTACAAATAGCCCTATAACAACCTCAACAATCTAACTTCTACAACACTCTTAACTACCTTGAATTTTCTAACTAATCACTATTCTACAAATTTTACACATTAAACTAACTTCTACTATTCTACAAATTTTACACATTAAACTAGCTTCTACTATTCTACAAATTAATCATTAAACTAACTTCTACAAATTAATCACATTTTACACAATAATCACTATACTAACTTCTACTAATTAATCACTTTTCCAATTAATCACTAACTAACTCCTACAAATCAAAAAATGAAAACCTAACATCAACAACTAATAATACACCAAATTTATCTCACAGAAACAGCAGAGAAACAGTCTACAATGGAGAATATTAGACATTTTCATTAATGGGGAGAAAACCAGAAAAAGGAGAGTAAAAACCTCAGAGAAACAATCAACAATGGCGGACGACGGTGTGAGTAAGCAGAAACGACGGAGGGAAGCCACAAACGGAGTAAAGCCACGACGGATTTCGTTTGCAGAACGACGGCGGACGGCGTGGTTTCGTTCGTTTGCAAAAAAAATGGAGGAAGAAGAGAAACAGTAGTCGCTAGGGCGAAAATATAAACGGTCGTAATGAAACAATACTAGTCATTTGCAAAATCTGTTTTAATTTTAATATTTTAAAACACCTTTAGCAGCGCTTTTAGAAAGTGTTTTCTTATGTTAATCCTTTAGCAGCGCTTTTGGAGTAAAAGCGCTTTCTAATATGGGAAAAATGAAGGGCCTTTAACAGCGCTTTCTAAAAGCGCTGGCTAAAGCGTGTTGTACGAAAGCCCTTTAGCAGCGCTTTTTAAAAGCGCTGCCTTATGTCCCACATTTAGCAGCGCTTTTCTTAAAACGCTTTTTAAAGTTCAGCTGCCTTAGGGCTTTAGCAGCGCTTTTAAAAAGCGTTGTCTTATGTCACCCATTTTGCAGCGCTTTTTTCTTTCGTTTTTTATTTTTGTGTTTAGCGAAACATATAGCAGCGCTTCTGCCAGAAAGCGCTGTCTTTGTTGCGCTGCGAAAACACATTTTTGGCGTAGTGAGAGAAATAGTTGTGAATTATACAGAGTTTCTATCTGCTTCTCAAACTGCGAAATATTATTCAATTGTGCAACTGCACTTCTGTTATGTTACAATTCATAATAGGGTTACTTCCTATTTATATATTTGGGCTTGCTTGCTCCTCAAACAAGGGTTAAAATACCTAATTTTGCTAACATTACCAATCACACCTAAGTCGAAATTCATGTCGAGACACACTTTGACATTTCGACACTAACACAATTTCGATACTTCCTTGCTTCTGTCGAGAAACATTTTCGACGCAAGAAATTACAATTCAACAATACTCTTTCTCGCAAAAGGAAAATTTAATTTCTTTTAAATCAAAAAGTGTTCTAACCTATTGAACTTTTGATTTCCTTGAGAATCCTAAATAAGTTTTCCTCTTCCAATTGAATTTTTTCACATGGTAAAGAATGCAATCTAAAAAATTAAACTTGAATAACCTTAACCTCTTGGAATAAACACCCCAACATACTGGTTCTTATGCAAGTCTCACAAAAATGAAGGTTGAAAGGAACATGTTGACCTTCACAAGTTTGTGATTTCATCATCAACACATTGTCACATTGTCGCTATAATTGTTATAACTAAGGAGTATTTCAAATGAGTTAACAACAATGAACACCTCCTCTGTGTGGAACAATAGATCACGTTCAACAACTCAGTCAACCTCAACCATAGTTACTCCCTCAGTTCCTTTTTAAGTGTCATTTTTTGACTTTTTACACATATTAAGAAAACTAATCAATATAGTTATTTTTCAAACAACAATTCTTCTTTTACCTATAATACCCCTAATTATTTATTACATTCATCTTTTTTTTCTCTCTGTAATAATTATCTAGGGGTAATTTTGACAAAAGAGCAATCAATACTACATTGAACTTTACAAGTGACAATTAAAAAGAAACAAAAAATTATTCTAAAAATGACACTTAAAAAGAAACGGAGGGAGTATTGTTTTTTATACATATGTAATGAATTTAATTATTTTGTAATGCAATTTTAATTTTTTTTATATATTAATATTTTATTTGATATTTCTTATAACCTATTTTTTTATTATATTTATTAAATATATATTTTTTATTTTAGAATTGTTTGATAAAATTAAGTTTACAATTCTTTGTAATAAATAATATAGTAATCAATGTTTTAAAAACCGGACCGATTATCGAACCGGTGAGGGTATTGGGTCACTGGTTCATTGGTCTAACCACTAGGTCATTGGTCGAACCGCACGACTAAACCGGATAAATCGGATAACTCTGTTGAATAAACCTGTCACTATAACAAAATTATATAGGTATTAAACCGATCCCATCAGATGACTCGGTGTCGAAAAAAATCACTAACACCTAAAAAATTTAAAAATATCATAATTTTACAAGTTTATAATTTAAATTCAAATTTGAATCAATTATAAATTTAAGTCAAGTAATTGATTTAAAATTTTAAAAAAAGTATCAATGTCAAATACAAACTTATGTTTGTTATCTATATAACATGCATTACCATTTACTTTACGCAACACTTCAGCCCAACTAATAAAAATCAATGATATCAATCATATAGGAGAGAAAATAAATTATGTTTAAATTCCACAACCTATGCTATAATACTGCAGTAGCCTCTATTTATTATATTTAATCGTTGTTATCAATTTGAAAAAAAAAATTAACTTTCTCTTATATTTTTATTTTTTCTTTTTTTAAATAATAATAAATGACATCGTTTTAATTTAAACAAAAATACGCATTTGAACCGCCGGTTTTTTAAAACCGCCGGTTTACCGGTTTACACCGGTTTTGACTGGTTCTCAATCGGTTCAACTGCATATTCGATCTAATAATTGAACTAGACCGATTACCACTCCGATTCTTGGTTTAACCGGTCCGACCGACCGGTCCGGTCCGATTTTTAAAACTATGATAGTAATGGTTTATAAAATAATAAAATATTTATAATTACAAATACATAAATTATATAATATGTATATTAAGCAATAAAAAAAATAAAAAATAAGAGGCTCTTTCAAGGCAATTGACAAATGTATGTCACATTTAGGAGGGTTTGCCACATGCATATAGACGGATGTACTTAGAAATAGCTTTTTAATTCTTTGCCTTTGAAAAAAAATAGTTTTTTAATATTTGAAACTATGATTGGATATTTTTTAGAAAAAGATGGTAAAATTAAAAAAAGTTGGAAAATGGTAGTAAGGTTTAAAAAATTCTCATTTTCTTTTCTTTGATTACACTTTATTAACTCTAATAGATGTGGTCTACAAGTCTCTCATCATGCGAGACCAAAATTCTATTTTTCGTTTTTCAACTATTTAGTAAAAATTATTTTACAGGAGTTTTAAACTACTACAATTGCTATAATATATAGTATTATTTTAAACACAGTATGTTCCGGAGATCAATAACCTTCGTCATTTCAAAGTTTTTTTTTTAACTCCAACACTTTATAACACTTGCAAATAACTCCACTACATGATTGAAAATAAAATAAAAATTAAATCTTGATATCGCTTAGTACTGTAATATTTTATAAACCTATCATGGGTTAATTTCATGGAAATTCTAACCGTATAATGCGCTGACATTGTCATGTTTGTTCTTCCTTTTTTTAAGATGAAAGGGAACATTGTCATGCTTGGACAGCATGGTTTATTACGCGAATAATTCAATGGCACAAAATTAAATGTGCGTTGGAAGTAGATTAGATTTGCGGCGCTAGTTGCACAGAAAAGAGTGTATAGTCAAGTGGCCTGATGATAAAAGTCATTCATTGGATGACAAGTTACGGTTATTCAGATGCCAAAAGTTGCTTCCAAACCAAGCACCACATAACATGCTCAAGCCACACTCCATAAGTGAATACTATATAAATAAAAGAAGATAATGCTTTTTATTAAAGGAAGGAAGATGGAGTGTGTTATTGTAGAATGACATAGGATTTCTGTTGGCATTGCACTTTAAGGTTTAAGCTTTACACAAGCTTGGAATCTCCAACCTCATGTACATTCATTGTTGGTTGGATATGCCTTTTCTTTTGGGTAGTTTTCATGTTGAGAGATTGTGCTTTTCCTAAGATCTAGCTATCATAACAAAGCATACTTGTATGTTGTTGTATAAGCATGTCCTGATTCTGTGTACCAAACCTCAATCACGTGTGCTAACAAGCAATCCTATATTGATTGGGCTGTACTACGCATTTATGTTTCCTCCCATTTGTGCAATCCCAATGTACATCTTATTCCACCAAGTTGCTTGTATTAAGTATTTTAGAGAAAGGTAATACTCCCTCCGTCCCAAATTATAAGTCACTTTGCCAAAAAAGTTTGTCTCAAATTATAAGTCACCTTACATTCTCAATGCAATATAAATGACATCTTCCCCAATATACCCTCAAATATTTATTATTATTTATTCTTTCAACTCTTTTAATTTCGCTCTCCTATATAATTATGAGGGGTATTACTGTAAAGTTATATATAATTTGTCTTTCCTATAAAGTAATAATTAAGTTTCTTAATTTGTGTGAAAAGCCTAAAACGTCTTATAATTTGGAACGAAGGGAGTAGATAACTTGTGTATTAAGAACACTTGTTTAAAAATTTAAAAATAATAATTGGTCATTAAGAAAATGAGTTTTAATTTTAAAAAGTTGGATGTATTATTTTTAAATTATAAAGTTGAATGTATTATTTAAAAAAAATAAAACATATTTTTATATTGGGTTTTTTAACATGTGTTATAAAGATGTTGTGGAATTGAAAGGTTCAATTATGCTAAGAAATTTGATGTGTGAGCACAAAGAACAATGACAAAAAAAAATTTCCTTCAACAAAAATAATTCTTTTTACAATGCGACAACAACTTAACTTGGCGAAAGAAGATAAAAGACAAGAAATACAAAAATTTGTTTACCCAATTCAATCAAACGATTTATTCTTGGGGGGGAGCAACTCTCCGATTCATTATACTTCTAAAAGTTATTTCAAATGAGTTACAAGAAAATAGTTGCCCAAGTTCCCAAGATCAAACATATTTTCTACCCAAGTGTTTCTCAATCTCTCAAACTCTCTATATATGAATCGCACAAGGCCGAAGTGTTTAGAAGTGTTTCTCAATCCCCCTTATATATGTCCAATGGTTTCCTAAATTTCAAGAACACACTCTTAAGAAATTACTCTTGCCTCTCTAAGAGTATCACTAGGATTCACAAACTCTTCTCTCTATCTTCAGCTCTTAATGTTCTGAATATTGTAAAGACAAGAATGATGAAGATACATATTTATAACTATTGACACCCAAGATACTTAATGGGCCCAAAACACAACCCAATAACAAACTGATCTATAAACTAATCAATTTACTTGGTTTATTAAATTTTTGTATTAAGTTTAAGTCTCGCTTGAACTTTGATCTTGCCACTTATGTAACACCCCAATTTCCCAAAATGACAAAATTATACAAATAATACAAAAATAATCAGAGTTCCCTTAACAATTGGGATGTCACACCAAGAAAAACATAACCTGCATTTTTTTCTATTTACTTCATTCACTTTTTGTCTTTTTAAAATAAGTTAAAACAGCGGAATGAAATATTTACATAAGTAAAGTCCACGTAATATCGCCGTATTCCTTCAACACCTGCAATGCAATCCTCAAGTGTTCTGTATGATCCTCTTCAGACTTGGATTAAACCAATATATCATCAATGAATACCACAAGAAACTGATCCATATAAGAATGAAAGATATGGTTCATATATTCCATAAACACACCCGGCGCATTAGACACTCCGAAAGGCGTCACTGCATATTCGTAATGTCCATATCGAGTTTTGAACGCAGTCTTCTGAATATCACCTTCCTTCACTCTAATCTGATGGTAACCCAACCTCAAATCAATTTTACTGAAAATACGAGCCCCCACAAGCTGATCCATCAAGTCATCAATCCTTGGAAGTGGATATTTATTCTTAATGGTCATCTTATTCAACTGACGGTAATCGATGCACAGACGCATACTACTATCCTTCTTTTTCACCAACAACACTGGAGCTCCCCACGGCGACACACTTGGCCTAATAAACTTTTTATCAAGCAATTCTCCAATTTGAAATTTCAACTCCGCCAATTCTGATGTAGACATCCTGTATGGTGCCATAGATATAGGTCTGGTACTAGGAACAAGATCAATAGTAAATTCAATTTCTCTCGTCGGAGGCAATTCGGTAATATCATCCGGAAACACTTCAGGAAATTCCCTTACCACCGGTAACTCATTAACTGATGTATTGCTTTCAACTGATAACCAGGCAACCACTGCAAACATCTTAGCTTCGTCTTCTAACAAGGTTCTCAATTCCTTAGTAGATAAATAATTAGCCAACACTTCCTCTCCAGGAGTAAGGAACAACAACCTCTTCTTAAAGCAATCAATATAAACTCGGTTGAATTCTAACCAGTTCATTCCCAAAATGATATCCACATTACTGAGTGGCAGACAAATCAAGTCCACGCCGAATTCTCTACCAAAAATAGTCAACGGACAATTCAAGCATGCTAAAGAAGTAACCACCGAACCAATAGATGGAGTTTCAATAGTCATCCTCTGATCCAAAGTAGACGGTACAATTCCTAATTTCTTCACACAATCAACAGAAATGAACGAGTGGGTTGCACCCGTGTCAATGATAGCAATCAAAGGAATGTCATTAATAAAACAAGTACCTTTGATGGAACACTCATCACCGGTAGGCTGGGCTCCGGCCAATGCGAACACCCTTCCACTTGTTTGAGATTTCTTAGGCTTCTGACAGTGAGTGCTGATATGACCCTATTCTCCACAGTTATAACAGGTAGGTATAGTAGTTCTACAATTTGCCACAACATGACCTGGTCGTCCACACTTGAAGCACTTCTTCTCCTTATTCTGACAATCATTAGCACGGTGACCCGTGCCACCACATTTGAAACACTTGGTAGGATTAGGACCCTTTTCTCCCCCACTTAATTTCTTTCCCACAACGGCCTTCTGTTTACCTTTGTCAGTTGGAGCACTATAAGGCGTACCCCCATACCTCTGCTTACCCTTCCGGTCATTCAAGGCTTTGTAATGAGCAATCTGGGCCATGTTATCATTATCATAGATCCGGTTTCTGCTTACCAGTTCTGGATAACTCCTTATCTTCTGACAAGCAATGCCCTGTTTGATCTCAGGACGCAGCCCGTTCTCAAACTTCAAGCATTTTGAAGTCATAGCCTCATCGGTATTGTAGTGAGCACAATATTGCAGCAACTCCTCAAACCGAGCAGCATATTCAACAACAGTCATGCTACCCTGTTTCAGTTCCAGGAACTCAATCTCCCTCGCACTGCGAATATCTTCCGGGAAATACTTTTCCAGAAACTCACCCTGAAACACTGCCCACGTAACAAGAGTACCCGCAACTTCCAACCTCTGACGACTATTATCCCACCAAGCTTCAGCTTCGCCTTCCAGCATATGAGTGCCAAACTGCACTTTCTGAGCTTCATTACATCCCATGGTCCTGAAGATCTTTTCAATAACCTTCAGCCACTTCTGTACCGCTTCAGGATCAAGAATACCACCCTCAAATGTAGGCAGCTTATTGCTCTGAAACCTTTCTAAGTTACGGAACTGCGCCTCCCCAGCAATCTGATTGTTGTTCTGCACTGCCTGCGTCATAGCTTGCAGCAAGAGCAGTATCATTCCTCCCTGCCATACTGTTCAATAATCACAACACGGTTAGAAGAACACCCAAGTCTACTCCTATTCTAAGGACAGACTCTACTACAACATTTGGCCGGACGGACGGACCTGCTCTGATACCAATTGTAACACCCCAATTTCCCAAAATGACAAAATTATACAAATAATACAAAAATAATCAGAGTTCCCTTAAAAATTGGGATGTCACACCAAGAAAAACATAACCTGGATTTTTTTTTCTATTTACTTCATTCACTTTTTGTCTTTTCAAAATAAGTTAAAACAGCGGAATGAAATATTTACATAAGTAAAGTCCACGTAATATCGCGGTTCACCGTGTTCTAAAGTAAGTAATATTACATAACAAAATAATCAAAAGAGCAACAAAAATATGAAGTTCCCATTATCCCGTGTTACGTATCAGAGCGACTCCTAAGACTCGATCAGGCAACACGTACTCCATGCACTACTCAAGTACCTGGATTACATGTACTTCCCAAGAAGAACAGGCACAAGAAACAACAAAGGAGTGAGAACTACATTCAATAATTAGCGGTGTAAAATACAAGCTAAGGAGTAGAGATCAAGCAATCACACATAATATGCACACATTCACGACACACTTGTCACTTCCTGATTATAATCCAACAAAGACATAATAATGCAATGTGACTCAATGACACAATGCAATGCAAGTGGTACCACACGACATGGTTCATTCAATTGAACCCGATTCATAAAAGAATCCGGATAAATCACATACACTCCCACTGAGCAATGATTTATCTCCATACAACTCCACATTGGAGTCCGGACAATACTAGGCACCCATCATGGGCTCCCACCTAGCTGTCTCCACCAGACACATCATGAAATGCATGACACAGATTACACACAAAACACATGTATAATAACAATTATACATCTTCACGATCCTCATGATCACTCGTGAGATACATACTCACCGTAATACATACTAGTATTACCACAACTGTCAAATCAATTCATCATAATACACACCATTAAGAAAAAGACCTCACGTGGCCTTAATTAGTTAATTATCTGATTAATCCATCCAAGTTCCATTTTTAAGCCATTGTACTACCATTCCTAAATTCAACAAGTTCTGACACCTATCCCAACCTCTCAGACCTAAAAGGAATCGCATCGGACGCGAAATCGGGAAAGAAATCGCAAAACGGCAAAATTCTGCACTCTCGCTAGTCATACGCGTATTGTCCAGTTTCTACCGCCAGCCATACGCGTATGGCCCCGAGGGTTACGCGTATAGGCAGAGACAGATTTCCCTCAAAAATTCCTGTTTGATTATATTTTAATCCCATTACGCGTAGTACCACCTCCCTTACGCGTAATGCCTTGCCCCCTACGCGTACTATTACGCATTTCAGCAGAGGGCCGTGTCAAATGGGTTTTATACGTGTAACGTCCACATTTCGCTCTTGCCATACGCGTATTGCCCTACCCAATACGCGTATTGCCTAGCCCATTACGCGTATGGGCAGCGAATACCCAGAATTTTCTGTTTTCACACCAGTCCAATTTCTGCTCAATTCTAGTACCCAAATCTGCAATATCAGAATCATATAGCAGCAACAACATAGTATTTTACATATATCATGACAGAATGGATCGATTTACACACTTTCCATCACAATTTCAATCATTCAAGAACAAATCCACAACAACAGAATTATACATACAATTCCTATGAGGGGAAAGAATCCTCACTACCCTCTCATGTTATCAACACCCATATTGAAATCCATTTTCCCCTTTACCTCGAATTCTCGATTAAATTCCTGTGAAAATTGATGATGCCAAGCTTAGTTTCTTCCTTTCCAACTTTCTCTTGGTGGAAATGTGATTATGACCCCCTTTTTCCTAATCCTCCTCTTTTTCTTATTTTACTAACACTAACTCTATTATTACTAAAATTATGATTTTAGTTAATAATAACAATATTAATAGTAATAATATTAATCATAGTCATAATAATAATGATAATAATAATAATAATAATAATAATATGTTACATACTAATATTATTGGATATGCCCCACATTATTCATTACTACTTATTATTATTTCAACATCTCTATTTTCCCCGTTCTGTTAAGGACCCTACACCAACGCACTCAACTACACACACCCTAAACAAGGCCAAACAAATGAAATAACACGCGACGATTAAATAAATTAAAATGGAGTGTTACAACTTGCATCCACTTTCTCCCAACCACCTTTTTCTGCTTCAACAGTCTAACAAGCCCATAAGTATGATTCTTCAACCATCTGTGACTCCACCTGCTTTTGAATGCCTCCCTAGAGGTTCATGTTTCTGAGTTTTGCAATCATTCAACAATATTCAAATCATAACATCCAAGGCTTGCATAATCGTTCCTTTAAAATGATATAATCTCTATCCTACCTTATCACTAGTCAAATGATAATCAGAGGTCTTTATAATCATTCCTTCACTGGTACAAGTATTCATAGCAGGAACCCTCACCTCAAATTGAGTCTTACCCACCATAGTTTCTAAAAGCTTCATCTCAGGTCTTTACTCTTCTTCCCTTGACGAAATTCACTAAAAGTGACACATGTAGGACTGATGAACATCAATCCTCTAAGTTCTACTCTCCAACAAATCACAGCCCTTCATACCACTTGGATAACCATTGAAGACACAATCAATAACTTTTCCACCAAGCTGAGTTGGCTTGATTTGATCAATAAGCAAATTTTTGTCGACCTTTAAAAACATAGTTAGTTATAGTCCTCGTACTCTAAACCTCCATAAGTTTTTAGAAGTCTATTTATGTAAATCAATAGTTGTCGATCAGGCAAGCTGCTTTAACACTAACATCGCCCTAGAAACTCCATGGAAACTAAGTGGTAAAATGTGCTTTTATCCATTGTCTTCTACAAAACTAATTAAAGTGCTATGAAATAACCTCCAAGCATCCACCATGTGTTGACCTTAAACCTCATTACTTATCCTTTTCATGAAAGTCTTCACTTGTTAATGATGAATGAACAACAACGTTGGAACCTTCTGTTGAACATGTGACTCCACACACAAGAGGGAGGACATTTCTTTATCATTATCAGAGTTTGAAAACATTTTTGATGAAAATGTTTGAAAGATAGTAGCAGAAAGTAAATATGCAGAAAGTAAACAATTAAGGATAAGAGAAATAATACCAGGAATTATAGAGGTTCGGTCGAAATGAAATGATCCCCAAGATTTGATATTGAGAGTATCGAATAATGTTCAAGATATTTTTATAGGTTAAACTCTTAAACCTCCTTATACAAGGAAAAATAAAGTTTTAAGCTAACTTTCAACCAAACAACAAACAACGGAGAGAAGAGGTTAGTCTTCCTTCCAAATACAAACTTACTGAGAGAAGCCATTAGTCTTCCTTCCAAACAGCGAATTGAAGCAGTTAGTCTTCTTTTGAAACAACAACTTGAAGCGGTTAGTCCTCACGCTAAACTGAGATTTTCTACGAACTTATCTCAAACCAAGATGAGTTTTTAACAAGGATGAACTCATAAACCGAACCAAGGTTTTGACCAAGCTAACCACAAACAAATGAGATTTTAAATCGGGCTTATCTCGAACCAAAGTAAGATTTTAACTAGGTTGAGATTAAAAACCGAACCAAGGGTTTTTACTATGATAACCAAGAACTAAGTTGGGATCATCAATCGGTCGGATCTCGAACCAAAGGAAGCTTTTAACCAGGTCGAGCCTACGAACCGAAACTAAGACATAAACATTAAATCCCCAAACAAATCTTTTAACGAGTTTAGCTTTTGAACCCAAACAAGCATTCCCTTATGGATAATTTAATCAACCAAGAGAAAAATACTATTTGGTGAATTTACAACAATACCCTTTCTAGAATACAAACTTTCTCACCAAACACAAAAACTTTCTCGAAGCACTACATCTAAATTAAAGTGAGAGAAAATATAAAAAAAATATTTTAGAGAGAGAAAGTGATGAGTGAGATAGGAGGCTTACATTTCTGGATGTGAAAATAAGAAGGGAGAAAGCTCTATTTATTGACTTTAGGTTGAAACAAAAAACGAAAGATCCATGGGCCAAAATTAATGTGCCAATGGATTGGAATCTTGCCCTAATCGATTGGAAGCCTTAAAATTAATTGATTACAAAACTCAAAAAGTAAAGAAAGTATAAAGAGACATTGACCTTCATTATGATGTTGTCCTAATATATTATGAACATATTTTTCATTAACCCAATTGATTGGGTATAAGTTTCAATCGATTAGACAGTTTAAAAACTTGTCCAAAACTATTTTGACAATTCTTAATTCAACTGGAACACCTCCAAAACATTTTAGGGATGTTTTCTTTAAGAAATAGAGGCTTAAAACTTGTTTGTGTGTGTGTGTGTGTGTGATTTAGCCGTATAACTTTATGAAAAAAACCCTTGTGTTTTTACAAAACACGGTTCACTCAGACGCGACTGGGTGAGCTTTCACTTTCACACTTTGAATCTTCAAGACTTTCCAAATAAGCCAATCATATAAAAACTTCTTGAATATTCTTGGATATGAAGCTTAAGATATATTCAAGTTGAATATCATCATTAGAGTATGTTTGCAATGATCACCAAACTTTAATTCTTCTGCTTACATCTTTAACCGCTTGTCACACTTGAATCATCATAGGTTGTAAAGGTTGTACCAAGTTGTTGTTTAGGTTTTCATTTAAGTTGTCATCATCAAAATCACTTTTCCAAAGACGCACCTTACTTGAACATTGTTCGCCTTGAAATTTAGCAAACAACCTCTGGTCTTCTAATTTGTGGAATTAGTTTACTAACAGGACCGACCACACAAATCCTAGGACACAGTGCTTTAAAAATGCTGACAATTTGAGTAAAACTCTAACCTTTTCATCATTGTTTTATTATTGTTCTCACAGTTGGTAATTTTCGACTAAAATAAATAGAACTTGGAATTGGTAAATAACTGGTGAAATGAAAGTAATGTGACAAGAATAAAATTTGCAGAATCTTAAAGAGTATTGTAAACAAACTTAAATTTCATAAAGAATTGCAAGTAATAAACTGGTGTTTTTCTCAAACGTACATTTTTTCCATAATGACTCGTTTCTCTCACACGGTTACTTTGAGTAATTTGAATAGCTTGTACAATTTTGAAATGCACACCCCTTTTTCATACTATGACTACCTATTTATATGTAAACCAAACAACTGTCGATAACAGCTATTTCCCCTAAATGTGACAAATGGCGTCTTGCATGCTTTCTTGCCTTGGATATGCTCCACGCGTCTGATTTCTTCAACTGCATCTCCCTCTCAATTTTGAATTTCAAACTATCTGACGAAATACCTCTCCAACTCAAGTTGTCGAAATAATGAACTTCTTTATTACTTAGAGAGATTCACATCACTTGTTCCAGTTTCCAAACCGTCTTCGACTAGCTTTTAATTTACCATCAAATCTTGAGTCGAAAATATTTCGACCAGCTCCTTCTACTTTTTGTTTTCCAATCAATCCATTATCGTCGAAAATAGCAGTCTACAAATTTCCCCCCAATAAATACCTTTTCGATTATCAATGAGAAAAACATTTTTTGCCAACATGATTCGACGCCTTCAATAATTTACTAAATTGATTGTTCTTATAATTGGACACCTATGGCGTTAGGATCATCATTACACTTTTCTGAAACGTCTCTTCAGCCCATGTTTCTGACAATTTTCATCATCATTACCCTAATCCCTAGTAAATCGTGGGCGACCAACTCAACTGCCACCGTTTCAGTCCATCCACTCACAACTGCCACGTGCCCCATGATCTCTTCAAATTAAAAGATTTTTGAATCTTAACTGCTTCAGTCACTCCTTTTACCATCTATAAATAAGTCAAAAACTCCTTTTTCAACCTTTTACACTTCTTCTTCCTCTTGAGTAAATCCTTTCAACATTTCTTCCTCTTCTCTGAGTTTCTCTACAACTTCTTTCCTCCAAATATGGCGTCTTCCGCAGCTCCCACAACTTCCAACAAAGCTCCAAAAAACTCTAAAGATTTACCACCCGTCCACAAAATCTTTGGCCCAAAGGTGGTGGGAAACCAACAATATGTGCCTGAACCTCCTAATCAAGAAGAAAAAAGGCGCATTTTTCAATCCCAGGTACTTATCCCTGTTCTAATTTCTGGTACATCATATGCAATGCTAGGGCCTTTGCCTGATTTAAAATTAGATCCAGTGAAGGTAAAAGAATTTTTTCCAGCTTATCACCGTTATAAACCTATAGCTAATGGGGTTAAACCTAGAACTGATAAAGAAAATGCCATAGATGAGAAATCCACTGTTGATGGCCAAGGCTCACCCTCTGATGAACCCATAAGCTTAGAATATCTGAACCATGCCAGAATTTTTAGATCTTGTCCCTTGTCGAAAGACCCCTCTGATTATTTAGCTTGGCTGGCGAAGATTGAAAAAGTTAAGGCTGACTTTTGGAAAGACATAGGTATTTTCGACTTGATTCAACTGTCGAAAGTAGGACCAGGTTACTGCCCCAATATGCTCCTGTCTTCCCTCTACTTCTGGGATAGCACTTATAACAATTTCCATCCTCCTTGTGGGATGTTTACCCTATTCGACGTAGCTGCCATCACTGGCCTTAGCCCGTTAGGAGTATACTATGACCCCCAATGTTTTATCTGATGATTCTATAGGATTCGACACGAACAAAGCCACCTTCACAGCTTACATTGCCAATTATCATGATAAAGAGACTAAGGAAGTCTCTGATTAGGAACATGTAGCTTTCTTGGTCCTCTGGCTGTCGAGATGTGTCTTTTGCTCCAGGTCACTCCAAGTAGCCAAATGTTACATTACTATGGCAAATCAGCTTCATGTTGGGCATCGATTATGCCTGAGTGAAATGATCTTAGCAAATCTTTATGAATCTCTGGGCGAAGGTGTTACTTCCCTCAAGACCATCAAGGATAAAGGCAACCTTCTCTTGTCAGGGCCGTTTTGGCTTCTGCAATTATGGCTTAATGCCACTTTTGAAGCCTCTCTCCCTATCAAAAATCATGTGAATGAAGACGCCTTGAGGGACAGGAGGGTCGAAGGGACTAGATTGGTGCAACTGACATCCACTGACGAAGGACTGAGCCTCCAACAAGCTTTTACTAGTTACATCATGATGTTCGCCAAACGCTACAGCTTTACCCCCAGTATGGCCCCTTTCGCCAACAGGGTGATTGGACCAAAATGGTTCACTAGAAGATTACCTGTGGAGTCGAAAACTGAAGAAGATGATTTCTCAATGTTTGGGAATCCTTCCGGACACCTAGACTTCTAGCTTCCAGAATTAGCCCTGGAAAGTCAAAGGTCTCTTTGGTTGTTTACCAGCCCAACCTTGTCTCTCAACAGTTTGGGTTAATTCAGATACAACCTAAACCCCTCTTTTCCAGAAAAGGTTCTCTCATTCACTATAATATGTTCCACAACGAAGATAAGTGTTCAGAATTATTGCAGAAGTATTATAACCTGGTCGAGATTCAACCAGTGGCCTTTCGATCGTCCTTCCTTTGTACTCAGGAATTCGATGAATGGTGGAAAGATTACTACACCACCCAGTTTTTTGACGTGCCTTCCTTCAATATCCAGCTAACTAAAGCTTTTACACTCGTGCAGGACAAGACTAAGAAAGGTATTTCGAGACACGTCAAGGAAATCCAAGCATTCCAGAAATACTTTAAAACTGCTTATAGGCCCAATGAACTTAGTCGAACCATAAGCGTAGCAACAGTTACTTTGAAATAAAAATTTACGAGAAAACTGGATGATTTTAAACTACCTCCATACGTTCGACCAGATCAACGTTATGAGTTGGCTTTCAATCTTCATCCACCAAAGTTTCCCCCTCTACCTTCTGCTGAATTTGGTGTGGCTCTTAGCCCTCCGTTTCCAGATTGGTTCATTTGCGGGGATTCGATGAAAATTCTTCGCCAAAATTACCAAAAACGCGCTAAGCGAGTGGTTCCGACTAAGTACACCTTGGACAATTTCAAAGGTCACCTTCATATTGGCATAGAACATATTCGCATGGAAACTCCAATACTTGAAGGTGTGGAATAGGGATACCTTCGACATCCTTTACTTATTATTCACGCATATTTCTTCAAACTTTATCTCTAATTTCTTCCTTTTTCCCTTAGCTTTGAAAATAACTTCCAAGAAACCAACTGTTGAAAGTTTGACTGCAGGAGTTGAGGAAGGCCCTCAAAACACAACTAAAAAACCTCTGGCGAGAGTATAACTCTATTTCTTATTTCGCCAACATTATTATTATTTTGTTTTACATGCTAATTAAACTTTGTTTCCATTTTCAGGGAAGCCGAAAACCTCCTCCAACGCCGAAGAAAATGAAAGAGCAAGAAACTGAAACTCCTGCTGTTGAATCTGTTGACGAGTCTCCCGACCAGGTACAACCTTCCAAGAAAAATAAAAAGGTATCGAAACCTCCCCCACAAAAGTCCTCTACCATCAGAACACTGGAGAAAACTCCCCCAACAAGTCCAGTTGTGCAAGTTCCACCCATTCCTGAAGAGAGTGAAAATTCCAGCTTTAAAACTGTTATCCCCCAGGTACGTTCTGATATTCGACAGCTAAACTCTTTCCTTATGGTCATACTTGTTTTTTTTTCTTAACTTGATTTATCTTTTCAGGTCCAAGTTGATACCCATGGACACCCTCTTGTCCAAGTACTTCCAAAGACCAACAGTGATCCCACCTATAACCCTACCAGTCCTTCAAAGTAGTCTCCAAAAGGTTCGACAAAGGAATCTGCGACAGAGGTCAACCAACCAGTTGCTACTCTCCAACAACAACACCCGGCTCAAGACAGGATAGGAGAAGAAACCAGCCCCAAGAATGACATTTTAGTCGAAACTGGTGGGGAGACTGAAATGGCCAATGAAACCTTGATCACAGAAGACCATCCTGATGATAATTCTCCCATTCATTCGAAACAGGATGATGAAGAGAAAGATGAGGAGACTGGCTCTGATGTCGAAAAAGAAGAAGAAACTGAAGATGATAGAGAACCCACTCCAGGAATTACTGCTGACGAGGAAAAAGAACGTGACACGCAGAACTCCCCCAAACATGCTAAGACTGGTTCGCCAAATACTACTTCGACCAACTTCTCTCAAGAAGAACTTGAGAACATGAAGGTGCAGCAGCCCTTAGAATATTTGAAAGCTATACTCAGCACACGTCACACCTTCTATGACTCTTCCCATAGCAGTTCGACCACCTCAGGGGCTGTTTCTGGTGCCAAATCTATGGATGCTATACTAGCCCAAATTCGAGAACAAATCCTTGACGAGGACCTGTTTCAGCTTTTGGAGGATGATTCATCTGCTCAGTTCAACCTTAATAAAATCCTGAAGCAAGTCAATGTTTTGGAAGCTTCTACTGAAATAACTGACGTTGTGGTGGACTTAGCCACACTAATTGACCTGGTAGTAGCAGACTTCAACCGACTACGAGATTATTCAAAAAAGATAGAAAACAAGTCAGAAACTCAACTTGCTGAATGGGACTTCGTTGCAACCTTCACTAATAGAGTGACTGAACTGGGAGAACTTTCTGAAAAGAACAAGAAAGAAGCTGCCAGTTGTGACGAAAATATTCTGAAGTGGGAGAAACAAATAGCTGCGCTCCAAAAGAAAATTTCCCAGGCAAAAAAATGCAAGGAGGAACTGCAACAGGTCAAGCAAGATGAAATTGACAAAGAACTGGAAGTGGGAGTACACCATGCTGACAGAGCTCAAACATTAGGCAAAGAAATCGAAGAGCTTTCGACCAGCAAAGCTCTTTATGAATGTCGAATTCAGATCCAACGGTCGAAGTTCAACAAGTTGAAGAAATCTTTTTCTAATTTAAAGTTGTAATGTTACTTAGCCCTTTGAGGCCTATTGGTTTATCTGTAATGACAATTAAGCCGTTTGTTTGGCGAATTTCACCAACTTGTATTATTTCTTTTCGTAACATTATTCCATCGTTATTTTAATTTCCTGCAACATGGGTCTATATTTTTTCAAATATTTCCCATTTATTTTCAGTACTCTTTTATACTTTTCTAGTTCCTCAACTTCATATGCGCCATTCGAAAATACTTTAACAATCTGAAAATGTCCTTCCTACTTGGGGGACCACTTCCCCATTAATCTATCTTTTCGATCCATGGGAAGAATAACTTTCCAGACGAGATCACCAATCAAAAAAGCTTTATTTTTTACCTTTTTATTGTAAGATTTTTCTACTCTTTCCTTTTGCCTTTTCAATAAATCTAGCGCTTTTAACCTTTCTTCATTCAAATCGACTAACTCATCTATCATCATGTTCCAATATGAATCTGATGGAATCTCATGATGTCTTTCAATTCGGGTCGATTGCAAATATATCTCAACTGGCAAGACTGCGTCATGGCCAAACGTTAGTCGAAAAGAAGTTGCATTTGTAGCTTCCTTAGGGGATGTTCGACAAGCCCATAGAATTTTTAGGCTTTCTTTCTACATGCTTCTTTATCAAACTGATTATGACTTTATTTGCTGCTTCGACCTGTCCATTGGCCTGAGCGTAATAAGGCGTTGATGTAAGAAGCTTGAACCCCGTTTCCTTAGCGAATGCTTGCATATTCTTACCAGTGAACACAGATCCCTGATCTGTTGTTATTGTCTCTGGGATCCCAAACCTATAAATGATATATTTCTGGATAAATTCAATTACTGCTTCCTGATCCATATTCACCAAAGGTATGGCTTCGATCCACTTTGTAAAATAATCGACCCCAACCAAAATATATCTCTGGCTTTTTGAAGACGCTGGTTGAATCTCTCCAATTAAGTCCAAAGTCCAACCTCTAAATGGCCAAGGCTTTATTATAGAATGTATTCGCTTGCAGGAATATGTGGTATCTGTAACACCCCAAAATTTGCCCTCTTATTGTGGCCTAGCTTATGTTCCATTGCATTGCATTTAGATCTCATTTCATCTCATATCTCATACATGTTGCATTGGGGCATGTGATCAGTGGATTTCAGAGTATTGATCATCCAAAGCAAGAGAACAAGAGCCAAGGTTCTTCAAGCAATCCTCAAGAGTCTCTTACGTCTCATATGATCTCAATTGATCCCACAAGTCATTGGAAGAAAAGAATTCACCAAGAAGTTGGACAGTTCATCATCTCCTAACCAAAAACAGTCCAAATTAGGGTTTGTGATTCAAGCAGTCTCCTGATGAATTTTTTGGTTCAAACTTGATCTCGAGGTTTTCTACATGATGTCAAGTATCTAAGGATGGAAGATTGCGCATTGGTTCATTTCAGAAGAGGTTCAATTGGCCAGTTGCTTGAGAATCAAGAAATTGGAGAAAAAAAGTCAATTGTGCAGTGAAAAAAGTCAACTCCTGACTTTTAAGGTCAAATTCATGAAATTCAAGTCACATATGTTCATTGAACAATATTTGATCAAGAAATGATGGAGGAGTCATCAAAAATCAAGAAATGTACAAAGTTTCCATTTTTAGAAACTTAGGGTTTCCAAAAATGGCAAGTTTAAACCATTTGGCAATACACTTCAAGGCATTCTTTCTTCAAGATAAATGCTTCAAACTTCAGGCCCAAGTTGAGCCAATTAAAGATCACATTCCAAGCTTCAAATCCATATAAATAACTCTTCCATTGGATTAAAATTGAGAGAGTTATGATCAATCAAAGTGGAGCAAAATCAAGGCAAATTCCAAGTCATGGCAAGGCAAGTTCAGGCCTCCAGGCCATAATTTCATCAAACACTTGCTGTGCCAAATGTCACGCTAATTTTCTCCATCAAGAAGGCTTCAAATGAAAAATTGTTGAACATCAAAGTTGTTCATTTCCATGTCCTCTTTAACTTTGATGTTGGGCATTTTCTCATTTGAATAAGTTATGAAGGTCATATGAAGGTTCCAAGACAAGGGTTTCACACTGAATTTCTCATATGTCCATGACTAGGTTTGCCAACAATTTGCCTCGCCCATGATGCAGTTTGGATTCCTTGATTTCTAAGTCATCTTTTATAATCTTCCAAGCCTCCATTCAATCTAATTTCAACACCAAACATGTTCTATTACATGTCCTTGATCCATAGCCACCAAAATCATCTCATTTCATGTACTATGCTTAGAGATTTTCATCTGCCAACTTCATTGTTTCCATTGCATTTTGATGACCAAATATAGAGAGGCTTTATTTTGTTCTTGTTTGTTTCAATTCATTTCACACGCATGCCTTCACACCAGTCACCTTTTGCTTCATTTAGACAAACACAATTCTTACACATACATGCCATACCTTTACCATACATAAGTGAGGAAAGTTTCAAAAGGAAAAAAACTTGCATGACAAGTTTCTGCAGCAGGCTACACAACATAACATCATCACCATCGTCCATTTAACCATCATCACCATAACATAACAAACAACACACACGAGCTCTCTTTCCTCTCATTTTTCAAATTACTTCAACCACCCTCTCATTGCTTCACACCACCACGGTTAACTCAACTTGAGTTCCAACTGTCAACTGAGTTTGTTAAAAGCTAACCACACTTATAAATAGAAACCTCTAACTGAATTGAACAACAACACTTCATTTTCTCACATTTTCACAAACTCACTCTCAAATTTCTCTCTGAACTCTCTCTCTCTCTCTCTCTCTCTCTCTCTCCTCTCTCTCTCTCTCTCTCTCTCTCTCTCTCTCTCTTCACAAATTCATCTTCATCTTCATTCATTGTTCATCTTTTCGTGTTTCTGGATCAAGAACAACCTAAAGTAAGATCAAATTCTCAAGTGTAGCAACTTCTCCAATTCGAATCTCAATCTGTTTTCTTCAAGATCCAAGGATTCAGAGCATTTATTTTGCTCTTTGGAAGCTCAAGATCAAGTTCTCGCCTCTGGTTTTCCATTTGATTCAAGTTCTTCAGATTTCCAGGTTTGAGATTCTTCAATTGTTTTTGCTTCGATTTCAACTGTTTATGCTTTGTTTCACTTGACTAATTCTTAATGAACCATCAATGAACTGGTTGGATAGCTTAGACCTCCTAGAGGTGTGGTTTCAGTTTGTTAGGGCAATATGTGTGCTATTGTTTCTCTTTGTTCATGCATTGTTTGAGAAATCTATTGCTGGATTCATGATCTGTGTGAACTCAGCTTTCTTTTGATGTACGCTTTGTGAATTTCTGGACATGTGAACGCTTACAGTCGCCGGAGGTGGTCGGAGAAGATGACCGGAGGTCCTTCTCCAGCCGGTGAGGTTTTGGTTAGGGTTTAATGTAACTTTAAAACGCGTCCGTTAGATGAACTTTGATCCAACGCTTCTTAGCTTGCCAACGCATAAATGAAGGTGTTGCCTCTCACGTGCCTCTTTTTGACTCTGAATTGGTTACATGTGTGTGCGTGCGTGGTAATCATTGTGTTCATGCGTTTTGATTTGTTGGATCTGCATACTTTGATGATCATCACTTGTTGACTGTATCCTGTGGTTGTTATTGAGTCAACTATTTGATTGGAGTGCACCATAATTCCATGTGCCACGCACCTCATTGGACTCAGGCCTCAATTGCTATCCACACACCTCTTTTTAAGCCCAAACGCATTTTAAACTGAAAACTTGCTATCTCTGCAACCCCTGCCTTATTTCGTTTTGCATTTTATTTTTATTTTCATACTGTTCCATTTTCTTTTATTAAAAATACTAAATCATTCCTAAAAATTCCAAATAAATTCCTATAGTATCTAAACACATTAAAATAATTTTCCATGATTTCTAATTCTGAGTTTATTTAATTTTGCTCATATTTTCTTAATTTTATTTTATTTTTCTTTTAAAATGCATTCTTCATAATATTGGTTCATTTTCATTTTAATTGAACTAGTTTCTTTCTGATTCTTTGAATGGAATTTGGTTTTATCATATTACACATCTTGATGCATCTAATCCATATTTTTTTTTATTTTTAAAGTTATTTTATCTTGGAGTTTAGAGGTGATCTTTATGCATCAATAATGTTTGATCTTTGTGAACTTGTGAAGTATGTTTGAGTATGATCCCTAAAAGGTTTTGACCTATAATTTTGTGATGTGTTTGCTCCCTAGTTGTACTACATGTGATATGGTTCTTGTAAATTTTTAGCATCCTTCTAATGCGTTTTTGTTCACCTTAATTGCCTTGATACATGTTGATCTTCAAGTGAATTATTTTTGAGTTTTGTGTGTGATGTGACCAAGTTGCCTTGCATTGTTTGTTGAGATGTTTTATAGGTCATTTCTTGAATATTATAGGTCCTTCTTGATTCATTTATAGGTCCTTTTTATTTGTGTTTACCTTTGATGTGTGTTTATGCATTTTAACTTGCATTTTTGACCTAATTCCACATCTCATTTCTTCTTGTGCTCTACATGATTTGTGTTTGCATTGTGTATGCCATTTTATTCTTTCCATTTGCATATCATCAATTGTATGCTACTGGTCTATAGGCATTCATACTCATTTCATATGTCATGCATCTTTAACATGTAAATTTGTGCATCTAATTGAAACTTGTTTCTCTCCTTTTCATTTCTTCTTCATCTATTTTCTTCTACTTGAATCATTTCATCCATGACTTGTATGATCGTTCATATGTATTATAAGATATTCATAAGTGATGTATACTTCTGACCTTGACATTTTATCAAGCATAAATACATGGTCATTTTGCATTTTTACTTATCTTTCATCAACTACTTTCATGGTGCATTTCTTTGATATTTAAGGCATTGTTTGTGCAAAGTTTGCTTGTGTTTGGTACCTTAACCTTAGAGGACTTTCTTAGAGTATAAGTTCTGACCTTGAGTACTTCTCAACCTTTAGGACCTTTCTTCTTTAGTTCTTAACTTGTTTGATCTTTACTTGTTATTCTTTCTTTATTTCTTTACTTGCAAATTGTTTTTGCTAACATTTTCAGGGGCTAATGGTAAGTCAAGTGTGTGGGTGTGCACCCACATACACCCTCTTCTTTTATCTTTTTTAAGCTTTCAAGTTGCGATTGTGATAAGCATTTAATGCTTTCTTTGTTCAATCTATTTCATCCCCTTTGAGTTCTTAACTTAGCTTCCATCTTTGAAGTAAGTTAGAACTCACTCCTCTTCTCTTTTCTTTTAGAGTTAGGTTTCTAAACCACACTTAACCATTAGGAACATCCATGTATGATAACTTTAGGGTTTGAGTCTTAGTCTCCCTCATTAGATTTTACCTTTCTTAACCTTTGAGTCTCTCTTCTTCTCATCTCAAAACAAAAAGCAAAACACTTAATAAAGGCATAACATATATTGCATTTGAGCCTTTCATGTGAGAATAAGATAGTGAGGGGTCTTCTCTCACTTTCTTAGAATGTTTAGCATACGTCCCGTCTTGGGTCGATATGCGAGGCATTCGATCCTACGTGAAAGACTTAAATGCAATATGCGTTGTATACACACCAATAATCAAAATACTTCTTTCTAAAATAAAAAAAACAAACAAATAATTCTCTTCTGATCTCCTTCATTCTATTCCTTATGGATTAGTCACGTCCGTTCCACCGCAAACAGGTAACGCCTAAGTCTCCATACAACGAGCTGCAACACCTAACTGCTGGAATGCGCACTCTGACGTTTCCACTAAAAAACAGAAACAAAGCAACCCTTGTTGAGTCGAACTAAGTTTGCTCTTATTCGTCTTTCTCGTCTGATTGAAGATACGTAGGCACGAGATGCGATATCTCGACGAGCAACCTTTCCCTGTAGTCTGTCGAACTATGTTGACTCTGACTTTCCCATTGCACTGAGGGAATACGTAGGCCTAGGACAACGATAATGTCCTATCGAGTCACTTCTTTCTCCTTTCCCTTCTCCTTTCTACCTTTCATTTCCAGTTCTCCAGTTAGCAGTTGATATCCAGTTTCTTTACACCCTTTGATCGAAACAGCAAGCGTGGATCCCGTCGAGTACGACAGACGTGAAGGGGTGCGACAACCTTCCCTTCATGTAATCGACTCCCTACCCTTTCTCTTTAGTTCGCGAGACCTCGTTCTTTCCTTTCTCTCGGGTTTGTGCAGCATTACCCTTTCCCTTTCTTTGGGATAAAAATGCCTGGCTGGCGACTCTTCTTTCTTTCTTCCGCGCCACTTTCGCGTTTGTACTTGGATGAAAATCCCGGGAGCGATAGCTGGCGACTCTGCTGGGGACAGGTTGACCTCTCGCTGGTCCATTCCCTTTTGCGAGTCAATCCTAGCGCTTGTTTATTTTTCTTTCATTGGGTGTTTACTTTGATGTTGTTTTTGCTGTTTTACTATTTTACGGCTTTACTGTACATTACTGTATTTACCGCATTTACTGCATCATATTTCATTATTATACTGGACTGTGCTGTGCTGGTTTTCTGTTTGGTGGGATGGGGAATCTGAGAGATAGGCCTAGTACACAGGCCTGAGTGCACTTATGTTTAGTGTGTTTCATATCCTCTCACGCTCCATTTTGGTGCGAGGAGGGAATATGAAACACAATCTGGATGTGGTTCTCTCTAGAGAATTCTGCGTTGTGGGTCTGCCACAATGGTAGAGCTATCTGGAAAAGCTGTTAAGTCTGGATGACCTTTAGGATGACCCCTTTTTATTTTGAGGTGAATCAGAGGACGATCTTTTTGTATGGCGGTAGCATTGTATCCTTCGGGCTGAATGTGCTATTACCTCTCATTCTGAGATCTGAATTTGAGAATCCTCGCTTTCTAGTACCCCACATGTGAGAGGTGCGTGTTTACAGGTTTGCAGGTAACCGTAACCTTCATCCTGCCTGGTATTCTGGTTCTCTTATCAGTGCAAGCTTATCAGCCTGGTA
This sequence comes from Lathyrus tuberosus, assembly GCA_022829125.1. Taxonomy (NCBI): domain Eukaryota; kingdom Viridiplantae; phylum Streptophyta; class Magnoliopsida; order Fabales; family Fabaceae; genus Lathyrus; species Lathyrus tuberosus. Next base: position 13,745,825 of record JALAZF010000066.1, on the reverse strand, counting down.
TTCTGAGATTCTGATTATGCCGATATGTTGGTTATTCCAGTATTCTGGTTATTCGTATATTCTGGTATTCTGGTATTCTCTTCAGAGCAGACCTTTGAACTTATCCATTCAGCAGCACAGCAGTATTGAGCATTGTGGAAGCTTTGATCCCATGCCTGTTGCATCTGCATCAACATTTTCGCATACATGTTCTTGTATTTCCAAGGGATATTAACTTTGAGACTTGCTACTGAGAATTTCCATATATTTCTTGTGGTTAGTGTAAGGAAATATTTTTGAATCAAAGCATAATGATTCCTTGGAAATATTCACACATGGCATTCTACATTGCATTCTCATACTCATATGCATAACAGGTGTTCCGGGTGTGGATTATCATTCTGACTGGGTATTCTCTGCAGAAACGGCCAACATGACTTCTTCCAACTACTCGATTCACCACAATCAAGGTTCAGATATGGAACAACTCCGAGCGGAGGTGACGGAGATGAAGGCCCAACTGGGGTATTTTATGGTGGACATTCAAGCGTTGTCCCGAGGTCAGGAACTGCTGAGAGAAGAAGTCAATCGGATGAAGACTCAGATGGGCCGGGCTATGGAAATTCTGAATGTCGTGTTAAGAAAGGAAAACAACCAGGTGCCCGCTTCCGCAGCAGAGGTTCTCACTCCTCCTACTTTTTTGGGGTCTCCTCTAGACCATGGATTTCCTCGTGAATCCTCTCCACCGTCAGAGCTTTTTCATCACCAACTGTTTCTTGAGGGTCTTATGCCAGAGAAGACTGAGAAGAAGTTTGATCTGATCCCGATGCCATACGCTCAGCTGCTTCAACACTTGCTCAAGCTTTGGCTAAGTGATTTGTTTGATGCGGGACCTCCACACACCAAGTTTCGTATGGGTTCCAATGTCCATTATAGGTGTGAATTCCATTCAGGGGTACCTAGTTATAATGTTGAAAATTGTAAGATGCTCAAGTATAAGGTCCAAGGGCTCATTGATTCAGGGGCAATCAAGTTCGCACCCATCAGCACTGTCAAGCGAAGAGATGTTCCTCCAACTACTGCTAAAGAGGTGGACATTCTTCCCCCCTCTCAGGGACCTTCCTCAATCCAGAAGCCCTGGGTTCCGAAACTACCGCATCATCAAATCACAGTTGGGACCCTCCCAGTTGCATCCCTTCATCATCAACAGAAGCAAGAAATGTTTTTTGATCCTCTACCGATGTGTCATACCAAATTACTTCAGCAACTGCTTCAGTTAAGATTGATTGAGCGCCGGAAGTTGACTTCTCCTGCAAAGCTTCCAAAAGGATGGGATACTAATGCTCATTGTGATTTTCACTCAGGGGCACCAGGCCATGATATTAAGGGGTGTAGAGCATTCCAGCACCAAGTGCAAGACTTAATTGACTCCAAAGCAATCGAGTTTGGACCAGCTGGCTTGAAGGTATCAGGTGATCTTACGCCAGTAGCTGCAAAGGAAGTGAGTATTCTTTCCCCTTCTCTAGGGTCTACCTCAGGTCACGGGTGTATTCCTTAGCTTCAGGTTTCAAAGTCATCACGTCAGCAACCTTTGTTTGTTACTCAGCCAAATGTGGAAAGAAAAGTACAGGGGTGGACTAGGCACCATAATCAACATTGGCAGCAAAACCGTCAGCAACAGAGGCAACGAGGACTTAGGAGGTCTGAGAGAGTTTCTGCTCCAGTTCCTATTTCTCAAAGTCGGCTTCTTGCTCGCCTTCTCCAAGGCTCTTTGATTCAGCTGGGCAAGGTAGCGCCAGTGCCATTTCCTTTTCCTCCGAATTATGACATGAATGCCAGGTTCGAGTTTCACTCGGGAACGTTTAGACATACAATTGACAATTGTAGAGTGTTCAAACATAAGGTGCAAGACTTGATTGACTCAAAGGTTATCACACCAGGCGGGTGGCCCATAAATTGAACTTTATTCATCAGATTAAGCACCCAGTTTGCAAAAACATCTTCAGAATCAATAAGTCTAGACGGAGTCAAGCCTCCTCAACAAGGACAATCATTTAGCTTCTTTACTGCATTCTCATGTGTAGCTTTTTATGTTTGTCAAAACATTTGTATGCATGCATGAAATGTGTTTTTCTTTTTAATGTTAATCCTAATAAAGCGCGCATGTTTTTCCTGAAGTAATCCATTCGTATTCACTCATAAGTTTGTATATGTGAATTGCAATATCAACTGTCGTGCTTAAACGCTTGAGGGAGGATGATGAGTTAAAAATGCAAAGTCTTTGGTTGTATGTTTTTGGATAAAACCATGTTGACGATCTGTAAAGGCACTGTTTCAAATCCCCAAACACTGAAGATATAAGGAGATAGACCCTCGTCCAAATAGGAGCCCTAAAGTAGGAGTTTCTTTTAGTAAAAAAAAACCCTAACATTTAACCCCGGGGCAGGGTAGGTGTCAGTTAGTTTGACCAAGCGTTCAAACCTCAAAAGGAGTGTGCATCTGAGGATCCATTACTTTTCACTCTACCGCATCAAGAGGTCCCAAGAGCGGAAACCACAATGGTTATCCCTCATCAACTGAGAAGTGAAACAGTCACAACCCTTCCAAAGAAATCAAGACAGTCGGTGTCACACGACGTGTTCAAGAAAAAAAAAAGAGAATAAAAAAAAAGAGAAATGAAAAAGCCCACTAAGTTGAAACTTGAAAAAAAGCAACTTAGGCAAAAGTTAGGGCATCCCGCTGGACTCCTAAATCAAAGATTCAAGAGAATCTGTCCAGGCAAAAGTTAGGGATAAGCAAAAGAATGTGAAAGCGAAATGCGAACAGGATTACCCAAGAAAGATCCTCAAGCGAAAGAACAAAGTCGTGTGACACAGACACAAAGATGAAAAGGGATGATTGTTACTCCAACAACCCGATTGGTGCTTAAACCGTTAAAAGTCAATGGTTCCTCAACCATCACAAAAGCTTCTTTTGAGAGGTGAATTCTAGTGCCGAACTAACTGAACGTAGGACTGGAGGACATCACGAAGAGTGGGTGGGCACTAATAAATTTTAAGCCTTATATCCCTTGTTCCAATAACCGTGAACCAGGTCCCGTTACAAAACCAAAAGTCCTCAATTGAAACAGGGTTATTTCGAAAGCATACTACCAAGAGATAGCGTTCCTGACTCCTATGAGTTATGCTAAAAGATCTTTGTTGGTGTTGCATGCGCATTGCATTCTTTCATTCAAAAATTAATGTTGTATCCTAACCCGTGATCCGGTCACAAAGGGTTTACGACATCTTTTCAGTAAAACTTCAAGATTAACATGTGTGTTGCATTAGAATTTTCATCCTCAGAATAAAACATTTTCTGCTTGCATACATTTGTTTGACATCAAAAGAAGTTTACATATGGAAATTCAGTCCAGAAGCTTAATCTTGCCGAGTTGAGAATCCAGAAACTCTCGAAGGATAGCCACATCCAGTGTTACTTCCTCGAGAAACTTTGTTGAGCGGGAGCTTTCCCAACAAGTTGTGTTAAGGCGTAGCCGATCTGGGGCAATCACGTCGAATCATCTCTTTAAGGTGTAGCCAATCTGGGCCAATCACGTCGAGAAATCTCTTCAGAGTTCAGCCAAACTGGGGCAATTACTTCGAGATTCAAATCTCTCCAAAGGCAGGTATTCGGGGTCTTCCTTCGAAGATCAGTAGTCAGGGGAAAAACCACTTCAAGGTTCATACTAGGGCAGGCCATCCCAAGAGCACGAGAAGTTAGTCCATCCAGACGACTGATCAGCCTATCCAGGGTTCAGAATACTGGGGTAGAATATCTCACGGTGATATGAGATTGTTCATGAATCTTCTCGAGGAGAATCCCTCTGTAGACCATACAGTCTGAGGCAATTACTTCGAGATCCGACGAATCTCTCCAAGAGTTTGAAGACATTGAGGCGTTTCGGATGTCAAGTCTTCTGTAAAATCCTCTTGAGACAATTTCTTCTGGTGGACCGTGTGGTCTGGGGCAAGTGGGAAATTGTAAAAAAAAAAAAAAAACTGTTGTTCACGCATATGCAGTCAATCAGCCAAAAGGCTTGATACAAAGGGGCATTCAAACCCAAGGCATTTGTGGTCCCCTATCTTCAGCAGGCTTCATTAATCATGTTCCCAGCAAGAGATGCATCAAAACCTTTCTCCCCAACAAGTGGTGGTTTAGAGTTAGATTTTCTCAGTTGCAGAAGTCATATCCAGCACGCAGCATATGTACATATCTTTTGCTTGCAGGTCGCAGCCTCGTATCAGGCTAAAACACAAGATTGAAGCGGTTGCAAAAAACACGAGAGCATTGACCATTTCTTCCAGACCAGTAATCAGTCACCCCTAATGCAAAATACCGGGGCAATCATGTTCAGGAAAGGGTTCACATGTCACCCTTTTGTCACAACGTTACTGATTGAGTCCATTATTCGGCTGACGGTCGCTCACGATGATTCGATATCGAAAAGTTAATTGCCACTGGGTATCGTGGTATCTTATTAAGTTGATTCTCCCAATCAGTACTTCCAGCAGCTACAAGCTTTTCTGTGTCGATAACGGTTACAAATTCCCCAGTAGAGCTGCTTCGCAGACCTCACAGTTAATGTTCAAGACTCAGTGAGTGTCCAGGAGTTTGAAGATGCCAAATTTTCTGTAAAATCCTCTTGGGACGATTTCTTCAGATCAGCCGCGTAATCTGGGGCAAAAGTGAGTTTATGTTCCAGATCTATTATCTCCAGTAGAGTGACTTCCCAGTTAATACGACCAGCTCAAGTCTCAACATTTGTTTAAGAGTTTGAAGATGCTTGGGGCATCCCCAGCACGAGACGCTTTGAAGCGGTTCTACCTAGTAGAGCTTGTTGTAAACTCATTATCCCCAGCAAAATCGTATCCCCGGTAGTTTGTTCTCAACAAGAAGAGATTGTCAATTCATTGCTTAGCAACCAGGGCTAAGTACGGTTGTATCCCCCACAGAGTTCAGCATTGAATCTTGTCAGTAATACTCCCCAGCTGAGTTGTTCTTTCTCCCCGCAGAGGTTTAGCAAATCAACGGAATCTCTTCCTCAGCAGGGTGTCTGTACATTCTTTCCCCAGCCAAGTTGGAAAGTTGTCATTCCTCTAGCGGAATTGCTATGATCAGAATTCATCTCCAGACAGATGAAATAATTCCTGGCAGAGTCATCACTTCCCCTATATCTCAAAGTCCATTTTATTTTTTGCAAGCATGGCCATTCGAAGCAGACAGATTGTTCACATTTTCTCCAGCAGAGATATTATCCTTTCAGGAGCTTCTGAGATCAAATCAGTGATCATTGTTCCCCAAGCAGAGTTTTAATGACCCTTTTCCTCAGCAGAACGTAATTCAGAAAGTTCTCATCCCCAGCGGAGTTCTATGAGCAGAATAATCTATCTCTAGGGCAGAGTCATTCCAGTGAAAACTTCCTCAACAGGATCATCACACCTCAGTGTACCTGCTAGCCAATTTATTTTTGGCAATTTGTGGAAGGCGTTATCCCGGTAGAAGAGTTAGTCCCCACAGAGCAATTGAAGGATCGAACAATGATCTTTTCCCCGCGGAGTTGGATTCCTCGTCCGGAGTTTCTTTTGCACTTGCATATAGTTTGCATAGCATTTTTCTAAAGCGTAGCATTCCATTGATATGGAGCATTACGGCAAAACTCAAACATACGCATACGAAACATAAGCCAGGTTCGACCGTTTACCTGCAAGCCAAAGCAATTCACGGACATAACATTGTCATGCAATCCCAGCAGAGCTTACTACAACACTTGATCATACAATCTTATTTCAATACTCATCCGTATTAACCTTTGAGATACTCGTCAGTATCTTATTAATCATCGTCCAATACTTGTCCGTATCGTCGAATTAGTCACTCGTCGTGTACCTTTGATGATTGTCCGATGCCCGTCCGCATCGTTGACCTTTGACACTCGTCCGTGCCCTTTCAGCACTCGTCCGTGTCTGAACTTTTTAGCCAATACTCGTCTGTGTTGACCTTTGAGATACTCGTTCGTATCTTTTTAATCATCGTCTGATACTCGTCCGTATCATCGACTTGGTCACTCGTCGTGTACCTTTGATGATTGTCCGATGCCCGTCCGCATCGTTGACCTTTGACACTCATCCGTGTCCTTTTCAGCACTCGTCTGTGTCTGAACCTTGATTCAATACTCGTCTGCATTAACTTTTGAGATACTCGTCCGTATCTTATTAATCATCGTCCGATACTCGTCCGTATCGTCGACTTGGTCACTCGTCGTGTACCTTTGATGATTGTCCGATGCTCGTCCGCATCGTTGACCTTTGACACTCGTCCGTGTCCTTTTCAGCACTCGTCCGTGTCTGAACCTTGATTCAATACTCGTCTGTATTAACTTTTGAGATACTCATCCGTATCTTATTAATCATTATCCGATACTCGTCCGTATCGTCGACTTGGTCACTCGTCGTGTACCTTTGATGATTGTCCGATGCTCGTCCGAATCGTTGACCTTTGACACTCGTCCTTGTCCTTTCAGCACTCGTCCGTGTCTGAACTTTCTAGCCAATACTCGTCCGTATTGACTTTTGAGATACTCGTCCGTATCTTATTAATCATCGTCTGATACTCGTCCGTATCGTTGACTTGGTCACTCGTCGTGTACCTTTGATGATTGTCCGATGCCCGTCCGCATCGTTGACCTTTGACACTCGTCCGTGTCCTTTTCAGCACTCGTCCGTGTCTGAACCTTGATTCAATACTCGTCCGTATTGACTTTTGAGATACTCGTCCGTATCTTATTAATCATCGTCCGATACTCGTCCGTATCGTCGACTTGGTCACTCGTCGTGTACCTTTGATGATTGTTTGATGCTCGTCCGCATCGTTGACCTTTGACACTCGTTCGTGTCCTTTTTAGCACTCGTCCGTGTTGGAACCCTTACTTCAATACTCGTCCGTATTGACCTTTGACACCCGTCCGTGTCCTTTCAGCACTCGTCCGTGTTTGAACTCCTACTTCAATACTCGTCCGTATTGACTTTGGACGCCCGACAGTGTCCTTTCAACACCCGTCCGTGTTTTCTTTCCATACTCATCCGTATGGTCCTTGATAATCGTCCGTAGCCCTATTTCGGTACATGCCGTATCAATCTATGCGGTTATTGGCTGATACTTCTAGAAGGGTTTATATCCCTTTTCTTCTTCACTCAGCGTGCAAATTTTCTGGTTGTGTTGGTATTCAATCACAATTCACCTTGATTGTCTGAATAGCCGTTGCTTTCATCCTGCTCAGGTTAACAGATGATTGAATAGGGGCAGCTGTAACACCTCAAAATTTTCCCTCTTGTTGTGGCCTAGCTTATGTTCCATTGCATTGCATTTAGATCTCATTTCATCTCATATCTCATACATGTTGCATTGGGGCATGCGATCAGTGGATTTCAGAGTATTGATCATTTAAAGCAAGAGAACAAGAGCCAAGGGTCTTCAAGCAAGCCTCAAGAGTCTCTTACGTCTCATATGATCTCAATTGATCCCACAAGTCATTGGAAGAAGAGAATTCACCAAGAAGTTGGACAGTTCATCATCTCCTAACCAAAAACAATCCAAATTAGGGTTTGTGATTCAAGCAGTCTCCTGATGAATTTTTTGGTTCAAACTTGATCTCAAGGTTTTCTACATGATGTCAAGTATCTAAGGATGGAATATTGCCCATTGGTTCATTTTAAAAGAGGTTCAATTGTCCAGTTGCTTGAGAATCAAGAAATTGGGGGAAAAAAGTCAACTATGCAGTGAAAAAAGTCAACTCGTGACTTTTAAGGTCAAATTTATGAAATTCAAGTCACATATGTTCATTGAACAAGATTTTATCAAGAAATGATGGAGGAATCATCAAAAATCAAGAAATGTACAAAGTTTCCATTTTTAGAAACTTAGGGTTTCCAAAAATGGCAAGTTTGGACCATTTTGCACTACACTTCAAGGCATTCTTTCTTCAAGATAAAAGCTTCAAACTTCAGGCCCAAGTTGAGCCAATTAAAGATCACATTCCAAGCTTCAAATCCATATAAAGAACTCTTCCATTGGATCAAAATTGAGAGAGTTATGATCAATCAAAGTGGAGCAAAATCAAGGCAAATTCCAAGTCATGGCAAGGCAAGTTCAGGCCTCCAGGCAATAATTTCATCAAACACTTGGTGTGCCAAATGTCACACTAATTTTCTCCATCAAGAATGTTTCTAATTAAAAAATTTTGAACATCAAAGTTGTTCATTTCCATGTCCTCTTTAACTTTGATGTTGGGCATTTTCTCATTTGAACAAGTTATGAAGGTCATATGAAGGTTCCAAGACAAGGGTTTCACACTGAATTTCTCATAGGTCCATGACCAGGTTTGCCAACAATTTGCCTCGCCCATGATGCAGTTTGGATTCCTTGATTTCTAAGTCATCTTTGATCATCTTCCAAGCCTCCATTCAATCTAATTTCAACACCAAACATGTTCTATTACATGTCCTCGATCCATAGCCACCAAAATCATCTCATTTCATGTACTATGCTTAGAGATTTTCATCTGCCAACTTCATTGTTTCCATTGCATTTTGATGACCAACTATAAAGAGGCTTTATTTTGTTCTTGGTTATTTCAATTCAGTTCACACGCATGCCTTCACACCAGTCACCTTTTGGTTCATTTAGACAAACCCAATTCTTACACATACATGCCATACCTTTACCATACATAAGTGAGGAAAGTTTCAAAAGGAAAGAAACTTGCATGACAAGTTTCTGCAGCAGGCTACACAACATAACATCATCACCATCGTCCATTTAACCATCATCATCATAACATAACCAACAACACACACGAGCTCTCTTTCCTCTCATTTTTCAAATTGCTTCAACCACCCTCTCATTGCTTCACACCACCACAGTTAACTCAACTTGAGTTCCAACTGTCAATTGAGTTGGTTAGAAGCTAACCACACTTATAAATAGAAACCTCTAACTGAATTGAACAACAACACTTCATTTTCTCACATTTTCACAAACTCACTCTCAAATTTCTCTCTGAACTCTCTCTCTCTCTCTCTCTCTCTCTTCTCGAATTCATCTTCATCTTCATTCATTGTTCATCTTTTGGTGTTTCTGGATCAAGAACAAGCTAAAGTAAGATCAAATTCTCAATTGTAGCAACTTCTCCAATTCGAATCTCAATCTGTTTTCTTCAAGATCCAAGGATTCAGAGCATTTATTTTACTCTTAGGAAGCTCAAGATCAAGTTCTCCCCTCTGGTTTTCCATTTGATTCAAGTTCTTCAGATTTCCAGGTTTGAGATTCTTCAATTGTTTTTGCTTCGATTTCAACTGTTTATGCTTTATTTCACTTGACTAATGCTTAATGAACCATCAATGAACTGGCTGGATAGCTTAGACCTCCTAGAGGTGTGATTTCAGTTTGTTAGGGCAATATGTTTGCTATCGTTTCTCTTTGTTCATGCATTGTTTCAGAAATCTATTGCTAGATTCGTGATCTGTGTGAACTCAGCTTTATTTTGATGTATGCTTTGTGAATTTCTGGACATGTGAACGCTTACAGTCGCCGGAGGTGGCCGGAGAAGATGACCGAAGGTCCTTCTCCGGCCGATGAGGTTTTGGTTAGGGTTTAATGTAACTTTAAAACACGTCCGTTAGATGAACTTTGATCCAACGCTTCCTAGCTTGCCAGTGCATAAATGAAGGTGTTGCCTCTCACGTGCCTCTTTTTGACTCTGACTTGGTTACATGTGTGTGCGTGCGTGGTAATCATTGCGTTTTGATTTGTTGGATCTGCATACTTTGATGATCATCACTTGTTGACTGTATCTTGTGGTTGTTATTGAGTCAACTATTTGATTGGAGTGCACCATAATTCCATGTGCCATGCACCTCATTGGACTCAGGCCTCAATTGCTATCCACACACCTCTTTTTAAGCCCAAACGCATTTTAAACTGAAAACTTGCTATCTCTGCACCCCCTGCCTTATTTCCTTTTGCATTTTATTTTTATTTTCATACTGTTCCATTTTCTTTTATTAAAAATACTAAATCATTCCTAAAAATTCCAAATAAATTCCTATAGCATCTAAACACATTAAAATAATTTTCCATGATTTTTAATTATGAGTTTATTGATTTTTGCTCATATTTTCTTAATTTTCTTTTATTTTTCTTTTAAAATGCATTCTTCATGATACTTGGTTCATTTTCATTTTAATTGAACTAGTTTCTTTCTGATTCTTTGAATGGCATTTAGTTTATCATATTACACATCTTGATGCATCTAATCCATATATTGTTGATTTTTAAAGTCATTTTATCTTGGAGTTTAGAGGTGATCTTTGTGCATCAATAATGTTTGATCTTTGTGAACTTGTGAAGTATGTTTGAGTATGATCCCTAAACGGGTTTGACCTATAATTTTGTGATGTGTTTGCTCCCTGGTTGTACTACATGTGATATGGTTCTTGTAAATTTTTTGCAACCTTCTAATGTGTTTTTGTTCACCTTAATTGCCTTGATACATGTTGATCTTCAAGTGAATTATTTTTGAGTTTTGTGTGTGATGTGACCAAGTTGCCTTGCATTGTTTGTTGAGATATTTTATAGGTAATTTCTTGAATATTATAGGTCCTTCTTGATTTATTTATAGGTCCTTTTTATTTGTGTTTACCTTTGATGTGTGTTTATGCATTTTAACTTGCATTTTTGACCTAATTCCACATCTCATTTCTTCTTGTGCTCTACATGATTTGTGTTTGCATTGTGTATGCCATTTTATTCTTGCCATTTACATATCATCAATTGTATGCTACTGGTCTATAGTAATTCATACTCATTTCATATGTCATGCATCTTTAACATGTAAATTTGTGCATCTAATTGAAACTTGTTTCTCTCATTTTCATTTCTTCTTCATCTATTTTCTTCTACTTGAATCATTTCATCCATGACTTGTATGATCGTTCATATGTATTATAAGATATTCATAAGTGATGTATACTTCTGACCTTGACATTTTATCAAGCATAAATACATGGTCATTTTGCATTTTTACTTATCTTTCATCAACTACTTTCATGGTGCATTTCTTTGATATTTAAGGCATTGTTTGTGCAAAGTTTGCTTGTGTTTGGTACCTTAACCTTAGAGGACTTTCTTAGAGTATACGTTCTGACCTTGAGTACTTCTCAACCTTTAGGACCTTTCTTCTTTAGTTCTTAACTTGTTTGATCTTTACTTGTTATTCTTTCTTTATTTCTTTACTTGCAAATTGTTTTTGCTAACATTTTCAGGGGCTAATGGTAAGTCAAGTGTGTGGGTGTGCACCCACATACAACCTCTTCTTTTATCTCTTTTAAGCTTTCAAGTTGTGATTGTGATAAGCATCTAATGCTTTCTTTGTTCAATCTCTTTCATCCCCTTTGAGTTCTTAACTTAGCTTCCATCTTTGAAGTAATTTAGAACTCACTCCTCTTCTCTTTTCTTTTAGAGTTAGGTTTCTAAACCACACTTAACCATTAGGAACATCCATGTATGATAACTTTAGGGTTTGAGTCTTAGTCTCCCTCATTAGATTTTACCTTTCTTAACCTTTGAGTCTCTCTTCTTCTCATCTCAAAACAAAAAGCAAAACACTTAATAAAGGCATAACATATATTGCATTTGAGCATTTCATGTGAGAATAAGATAGTGAGGGGTCTTCTCTCACTTTCTTAGAATGTTTAGCATATGTCCCGTCTTAGGTCGATATGTGAGGCATTCGATCCTACGTGAAAGACTTAAATGCAATATGCGTTGTATACACACCAATAATCAAAATACTTCTTTCTAAAATACAAAAACAAATAAATAATTCTCTTCTCATCTCCTTCATTCTATTCCTTAAGGATTAGTCACATCCGTTCCACCGCAAACAGGTAACGCCTAAGTCTCCATACAACGAGCTGCAACACCTAACTGCTGGAATGCGCACTCTGACGTTTCCACTAAAAAACACAAACAAAGCAACCCTTGTTGAGCCGAACTACGTTTGCTCTGATTCTTCTTTCTCGTCTGATTGAAGATACGTAGGCACGAGATGCGATATCTCGACGAGCAACCTTTCCCCGTAGTCTGTCGAACTACGTTGACTCTGACTTTCCCATTGCACTGAGGGAATACGTAGGCCTAGGACAACGATAATGTCCTATCGAGTCACTTCTTTCTCCTTTCCCTTCTCCTTTCTACCTTTCATTTCCAGTTCTCCAGTTAGTAGTTGATATCCAGTTTCCTTACACCCTTTGATCGAAACAGCAAGCGTAGATCCCGTCGAGTACGACGGACGTGAAGGGGTGCGACAACCTTCCCTTCACGTAACCAACTCCCTTACCCTTTCTCTTTGGTTTACGAGACCTCGTTCTTTCCTTTCTCCCGGGTTTGTGCAGGATTACCCTTTCCCTTTCTTTGGGATAAAAATGCCTGGCTGGCGACTCTTCTTTCTTTCTTCCGCGCCACTTTCGCGTTTGTACTTGGATGAAAATCCTGGGAGCGACAATATCCCTGAGTGTACCTGACATTCTTGGCATCCGTTGGCGAATTCGACGCAATCTTTTAACATAGTTGGCCAATATACTCCTTGTCGGAATAATAGCCATTTCATCTTATGTCCAGCTTGATGTGCACCACATGCCCCATTATGCACATTCGACACGGCTATGTACGCTTCAGCTTCGCTTAAACACCTCAGCAATATCCCCTCTAGAGTTTTCTTGAATAATTCGTTTTCAAAAAGCACATAACTTAAAGCTCGATACATGACTTTTCGTTCAACCGGTCTATTTGGGTTTTATAAGTATTCCTTGATAGGTTTCCTCCAATCTTCAACCCTTGAATCCTCCACGCTAAAAATCTCAAAGTTTTCTTCGTCAGCGTATCCCAACTTTATTGTCTCCAGATCTGATGGGGATAACCTAGTTGACACGACTCTTCCTCTTACTTCGATGGCTTTCTGCAATTTCTCTTTGGACACTTTGTATCCGGAGACTATTTGTGCTAAATCATTTGCCTCCTGGTTTTCTATTCGAGGAATATGTCAAACCGTAACCATATCGAACTTCTTCAATAGTCGATTAGCTACTACGAAGTACATGATCCAATTTTCTTTGACACACTTGTACTCCTTGGTTATTTGCTTTACTACTAACTCAGAGTCTCCCATTATTTCGACTCTAGTTGCCCCCAATTCCAATAAAATTTCAAGTCCTGCTATTAAAGCTTCGTATTCGGCTTTGTTATTTGAACACAGTCCTTCGACTTTATACTTGAATTTTGTTGGAATTCTTTTAGGAGAAACAATCAAAACTCCTACACCAGTTCCATTCTTATGACTAGAACCATCGAAATATAACTTCCATGGCTCTATTTCGACATAGTCCACAGACTCTTCGTTTATGGCATGGTCGACTATAAAATCAGCCACCACTTGTCCTTTGACAGCTTTTAATGATAAGTATGTCAAGGAATATTCAGTTAATGCTAAAGCCCATTTTCCAATTCGACTATGCAAAATTGGTTTAGATAACATATGTTTTATTACGTCGAAATGGGAAGAAACATAAACATCAGCTAGTTTTATATAGTGCTTTAACTTCATACATGAAAAGTATACACATAAACACAACTTTTCGATCACACTATATCTAGTTTCTGCATCATTTAAGACTCTACTGAGGTAATAAATGGCTCTTTCGACACCATTTTCATCCTCTTGGGCTAACATACTCCCGATTGTCTTATCTGACGCGGCTATGTACAGCTTCATACTTCTACTTCTACAAGGTGACATCAAAATAGGGGGATGCGTCAAGTACTTCTTGATTTTGTCGAAGGCATCTTGTTGCTCTTGCCCCCATGCAAAGTTTTCCTTTTTTAGTCGAAGTAGAGGAGAGAATGCTTGCGTCTTCCCACTAAGGTTAGAGATGAACCTTCTGAGAAAATTAATCTTCCCAAGTAAAGACTGCAATTCCTTCTTTGTTGATGGCGCTTTCGCCTCCATTATTGCTTTGGCCTTGTTTTGGTTTATTTCGATCCCCTTCTTGTGGACCACAAAGCCTAGGAAGTCTTCCGCCTGCACACCAAACGCACATTTGAGAGGATTCATTTTTAGACCATACTTCCTCATCCTTTCAAAGGACTGTCGAAGGTGGTCAATGTGACTTTCTCCTGAAACAGACTTAATAACAACGTCATCAATATAAATCTGCATAAAAGTCTCAATGAAATCCTGAAAAATTGAATTTATTGCTCGCTGATAAGTTGCTCCAGCATTTTTCAAGCCAAAAGGCATCACCACCCATTCGTAGGTGCCTAAGGCTCCAGGACATCGAAATGTTGTCTTAGGGACATCCTCTTACGCGATAAAAATCTGGTTGTAACCAGAGTATCCATCAAGCATACTCAAGTATTCATGGCCTGCGGCAGAATCGACAAGCATTTCCACCACTGGCATAGGATATTCATCCTTTGGGGTAGCTGAATTCAAGTCTCGAAAATCAATGCATACCCTTAACTTGCCATTTTTCTTTATTACTGGAACTATGTTAGCAATCCATTCGACATACCTGGTCGTACGGATGAATTTACATTTGAGAAGCCTTTTGACTTCCTCTTTGATCTTCGACATGATCTCTGGGGCAAAACGCCTTGGGATTTGCTTCACGGGCTTCCTCCCAGGCATTATGGGCAGCTGCAATTCGACCAAACTCCTGTCTAGGCCAGGCATTTCGTCATAGTCCCACGCAAAACAATCTCTAAACTCTTTCAGTAGCTGGACTATTTCGACTTTGATCTGGGATCAACTTTTGCACTTATGTAGGTTAGCCTTTTTTCTGCCCCTAATCCCAAGTCGATTTCCTCAAGCGGATCCTGCGCCACCATCTTCATATCTGTTGACAATGGATCCTTCTCGAAGCCCAAAGGCTCATCGTCGTAAATGGCATCAGGCCTTTGATTCTGCTATTCGCTCAATTCTCCATCGAGTGGACTTTCATCAAAGTCCTTGTGAGGACATTGTTGGTCGTCTTCGACCTGATTGGCTTTGACAACCATGTACTTCACTTAGGCCTCTAGAGCCGCTTTGAGTTTGTTCTCGGCTATATAAGCCGCGATCTTTTCAAGCGCTAGTGACTCACTCATTGTCACTGAACTCGCTACCCCAGCCAGTTGGCTGTATGTGTGCAGTTTCGAAGATGTAATTCGCCTCACCAACCACCTCCCTATCCCATTGGAACCCATGTGTGGGATGGAGGTATAACGAACATAAAGCATTATCAGTTTTCGTCAGGTCGAATGTGGCTGGACTGCAAGGAGCAATGTGGGCCAAGTTTCTGTTGAAACTTCGACGATCAACGTGGTTTACATCAGCTAGAAAATAGCTCTGATCAACCTCTATGTTCTCCACTATTCCATTAGCGGCCCAAATTGTTATCCCCTGATGCATTGATGAAGGAACGACACCTATGTCGTGTATCCATTCTCTCCCCAGGAGGAGATTGTAATTTGCCTTTGAAGCTATCACTATAAACATCGTTGGCCTAGTAATTGTTTCAACTGTCAAATATACCTGTATTACACCCATTGTTGTCCCTACTTTTCCTTCATAGTTCGACAAAACCATGTTGTGGGGCTTGGTGTCTGAATCGTCTTTGCCAATCTTTTTCAGCATGTAGTGTGTCATTAGATTTATTGCCGCTCCTCCATTGACTAGGATTTTGTTTACCCCCACATTTCCCACCTTTCCTTTTATGAATAGAGGTTTAAGGTGGCTTCGCATGGAGTCGTCTGGCCTTTCAAAAAATGCGTTTTGCTCCTCAAGGCATCCGTTATTCATTATATAGTAGCACACTGGTCTGTGCCTTGTGGTTTCACTTTCCATGACTTCCTCTTCCTCTTCGACCTCCATCACCTGATCGTACTCCCTAGGGAGCACTGAGACTACGTTGCACATAACATCGAAGGACGCCTCTGATTCTGATTTGAAGTCATCAGTCATTTCGTCATCTCTGTTTATATCTTCTTTCGATGACACTTGTTCAGGTACACTGCATTGTTCATTGTCTATGGAATCCTCTTTCAGACTCACAGTTTGGATGTTGCTGCTAGTTTCTGCCTTGCTTTTTTCTGTAGCCTCTCCCTCCGCCTTCTTTCGCCTTTGAAACCTCCTCCATTGATATTTCGACATTGGGTTCTTACCCTTATAATTCTCTGAAGGGTAAGGCATTCTCCTGGGCTTCTCACTTTATTTCTTTCCTGTCAACGAGGAGCCCCTTTGCACCTCAAAGTTCTTCCATTTCTTCTAGCCCTGAGCCTGGCGAATTGGTTGAACCCACTTATCATCTGGGACTTTGTTTGTGGGTTTGAAGGTGTTTGAATACCTTCCTCCCAGCCTTTGCTTATTCTGATCTCCCCTTCTAGGGTCGAATCTCTCCTTCCTTGAGGATGGTACTTCCCCCCAATTTCCTCTCCTTTTAGCCCTCTCGATTCCTTCCAAGTTTTCTGCTGCCTTCTTGTCAAAGACAGCGCTGCAGCAAGGGCATAACATCACCTCAGATCTTTTCTTCTGGCATCTTTGAATAAACTCTACCAAATTCTCTTCTTCTTTTGGGTATGCCACCCTCTGGTACTCTTCTCGCCGACGTTCTTCGTCGATTTGCACTGGGACTTTCTGGGATACTTCCACCATGTTCACATTGGCGGTTGGCTCAGTCGCAATGCTCAATTTATTCATTCTCATGTTGAGGCCTTCATCCACCTCATGTTTCTTCTTAGCTAGGTCAAAATCTTTATAATCACCTTTTGTGTGAATCTTCAAAGGCAAGCCTTTGACATCATGTTGGCAGCAAAACTCGACCGCTTTCTCCTTAGGGTCTTCCATTATCTGTCGAAGAATCCCTACAGCAACTAGTTTGCAGGAACCTTCAGTAGTCCCTCTGTTGGCTTGGGTGAAGCCATCAGCAGCTTCATCTTTGACTTTTTCGAAAACTTCAGCAATTTCTGTATTAATGTTGTTGAGGCCCTCAGTGGCCTTGTTGTTAATGTCACTGAAGCCTTCAGTAGCTTCACTGTTGATGCAGTTTTCTATAATTCCTTCATCAAGGTGTTCAGTAACCTTGATCACCACCGGCTGGTTTATGAAGTCATTGGAGACCTCTTCGACATCACTTTCATCAGTGGGGATCTCAGTGAACTCCACCATATTTACATTGTTGTCGAAGCCTTCAGTGGCCTCTATCATCTCAAAGCTGTAGTCGAAACCTTCTTCAGCCTCCACCATGTTCACTGTGAATGGTTCAGCATAATGGGCTTCTGCCACCTGCATTGGATTAGAATCAATTTTCATCTACGACTTTGATTTGTCGCCGAATTTGAGTCTTCCATCGCGAATTGCATTCTGCACCAAATCCCTGAAAAGGAAACATTGAGACGTTTTATGACCCAAGAAATTATGGTACTTACAAAAACCTCTCTTCTTTTGTTGTTCTAGAGGAGGCACTTTAGTACCAGGTGGAACTATCAGTTGGCCATCCTTGACTAATAAATCGAATATTTCGTCACACTTGGTAACGTCGAACGTATAAGTCCTTTTGGGGAACTTATCATTCTTTTCAGACTCGACTGGGTCCTTCCTGTTCGACGGGGCCAAAACTTTACAAGCATATGGCGGACCCTGTTTCAGTTCTGCCAAATCAATTTCCTGCTCGTCGAAATTTGGTGATTCACTTTCGTCTTCATCTTGACACACTCCGACATAAGCCACTCTCTCTTTTTTATTCTTATTGGCTCTAGCTTTTTCAGCCTTTAGTCTTTCGACATGTCTAACTCTATCAGCCAATTGGGCCATGTCTCTCAAATATTGTGTGTCTAATTTCTTTCTGATCGAATAATCAAGGCCACCTGCGGCCATTTCGACCAACTCATGTTCAGGCACTTGTGTGAAACATCTTGCCTTAAGCAACCTAAACCTATTCAAGTAATCATCAATTGGCTTAAAGAATTTTCTCTTGACACTAGCCAATTCCTTCAAACTTATCTTTGTATGTCCCATATAAAACTGTTCATGGAACAATCTCTCCAACTGGGTCCATGTATGGACCGAACCCGCAGACAAAGATGTAAACCAAGTAAAAGCATTTTTCGTCAGAGAACTCGAAAAATATTTTATCTTCAAGTTCTCATTGTGCGCTATTTCGACTGCTTCGATCAAGTAACGGTCCACATGTTCGATTGTCGATTCACTCGTGTCTCCTGAAAATTTAGTGAACTTGGGGACTTTCCATCTTGGGGGTAAATCTTCCTGCAATATATATTCAGATAATGGTGATGTGTAACTAGGCCTCTGTAGTCCTACATTTACCCCATTTCGAGCCATTATTCTTTCGACCATGGCTGCTAAATTGTTTTCTGCTGGCATGTTATTACAACGTATTCGTTGCACAACATCATCGGTATTTTGATCCTTATTTACTAACACCCTCACAGGTTCTTGCTGAATAGGAATTTCGACCCGGGGTAGTTCGACCACTACTTCTTGGTCTCTAGGGTTCGCTTGAGGAACATTTATTTATCTTTGGTTTATAGTAGGTTCCTCTTTGACGATTATCCTTGGGTTCTGGACTACCTGCTCTCTTTGAATGGGTTGGGGAACGCCAAAAAAATGGACAATACGCGCCATTTGCGCTGCCAATTGTTGGTTCGTTTGAGTGGTATTTTGAATCAATGGGTTAAGTACAACCCCCATTTGTTGAGTCAACATCTGAGACCCCATAGTAGAAAAACTTGGCGCATTTTGGGGGATCGAATGTGCAGGTGTCGAACCCGCTGTTGATTCAATAGCCTCTGATACTGATATTGAGGCCGTATTTCCCTCAATCGAAGGATTAGGGGTGGTACTTCATTATTCGTAGGATTCTGGTTGTTAGGCGGATTTGGATTCGCCATTCTACGTACTCATCTCCTTCTGGGTCTTTCTTCGTTATTTTCGGCAATCTTACCACTCCTTAATTTCATACAACAAAACGAATACGACTACAAAGGAAAAGAAAATTTAAAAATAAAGGTTTAAAAAAAATTGTTAAAACGCACAAGGTCCCACTGGGCGTGCCAATTTGTTCGCCTTGAAATTTAGCAAATAACCTCTGGTCTTCTAATTTGTGGAATTAGTTTACTAACAGGACCGACCACACAAATCCTAGGACACAGTGCTTTAAAAATGCTGACAATTTGAGTAAAACTCTAACCTTTTCATCATTGTTTTATTATTGTTCTCACAGTTGGTAATTTTCGACTAAAATAAAT
Source organism: Lathyrus tuberosus (assembly GCA_022829125.1). Lineage (NCBI taxonomy): Eukaryota > Viridiplantae > Streptophyta > Magnoliopsida > Fabales > Fabaceae > Lathyrus > Lathyrus tuberosus. Next base: position 13,726,448 of record JALAZF010000066.1, on the reverse strand, counting down.
AGAACTTGGAATTGGTAAATAACTGGTGAAATGAAAGTAACGTGACAAGAATAAAATTTTCAGAATCTTAAAGTGTATTGTAAACAAACTTAAATTTCATAAAGAATTGCAAGTAATAAACTGGTGTTTTTCTCAAACGTACATTTTTTCCATAATGACTCGTTTCTCTCACACGGTTACTTTGAGTAATTTGAATAACTTGTACAATTTTGAAATGCACACCCCTTTTTCATACTATGACTACCTATTTATATGCAAACCAAACAACTGTCGATAACAGCTATTTCCCCTAAATGTGACAAATGGCGTCTTACATGCTTTCTTGCCTTGGATATGCTCCACGCGTCTGATTTCTTCAACTGCATCTCCCTCTCAATTTTGAATTTCAAACTATCTGACGAAATACCTCTCCAACTCAAGTTGTCGAAATAATGAACTTCTTTATTACTTAGAGAGATTCACATCACTTGTTCCAGTTTCCAAACCGTCTTCGACTAGCTTTTAATTTACCATCAAATCTTGAGTCGAAAATATTCCGACCAGCTCCTTCTACTTTTTGTTTTCCAATCAATCCATTGTCGTCGAAAATAGCAGTCTACAAACACATACAAAACATGGTTCCACGCTTTCTAAAATATATAAGCCTCATATTTTAGAACCTTTTGCTATGATCACTTCACCATGTGAAATATTCAACACCCCATATTCAACTCTAGTGCAATAGCCTGGATCATCAAACATGCTTATGGATAAAAAAAATCCTGAGCTCTGGAACATATCTCGCAATGTGAAGAAGAAACTCAGAATCATCAAATATTTTAAGTTTGACCGTACAAATACCATGAAACTTGCAAGCCTTATTGTTACCAAAGTGAACTACTCCACCTTGCTCAAACTTAAAAGTCCCAAAGTATTCTTTATTTGGACACATGTGATAAGAGAAACCTGAGTCCATGACCCAAAACTCTTCATTCTCAAAACTCGACACCACTAATACACCAACCCTCTCATAAATATCCTCATATAAGGAAACAATAATCAAATAGAATCTTGATTGTCCTCCCGATTAGGATAATCCCTCTTGAAGTGACCGAGTTTATGACAAATAAAACATTTTAACCTTTCACTACTATATAAAAAAAAATATTACATCGGACGCGAAGGGGATTTTACCTTGGTGATACAAGCGAGGTGACGAAGTGCATCATGAAAACTTGCCACTTTATCCCTCAGTTTCTGAATAATTGAGGGGATAGTTGAAATTATCATTGGTTTGATCCCCAGTAAAAACATTTTTATATTTTCAAAACTATCGCCACATACCTCTCGATTTATGACCAAAATCGAGGGGAAAAATAATTATTTTTTAATACAAATTACATTGTTTACACAAAATATTAAATTAAATTATTTACAAATTGCATTGTTTACACAAAATATTACATTGTTTACACAAAATATTAAAGTAAAATACATAACAAATTTTGAATCTAATTCATCGGCATCATTGTAGGTAAAGAACAAATGTTGGATCCTCATTTCATTGAATCTTAGGAAAGATCAAATCTTGGATATTTTATGCATTTGTTTATGATATAAAACAAAAAAAAAAGGTTAGATAAATAAAATAAATATTCAGTTATATGATTATTTAAGAACACAAGTCTTAAACCCAAATATTTGATCCTTAAACCCAAATATTTTTCTACTCTTGCAATTCATCATAGAGAATAATGTTTCAATGTTTCTAATATAAAACAAATAAGTTTCAATGTTTTCATGACAAATGCTTTCATGATCAATTATTGATATTCAGAATGCTTTTATAATGTGGCACGAGCCTTCTAAATGGATGTCTTTTAGATTTCACGCGGATCACTAATGGAAGTGTCTTGAGAATTGATACTCACTAAATAGACGACAAAGATTTATTTAAGTAATGCGAAGAAGCTCAATAAACACGCTTAATTTTCCCTTCAGCTTTAGCCTCAGTTTCTAAAAGAACCGAAGTAATAGAGGGCTTCTATTTCCAAAAAAAAATGTGAATGGAAACATTTGAAGTAACATGTATTGTCTCCTTTGTCAATTTTTTTTACCATTCACCAATTTCTTTGTATGTTGTAATATGATTAAGAATAAAATTCTCAATGTTGTCAACCGAAGAAATCAATATATATTATAGAAAGTTTTCTTTGATTAATAACATTGGAAAGTTATTCCATTAAACAATGACGTGAACAACAACAAGAAAAACAACAACATCATTACGTGAGATAGATTGCAAAAACAAAAAAAAATAATTTGTTAAAGGTTGGTGTAAGAAGAAAAAAAGCACATAACCAAATTTTTTTGTCTTGTAATCCTTCAGACATAAGGATGTTTAAGAGTATGGAACGACTGAACTTGTGAGTTAGGTTTAGCGTAAAATTGAGTGAAGATATCCTTTTATAGTTAAATTTGTGTATGATACCCCTCAATTATTTGAGGAAAAAAATAGATAAAGTTTGGAGTGGTTAAACTCCCCCTCACATGAATAGATAGTATACTCTATTCACCCTTAGAGTATACTTCCCCCTTTTTCTCATAATCAAAAAAACCGGTAAATATGTAAGACATAATTTTAAATATGTAAGCACATTGTCAAACATATTGAAAGGGAAAAACATTTCATTAATTTAAGACACATCAGAATTCAAAATAAAGGAAAGAAGAAAATTTATGACAGGAAGGAAAAAATATTTGAAACAACAAAGCAAGAACATTCAAACATAGGACTAGTTCACCACTTCATCATCCTCACTGGACACAATTAGAAACGTGAGATTAGATTTTTCAAGTTTTTCAATTAGGAGGAGAATCCTTGAATTTGTTATCCTATGCATCCTTATCATCTTCTCTTGATTCTGAAGGTGGTTGTTGAGGATATTTAAGGAAGAAAGAGGGAGGTCATGGTTCTTTGCTTGTTGTCTTGATTTAGGCTGTGCCTTTGGAATCTGTGCTACTATTTCATTATTTTCTATCTTAAACCTCATTTGAATTAAAATTCCTTTTCCTTTTTTGATCGTTTAATCTTTGATTCTTCCTTTTCCAAATTGTAGCCAAAGGACGTCAAGAATTCTGAGACTAGTTCGACATACGGTAAAGTCGTGTTCCTATTTTTGCAATCCATCATATGATGGATCACAAAATTGGCCCAATTAAGGGAAATCTTTCTTGAGGTTGGTGTAAAATAGCCTTACCATTGAGGGAAATATTTATTAAGGCATTTCTAAGACAAATTTCCTCAAATCGGTCTATGTGAAGGCCTCAACAAATTTTCACTCCCTAAAAAGTTGCCCATTCAAGTAGAGATATTCAAAGATCTCTCTATCAGCATAGTAACAGTTATAGTTGGTATCATATTCTTATGTTGAAAATATTTCTGAGTGTTAGGATGATGATGGTTAGGTGGTGCGTTCTCTCTTGGGTGCCATTGTAGTGATGATGAAGAGATGAAGAGAACAAAACTCTAAGAACACTAAGACAATGCATATAAGATATGGTGGAATGAGATGAAAATCGAAGAGAAGACATGCCTTTTTATACCCATTTCCTAAATGATTAGAAAGTGGTTCTAATCAATTAGGTCATTCAATGCATGTATGTGGGCGTATGAACTAACTATTACGTTGATTTTCAAGGCTCTAATCGATTAGCTCATGCCTCTAATCGATCATTTGGTGCACCAAAATTTGAATTTTGAATTTTGATCTCATATAATCAATTAGGTCCTAAGCCTAATTGATTATTTAGTGCGTTTTCAGGATTTTTGGACATTTTGGGCCTTGGGTTGATTTTTTGTCTTAGTACCCATGCTTTTTTCACTCTTGCTCATTCTGTTTGCACCCCTTTCTTGCCAAATACTAGAAACTCATTTATTTTTATTGGTAAAAATTAGTTTTAAAATAATTATAAAATAATGAAAGCACTTGTTTAAAGCATTAATAAGTGTTTTCAGGTTATTCAACTTTTAAATAATGTACTACCTTAAATATCAAGTAACTTTGATAAAGACTCAACCTTATGAGGGAATGACACCAAATTGTCATATGTACTTCTCTATGAATTGTTGGATTGAAAGTTAGTTAAACAAGAGATAGATATATCCACTACAAACTTATCTTCTCAACCTACTTAAAGTTTATCTTGTAAGTATGAGATCTAACCTAAGTCGGGGGGTGAATTAAGGTTGCCCGATTTTTCTCGTTTTTGCGCTATGGTCTTAATTTTCTTTTGATATGATAATGATATGTTCTTAGCAATATAAAGTGAATAAAATTAAATTGAAGAAGAGGTAAATGACACAATGATATACCATAGTTCCCTTTATCAACCAAGGGTACATCTAAACCTTTCACACCTTAAAGGATTTTTCACTATGTTAGATCTTTGTACAAGCCTCACACCAACACTTTTCTTACAATATTCTAACATAAACACCAAACCTATGATGGAATTTGATCTCCCCAAATCAAAGGACCTTTTCCAAAATCATCGAACACTATGACGATTCTCACATAAACTAGAAATCACACCACTTTCTTTTTACAATACTTAGAAAGCACACCACTTTCTATTACAAATAATTTTCACCACACACTTAGTGATCAAAGCAAAAGTTGAAACAAACTTTGAATATATGTAATGTTCTTGAATCAATTCCAATACATAAAATTGATATTCTCTTTCAATGTACAATTCAAATATAATAACTTTAATTGCTCATAAACATTTTCAAAGATATGACAATTTATGCAAAAAAAGATTCAATGATATTTGAGAATGAACACTTGAAATGAATTTGAATTGTATGAAAATTTGTGTGAAAGAGGTGATTTAAAAATTTAATGTATTTTGCCTTAAATACATCCTAGAACACCTCTTGGATTAGATGCAATTGGATGAGGAAGTTTTATGAACAGTTGCATAGCATTTGGCACACAATGATTTAGATTTTTCAAAAGTCTACAGGGTGTGATTGATTACACTAATGGTGTAATCGATTACCACATCTTAAAATGGTAAAAAATTATATAAAATGAACATGTAATCTATTACATATATAGTGTAATCGATTACACGAAAGCAAGAAAATTTATAGCGGTTTTGAAAGTGTGATTATAGCAGTTTCAGATGCCATAATTTACAAAAAAAAAAATTGATTTTCTTTTCCTTTTTAAAAGACCTGGCATGAAATGTCACGATGCATGAATGTTTTATAAACTTAAGAGATGAATGGACGAGAGTTTTTCTGAGCATCTAAAGTTTATACATGATAAATTGCAATTAAGTACCTTAGCATCAAGATCAATTTTCTTTTCTTCCAAAATACCCTTAAGCTTATGCATTTTTGATTCTTGATTATAAATTTTTTCTTCTTTGATATTTCTTCTTTGAAAATATTTTGTCTTCATCAAAACTAAACTAAGATAGATAACAAACATATTTTTCACACAAATGATCATCATAGGTCATAAATGTTTAGACCATTCTCAGTGAACATTTTCTTTGATCACGATCGTTGATATACACCATCACTGAGCATCCTTGGATCACCAACCTTAGTACAATAAAACCTTACTGTATACTTGGATGTATACACTTTGCTTTGCACAACTTTATTTAATATGCACTACGACTTCATTAAAGCTGCAAATCATCCCTGCAAAACACACTAGGTTTTCACCTTAAGTACCCAAGTCTTCTTAGGTTCTTATGCGTTAGTAGTTACGAGGTCTAGAGTTATTACCTTTAGACCTTTTAATTTATCAAAACAAAATGGCTATAGATGGTCAAATCTATAGTAGTGAGAGCATCTATAGACAAGTCGATTTCTTCCTATTAATGCTTTTACTATGTGTTCTACTAGATTCAAACCATAATCAAGTTTTATTTGATGAATACCTTTGACTTGATAGAATCAAGTCAAGGTTTTATTTACCCTTAGTAAATTTACTTGGGTTTTCATGCAAATCTTTTACTTCCTTTTTCATCGAAACATAAGTGTCACATGTTCCATCTAGGTTTCTAATATTAGATATCTCATGCTTAAGCGTTTAATTACTATTTTATATAAATTCAAGATAATGTTTAAGATCTATATTATGCTTCTTAATATTATTTTATTTAATTAGCTTAACGCTTAATTTAAATAATTACTTATATGATATGTTTGTTACCTAATGGTCATCTTCTTCATTAGATGCTTTCAAACAAACTTCATCTTCTTCGGAAGAGGATATTTTTAAACTTCTACCAAAGGTTGATTCTTCGATATTCCACTTTGAGGTTGAATCTCTGAAGGTATTGAAGTTTTTTTCATCTCGAATATTCTGTTTAATGAAACTTCTTCTTCTTCTCCCATTGATGAAGTTCCTTCATTTGATGTTGAAAACTCTGAGGATCGTTTAACCACCGAGACTCTTCCTTTGAAGAAGATTGTTGGAGTTCACTTGTTTTGATAGGATTTTGTTGATGGAGTTGCTAGAAATTCTTATATACTTGATCTCGTGCTTTCATTCTTTAACATTTGAATAAACTCATTTAGCCTCTCGACGAATTTTTCCTTCTTCGATTTTTCCTGAAAATCATAAACATCCCAATCTCTCAATTTAAAGATTGTATCAAATTTTTATTCTAATTCTTAATTCTTAGGTATTTGTTAGTGACAAAGGTTCTAACATTATTTCCAACATTTCTAAATATTAAGAGGCATTTATGAAAGAAACATTCATCTTCTTCGGCTCATGTGTTCATTCGCTCTTGTTTGACACTTGGATATACTCCATATATCATTTCAAGACTGTCCCACGTTTCCTTATTAACCATTATGAACATAAAAGGATTGATTTTCATCTAAGGACATAACTAAAAGGTTTTTAGTTTTAAAATCAGTTTCAAACTTTTCGTTTTCCTCTACGGTCCAGACAAAATCTGGTTTATCTACTACTTCTCCATTAACATGATGAATAGGAATAAACATACCATTGATTATGGTTTCCCAAAATTCAAAATCAAGGTTTTGAATAAAATTTTTAAATCTAGATTTCCATAATTCAAACCAATCACCATTAAACGATGAAGGTGTGTTTGGAAAAGTCCTCTAGTTAAAATTAGTGTTGGAAGTCATCTTCCTCCTGAGACGATTAGACCTTAAATAGGAGTTGGCTCTGATGTCACTTGTTAAACATGTGACTCCATACACAAGAGGGGGTGGGGGGTTAAATTATGGAGGTTTGAAAAATAATGGTTAAAAAAAGTCATTTTCAAGATCATAGTTCGGAAACGTTTTTCGCAAAAAGTTTGTATAGGCAGCGAAAAGTCAAGGTAAAGAAAAAGTATGGAAAGTAAAAGAGTTAAGAGAAGAGAAATAACACCCAATATTTATAGAGCTTTGGTATTAAATAAGTGACTTACTCCTCTCCCCACGAACTGATCTTGAGAGTATCCAGTAATGAACCTCCTTATACAAGGAAAAGAAGTTTCAAGTTAACTTCCAACCAAACAACAAAGTGAGGAATGAAGTAGTTAGTTAGTCTTCATACAAAATAAAGAATAGAGCTTCGAGAAATTAGCCTCTAAGCTAAATTATGATTTTGCGCAGGATGATCTCGAACCATGTTGGAGTTTTGAGTTGGCTTTCCTTTGAACCAAACCGAGGTTTTACACGGGCTGACCACGAACTGAACCGAGATTTTTACCGAGCCGATCTCAAACCTATTGAGCTTTTACACAGGTTAAGCTCAAGAACTATTGTGAATATTTTCCTCTAGTTATTCTTCGTGAACCCATAATGAGAGTTCTTCAATGGCAGAGAAACTCATTGTTCGAACCGTAGGTAAATGGGGGTTTTGAAAATCGTCTCCATAGGGATTGTAGTGATATTGCTTGCCATTATGCAGTTTATAATGTTTTAAGTAGGGTTTTTAAAGTTTGTTTCTTTTGGATCATAAGTTTGTCACAAGTTTAGTAGCAAAGATTAAATTCTAAAAGACGTTTGTTTAACAAGACATATCAAAGATAGATTTCATCAACCTAACTTGTATATATTCTATTAATCAAGCATGTGAATTCGTTTCCAATTAATATAATCATGTATCCTCTCAATACCGTCTATGTCTAGAGCGTTGTCGTGAGTATTATCGTATCCGTCATTAGACGATGTCTCATGCTAACAACAAATACAATAATCTTTAAGATAAACACAATGCAAATATCAACTCACAAATCTATGTCTAGAGTTTGTTTATTAATAGATGAATATTTTAGATCAAGGTTTGTAAAATCTATTTCTAGAGTGATACAAATCATAAATAGATCTTTAAGAACAAAAACATTCAACATATATTAATCATCCACTTGTTCACATACAAATAGATCAAAAGAAATACATATAAGCTAAGATAGACTACATCTACCTTTAATATAAAGGATTTAGCTACCCATCATCATGGTAGCTTGCTTCACAAGTAAAAAGAGAAGATGAATGTGCATCCAAGATGAAGAATCGATCTAGGATGCGAATCCAGATTCTACTTGTAAAATATCACTCCTTGATGAAGAAATGAAGAACTTAGGGTTTTTTCTCCTAAGCCAATGTCACTCTCTCAGAAAAATGATGTTATGAGGTTATATACCCCAAAAAGTAAGAAAAAGTACATAAATATCTAAACAAAATTTGTCTCGCTCGCACTGCGAGCTCTCTATTCGCACTGCGAACTTCACTTATAGGTACATGAAGTGCCTCTAAACATGAAGTGCCCCTGAGGATTCTTTGACTTCGCATTGCGAAGCTCGTGTTCGCACTGCGAACTTCTTCGTGCAGACCTCACACTGCGTCCAGTGAGGGGTTTAGCTACTACCATCCAAAATTCCTAGCTCGCTTTGAGCTCGCACTGCAAGCTTGCTTTGCCTTCCCTACTTGCTCGCACTGCGAACTTGTTGGATTCTTCACCAGTTCTTTGGCTTACTTGTCCATTAATTTGTGCCTTGTTCTTTGATAAGCAAGCCTAATACCTACAGAATATCACATATATCAAGGCATCTAAAGGTAAAATCAATTTCATTGAAGAATCACAAGAGAACATGAAATAAATCAATTATAACTTAAGAAATGAGTTAAAAAATGCCAAGAATAATGGTTCAATTTAAGACATATTTGGCATTCAACACTCATGAACCAATCGAAGACTAATACTAATCCCCTAAAGAGCTTTTATACAGGTTTAGCTCCAAACAAAAAAAAAACACTTCCTAAGGAAGAATAATTTAATCAAGAGGAAAAATTACTCTTGCTAAATTTACAATAGTGTCCTTCACCCAAAATAGTCAACTCGATGGTTGCGAAGGTATCTCGGTTGTTCGTAGTGGGGTACGATCGTACGACTTTGATTTATTTAGGGAAGTCTTACGATGTTTTTGAAAAGGCTGCATCCCTTTGCTCTTTCACCCTTCTGACTTTGTGGAAAACTTTCTTCTCTCAATTTTTTTTATCTTGAAGGTTCTAGGCACTTTGATATGATCATATCTCTAAAACCGTTTCTCCTGCCAACATGATTTGTGCGTTGATTCTTTATTCTCATTTCAAGATTTAACTTTCTCATCTTCTTTTTCGGCTTTTAGGGGTCCCTTTCCTTCAGTGCTCGTTTGCTCACTTAATATCGCATTGTGTTTAGTTTTAACCTTGTAACCATGGATATTTATTATGTGTCCACCAAGAGAGATGTTACTGACATTTCTGGAGTTTGGGTTAGTTCACATATTTCGGGCAATGCCTCATACTTCTCCTGAAACGATAAATTTTCTCAGGCGGCGATTGGGGTATTCTTCATCCAACTGAAGATTAAAGGGTGTGTGACCCTTATAGTGGGTGTCTTATCCCATTTCGTGAATTTCAATTTTCCTCGATCGATTACTGTCTTCTTTTCAACGAGTTTAATTCAGTGTTTTAGATCTTTTGTTGGTTGCTCATTCACAATTCCACCCCATGAGCTGGGTTTTCATTAAGGTTTTCCAACATTGGTGTCAGTATAAAGGCAGTAAACTAACACTAACCTTATTCTTCCACCTCTTTAGGGTACAAAGTTGTTCTAAATTCGTAGATGGCTATGACATTATTTTCTTGCGACAATATACAAAATATTTTAAACCTTATTCTAACACTATAAAGAGTTTCAAAGATTGTTTTTTTCGTGGTGGTACCTCTCACACAGGAGGCCCATTTAAAAACATGTAATTTGGATTCGGAGAATCCCTCTTCCTATTCGGATGTTTTTTGTAAGTACTGAACTTAAGGTCATTTTTTTACTGGAGCTGAGTTATATCTTTATAAGGATGAAAATTATTCTTAGAAAGAGCGGTATTTAATGAGTAAAATGATATCTTTTTGTCAAGGACTTGGTTATGTGGGCGGGGTAGTTCCCTCTGACCCCACATCCAAGAAGCAGTTGAAAAGATGTATCCAGACTCGATGGCTTATAGAAGCCAATTCTAAAGAAGAGAGGAATACGATTTTTGGTAAGTGGGTTCCTAGATGGTGTACTTCTTTCCTGTCCTTTCTATCTTTTCCTTCACGTTTTGTTTTCGTTCACAGATACAACGAAGGATGAAGATGCCATGTGGCAGTGGAAGAAAGAGGTTCGTGTTGCTGTTGCGTTGGTCAAAATTTCAAGGACACCGTCTTTTGGTATAACTTATACATTGGGTACACCTATTTTTACGCCATCCTCTCCAATTTCTGGGTTGCCATTTGCTCTAGTTATCAGGCAGAGTTCTTCTATGGCTATATTGACAACCAGGAGCCCCTCTTCCCATGTTTGGAAGGAAAGGCTATCCCTTATTATTGAATCCGTGGAGTTTCGTGTCGAGGTTCCCCTTCCCAAGCGTCTTCGCAGGGCTAGGTCGATAGGGAGAATGTCTTTCCTCAAAAGGATGCTAACCTTGCCTTGCTGGCTCGTCTGGGTCCAAGGACGAGTAATGAGTTCCTCTCTTTGATTTCTCATGAGGTTTACTCTTACTTTTCTGGGTTCTTTTATGATTCTCGACAAGGCCAAACTGGGTGAACTAGCTTACCTGGTGCGTCGAGCATCTGCAGTTATGGCTTTTGGTACTGTTGGCTAGGAGGAAATTTTCCTACCCGACCACTTCTACAGTGAGAGGGGGATGTTGAGAAAGAGGATTGAAGGCCTTGCCTTTGAGAAGGACAAATTCATAAAGGAGGTTAAGGATGTCTCCATCTCTTTCACTATTATCGAACCTGCCTTGGAACCTTTGGGGTATCCTGGTACCTTGCTTGAAAAGGTACAAATGTTGGTTCAAATAGTGGTCGCTAAAGATGAAAATATGAATGAGGCGAGGTGGTCTTTGGAAGCTTCCCAAAAAAGGGTCGATGAATTGAAGAGAGCTTTGAAGGAAAGCCGGGACGACCATCTGAAGACTTGGGTTGATCTTACGAACATGCGTGAGGAAAATCTTTCTCTTTAAAAAGAACGGTATGTGTCTTAACAAGAAGTTTACTCTGTGGCCAGAGACAGTTTTGAAAATTATCCTTAGCAAGTTGAAAATTTCTATTCGACTAGTCTCATCTCTCGAACTTAGGTTTGCCTTAAACATATGATAAAGGATGGCGAAGTGGTCTTTTGGGATAAGTAGTTTTTTAAGCTAAATATCTTGAGTCTGATTTATGTCACTTTTAACCTATAGTGTATAAATGCATTTTGTCTTTTCTCTTTTATTTAACTCATACCTTTGTTGTTATTCTGTTCCGCGAGACCATGCTCGTGTATTTATTGGACGTCTTTAGGAACCATGCCGACTAAGGGTTGATTCACATTCCCTTGCTGTCAAGTGTAGACTTAGTTTGAGGTTGACGTATTGGTGCCCCTTCTCATCCTTCTGAGTCAAATAGAATTGTTTATGAATTCTTGTGATAATTTTATTTTTCATATAGATTAGACATGCAAAAATATGAATATCTTAACTAAAAATTTAACAATACAACAATAATCAAACATTATCCCACTAAAGATCTGTTTGAATGAACAAATTATTTGAAACTTATAGCATACATGTTTATTAATCGTACCTGGATCAGACAGTTTCTGGTGGCCAATAACGTCGTCTGGACTTCAGCTCCGGTGCGGTTGAAAGACGGCCGGGGGGGTGTACCTGCAAGGTACTCCGACGCTCAAGTAAGGTAACTGTCAGAGAATAGCAAGTACAGAGATGAGAGTAAGAAAGTGTGTGTAACCTGACCCTCTCAAGTGAGAGGGTATTTATAAAGAGCCCCCAGTGCGGGGCCAACGGTCACTAGCACTGGGCTGGATTGCCAGGCCCAATCCAAGCAACTGCCAGGGCTTACGTGGCATAGTGAAGACCAGCACGTGGTCTTCGCCCTGGGGTAACTGCTCCTAGATCTCCGGAATTAGGGCAGACCGATTTCATCGGGAGTGGGCAGTTACGTGAGAACGTGTCCTCGCGGGGAGGAGTCTTGCGTGTCAGGGAGAGACGTGTCCTCGTGGGGAGAGACGTGTCCTCGCGGGGAGGACTCATTTGCTGGCATGGATGAGAATCTCGGGGAGGAGCACGTGGTCGCCGAGGAGATGCGAGCTCGGAGAGGCTTAGTGCCTCTGCCCGACGCTCTATGCTGCCTGCGCTCGAGCACTGCCGAGGTTGTGGTATGTGCCCGACATAGTTGGTTCGAGCCTGCGCTCGACGTTGGTTATGATAATAGGCCCTTGTTAGGCCATCCCCAGATGAGTGGGTTGGGCCTGCTCGATTGATGGGCAGACCCCGGCCCAGTCCAGAACAGGAGCCCCCCAAGTCGTTGCTCCGAGGTGTCAGATTAATGACTTAAGGGCCAGCTAGGTCGAGGACTTGCCCAGTCGGGGAAGGGACTCAAAACGAGGAACAGTTGGTAAACCGAGCAGAACGAATAGATCTGCTCGCGCTAGACCGGCCGCAGACGGGCGACGTTGCGGGGACCCGAGGAGTCAAGACCGAGGTGAACGAAAAGGTGTGTTGGGGAATGGAAAGACGTGCCTGGGGAAGCGTGCGCCACGTGTCACCCCTCATCATTCCCTAGGCCGGCTACGCTAGGGTAGCGTAATCGATTGCCTAGGAAATCCTCGAGTTTCGTGAGGAGCTTATAAAAGGGGCGAGTTCGTGTCAGTTGCACGTTTCCACCTTTTTCGCTCTTCTCTTCTTTCTGCCTCCGTTGCTGCTCCGCCGTACGCCGCCGTATCTTCTTCTCCGTTCAAGTTTCTACGCCGTTCCAAGTAAGCTTCTGATCCTTTTCTTTTCCGTTTTACTTTCTAATTGCGGTTTCCCGGCGAACTGATGAAGTTCTCGGTGGTCCCTTGAGCTCTAGCTGGGAACGGCGGGACGTTTCTAGGGTTCCGGTAGGATTGGCGGAGGTTTGGGATGAATATCCCGAGAACTCGATGAATGCACCGAGGACACGATGAATGTCCCGAGGGCATGCGACGATTGTCCCGGGGAAATGCACATGAGGGTTGGAGACCCGAAGGAGGGAGGGGCAGTTCATCGCGTCCCCGAGCATTTTCTTTGCCCTCGCTGCCCTTTCACTTGATTGGCGGTGGAAGGGTGGATTTGGTCGCGGCCAACGAATTCACCTATTTCCTCTGCTTTTCAGGTAAAAAATGGTCGTGAGGGTTTCGGGGATTCTCTAGATAGATACTGAACCCGACGTGGACGGTCCCGCTCAGCTCCCTGGGGAGGAGCTCGTACGTCCAACCGCTGAATGGGCCGGGGAGGAGCCTCTGCGTATAAAGTTGTGTTTCGCTGCCGATGACACGAACGCGTTCGCTTTCGTCGAGGACGTCCCTGAAGGCGGGGAGGCGAAGTGGACGGTTTTTCAACCTCGGGCCCACCACCGCATATGTTCGAACTACCGTGGGTTGAGGTTCCCTATGTACGAGTTTGCCTTCAAAGAGGCCGGTATCCATCTCCCCTTCAACAGCTTTCAGTTAGGGGTTTTCAACCGTCTGCACTTGGCGCCGTCCCAGCTTCACCCTAACGTGTTTGCCTTCCTGCGGGCCTTCGAGATCGTGTGTGATTATCTCAAGATCGGGGCCACTCTCTCGCTCTTCTTCCGCGTCTTTCACCTCCAACGTTCAACGGACCATGGGCGACATAGTTGGGTCTCTTTCAAACAACCGAGGAAGCTGTTCAAGGCGTACTCGGATTCGATTAGGAATTTCAAGGATAGATTCTACTATGTTATGCCCGCGACGCACGAGGCTGTGGGTACGCTCTACGACATTGTGCCCGATGGCTCCGGGAAGGAAAGGTTTGTGTCTAAGTGTCCCATGGAGTGGGAGGATGCTCACTTTGCGCTCGGCACGGAGGACTACCTCGTGAAGCCAGGCGAGTTGTCGGAGGACGACAAAGAAGCGTACGCCACGCTGGTCGAGTACGTCAACGGCTTCAACCGGGCAGAGTGCGTTGGTAGGGATGGAAAGTACCTCCTCGACTCCCGAGGAAGGGTTGTGACCGCGGCCCGGTACATAAACACCCGGGGTCTCCTTGAGTACAAGTCTCCCGATGAGGCCAAGAGGTTCTTAGGTAAGAACTCCTCGTCCCGTTCGGACGTCCGTTTAGTTTTGTTTCATTGCGCTGACTATTTTTATGTTTTCTCTTGCAGCTCGAATGTCGAACGCCACCGAGCGCATTCTGAAGTTGGCTGCTGAACGGGCTGCTGAACGGGCACCTAGGCGAACCAAGAGCCGGGTTCGGGATGTTATCCAGGCTGCGGCGACGAGTGGCTCGGGCTCTCCGCAGGGTAGCCAGTCTCCTCCTCCGGAGAGCACCCCTGCAAAGAAAGCGAGGACCGAGGAACCTGACCTCGTGGATCTCGTGGACCCTGCCTCACCGGAGAAGTTTCTGATGCCTGTCTGTCACCTCCAGCGAAATTTCTTCGGAGGGTGCCCCCTGTCATTGCTGATGCCGAGGTGAAGGAGGTGCTGGGAATGGACGGTGCGGCCAGAAGAGAGGCGCTTGTCGAGGACCTTGCGACCATGATGCGAGTCTTCGAGACTCCCTTGGTGTTGAATGACGGGGCCCCCTCTGCCTCTGAGTTGCAGAAGCTGAAGGATGATTATACTGCAGTCGAGAAGGAGAAGGACAAGGTCGTGACCGATCTGCAAGAGGCCCAGGCCAAATGCGAGGACTACGCCAACGCCCTCCACGAGCTGAATGAGGCTAAGGCTGCACTAAAGGCGACTCAAGAGGAGCGCGATCACTTTCGGACCAGGGTTGAGGAATTGGAAGCTGTTGTCCGTCCCGCAGAGAAAGAATCCGCCGAGGAGAAAAACTTCGTCGACCGTGCGAGCCTGATTGCGAAGATTCGAGAGCTTCAGCAAGATAGCCTGGAGGCCCTCGAGATAGGTTTTAAGAATGCAGTGGAGCAGGTCGGTGCTGAGAATCCGGGTGTTCAGCTTGCGCTCGACAAGATCAGCCCGTTCATTCGTGTGGTTGATGGCAAGTTGGATCTGCCAGAGGAGGAGGACGAGGATGATGGACGTCGGGTCGAGGATGAGATCGCTGTTTAGTTTTGCTTGTTCGGCCTGCGTGCCACTTGTTTTTTGTAATGACTTGTGCCCGGCCTGCGTGCCAGGGGCGTTTTTGACATTTGTTTGTAATACTTGTACACTGGGCTTCTGCCCGTTTTAATGAACTTTTGTCTAACTGCTAGTGCGCTGTTTGTATTGCTTATACTGTGTGTGATGTTATAGCATTTGTTATACTTTGTTTTTGTCTAAGTAATAGACCTTGGGATTTGCTCGACCTTGATAGACCCTAACCGCGTGGAGAGCTGGTCGGGTGGTCGGAGACGTATTCCGACCTTCAACGAGGCTAAGAGCTCGATCGAGGTCTTAGCTTCGTGGCGTGAACTTCCCATCGCGAGCTGGGTGTTCTGCCTGATTAGTACAACGACGGCGGAGCTCGATCGAGGTATCCCCGTCGGATCAAAGTCCTCACGCACACACAACGCGGTCTTCGATCATCGTGTTCTGTCTAGGGGTGTCGCGCTCGTACCTTAGTGCGTCCCCGTAACCGCGGTGCTAGTGTGTCGCGGGCAGTGCTTAACTATAATATTGTTTTAGCTTTTCAGCGTTCCATGGTCGAGCAAGTTCTTCCCCGTGCAGATTTTCGAGGAAGTAGGCTCCTGTCCCCGTTTTCGCGCGGACGCGGTACGGGCCCTCCCAGTTCGCGGCGAGCTTGCCTTCCCGCGAGTCTTTCTGGTTCCTTCGCAGGACGAGGGTGCCTACCTGAAAATCACGTTTGATAACTTTGTCGTTATAACGTAGTGTTATTTTCTGTTTAAGTGAAGCTTCTCGGAGAGAAGTGCCCGAACGTATCTCCTCGACAAAATCGAGCTCTTCCCTCAGGGCTTCGTCATTCGCGTCCCCATCGAGGGGGGCTTCTGTCCTCCTCGAGGGTTCCCTGATCTCCACGGGGATCACCTCTTCGGTTCCGTAGGTCAGACGGAAGGGGGTCTTCCCGGTTGTGGGGTGTGGGGTCGTCCGGTAGGCCCAGAGGACGCTGTGTAGCTCCTCGACCCACCGTTGTTTGGCGTCGCCTAGTCGACGTCTTAATCCTCGGAGGATCATCCTATTCGCCGCCTCAGCCTGTCCATTCGTTTGAGGGTGCTCGACCGACGTGAAGTGTTGCTTCGTGCCTAGTTTTGTGACGAAGTCTTGGAAGTTCCTGTCGGTGAACTGTGTTCCGTTGTCGGTGACGATAGCTTGAGGTACGTCGACGATGAGGTATTTGTTTTGATACGACCCCGGGACGAAAGGTCCGAGGATATCAATTCCCCACCACGCAAACGGCCACGGGGAGGACAGTGGACTGAGCTCGTTGGGAGAAGCAAGGTGCGTGTCCCCGTGTCGTTGGCATCTGTCGCACTTCTTGACGTGTTCCTTGGCGTCATGTTGCATGGTGGGCCAGTAATACCCTGCTCGAAGCGCCTTACGGGCTAACGATCGCCCACCGAGGTGCTGCGCGTTGATTCCCTCATGGATCTCCTGGAGTATGCCGGGGACCTTAGTCTCCTCGACACATTTGAGGAGGGGAATAGTGAACCCTCGTCGGTATAGCTTGTCCTCGACTATAGTGTTCGAGCACGCCCGTCTCTTGACCATTCCTGCTTCTTTGGGATCTTCGGGCAGTTTGCCCGTCATGAGGTATTCGTATACCGGGGTCATCCAGCAATTGTTGTCCCAGATGGCGTTGATGTCCGAAATTGTGGCCGGTTTGTCGATGCTCGGGCGGGAGAGAACTTCTTGTATGACGAATTTGTTCCCGCCTTTCTTCTTCGTGCTCGCCAATTTGGACAAGACATCTGCTCGGGCATTGTGCTCGAGGGGGGTGTGAGTTACTTCCGCGGAGGTGAACTTTTTCATCTTTTCTTTCACCAAGGCCAAGGATTATATGAGGCTGTCGTTCTTGGCTTGGTACTCTCCTCGGACTTGCGAGGCCACGAGCTGGGAGTCGGTGAAGAGTTTGACCTTCTTGGCGCCGAGGTCCTCGGCCAGCCGGAGTCCTGCGAGGAAGGCCTCATATTCGGCTTAGTTGTTCGACGTCGAAAAGGATAGTTCGAGGGATACCTCGATCAGGATGCCTTCCTGGTTTTCGAGGATGATGCCCGCCCCGCTTCCCTTCGGGCTGGATGCTCCGTCGACATAGATCGTCCATTTCTGTGATCCGTTGGTCAAAGGTTCTGGGACGGTCATCTCCGCTACAAAGTCGGCCAATACCTGTGCCTTCAGGGCTTTCCTCCCTTCGTATTGGATGTCAAACTCGACGAGCTCGAGCGACCACCTGAGCATCCTTCCCGCCATGTCCGGTCGTCCGAGGAGCTGCCTTATAGGTTGTTCGGTCCTTACGACGACGGTGTAGGCGAGGAAGTAGTGGCATAGCCTCCTGGCCGCGGTAACGAGGCCCAGGGAGACTTTCTCAATCTGCTGATATCTGAGCTCGGGGCCTTGGAGGGCTTTGCTTGTGAAGTAAACTGGCTTTTGCCCGTCCGGGATTTCCCGAATGAGGACGGCGCTGACTGCTTCACTCGTGATTGCAAGATACAAGAAGAGTGTCTCCCCGCTCTCAGGCAGTGAGAGGACCGGGGGTTGTGATAGGACTTGCTTTAAGTGGATGAGCGCCTGCTCGCATTCTTCGCTCCACTCAAACTCCGCTTTTTGTCGAAGAAGTTTGAAAAATGGGAGTGCGTACTGCGCGGATTTGGCGACGGAGCGGGAGAGGGTGGTGAGCATCCCGTTTAATAATTGTATCGACTTCTTTGAGTTCGGAGTAGGGAGCTCGGAAAAAGCCCTACACTTGTCGGGGTTGGCCTCGATTCCTCGTTCTGTGAGGTAAAATCTGAGGAACTTACCCGCCCGAACGCCGAAGGTGCACTTGTCGGGGTTAAACCTCATGCGACATCTCCTCGCCGTGTCGAACACCTTCTTGAGGTGCGCGGCGTGGTCGACTTCTTCTGCAGATTTGACGATCATGTCGTCCATGTAGACCTCGAGCATGTCGCCAATTTCAGCCCGAAAAACCTTATTCATCATCCGTTGGTAGGTCGCACCGGCGTTCTTCAGACCGAAGGGCATTACATTGTAATAGTAGTTGCCCGACGCGGTCATGAAGGCCGTGTGTTGTTTGTCGACCTTGTCCATGGGAATTTAGTTGTATCTCGAGTAAGCGTCCATGAAGGATAGTAATTTGTAACCTGCAGAATTGTCGACCAGCTGGTCGATGTTAGGCAAGGGATAACAGTCCTTCGGGCAAGCCCGGTTAAGATCAGTATAATCAACGCACATCCTCCATTTTCCATTATTCTTTTTAAGAAAAGTACAACGTTGGACAGCCAGGTCGTGTACCTGGCCTCCGAAATAAAATTTGCCTCTAGGAGGTCTTTTACAGCTTTTTCGGTAGCCTCTGCTTTTTCGGGAGACTGCTTACGCCTACGTTGTGCTATGGCCCTAGCGGCCGGATCTACTGCGAGCTGATGGCAAGCCACCTCGGGGTCGAGGCCAGGCATCTCGGATGCGCTCCACACGAAGAGATCAGCGTTCTCCCTGAGACATGCCTTCAGTTGCTCCTTTTCCAGGTCAGGGATCCCGGTGCCAATCTTCACGTTACGATCTGGATCGTCCCCGAGTACCACGAGCTCAAAGTCTCCGTCTGGGATGGGGCGTGTTGGGTAGAGAGGCCGCCCGTTGTTCTCCGCCTGGAGGTCGAGATCTTCTGCCCCGTCTTCATCTGGTTCGCCCAGGAACCTGCTGTCGAGTTCGATCGCGTTGACGTGCGGGAGAGGTACCTGTTCGGCGTCCTGGGGTGGCTTGGCCACGGTCTTGGGTTTGGGGCCGATGGAACTCAGGCCTTTGATGACGGCGTCGAAGCATCTTCTGGCTGCGTCGATGTCCCCGTGCATCGTCACTACTTGTCCCCTGGTCGTGTAGTACTTCATTTTGAGGTGGACCGTTGATGGTACCGCCGTAAGTTCAGCCAAGGTGGTCCTCCCGAGGATACAGTTGTAAAAGGACGGGCATTCGACCACCAGGAAACGGATCTTCACCTGTCGGGCAGTGTCTTCGGCCCCGAATGTAACCACCAGCTCCACGTAACCCCATGGTCTGGTGGTGGTTCCATTGAACCCCTGTAGATCTAAACCGACGTACGGGGTCAGATGCCTTTCGTCGAGCTGAAGGGTTCCAAACAGATGAGCGTACATGATGTCGATCGAACTTCCCTGGTCGACTAGGATCCTTCGAACGTCAAAGTTCGCCATCTGCGCCCTGACCATGAGGGGAATAGTGGTGTTTGGCACTCCCCCGGGGAGTTCCTCGAGGTAGAAGGTAATAAGGTTGGAGTTTCCCCGCACTTTCTCGAGGGTGGTTGTCTTCGCCGACGTTGCGGATTCCAACTCGTCAAATTTCCGCTTGATCGATCCGACGGACAACTTCTCTGGACTTCCCCCGGAGATGACCATCGCCCTGGGGAAGCTTTCCAAGGTGCTACGGGCAGTGACGGGGTCCTCGTGGGGGAAGGTCGCCCACATGTTGCGAATTGCTTCTTGGACTTCAATGATTGGGGGAACAAAGAAATCTTCGGGTCGGGTGACACTGAGGGCGACCTGAAGGTGATTCTCATCAGGAGGAGGCATCGTCTCCTCGACGTTCTAGGCTTCCCGGGAGCTGGGACGAGGAGTGTCACTCTTCTGGGCGTATTTCTTTAGGTGCCCCTCCTTGATCAGAATTTTAATCGCATCTTTGAGATGGATGCAGTCTTCCGTCACATGCCCGTGACTCCGGTGGAACCTACAGTATTTTGACTTGTCAACGTTTGATTTAGGGACAGTGGGCTTCGGAAAGCGGACTCCTCCTTTCACAAATTCTGAGTTCTGGCACTCGGAGAGGATACGCGCGCGGGGAGCGTTGAGCGGGGTGTACTCAGTGTACCAGCCAGCTGGTCCACGTGGTTCACGAGGTTTCCGGGGACGATTATCTCTCTTTCTTTCTCTTCCTCGCCGGGGAGGGGAGTCTTCTTCTTTGTGGTCGCGGGGGCCTTCTTTGCGCCTCGATTCAAGGGCGATCTGTGCCGCCTCCGACTCCTCGAGCTCGATGTACGACTGCGCCCGTTGGAGGAGATCCTCGAGACGGCGAGGTCTGCGGAGGCCCATGGACTTGGAAAAGTCAGATCCAAAGCGTAGCTCGTGGATGATCAAATACTTCTTTATGTCGTCGGTCGTATGGACCTCGACAGCTTCTCTGTTGAATCTCTCAATGTAGTTCCGGAGATATTCGTTCTTCCCCTGAAAGATACTTTCTAGGGCAGCTTCCGTCTTTGGATGTCGACGAGAGGCGGTAAAGTGTTTGGTGAAGCGTTGCCTTAGTTGCTTCCAAGATGTGATCGACCCGGGTGCCAGACCTTTGTACCAAGTCATGGCGCCCTTCCTCAAGGTGGTGGGGAAAAGCCTGCACTTGATGGCTCCCCTGACGTTTCTGAAGTCGAGCATGGCTTTGAAACTTTCGACGTGGTCGTCAGGGTCGGATAGGCCGTCGTAGTTTCCCAACTGTGGAGGTTTCTCCATGCCCGCAGGAATTGGGGCGTTCATGATCTCCCACGACAGAGGGGTCCTCTGGTCATCGTCGTCACTTCCTGTCGGGGACACCGAAGGGGATCGCTGATGCCGTGGAGGGGAATTCCTCGAGCGGTGTCTCTGCCTCTCCTCGGTCTGCTTGGACTTCTTGGTAGTGGTGGAGGCCCTGGGTTCCTTCTGAGGCGGGGAACGAGGGCGTTTCTGGGAGATCGTCGGCTGGGGGCGCTCAAGACGTGGCCGACGACCCTCGCGTACCGGCGAGGGGGTCCGAGATTCGTCTGAAGGAGTCCTTCGCGGGGAAGGGGGACGTCGAGGCGACGGTGGACGGCGATGTCTTCGCGGGGAAGATCGTCGTGCCCGCCCCTGCTCCAGCGCTTCAATTCTGGTATTCTGGTGCAGGATCAGCTGATTGGTCTGATTGATCAAGGCGAACAGGGCCATGGTGCTCGCGTCTGCATTGGGTGGCAGAGCAACTGGCTGAAAAATGGTCTGCTGCCCGTCTTGGTGGGCGGCGTTGTAAGCCACGTCTTGGGAGTCTGGGGAGGCGGTTTGCCCGTCTCTCACGTCGCCTTCTTCGACGTGGAGGGCAACAACGTCTTCGCGGTGGTTCCCGTTCTCGAGTTGCGCGAGGACGGTGTCCAGAGCTTTGGTAGCGGATTGCCGGCCATGATGGTGATGAATGAGAGATGCTTTGGTTTATCGGAGGAAAAATGGGGAAGCAAAGGGTTCCCACAGACGGCGCCACTGATCGTACCTGGATCAGACAGTTTCTGGTGGCCAATAACGTCGTCTGGACTTCAGCTCCGGTGCGGTTGAAAGATGGCGGGGGGGTGTACCTGCAAGGTACTCCGACGCTCAAGTAAGGTAACTGTCAGAGAATATCAAGTACAGAGATGAGAGTAAGAAAGTGTGTGTAACCTGACCCTCTCAAGTGAGAGGGTATTTATAGAGAGCCCCCAGCGCGGGGCCAACGGTCACTAGCACTGGGCTGGATTGCCAGGCCCAATCCAAGCAACTGCTAGGGCTTACGTGGCGTAGTGAAGACCAGCAGGTGGTCTTTGCCCTGGGGTAACTGCTCCTAGATCTCCAAAATTAAGGCAGACCGATTCCATCGGGAGTGGGCAGTTACGTGAGAATGTGTCCTCGCGGGGGGAGTCTTGCGTGTCGGGGAGAGACCTGTCCTCGCGGGGGGGGGGGACTCATTTGCGGGCATGGATGAGAATCTCGGGGAGGAGCACGTGGTCGCCGAGGAGAGGCGAGCTCGGAGAGGCTTAGTGCCTCTGCCCGGCGCTCTATGCTGCCTGCGCCCGAGCATTGCCGAGGTTGTGGTATGTGCCCGACATAGTTGGTTCGAGCCTGCGCTCGACGTTGGTTGTGATAAGAGGCCCTTGTTGGGCCATCCCCAGATGAGTGGGTTGGGCCTGCTCGATTGATGGGCAGACCCCGGCCCAGTTCAGAACACTTATCAAAATAAATATTTATGACAAAGCTTGCATAAACTATTTTTTAATAAAAGATAAAATAAATTTAAAATATTTTTATATATGCTATAAATTGTTTTTATAAATTATTTTTGAAAACTTAAAAAAATAAGTTTTAAAAAGTTTATGAATAATGTTATAATCCGTTTTAATAAGCTCTTCCAAACAATATCATAAAATTTAACTCATACGATAAATTCAAATAAATTAATCTAAATAGACTCTAAAAAAGTCAATTGATTCAATAGACTCTAAATAAAGTCAATTACATGGAAATTTGTATTCAAATAATTAACTTTTTTAAATAAATATCCAAACTAACCAACTTTTTTACATATTTCTCAAACTAATCCACTTTTAAAAAAAAAAATTCAACGTAAAAGAGACGTCAATCCAATTGGCAACAGTGTACAAACTCACTTCTCTCTCCTCTGTGTTTGTATATTATCGTCAATCTAATTGACGATTCTTTTTTATGTGTTTGTACACTGTCGCCAATTGAATTGACGTCTCTTTTATGTTAATTTTTTTTTAAAGTGTATTAGTTTGAAAAATATATAGAAATATTGGTTAATTTGAATATTTATTTGAAAAAGTTAGTTATTTAAGTAAAAATTTCAATTACATGTATCAATTTTTATCAATATTCTATTTAATATCATACTTGTTAATATAAAATCTATCAAAACAGACAACAAATTGATTTTTAAATAAACTTATTCATTATTTACTCTTTATATTTTCGCCCTGTTTCCATCGTGCCATTTCCAACGAAAATGAGTTGTACAACACAACCGAGAATGAATGAAAGTAGGTTGAGCCTCACATCTTTCTTTGGTTTGGCTTAAAAATAATGTCTCAACCTATTAACAATCATTTTCTTTTTTTTAAGTCCCTTGTCGTATTTAATGTATAAATTTAATTGAAATTCATAGCTAATATAAAAGAATTTTATAAAGCCATTTGACATTGAAAAAAATTTAATTTTTATTTTAATCATGTATAAAATAATACAAACGATTTTCTATTATGCATGAGAAACACCAAATCATAATAAAACAAAAGTTTAATTTAGATACAAACTTCTTAGCCGACGGCGGTTATTAAAGACGGACCCTCAAACGATAGTGAATTTTCTGTTTGTAACAATCTATATATTGATGTGAAGGATTAAGCTCACTTGACCAAAATGAATCATAAATATATACATTTTTGTCATTTTTCGAATTGGTGCAATGCAACAACCACAGTTAGGAGGCTAATTTCTAGTCAATTTTGCACATTTTTTAGGCTCTTTCAACTTTGTTGCATCGCATTCACTCTATTATCAGTGGGACCAGTAGATCATGGACAATGATAGACTACAATTTGGGCTTCCACATTTGTTAAAATATCAAAGTTTTGGGGGGAAAGGGTCCCAGTTAATAGCAGTCATGAAAATTTGATTCGGATTCTTGAAATGTGAGTATGACCCTCCAGTTTTAGGTCTCCAGTCACTTTGCGCCAACAGCAACGTTTCTGATTTGTTTGCTTTCGGCTTCATTGTGTCATTATAGTTGAGAGTGGGATTTTTATTCGGTTATCACTACTTTATGGATCTTAATCTATGAACCACCGATAGATATGCAAACATTATTATATATATTTTTAATATCAATTTTTGTGTGGGTCAGTCCATACGGAGTTTGACTCTGACTTTAAACGGAGCTCCTGCTAGTGGACGGTGAGATTAGGCTGAATACCAAGATTTCCAAAAAAATATTATATATATTTTCAATGCTAATAGATACTACGTACCAATAATAACTAAGAAAATGCAAATGCGTGAAGGTAAACAAATGTACAAGTTATTACAATTTTTGATAGAAAAATTTGAAAAGAGAAAGAAATATGTTATGATTTAGATACGATCTGTTTTTCACGGATTGTTGACATGTGAAGGCCTGGAATGAATTCTGGTAGATTTTTTTGCTCTGGTTCGATAATAGGGTGTATCTGCGAATACTTCGACGAATAAATAAGTCACAACCAGCACTGTGAGATTTATCTCCAATAATCCTCAAACAAAATTATTGAGTAATTATTTACGATAAACTCTAATAACATTTTTTTCTATATTTATATAGTCTAATACATCACCCGATAGTCGAAACTGGAGGTGGACGTATGTTGAGACTATTCCTAAAGTCGTCAAAAAGTTATAGAGGAAGGCTCTTCATGAAGATATTGACAATTTGATAACGAGAGGGAACATGTAATACGCGCACTTGTCTGCGAGCCAATTTTTCCAGCATAATTTGTATACTCATTTCGACGTGTTTGGTGCGTTAATGTAGAATTGGTTTGTCAGAAAGGTACATGGCGATGACATTATCACAATAGACTAAAGTTGGTTTTGTAACAGGGCTATGCAGTTCTAAAAGTAGAGTTCAAATCCAACACGATTCAGACACTACATTAGTCATTTCTCGGTATTCAGCCTCTGCACTCGATCGAGACAAGGTATGTTGACGTTTTTCGGACCATGATAACAAATTGTCACCAAGATACATACAACACCCAGAGGTATATCTTCTTGTGTGTGGACAACTATCACAATCAATGCATGTGTAAGATATGAGCTTGTCAATGGAAGAATAATACAGGTGGAGGCCGAATTCAACAGTACCATGAACGTAACGTATTATCCGTTTTAAGACAGATATGTGTTGTATTTTTGGATCATGCATAAAGAGGCGCACTTGCTGAACTACATATGATATATATGGTCTTGTAAATGTCAAGTATGGTAATGCACCTGCAACACTTCCATATTTTATTGGATCGTGATTGAGATTACCTGAGGACCCTGTGAGTTTTGATTTATAATCCACCAGTGTTAGGGTTGGCTTGCATGAGGACATTCATGCACATTCAATAATCTCTTCTGGATATTTTTTCTGAGAGAGAAAAATACCTCCTAAATGTTGAGTAACAGAGATGCCTAGAAAACAATTCAGAGGACCTAAATCCTTCATTGCAAATTCAGGACTCAGCTTGGACATAATATACTCATGAAGAGAGTCAAATGAAGCAGTGAGGATAATGTCATCTACATAGAGAAAATTTTAAGCCATGTCATTCCTATTATTATTATAAATAAATAATGAGTGACCATAAATGCTGTGAGAAAATCCCATTGTAGTGACATAATTAGTGAACCACTGATATCAGGCGTGTAATGCTTGTTTAAGTCCATAGAGAGACATTTTGAGCAAACACACATGGTCCGGGAATTGAGAATGACGAAAGCCTAGAGGTTGGTGCATGTACACAGTTTCATCAAGATTTATGTGCAAGAAGGCATTTTTAACATCCAATTGATGAAGACGCCTTGATTTTGATAAGGCAATGCTGAGTACTATGTGATTAGTTTCCAGTTTAACTACGAGGCTGAAGGTTTCACCATAATCAACGCCACTTTGTTGGTTCGTTCCATTACCTATAAGGTGAGCTTTGTACCGCTCGAATGATCCATATGAGTTCTTTGTATGCTTAAAAATCCACAAACTTCGAATAATATTAGCATTAGACGGACAAGGAACTAAGTCCCACATATTATTTTTAATAAGAGACTTAATTATAAGTATTGTCTGAGGGTTTGATAGAAGTCCCGCCCGAGAGGTCCAATGCCTCGCATAAGGGACTCATTGTCTTATCAGTTGGGATACATATAACTTTGCCTGAGGGACTTAGATCTCCTAGGCTAATTAAACTCTTGTATGAGAGACTTAGGATTTCCTCGGGCGGAAGAAAACATAGAAATAACACCCACGAGGCACGACCGAAGTCTTGCCTAAGAGGTTAATCACAAGTCTTGTCTGGGGCTTGATAAAAGTCTCGTCCAAGAGGTTCAACGTTTTGCCTGAGGGACTCATAGTCTCATCTGCTAGGCTACACATATCCTCGCCTAAGGGACTTAGGGTTTCATCAGACCAAATGATATAATTCCTCTTGAAGAAGCCCCAAAGCCTAATAGGCCTAGTACGTCACGTATGTCATCGAGAAGCTCAAGGTATCAGGATACTCCCAGTGTCGTGGTATAAAAATACTTTGTCCTCTATTAAGGGCCTCATGCTTGAGGGACTTTGTAGTGTTATATTTATAAAAAGACATGGCTAGGGAGGCAACTATAGGTCTCCATTAGGAGAGACGACGAACACACGTCGCCCTAAGGTAAGTATCGCCTCACCCAAAGACTTTCCTATTTCCCAATCATGGTAAACGTGGGATAAGACGTTTCTTGGGCAGATAGAGGAGTCAAAGTTATTAACTCACCCACGTCCTCTTGGAAATAGGGATTCAACAGTCCACTACTGACTATGTGGTGGTGACCTTTTCCAAGAAAAACCTAGGCCTAAAGGATCTATAAATACCTCTCCTCTAAGGGGAGAAAGATATATTTTAACTTATACATATCACACCTTACATACACTTATACCTAACTACACCATTCACATATAGAGCCTCTCACATCACATGACTAGGTCCTTTAAACCTCCACAACACACCATCATATAGGGTTTCTCGCCAACGTGGATAATTCCTAACCACCATACAATGTAATATACCTACCAAGGCCTCTAAGCATCCATACCCTTTGCAGCGCGTGACATGCACACCTGTTCGTTTACAATCTGTTAGACTGCCTCTCCGGTACATAATTTGGTTTACCTAGATCATATTAAGTTAGTATCAGCCCAAAATGGAAAAATAACCCTCAAGCTTGGAATAGAAAAGCTGGGGAATGGTATAATTTTTCCACTTTGTTCAATTGGATTCTTGTACGCAGTATGAACTTCACTCTCTTATATTTAAAGGAATTTGTTGAGAGTTTCTTTTGGGGTATGGCTTGAAATTACGGTCATTGTCGTTCATGTCTAAATATGATATGACCTATTTGGTCTTCTATCATTTTTTCCATTTTCCACATGGACTATACCAGAATTTTTTCATTTTTTATTGTTACATTTATCCTTTGTATTTTTCCATGTTTCTTCATGTGGTAGTGTCTCGTTTTCAAAGTCGTGGGTTGTCGTTCAATGGGGAAATTAACTTTTTTTGGCGGTGATGTTTCCAGTTCTTCTCCCCTTCTCATTTTAGGTCATTATAGGGGTTTATAGAGGAATGTAATTATGAGCCTTCGTCGGTTGCCTCTGAATGACCTTTGAATTTCTTGAAAGTGAGGGGAAATATTTTATTGCACCCTTTCACACAAAGTAAAAAGGTGGGTAAGCGATGGGTTCTTTCTTCTGACTAACTTTTTCACTTTGTGTGAATAAGTGTGTTGGGTAATTTAATAAAGTATCCTACTGTGGGGACACTTTCAAATCCTATAATGGATGTTTGACATAGTTTGGGGTAATGACCATTCGTGGACTCCGTCCATCTATTTTGACCTTGATTTTATGGCTTCTTACAATATGGTCATTAAAGTAGGTGGGTCTTTTGGGAATTAGGATGTGAATTCCCCTTCCATTGACCATATTTGTGGTATTATGGGTTTTTCCTTTTATTTTCCTCTTTGAGATAGACTCCACCTCCATTGTTGACCCTGGTAGGTTATAATGAAAATTTTATTCTATTAAGCAAATATGGAAAAATAAGGAAGATATAGTCGGCCCAAAGGTTCCGACTCATGGTGATTGGATAAGGAAGATATAGTCGGCCCAAACACAACTTAACTTTAACAAAAATTAACTTATTTGAATTACAAGTTTTGGAAATGAATTTTTAGGCTAATGTCTCAAAGGTATACACCCCTCGTCCAATGCCAGTGATAATTCAATATGGTCTTTCTCGGTTTGAGCCATTTTTCCTATTGTGGCATTTTTCGTACCCACAACAACCATCTTTAGAACCAGACCCTTGTAATGAATTCTCGAGGGATCACCTTCTTGTAGTACTTAGAAGCCATTGTTTATTTCATTATGGTTTCTCATATGACAATCAGGCTCAACATTCTTCGAGGAGGTTTATCTCTCCTATGCATTTTTTATTCTATTCCCTTGGTAAAGGGTGTGAGGTTATCAAACTTAATTCCTATATCTCGACCAAAATCATGACTTCTGATTCATGGGTGAGTGGCTTCTAGAGTGGATGAGTGATAAATGATTATATATTCCCATAGGACATGAGGAAGTTGTTTGGCCCAATTCCATTCCATGTTCTTTATCCTTTGTCTATGATCCCTTAGTAAGATCCTATTTGCAGACTATGTCTGGCTGTTGGTATAGGAATGCTCTAGTAAAGTAAAATGTTGGAACATGTGGAGGTCATCTAGTATGTTTAAAAATCTCGTTTTAGTGAGTTGTGTTTTAATGTATGGTACTAAACACTATATAGTCGAGAACTTGGTAATTACGTTATTTTTAAAGAAATAAACAATATATATGTATGAAATAGTTTTTTTTTTGAAATCTTGGTATCCAGCCTTGCGACCGACTAATCCAAGAGGGACCAATCCCACCGTCCACTAGCGGGGGCCCCGTTTAAAGCCAGAGCAAAGCTCCGTATGGACTGGTCCACACAAGGATTGATTGCACTTAGTAGGATTCAAACTTGAGACCTTGATAGGAGCACACTCTCAAGACCCAAGCCTCCACCCACTACTAAAAATAAGACATTTGGTTAAATGATTTTACATCAGATTTCAAGATATATGATGTGAAAAATATTTGTCAAAGGATTTTACATCAGATTTCATAACAATATAAAGTGAAAAATATTTGATTTAGGGATTTTACATCAGACATTTATTTCCACTGATGTAAAAAATAACACAGTGGCAGTTTCGTAAATAATATGAAATTTTGTTATAAAGGATTTCACATCGGGTCTGGATTTGCACCAAATGTGAAAAGTTCACTGATGAAAAAATAACAAGGTGGCAGTTTCGTAATTAATATGAAGTTTTGTTATAAAGGATTTCACATCGGTCTTGGATTTGAACCCGGTGTGAAAAAGTGGGCCTTTACATCGGGCCTCTTTGCAACCGATGTGAAAACTCCAATCTCACTAAAACCTAGTTTATCTTCCGCGAATATCATTTCTTGTTCTTTGAATCCTTCAACTGACCACCACACCTCTCAATCCTAGCCGCGAGTCCTCGTCCTCTAAATCCTTTAACCGACCACCACACCTCTCAATTCTAGCCGCGAGTCCTCGTCCTCTCAATCCTTCAACCGCAAGTCCTTCTACGAAATCCTTCTCCATCGCCAGATTATAAACAATTACATTGGATAACGCCACACAACAACCACAATCTCTTTTCTTCAATCACTTATTAAACTTGTTATATCAAAACCCTAGCTCGCATTCGCCACTTTTTGAACCTGCCTCCGCTGTGCCTTCCGTCGTGCCTTGTTCGCGGCTGAACAGGTAACTTACCTCACATTTATTTTCATTGTTGTTTTCGTTGTTGTTGTTGTTGAAATTTTTTTGTTTCTCCTTCATGTTGTCAGCATGTGATATTTTGTGTGTGCTGATTTTGGGAGTCGGTGGATATGAATACTGTAATTGCAATTGCCTCCTTTTAAATTTTGAATTGGAGTTTGTATTCTTATGGGAATTTTTGTAGATGTGCAATTTGGTGCTGTATTTTCTAGGAATTGACTTCAATGTGCGATGGAACCTCTTTGAGTTTCTGGTGTCGTCTTAATTTTGTTGTTTTCTTGGTGGAGAAATGTGATGGTTGTTACAATGTATGCTTTGTTGGGAGAGGAGGCTTTGTGCCACTCGTTGAATGAGGTTTGCTCTCTGTTTATATCATTCGCCTGAGGGAAGTATTAATACTGAGTTTGCAAGTTTTATAGAGAAAAAAATAAGTGATATTGTTCATAGGTACACTAAGGCTTTATTTCTTTTCCATTTTCTCTTTAACAAGTTCTTGATTTTAGTCATAATCTCATTTCTTTTCTCTTTTCATTTTTATAATTTAATTTTTTACAGAGCACCACTTAACGACTCAACATGCAATTTCTGATGTTAAAATTTTATTTGCTGGCAAGAAAGTCAATTCTATTTCATATGGTTTTTAATTTATCTGTAAATTTCTAGCAGTGTTGGGTTTTGCTTTCAGATTTGTGTTCATGGTTTGAAACACAATAATTGTATCATCTCCTTCTTCACCATTGTTTTGTAATTTAATTCATCTGCTCTTGTCGTCGTTATTCTTATATTGTTTATAATCTCAACTGTGAAATCTATGGCAGAGAGAGGTTACAACTGTGATTTATGGGCGCAAAGAATTGAAATCACTTGTGCATATTTCTGGACAGCTTGACTTTGTGAAACGCGTGATATGTGAAATTCTGGTACAGATGTGTGATGTCTTTGTGCAATGTCACAACATCGCAATCTGCTGAACAAGGCAATAATAGAAACAGTAAATAACACACTGAATTCTTCACCCAGTTCAGTTCACCAACCTACATCTGGGGGCATACCAAGCCAGGAAGGAAGTCCACTATTAGTAGTATCAAATTACAGACTCAACAGACCAGTTGACAATCTACCTAATTCAATCACTACCCAATGACCCTTCTATCTAAGTCCTCCCTAGATAAGAGACTCCATCTCACTTCCTATAATCACAATGATGTCTAGCAGTCAACTACACCGTCACTGCATCAACAGCTTGATTACCAAAATTGTACAACCATAGAAGACACCCTTCCATGACACCCTTTGGAGTTGCTTCAAAGCTTCCTCCAAGAACAATACCAAACTCAAACTCATTACCTACAGGTTTCTGAGTTACACACAGTGACCATCTCACAACCCGAGTGGTTCACTTAGACAAAGCCCTAAAGATCTACATCTTGGACCCGTACCTATTCTAGGTTACAAGCAATCTATTTATAACATAATCCCAACTGGATTTGGGCCTTCAAATCATATCATATCTTCTGTAACAAATCTTCTTCTAAATAGATCTTCAATCATATCTTCAATTAAATCTTTAATTATTAACTCTGAATATTCTCCATATCTTTATGCTTTAAATGCGCAACAAACTGATCTTCACTTTTTAATTCAGCTGCAAGATCTTCTCCACACAAATAGGCAAGATCTTCTCCACACAAATAGGAACAATTCTCCATGTCTATTTGCATGAAAATAGCAACAAGATCTGCTCCACATTTGATTGTAACAGAATATATCTATTCCATGATATTCTCCTGCAATCTCTCAATCAGATCTTATCCTTAACAAACTTGCACAGGCGCAACCCAAAAACTTACCAAACTGATGTTCTGTCATCTGATGTTATGACATCGGGTTTGACATCAGCACAAAACTGCAACCCTTAAAAACTTAACATAACCAAAATGTTAACTAAACATAACAAGGCTGTTAAAAACTCATGTTGAAACATAAACCATGACATCAACATTGTTTTACCAAAATTCTAGCCAACTACAAGAATTAACAATCTCCCCTTTTAGCTAATTTTGGCTAAAACAATTTCAGCCTACATCAGAACAACTTGCAGCAGAAACAAACACTTTCACATCAGCATAGGGCAAACTCCCCCTCAAACCAAGAACCAACTCACAGCTGTTCAAACACTCTCCCCCTCAACTGCTGCACCATATCAGAAAAGGCTTCACAACCACACCTTGGCAACCACTAGGCTAACTCTCCCCCTTTTTAGCCATAATTGGACAAACTCTGAACATAGCAGCAAGCACAAAAAAATTCCAAAGGCAAACTCTGAATCAGAACAAAACCCAGACTCAGCAGCTACTACTGTACATTCTCTCCCTATCGAAGATAACCAGTGCTCCTTTGCAAGAAGAACACCTTAAATGAATGGAAAACATAAGACTCATCTTCATGTCTTCAAGAGCGCACCCTCAACACACCTGCTGAACGCATTCACTTAATGCTTAATCCTCAAACAATCCACATACCAGAACTCACATGATTCCCTCTTGGTTTGTTATCTTCTCAAGCTCCAAAACTCACATCGTGCCAAGTTGATTAACTTCTCTCTGTAATATCCACAGGAATGATCACAATGAACTCCTTGATCACAACATTTGAAAAATCCAGTCATAGTCTTCATTCATCCAGTCAGGAATGCTTCACACAATCATCCACAAGTTATGAAGCACACACACAATGCCTTCCACTGAACTCACACACCAAGACAAGTGTGACATCTCCCATCAACAAAGACCCTCACAAAGTAATTCCAAAATCTGCACAAATAAAATCGTCCTTCAGTCTCCCCCACAGAAGCATGTGCGCATATGATTCAAACAATTAGCTTCACATGGCTAAAACCATTCATGTCCACACCAACATGTCATCCAACAGCCTGATGTCATAACATGTTATCTGACATTATCTCCTCACAAGAGGCAATCAATCTCCACAAGCTTGATCAGCATGCAAGCTTCACAATATATGCACCTTTGCTACAGAATCCATAGACAATTACTCCCCCTGTCATGGTTAACTAAAGCTCTATATGGAGATGAACATTTGAGCACACTTGCTGAGCACTTTCACATATTGTACTTTCACTCTATGAGAACACATTCAATTATCCTGACTGGTATGACACTGCTCACAGACTCCACAAATTATCAGCTTTACTGAGATCTAATTTCTTCAAGAGACACTTGTAGCACAAAAAGAACAGCTCTTTAAAAAAACTTTCTGATCAGATCACATCATATGACACAATTCCTCTGCCATCATTACATTCAAAAATTAGTAGTCATGCTTTGCCAGAACATACTACTACAAACAAGCTCAGAATCTCCACATTCTAATCCACATAGTCAGAAACACCTCTTCTGACAATAATGCTTGAGCATCCATCTCCACATGAAGTTACCATTAGGCTATTCGTGAGGAACATAAGAATCACCATCCTCCTTCAAACAAACTGTTAGATAAGGATCAAAGTCACATAGATCCCCCAACTCTCCAAAAGCAGGCATTCCTTATCATACTCTTCATCTTCAGATTTCCAAGCAATCAATACCTGATCTACTTCAGTCTTCTCTACATTTCCCATCCAAGGCAGACCTTCTACTTCATCATTCTCCCGTATGACTATGTAGACGCTCCTTAGGCATAATGTATGCACCAAACTCCAGAACCAGAACCAAATCATCCTTCATCAAGGATATTCAACCAGATAATGTCCCAACTAAGATATCATCACCATGATTCTTGATATGCTCCACCAACTGGACTTACAATAGCATATAATCCAAACTGAAGATCTTCACATAACACTGCGTCATCAAAGAGAGCTTCAGACACCCAGAGAGAAATAAACTCTCATCCACCAAAAGAAGGTATCTTCCATCCTCAACCTAGAACTTCTACCACAAGCTCCAAGAGAATTAGAACCTCCTTACGTTTTCAACTAAATACTCTTCTGCACAAGAGCAATCAGTTTCAAGCATCCTGCTTGAATGCATATAATGAAACCAACCAAATTCCGCCTTTTGATTGATCTCAATCTTCTTCAGAACTCCCACAAGATATCCTGATCCACCAATGAAACCAGATCTTCAAGTCACATGAACTACTTGCTCCATAGAAAGACATCTTGGATCCACCAAGCCTCTTCGTCATGTAACATCTTCTCAAACCACAGCTCCCGCAAACTGTATGAGACAGACCTTTTCGAAGCATCCATAACTTCCATTACTTTAGATCACCTCTATCTTAAGCTGATGTGCCATATCACCAGCTGAGACTTCTGATGTTAAGTTAGATGTCAAAACATTATGATATCCAACTGTTGAATTCAGCTCTTCCTTCTGCCACTTAGAAGAACCTCCTCCCTTTGCAGAAACAGATTTCCATGCTCTCATAGACTTGATTCAACAATCAAGTTTGAGTAGACAACCTTCATCCTGCTCAGAAACTCCAAAGACTTCAAACCTACCACATCTGAATCTTCAGAAACTAAGTAGTCCAAGACTACCCCATAGCAATACTCAAGAATATCACTTCCCTTAGTAGAGCTGTCAGTAGAAAGCCAGAGATAACTGCCACTTATCCTTGACTTTCACAACTAGAGCAAACACCATGCTCAAAAAAACTGATCCAAGCTGTAACCATCAAGATGTGATGTCTTCATATCTTTCAGCCTTAAAACCAACAACTTGTCTGACTTGAGATGTTGGATGTCATCAACATTCCACAATTTGCCTCTCATAATCCAAACACATCCCAGACTCTTTGGATGATACTCCATAGTCACCAATCAACCCCACCAGTTGATTCAACTCCAAAGTGCTTAACCCTTGAAAATACTTCAAAACAACCACATAGAGAAAGGTAAACTCTCAACACTTCTGCAGTCCTGCACTTTTACCTCAGACATATACATAGTCTCCCGTCAATGTATATTGTCGTTAGTTGAATGCATGACCTTATCAAAAGCAGACAAATACTCAACTATTGTCAAGCTATTTATCACAATATACAACATTTGATCTGGTCTGACATACTTTTCCTGCAGACTAGATGCACTAGGATCCCTCTTTTGCTAATCCACACCACTGATCACTTTAGAATAGGTAAGTGGCTTGACCTGACACTTCACCATGAGCACAACTAACTTTCTTTGACTGAGAAAACAAAGAACTGAAATGATGTTTCAACATCAGTTCCAACATCAGTCTATATCACATAGTAACTTGAATAACACACTTTTCCAGAAGCTTCTTCTTATAAGCACAAGGTACAAACCTCTTGTCTAACCAAAGAGTAATACCTGTCATCCTTCTGCATACCATCCATAACCCTGAAGGAGCTTATGCAAATACTACTTGACCACCGGCTGAAATACCCTGCTACTGCACACAAACTCTTTTTCCTTTCTCTTCAACCAGCTCCTGCTGAAATGCTTACTGAACAACATCTCAAAAATTGTTCAACTTCAGTGATCCTTCTAAGCAGCTACACTCTAATAGGTCTTGACTTAGTATTTACCATAAACTGCTACTGTGAAGCACGATGTCGAGACATTAGAATTGACATATTAAGCTCAGCTTCTTTCCACAAATAAGCTTAAGAGTTGACTGATCAAGATCTTCACTCCCGCATGAAAACTTTGACAGTGAGACTCTTTTGCTTTGGCTTTACCTTCTTCTTTCACCATCATAGTACTGAGCAGACTAGTCTTCTACTTCTGATCCTTCCACCCACAAGGCTGATGCTAACACCAATTCCAATTGACCAAGGGCTGATTGACATATTAAGCTCATCTTCTTTCTTGATGAATCTCCATACCTCCCAGATGCCTCCTCTTCCAAGTCAGGAGTAGGTTCCAAACAGTCGTGATCAACACATTTGTTTAGCCCCCAAGCATCTGTTATGTCACACTCTACCTTTAACACATCCCAGAGATTGACTTTGGAGGCAAAAAAAAAAACGCTTCTAACTTTCTTCAGACCCCTTTTCAACAAGCTCATATACGAGTTCCTTTATGAGTGGACTTGGGATGAACCACAAGTATCTTTGGCAACTCTACTACGCTAGTTGAAGATATCCTCAAATATCACCTCACCAAGTGATACAGCATGTTGCAGCCTTAACTCAAAACCACCAGGAATTTTCCATCAGATAAAAATATGCAGCGGAACACACACCAGAAAACTCCTTTGCAACCTTCAGGCAAAACCCTGTACAAACACGACACTCCATAGGTTTGAAACTAAGTCAAACCACACAGCAGTTCACCACCAAAGTTACAAGCCTGATAACAATAGACAGGTTCAATACACACCCTGTCATGAACAGTTCATCCTCCACTTCAAGGGATCATACAAAAATCTCTATGAACTGATCAAGTCCATACACCATCTCAGCAAAACTATCTTCCTTGCTCATGAACCAGAAAGTATCTTCCCTAGATCTCATCCAGAAACAGACAGGATGCCTGCTCTGATACCAATTGAAATTCTGGTACAGATGTGTGATGTCTTTGTGCAATATCACAACATCGCAATCTGCTGAACAAGGCAATAATAGAAACAGTAAATAACACACTGAATTGTTCACCCAGTTCGGTTCACCAACCTACATCTGGGGGCATACCAAGCCAGGAAGGAAGTCCACTATTAGTAGTATCAAATTACAGACTCAACAGACCAGTTGACAATCTACCTAATTCAATCACTACCCAATGACCCTTCTATCTAAGTCCTCCCTAGATAATAGACTTCATCTCACTTCCTATCATCACAATGATGTCTAGCAGTCAACTACACCGTCACTACATCAACAGCTTGATTACCAACAACTGTACAACCATAGAAGACACCCTTCCATGACACCCTTTGGAGTTGCTTCAAAGCTTCCTCCAAGAACAATACCAAACTCAAACTCATTACCTACAGGTTTCTGAGTTACACACAGTGACCATCTCACAACCCGAGTGGTTCACTTAGACAAAGCCCTAAAGATCTACATCTTGGACCCGTACCTATTCTAGGTTACAAGCAATCTATTTATAACATAATCCCAACTGGATTTGGGCCTTCAAATCATATCATATCTTCTGTAACAAATCTGCTTCTAAATAGATCTTCAATCATATCTTCAATTAAATCTTCAATTATTAACTCTGAATATTCTCCACATCTTTATGCTTTAAATGCGCAACAAACTGATCTTCACTTTTTAATTCAGCTGCAAGATCTTCTCCACACAAATAGGCAAGATCTTCTCCACACAAATAGGCAAGATCTTCTCCACACAAATAGGAACAATTCTCCATGTCTATTTGCATGAAAATAGCAACAAGATCTGCTCCACATTTGATTATAACAGAATATATCTATTCCATGATATTCTCCTGCAATCTCTCAATCAGATCTTATCCTTAACAAACTTGCACATGTGCAGCCCTAAAACTTACCAAACTGATGTTCTGTCATCTGATGTTATGACATCGGGTTTGACATCAACACAAAACTGCAACCCTTAAAAATTTAACATAACCAGAATGTTAACTAAACATAACAAGTCTGTTAAAAACTCATGTTGAAACATCAACCATGACATCAACATTGTTTTACCAAAATTATAGCCAACTACAAGAATTAACAATATGTATTGACGATGATGTCCCATCTGATGCCTCATCTGCTCAGCATGGATGGAAACTCATTTCCTTTTCTGATGTTAAGAAGCTTGGTAGAGAAAATCCTATTGAGGCTGATTTACCCCTTTCAGCTGATGTTGGAGTTATAATGTACACAAGTGGAAGTACAGGGTTGCCTAAGGTTAGAAGCATCTTTGAGGGATGCAATTATTCTAGCAGAAAATTTTCTTATAATATATTATATATCCTATACACATAAATTGTTACAGAAGTAATTTCATATTTTATGTGGCTTTATATGGATTTTTTTCTTCTGAATTAGTGTTTTGTGGTTTATCAAATGGCAAATGACAATAGAAAAAAAGGCTATTTGGCTTCAACCCAATGTAAGCGTGGTGTAAATTATAATTCTATATTTAATTTTATCATAAGTATTCACTAATTATGCCATTCATTTGTAGACAAGGCGACAACGTAACTCTATTGATTATGGGTACTATGTGATGAAAAATAAGCTGGATATTGTCTCTGCCAATATAACTGAGTCTTGGATGTAGGTAATAAAAATAACATCATTGCTATTCTTACACCCTTTCCTACACCTACACCGTATTTCCGTACGGTACGGACGACACTGTTCATGTACGAACGGTACTATTCACCGCACGGATATATACTATTCATGTACGGAAATACGCTATTGTTCATGTACGGACGACACTATTTACCGTACGGACATGTACTGTTCATGTACGGACTGCACTATTCACCGTCCGTACATACGATGTAGGTGTAGGGTGGGTGTCAAAATATCATTTTCCTAAAAATAACTTTACTTTGTTATTTACTTTGCGTTTTGCAGCTTAATGTGAATTTTCAAATAATAACTTTATATTGTTATTTACGTAATGTAGGTATTTGATGACCCAACAGAATTAACATAAGATGATTTGTATGATTTGTGACTCTGTTGGGCAACATGTTTCTTTGAGTTATATAAATATTAAGCTTTATCTGGTAAGTTATATAGAATTGTCTATATATATATATATATATATATATATATATATATATATATATATATATATATATATATATATTATTTGAGTTTCTTGACTTTGGTGTTGTCTGCTGATATTAATTGGTGTTATTATTTATTGTCAGCAAATGTGATTTTGGTGTTGTCTACTGAAGTTACAACTCATCTTCTTGTGGATTGCATGTTGGTAATTCAAGTGTGGGAAATGACTTATAAATGGTTGGATATTTTTGTATGTTTTCACAGGTTTTGTTGTTGTAGTAGTTCACCGTGTAAATATACTTATAATTTTGTACACCTGTGTGTATCCTAGATTAGTACTTTTGTAAATCAATTATTCATTTTGAAGAATATGTGCATCCTACCTATTTGGTGCAATGAAATTAACAGGTTGGTTGGAAAAATATGAAAAATTAGATACCAAATAGCGACTTAAATGTGGTCTGTGTGATGTTGGAAAAATATGAAAAAATAAGTACCAAAAAAAATTACAGGGATTCCACCTCGATTCCGCTAAAAAATAGTCTAATTTTTTAAGAAAGATAGCATACATATTACATCGGACGTGCCTTGTAACCGATGTAAAAATCTATATTTTACATCGGGACAGAAAGGCAACCGATGTAAAAACCTATATTTTACATCGGGGCAGAAATGCAACCGATGTTAAATGTGCATTTATTTAAAAAAATAAAGTTAAGCCCATATTTCACATCAGACGTAACAGTCAACCGATATAGTATATGTATTTTTCACATCGAACTATTGCTCGATGTAAAATGTCTTTGATTTACTACATCGTTTGCCTTTATATCGGACCCAAATCCAATGTAAAATGTACTTTTCACCCAATATAAAAAGTCGTCCCTGCACTAATGACCACTAAACCAACCCTTAAAAATTATATGTATAAAATAGTTAACTGAGTCATTCATTATAAAATGAAAATAATATTTTAATAAAATATTATTCTTTTTTTTTTCTTTTATTCATTTTTTTAAAATTATATAAAATGACAAACTAAATCATTCATTATAGAACGAAATAGATACTTATACATTTCTCGAAGTTTCATGACATTCTTAAAGATGACCTCTAAACAAGTAGATACTCCTTTTAAAAGAGAGAGATATCAACTCCTTAATTATTGGTTGTTACATTTGGGCCCTACGTTATTGGTTTTAGCACCTGAAGTCATGAAACCCATTTCTCGTGCATTTCCATCGCATCTGCCTTTCTGATCCTCCAATCATGTATCTTTTAATTTTAGAATTGGAAACTAAAAAATGATTTTCAGGCCATTTGGACCAGTTGTGTATTCTAGGGGCTGCAATAATGTCGTAGTCAGGTTTTAGTTGCGAGGAGAGTTGTATGCAACTTGTGTTGTGATGTTTTACGTATTTAAAATATTCAAATAAACTGAGATCAAGGAAAGTGATGAATCAGTCTAGGTTCGGATAATGCTCGGTCGTGATGCAATGTTTAAAAGTTTAGATAAAACGCATTTTTATATGCCATTGCCGTCCTCTGCTACAGATGTGGAAAAAGTCATATAAATAACTCTTTCATACATATCCCTTACTATGACCACTTCACACATATCTTACTATGAAGTATTTATTTCAATAAGTTTTAAGATTTGTTTAAAAATAAAATTTTACAGAAATTCACTACACTGTAAAATTATTTTATATTGTCATAACTGTTAGTCGTATCTTAAACAATGTGAACTTTATTTCAATAAGTTTTAAGATTTGTTTAAAAATAAAATTTTACAGAAATTCACTACACTGTAAAATTATTTTATATTGTCATAACTGTTAGTCGTATCTTAAACAATGTTTCACATGTATTTTAGTTATGTCTAAAATAATAGCAAGGGATAGTTGTAAAAAAATATTTATATTGACAATATATTACTTTCAATAATCAAAAATAAAATAAAATTCTTTCGAAAAATAAAATAAATCTAATATATTTAGTAAGTACTCGATCAATCCAATTAACTAAGACTTATTATGTTGATCCCAAAGTCAACCTTATTGATCAACTATGTGAACACGTATATTATTCTATTCTAGTTTCATTCAATGTAACGAAAAGTTGAATAAGAAGACCCGTTTGAAGACTTGGAATATCCTCTTTTATTGAATTTTTCAAAAGAATTAAGTCTATCTTGAATACAGAATATCAACCTTTACGGGAAAAGAAAAATAAAGTGGCATTTTACTTATCTTTTTTCTTTTTCAATTGTTATTTATTTCTTCTTTGCTCTTTCATACGTTTGCTAACGAAGACCCACTTATTTTTATGAAAGTCTATTTTAACAAACGTCAACTAAAAAATCTTTAAATGCACCTTAAAGTGCACGCTATTTGTTAAAATATTAGATTAAATTTGATTGAATTTAATATTTAAATATAATCCAAGTTGTGTTTGGCTAAACCCAATTAAGGTGGTATATAAATAGTCTTAGTTTGTATTATTATTTACACAATTCAATAATACAAATCTTTATTTCCTTATTCTCTATTTATTCTCTCCTCACTAAAAGTGTCTCACGCACTAACAAATTGGTATCCAGAGCTTTCGGTTATTATTCTTGATCGAGTTTTCAAGAACTTCACGTCAGAGATCGTGTTTCCAAGGCAAGTGAATCAACCGCTGCAAAGATGGCTGGCGATAAGAGCATTCCAAATTCCCTTCCAATGCTTGACGACAAGAATTGGATCCGATGGAAAAAAACAGATGCAATCCTTATTTGGCTTCCATGATACCCTAGAAGTGGTTACCGGCGGCGTTCCTGTGTTGGCTAAAAATGCAATCGAAGAACAGAAAAAAGCCCACAAAAAAAGAAAGATTGTAAGGCTGCTTATTGCATTCAGACGACGGTCGATGTTGCTAACTTCGACAAAATCTCTCATGCTGAAACGGCGAAGGAGGCATGAGATATTCTGGTGAAGTATTATGAAGGAGGTGAGAAAGTCAAGGTTGTCAAGTTGCAAACCTTGCATCGACAATATGAGTTGTTGTCGATGGGAGAAGACGAAAAAGTTGCAGAATATGTGTCGAAGGTTCAGAAACTCGTCCATCTCATGAAAGGTTGTGGCGAAACCATAACTGATAAGATGATAGTTGTGAAGGTAATGAGAACGTTGACCTCTCACTTTGATCACGTTATCGTAGCTATTCAAGAAACCAACAATCTTGAAACCCTAAAAGTGGAAGATTTGGTTGGTTCGTTGGAGGCGCATGAGATGAGGATTGTCGAAAGAAAGGGAGTTCAGGATTCAATATAAGCACTGCAGGCTTAGTCATGGAAAAAGAATGGTGGTTCCAACAAATTCAAAGGCAAAGTCGACAAGACTCAAGGAAAGAAGTCTTGGTCGAACCCTCACAAGAATTAGGTCGAAGATAGAGCTTCTGAATCCTCGAAAAGAGGAGGAGGAAACTATCGAAAGGACAAAGAAGATAAGAAAGATATACAGTGTTATAACTGTGAAAAGTGGGGTCATTTGGCCAAACATTGTTGATACAGGAAAATTAATGGATCGAAAAAAGGCAAGGACGAAGGAGTGAACCTTGCACGCCAAGATTCAGATGATTCTGAAGGTGGTATGGTGGTTATGGCTGCAGTGGCAGATAACCATGTCGAATTTAAGATTTGGTTCCCCGACTCAGGCTGCTCAAATCACATGACTGGTCGAATGGAGTGGTTGGCAGATTTTGACGAGTCGAAGAAGAGCAAGGTAAAGCTTGCTGATAACAGTTCATTGCAAGCAGAAGTTACTGGCAACATAGTTTTTCAACTGAGTAATGGAGCGAAAGCTATGATTAGAGATGTGTTCTATGTACCTGGAATGAAGTGCAACCTGTTAAGTGTTGGGCAACTGGTCAAAAAAGGCTTCTTAGTTGTCATGAAAGATGGAGTTTTGAAATTATTCGACACCCAGAACAATTTGGTCTTGAAATCTCCGTATTTGAAGAACAGGATGTTTAAGACCATGATCAGTTCGACTGAAGTACAATGTCTAAAAACTGTTGTCGACCACAAGGATAGTTGGTTGTGGCATTTGAGGTTTGGACATTTGAACTTTCGATCACTCAATCAACTGATTACTCAAGATATGGTATCTGGTATTCCAAGTCTTGAGATGCCTGACAAACTCTGTGAAGGTTGTTTAATCGGAAAGCAATCCAGAAATTCTTTCGTTTCGACTATGCCAATGAGATCATCCTACATACTCAAAGTTATACATTCAGATGTATGTGGTCCGTTTGAAGAACATACCATTGGTGGAAACATATATTTTGTTTCGTTTGTCGATGAGTTTAGTCGAAAGCTATGGATCTATATGATCAAGAGAAAGGATGAAGTATTTGAAATTTTTAAGAGATTCAAGATGCTTGTCGAAAACCAGAGTGAGAAGAGGATCAAAGTTCTGCGAACCGATCGAGGAGGCGAATACACTTCGAAGATGTTTGAAAAATTATGTGCAGAACATGGTGTTTATCACGAGGTAACTGCTCCTTATACTCCTTAACATAATGGAATTGCTGAAAGAAGAAACATAACCATATTGGATATAGCGAGATGTATGCTCAAGCAGAAGAATTTGCCAAAATCTTTATAGGGTAAAGCTGTTTCGACTGCAGTTTATATCCTGAACAGGTGCTCTACCAAGCAATTGAAGAACAGGGTTCCTAAAGAAGTGTGGAGTGGAAAACGACCATCAGTGAGTCATCTGAAGGTGTTTGGCTCTATGTGTTACAAGCATGTTCCTGATGCAAGAAGAAGGAAGCTTGATGACAAGAGTGAACCTAAGATTCTGGTAGGATATCATAAGACTGGTGCATACAAGCTATTCAATCCAAATTAATGAGAAGATTGTGTTGAGTCGAGATATTGTGATTGATGAAAATTCTGCCTGGGATTAGAATTCTAGTAATTCAATTAACAAGCCATTGATGAGCTCTGATTTCGACGAAGAAACTGATGAAGTCGAAGTTAAAGGAATTGTTGAGAATCCAGTCGAAGTCGAAGTAGAAGCAGTTGCTGACATTCCCAACACAGAGGTTGTGGCTGAAACAAGCCAAAGACCTCGGCGAAATAGAGTTCCTCCAACAAGACTTCATGATTATGAAGTGACTGGTGATGATGAAGTCACACCAAATGAAGAATTAGTTCATTTTGCTTTACTTGCAGGTGTTGAACCAATCAACCATAACAAAGCTTTAAAAACTCAACAGTGGAAGTTAGCTGTGCTCGAAGAGTTACAGGCAATCGAAAGAAACAACACTTGGGAGTTAGTCGAGTTGCCAGCACATACAAAAACAATCTAAGTAAAGTGGGTGTTCAAGTTAAAACACAATGCTGATGGGTCGATAGCAAGACATAAAGCAATATTAGTAGCTCGAGGGTTTCTTCAAAGACAAGGACTTGACTACTCTGAAGTATTTGCTCCAGTAGCAAGACTGGAGACTGTTCGACTAGTGGTAGCATTGGCATGTAACTGAGGTTGGTCGACATTTCACTTAGATGTGTGTTAGGTGCTAAAAAGTGTTAATATT
This sequence comes from Lathyrus tuberosus, assembly GCA_022829125.1. Lineage (NCBI taxonomy): Eukaryota > Viridiplantae > Streptophyta > Magnoliopsida > Fabales > Fabaceae > Lathyrus > Lathyrus tuberosus. Next base: position 13,682,064 of record JALAZF010000066.1, on the reverse strand, counting down.
TAGATTAGTTTTTAGCACCTTTTTGTGAGCTTTATTTGTAAATCCATGCCTTTTCCCATTGTTTCCGTTTATAACCGTTTTCTAGTTAATTTCGTTATTTGTCGTATCTATTTAACTTTTGTGTTTTTATTGCAGATTTTTACATAGAAGGGTGTGGTATTTTTTCATAAGCGCGCTCAACGCTCTTTTAGGCGGTTTAACTTTTAAGTGGAGCCCGCTCAGCGGGCGACTGCGCGCTCAGCGCGCTTCGCGAAACTCAGCCCCTTTATAAAGGGGTTTTGATCAGAATTTGCTCTCTCTCTATTACATTCTGAGATCAAAGTATATTACACTGTAGCACTTCATTTTTGGAAGATAAAAAGCATCATTTTGTCGATAAGATCGTCGTTGATGCTCGTTTCTCTTCTCCCGATTCTTGTTGATCAAGCTACCATGAATATGTGTAGCTAATTTCTCTTTTGTGTCAAGGTTAGATGTAAGTAAACCTTTACTTTGTATGTATATGGATTGATCCTATTTTGTGAACTCTTGGATTATGAATGTATGATGATAAACCTTGTTTTTATGTTTATTCTTTGTGTTGGTTCATGATTGAGAAATATGCTCCAACTCTTTACCTAGGTTTGTCATCCATCAATGTACATTGGCTAGAGATAGCAATGTGTGTAGATGTTCACCAAATATTGAACTTTAATGTTGTCATTTTGATAGTTTGTGTGAGAAATCAACAAAGGATCAAAATGGCAAAACTCACAATATGTGTTAGAGATAAACATATTGGGAGGATATGTGATTGTATTTATCATTTAACCGAGTTCATTAGCTCATCGATTATATACGTACAAAGTGGTTTGTTGAACCCTAACCTTGACATGCTTTTATAAACCGTTAAAACAATCCTTTACCGCTTTTAATTAAATTTGAATGCAACCGTTACGAAAACAACCTAAAACCCCTTGTTACTTTAAAGTTTGAAACGTTACGACTGTAGAACGGCGGTAATATCACGAACAATCTCTGTGGAATGATAACACTAAACCCGAACTCTATTTCTATTTCAACAAATTGGCGCTGTTGCCGGGGATTGTAAATTGATATTGCAAGCATTGCAATAGTTGTGAAGTTTTAGACTTGTTACAATTTTTCTTGTGCTTGTTGATTTGTTTTGTTTAGTGTGCAGACTTGGTTTATGCGAGGGAAATTACCGGCGAACCAACTTCTTTTCAATCCTGAGATTGAAAGAACCGCTCGTAGGCTCAATAGCAGAACTAGACGGAGGAGGCAACTTGCGAGTCAAAGACAAGAGCAAGAAGGAAGTTCTACTACAACACCACCACCATTCCCACCAATCATGGCTGGAGCACCACCTCCACCTCCCGCATCCACACCTTGTGTGAACAGTCCACGACACACCGCTCAGTTTGCCAACAACAATCAAGGAAGGCAAGCCGAGATGAAAACTGGAACTTTGAACTTGTTGTATGGAAGTCTATTCACCGGAATGGACCATGAAGATCCTTTTGCGTTTCTCACAAAATTCTATGAGATTGCATTAGCGGCCGGTGTAGATCAAGCACAAGAGTTACCTCTCTTTAAAAGATTATTTCTGCATGCTTTGCTTGGCAAGGCAAAGGATTGGTACCTCGATCAAACTCCCGCCGTGATGACCGATTGGAATGTCTTGGAGGAAAAATTTATTGAACGGTTATTCTCTCATAACCGTTTCATGGAGTCAAAAACAGCAATTTCAGTGTTCTCTCAAGGCACTAATGAATCCCTCAACGAAGCATGGGAACGATTCAAGTCCATGCTTCGCAAATGTAAAGGTCACGGGTTTGATGATTTAACACAAATTCATATCTTCAAGAATGGTCTCCAACCAAATTGCAAGACATTATTGGATGCCACTTCGGGAGGAAGTATGTTGTCAAAGAGTGCCGAGGAAGCAACTGATATTATTAATAGAATGACTCTAAACGATCTTCAAAGTCAAAGTCGGGGCAACTCTCAAAAGAAGCCCGGTGTTCTTGAATTGGGAACTAACGATGCAATCCTTGCGCAAAACAAGCTCATATCTCAACAAGTGGAACTTTTGACTCAACAGATTAAAGAATTGAAGGAACCTAGCAAGAGTAAGCAAGTAGCTTGTTGTGAACTTTGTAAAGGGGAGCATGACACCGGATTTTGTCCTCCTCCGGGTTTTGAAGAAGTAAACTATATAGCAAATCAAAGGGATTATCAAGGTAGACAACAACAACCTTACCAACAACAACACAATTCTCAACAAAATTATCAAGGAAATCAAGGATTTCAACCGCGAGCAAATTATCAAAATAATCAAGGTTATGGTGCCGGTCCTTCAAACCGGAAAAATCCGTATCAACCTCCACCACCTCCGTTTGCTAGCTCTAAATTGGAAGACACTTTGACTCAATTCATGCAAATGTCTATGGCCAATCAAAAGAGTAGTGATGCGGCGATTAAGAATCTTGAAAACCAAGTGGGGCAACTTGCTAAGCAAATTGTCGAACAACAATTGGGTCCTTCCTTTTCCGCGAATACTCAAGTGAATCCTAAGGAGCATTGCAAGGCGATTGTTACTAGAAGTGGGAGGGAGTTAGTGAAAGAAAAGGAGGAAAATGTGGAGGAAGAAAAACTTGATGGTCTTGTGGAGGATTATAGTGATGAGGAAGTAGTTGAAAATAAAAGTGAAAATGAAGGTGTAGTTGAAAATAAAAGTGATGAAATGGTTGAAGTTGAAAATAATAGTGGTGAGGAGTTGAAGAAAAAGGAGAGAGTTAGGAGAGTTAAGAAGGGAAAGGAACTAGTGAGCGCTATTCCGATCCAAAACTTACCATATCCTCATGCTCCTTCAAAGAAGGAAAATGAGAGGCACTATGCACGTTTCATGGACATTTTCAAGCAGTTACAAGTTAACATTCCGTTTGCCGAAGCTTTGGAACAAATGCCAAAGTATGCAAAGTTTATGAAAGACATTCTCACGAAGAAGCGGAGGTATTCGGAACCGGAAACTATTGTTCTTGATGCGAGTTGTAGTGCAATCATCCAAAGAACTCTTCCTAAAAAAGAAGTTGATCCGGGGCGTGTGACTTTGCCGGTCACCATTGGTGACGTCTATGTTGGGAAGGGCTTAATCGATTTGGGCTCAAGCATTAATCTTATCCCATTGTCCATTGTAAAGAAGCTTGGGAACATTGAGATGAAAGCCATTCGTATGACTTTGCAATTGGCCGACAAGTCCACAACTCACCCTCATGGGTTAGCTCAAGATGTCTTGGTAAAAGTTGACAAATTTTTCTTCCCGGTTGATTTTGTTCTTATCGACATGGAGGAAGATGAAGATGCACCTTTAATTCTTGGCCGACCATTCATGAAAACCGCCCGAATGATGATTGATGTGGATGACGGTTTAATGAAGGTGAGGGTTCAAAATGAAGAGGTTTGTTTTGATCTTTTCGAAGCTATGAAACATTCAAAAGATAAACATGATAGCTTTCAGATCGATGCAATTGAAGAGGCGACTTTGGAGGTTTCTAAGCATGTACATGAAATTTCTCCTTTGGAAATGGCTCTTAATGATTCTTTTGAAGTGTTTTCCGAAGAAGAAGAAAGAGCTCTTGAAGAGTGTTTAAAAGAGCTTGAATCCCTCAAAGAGTTGCAACCATGGGAGGTAGAATCGGAAGAGTTAAAAAAGGATGTGAAAGTTGAGAAGTCACCACTTGAATTGAAGGTTTTGCCTTCCAATTTAAAATACGCGTTTCTTGATGACGGTGGTAACAAGCCGGTTATCATTAGTAACGTTTTGTCTAAAAACGAGGAAGGCCGTCTAATTCATGTTTTGAAGAAAAACCAAGATGCTATAGGTTGGGTCCTTTCCGATTTGAAAGGAATTAGCCCGGCTTATTGCATGCATCGTATCTTGATGGAAGAAGATTTCAAGGCGGTAGCCCAACCGCAACTCCGCTTGAATCCAACAATGAAAGAGGTGGTGAGAAAAGAAGTGGTTAAGCTATTGGAAGCCGGTATGATTTACCCGATTTCCGATAGCCCTTGGGTTAGTCCTGTCCATGTTATGCCAAAAAAGGGAGGAATGACCGTGATTCGTAACGAAAAAAATGAGTTGGTTCCGACAAAAAAAGTGACGGGGTGGAGGATGTGCATTGATTATAGACGGCTCAACACCGCGACAAGAAAAGATCATTTTCCATTACCGTTTATGGACCAAATGTTAGAGAGGTTATCCGGGCAGCAGTTCTATTGTTTTTTGGAGGGATATTCGGGGTATAACCAAATTGCGGTTGACCCGGCGGATCATGAGAAGACGGCCTTTACGTGTCCCTTTGGCATTTTTGCGTATCGGAAGATGCCTTTTGGTTTATGTAATGCGCCGACAACTTTCCAACGGTGTGTTCAAGCTATATTTGCCGACCTTATAGAAAAGACGATGGAAGTGTTCATGGATGACTTTTCGGTTTTTGGAGGTTCGTTTGATTTATGCTTGACAAATTTGGAAACTATTTTAGAGAGGTGTGTGAAGACAAATCTAGTGTTGAATTGGGAGAAATACAACTTTATGGTGACGGAGGGAATTGTGCTCGGCCACAAAGTTTCGTCTAAAGGCCTTGAGGTAGATCGAGCGAAAGTTGAAGTGATAGAGAAGTTGCCTCCTCCGACCAACGTAAAAGGGATCCGAAGTTTCCTTGGGCATGCCGGATTTTACCGGCGTTTTATCAAAGACTTTGCAAAGGTGGCTAGACCATTGAGCAACTTGCTAAGCAAGGAACATGTATTTCTTTTTAACGATGAATGTCTTCATGCTTTCAAAATTTTAAAAGAAAAGTTAGTTACCGCTCCAATAATAATCGCTCCAAATAGGACTTTGAATTTTGAACTTATGTGCGATGCGAGCGATTATGCTGTTGGAGCGGTACTTGGCCAGAGGAAGGAAAAAAATTTCCATGCCATACACTATGCAAGTAAAGTTTTAAATGAGACACAAGTTAATTATGCCACAACCGAAAAAGAATTACTTGCTATTGTGTATGCGCTTGAGAAATTTAGATCCTACCTCATCGGGTCTAAAGATGTTGTTTACATCGACCATTCGGCGATCAAGTATTTGCTAACCAAACCGGATTCGAAGCAAAGGCTCATCCGATGGATCCTTTTATTACAAGAGTTTGATTTAGAAATAAAAGATAAAAAGGGTTCGGAAAATTTGGTGGCGGATCACTTGTCTCGCCTTGTGAATGTTGAGGTCACCATTGCTGAAAAGGAAATCCAAGAGGAATTTCCTGATGAAAACCTTTTTAAAGTCCAAGTTAGGCCTTGGTTTGCAGATTTTGCTAACCATAAGGCTACTGGTTGGGTGCCCGAAGACCTAACTTGGAACCAAAAAAGGAAGTTCCTTGCGGATGCTAATTACTACGTGTGAGACGACCCTTACTTGTTTAAGTTGGGAAGTGACAACCTCTTGAGAAGGTGTGTCACGAGCGATATTCTTTGGCATTGTCATAACTCGCCGTATGGAGGCCATTTTAATGGCACGAGGACGGCCACTAAAGTCCTTCAATCGGGCTTTTATTGGCCTTCTCTTTTTAAAGACGCACATCTCCATGCCAAAAGTTGTGACATGTGCCAAAGAACGGGTGGAATTGGACAACGTGATGAAATGCCTCTCCAAAACATACAAGAGGTAGAAATTTTTTATTGTTGGGGTATCGATTTCGTTGGTCCATTTCCACCATCTTTTGGTAATGAATACATGTTGGTTGCAGTTGACTATGTTTCGAAGTGGGTTGAGGCGATTGCCTCACCTAAGGCGGATGGCAAAACGGTGATAAATTTTTTAAAGAAATACATATTTTCCCGTTTTGGCACTCCTCGGGTGCTCATTAGTGATGGTGGTTCGCACTTTTGTAATACACCTCTTGAAAATGTCTTAAAACACTATGGTGTATCGCATAAGGTGGCGACCCCTTACCACCCGCAGTCGAACGGTCAAGCTGAGGTATCCAACCGTGAGATAAAAAGAATCCTTGAAAAAACCGTGTCAAGTTCGAAAAAGGATTGGTCGCAAAAATTGGACGAGGCTTTATGGGCATATCGCACTGCTTATAAAGCTCCAATTGGTCTAACTCCATTTCAATTGGTTTATGGTAAAACTTGCCATTTACCGGTTGAATTGGAGCATAAGGCTTTGTGGGCGTTGAAAATGTTAAATTTTGATAAGGACTTGGCCGGTCACAAAAGAAAAGTGCAACTTCTTGAGCTGGAAGAAATGCGAAATGCCGCATACCACTCAAGTTGGTTGTACAAGGAAAAAGTGAAAGAATACCACGATAAAAAGCTCCGGCAAAAGGACTTCAAGGCCGGACAATTGGTGTTATTGCTTAACTCTCGGTTAAGACTCTTTCCGGGAAAATTAAAATCAAAGTGGTCCGGGCCTTTTCGTGTTAAGGAAGTGAAAAACTTTGGAGCTGTTGTTATCGAAGACTTGGAAAAGAAAGACTGTTGGACCGTCAACGGTCAACGTCTGAAAATTTACCTCGTAGGGAATATCGATCGCGCTTCCAGTTCTGTTCTCCTTGATGTTCTTAATTGAGCATCTTGGACCGTCGAGCTTATCCGACGTTAAACAAGCGCTCATTGGGAGGCACCCCAACACTGTAAGCTTTTATCGTTTTTACTAGTGAATTTGCTGTTTAGACATGGTTTGTAAAAAATTGATGTTGTATGATGTTTAGGGTGATGTTTTGAACGTGTGGATGATGTCTTTTTGCTGCTGGGAGAATTTTTGATGTTGCTCTGCGCGCTCAGCGCGCAGGTAGCGCGCTCTTGAAAAAAATGAACCTATACTTCCAGGAGCTAGCGCGCTCAGCGCGCTCTTTGCCCGCTCAGCGCGGGTTGCGAATTTTTGAAAAAAAAATATATTTGATTTTCTGGGCCCACAAAGGTGTACCCGACCCAGATTAATGTTAAAGTGGCTAGGGTTCAGTAACCTTGCCTCTTTTTCTCATTTCCCTCACTTTCCCTCATTTTCTTTCCTCCAAATTTTTCAAATACTTCCTTGGATTTTCAATTCTCTACATCATCTCCCTTTCATTTTCTGCTAAGCATCATCATCCTCAAGCATTATAAGTCTTTGTTTTTGCAATTTTTCATTTTTTTTAATTAGAAACCCATTTTTGGGACATTGTTTGTAATTGTTGGATGTTTATGTTCTTCTTCTTTCCTTTGCCTTTGTATTGACGAAATTCTATGTAAGTGTTTACTTAGTATGCTTGCATGTTGGTTAGAAGTTAGAATTGTGGAAATTAGGGTATAAAATTTTAGACTTAGGGTTTGTGGAAAGGTTAATTTGCTTTGATGTTTGATTTTTATTTCTCTGTAACTGGCTGTGTAGTGAAATTAGGGGTTGTGTTTATCTTTTAGAACCATCTGTGCAGAGGGGGGTTTTTTCTGCATTTCGCAGAGCCCGCTCAGCGCGCTCTTGTGCGCTCAGCGCGCTCTGAGATTTGCAGAAAATTCCCCCTTTTCCTAATTCTGTTCTGCTATGTTGTCATTGTTCTATATATTGTTTATATAATTTAGGAATTTTAGCTTGCTGTTTTCACTAACTTGTGGTACTATTTTGTTTGTAGGTTGTTTTTCTTTTTGTTTTTCAGATGTCAGGAAGGAAGAAACAACGTGTTGGTTCGACGTCGAATCCTAACAGAAGAGCTCTCGCTGGCCAATTTGATTCAACGCGTTTTGTTGGCCTCGAGCAACAACAAAGATACGTGGAGCTTGAAAAAAGATCAATTTGGCCGGACAGGTTAATTATGATTGATCCCATTGGTCCCCATAGGAACATGAGTCATTTTGTGCAGGATGGTGCGTGGGATAAGCTTAGTTCTCCCTTTCCTGAGTACAACATTGACATTGTTAAGGAGTTCTACGCTAATGCGTTGCCGTCCGTTGGAGAGACGTTCACTTTTCAAACATGGGTTCGGGGGAAAGTAATCAATTTCTCGAGGGAGTCCATCAATACCTACCTTGGGAACCTACCTCAGCTGGGGGAAGATGACTTATGTGATTTTGGACGGACGTTGGCTCGGCGGAACTGGAATGCCGACCAACTTAGGGAGTCTTTGTGCAGACAAGGGGGTACTTACACTTTAAGTGCTGCTGGTGCTCCTCTAAAGTTTGCTAGGAGGGTGTTGGATAATGTCGCGCAGCTTGTCATGTCGGTTGTTCTTTACAACCTTCGATCGAGAAGCCACACCTCATCTATTCCCATGGAGACCGCGGCTCTAATTTTTCATTTGTGCACAGAGGGACATACCGTGGACTTTGGGCAGATTATTTCTAATGAATTGAAGAGAACTGCCACCAGTGGTACACCACTTGGAGATCGTGTGGCTTGCGCTCTTATTTATCCATGTTTGATTATGGCTTTATGCCATGAGGCGCAAGTTGCATTACCTTCCCACCCGAATGTGAAGCTCCAGATTGTAGATGATAGCTATGTCACTCGTCATTGTATGGGGGCGATTGATTTTGAGCAGGCTGTCCCTGTAGCTGCTGTTGCTTCTGCTCGTGGCCGTGGGCGCGGACGCGGGCACGTTTTTGATCCAAGTGCTGAGGCCAATTGGGCCATGCACGAGGCTCATCAGCGAGCTTTATTATTTATGCATGATTCTATGATGCAGTTGAAGCTGCAGATTCGGGAGCCACATGTGGACCACCGGCTGAGGACTCGCGAAGAACTCATTGCTTATGCTCGTTGGCCTGAGCGGATGTGAGTTTGAATTTGGTGTTAAAAATTTTTTGGTTGATTTAATGAATTTAGAATCCGGGTGGATGTTGTTTTATGTTTATATGGTTTGTTTGTACATAAATTTTTTGTTGTTTGCCCTTTATTTTTTTTTTAGGTAATGGATGGTTGAAGCAAGTTTGTTTCTTTGAACATTAAGTGATGCACTTCACCTTTCATTGATGGTGATGATATAAGTCTAAGTTGGTGCACACAAAGGTACTCTGTTTTGTGCTTGGTAGAATGTTAGTATGTTTTTGAACTTTGTGCTTCACATGATTTTCAAGCTTTTCTTCATTTTGCATTTTTGTTCATTTTGGAATCAATTAGGACACAACCACAAATGTGAGTCCCTCCATTGTTCATAAATATTGAGTGATTTTGTAATTATTGTTTAGCTCGTATGATTCATGTTTAATCTTGTATTCATGTGCAAGCCGTGGAAACATTGAAATGATCTAGGCAATTTTTGATTATGAGAAAAACCACCAATCCATATAACCTTCAATTTTACCTTATGAGAGGTGTGAGCACTTGCTAGCCATGTTGAGCCTTGAATTGGAATGAATCTTGTATCTACCTGTCATATGATCAAAAGAATGCGCTTTATAGTGGGTTGTTGATGCTAAAAGAAAATCATTGTGATTCATTCTAGTTCTTTTATTTATACACTTAACCCTTTGTTTGAACATGCTTTTGAAGAACATTGCCCATTAATTATAGTATGGTTTAAAGTTGGGGAGAGTTGTACTAGTTTGTGAAAAAGAAAATGGAGTGGTGAATTGGTGCCTCTTGTGAAGAAAGAAAGAAACTTGAAGCACTATTTTGTGCTATGCTTTGCACTCCAAAGGGAGTTGTTTGAAAAGAAAATGAAAGAGTGCACCATAAGAAAAGAATAGAAAAGAAAAGAAAGGTTTGAATTGATTTGTTATGAGGTTTGTCTAAGTGGGTTATTGGCATGTTCTTCATTTGTTGATAATTTTTGTTAACCACTTTGTTTCATTGGCCTTTTACAAATATCCTTTTCTTGTTTAACCTTGCCTAGTTACAACCTTTAGAAGCCCTTAAGTGATCTTTGTTTCCTTGGCTTTCTTGTTGAATTGGTTTGATGAATGCATGAATTGTTCTGGATGCTGACACTTTTGCTATGAGTGTGTTTTGTCCCTTGGATATATTGAGCTAGGCTCATTTGAATAAATTAGGTGATTCTAATTTGAACATTTGTTTGCTTATGATTTGTGCTTGTTAATTATGTTTAGAATTTAGTTCATTTACATATTTTCATTCTTCGTAAGGACGAGCGGTACTTGCGTGCGTGTTTATTTGGTTTGAACCATTATGTTTTGTTGGTGTTTGTTCCCTGTTTTCCGCTTGCTTCTATTCTAAATTATCTTCGTTTGAGGACAAACAAAGAGACAAGTTGGGGAGAGTTGTTAGGTGCTAAAAAGTGTTAATATTTAGATTAGTTTTTAGCACCTTTTTATGAGCTTTATTTGTAAATCCATGCCTTTTCCCATTATTTCTGTTTATAACCGTTTTCTAGTTAATTTCGTTATTTGTCGTATCTATTTAACTTTTGTGTTTTTATTACAGATTTTTACATAGAAGGGTGTGGATTGGAGCCTTGAGGACCCCACAAAAGCAGTTTGGCGAAATTTGGATTTTTTGAGCATGCTTGAGCGCGCTCCCAGCGCAAACTTGAAAGGAATTACAGGAGCTTGCGCGCTCAGCGGGCTCATAAGCGCGCTCAGCGCGCTTTTAGGCGGTTTAACTTTTAAGTGGAGCCCGCTCAGCGGGCGACTGCGCGCTCAGCGCACTTCGCGAAACTCAGCCCCTTTATAAAGGGGTTTTGATCAGAATTTGCTCTCTCTCTCTCTCTATTACATTCTGAGATCAAAGTATATTACACTGTAGCACTTCATTTTTGGAAGATAAAAAGCATCATTTTATCGATAAGATCGTCGTTGATGCTCGTTTCTCTTCTCCCGATTTTTTGGAAGATAAAAAGCATCATTTTATCGATAAGATCGTCGTTGATGCTCGTTTCTCTTCTCCCAATTCTTGTTGATTAAGGTTAGATGTAAGTAAACCTTTACTTTGTATGTATATGGATTGATCCTATCTTGTGAACTCTTGGATGATGAATGTATGATGATAAACCTTGTTTTTATGTTTATTCTTTGTGTTGGTTCATGATTGAGAAATATGCTCCAACTCTTTACCTAGGTTTGTCATCCATCAATGTACATTGGCTAGAGATAGCAATGTGTGTTGATGTTCACCAAATATTGAACTTTAATGTTGTCATTTTGATAGTTTGTGTGAGAAATCAACAAAGGATCAAAATGGCAAAACTCACAATATGTGTTAGAGATAAACATATTGGGAGGATATGTGATTGTATTTATCATTTAACCGAGTTCATTAGCTCATCGATTATATACGTACAAAGTGGTTTGTTGAACCCTAACCTTGACATGCTTTTATAAACCGTTAAAACAATCCTTTACTGCTTTTAATTAAATTTGAATGCAACCGTTACGAAAACAACCTAAAACCCCTTGTTACTTTAAAGTTTGAAACGTTACGACTGTTGAACGGCGGTAATATCACGAACAATCTCTGTGGAACGATAACACTAAACCCGAACTCTATTTCTATTTCAACAATGTGAAGTCAGCATTTCTGAATGGTCTGTTAGACGAAGAAGTCTATGTCACACAACCTCCTGGGTTTGTGATTCAGAAGGAAGCGAATAAAGTATATAAGTTGTACAAATCACTCTATGGCCTCAAGCAGGCGCCTAGGGCATGGAACAAGAAGATCGACTCATACTTAGTTGAATTGGGATTTGTCAAATGCAAGTCTGAGTATGGTGTCTATGTTTAGGTTGTAGCACAGAATATAACAATCAACTGCTTATATGTCGATGACTTATTGGTAACTGGAAATAGCTTGGAGAACTTGTCGAAGTTCAAAGAGCTGATGATGAAGGAATTTGAAATGTCGGATCTGGGAAAATTGTCTTATTTCCTAGGCATGGAATTTCAAATGCTGACGCAAGGTATGATGTTACATCAAAGGAAGTATGTCAAAGAGATGCTCAAGAGATTCAGAATGGATGATTCGAATCCTGCATCCTTACCTGTCGAACCAAACTTGAAGTTGGAGAAGCATGGAGAGGAAGACAAAGTTGATATAACTTTGTTCAAACAAATAGTTGGATCTCTGAGATATGTGTGCAACAGTCGACCTGATATAGGTTTTGCAGTCGGATTAGTGAGCAGATTCATGGGTAAACCAAGAGTGTCACACATGAAAGCTGTAAGAAGAATTCTAAGATACTTAAAAGGAACAACAGATTTTGGAATTCTATTTCGATGAGATTCTGAAGGCAAAAGAGCAATAGTTAATTGCTTTTTAGATGCTGATTGATGTGGAGATAAGGAAGATCGAATAAGTACAGCTGGCTATTTCTTTCAAGTATTTGGTGCCCCAATCTCATGGTGTTCGAAGAAGCAACCTGTGGTGGCATTGTCATCGTGTGAAGAAGAATATATAGCAGGATCCTATGCTGCATGTCAAGAAATTTGGATCAGATAAGTACTTGAAGAAATGGAGGTCGAAGTGAAGAAACCTCTTGTGTTGCAAATCGACAACAAGTCAACCATAAATCTGGCAAAGAATCCAGTTCTGCATGGAAGGAGTAAGCATATCAAAGCCAGATTTCACTTCTTGAGGGAAAAGGTAAATCGAGGTGAACTTGATGTTAGGCATTGCTCAAGTGAAGCATAGTTGGCTGAAATTTTCACCAAAGGATTGAAGATCGACAGATTCCTGAATTTGAGAAAGAAATTAGGAATAGTTCAGATCGACTATGACTATGGTATGCTCGACAACTAGGATTATGGGGGTGTATTGAAATATAAGATTAGATTTGATTAGATTTAGTATTTAAATATAATCCAAGTTATGTTAGCCCAAGGCCAATTAGGGTTGTATATAAATAGTTCTAGTTTGTATCATTATTTACACAATTCAATAATACAAATCCTTATTTCCTTATTCTCTCTCTATTCGCTCCTCACTAAAAGTGCCTCACCACTACTACGAAAAACTCATTTAACAACGGTTGGAAATGACATATAATGACGCGGGCGAAGGCGTTGTTATGTAGATTGTTGTTGTAAGTTAGTTGTTTCTACAGCGGAATGAAAACCGTTATTGAAAGGTAGGGCGCGAGCCATATATCACAACGGTTATGATAATAAACCGTTGTGATACATACACTTAGGTTCTGGGTTCGAAACCCATCAGCAGCGAAATTATATAAAACATAAATTACTTATGATATCGGTTACAATAGATAACCGTTGTTGTAAGTACCCTAAGTTTATTATATTAAATGTAGATTGCTTGTTTTCCAAACACCTCACTAAATAAATATACATGGATTCAATTTGATGAAGATGTCTATAATCTGCAAATTAAATTGTTCTTGAAAACCAACTTAAACAAACTAATGTTGTTTTCTGATTGCATTCGTCTCATTGTGCATTTCACGCTCTTTTACATATATTGTGGTTTATTGATCTAACTCCTTCGATATATCGATATCTTCGATTATAGTTAAATTTCCATAAGATCAACAAGACATTGGATAATCTACCTCATCTTTGATTTAACTATAATGGAATATGGCGATGCATCTAAGGAGCCAGATCATTATACCATAATCTATATATAAAAGAACGTGAGATAAATGATGAGAGGCATGCAATCAGAAAACAACATTGGTTTGTTTAAGTTGGTTTTCAAATACAACTTAATTTGCAGATTATAAGTATCTATGTCAAATTAACTGAATGTATTTTAAGTGAGGGTTAGTGAAACAAACAATCTACATAGAATATAATAAACTCAAACAACATTCTATACCAGATCCAGATATTATAAACTCATATAATACGCTTGCTACCACCAGCAAACTTTAAGTGAGGGTTAGTTAAACAAACAATGTAAATAGAATATAATAAACTCAAACAACATTCTATACCAGATCCAGATATTATAAACTCATATAATACGCTTGCTACCACCAGCAAACTTTAAGTGAGGGTTAGTTAAACAAACAATGTAAATAGAATATAATAAACTCAAACAACATTCTATACCAGATCCAGAAATTATAAAATGATATAATACGCTTGCTTCCACCAGCATCATCACCCTGTATCATCCCCTTAACCTGAAAGGAAACAAAGCAAACTTCAAAAATGAGCATCCTCGGTTGAAAACAAACCCTAAAACCATAATCCAGTGAAGAGTAAAGAGAGGAACAGGAATAACGCAACTTTTAATGAAACTAATCGCGGAACAGGAATCAATTATGATGTTGAACTAGTTTGGGAAGCAATGAAAAAGAAATATAAGGAGGAAGAAGCTTACATAAAAGCTTCATACTTCTTATACTTCTTTTCATTGTTTCTAAAACTAGATAAAGTTTGCTTACAGTGTTGATTCTTCATTTACTAACATCTTGTTCGTGAAGCTATGAAGAAAAAGTACAAGGTGGATGAAGTTTCTATCATAGCTTCATGCTTCTTGTACTTTTTTCCATAGCTACGCAAACATTATGAAGTTTCCAAAGCATGGTCTTTGTTAAGGTAGTGAAAGCGAATCTGAAAAAATGAGAACAATCAACAAAAATAACAATCCACAAACGAGATAATGGGAAATATCTAACAATAGATGGAAGAAGAAGAATACCTTAATGTATGATTCACGGCTAATGGTGAAAACGAAGAGAAAAAATGGGTTCTAGGGTTTCACTTTGAAGGCAACGACGTTACTGTCAATTAAGTGAAAGTTATTTTGCTTATATATGGGTCAACTATTTCACAACCGTTAACAATAACAACTATATAGATAGGTATTTATTTATTATAAATATATCACTACGGTTAACTAGAATAACCGTAGTGATAACCCTATTATCTGTGAATTTTAAAATAAATAAAAACCGTATATATAGGTATTTATTTATTATAAATATATCACTACGGTTAACCAGGAGAACCGTAGTGATAACCCTTTTATTTATGAATTTTAAAATAAATAAAAAAGAAAAGGTGTGCCTTAACTTCTCACTTAATGCATCTGCAGTTTAAACATCAGCAATGTAATTCACAATGCATCTGCAGTTTAAGCATCAACAATGTAATTCACAATGGATCTGCAGTTTAAACATCAACCATGTAATTCAAACCCTAATTCAACTATTACATTTCATAACAAAGTAAACATTAAACATAAAGGAGACAAGAAAACATAACATCTTGATATTTCCATAAAATATCTCTGATTTCAGTTTGTTCTTCAAATTCTTGTTCTTTTTCTTTAAATCTTCATACATAACCTTCAGATAGCCCACAACTTCCAACTTTGACTTCATAATGCTCTCATCGTCATTTCCATCTCTTTCTCCCACGTCTTCATCCCATATGAACAAATTACATGTTTCATCGCTCCTCCAAAATGGACATCTCCAAAAAAGCCTTCCTTTATTTTGTCCCTTCTTGCATTGATACGAAACCATACGACCATCACAACCACAAAAATTTCCAGATCGAGATTTTACACTGGAAGAAGACGTAGAAACACCTTTGGATGATTTTGTCTTCAAATGTGACATTGCAACACCTTACAGTAGAACACTTTCTTGTTGTTGTTGCCTTCTTCTCGACAATGGTGACGACGTTGGTGTTAGGGTTGTTTCGTCTTGTTTCTTTTTTCAATGGATAAATTGATATATACTTGGTGTTTAAAATACATAACAGTTTGTAACAATGGTTTTAAGAAAAATCCGTCGTGATATCATTATTATTTTTTGTTAAATATTAATAAAACTTAAAAAGGGAGCATTTACGTCAAAGGGATAAACTATTTGAGGGCGATGAGGTTCGAACCCATGATAGCTAGATTGTATCACCACGGTTTTCATAACAACCGTTATTATACCCTTGAGATTTCTAATTAAAATAATGCGTGCGCATCCAGTCCGCACTATAAGAACGATGTATAAGATGCCGTTGTAAACCTCGCATTGTTGTTTGGGCGTTTTGTAGTAGTGCACGCACTAACACTACTAAAATACACATTCATAAAAATAAGTGGGTGTATTATAGCAAATCCCACAGGGATTTGCTATAATACACCCAATTATTTTTATGAAGGTGTGTTTTAGCAAGCTTTAACTAAAAAATGGTTAAATGCACCCTAAGGTGCATGTTGCTAAAATAGACCTTCATAAAAACAAGTGGGTCTACGTTAGCAAACCCCTTCATATATATATATATATATATATATATATATATATATATATATATATATATATATATATATATATATATAGTATGAAAGAATCATAATTGATCGGAGATCGAACATTTGTAGATTGTTATGAAAGACTTGAACTTCTAGTAGTGGAAAATGAGCTAACTTGCAAAGTTAACACTCCAACACTCAAAGTCAGTATGAGAGTAAGATGAGTTAATGAAGTTTGAATTTGAATTGTACATGGAAAATCGCGTGCTTCCTCTTATGCAGTAGAGTAGTTATAACAACTTGCTAATCTTCAGGCATATGATGCAGAGATCTGTTGGATGGATCATGGATCAGGATCACCTGCGCTCTAACCCAGGGTAATGCTCCTGCTCCGCAAGTGGCTTCAGTGGATTAACACGTTCTCTAGTCGCGGTTATTGGGCCTTCTAATCGGTCCTGAAAAATTGTCCCTCATGCCTTGTCTCTTCTTTGTAGGGTGAGAGCTTTGCTACTTTTGTCTTTTTTGGCTGATCATTGCCCAATTTAAGTGGAAAGTCAAAATGCGACGTTGTTTTCATTGGGAACTTGCGCCATAAATGCACCACGTGCTTTAGATGTCTTTTAGTATGTTCTATCATAATGGCATTTGGAAACTAAAGTACTTAAGTGTTTTTTTGAGGCGACCTGGATCTTTGATAAAGCATACCACTTTTCTTTTGGTAAGGTGTTGCGCGATCTTTGTGGAGTCATTTATACAATTTCTTAAGGGTGACACCTTTGTTCTTTTTGTCATTTGTACTTCCACAACATACTATTTTCTCAGTCAATGGAAGTGGTGCCCACTATGAATCAAAAACCCAAAGAAGATACTTTTACCTTTTGGAGTGATCCTACAATTTTGACAACTGCTTCTACCTTTGCTTGTTAAGGCAGCCTCGAAGGAGCTTTTCTTGGTGTGAGTCCTTTTTTTTAACCATGGGTCACCGCTTGCCCTTCAACAGTTTCAAAATAGAGATTTTGAACCATCAGATGATTTCCCCCATATAATTGAACCTTGTGGTTTAAGCGTATATAAAAGCCTTCTAGTAATAGTGTGACTATCATTTAGGGAAGCCATCTTTGTCACTTTTCTTCCATCTTTTCAGGGTACAACACAACTCAGCAAATCACTCGCATTGCTAGGGCTTAATTACATTGACATAGGTTACTGCTATTTCGAAGAGATATATGATGGCGTCAAGCATTTCGAAGATCAGTTTATTTTGTTACCCCCCCTCAACAAAGGTATGTGCCATAGAGACATGAGTAGAGAGTCGATGTATGAGTTTCTTTCTTAAGTCTTGGAGTCAAGGCCATTTTTTAGTAGGAAATATTTTGTATGTCTACAAGGATAGTGACCTGTCGCAGGAGGATCTTTACCTGAAAAGCGATTAGTCACTTTTTTCAAAGAGTTAGTTTATTTCGGGGGCAATGTCCTTTGAGATGAAGTCTCAAAGAAACTCTTGAAACCTGCCTATTGATGGATGCCTATACCAAGGAAGAGAGAAAGGTAATTATTAGTAAACTTCCAATGTCTCTATCCTTTGAGGTCAATTATTGTTACCTACAATGGCATTGACGTTTTGATAATTGCTATATGCAGATTAAATGAAGAGCGGGGAAATAAGTCACCGTATGAAGAGGGGATTTTGAGCTGCTCTAAAGATTATTGGTCCTTCAATCGCTCCAATATCGTTCAACATTCTAGCTCCAACTAGATTAATGAGGATCCGCCTCGGTCCTCTCGGTCGAGTTTTCAATGGGGAAACGCCATGGGGTCTGCCATTGATGTTAACATTCTTGGAAATTCTCAAATTGCTTTGTGTACATTGAGTCCCTTGACTCTTGTCTTCTTGGATCGTGTCGCGGCGCAAAAATTACCCAAGGGCATCGCACGCTTGAAAATACAACATAGTTGCCACTAAATTTTATTTATTCTAAGGGAAAGGGAAAATATTAATAAAACCATAAGGGAAGAGAAACAGATAAGGAAGTTCGTTATGCAAGGGGAAGGTATTAGCATCACTCACATCTGTTGTACTCAACGGGAAGTATTTCGATTTTTCTTTGCGCGGATGAGTGTTACTATCTAAAGGTTACCTGTGATTAGTTTTAATTAAGGGAAAAATAAGTTTTTAATTAATGCGGGCGCCAAGATTTCGAAATCATGTGCCTACGTATTCCCATTGTGCAATGAGAAAATCATAGATCCCTAGTTAGTGGAGTAGAAAATAAGTATTTGTTGGTTGATTTTAGGGAACGATGTTTTAATCGTATCCTAGAAGTGTTTGAACGTTAGCTATTTGATCCTAATTTCGATGCTAAAAGTTGTTAGTCTGACTGCTAAGGAATGGATTATAAGAGTTCTTTTATAAAAAGAAATTTTTGTTTGGACTATGAATTTTAAAGGTTTTTGAAGGTTGATGTCTGAACCCATGATGTGGTGTTTAAACCAACGCAGTGGTGTTTGAACCAAGAATGAGGTGTCTGAATTAAGAATGATGTGTCTGAACCAAGAATGAGGTGTTTAAACAAAGAATGAAGTGTTGAAACAAATGATGTTGTGTCTAAACCAAAGGTATGGTGTTTAAACCAATGCAGTGTTGTAGGGGTTTTGCCTAAACCAGGGGATTAAGGCAAGCAATGGTTTCCCTAAACCAAGGGATTAACTAGGAAAACAAGGGTTTGCCTAAACCAAGGGATTAACTAGGCAAACATGCATGAGGGTTTGCCTAAACCAGGGGATTAACAAGGCAAACAGAGATAGTATGAGTGTCAAAACCAAGAGAGGGGTATTTTAACCAAGAGATGGTGATTAACCCAAAGAGAGGTGTTTTAACCAAGGGATGCTGATTAACCCCAAGAGAGTGTGATTTTGAGATATTTTTTATGTTGGTTGTGAATGATTTTAGTTTGAAGACGAATGTTGAAAATTGCCATGATTTGAATTGCACTAAAGTCTATGAATGGAGGTGAATACTTTGAATAATTGGGTCATGCGTCCCGTATCCAAAGATATTCAAAATATGGATAGGAATACTCCCATTTATTCCTTCTCCACTTCTTAAGGCCCGTGGCGCACAATTCACATCATAGTTGTTAAGTGTTTTAAATTTTTTTTAGAAAAGAGGATTGTTGTTTTAGGTTGGATAAGTTAAGGACATCATTAGAAGAATGAGATATGATACCACTGAATGGGAATGGAATCTAATGTTGTTATGTCTTGATTTCGCATATTTCTAGGGTTTTTATTTTTGTGTTTCAAACGTTTTCCTTCTCTCACCCTTGTCGTTTTATGTAGAAAAAATGACTGAATTAACTGTCGCTGAGAAGAAAGCCTTGACGGCTGAAGCTAAAGCTCCCCAGGGTTTGAACCAGCCCGTGCATCACAACGATCCTTCAGGGATCTAAGCATGGGTTGCAAAGCAGAAAAAGGGGTTGGAAGACGACTTGAGGAAGTATGTTCGGGCTGGTGGGCAAGCAGATCCCGACAATCTAAAGCCACCTTCTACAAAGAAAAGCAAAAAGGATGTAGCAAAGAAAACTTCTTGTTCAAGCGCTTTGATTTTTACTAACCTGGAAAATGGTGACCTTGCTGGATAAAAATAGAGAAAGGCGAGCAGGGATTCTTCCATTACCGAATAGGGATTCAGGTTTTGGGATAATAATTATAATGGTTTGAACCATTTGTACGACCATCTTCACGCCACCGGGGATGTCGATAGAGCTCAGGCTCTTTGTGCTTTTAACCTTCTCTAACATCTGGGCACTTATTTGATTAGGAGTTGCATCATGGGTCAGGCTTTATTCGAGGTGGCTGATTCATCCAATTAGCAGGTGGATGAACTGAAGTTGGATTTGAGAGGAGCAAAAGAGGCCCAGGAGACTGACTACGCCCTTTTGGTTTCTGCCAACAAAAAAATCACTTCGCTAGAAAATGACGTTGAGTCTCTTAAGAATGAACACAATTTGTTGTTGAATGTGAAAGAATCTACAAGGAGTACTTATAAAGCAACACTCGCCCCAAGTCGGGAGGAATCTCAAGAACAGATTAACTGCTTGCTGGATGAACTTAAAGATGAATAGATGAATGGTTTACTGTCTGAGATGTTGGTTTCAAAAAATACAAGACTCAGACTTTGTGTCTTTATCCCACTCTGGATCTGACCGAGTTGGATTACTTCAAAGAGGTGGTTAATGGTCGTCTAGTCAACGAGGCGATCCTGGATCATCAAAAGAAATCCCAGATTCCAATGTTGAGCTTTTGAAAAAAACTTTGGCTTCTGATGCTAGAGAGGTCTAGGGATCCGACCCAAACCTTGTTAATGGTGATGGTAGTGGGAAAGTTGTGATCACAGAGTATTATGTTTATGACAGGAATCACATTTGTTGTTAGTTTTAGATTTCTTGGAGTCTGAAGGCATTTTTTGTGTAATCCGTGATTTCATGCCTTTTTATCCCATCATGTACTTTTATATTGCTAATGTACCACTATGAGCATTTGTCCGCTTTCTTGTCGTGTCGTAATGATTGTCCCTTTTAGAAGATATCATTTTAAATACTATCCGTAGAGAACCTAAAAAATTCACGGAGAGCCCAAAGGATTCACGTGACCACCCTTCATGGAGGTTATAGGCTTTATCATTGTTCACATAGAGCCTAAAGGGTTCACGTGGCCACCCATCATATTGGTCTTTGATTTTTCACGGAGACTCCAGGTAGATCACCTAGCCGCCCTTTGTGAAGGTATTTGGTTTTATCACTATTCATGGAGAGCTTAAAGGGTTCGCGTGACTGCCCCTCGTGGAGGATTTTTGGTTTTTTTTACTGAGAGTCGACATCGATCGTGTGGCTGTCCCACATGGAGGTATTTGGTTTTCTCATTATTCACGAAGAGCCCAAAGAATTCACGCGGCCGCTCTTGGTGGAGGTCTTTGGTTTTTCACTAAGAGGCGAAAAAGATTGTGTGGTCGCTCCCTATAAAGGTCATTGGTTTTAAACCTATTTGTAAGACGCGGGAAGTGCTTCATTAAAAAACTCTGCCTTGTTGGGGGAGCGAACCCATGTTTTTTCGACCACAATTTATCTTTAGTTAAATAATTAAAATAACGGTTATATATATATATATATATATATATATATATATATATATTCTTAATTACATTCTAAGTTTTTTTTACTTAGAAAGGATAATTAAACTAAGAAATTTCTAATGGATCTTACTTATATTTTTTGTCATTATTCTATGCGAGATGAAAGAATAAACACTAGTATCTTTAACTAAATTTTTTTATCTTTTTAGAATTAATGTTTTTGTTAAAATAAGTTTTTTTTTTAAACTTAATAAATGATTAAAAAATTACAAAATGAGAAATAAACCCAACAATCAAGTCACTAGAACATAATAAAATTCCCAATATAAAAAATTAAATAAAATTGAAGATTTCATTTTCAAAATTTTTATTTTTATTTTTTTTGTCAATATTATTTAATTTATTTCTATTTTTGAAAAATTATATTTTATGTTTTTGTAAAGTTTATTACAATACTTTCCAACGTCCAATATCTTATGAAAGAAGCATTTAACTTATCGCTCCTTCATTTATATCTGACACCCCACATTTAGAGTTGTTTTATCATTATACCTTTTTGTAAAAATTGGATTTTTTTTTAATTTATATGCTTTTATCGAAAATTTGTTGTATGTATCGAAGTTTTTTGAATGTTCCATTTTATTGTCGGAAATTTCGAAATTTCCAGAATTATTTTTTAAGATTACCGGAATTTTCAAAAAAAAAAATTAAAAATTTTCGAATTATTTTTTTACACTATCAAAAATTTTGAAATTTTCGATACGCTATTGAAAATTTTGAAATTTTCGATATTGTAATTTTTTTTATTGAATATGAACTATCAGAAATTTCATTTTAGTTGAAATTTCTTATATAAAATGCAACATTTAGAAATTTCGGTAATATTTGTAAGTTCACATAAATTTCTGAAATTCCCGTATACCGGAAATTAAAAATACACTACTGGAAATTTAATGTGTATAAGAAATTCTGATATGTCTATCGAAAATTTCAAAAATTTTACCTAAATACCCCATTTTTTCAAAAAAAAAATTCACAAAATAACCCAGTTTTAAAAACTATTTCCCAAAGTACCCCACTTTGGGGTACTGATTGAACGCAAATGCCAAATGAATTGGCGACCCTTCACAAAGACTATGTGCTGTCGCCAATTGGATTGGAGACAACACATGGTATTGTCAATCCAATTGGCGACACAATGTAAAAGCTACAAGGATGTCGCCAATTCAATTGGAGTCATGCTTGAAAGTGAATTTTTTTTATAAATAGACGTGTTCTGATAATTTATTTCCACAGTTCATCTAATATCTTTGTATTACTAATAACATGTATCGTCGCCGCTACGGGAAAGCCATCTATTCGTGAGAGAAACCTCTGATGGACATGCTGTTTTGAAACATTCAAAGTTTCAACTAACTAAAGAGGGAGCTGAATCGGTGGTTAGAAGGAGACACACTTGAAGGGAAAAAATTTGAAGTATCGAGAGACATGATCTCCTGCGTGGGTGGGTTCGCGTTAAGAGTGACAAGGATGCGAGAGAAGTGATGTTTGGACCGAATGACTTCAGTTTGATTGTTGTTATCAATTAGAAATATTTTCTTTTTCTGTTCCGTTATCTGTTGTGTGTGTTGTATGTGTTGTTTGTTGTTAACATTGTTGTAACAAAAACTTATTAATATATGAAAATATAAGGTTACAACAATTGAAAGGAGAAACTAAATTATGATATAGAGGTTGCTCCAACATTGGGACAATTTTTTTGATTGTGTCCGGGCTAACGACATATACTGCATAATCTTATCATTTTATCAGCCGTATCCATTTCTTTTCTTATACGTGTGCTGCTTGGGCGTCCTTTTTTCTTTCTTCGCATCTCATCATTGTGCCAAACTATGTCCCATTGGTATGGAGGCCAATTTTCCTCCATTGGTAGCACTGCGAATCCTTCGTTGTAGACATTCATAACATTAATGACATTTTAAACATCAGATAGATGGCTATAAGCATCATGACGAGCATGTGTGCATGCCGTAATGATATGTGATCCAGGTACACAGAAGGCCTGGTACTTGCCATAGTCACACCAACATTTGTTTAGTCTGACATCATAGGATAAATTTGGCCTCCCCTCATTATGGTCCATTGTTTCCTATACACTGAAAGTTTGCCTATGACGGTCAAAGACTGTAACTGCATGTGTGCTGGCTTTGATAGTATCCGCTTTCATCACTTTCATTATGCTTTCACTAAATAATTAACCCGACATTAACATTGCACTCCATCTTTCGCCTCTTGTTGCGAAAAGTGATGCCAACCTAAAATAGGTTGATCTCACCAATGCGGTGATTGGAAGATTTCTAATTCCTTTGAAGACGCCGCTCATGAATTCCACAAGGTTTGTTGTCATGTGGCCCCAACGACATCCACCATCAAAAGACCTTGTCCACTTGTCCAATGGAATGTTAGCCAACCACCTTCATGCATCTGCATTTGACATCTTAATTTCGTTAAGGTAGTATTGAAATGATGGTTGAGTTAAAGCATACCCTGCATTCACATCTTTTTTGTGAAGGTTCTTGTCTTTGATTGCACGCATGAAGTTTTGTGCGATATGTCTAATGCATTATACATGGGTAGAAGGAGGATTATGCCACCTGTTATCATGGTTATTGTAAGCACTCTCAATAGCAACACTCT
This sequence comes from Lathyrus tuberosus, assembly GCA_022829125.1. NCBI lineage: Eukaryota > Viridiplantae > Streptophyta > Magnoliopsida > Fabales > Fabaceae > Lathyrus > Lathyrus tuberosus. Next base: position 13,658,092 of record JALAZF010000066.1, on the reverse strand, counting down.
CATATACATGGGTAGAAGGAGGATTATGAGTTACAATAAATGTCCTAGACATTGTATCATTCAATACCGCAATCTCTTGGATCACCTTACACCTGGAGATGTAAGACCTCTAAATAAATCAATTTATTTTTTATATCACCCTTTTTATGATCTATTATTTTTCTCTTCTTCAGTTCATTTGGCGTCCATATCTAAACATGGAACACCTACACGAAGTCAGTGAGGAAGATGCAGCCGTTAGGACTGCATGCGTGTTGATCATCATATTCACCACTATGGAGATGCACCATAATGACTGTGTCAAACTACAGTTTGGAATGCATCAAAATATCTCAGATCTCCCAATTGACCTCGGTAAATGGCATTTTAAAAAAGTTAATGATCAATGGAACTATCCCGACTGGAAGGATTTTGTAAAATCTGAGTGTCGTAAATGGAGGAACCGTTGCGCCCATGTCTTACGTGATCTGGTGATAGCAACCCCGTCTATACCAACTAATACTTATATGGCTTGGTACATATCGGTTGCAACTGGGTTTGCCTCTGAAGAGAGGAATCTCTACGGCCCACGACAAACCACCTACACACAATAAGTTTCAACGTCTAACCCACTGGGAAATTATCGAACATGTTACTCACAACCCCTACCCAACAGAATTACCAACCCAGAAAGACACAAACCCATCATCCAAACAAGCCAAACACCCAACCACAATACCAAGAGCTTACCCCATACCATCTCCAACAAAATGACTATTATCAAGAAACTCAATATGGCTATGCCCCCCAACACAACATCAAGATATAGCCAAAATGAGGGTACATCATACCATAGCCATAACACTCAAACATCTTTCCATAGCCGAAACGCTCAGACATCACACCCTAGCCTACAGACACAAACATCACAACAACCTTATGACTTTCAAACACCAATACCATTTCAACCTTTCACCAACGAAGCCTTCACACCAATGTCCCCCTTCAATCTTCTAGGTCGCACACCAATGACCCCTTCATCACATCCAAACTACTCTGGCATGGGTCGCACACTCAGTTTCAACACACAAGACCTCTTGAAAATGCAAGAAATTCTTAGAGAATCAACTGGGAATGTTCCTAGGGGATGTGGAACCGGTGGCCGGTATGACCAACCCGGTCGCCAACATTAATTTATGTAATATTATTTTTAATTAATTAATAATGTTATTTATTTATGTTAAAAAAATTATATATTATACCCTGCCTCTAAATGAATTGGTGACACCATTCAACTTTTAACACTCAGTCGCCAATTGGATTTGCAACACCATATGGTGTCTTCAATCCAATTGGCGACACCTCGTGAGCCTACAATACAGTCGCCAATTGAGTTGGCGCTAGCACTCTGTCACATCCCCAAAGTGGAGTACTTTGGAAAATAAATTGAAAAGTGGGTTAATTTGGAATTTTATAAAAAAAAGTGGAATATTTGGGTAAAAAAATTCAAAAAATTCGTGCGAACATTTATTTCAAGGACAACTTCTACTATCTACCCATTACAAAAAAGTCCCTTACTTTGCCAAAAATTCCCTTCAACCAAAATTTATTTACACTATCAAAAGGGTGTTTATGTAATCAACAAATGTTATCACTTATTCGTCCCCTTATCCTATTATATCATGACAAGTGTTAAATTTTTACCCTCTACAATCAATTCTAAGTTGACACTTGGAATCACTAAATCTACTTCACTCTCATTCTCCCTCTCATTTCTCTCACGGTTTCAATTTGAAACTTTCTATCTCCCTCTCTCTCTCCCTCTCTCTTTCATCCCCTCTCTCACCTGTTAAACCCTAGCACCGTTGTCGCCGTTCCTTTTCCTCCCTATAAACGACCACCACAACTTCTAAAAGAAAAATCAATGCTATATTCATACTCCTCATACCCATTTTATAGAAAAAATTTGTTCATCAATGTCTCTTTTTCTGATTTTGGATGTCTATCGATGCATGATTTTCTATTAACCTCACTTACATCGGCAAGAAAGTCAGAGGTAGTTTTTCTCCATCTCTCACACACTCGATTCTTGTGTTGTTGGAATTTTTCAAATTTTTTACATCTATGGTTAATTAATGAATTTCGCAATGGTTTTTGTTTGTTTTGTGTAGATCTGTTTTGTGAGAACGAACACAATCTCTTTTGTTGTTCCAATTTTTAGATTATTGTGTCTGCTATCTTATTTAATATGTTAATGGTTTATTTTGGTTGTTTACAGGAAGAAGGTGACTTGGGCTTAGTTGCGAAAGCTACCAGATAGTCACCGTCTATGATTTGAAAGCTCAAACATTTGACTGTTACAAAGGTGTTCACCATATTTCATCTTATTGTAAAGGTATTTTACTACTAAATTTTGAGTTTAAGTTACGAGTGTGTTGTTTGAGATATCAATGTTTAGTGTTGCTTATAGGAGTTTGATAGGCCTCTGAAATATGTTTATTGCAAAAAAAATAGGTATTTTAGAAAATAAATGTTAGATTTTGTTGTTTAAATTTGTTACTGTGTTTGTGTTGATATCGTTATTCATTTTTTTACACCAGAATCTGGAATTAAATAAGCATGTCTCAACAAATTGGAACGAGGCTATTTCTTAGCAGGTACATTTTTTTATATTTCACTCATTAATTAGTGTTCAATGCATTAATACCCAAATTTTCAACATTGCAGTGATTTTCACAAATATGAAAGGATGTGATGTTCTGCAGATGTATGGAGCTCAGTAATGTCCCTAGAATTGCTTCCAGATAATGTTCTGCATCTCATTCTTAATAATTATGTTCCTTTAGATAAATGATAGGAAAAATAGTATTTGTTAGCAGCATTGCCCAAACTCTGAATCTCATTCTTGATAATTATGTTTCTTTTGAATGTGTTTGATAAGGTCAGTGATTTGGATTTGTGATGTGAATTACTCTATATGATTGATAGTATTTCTTTTGTTCATGATTGATTTTTTATTATTGCAGGCTCTGACCATTTGAGGGATGTGTTTGGAAACCTATGTGGCTTAGTGACAAAGGAGCATAGCTATTGAGACCATATGTGAGTTGTTAACTATTGTTCTGGGATCTGAATTCCCTTCTCAAGTCAATTTACTAACAGAGTATCTAAAGGTGAGTAGGTGTTTGTATTTATTTTGTTGAATCCTCTGTTGCTACTTTATGCTGCTCAGCTCCGTGTTTAATCTTTTAAGTTGTATATAGTTGGGAACAACAGAGTAGTTCACTGATGTCCAGCACAAACATGTTAGGCTATGAAGAGTGTCAATTTGTTTTTTTCTTTTATTAGTTGCAATTTTTTTTTGAACTGCTCTGATATAAATCTGCAGGGTGCACGGTTTGCGTAACACCAAGGGGCTGGCTATGATGCTCTGAATTTTATGATGCTGTAGATGTTATTTATTGGTTTGCTGTGATGAAAATAAATCTTCTGAGCACTGAATGTTGTTGCTAAAATCTTCTCCTTCCTGTTCTTCCTTCTGATATACTTTCCCTTTTACATCTCATGGCATTGAATTGAGACAAACGTCTTGATCTGCCATTTGTTGGTGGTTGATGATGACTTGGAATAAATTCCAGTCTGAATCCTGATTTGCTGAACTCTTAACATCTTGCTGGTTATTTGTTGTTTAATGTTGTTGAATTGATATGGATTCTGCTAATGAAAACTTGGTTTCAATTTATTAGTCTGTGCAGGTTTGCTTGACTAATGATGGCTGCGATATTGAAATGTTAATTATGGCTAAATGAGTTCTATTTGATTGGTCCCGTGAATTGTTGTGTTAGTTCGTAAGGCTATCTTGAGTTCTATGCTGCCTTACATTATTGTGCAGGGCTGTTTGGTTTGAATGGTTGATGTTTGGTTGATATAGAGTTGTGGTTGTTCTATGAGTTAGTTTTGTTCTTGGTATTGGATACTGGCTATGATGCGCTGAGTTGGCAGGACATCTTTTGCGGTGCTGTTGTGATTCCTGTTATGATATCTAAGTTGAAGTCATGTTTTGCAGGGCTGTTTGGTTTGAACTGCTCTGATATAAATCTGCAGGGTGAACGGTTTGCGTAACACCAAGGGGCTGGTTATGAGGCTCTGAATATGATGCTGCAGATGTTATTTGTTGGTTTACTGTGATGAAAATAAATCTTCTGAGCACTGAATGTTGCTGCGAAAATCCTCTCCTTCATGTTCTTCCTTCGGATATACTTTCCCTTTTACATCTCATGGCATTGAATTGAGACAAACGTATTGATCTACCATTTGTTGGTGGTTGATGATGACTTGGAATAAATTCCAGTCTGAAACCTGATTTGCTGAACTCTTAACATCTTGCTAGTTATTTGTTGTTTAATGCGGTTGAATTGATATGGATTCTGCTAATGAAAACTTGGTTTCATTTTATTAGTCTGTGCTTTGCGTAGCAGTCAATGTTTTAATCGTTAATTCTTATAAATTAGCAATGATTTTTGTGTGTTTTGTGTACATCTGTTTTCTGAAATTGGTTTTCCGACCGTCCTTTTCCTTTTCATGTTCAATTTTTAGATTAGTGTGTTTCCTATCTTATTTAATATGTTAATGGTTTATTTTGATTGTTTATAGGAAGGAGGTTGGGTGAAGGCTTACATTATGTCTTATGATGCTAAGGCACAACTGAGTGTCCTAGATAAAACGTCTAAAGTTGCTAGCGATATTTTGAAGGTCAAGATCTGTATTTTGTCATTTCAAAAATATCCTTGTCCCTCATTACTAATCATTAGCTGCAAGTACTGTCCAAGTTTATGTCATATCTGATGTAGGATTTTTCTTATATGAATTTCATGCAGAGTATGACAGTAATAGCAGATGAGGCTATACATAGAGCTGTCGAAAATATCGCACTGGCCATTGTTGCACTCTGTGTGGTGAGAAGTTTTTTCATGGATGTGCACCCATTTTTCATCTTTATAGATTCAGACTCATATTGTCTTGGTTTTGTCATTTTATTCTTGCACTAAGTGTATTATTATGGCTCGTATAGGTTTTGTATACACGTTTCCTTATGACTTGCGTAGTATGAAGGTAACATGAGAATGGCGTGGTGACTTTGTTTTGGCTTGGAAAGTATACGTCATTGTAGGACGCTTTGCTGCGTGGTATGTGTAGAAGTCACTATTGTATATTCTTTTTGCAAGTGGTTTAGAGTGGATGGTGTGGGCCATGGCAGACTGCGCAGGATGTGGAGAGTGGGCTTCTTCTTATTTGATTTTTTCTTGTAACAACTTTTTAATGCTTTTGTAATGAAATCCTGGTGCATTGTCTTTTGTTTCTTAATTGATGGAAATTCTTGGCATGATTTGCCATGTATTTACACTGAAAGAAATTTGTTTGGAATCTTTGAAGCAGTCTCCACTTAGCTTGACAAAACTTGTATATGTCCTGGTAATTGGCATAATCAAAAGCTGTTGTGAATTTCTTCATGGGTTTTGTCTTTTTTCGAAGTATCTTACCAATCGACTTGACGTATAAAATCTATTATTTATTATCTACTTTGGTATCTATTTAAACTTTCAATTCTATAAACTCAATATTGGAAATTTAGAATCCCTTCACATTCAAACTCAATATTCTATAAACTCAACAATTTTAAATTTTGCATTTGTATCTACATACATTTTATACCACATCAAATATTTTGGTTATTATCAGCACAATGTCTATTTTATTTTTATCAACAATTTATCTTGATTTGAAAGACAAATTCTTTATTTCAAAATAAATAAATAAAATTATTTTTTGTCTTTCTTCATCTCACGAGTCATTTCTTTTTCTTTTTGCATAACTACATCTGTATACAAATAAATATATATTGTATCAAATAAATTTTATATTTCACGGGTCACTATCACCACAATACATATTTTATTTTAATCAATAATTACCTTAATTTGAAAGGTAAAATCCTTATTTTCAAATATTAAATATTTTTTTTATCTCATGAGTTTTTTTTTTTTTTTTTATATTTTAATACAATTGAATTTATATAATCATTGTTTGTTTTAAAATTAATGTCTAATTTCATATTTAAATATATATATATAAATACATTTTATATCATACCAAATTTATATATATATTTAAATATATTTTATACCGTATCAAATAATTTTACTTACTAATTGAAATTATAAAACTATGGGTGTCATGTTCAAGTAGGGCCAAACAAGTTAAATGCTCCATTTCATGACATGGGACTAGGCCATCCTAGAGTCCAGTTGAGCCCATTAAAGATTCAATTTAGGTTACAAGTGTCGGGCCAAAAAGTTTTATCAATTTTCAACTTTGTTTAGAGTTTTTCTCCCACCCATAGTTCTTATAAAGCACACCCTTTCAAATTTGACAATTAAGTCAGGAAAAAAAATTGTCTCGAGACTGGAATTACTTATGTGGCGTGAGAAAAAAAAGATATTTTTTCCGGTCCTGATCGACAAATCTTAATGGATGCAAATTTAAAAATAAATAAATAATAAAACAATAGTAATAGAGATCAAATCAACTTTTTATTTTATAATTCATCTCATTATAAAATACAGAGAAATTGGATGAATCTATTCATTTACCAAAATTTTTAAAGATATTAATAGATAATGCACATTATATAGACGTAGAAGTCAAAGCTATTTTTTTTTTTTAAATTATTCCTTAAAAATGATATTCATTAATTTAGATATACAATATTATTAGACACGAGTTCCGACTCTTTGTAAAAGATTTACTATATTAAGAAATCACAAATGTCATTTTATTTTTACTTTTATTTTTCTTGGAAAAAGTTATAAAAAATTTCATTTTTAAGTTTTTTAAAAATTATTTTAAAAAAATAAAAATTAAAAAATATGGACCAATTAACAAAATTATAATTTTTTAATCAATCTCGGTTTTTTTTAAGAAGGGATCAATTTGAGTTAATAATTTTTTATAAGAATCAATTTGAGAATCATATTTAATTAATAGAGTATTAGATGTAATTCAAACTAGTTATAGGTATTTAGTTGTTACTTGTTATAAGCATCTGGGTTAATTGTTATAATTTCACTTATAAAAAGTGTTGGTTCATTGTTATAATCATTCATTCACTCATATATAATAAGTGTTTTATAAATCTTCTTTTCCTCTAAAGCTACCCAACATCGTAGAATCGTAGTGCTTATATGATCAAAGGGTTTGATATTTCAATAGTGAAAATATTCGTAGTAATGACGAAGAAGAAAATGTGGCACATGAAACTTGTAGTTCTAACATTTTTTTTTTTTGATAAGCCTTATAGTTCTAACACTAAACTATAGCTTGTTGTTATGAGTGTTGTCTAGTAGTTTAACTTGTAATGAGTCCCTTAAGGATGAAATATCTCTTTGCATATAATCTAAATGAATTTCCATGCTTAAAACTAACATTTTATAAAATCTTGCATGTTTGAAATTGTGAGACTTTGGGTCGAACTCTAGCTCTGTCGAGGAGTAGTTTTCATGTGTTTCGACAGGAGACAAGCATGAAGTCGAAGTTGGATCATATGCTGTAGTTGTAGGATACATATGTATTGTCGGAATGTTTGTCGAATTGGACTTTTTGTTATGGATCCAATTGTTTAGGTAGCTTGGGTTGCAAGTTATCTAGTTAGTTTATATATCGGCTAGTGCACTCAGTTTGTTGAGTGTGGTCAGATTGTGGTATTCACTTGTAATCTTTTGTAATATTGAGAAAGTGAATAATATAGCAATTCTACCTTAATCCTTCTTCTTCATTCTTCTTTATCCTTTCTTCTTTCTCTCTTTATTTCTAACTGTTTCATTGTTCACCCAAGAACTTCGTTTCTCAATCTTTAATGATTGAAAGGTATCGTTTATGATCACAACAAACTAGTGCGGTGATCGTGGAAAAGATGCCGTCAACAAAGTTTGAAATTGAGAAGTTTACCAGAGTTAATGATTTCGGTTTATGGTGTTTGAAGATGCGAGCCCTTCTTGTTCAACAGGGTTTGCTAGAAGCGTTAAAGGGAGAAGATGCCATGGATGCTACATTGACGGAGAAGGAAAAGACAACGATGATCGAGAAAACCCACAGCGCAATTGTTTTGAGTCTTGGTGATAAAGTTCTCAGGCAGGTTTCAAAGGAAACGACGGCAGCGAGTGTTTGGCTGAAACTTGAAGGATTGTATATGACAAAATCCTTGGTAAATCGTTTGTACTTGAAGCAGGCTTTGTATTTATTCAAGATGAATGAAGATAAAGTGTTGACGAAGCATCTGGATACGTTCAGCAAGCTGATTCTTGATCTTGAAAATATTGATGTTTTCATCAATGATGAAGATCAAGCGTTGTTGTTGTTGTTGTGTTCTTTACCTAAGTCGCATGCTCACTTCAAAGAAACCCTCTTGTATGGAAGAGAGTCCCTGACCTTTGAAGAAGTTCAAGCAACCTTGTATTCAAATGATTTGAACGAAAGAAAGGAGCAGAAACCATCATCATTAGTTGGCGAAGGGTTGTCCGTGAAGGGGAAATCATCGAAGAGAGATGGTAGGTTTGAGAAGAAGAAAGGTAAAACTCAACAGAAGTCTTATGGTGGTGATATCTCTGGTATTAAGTGTTACCATTGTAAGAAGGAGGGTCACACAAGAAAGATGTGCCCTGAGCGCCTAAATAATCATGGAGGTAAGGACAATGGAAATGCAACCATTATGCAAGATGATTATGAATCATCTGATGTCCTTGTGGTTTCGAGCAGCAACTCTTGCAAAGAGTGGATTATGGATTCTGGATATACTTGGCATATGACTCCAAACAAGAATGTTTTTTAAGAATTATGTGATCAAGATGGTGGATCAGTGCTGTTGGGAAACAATAAAGCTTGCAAGATTGCAGGTATTTGATCTGTAAGATTCAAACTCCATGATGAGTCAATAAGGCTATTGACTGGGGTTAGGTATGTACCTGGCCTTAAGAGAAATTTGATTTCTCTTGGTGAATTCGACAAGAAAGGATATGTCTTCAAAGGAGAACAAGGTATCCTGAAAGTCATGAAGGGGCCGAAGGAAGTCTTGAGAGGCGTGAAGAAACAAGGCTTGTATACCCTTGAGGCTAAGATTGTAAGTGGTTCGACAAATATTGCATCCATGAAACCTGTGTCGAAGACAAAATTATGGCACATGAGATTGGGCCATGTCAGCGAAAGAGGCCTGGTCGAATTGGGGAAGCAGAACTTGCTAGGTGGTGACAAAGTCGAAAAGTTGGAGTTTTGTGAATTTTGTGTATTTGGTGAATCCTGTAGGGCGAAGTTTAACAAAGGCAAGCAAAGAACACATGGATCCCTGGATTATATTCATGCTGATCTTTGGGGGCCTACAAGGAATCCTTCGCACTCAGGTGCAAGGTATTTTCTATTCATCGTTGATGACTATTCCAGAAAGCTATGGGTATTCTTTCATAAGACGAAGGATGAAACTTTTGAGAATTTCAAAAGTTGGAAGGTTCTGGTCGAAACTCAATCTGGAAGAAAGGTTAAGAGGTTGAGAACCGACAATGGCCTTGAGTTCTACAACAAAGTGTTCAACAGTTACTGTGTTGAGTCTGGGATTGCAAGGCATAAGACTGTAGCAGGTACTCCTCAACAAAATGGCTTAGCTGAGAGATTCAATCAAATAATCCTTGAAAGGGTTAGATGCATGTTGATTAGTGCTAGATTGAAGAAGGTGCTTTGGGCAGAGGCTGTTTCGACAACAGCTTATCTGATAAATAGATGTCCCTCGACCGCCTTGGGAATGAAGACACCTGAAAAAGTTTGGTCAGGTCATCCACCAAATCTCGACAAATTGAGAGTATTTGGTTATTTAGCCTATGCTAATATTAGGCAAGACAAGGTCGAACCTAGAGCTCTGAGATGCATGTTCCTTGGATATCCTGAGGGAGTCAAGGGTTATAGGTTGTGGTGCCTAGAACCAGGTCGAAGAAGATGTATCACAAGTCGTGATGTAGTTTTCAATGAAGTCGAAATGGCATTTAAGAAAACTGGTGATGCTGGTCGAAGTGCAGAAATCTCTGAAGAAGAGCTGGAACAGGTAGAGATTCTTGTTGAGGTGGAGCACAGTGATGCTGAAGTGCATAACCCAGATGAAGTCGAAGAAGAAAAGCAAGATGCTGAAGAGACTGAGGAAACTGTCGATGACTACCTACTGGCAAGAGATATGTCGAGAAGAGTCATCAAGCCACCTCAGAGACTTGGTTATGCAGATCTTATAGCTTTTGCTTTAATCTCTGTAAGTGAGGTGCTTGAGGAAGAACCTAGAGATTACAAGGAAGCTATAAGGAGTCGAAACAAGACTAAATGGCGAAAAGCCATGGATGACGAGATTAAATCTCTTCATGATAATAACACTTGGGAGCTGATTGAGAAACCTGCAGGAGCAAGGTTAGTCAGTTGTAAGTGGATTTTCAAGGTCAAGGAAGGAATCGAAGGAGTGATGTCGAAGCGCTTTAAGGCAAGGTTGGTTGCTAGGGGGTTCACTCAGAAAGAAGGAGTCAACTTCAATGATGTGTTATCGCCTGTTGTAAAGCATAAATCCATTCGAATGCTGTTAGCCATGGTGGCAAAGTTCGACTTGGAACTTGAGAAAATGGATGTGAAGACAACCTTCCTGTATGGTGACCTAGATGAAACGATCCTGATGCGTCAACCTGAAGGGTATGCAGAAAAGGATAAGGAAGATTATGTGTGCAAGCTGAATAGATCTTTGTATGGCCTGAAATAATCTCCTCAACAGTGGAACAGGAGATTCGACAAGTTCATGGCACACATTGGTTTCACTAGGAGCCAGTTCGACCACTGTGTTTACTTCAGATTTCGACCTGGAAACCCACTTGTTGTTTTGTTGCTTTATGTGGATGATATCCTCATAGCTAGCAACAGTGTTGAGGATATAATGGAGGTGAAGGCTGAACTCAGTAAGGAGTTCGAAATGAAGGATCTGGGAGCTGCCACCAGGATTCTTGGGATTGACATCCAGCGAGATAGAAAGCAGTCGAAGTTGTGCTTATCTCAAGAGACATACCTACGTAAGCTTCTCGACAAGTTTGGTATGTCGAATTCAAAGCCTGTTATGACTCCGACAAATCCTCAGTTTAAGCTTAGTACTACTGAAAGTCCGAGTACTGAAGCTGAAAGAATCTATATGAGTAGCATTCCATATGCTAGTATAGTGGGTTCTTTGATGTATGCTATGGTCTGTACGAGGCCAAACATAGCGTATGGAGTGAGGCTTGTAAGCAGGTACATAGCCAATCCTTGAAAGGTGCACTGGCAAGCTTTAAAAAGGATTCTCAGGTACATAAATGGGTCTCTGAGTCAAGTCCTGATTTATGGTGGAGCTTGTGGTGATGATAGCAAAGTCGAAATTGAAGGTTATGTCGACTCTGATTATGCAGGTTGTATGGATTCCAGAAAGTCTATTTATAGATATGTGTTCACTATGTTCGACACAGCAATCAGCTGGAAAGCGATGCTTCAGAAGGTTGTTGCCTTATCAACCACTGAAGCTGAATATATTTCCCTCACTGAAGCTGTGATGGAAGCATCGTGGCTTGAAGGTTTTGCAAAGGAGCTGAAACTTCAAGGTCGAAGTATCACTGTTAAATGTGATAGTCAAAGTGCAATACACCTGTCGAAGAATTCAGCCTATCATGAGTAGACCAAATACATCGATGTGAGGCTGCACTTCGTCAGAGAGATAATCGAGCGTGGTAAAGTCCAGGTGCTGAAGGTTTCGACTGATAACAATGCTGCTGATATGATCACCAAGAAGTTGCCGAGTTGCAAGTTTTTCCACTGTCTGCAGTTGATAAAGCTGCAGGATGAAAGCTAGTTTATTCCCTGTTGTTTGTAGAGTTAGATCTAAGGTAGAGATTTGTGAGACTTTGGGTCGAACTCTAGCTCTGCCGAGGAGTATCTTTCATGTGTTTCGACAGGAGACAAGCATGAAGTCGAAGCTGGGTCACATGCTGTAGTTGTAGGATACATATTGTAGTTGAAGTCTGTTCTAATATGTGTTGTCGGAATGTTTGTCAAATTGAGCTTTTTGTTATGGATCCAATTGTTTAGGTAGCTTGGGTTGCAAGTTATCTAGTTAGTCTATATATAGGCTAGTACACTCAGTTTGTTGAGTGTGGCCAGATTGTGGTATTCACTTGTAATCTTTTATAATATTGAGAAAGTGAATAGTATAACAATTCTGCCGTAATCCTTCTTCTTCATTCTTCTTTATCCTTTCTTCCTTCTCTCTTTGTTTCTAACCGTTTCATTGTTCACCCAAGAACTCCGTTTCTCAATCTTGATTGAAAGGTATCGTTTGTGATCACAACAGAAATTGAATTAGATTGAAGGTATTTTGAATCGATCAGTTTTTTTGTGAGTCCTCACCGACTTTTTTGATTGAATAAATTTTGGTTTGAATCGTTTTAAAATTTTCTAAGTGTTTACTAACTTTGTGAATTGGTTCAAATGACTCAAATTATGTCTCGTTTGAATCAATTCAATATGCATTGAGTTCATCATTTCTTTGAACATGGTCATTTGAATATAATAAGAATGCATGTGAATAAATCTTTATTCACATAAATCTATTATTTCTTCATTTGAATCAAATTAAATTTGTTTAAACTATGATTTGGTTAGGTCAAATGAATCGATTCAATTGGTTGTTTTACACTGTTTTTAACATGTTTTTATTGTTCATTTGAGGCACCCATGTAAGTCATTAAGGCTTATTTCATTTCTTAAGGATTTAGAAACACAATCTTCTCTCAAACTCTTTTCTTCTAAAAAAATATTTAAAAAAATGTTAGATTTTCTCATGTGAGAGTGTATCATGTTAGAGGGTATCATTGAGCTAGTTTAAAGTATAGTTGTCTAGATTTAAAGGAATTCAAGAAGCCTTAAAGTTCCAAACAAAAACAAGAAATATTTTTCTCCTCCAAAGTGTGGGGGTAGAAGATGTTTGATTGATGCCTAAGACTTGGAGGAAAGAAGTAAGGAATAAATATATAGGATATCTTGTTGGTTTAAGAAAACCCAAGTTCAAAAATCTTTAAAGCTGTGCTCTTAAAGGTTTGACAGATAATTCCTAATAGATTAGTAGAAGTTTTATTCTTCTAACAAAACTCTTGTACTTCCTAAAAAACATAGTGGAAAGAAATTTTGGTGGTTTTCCCATAAGGAATGGATCATGTCCCCTACAAGGCCAAAAAGGATGAAGTAGTGTAAATCAATGTGTTTTTCTTTGTTAAATTTTGTGTTAGTATAAATTTATTGATAAATATGTATGTTTTATTTATTGATTGACTATCAAATATATTAGTTCTTGTTGTATGAACCCGTAGTTAGGATTAAGAGTGTTTCTTAATACACCATCCATGTTTCTTAGGCACCACGTGAATTTCCATTTTTTCCCCCTGATTCCGGATGTGCACATCCGGACGCACCAATTTTTTTAAAAACGTTGATGTGTTCCGGATATGCACATCCCGAAAAATTGCGGATCTGCAGATCCGAAAAAAGCAGAACTTTAATTTTTTTTTAAAAATCGGTTTTGTTGGTTGGTCGCATATGTTAATATATCGTCGCAACTTAATATACATTTGACAACATCCATATATAAAATAAAATGATATATATACATAATAAACCTCTGTCAAAATACAGTACATACATGTAATAAAAATAGAATACATAAAAAAAACTATTGCGTATGGCGAAGGATCTCTCCTGGCTCCCCTGCTCCTCTGCCCCGACCCGCCGTCCTGGCTCGATGTCTGCGGTACTGAAGCGCCCCCCGAGAAATCTCAATAATCCTATCCATGACAAGTCTGGCACCAGAGCCCTCAGGGAGGTGACCGTCCGCATTGGCTGCCCGCGCTATCTACTCTATCTCACGATAGCGGGGTAGGACATCCTGAGTATGATCCAGCTGAGACTGCCGCTCCTCTAATATCCCCTGATGAGCAGTTCTGGGTGGCGATCCCTCAGCAGTGGGCACGATGCATGAGTGTGAGACGGTGTAGAACCACATGATGTACTTGGTAGCAACGCTCCAATCTTTCGGTGCTCTGGTCTTGCGAGCCTCTTCCGGTACCAAGTGGGACTGGAAGTCAGCATATATCTCATCTATCTGCACGCGGGTCAAGCCTAGAGGAGCAGACTCATGAGGCATCCTCGGGATCATCTGCGTGTATTCGAACTGGCGCAAGACGCGCTCCGGCAGGTATCGAGCAGTAATGGTCGAACTGCATGCCAACTATCCTGAGAACAGCGAAACCTCATCGAACGGGCGCGTCACACGGTGATCGGCATAGGGGTGATAAAAAATGTCCTCAGCAGCCATCCGATCAAGATACACTCTGTAGGGGTTGGGCGCCTGGTTCCCTCTGAGCAGGAGAAATGCAGTAGCACATGGCATATCCTCAGTGTACCCGTCGACACTCCCTCAACCAGTAATCTTGGGAAAGTGCTGTAATCTCCACACCTAAAATGGAAAACATAACATCGGTGTCAAACATTATAATGAATATAGAAAGAAAAGAAATGAAAAAATGACTTAGAATATTAGATTGTTACCACGTATAGCGTACAGCTGCCTGCCACAGTCTTGGCTACCCAGAGGCAACCATCTGAGAGCCTAGCATAGGTGTATGCCAGCGTAGCTGCCCCCAGTTGTACCCATAGATCTCTGTGGGATCCAAAAGGTACTTGAGGTAAACGACATCAACATAATAGGCGCTGGTGTCCACAAACAGCTGTGTGCCGAGCAAAAACAGGTAGTAGAATCTCAGGGCACGCTGCTTGTGGATCTCCACCTCAGCTACATCCCTTGCTGCCCGTCGTGCCTCTTCAAGCTCCTCACCAAATCTACGTGTCAGAAAGGAGAACCGGACGTGGGTGCCTCTCAACTGGGTGACCTCCGCAAGTGCCTCCCTTGGGGTAGCCCCAAGCTCCTCAATCAGCATCTCCATCACGTCCCCCTTCAACATCCTACCGTGACGGAGAAGGGTACCCGTGATCGGTAGATGTAAAAGGCACGAGATGTCATTGAGTGTGATCGTGATCTCGCCGTACGGTAGATGGAATGAGGATGTCTCAGGGTGTCATCTCTCAACAAAGGCCATCAGTATACCGTACATGATCTGGGGATATCCAATACTAGACAGGCCTCCAAGACCAGAGGTAGCAAGTGCAGACGTGAACCACTCATCCCCTGGCAGCGCCGCAAACATGTCCATAACCTTGCCCCCATGGTTATAGAACTTCTGTGAATCCTTCTCCTGAAAATTTCCAAATAAAACAATGTTACAAATGAACATATTTTCAATGAAAACAATTCTATAAATAAACTGAGAAAGGTTACCTCTCCTAGCCAGACATATTTGGCAGTATGCTCAGAGTACCCCACGAGTAGGGACATATATGACGGTCCCCCAGGGTAACCGTCCAGCTCATCAAAATTTTCATCGGCGTCACTACCCTCATGTGCTGGGTGATCACCCTCAGGAACAGGAACAGGAACAGGGGATGAAATAGGAGCAGCTGATGGAACAGGAGTCTCCCGACGCCGCCTGCGTGGGAGCTGAGAACCTGATGAACCAGCAGTAGAAGCCCGACGCCTTCGAGATGTAGAATCGGCAGCTGACGGGGGAGTGGCCTGAATTTGTGATGTGGAAGTGGCCTGAACCTGTGATGTGGATGGCTGTGGTGTAGGATGTCCCTCAGCTGTAGGGGCTACCCTAACTCCCTCTGCGCTGGAAGCCTCAGTTGTAGATTGCATCCGCTCACGTCGGACAAATGCGTGCTGAGCTGTCCGTCCATGTATGATACGATCGTCTCTTCCAGCCATGTAATCTGCAAAGCATAATAAATAAATTAGAATTTTTTAAAAAATAATTTTAAAAAAACAAAAAAAATAGAGACCTTCCGGATTTTCACATTCGGAAGTACTCAGAATATTTAACGTTGGGTTTTTCCGGATGTGCACATCCGGAAGCACTCAGAATATTTAACGTTAAAATCCTTCAGGATCTGCACATCCCGTACGTATTTTCAAGTTCAAATATTGCAGCCATGGCTGCTGTACCATGAAAAAGGACATTTTAATGCCCTGAGCGTCCGTTTGACACAGCAAACAATACCTACATTGTCTCTAACCTATGTTATTCATACTACCTAATAATTTCTACACCTAGATATCTACTCTAAATCAATTACTCAAAAATAACTCTGAAACTCTAAAATTCAAAAACTTACCGATTAAATTGAGATACGGAGGATTTGGAGTGTCTTGATCGTTGTAGAAGTTGCTCTGCGACGAACACGAGTGAAAAAAGTCGAAATTTTTGTGATTGAGAATTTGAGAGTTTGAGAGAGTTTGGTGTATGGAAAATGAAAATGTGAAGAATGAGGGGGAGGAAGAAGGTCTGGCGCGAATTAATAAGAAATTGTTCCGGATCTGCAGATTCGGAATTTGTCCGGATATGCATATCCGGAACACATCAACGTTTTTAAAAAAATTGGTGCGTCCGGATGTGCACATTCGGAATCAGTAAGCAAAAATGAAATTTCACGTGGTGCCTAAGAAACTTGGGTGGTGTATTAAGAAATGCCCAGGATTAAAATCTAGTTCAAATTGGATATATTGTCCAAGTTAAAAAGGGTGTCAATCAACATGTAGTTTGATTGGTGCCAACGTTCGTGTTTTGTATTTGTGTTTCTAGCTATTTCTTAAAATGGCTTATTTATACTAGTAGTGCAAAACAATTTTGAAAACCTTGCTTTCGTTTAGAATCAAGTTTTTAAGGTCAATGTGTAAGGTTTGGAAGACAAAAGTAATAGATATAAAAGAATCACAAGACGTCCAAATGTTTAAAATCACAATGTTGTTTGTTAAGCTGGAGGAGCATGTGGAAGAGTGTATGAGACTAAACTCAAGTGAAAGTGGATCTAAAAAGAATGAGAAAAGTAAAAAGGAAAGGAAAAATGCATATTTAAGAGCATCCACACTCATCATCTTCACTTTAGTTTTTTAAATGGGGTCCACACAATTTTTTATATTATATTACACATTTATATTTTTAAACAATTCAACTACATTTTTCAAATATCCATAAAACTCATTAAAAACTCTAAAATGGGTCCCACCAAATCTCACAATATACCCACATTTTTTATATTATATTAATTATTTAATCCAACTGGCAAACAAAAACGTTCTCAAGCCAGAGAACGGTTACAAACCAAGTTACATTTTTTTTTTTCAATTATTCAAGAACCTCTCACATATGATTTTTAAATATTATGCAAAAACGGTGTGAGCACATCGATATTTATGCTCTAAAGGCCCTTACTTCTGAGACTCAAACTTGAGAAGATTATAATAGTGATGACTCCTTAAAGTAAGAGATGATGAGGTTGTTTTTTTAGAAGATACAACTGTAACATGAGGAAAAATGGATTTAGACACAACAATAAAAACCTTATCAAATTTAGGAAGTTCCTAAATAAAGGAGGGAAACATAAAAAGAAATGTTTTACAACCCCAAATAGGATATGGTTCTTGTATAGTGTTTTTTCTAGACATATAACGTGTGACACTTCTATGTTCATCGATTTTACAAGCAATGGAAAAGATGTGATCTTAGGTGACTAAGTTGTGGAAAATCCCTTTACAGCTATCATAGATGGTGTAACATTAGTTACACGACTTATATATAATCTTCTTAGTATTAGTTAGTTATTCTATAAGGATTATACTATCACATTTAACCCCATTTAACACATAATTGAATGTAATGAAGATAAGGAACACATGTTTAAGGGATATACACTATTATAAATAATATCACACTTCGGACGCGAAATGAATTTTACTTCGGCTACACAACTGAGGTAACGAAGGGCGAGGTAAAAAATAGTCACTTTAACCCTTAGTTGTTTAAAATCCGAGGTTATAATAGAAAGGTCATTGGTTCGATCCCTAGCAACAACATATTTTTATTTTCAAAACTATGAAGCGCGCACAATTAGAGAAATAGCCTTTATAGGCCTCATCTGTATTAGGTTGGGAATGCTATTTTCAGTATAACTTTCTTTGTATATATGTGGTACTGGCCTCTCTTGTATGAGGCGGGAAATTACAATTCATTTTGAAAGAATATTCTTCATTTTTCTGTGTCCAATGAAAATCATACATAGATACATACACTTGTAATATGGTATAGTAGACTATACCCTCTTTTCACCACCATTCTTCCGCATCCATTCTTCAATCGCCATTTTCACATCAAGGACCTGGGCACACTCAAATATTTTTTAGGGCTTGAAGTCGCTAGAACTAAATCCGGGATCAACATCAATCAACGTAAATACACTTTGGATCTTCTCTCCAACATCGGATTGCTTGGGTGCAAACCTGCTACCACACCTATGGCTCGTGACACCAGATTGACAACAACTGATGGCACTCCTATGCAGGATCCCACAAAATATCGCAAACTCGTTGGCCAGCTCATCTACGTCCTGAATATGGTGTCTGCTTTCAAAGTGTTTACTCCAATTATTTATTTTAAAGCAAAGGTGTCACATGCAAGTATACATGTATGTTTGATTGCAGCAAGTGATAAAATAAGAGATCGTACCCACAGGGAGTGAACTTGATATAAATTTGAACTTTAAAGTATTTAATTCTTATTTAAAACTAGTATGAGCAAGGTAACAAATAATAATAATGGTAACAACAATATTAACACACTATAAACTAAAAAAAATCTAAATAAAGAAGGATAAGATATCAGAGAGAATGATTGATGAGCTAAGATCCATTAATAAATTGCTACTAAACAGTTTCCATTATGTGAAGTGTCGTGCCTCAAAAGGTCAGAACGTGATCTAGTGGTGTATTTCTACAACATCAAAACATAAATAACTAGGGCAAGGGAACAAATCTCGCAGTCTCACTTATAACCCTAAAATATGTCTGGTTTTAGTTCTGCAAAATCTTTATGGTCTCAACTTCTTATCTCTAAGTAAGTTGAATTAAGTGAATATCTCTATCCTACTTTGTTAACCACTTTTGTTATGAAATTAGCATGTTGTTGGATCTCTCTCAACCACATACTTGTACCTTTTTCTAAGTTGATCATTCTAAGAAGCAAGTACATAGCAATAAAAACACCTAACAAAATAAGGCACTTAACAACACATCATTTCAATGTAAAAACAACTTTATATTAACTTCACTTTGCTCGTCAAATACGAGTTTAGATCATAATGAGTTGAGTACAAACTACTGGAATGAAAATACAAGATGACATATTCTTAGCAAAAATATAGAAAAGAAATGACAACCTAGTAACAACTTGAAGATCCTTTGCGTTGGGTAAACAACATCACACCTCTGCAGTCACGACAGTTCCAAACAGTGAGTACAGGATTGGACGAGAAGAAGAAATCTCTATAACCTTCTTAATCCTCAAAGTAACTAAACCAAAAACAAAAAATATAATGTGTGCTCTCTAGCTTGTGGTCTTTTTCTTCAATGCTGAACATGGCTTGCTTTTTATAGCCTTTGAGAATGAGAAATAGGAGTTGATGGGCCTTGGATCATGGGCTTTTGATGAAAAGAAGGTTCAACCCGAATCAAATCACAAATAGCTCTAGTTGTCACTTCTTCCTTTGTGAACAAGTTATCAAGGACAGACAACATTTGGAGACAAGGCGTCTTTGGCAGGCTGCTGCAGCAGGTAGTGGCGCAGAGCAGACGGCGGGTGGCTGGGTGCAGGATGCGCTTTTGCAGGTGTGGTCCCCACTGTACCCTCCTTTGTCCTCTAGCTTCTTTGATCTTATCTTGATGCTTCAGCTCCTTCTTGACGCGAACCTCTGCCACGTATGCCCTAGTGATAGACATTCTTCGAAGCTCTTGGTGAAATTGCAATTGACAGATCTCATTATCTTTCTTCCTCTTATCTCCATTCTGCTCAGACTATGTCTTGAGGTGTCACGCCTCAGCTAGCCTTAATCTGAATTGCTTTAGGACCAAAAACACACAATAAACCATAAAAGGTGCAACAAGTGCACTAAAGGCAAATTCATTCTCAAACAAGAGAAATGCAAATAAATCTAATTAAACCTAGCCAAATTACTACAGAAAATGGATCAATATGACACACTATAATAGTGTTATCACTCCCCCAAACTTGAACTATCACCTGTCCTCAGGTGATGCGACCGTGATTGACCAGAGAGATTTTCAAGAACACTTTAGGATCATATTAGTGAAATTTAACATTTGCTGGATGAATGGTCTGAACAAGGAATTAACTGGCACGACTCAGCCTATTATTATCCCAAAGATGTTATCACCAAAGCGATTGGGACACCTTCTGTCACGCCACTACTCCTCTGAAGAATGAGTAAACTTTCCTTTGAGATTCTTAATGGAGTACTTCTGTGAATAAAGTTTCCTTCCTTTTGGGTCTTACATTGGAGTTTTGCTCTGAATTTTCTGCTGATATTTGGCTATCACACTCTAGTTCACACCTTTCCAATTTTGTATTATCTTCTTTCTCTCTTTTTTTTGGCACAACACCCCATCTTTTCGCTCAACGGGATCTCACTTGTAATGAGTCCAACTGGCTATTATGATGAAGGTGCTGGTTGTTCCACCAGTTTCGGGCACATGAACTTTTTCACCAAGAGTGGTCTTTGCCACCTTTTTGCACACTTTTGTGTGTTTTATTAACAATGATTGGGGTGTGCTCTATTTTTGTGAATAGCATAAATCTTTATCCAAATCAGCTCATTTTTCCACAGTAATTCCCTAAGGGTTCATCTTGCTTCTCAGTTTCCAACAATTAAGTTTCTAAAAAAACGTTACTAACTCAGCAGACTGCCGGAGGCGGGACAGAAGTCATCGGCTTCCTTCTGCCATAACATCCTAGGAAACAACTTGGCTTTGCCTCACAACTATACCGACAGACTTATTACCCAGCGCAAAATGATTATTTTTCTGACCCTTGGTTGTTCTCTACTAATTTCTCAACTGTCCTAAAAATTACTCATGAAAAAAACTAACAAAGAAAAACAAACAAAATAATAAACTACGCCAAAAGAAATTAATCAAGCACTAGTTAAGTTAATCATCCAAAACAGCAAAATACCAAAGTACCAAGAACATAAATCCATGGCCGAAACAGGGCCTCAAACATCAAGTCATGGCCAAAACACGACCTACCACAGTACCAAACAATTATCCAAAAGAAAACATCCCAATAGCAACAAAGCTTGATTCCACCCACTTGGTCCCTGGGTTGCACAGTGACTCCATGATCACATCATAATCTGCTTCATCCAGTTTTAACAACAACTCTTGATATTCATCAGCTGACTCCTTGATATTCAACGCCAAGTTCAAAGTAGCCTCATTGTAGACCACCTTAGTACCTCTCACCACAACCTCAATCCTCTTACGGCCAGGATCGGTGAGGTTTGAGTAAAATTCCTTCATAAGTGAAATATTGTAGGAACCGGGTTGATGACAAAGCTTCATCCACCCTAGCTTTTTAATTGTAGTTCCCAAATCTCCAGCAAGCCCTAAGTTCTCTTCTTGGTTGTCAAACATGAAACCCCTTTCAGAATGGAAGCCCATTTTGCTGAAATACTCCATGAAGCGGCGAGAAGCGTCACTATTGATGAACTTCTCGTATCCGTCTTGCTCTTCATCCGAGTAAACAACATATGGTGTTGCATTTTTTCTTGCAGCCATCTTAACTTTTTTTCCAGTAGGGATCTCCATTGTTTTGGTGTGAAGGTGTTTTAGGTTGAACGAAAATGGTGAGGCACAACAAAAAGGGGAGTTGAGACGATGATGGGAATGTGAGAGAGAGAGAGTGAGATTTTGTGATAGTGAAGTGGAATGGTTAGAAAGAGAAAAGTGAAAGAAAATATTTTTGTGAAAATTAGGGCAAAACTGAAAAGGCAGGTTGATGTAACGTATGGGAAATGACAAGATTTTGAATTTTTTGGCATGGAAAAGGAATTGCTTGCTGCTGTGTCCCACCAGTCTGACGTGTCAGACTGGTCATCATGATTCCCTAGCCCAGGGCTCAAGGCGCATGATGTCCACCCTATTAATTTCTCTCTCCATCACTCAGACTCTTCAATTCCCGTCTAAATAAAATAAATAAATTTCCAACTCAGCATTTTATTTAATTTTCAGGACTTAGGAATATTTGCTTTGAATATTTTGTTTCTTTCTCATTTGTCACCGTACCTTGGTCGTGACTCCAAATGCCTATTACTGTCTTGAAAAGAATACTCAATTGTACAAAAATAAAAAGAAAATTGCATTAAGTTGGGTTGCCTCCCAGTAGCACTATTTTAAGGTCTTATAGCCTGACCAACACAAAATCACTTAATCCATGAAATGAATGGTTCCCCTAGGGTTGCTTGAAGGGCCACTAAAATAGGTTTTAATCATTTGACCTTTAACCTTGAACTTTTCACCAGCTTTTTCATTCATTAATTCCACAGCTCCATTAGGGAAAATTGTCACTAATTTGAACGTTCCTGACCATCTTGACTTTAATTTTCCAGGAAATAATTTCAGTCTAGAGTTAAAAAGCTATACTCTTTGGCCTTCCACTAATTCCCTTTTTTGGCATTTCCTGTCATGCCATCTTTTGGTCTTTTCCTTATAGAGCTCAGCATTTTCATAAGAGAACAACCTATGTTCCTCTAACTCATTGATTTGGAGCATTCTAGCTTGGTCAGCAGTTTTTAAGTTGAAATTTAATTGTTTAACTGCCCAAAATGCTTTGTGCTCCAATTCTATGGGTAAATGACATGCCTTCCCATAAACAAGTCTATAAGGAGACATGTCTAGAGGAGTTTTGTAGGCAGTTCTGTACGTCCAAAGAGCTTCGTCCAAATGCTTGGACCAATCCTTCCTTATAGGGTTAACAACCTTTTCTGAAATCCTTTTAATCTCTCTATTAGATAGCTCCACTTGGCCACTTGTTTGGGGATGGTAGGTTGTAGCAACCTTGTGTTTGATCCCATAATTTGCCATTAAATTTTCAAAAAATTTATTGAAAAAATGTGACCCACCATCACTAATGATTGCTCTAGGCGTGCCATGCCTTGTCATAATGTTTTTAAGAAAAAATTTGGCCACAACTCTAGCATCATTAGTGGGTGTTGCTACTACCTCTATCCACTTGGAAACATAATCCACAGCTATAAGAATGTATAAATTACCAAAAGATGGAGGAAAATGTCCCATGAAATCAATGCCCCACACATCAAAAATTTCAATTTCAAGTATGTTGGTGAGTGGCATCTCTTGCCTCATGGAAATATTTCCAAACTTCTGGCAACTATCACATCTTTTAGCTATCTCATGAGCATCTTTAAAAAGAGAGGGCCAGAAATAAACTGATTGCAAAACTTTTACAGCAGTTCTAGTTCCTCCAAAGTGTCCTCCGTATGGAGATTCGTGACAGGCAGAAAAAATCTTTCGTGCCTCTGTATGATCCACACATCTTCTAAGCAATTGATCTGCACACTTTTTGTAAAGGAAAGGTTCATCCTAAAAGTAGCTCTTGACTGTATAAAAGAACCTTTTCCTTTGCAGGAAGTTGAAATCAGGGGGCACATATCTGCTGAATAAATAATTCACTATATCAATATACCATGGTGTCATGTCAGTGCTTATCAGAAGTAACTTCTCATCAGGAAAAGTTTCTTGAATGTCTTCCCTATTACTGCTTTGCACTTCTTCTGGCAATCTTGAAAGATGATCAGCAACAGAATTCTCTATCCCCTTCTTGTCTCTAATCTCTAGGTCAAACTCTTGCAACAAGAGAATCCACCGTATGAGCATTGATTTAGCATCTTTTTTAGCAATCAAGTACTTGAGAGTTGCATGATCTGTGTATACAATGACTTTTGTTCCGACCAAGTAAGGTCTGAACTTGTCAAATGCAAACACTACAGCCAGCAACTCTTTCTCAGTTGTGGTGTAGTTGATTTGTGCTTCAATCAAGGTCTTACTAGCATAGTAGATGGTGTGGAAAACCTTGTTGTATCTTTGACCTAGTACAACCCCAATAGCAAAGTCACTAGCATCATATATTAACTCGAAGGGTTTTGTCTAATCAGGAGCCTTCACAATGGGCGCAGAGATGAAGGCTTTCTTTAGTAGATTAAAGGATTCCTCATATTCCTGACTGTATGCGTATGGCACGTCATGCTGCAGCAGCTAGCACAGAGGTTTGGTAATTTTTGAAAAATCCTTGATGAACCTTCTGTAGATGCCAGCATGCCCCAGGAAACTTTTGATTCCTTTTATGTTCACAGGTGGCGGTAATTTCTCTATCACCTCCACTTTTTCTTGATCTACCTCCAAACCCTTCTTGGAGATTTTGTGTCCAAGAACGATCCATTCTTTCACCATAAAATGGCACTTTTCCCAATTAAGGACCAAGTTATTCTCCTCACATCTAGCCAATACCAGATCTAGATTTTCCAAACACTTCTTGAACGATTCTCCAAAAATAGAGAAATCATCCATGAATACTTCCATGGAATTTTCAATGATATCTGAAAATATTGTCCTCATGCAGCATTGGAAGGTGGCTGGTGCATTGCACAGTCCAAACGACATTCTTCTGAAAGCAAATGTGCCATAAGAACAAATGAATGTTGTCTTTTCTTGGTCTTTCGGGGCTATGGCAATCTGATTGTAGCCGGAGTACCCATCTAAGAAACAATAGTATTCTTTTCCAGCCAACCTGTCCAGCATCTGATCAATGAAAGGGAGGGGGAAATGATCCTTCCTCGTTGCCTTGTTCTGCTTTCTGTAGTCCATACAAATTCTCCAACCAGAAACTATTCTGGTGGGAATTAATTCATTCTTCTCGTTGACAATCACAATCATGCCTCCCTTCTTTAGCACACATTGAATAGGACTTACCCACACACTATCAGAGATAGGGTAGATAATTCCAACATTCAACCACTTAATAATCCCTTTCTTGAAAACTTCCTTCATGATTGGGTTCAACCTCCTTTGACTTTCAATGCTATTCTTAGCATTTTCTTCCAACAGAATTTTGTGCATGCAAATTGTTGGGCTGATCCCCTTTATGTCTGAGATTTGCCAAGCAATTGCCTTCTTGTGTTTTCTCAACAATGATGACTGGTAACTTCTGTCCTGCCTCCAGATAAGCATATTGCAAATGCTTGTGCAGTAGCTTCATCTCCAGTTCAGGAGGTTCTTCTATGGAAGTTATATGTTGTTTGTGACCAACAGTTGTAGATTCTATTACTTCCACAGTTTCTTCCCTATGCTTTTTCATTGGACCATAAATGAGTCCACCTTGTGGCTTTTCCTCTTCTTTTAATTTTCCTAGCTCTTGTTCCAACACATCATTAGTCTTGAGAAGGTTTTTATGAATTATACCTTCCCAGCTGGATATCATGGAACAATTAGCTACATCCTCTTCAGGATATTGTAGAGCATTGAGTACATTAAATACTACTTGTTATCCATTGACTCTCATGGTGAGTTCTCCTCTTTACACATCAATCAAAGTTTTTCCTGTTGCTAAGAATGTTCTTCCTAACAATATAGGGGTTTCTTCATCAGCATCAAAATCCATGATAATGAAGTCAGCAGGGAAAACAAATTTGTCAACCCTCAGTAACATATCTTCTATCTTTCCTTGGGGGTAACAAATACTCCTATCTTCCAGTTGTAACGTGATGGTTGTAAGCCTGGCAGCTCCTATCCCTAACTTCTTAAAGATGGATAAAGGCATAAGATTAATGCTGGCCCCAAGATAAGACAACGCTTTTCCACAGAAAGTGTTTCCAATGGTGCATGGTGTCATACCCTAAATTTTGACCACCAAGATTTCCCATCATTTTGCAAATCATCACCACATATGGATATACCATCATGTCTCATCAATCTCTTCAAGAATTGTTGAGCATTCACTATAATAAAAAATTAGGGTTTCCATCCCTCTTAGAGCACTTAGACAAAGGATCAATCAAGAAATGACACAATCTTCAACTTGTCTAACCTCTCAAACACCCATAAAGGATCAAGAGGACTCCCACATCAAGAATCAAGCACAAAGTTGCAACATTCCAAGTGGATCAAGCCTCAAGATCGCCAGTGTCACCAAATTAGGGTTTTGGTCGACCAAGGCCTCCAGATGAAAATTTTCTTATGGGCATGAGCCAATGCTTCAAATCACCACCCAAGATACTCCAGGAACCTCATGGACCTAATCATCAAGTCAATTTAGCATCAGGGGAAACATTCATAAAAAATCAGGAATTAAGGTTTCTTGACCTAATTCACCCCTAAGTTGAATTTTGGAGCAAAGCATGAGCTAAAACCTCAAGAAATGATTTGAGAACCTCAAACACACCACATTGATCCATTTACAACAATGGATTGATCCAAGAAGCTTGATTCACAAGTTTCAATTTCACCAGGACCACAATTAGGGTTTTGAGGAAAAAGTCAATTGTATCTTTGACTCTTGACCAAGACATGCTCCCAAATCTTGGGACATGATTCAAGACATCCTAAAATACCTATGTAATCCATCCATTAGGTTTGAATTGGGTCAAGAACTTGATTTCATAAAGGATCACACAGTTTGGAATTCATCTGACAAAAAATCAACTGTGCCTAAAATCAAGTTTGACTTTTTGGAATTTTTCACAAATATGGACTCCTAAGTCAAAAAAAAATGTTAATGTATGATTTTGATCATCACTTATCAAGAAAAATCAAGAAAAGTGAGGTTTCTTGCAAAAGGGGCAACCTTGAGAAACCAAATTTTTTCTAAGTTATGGAACAAAAGTGATTTTGTACCAACTTTGCAAGATCATAACTCCTAAACCACAAACTATGATCATACATGGATTGTGCCATATTAGGGCTTTCTAAAAAGTACATGAGCATTCCATAACTCTATTTGAGCAAGGAAATATGATCCTCCCAAAATAACCTTTTCCAACTGTCATATGCAAGGCAGTTTGATGCATTTTTGCTCGAGCTGGCCAAATTGTACAACCTTAAGCCTTGTCACACTTCTGAAAACATGTAAGGATCTTATCCAAGCAAGTACCTCTGATCCACAAGCCACACAAGTTCAAGAGCTATCCTTTAGGCATGTGGAAATTCAAGGTTCTTACTCAAAATATTCAAAGCTGTCAAGAAGCATTGAATGAGTACATGGAGGTGGCATATATCAAGGCAATGTTATCCAAAAAGAGTCAACCCTTAGCCCTGCAACAAAGAACCATAGACCTGCTACACTGACCCAAGTCAATGACCATGGAAGACTAGAATTCCTTTATGCAACCATTGGCCACAGACCTGTTCCAGTTGCTATTCACTATTGCTTGCAAAAAAAAACTTTGTCTACTATAAATAGAGCTCATTTGTGATCAGTTTGAGTACACCAAAGCACCTAAACTGATGCTTTACTCAAAATCTCTCTTTCACTCCAAAAAACACCTTCTCTTGTAAGTCACTATCGGGTTTTGTATTTGAGAACAATTCTGTCCAAACCAAAGTGCAAACACCTCAGATACATCATATGTAAGTGATTCAAACACTAAAACAACACCTGGAACATCAGAATCACAAAGTGGTATCCCATTTGCTCAAGTTCAAGAACCTTCTGCAGAAGGATTCGAGCTGGTTAGACCAAGAAGTTTCCAACCACTCCAAGCATTCAAACACATACCTTGACACCTAAGGAAGCTGTCCAGATCATTGGAACACATCTGTAACATCTCCATCATCAAACTCGATCACCAGCTACAAGAGGTAAGCCTGAAGCCTTCAAACTCTATATTACATGCATCATAAATGAATTTTTGAGTTACCATCTTGTTTCTGCATGTATGTAGAGTAATAACCCTTAATCAATTGCCATGAATCAATCGTGTATGGAATTTCATTGTGTTCATGCTGAAATTAGGGTTCTTGAGGTTATCCTTTGATTTCTCACTCCACACTTAATATAAATGCAATTAATCTATATGGTTGTGATCCTTGTTCAAAAACGAGCAAGATTGGTGTTTGAATCGTGCAAAACCATTGAGTAATCAGAGAGAAAAACGAGTTCTTGCAAATCACCCATGGCGCAGTCACGAGGAAGAAGAAAGTGACCGTTGGCGCCATAATTCAAATTTTATTTGAATTTTTGAATTTTTGTTATTTTATTTAATTGATTCAAAAATTAATTTCTCTCTGAATTTTTATGTTTTTGAATTGATTCTTTGTTACAAAATTCATAAAAATGTTAAATTATTTTATTTTACAAAAAAATCCAATTTATATTATTTTTTTAATATAGTTATAATTTTTGTAATTAATTTCATTTATTTGTTTTTTAAACATTTTAAAATGAAATTCTCACTTTGATATTTTCATTCCAAATGAATTTCAATCTTTCATGTGATTAAACATGATTTTTCAAAATATTTTTCAAAGTTTACAACTTGTTTAAATATATTTGATATTTTATATCATTTTTTATTTAATTTCCTTTGAAAATTATATCTTTAAAATTCAAAATTAGGTTTCCTTTAAATTTTGATTTTTCAATCTTTTTCAAAACATCTTGGACCTCTTGGTAGAGTGTAAGACCCATCCCTTTGTAAATAAACCATTTTTGGGCCTCAGTCATTGTATAAGTCCCGATACGATTTTAAAAGTCTCGGTGCGATCGCCATTTTCAAACAATTTTCATCTGGGCCTCCCCTTGTGTTGTAAGTCCCATTTTTCTTTTTTTTCAAACACTTTTGGGCCTCTAATAGAGTGTAAGGCCCAAGCTCTTTTGTACATAAAACATTTTTGGGCCTCAGTCATTGTATAAGTCCCGATACGATTTTCAAAAACAATGGTGCGATCACTGTTATTTTTGGGCCTCTCCTTGAGTTGTAAGCCCCATATCTTGTATAGAAATAAACTTTGGGCCTCTAATAGAGTGTAAGACCCAACCTCTTTTGCAAATACAATAAATTTGGGCCTCAGTCACTGTATAAGTCCCACTGTGTTTCTAAAACTACGATGCAATCGTCGCCTTTTCAAAAGAATTCATCTGGGCCTCTCCTTAAGTATAAGCCCCAATCTTCTTTTCAAAACAACTTCCCCTTTTGATTTAGATTCATATTCATAGTTGTTATCAAAACTTTCTATAATTTCTTGAATAACTAACCATACAGCTGTAGTACTGGAAGCTTGCTCATCTGTAAGTTCTACCAGCTTTCTTTTACATGTATATATTTCATCTGTATATATAAATGCCTGTATATTATCTTGCTTAGAGTTTTCCACGACAATTAGGTCTAGGATTAGATCAAACCAGTGGTCACTCTTTTAACACAGTCAAAACTAGTTCCCCATAGGAAATTCTTGATATAGTCTTGCCTCCTCTTGGGCTTATACAATATGGAACAGAGAAAGGAATTATTCTCAGTGAAACTTTTCTCAAGACTGTCACTACTAGAAATTTGTCTAAGAAATTCATTTCCCCAGAGAGGATTAATTCCCGGTGAAACCTCTCTTGAATTTCTTCAAACCCTAGAACTGTTCACTAAAGAAAGGATTATTCCCGGTGAAACCTTTCTTGAACTTTTCTTAGGTTTGGACCCATAGGCTTCCTAAAAGCATCCCCAGCCTCCTCTTGGGCTTTGTACAAGGACCCTCAGGCTTCTTAGAAGTTCTCATGCCTCCTCTTGGGCTTAATACAAGGACCCAAAGACCTCCTACAGGTATAAGACAGAACTTAGTCATCCTTTGTTAGAGCAGTCTTTCAAAGAGTCGAGTATCAGACCAATTTAGGGTTGTTTCTCATCCCTTAAAACACCAGCTTCCTCTTGGGCATCATACAAAGATAAACCTTTTTCATACCAGTAAACTTGGATAGTCTCGTCTCCTTTTGGATCTCCAGAAACCCTCGAGTTTCCTAAAAACACAGGAAAAACCCCTGATCATTTCATCAATCACTAGCAGAGTTAAAACCTCCATAGGTTTTAAAACTCAATCCTTTAACTTTCACTTTACTTTTCCCCAACTAGGGTCAAATTACTATCAATAAACCCTCTATCAGAACCTCAAGGCATCTGATATTTCAACTCTTCTTTAATCCTCGGCAAGAGTTGATTCCCCAATTTGGACCTGTCTCTTGAGCTCAATAATCCTCAGCGGAAGTTAGCCTCCTCATAGGCTTTATATAAGAAATTCCCCAACCATCCTCCTCTTAGGCTTTGTATAATGATTTTCCCTCATCCTTTTTGGCCTCAATCTTGGGCTTTGTACAAGACACCTATAAATATCCTCAGCTGAGTCAAATCCTTTTAGCCTCAATCTTGGGCTTTGTACAAGACACATATAAACTCCCCCCAAAGGAGTCAAATCCTTCTAGCCTCCTCTTAGGCTTTGTATAATGATCTCCCTGAGCAGAGTCAATATCCCTTTAGCCTCAAACTTGGGCTTCGTACAAGACACCAATAAAACTTCCCCAGTGGAATTAATCCTTTTCAGCCTCAATCTTGGGCTTTGTACAAGACAGATAAAACCTCTCACCAGTAGAGTCAATCCTTTTAGCCTAAATATTGGGCTTTGTACAAGACAGACTAAATATTCCCTGGAAGAGTCAATTCCTTCTACCCTCCTCTTAGGCTTTGTATAATGATCTCCCCAAAAGAGTCAGTCTCTTTTCAGCCTCAATCTTGGGCTTTGTACAAGACAGATATAAAACTCCCTAGTAGAGTCAACCTTTTAGCTTCAACCTTGGGCTTTGATCAAGGCACACATAAAACCAAAATCCCCTCAGAGGAAATAAAAAAACTCTCTGTAGGAAGACATTTCTCTGTACAATCACACATCAAAATAGACAATCAAACAAACCTTAATTCCAGATAACTGCTGTAAGTGGCACACTTGTTGATTTAAATATCCAAGCTGTAGTCCATCTCTTATCCTGGTAAATCCCCTTCTTTCATCTAATTGTTGTGAGTGGCAAGCCTCTGGATTATTTACATCCAAGCCAATGTCCCTCTCTTAGCATGAAAGATTCCTAAGGAAAAATGGCATTGCTATACACTGAGTTAAAGTTTTCTCCTTCAGGACAAATCCCCTTGTAAAGGAAATTATGGCATTACTGGATTCCATACATTCCAGTTAAAGTAATTCTCCTTTATAATCAGTTACCCAACAACTGTGATAAACAGATGAGATATCTCCCTTTAGAGATGACAAATTCTCTCTCAGTCAAAACCTTTAGCTTCAATCTTGGGCTTTGAACAAGACACAAAAAACCTTTCAGCTTCAATCTTGGGCTTTGAACAAGACACAAATACCCTTTAGCTTCAATCTTGGGCTTTGAACAAGACACCAAACATCTTTTTCCTCCCATAGAATAGGAGGAACTACGATTGCTCTGATTTCCCTATTTTCTATAACGGGAATACGTAGGCATAAGATTGTGAAATCTTAGCGAGCACACTAGTCAAAAACCTTAGGTCCAATACCTTACCAAAAACATCGGAAAAACCCAAAATCAACAAAATTCTCCCTCTCTCAACATTCCCAAAAGAGAAACTTTCCCATTTATGACAGACAAACACCAGTAAGAAGAAAATAGTAGAAATTGCTAACGATCTATGGATAACTATATATAGGATGGGTAATTGATAACTACCCATTGTATAACCTGACCCCGGACCCCCAATCTCTTAAGCATTTGTTAAAGAAAACATTTGCATGCAAGGTTAGTTTTAGATAGCTTCCCTTTCCTTTCCAGCTTCATAGGATAAATAAGAAATCAGAAAGTAGCACCCAATTCCAACCAATGGCGATAAGGTGGTCGCGTCACCGACAAAAATCGCATGCTACACATGGAATAGTGAAACTCCCAGGATCTTTTAAATTAGGTGGAAGTTTGCCTTGCACCAACTGGCTACACTCTAGGGTGAGTGCAACCGTGGCAAACTCTCCTACTCTCTTTCTTTTGGTGAGCACATCCTTCTTGAACTTTGAATAATTTGGCATTTGTTGAATGGCTTCAATCAATGGTATGTTGATGTGAAGCTGCTTCAAAATCTCCATAAACTTTCCAAACTGTTGTTCTTCCATGGCCCTCCAAATCCTTTGTGGAAAAGGTGAGGGTGATTCTTCAATTCCCGTCCAAATAAAATAAATAATTTCCAACTCAACATTTTATTTAATTTTCAGGACTTTGGAATATTTGCGCTGAATATTTTGTTTCTTTCTCATTTGACACCGTACCATGGTCGTGACTCCAAATGCCTGTTGTTGTCATGAAAAGAATACTCAACTGTACAAAAATATAAAGAAAATTGCATTAAGTTGGGCTGCCTCCCAGTAGCGCTATTTTAAGGTCTTATAGCCTGACCAACACAAAATCACTTAATCCATGAAATGAATGGTTCCTCTATGGTTGCTTGAAGGGCCACCAAAATAGGTTTTAATCCTTTGACCATTAACCTCGAACTTTCCACCATCTTTTTCATTCATCAATTTCATAGCTCCATTAGGGAAAATTGTCACTAATTTGAACGGTCCTGACCATCTTGACTTTAATTTTCCAGGAAATAATTTTAGTCTAGAGTTAAAAAGAAATACTCTTTGACCTTCCACTAATTCCCTTTTTTGGAATTTCTTGTTATGCAGTCTTTTGGTCTTTTCCTTATAGAGCTCAACATTTTCATAAGAGAACAACCTATGTTCCTCTAACTCATTGAGTTGGAGCATTCTAGCTTGGCCAACACTTTTTAAGTTGAAATTTAATTGCTTAACTTCCCAAAATGCTTTGTGCTCCAATTATGCCTTCCCATAAACAAGTCTATAAGGAGACATGTCTAAAGGAGTTTTGTAGGCAGTTCTGTACGCCCAAAGAGCTTCGTCCAAATGCTTGGACCAATCCTTCCTTGTAGGGTTAACAACATTTTCTAAAACCCTTTTAATCTCTCTATTAGATAGCTCCACTTGGCCACTAGTTTAGGGATGATAGACTGTAGCAACCTTGTGTTTGATCCCATATTTTGCCATTAAATTTTCAAATAATTTATTGCAAAAATGTGACCCACCATCACTAATGATTGCTCTAGTCGTGCCATGCCTTGTTAGAATGTTTTTAAGCAAAAATTTGGCCACAACTCTAGCATCATTAGTGGGTGTTGCTACTACCTCTATCCACTTGGAAACATAATCCACAGCTTCAAGTATGTTGGTGAGTGGCATCTCTTTCCTCATGGAAATATTTCCTACCTTCTGGCACCTATCACATCTTTTAACAAGCTCATGAGCATCTTTAAAAAAGGAGGGCCAGAAATAACCCGATTGCAAAACTTTTGCAGCAGTTCTGGTTCCTCCAAAGTGTCCTCCATACGAAGCTTCATGACAGGCAGACAAGATCTGTCGTGCCTCTGTATGATCCACACATCTTTTTAGCAATTGATCTGCACACTTTTTGTAAAGGAAAAGTTTATTCCAAAAGTAGCTCTTGACTATATGAAAGAACCTTTTCCTTTGCTGGAAGTTGAAATCAGGGGGCACATATCTGATGACCAAATAATTCACTATATTAGCATACCATGGTGTCACGTCAGTGCTTATCAGAAGTAACTTCTCATCAGGAAAAGTTTCTTGAATGTCTTCACTGTTGCTACTTTGCACTTTTTCTGGCAATCTTGAAAGATGATCAGCAACCGAATTCTCTATCCCCTTCTTGTCTCTAATCTCTAGGTCAAACTCTTGCAACAAGAGAATCCACCGTATGAGCATTGATTTAGCATCTTTTTTAGCAATCAAGTACTTGAGAGTTGCATGATCTGTGTATACAATGACTTTTCTTCCGACCAAGTAAGGTCTGAACTTGTCAAATGCAAACACTACAGCCAGCAACTCTTTCTCAGTTGTGGTGTAGTTGATTTGTGCTTCAATCAAGGTCTTACTAGCGTAGTAGATGGTGTGGAAAACCTTGTTATATCTTTGACCTAGTACAACCTTAATAGCAAAGTCACTAGCATCACACATTAACTCGAAGGATTTTGTCCAGTCAGGAGTCTTCACAATGGGCGCAGATATGAGGGCTTTCTTCACTAGTTTAAAGGATTCCTCACATTCCTGACTGAATACGTATGGCACGTCATGCTGCAACAGCTGGCACAGAGGTTTGGTAATTTTTGAAAAATCCTTGATGAACCTTCTGTAGAAGCCAGCATGCCCCAGGAAACTTCTGATTCCTTTTATGTTCACATGTGGTGGTAATTTCTCTATCACCTCCACTTTTTCTTGATCTACCTCCAAACCCTTCTTGGAGATTTTGTGTCCAAGAACGATCCCTTCTTTCACCATAAAATGGCACTTTTCCCAATTAAGGACCAAGTTATTCTCCTCACATCTAGCCAATACCATATCTAGATTTTCCAAACACTTTTTGAATGATTCTCCAAAAATAGAGAAATCATCCATGGAATTTTCAATGATATATGAAAATATTGCCATCATGCAGCGTTGGAAGGTGGCTGGTGCATTGAACAGTCAAAACGACATTCTTCTGAAAGCAAATGTGCCATAAGAACAAGTGAATGTTGTCTTTTCTTGGTCTTCCGGAGCTATGGCAATCTGATTTTACCCGGAGTACCCATCTAAGAAACAATAGTATTCTTTTACAGCCAACATGTCCAGCGTCTGATCAATGAAAGGGAAGGGGAAATGATCCTTCCTCGTTGCCTTGTTCATCTTTCTGTAGTCCATACAAATTCTCCAACCAGAAACTGTTCTGGTGGGAATTAATTCATTCTTCTCGTTGACAATCACAGTCATGCCTCCCTTCTTTAGAACACATTGAATATGACTTACCCACACATTATCACAAATAGGGTAGATAATTCTAGCATCCAACCACTTAATAATCTCTTTCTTGACAACTTCCTTCATGATTGGGTTCAACCTCCTTTGACTTTCAATGTTATTCTTAGCATTTTCTTCCAACAGAAATGTGTGCATGCAAATTGTTGGGCTGATCCCCTTTATATCTGAGATTTGCCAAGCTATTGCCTTCTTGTGTTTTCTCAACAATGCTAATAACTGCTCCTTCTGTTCTTCTTTCAAATCTGTAGCAATGATGACTGGTAAATTCCGTCCTGCCTCCAGATAAGCATATTGCAAATGCTCGGGCAGTTGCTTCAGTTCCAGTGCAGGAGGTTCTTCAATGGAAGGTAGATGTTGTTTGTGACCAACAGTTGTAGATTCTATTACTTCCACAATTTCTTCCTCATGCTTTTTCATTGGACCATAAATGAGTCCACCTTGTGGCTTTTCCTCTTCTTTTAATTTTCCTAGCTCTTGTTCCAACACATCATTAGTCTTGAGAAGGTTTTTATGAATTATACCTTCCCAGCTGGATATCATGGAACAATTAGCTACATCCTCTTCATGATACTGTAGAGCATTGAGTACATTAAATACTACTTGTTGTCCATTGACTCTCATGGTGAGTTCTCCTCTTTCCACATTAATCAAAGTTTTTCCCATTTCTAAGGATGGTCTTCCTAACAATATATGGGTTTCTTCATCAGCGTTAAAATCCATGATAATGAAGTCAGCAGGAAAACAAATTTGTCAACCCTTACTAACACATCTTCTATCTTTCCTTGGAGGTAACAAATACTCATATCTGCTAGTTGTAAAGTGATGGTTGTAGGCCTGGCAGCTCCTATCCCTAACTTCTTAAAGATGGATAAGGGCATAAGATTAATGCTGGCCCCAAGATCACACAACGCTTTTCCACATAAAGTGTTTCCAATGGTGCATGGAATAGTGAAACTCCCAGGATCTTTTAATTTAGGTGGAAGTTTGCCTTGCACCAACTGACTACACTCTTGAGTGAGTGCAACCGTGGCAAACTCTCCCACTCTCTTTCTTTTGGTGAGCACATCCTTCGTGAACTTTGAATAATTTGGCATTTGTTGAATGGCTTCAATCAATGGTATGTTGATGTGAAACTGCTTCAAAATCTCCATAAACTTTCCAAACTGTTGTTCTTCCTTGGCTCTCCAAATCCTTTGTGGAAAAGGTGAGGTTGGTCTTTCTTGAATAAAGTTTTACTTTCTGCAGGAGTCAGTCATGACTTCCTGCGGCTTTTGAGAAGTCAAATCTAAATTAGTAACCTCTTCATTCTGCTTCTGATGTTGAGACGGTTCTTCATCAGTATCTTTTCTTGTTTCAGAACTATCTGGCTCAGGCAATTATGCGTTTGCCACTTTGTTCTTTGAGATGGATTCTTCAACTTCATTTCCACTTCTCAGCTTGATGGATTGGCATGTTTCAACATTATTTACTCCAACAGGTGCAGTTGGAGTTTCAGTGGAATTAGGTAGAGTTCCCATATTCCTTGAACTCAAAGCAGTAGCAAATTGCCCTACTTGATTCTCCATATTCTTGATACTCACTCCTTGTGCCTGAAACTGATTCTTTGCTTCTTGAATGAAAGACTTCAAAACATTCTCCACCTGGTTGTTGCTCTGATTCCCCTCACCGTAGTTAGGAGTAGGAAAACCAGGAGGAGCTTGCGTTGTTGTTGTTGCTTGCGGCTTTGGTTGATTTTGATTATTACTCCAAGAAAAATTTGGATGGTTGCGCCACCCTGGGTTGTATGTGTTGCTGTAAGGATTGTTGTATCTATTGTTGTTGTTGCCAACATAGTTGACTGATACAGGATTTGAAGAACATTCTTCAAACAGATGGGGTCCTCCACAGTAGACACAGGCAATCGCAGCCGTGTCAGTAACCACCTTTACTGGCTCTGGTCTTGGTACTTCAGGAGTCATCATATTCTTCATCATTTGGTGAATTTGAGCCATTTGAGCAGCAACAGTTGTTGTCTCAGTGACTTCATGAACTCCAACCGTTTTTTTTGTGAGTTGAGTTTGCAGAAGCCCTAGTGACAGGCCACTGATATGTGTTGGCCGTAATGCTCTCAATCAACTTGTAACCGTCTTCATAAGATTTGAACAAGAGAGCTCCACCACTAGATGCATCTAGCATATTCCTTGAGGATGGAATTAATCCATTGTAGAAAGTCTCAAATTGAATGCATATGGGAATCCCATGATGAGGGCATTGTCTTACTAACTCTTTAAATCTTTCCCAAGCATCAAAAAATGATTCGTCATCTCCTTGCCTAAATGAAGTAATCTCATTTCTCATCTTTGCATTCTTTGAAGGAGGGAAGTATTTTAATAGAAATTTTTCTGCCAAGGTATTCCATGTAGTGACGGAATTTGGTTCCAAGGAATTTAGCCAGCTCTTGGCTCTATCCCTTAGAGAATAAGGAAACAGCCTTAACCTAAAGGCATCATCAGTCACGCTAGGAATCTTGAAATTGTCAGCAACATCTAGAAATTGTCTTAAGTGCAAGTGTGGGTCTTCATGAGGAGAGCCTGAATATTGACCAGTGGTTTGCAGCATTTGGAACATCATTGGTTTAAACTCAAACTGTGGTGCAGTGATCTCTGGTCTAACAATACCAGTGCTCATGGTAGCTGGATCAAAGACAACATAGTCTCTGATGTTGCGCATCCTGTCATTGGCAATGCCAATGATGTCTTGCTCAGCCATGACACTTTCTGGCTGTGTCTTATCTGATGATGATGATGAAGCTTCTTTGTATGTCTCCACGTGTACTCCTTCCCCTGATTCAGCCACAACTGATATAGATGGATCTCCAGATGGTTGTTGAGAACTCAAAAATCTCCTTTGTGCTCTTAGAATTCTTTCAGGTTCAGGATAACCACTGTAAACTGGTTATAACGACCTGCGCATACAATAGCTTATACCTGTCGTAACACCAAATCACAACAAAAACGTTAAAGGCTCAAATATAACCTTTAAACAAAAATAACAAATACAGTAGTTCAAAGTGTATCTTCCACTCCCCGGCAATGTCGCCAAAAACTTAGTGTCTGCTTTCAAAGTGTTTACTCCAATTAATTATTTTAAAGCAAAGGTGTCACATGCAAATATACATGTATGTTTGATTGCAGCAAGTGATAAAATAAGAGATCGTACCCACAGGGAGTGAACTTGATATAACTTTGAACTTTAAAGAATTCAATTCTTGTTTAAAATTAGTATGAGCAAGGTAACAAATAATAATAATGGTAACATCAAGATTAACACACTACAAACTAAAAACTATATATAAATAAGGATAAGATATCAGAGAGAATGATTGATGAGCTAAGATCCATTAATAAATTGCTGCTAAACAGTTTCCATGATGTGAAGTGTCGTGCCTCAAAAGGTCAGAACGTGATCTAGTGGTGTATTTCTACAACATCAAAATATACATAACTAGGGAAAGGGAACACATCTCTCAGTCTCACTTATAACCCTAAAATGTGTCTGGTTTTAGTTGAGCAAAATCTTTATGGTTTCAACTTCTTATCTCTAAGTAAGTTGAATTAAGTGAATATCTCTATCCTACTTTGTTAACCACTTTTGTTATGAAATCAGTATGTTGTTGGATCTCTCTCAACCACATACTTGTACCTTTTTCTAAGTTGATCATTCTAAGAAGCAAGTATATAGCAATGAAAACACATAACAAAATAAGGCACTTAACACCACATCATTTCAATGTAAAAACAACTTTATATTAACTTTACTTTGCTCATCAAATACGAGTTTAGCTCATAATGAGCTGAGCACAAACTACTGGAATGAAAATACAAGATGACATATTCTTAGCAAAAATATAGAAAATAAATGACAACCTAGTAATAACTTGAAGATCCTTTGCGTTGGGTAAATAGCATCAGACCTCTGCAGTCATGACAGTTCCAAGCAGTGAGTACAGGACTGGATGAGAAGAAGAAATTTCTCTAACCTTCTTAATCCTTAAAGTAACTAAACTAAAAACAGATAATTTAATGTGTGCTCTCTAGCTTGTGGTCTTTTTCTTTAATGCTGAACATGGCTTACTTTTTATAGCCTTTGAGAATGAGAAATGGGAGTTGATGGGCCTTGGATCATGGGCTTTTGATGAAAATAAGGTTCAGCCCGAATCAAATCACAAATAGCTCCAGCTGTCACTTCTTCCTTTGTGAACAAGTTATCAAGGACTGACAACATTTGGAGACAAGACGTCTTTGGCAGGCTGTAGCAGCAGGTAGTGGCGCAGAGCAGATGGCGGGTGGCTGGGTGCAGGATGCGCTTTTGCAGGTGTGGTCCCCACTGTACCCTCATTTATCCTCTAGCTTCTTTGATCTTATCTTGATGCTTCGGCTCCTTCTTGACGCGAACCTCTACCACATATGCCCTAGTGATGGACATTTTTCCAAGCTCTTGGTGAAATTGTAATTGACAGATCTTATTATCTTTCTTCCTCTTATCTCCATTCTGCTTAGACTATGTCTTGAAGTGTCATGCCTCAACTTTCCTTAATCTGAATTGCTTTAGGACCAAAAACACACAATAAACCATAAAAGGGGCAACAAGTGCACTAAAGGCAAATTCATACTTAAACAAGAGAAATGCAAATAAATATAATTAAACCTAGCCAAATTACTACAGAAAATGGATCATTATGACACACTATAATAGTTTAATCAGAATACTAGACTAGATATCTCATACTCTGTTCAACAACTGAGCCAGCACATGAGTCAGCCCAAAGATGTCCATTATAAGGTTGCTCTACGTGTTCTTTGTTATCTCAAATCATCCCCTGCTCAAGGTCTCTTCTTCCCCAGTCATTCAACCTTACAACTCAAGGCATTCTCTGATTCGGATTGGGCCACCTGCCCCGACACACGTAAATCCATAACCGATTTATGCATCTATCTAGGCGACTCATTGATATCATGGAAATCCAAGAAACAACCAACCGTCTCTCGCAGCTCAACTGAAGCCAAGTATCGCTCAATGGCATCCACTGTTTGTGAAATACAATGGCTCACA
This sequence comes from Lathyrus tuberosus, assembly GCA_022829125.1. Lineage (NCBI taxonomy): Eukaryota > Viridiplantae > Streptophyta > Magnoliopsida > Fabales > Fabaceae > Lathyrus > Lathyrus tuberosus. Next base: position 13,617,969 of record JALAZF010000066.1, on the reverse strand, counting down.
AATGTCCTAACTGAACTCAAACTTCCTTTCAAAACTCCTTCTTTGTATATTGTGATAATCCTTCCGCTATCCATATTTCCAATAATTCTTCGTTCCACGAAAGAACCAAACACATTGACATTGACGGCCACCTTGTTCGTGAGAAACTTCGGCAGGGTCTTTTCCACTTGCTTCTTGTCACATCTTCTCAGCAACTTGCAGACATTTTCACTAAACCATTAGATGTATCTATATTTATGTCAAACATTAGTAAGCTTGGCCTACATTGTATATGTCCTCCAGCTTATGGGGGGTATTAGAGAAATAGTCTTTATGGGCCTCATTTGTATTAGGTTGGGCCTGCTATTTTCAGTATAGCTTTCTTTGTATATATGTGGTACTAGCCTCTCTTGTATAAGGCGGGAAATTACAATTCATTTTGAAAGAATATTCTTCATTTTTCTGTGTCCAATGGAAGTCATACATAGATACATACACTTGTAATACGCACCACTTTACCTCTCGTTTTTATTTAAAATCTGAGGTAATAAGTTATGTTGGTACGTCTGTTTTAGTTAATAACTGAGGGGTTAAATCTTATCTATTGTCATATATAATTTATTTTAAAGCTCATTTTGACTGCCCTATATCATTTTTTTTTACAAAGAAACATAATATTGATAGAACTAAAATCAGATCATTTTAAATGCACAAATTAACATTGTTCGCATTAACACATAATACAAGATTTATATTGTTTTCAAAATCAAATGTACAAATTTATATTGTTCTCATCAACACAGTATACAAGATTTATATTGTGTTCAAAATCAAATGCACAAATTTATATCACTAATACACACAAATAAAATAATGTCAAAAAGTACAAGTAATGTACACATGAGCGCTCCACAGTGGATGTATTCAATCAGAGGATCACCAATGTCTGAATATCCTAAACAAAATGAAAATGCATTTAAGTAAATGTTTCACATTAACTAATATTGTAAATATTAGAAAACATAGATTCAGAAAATGAAATGTAAATAAGAATATAAAATGTAAATATTTAAAAAAATGATTATAATGATATGTACCAATATTCTTAAAACCATCAAAAGTAGAATTTGAATCATATATTTTATCATCATCAAGAACTGAGCTTGAATCAGAGTTATCATCTACATGTTGGTATTCACCCGCACTGTCACTTGAGTAACCAACGGTTAAGTGTTCATAATTGAATCATGTATTTCATCACCATCAAGAACTGAACCAACTTTGAAAATTCATGTTGTTGGACTAATAAACACAAAGCGCAGCTTAAAAAATGGTACAATATAAGTTTAAGATATGACATAAGTGTTACAAATCATTTATGAAGTTAAAAAGTCACATGGTAGTGGTGAATGGTCACACGTAGAACTTTGTTATGGTGGAAAAGTGTGATTCGCTTTATTAATGGTTGATACTAAACCAACTATTACATTAGGTGGCTATATTAATTCCATTAGGTTACTTGAAATCATGGAATATCAAAGATTTTTGTTACATATTTCCCAGTGTAATGCCAATTCCGCATTACCACCAATAAGGCCCTCACTGCTGTCGTATCTCTCCAGTAATGCCTTAAATCAAAGGTCATTTCTCTCCTTACTAATTTTTCACACCCATTTTACTATTAAGGACCTATTAAAATCACTTAATTTCTTTATACCTAAACCTCCAAATTTTACAGGTCTGCATATCAACTCCCTTTTAATCTAATTGATTTTCCTCCCATTCTCGCCACCTCCCCACAGAAACTTTTTTAAGATAGATTCAATTTTAGAAATGACACATGTAGGAACTTTGAAGAAGGAAAAGAAATATATCGGGATTGCCGACAAGATAGATTTTAACACAACCATTCTTCCGCTGATGGATAAATTCTTACATTTCCATTTTGATAGTGTAGCTCTCACTATGTCCAGAACCGGTTTCCAAGTCTTCTCAGATCTATGATTTGTTCCAATCGGGATCCCTAAGTAAGTGAACACTAACGAACCCACCTTACACTGAAGGGCTTTGGCTGCGTCTCTGAACCAGTACTGACAAATATTGACACCTACTAAACAACTTTTTCGATAGTTAACTTTCAGTCCCGACAACATTTCAAACAGGGACAGATTTGCTTGCATACACATAATATTCTCCCATTTTTTCTCTCCGTGGATTATAGCGTTGTCTGCGTACTGAAGATGTGAATATCTTTCCTTTCCGTTTTCGAATTTGTAACCACTAAACTTGCCCAAATCCACTGCTATATTCATAAGGAGGTTAAAGCCTTCTGCTACTAGGAGAAACAAGAAAGGAGATAATGGATCTCCTAGTTTCAAACCTCTTCCAACCTTAAACTCTTTTGTAGGACTTCTATTCACCAACACCGACACCATTGACGAATTCAAGCATTCATCAATCCACCCTCTCCATTTTGTGTGAAAGCCCATCTTATCCATTACCATATCAAGGAAATTCCAATCCACTGAGTCATATGCCTTTTCAAAATCAACCTTGAATAAAATCTCTTTTTTTTATTCCGTTTCGCTTTGTCCACTACTTCATAGGCGATTTGAATATCGTCCAGAATCTGCCTCGCTGAGATAAATGTTGATTACTTTTCTGATATAATTGTGTTAATCACTTTTCTAAGTCTGTTTTCTAATACCTTTGCGATCACTTTATAAATGCACCCGACTAGTGATATTGGCCGAACTTCTCCCACTTTTGATGGACTCTTCTTCTTCAAAATTTGAACAATGAACGATGAATTTTCCCCTCTAACCATCCTCCCATGTTCATGAAACTCATACTTTGTTCTAATAAAATCACCTTTGACTTATTTCCTAAATTCTTTGACAAACCCCATGTTCACTCCATTCGGACTAGGAATTTTTGAGCTATCGCAAACCCACACCGCCCTTCGAACTTCTTCCTCTGAGATTCTTTGATCATCTCTTTCGTGTACAACTCGGAAATTCTTTTGAAGTTTAAGTTTACCTCGATGCTACTAGTCCTTCTCGCCTCAAAGTGTTGTTGGAAGTGATCGAAAATGGCCTTCTTCAATTCTTCAGCATCAGACACCCTTTTGCCGCTGTCTTCAATGAACAATATCTCATTATCTAGCCTCCTCTTGTTGATACTGTTAGAACAATATTTGTTCTTGACATTTTCTCTTTTAGTTTTGATGATAACAAAAGTATTAAAAGAACAATAGTTTATTTGATGTGTGTTTTATTTATGCAGGTTCTTGTTCTTGTACATAAATAATTAGAATATGTTTTACTTAGACACACTTGGAGTTGCTTCATTGCTAGCTTCTAGTGGCATAGTCTGAAGAACAATTGCTAGTGTGGTTTGACGCAGACTCTGAACTGAAGGCCTCAACATTCATACGAGTTTCTACATTTGGTAGTTGTATATCAGCATCTGGTACCATTAAGAGTTGGTGATAAAGATGTGGATTATCCGTACTACTGAAAGCAAGTTGTATTGTCTTAACAGCCTGTCAGCTCGATTCTACAAGATTGCAAGGCTCAAGAAAAGCTGGTACGTTCTATGGATGCTGCTCACAACGGCTCTATCAGTACAAAGCCTCTTGAAGACAAAAAGGTTAAACGTGTTACACACTGGATTTAGAATTTGTTGTGCATTCATCTTCAACATCTCCTGTACTATGGAGTAAAGGCAAAGACACTTGTTCAAGACACTTTCTCAACTACTAGTTTCTGCAAAGGCTATATATATGGCTGAAGATTCAAGTTTGAATTTTAACAAGGATTCTTCTGTTGAAGGAGTGACAAGATCAAGCAATTACCAACTCTAATGTAATATACAGATTTTCTGTTTTAGGTTGTAATTGTAAAAGCCTTAATATTTCTTCTCATTAAATGTCTAAGAAATCTTAAGTGCTTTAGGTCTTTGTTATGGTGATTTCCCATACCTCTGATGCTTGCATGATGTACACCTTGTTCTCTATTATGCCGAGCCTTCAGTAGTTTAGATTAAGTCTCCTGCTATGTGCTTATGAGAAAAGTCTTGTCCCATTAGGATTCAATCAACAAGTCTTGAGCCAAGATGCTTAAGCCACGTAAGTCTCATTGCTTAAGTGCTAGAGATGTGAAAGTCTTATTTAGCTAGTCTGATTGAGCAAGTGGGGAAGTCTCCATCTGAGGGGTGAGAGTAAGAAGTCTCGAGTGCAGCTTTAACAAAGGAAGTCTCAGTCTGGATGGCCAAAAGAGTAGGTGGCTCGGCTAGAGGATGTGAGCAAAGGGAAGTCTTAGACATGTGCTCTAAGTAAAGGGAAAGTCTCAACCAGATGATAGAAGAGCAGGTGGCTCAGTCAGATGGTGTGAGCAAAGGTTAACTCTTAGACATATGCTCTAAGCAAGGGAAGTCTCAGACAGTTGGTCTGAGCAATTGTAAAAGTCTTATGCAGAAGCATAATCGATTGTAATCATGAAGTGGTTATAATGAAAATCTATTGTGAGGCAAGGGGACTGGACTACTCTTAGTTAGGAGAGGAACCAATATAAATCTTTTGTGCTTCTGTTGTTATTTTATTTACTTCTGTTATATCCGCTGCCAAATGAATTAACTCAGAATTTAAACATCAGTTCTGATTTTGAAACTCTTATCAGAAACTAAATTAAAAGAGAACGCGAAACACAATTTAACCTCCCCTTTTTGTGTACTTTTCACACCTTCAGATACATCCATGGAAAAACTTAGTGTTTTCATCCCCTTCCTTTAGCCATTTTATTCTTGATCTTTGCCACTGAATGCTACAATTTAAATTTGAAAGCCTATACAATTCAACCAATTTCTCCCTTTTGTCCTTAATTTCTTCTTGTGACTGTCCTTCACTTTCTTCTTTTCGATCGAGCCTGTTGATTTCATCTTTGATACCCTTGATTTTCTCTCCGAGATTTTGAGAATGATTTCGATGCCACTCCTTTAGCCCCCCTTTTATTTTTCTAAACTTATCTTTAAGAACAAACATGCCCCAACCTTCTACCTGTATTTTCCTCCACTGCTCTCTAACAAAGTTGTGGTAACCTTCTATTTCCCTCCAACATGCTAGCATTCGAAAAGGCTTTGAACCCCAATTCTGATTCCAACTCCTCAAAATAATTGGATAATGATCTGATAAACCTCTTTCAATACAACTTTGTTTATGCTCCAGCCATTCACTAACCCAAGCTTCTGACACCAACATTTTATCAAATCTACTCATCGCAGCCCCGCCCAATCAAAACCAACTGATTCTTCTACCGTGCAGAGGAAGATCTATTGGATCCGCCTCATTAATAAAATTATCAAAGTCTTTCATCTCTCCCCCCTAGATTTCTTGCTTCTACCTTTTCTTTCTGATAAATCCCTAACCACATTGAAGTCTCCAACCACGCACCATCTGTCTTCGCTTTTAACATGAATCACTACTTTCAAATCGTTCCATTATATATTCTTCATTCTAGTATCACACGGCGCATATACGTTCACAATGTTGACATGAATTTTTTACTCTCCCCATTCACCAATGAGCCATATGAAATGCCCCCTGACTATTCTCTCTTTTACCTTAAAGCACTTGTTATTCCATATTGTAAGGATTCCACCTGAACTACCAATAGATGGTTTGAAAATGTAATCGAACTCTGTATTTCCCCATAAGCTTGTACATAAACTCCTTTTAATATTCTCCACCTTTGTTTCTTTAATACATACTAGGTTTGGTTTATAGTTTTGGATTAAATTATGGATTTCCTTCTTCTTAACAAGACCCCACATTCCCCTCACATTGTAACTGATCAATATCATTTAAACAATTTTGAAGCCTCCCTAAAGTGATACCGAACCTTACGGTTTTATTTCTGCCCCCTTCATTCTTACTTCTGGTTCCTGCAGAATCTTTCCTTCTTTACATTTGTGAACTAACCTGTACTTTTTCCCTAGATCCCAAGTATCCCTAGCTATTTATTTTGAGTTCCCATGAAGCAGGATCCAACTCTTCCTCTCACTCTCATTGTCGGCTAAAATAAGTTTAGGTTTAGAGCTTACCTTTTCGTGATTCTGATTTCTATTGTTGCAACTGCATCTTGAACTTGGTTTATTTCCTATTTTCCATGCTTTCATTTTCTCTTTCAAAATAGAGAACCTTCTTCTTCTTCTTTCCTTGTACCCTATATCTGTACCCAAAGGACTCTCCTCTCCAGTTGTGCTTCCACGCTCTCCCTTGTTTGCTTTGTAACCTTGTGCTAGGTTGAGGTCGACATTCGCTGTTTGTTCTTCATGAGTCGTACCGCACTACTTGTTATTAGCTTCGTTTTCCTTCGAATCTATAATTGGCTCTGGATCAATTAATTGAATTTGATTTGGGCCCTTAGTTCCTTCCAGATCATTAACATTATCACTCCTATTTTCTTTAATTACTCTGCATGGCCCACATATTGTGTTCTCTATGTTTCATCCATTATGACCTTCCATTCTTTCTACGTTTCTTGACTGAGGTATTTAACTAGGCTCTTTTGTAGTGTTATTTTTTATTTATTCAAATTTCCTATTTTGTATCCTTTTTTATTTATTTGTTGACTTGGACCAAATACTTCTCCACTTCTCACTCCCCCATTATCTCCTAGGTCTTCGCCACAATACACCTTTTTATCTACTTTATCGGTTTCCACTTCTCCTTTGAATAAGCAAATTTTTCGAGTTCCACACCATCTGTTTTCATACATTGATGCCCATTTTTATTACAACTTCCTTCTATTAAAGGCTCTTCCTCCCCTATACCTTGTAGCTTCTTGTCTATCGCCACCATTTTTGAAAAACTTGTTTCTCCAATGTTCCGATTTTCCTCTGATTGGCGTGAGTTTGAATTTTCCAAAACTGTCAGTATTTTTCTATGATTGTACTCTATCTATTGTAGGTCGTCTTCCTCCCCATGTTCCAGCGACTCCATTGACGGCAGTATAAATGACTCGTCGCCGTCAGAGCTGAAACCCATTGAGGCGTTGTCACTTTCACTGTCTGTGTCATCAAATTGAAGTGTACAGTCACATAGCTCCTCTGTAAATCGTATGATAAACTCTTCTTCATTAATACAAACTCTTTTCACTTTATTGATGAAGTCCACCATGGTTTTTCTTACCAATACTCTAGCCATATCCAATCTTAGCATCTTCTCTGTCGCTGGGTCTAATTTTATCAGACTTCCAAAAGTAGTTACCAAAGTTGAAAACACCTTTCTTCTCTAGGCATGAATTGGCACCCCAATGTTAGCTGGCAAATTTCGACCAAGAATATAGGAGTATGGTTGATAGAGAATTGCGTAAAAGGCCATGTCGGAGCAACCTCAACAGCGGGCCCGTCGGAGAGGGCGTTGAAGTGAACTCGACAGAGAAGCACCTCAGTCGAAGTAGAAGAAATCCCAAGGGCTTTAGGCGAACGAACAAGCTTGGAGCAAATAAAAGCACGGGGAGTTACCAAGGTTGTGGACGAACGTGGGGGACACGTGGCAGCGCAGGGATTGTGAAGCAGAAGGATAACCATCACTTTTTTTTGCCTATTTAAGGAAGTGTCATTTTCAGTTTTAGAGGTTGTATTAGGAGAATGCACTCAAAGTACCAGTGTTAGAGAAACGAGTCAAAACTCAGCAGAATGTATGCATGCGTCCACCTTTGTTTTCTTGATTAAGCAATTTACTTTACACGTTTTTCTTTTCCTTTGTTTGTTGTTTTCCCCTTTGGTTGTACTTTCCTTGTTATTTGATTTAACGCAACTGTTCATCTACCTTTTGTTCAAACCTAAAAAACTGAAACGTCAACATACATTTAACACATAGTGTAGGATTCTTGTAGCCGATCCTGCACATAAACTTCAATAAAAGGCTAGCGGTTGTTCGCCAAAAATCCCGTGCGAACAAATTGGCACACCCATTGGGACCTGTCGTGTTAGATTTATGTTGTTGCGTATTGGTAAGATGGTAGAACCAAAGAGTACCAGTTCGAATGAGGAGTTCTCGTCAGGAGGAAGCACAGTCGTGTTGGAAACCACCAACGTGGGTTCTAACACTATGGTTGCGTATTCAACCGCTCATAGTGGACCGACGCCGTCACCACGTCAATCCGAGGGGATAAGAGCGATGGTGGTTGAAACTTCAAGGTCGTTTATTCCCAGTTTCACGTTACCCATGTATGGTAGAGAATGGACCTTTAGAAGGCCTACGCAAGTAATGGTAAGCCTGCATGGGAGTGGTTCGATGTTTGCCGAAGGCACGTCCTCGGCGTTTTCACCTTATCTTGGATTAGGACCGTTGGGTAACCAGTTTATTCGAACCGCGGAGTTGGGATTTCCGCCTCCGGCAATCCCGAATTTTACGTCCAGTTCTGTCGCCGTCATGAGACAACAGATGGACGAGAGTAACCACGAAATGAATCACATGCTGACTCAGCAATTGGGAACCATATTAAGACCTTTAATTCAAGACTCGACGCATAGTTAGCAACAGCTGGCAACTCAAATGACTAGGATATGGGACTTTTTGGGGGCTCCTAGGGCCCAACCTCGACCGGAGACGCCAGTCCGACACGAAGAGAGGTTCGACGAGACTGTTGAGCAAGAACCCTATGTGGTTGAGCCAATACCTAGGGTGGCCCAAAGGCCTCCCGTCGTGCTGGTTTATAGGAACCAAGACCCCGACCGGGTAGTCAGGCAGGTTCGACAAGATGCAGCGGGTGGGGAACAAAACCTAGAAGCTATCGTCGAGTGAATCATGGTCCGCGATGGTGTCAATCCTGGCTTGTAGAGGCCAAAATACTCATCTCCATTGCCAGATTTTGTTTTACAAATAGAATTACCAAGGGGATGGAAGGTGCCAAAGTTTGCAAAGTTCGATGGGGACATTGAGGAGTCGACCGCCGAACATGTCGCCAGATACCAAACCGAAGCTGGTGACATAACGAATAACAAGGATTTAAAAATGAAATACTTCCTAAGTTCCCTCACAAAGAATGCGTTTACTTGGTTTACCATGTTGCCACCACAGTCCGTCCATACATGGGCGCAGTTGGAGAGACTGTTCCATGAACAGTTCTACATGGGACAATCAAAAATAAGCTTGAAGGAATTGGCCAGCGTAAAACGCAAGGCCTCTGAGTCGATTGACTAATACCTCAACAGGTTAAGACTTTTGAAAGAAAGATGCTTCACTCAAGTCCCTGAGCACGAGCTAGTCGAAATAGCGGCCGACGGTCTAGACTATTCTATTAGGAAAAAGCTAGACACGCAGTACCTTAGAGACATGGCCCAGTTGGCCGACAGAGTTCTACAACTCGAAAGGCTGAAGGCTGAGAAGGCCAGAACGGGTAAATACCATAAGAAAGAAAAAGTATCCTACGTCGTGGCCGAAGCATATTCCTCCGATGACGAAGAACTCGTCAACGAGAGTGAAGTTAACGTGGTTGAGCTCATGCCAGGGCCTCCATACACGTGCAAATTACTAAAACCATCGAACGGGAAAAATTCTGTTGATACCGAAAAAATGGATAAATTCATTGCAAAAACATATACGTTTGATATAACTAAGTATGACAAAATATTTGACTTACTAGTCAAACATAGGCAAATTATTGTGCCTCAGGGTTTGAAAAACCCCCCATTGGAGCAAAAGAAAAAAAGGGGATTCTGTAAATTTCATAACTTTCTTGGTCATAAAACTTCTCAATTTGTTCTTTTTAGAGATTTGGTGCAAAAGGCGTTGAAAGAGGTCAAGCTCTAATTTGGCAAAAAGTCGAAGATGCAAGTGGATACAGATCCATTAAAAGTGGAGGATGCATTATATTAAGAACCATTTGACTGCATGATGGTCAAGGCTACTGAAAGTCTCGATAGAGTTGTAGCAGCTGAATCCATGGAGTGCCTGATGGTTGGGACCACTGAGGGTTTCGACTCAAGCGCTGAGAATGCATTGAAGGCGGTTTATCCTACCATCGGAGAAAGATTGGCTGACTTTCAAGAGAAGTGCAGAGTAAGAGGGTTAGAAGTTGTGTTGTGTCCAAGATGTAATGCCGTCTTTGACAAAAAGGCCTCTGAGGATTATGAAGCTGGCCGGGAAAAGTCTTTGAAAGGGCAAAGTGCTTCCATCCCAAGGTTTGTGTTCGACAACAAGGGGGCACCACAGCGAAATGAAGAGTAGCCCCAAAACCTTTATTCCCCTGTCCAACACTTCACAAGAGAAATGGGTGGAACAAATGAACCAGAAAGGGAGCAAGAGGCCAAAGTGGAGGGTGCTCGACTTGGGGGCAGAAGTTAAGAAGCCAGAACATAGGCCTCAGCCCAGAGGATATGTGGTTTCTCCCAACTACAAAAGGAAGAACCCCATGACCCAGACCCAATGGAGGCGGTACCACAGGAATAAGAAAGCTGGAAAGGTGGCTTCGACGTCGCAGCCTAAAGCCACCGAGACCTCTAGGCAGAGGAGAGATGGCCTAAGAGGAAGGTGAGTCGAGAAAGAAAGAATCATGGCAAACCAAATGTTCGCCATGACGGTTGTACCTTCAGGAGAAAAGCAGGTCGTCTCAACCCAGAAAACAGAGTACGCTCCGTCGGTTGAGGAGGAAGAACCAAAGTACACTCCCCAATCCGACAAAGAGCCAGAATATACTCCCCAGTTAGGGGAAGAGCCAGAGTACACTCCCCAATCAGACAAGGAACCTGAATGCATCCCTTCGCCAAACGATGAGATGGTTGATGATACCTATGGTGAAGATTTCATCATCAACTGTGGGATCGTGTCAGTGTTACCCGCAGAGTATGATAGACTATCGGAGGTTTCCGAAGCCGACGAAGATTTTCTGCCAGACAAAAATGGCGAAGATAAGCCATTATGCTATTATGTGATGAACATCGGAGTGGTAGAGGAACAAAAAGCCACATTTGAGAAGCCTAGCCCAGGGATGATGTACCATCTTAAGCCTTAATTCATAAGGGCAAAAGTCGATGGGATTCCAGTAAACAAGGTATTTATCGACGGTCGTGCGGCTGTCAATCTGATGCCTCACACATTGTTCAAGAAGATGGGGAAGTGCAATGCTAACCTTCGGAAACATAATATGGTCCTCTCCAACTACGAAGGGAAGACCAGCAACATCCTAGGAGTGATTCAGGTTGAATTAGCAGTAGGTACGACCACCCGGTCGACGTTGTTCATGGTGATAAACTCCAAGGCAAATTTTAATTTGTTATTGAGGCGTGAGTGGATTCATGAAATTGGGGCAGTGTCGTCCACTTTGCATTAGAGATTAATAATTTGGAGGAAGGATGGTATCGTCGAAAACATTGAAGCCGACTAAAGTTACTACAAGATTGATGAAGCGAAGGGCCCAAAGAAGTCTTTTGACCAACATTTATCTAATGTCGCCCCATGTGATGACAAGTCAGAAGTTTACGCCTCTGCCGAAAACCCAAACCGGTTCCTGAGTTTAGATCTAGATTATGGATTTATCTGGGACGCTGAAGAGGCGATGACACCTAAAGAGGTGAATCCACCTACGGGGTTGCACGATGTCGGTGGAGATGATTAGTGAGTCAGAAGTCAAGGCTCAAATTTCGGCCTATTTTGGCTGAAAACAAGAGAATTGTGGCATTAGAAGCTGAAGAACTGCAAAACTTGGCTGGCGAGGCCAAACACGAAGAGTTTGACAATGGCCACCAAGGCAAGACAATAACTTCAGAAAGTCGGAGACTCGACTGTATCTACGACGACGATCCTTTGGGGGTTTGAGGAAGACCCATTGAATGAAGTACAAAGGATGCAAGAACAAGACCCTCTCGAGGAAATAGACCTTGGAGATGGGGTTACGAAGAGGCTGACGTATATCATCGCCAAAGTCGAGCCAAACATGAAGGTGAAGTTAGTCGAATTGTTGAAAGGATACATAGATTGATTTGCCTGGGATTATGGCGAGATGCATGGTTTGAGTCGAAGCGTGGTAGAACACCGAGCCAGAAAAAAGGCCAGTAAAGTAGCATCCCCGAAGGTTTTCTCTAGAAGTCACAATGAAGATTACGCGAGAAATTGAAAGGTTATTCAAAAGTCAGTTCATCAGAACTACAAGGTACGTCAAATGGTTGGTGTTGCGGTGAGAATCGGATATCAAGCTATTGAATTAACTTGAATCACAAATCTTTGAAGTTCACCACCAAGCTTTGATTTATGCGAAGGAAATGGTAAAGATCGAAGAAAACCCTAAGTCCGCTATGTAACGAGGATGGAATCAAATGCATTCGTAGTTCGCCTAACTGCGGGTGCGAAACACTTGACTGTGGTCAAGGTTCTAAGTTAAAGGTAAGTGTCCATAACAATGGCACTTACATAGTTAAGAAACTCTAACCTAAGGCTAGGTTAAAAGAGGAGGTAAGTGTCAGTGGCAAGACACCTACATAGAGTTAAGAAACTCTAATCCTAAGGCTAGGATAAAAGGGAATGGGGAGTAAGTGTCCATAAGGGAAGTAAGCAAAGCTAAGCTATCCTAAACATGACATAAAGTCAACAGAGGGAATCCTTTCCTTTGGAATTTAGATTAAGAAGAGATTTGGATGCAAAAGAAAGGAAAATCTATGGGAGACTAAATCCTAAATGTTGTCATAGAATGAGGATCCTAAAGTCGAGGTTGAAGGGAAAATGCTAACCTAATGTTTTCATGCAAAGATTGAGAACCTAAAATCTATCCTACTTCGATCTTAATAAAAAATTAAGTCGAACTAGGAAATCCTAAAGGAACATGCGAGGCAACAATCAGATAAATAGTCAAGGTACAATTCAAAAGTCAATATGAATTAACAAGATAGACAAGCCTAAAACGTAGAAGTAAATACTAACAAAATAGAATCAAATGAAAAAAGAAAAGTTAACACAAAATAATGAGAAAGGGATAGTCAAAGCAAGAATCGAAATTGAAAGTTCAAATGAAAAATAATCAAGTCTCTAAGCAGAAGAACCAAGTCACATGTCAATAGGTTAGTTGTTGAATTGGTAAAGAAACTAACTAAATAAAACCTAAAGTATTCTAAATAAATCCTAAACACATATCAAAATCGAAAAGATTAATTCAGGGACTAGTTGAGAAAATATTTTTGAAGTTTTTAAATTAATAACTAGACTAATTAATCTAATAATTACTATTATCTAAATATTGAATCAAACCAAACAAGAAAGTATTTTCCTAAATTAAAAATTCACTAATTAAAATAAAATCTAATATTAACAATATATTGGAAACAAGATTATTAAAAAATGTTGAAGAAAGAAAAGGAAACTAAAAGATAAAGGTGAAAATATGAAATAGGAGGTGCAAGCAGATTCATTTAGGCTTATGAGCCCAACAAAACTCTCAAAAATCTGGCAAAAAAACAAGACATGGACCTGGGCGTCATAATGATTTGGGAGTGTGAGTAGAATAAAAACTTCACAAAACACAGCCCATCCTAACCTAGTGACACGGTTTGACCAAGAAAACCACAACAAAGTTTTTTTTAGAATAGAAACTCAAATAACTTTGAAATAAAGGTCATAAACAAAGAAAGCCTCACATGGTCAGTGGACTTAGAAGTCTAATATTGGATACAAAGGGGTGAAACAACAATAGAAACCTACAGTCATCAAACAATTCATGATTCGCTTGTTCTTCTTCCCAAATGCCTCAAGTGCTACTCCCTTCTCCCGATCTCTCTACTTCGGTTCTTAATCACGGTGGCTCCGACCCCAATCTCTACGTCTCACAAGTATCACGGTGGCAGTTTCTCTCTCGCAATGACTTTTTATTCTTTCGATCATGCCTTGTCGTCTTTCCTTCAAAGCTCTCTCTCTCTCTCTCTCTCTCTCTCTCTCTCTCTCTCTCTCTCTCTCGGCCTCTTTTTTATCACTCACAATCTCCGTTTTGCTGTTGTTATTAGGGTTGTGCAATTTATGCAGTGGATAGAAATCGAGGCGGTGGGAGTATTGAGTGTAGTCAGAATTTGTGGAATTTCAGAGGTCGAGACGAATTAGATTTTTATGATGGCTGATGGGTTTCGGTTAAGTTATGAGGAGGGTGACTGCATGACTATTGTTTGGAATGATGAATATGGTTATAGATGGAGGCGGTTGTGTGTTGATGTAAGGTGGTGGTGATGATGGAAGACCGTGAGGGCGATGGAGTTTTGTTACTGGTAGTGAGGTTTGTAAAAATGATTCCGCAGAGTGTTTTCAATGGTTTTTCTGCTCTCCTCTATTTTTCCTAAGGTTTTTTTTTTCAATTCCCCTCCTCCTTCTCTTGATCTATTCTCCTCTTCCCTTTTTAAATCAATACTAATCCTTAAATCCTTTTGTCTTGTTGTTGTGTGATCCGTCTCTTTCAATTTCAGGTTGTAATGAAGTCTTGCAGAGTGCAGGTTTTGGAGTGTTATATTTGTGAAGACGCTGTTATTGTCATGAGCTATCAGGTTGTAGCAGAGTTATGTTGGTAGCAACATTTTTGCTTCATACTGCAGGTTGTGGTTTTTGTGAAGGATTTTGTTGGCTTGTGCAATGGTAGCAGCTGGCACGTACGGTTCGTAGGCGTTGCAGATCGCAGTCTTGTTGGCTTGCTTTGCAGGATGGTGGAGTTGTTTTCATGTGCAACTGTGCTTTGTTTTTTTTGTACATTTTCCTCATTGTTTTTTTTACTTTGGGCCACGTATACTCCATGATGCCAATTTCTTTGTAAACCTCATTTGGACTTTGTATTGTTGCTTCATGGTATAAGTTTGGAATGGGCTTTCCTTTATTTGTTATGATCTTGGTGTAGTTTTATAATGGGAATGTAAATAGAATCACTTGGAATTTGGTTTTGGTGTAATGGATAATGGAGATATAATTTTGGAATATGGTTTTTTAAGAATGGATAATGAAATGGGTATTGAATATTGGAAATTGGAAATGAAATAAAATGGATTGTTATGGATATCATGGACAACTGAATTAGGATATGAATGAAATGGATTAAGAAAATGGTTTGTGAATGGACATGGACTTGAATGGATGGATAATTGAATGTTTAGAATGCACAAAAATGGTTTAGAAATGGATAATGAAAATATGAACGGATAAAAGAATAAAAAGAAATGGGTGATGACTCAGATAAAATTGGTTTGTAATGGATTAGGAAAACGGATTTTGAATACGGTTAAATAACAAACTGGATGGTTGTGGGATCATGTAGGGGTAATGGTAATGCGCCTCCACACTTAAACAACCCCTAAAACCTCGACAGTTGCATTTGACCGCCAATAATCTTGAACAACACCACAACCTTGAATCTGCCTTAACATGATTTTCAATTGAACAACAAACTTGACAAATCCTTGGATCAATGACAAGGACCTGAACCACACAACTAGCACTTGCAAATAACCTGAAATATACCAATTTCTTTAACCTTCAATGGCTCTGCAACCTGACTTCAACTGACAACTTGAATTGACATGAAAACCCTAGTTTGATGATCTTCAGATGTAAAGCACTGATCTATGCCAAACTCAACTTGAGAATGAAACAAATTCCTCTTTCTTGACCAAGATCAGACTACTGCACACATACACTTAACCTGCTAGCCTCTAGTGAAACTCAACTGAAAAACACTTGCCCATCTTAAACACAAAGGGTGGGAAACCCTAATCTTCCTGCCTTGAGTTCACGCTGATGAAACAATGACTCGACGAGAACCAAAATCCTGATTCAGAATCTTTGCCACAACCTGATAACCTTGCCTAATCCTTGATTCAGTCTTGCAGGACCTGGGCCTTGAAGAACTTGTGATGAAGCCATATTGCTCTAGATTATTGAGGAAGGGAGACCTCTTGAGAGTATGAGAACTTGCTTGGTTGAGGATCTATCCAAAACCTTGATTGATCAACCCTTGAAGTCTCTTGAAGCAAACCCTAATTCACAAGTGAAACAAAACAAACAATATTTGATAACTTGGTTAGTTATGCATGAATGATTAACATAAAATGATAGGCAAAAGATCAAAGAATCTAAGGGTAAAATTTGCGGTATGAAAGTTGGCTAACATCGTACCCCTTATTAAGAAAACTGGTACGCTTCGAGTCTGTATATACTTTAGGGATCTAAACAATGCGACGCCAAAAGACGAGTATTCGATGTCAGTGGCAGAGATGCTAGTCGACTCAGCCGCAGGTTTCGAATACCTCAGTGTTATACCCAAAATTTTACTCTCAGATCCTTTGATCATCGTCATATCGTCTTAGGTCACCTGTCTTAGCATTTGCAATCATGTAGTCCATTGATCATAATCATGTGTTTGTTCCATTTAATTTCTGTCCCCTTTTCTCTTTTTTAATTCAATTATTTTTGAGTCATAGAACTTTATTCTTTCTCTTTAATTTAGAATTTTGTTCTTATTACTTTTAAATCACTAATTTAATTTAAAATTTATTTCTTCTTTTTGTAATATATTTCATTTTTAGTTATTTATTTTTATTTTTTATCTTATTATTATTACTATTTTTGTCATTCATTATTATTATTATTTTTATTTATTTATTATTATTATCATTATTATTATTTATTTATTTATTTATTTATTATCATTTATTATTATTATTATTATTATTATTATTAGTTGTTATTGGTATTTATTCTTTTTATTTATTATTAGTATTTATTATTAGTATTTATTATTATTATTTTATTATTATTATCATCATCATTATTATTATTATTATTATTATTATTATTATTATTGTTATTATTTCATTTATTTCATTACTACAAGTCCTTTCCAAACCAAAGCCACGCCAGACAAAAACCTGTCCAATGTACCACAAGCCTTATGCTACCAAACCGTACCTCCCTTGATCAACAAAAGCCTGCTCTACCCAAGACAAAACCTTTGCAGGAATACACCCCACAACTCAATGACAACAAAACTTGCATCATAAACAATTCATAAACCTCCAAAACCTGCTATCTCCCTGCTGCAAAATCAGGCCTACGACATCCTTGCCACATCCCCCAAGACTTGTTATACAATGCATAATACACCAAAATGCACCCTTTGCAACGGTCCAACACCCTGCGTACAACAGCAGTAGATAATACTCACATGTCAATTCAACAATATGCCCTACTACCACTACATGCCTTCAGCAAGCCACAACATTCGTACAACAGCAGCACGCTAGACCATGGCCGACCTACCTGTACACACGAGGATTAAATAAAAAAAAACTGCTGCAATGGTATGGTTCAGCAAGCTTAATGCACAAGTTGTGACTTTGATTCAAAATAAAACATACCAAAAAAGAGATTTACTTACAAAAAGAGAGAGGGACTTTTGGGATAGCGGAGTCTCTTCTTTTCTTTCTACCACAACAAATTTCTTTCTTCCCAATCTTCTTGACCCAACCTCTCTCTCTCATCAATCCTTCTCCCTTTTCATTATCAAGAACCTACTTACCTCTTAACCTTCCTCAACTCCAATCGCCTTTCAACTTCCTTAAATACACACCTCGACCGTCGCGATAAACTCCCTTCCACTATAACATAAAAACCACAGCAAAACGCCTCCTTTCATACTCTGAACAACAACAAAAACCTCACCGATTCTTCAACTCACCAACACAAACTTTTCCCGAATCCTCATTCTTCAACCCTCTTTCAACCTCACTCTTCATCAAAAAACCCGCGAATTCTTTCAACCATTTCTTCAAAACAACTTCTGTCTTTTCTAAAAAAATTCTTGAAGCCACATAAAAAAACCCAACCGGAGTCTTCACTCTCTCCATTCCAATCTTCAGAAAAAAAAAACTATTCTCCAATCAACCCTTCATCAAATCGTAACACTAATCTTCTCCTTTAAACCTCCTTTACCCTGTCACTCTCCTTAACATCACAAAACAGACCTTTTGAAATCCAAAACCCATCTCAGAATCAGAAACAAAACAGAAACCAGAGAGATTGAGGGAGAAATAAACCCAAATCGCGACTTAAAAGCACAAGCAGAAAAGAAGAAGAAAAGAGCTTGAATTGAGCGAGAACAAATCCAAACATCACACAAATCTGAGACGAAATACATATAAACCTTGATCTGGAAACAAGTGAGAATTCAAGACGGAGGGATCCAGAATCATAGCCAAGCGGAACGCAGATGGAGGGTGATCGCGAGGTGGGAACGAGACAATGCTGGAATCTTCATTTTTCCTTTGTTTCTGACCGCGTATTCTTTCTGTTCTTCCATCACCATTTTTTTCGTTTTAAAAAGAGAAGATGAGACTGGATGTTAGTTTCTAATGTTTAAGCGTTACCTAATTTTCCTTTCCTCATTTTTATTTCATTTATTTTGTCTAATAAGACTGATATTTGTGTTGATGGGCTTAGAGCCCATGTTGGACCATATCACACGCCCCTTTAATTAGTCAGCACCTCACCAATATTTTTTTTTCTTCTTCTTTATTCTATTTTGAATTTTCTTTTCTTTTAATCTCAAACTAATAATTTCTCCTTTGTTTTTGGTTATTTATTCCACTCTTTAAGTAAAATTTAGTTTTGTAAAAAATTAGATTTTCCGTGTTACTTTATTCTTTTTTGGGTCGATGATGTAACAAACGGTCATGGTTTGGTTGATTTCATTAAATCGAAATTTTTTTGATCAATATGAGACCACTTTCTTTTTATTTCAGTTTCATTCAATTTGTAGTCGATGAAAGTCAAGAATCACGGTCGTCAATTTTTATCGATGAATTACGATTAAGACTAGACCATTTCCAATTCTATTTCATTTCAATTTTTAATTTCTATGAATTTTTTTGGCTACTAACTTTTCATTTCTCTCTTTGGTGAGACTTGTAAATATTTCCCGATAAAATCTTGTGGATGACTCTCCTGTCCCTGCTATGTTTTTTTGTTGCCTGCTTCATTTGACAATTCCTCAATACCATTCCAAAGGAAGGTTATCTTGTTGACTTATAAGTCATTCTTCTAAGATAGATGGTTGACCTCCCTCTTTTCACTTTGTGACCTCTTCTGGATTATCTCTTCTTGGCCTCATTTGAGCCAGTCCTCTTTAGAACTTAGAATTAGGGTAGAGTTCTTAAACTATATGTGATTCTCATCATAATGAGTATTCACTTACCTTTTGACTTTGTTCAAAGTCAATCTCTTAGACATACCCTTTCAATTTAGTCTTAGAGAGTTCTTTAATTCTATATGAGTATGGTACTCACTCCCCTTGGAACGTAGGCACAAGATACGATATCTTGTCGAGCCAATTTGCCTTATAACTAAGACTTAGAGAGTTCTTTAACTCTATGTGAGTATCATGATCATGAATACTCATTTCCCCTTGGAACCTTGATCATTATCAAGAGTTCCTCACCCATATTTAGGTGAACTACGAATGCTCTGATTTCATCCTTATTAGGATACGTAGGCACGAGATGCGACATTTTGGCGAGCATACTTAGTGTATATACCCTTAGGTCATTACCTTTAGCACTTTACCTTTAGCACAGTTACCTTTAGAAAGCAAACAATAAGATAACACAAATACAAACGGGAGGTTCCTATAGAGTACTGCAGATACTTAGGATGCTAACACCTTCCCTATGTATAACCAACCCCCGAACCTTAGATCTATTAGTTGTGTCTTTACATAGCGCAATTAGGGGTTTCTTCGATCTTTACCCTTTCCTTTGGATAAATCAAAGCTCAGTGGTGAATTTCGAAGATGTGTGATTCAAGTTAATTAATAGCTTGGTATCTGATTCTCACCGCAACAGAAATGGCGACTTCACTGGGGAGAAAAGCTGAGGGTTAACCCCACCTTGTTTGTGTTTGTGTTTGTTATATGTTTGCTTGATTGTATATCTGTACATATTCATATCTGTATATATACCTGTTGTTCTTAGGTTTTTCTGTGTGTAGGGTTGGTACCTTGAGTGGTGAGATAAGTCCTAACCCGGACTTGAGAGCACACATATGATAGGATTGTGGTGTAATCAATAGTCGGCTATTGGGAGTAGTCCTAACATGTTTGGCATATGATGACCACGCTCAGTGGAGGCCCCTTTGGGATTATTGATGTCTGATGCGAGTAGTCGTATTGATGTCTCTCTTTTCGACCTGGGAGTCCGTGATACTGAGGACCTTTAGTTACCCATTACCCCACTTGGCCTTTTTAGGACGTAGTGCAGTGATCATCCAGGTGTAGACCTGTGATGGTTGTCATGCGATACTACACTCAGACGAGTTTATCTTGAGAATATTATTAACCCGCACGAGTAGTCGTGTATGCCAATAATATCCGAAAGATTTATCGATGACTCTGGGAACTTCTTAGAACCCTGTACTACAGATCATAAACCCATAGTACACACCTTTTAGGATGGGTAGACCATGGCTCTATGCTCGTGATCTTCAAACCTAGGCCCTCATTTTGTTTGCATGTATATATGTGCATATTTGTGAATACCTGTATACGTGTGTTTGTGCATTTGCATCCGTCCATACCTTCATGCATTCATGAATAACCACTTGGTTTCAAGGAATTCATATGTTTTTTCCTTTGCAAAAATCAATAGAGATCATGGACTTTGAAACAAAGTTTTTCAGCATTTCCAAAATATTTGCAACTTGCTGTTGAGCTCCTTGAAACCATTTGGCTTGCATTTGCATTTGCATATTTCAGCCTTGAGTCTCATCTATCCTTTGTCCGTAACCCAACAGTTGACTTCCTGAAGGCATCATTGGACTTCAGGTAGCTTTTGAAGGACCATGAACTCAGAAGAGCAAAGTCAGTTTGTGACAAGAGCGGTTTTTGAATTGTTGAAAGATCAGTTGGATCAGATTGTGAAAGCTATGACAGCCTTGGCAAAGAGAGATGACAATGTTCAGAGGACTTCTATGAACAATGTTGCTCAAGACCATCCTGTGCATATTCCTGTTGAAAACCAGGTTATTCAAGAATGTACCATTGTACGAGACATACATTCCTCTTTTGTTGATGCCATGGAATACCTTAGTTTCGCATTCTCTGAGCCAGATTCCCAAGAGGCAGTCCCTGTGATGAAAACCAAGGATCCACGAGACGTTGAGATTATGGAAAAATGCCGTGCGTTGGAAGAAAGGCTTGATGCCATTAAGGGTCGTGATGCTGCTGATCTGGATGCGTTGAACATGTGTTTGGTACCTGACCTTGTGATACCTCCTAAGTTCAAAACGGCGAAGTTTGAGAAATACAAAGGGTATAGTTGTCCAAAGCAGCATTTGGTAATGTATTGCAGAAGATTGACTTCACATGTCTGTAACGACAAGCTTATGATCCATTGTTTCCAAGACAGTCTGAGTGGGACATCGCTAAATTGGTACATGCAGCTAGAGAGCAGTCGCATCCAATCAGGGTCAGACCTAGCTAATGCCTTTGTGAAGCAATACAACTACAATCTTGATTTGGCTCCCTGTCACTTGCATTTGCTAGACTTATCTCAAGAAGACAATGAATCATTCAGAGGATATGCTCAGAGATGGAGAGAAGTAGCTTCTCGCGTCCAACCACCACTCTTGGATAAGGAATTGGTTGACTGGTTCGTGGATACTTTGTAAGGCCCATACCGAGAAAAGCTGTTTAGCATTATAACATCAAATTTCTCTGACTTGGTAATAGCTGGAGAGCGCATCGAGAGCAGTCTCAAGAGTGGAAAAATCCGAGGCCCCTTGTCGCTCCCAGGATTTTCATCCAGGTACAAACGCGAAAGTGGCGCGAAACACAGAGTCGTCAGCCGTGTATATTTATCCCAAGAGAGGGAAAGGGAACACCGCATAAACTTGAGGAGGAGGGAAAGGAATGGTCATCGCAACCATAGCCTGGGTTCGGGAGTCGGTTACGCGATGGGAAGGTGTTAGCACCCCACGCGTCCATCGTACTTGATGGGATCCACGCTTGTTGTCTATTCTAAGGGTGAGTTATCCTAACATCTATGGCTGTACTAAAACGGGGAAGGGGAAAACAAAGACCGACTCGGTAGGACGTCGACGTCCTAGACCTACGTACTCCCTTTGTGCAATGGGAAATTCAGAGTCAACGTAGTTTGGACCAAGTTCTTTTTGTGTTTTTTATGAGCGACGTTAAGCTCGCGTCCGGCAGTTAGGGTCGATGCCTGTTTGCGACTCAAACAGAAAGTAACCTGCCCTTTTTGAAAATAGCCTTTAGTTTGACGATCCCGAAGGATAAAAAGGTTTGAAGTTTGTTTGTATTTTTTAGGACAGGAGTGACTTGAGTTAGTTCATAACTCAACTTGAACCAAAGTCTATGACACGGGAATGAATGCGTCGCATGGTCGTCCCCAATGGGACGTATGCTCAACACTCTAGAAGAGAGAAAGGGGACCCCTCAATCTTCATTTCCTATGTTTAAGGCTTGTGTGCAAGGCGAGTTGACCTTATTAAGTATCTTAGATATGTTTTGAGATGAGAAGAGGGACTCGAGAGAAAAGAAAAAACACTAAGGGGGAAATCTATCCTAATGTTATCATGCAAAGATGGCCCTAAGGGGAAGTTTGGAGGGAGACTATCCTATGGAATTTAGTCCTAATATTATCATGCAAAGGTGGCCCTAAGGGGAGGTTTGACAACAACCTAAGCCTAAAGAAAAGAAAAGATGAGAGAAAGAAAGAGTGAGAGTGGACATGGATAACTATCCACACCCTCAAATAACTTACCTCAGCCCCTGCATAAAAGGTTAGTACAAACAGATATAAGTGACAATAAGACAAATGAAACCCAAACAAATCACAAACCAAAGAGAAATGATTATAAACCAAATGAAACTCAACCAAGACAGAATGTGGATGACCTAAACATGAATTATGAAGTCAAAGAAGCAACCCCAAATGATGGCACAAGTGCCTTCTCAAACAAGTACTCAGGCATGATAAAAAATGTGCATACAAGAAGACCTCAAACAAAGAGCAATCACACAATTAGTAAAACATCTTCTAAAATTACCAAATTAAAACTTAACACACCTCAACCAGTGGCAAACAACATGTTAAAAATTCATGCTGAAATTCACAAGATAAGTCATTCAAACAATCATGCAAAGATCAAGTAGGAAACATGGTTCAGTATGCAACAGAAAGGGATTAAAATGCAATATGAAATGATTTTAAAAATATGAGAAAAAATTTTTAATGAACTTAAATATGTTGGTGAAACAATGCAAAAAGAATGGACTCAGAATGTTTTATGGATGATGAGAAATAAAATAAACAAGTTAGAGTATGCACACATGGAATAAATTCAAAAGAAAATAAACAAATAATTATTTCAGATGCTAAAAATAAAATAAAAATAAAAAATAAAATTTGGGAAAATTTTATAAAACTCTAAAAATGCTTCATGATTTTTTTTTATGATTTTCTAATGTATAAAACTATTTTTAATAATAAAAAATGAGAAACAAACAATAAAATAAAATAAAAACAATGAAATATGCGAGGGGGTGGGTTTAGCAAGCAGTCCACGTTAAAAATTGAAATGGGGCAAGCAAGGGGGGTGCGAACAGAAGGCCCAAACACTAAAATCCATCAGCGAAATAAAAATAAAAAAAGAAGTTCACGTGAAACCCAGTCAATGGATTGACTCAACACTCACCTTAGGATCAATCTGACGCTCCATAATCAGTCAACACAAGCACAAGTAATAATGATGAGAGGCATAGATCCACACACCCACACTAACAACGATGCACAGACACACACTAAATTACTCAGCAATTAAAAATCACACGTGATGAGCACACGAAATCATTAATGTGTTGTCAATATAATAGCCGCATGATTCATCCTATGCCTCAGATTAAGTCAACAAAACCAATTTTAATTAAGATGAGTGATCAGGATTGAAGGTGCATAATAATACCCATGGAACGTCACACACACAAATAATAAAATAAAACAAAATTTAAAAGATGTGGCACAACGTGGACCACACGATTAAGGCAATGGACGGTCATGATTATCTCTTCCTCACCCAAACCCTACCTCGCCGGAGACTGCACCAGACGCCGGAACTAGGGTTCCGGTCGTCTTCTCCGGTAACCACCACACCCAAAATCCCCAGAAAACGCAAATGAGTGCATCATTTCAATCAAAAAAACATGTGGATTCCAAATATCATGCTATTTTTTTGCAAACAATCAATACATAGCGCAAATCGAACAAAATAAAGTTTGCTTCAAAAGTTTCAAACTCATCATACAGACAATATAAACGTCCAAACTCAAAACAAACTATATCAGGATTATCAGTGAACGTCGCACATCATTATGCACACTTAAAAATAGAGTTCTATGATCATGAAAAACGCACCAACCTGAGATCGTGCTATCCGTATCCTTATTGTTAGCTCCAGATGGTGAGTGCTTCGTGCTCTATGGATTCCAAGGATCAAGACTGTGAAGAAATTTTGTGAAAAGCCCTAATGGATTATCAGATTCGAAGGAATCAAGCTTTAGGGTTGAAAATTTTGTTTTCCTCAAAATCACGTGTCCTCTCTAACTAGTGCATGAGTAAGCTTAAATACCTAGGGTTAATCCACTGATAATCACTTGGGCCTTGTTAATTCCTCACTTAATGAGTTTAGAGTGATTTTGGAAATTTGCACAATGTGAAATACCCCCTCCTCCATGCATGCACACCCAAGCCTTTTATGATGGATCACTTATACTACAATTGCTAATCACACCTGAATTGGATTTGGGCCTTGAGATGTCTTGGTTCATGAGTTTTCAATAATCTTGCAATTTTGCATAATGTGAAATAAGTGATGAATTTGTCATGGAAACCCTTAGTTCAAAGGCCAAAAATGATCCTTATGGAATGTATTTTGATGCTAGAATGTGCCTTGAAGCAATGGAACCAAATATAGGTCACTATGTCCCAAAATACAAAAAGTTGTGAAAATGGAACCATGAGAAAACCCTAAAAACCACTTTGCCTTCTTTTGATCATAACTTGAGTTTCACAAATGATATGGAGACCATCTAGTACTTGTTGGAAAGGGGAGAAAAAGATCTTCAACTTTCATGTTTGAGGAAAATTCATTTGAAGCCCCTTTGATGATGAAAGGTCAAGTTGAAAGTAGTGTAAAAACTTGCCCAAAATGGAAACTTTCAAATTATAGGTCATTTCCATATTTAGTAACTTTGTACCAACCCTTGATTCCTGATAAATGGCATGGAACTTGACCCTTTTGAAGAACACCTTCTCCTCTTGAACTGCCTCAGGCACCTTGACCCCATGCTAAGAACCAATGATATGCACACATGATAATGCAAAAAATGAATGAAACATAAGCCAGTTAGTAATAAAGTAAGGAAAGCAAATTTTGGGGTGCTACACACCTCGAACATCCCAGCTAGTAAGAGTGAATCAGTTGGCAGTTCTCATGAACAATGGGAGAAAGAAAGTAATTCCACCTGGGAATATCCGATACCTCAGCCTCAATGCTCATGCAACTCAAGTGTCCAGAGTCAGCAATCTTTTGGGTCTCCGCGTCAGACACCATTCTCTCTACAGGGGCAATATTCTTCTCCAAATCGAAGACCTCCTCAGTATCAACGACCATACCACCATCATCCGCGTCAACACGCTCGACAAAGACTAAGGAAGCCCGAGAGGCATTTCACTCTGTTGCCGATGTCATACAGTCAGTTCTTGCCAGATTTAATCAAAGGTGGATTGATAGTGCCAAAGGAGATAGATCTAGTGCCTTTTCCATACCCACCAGGCTTTGACGCCAACGCCCGATGTGACTACCATGCTGGGGCACATGGTCATTCAACTGAAGACTGTAGGGTGCTCAGGAGCAAAGTTCAGATGCTGCTTGACTCCGAGATGTTCTCATTTACGCCTCAAGGCATTCAAATCAACAATCCTTCACCTGATCAGGCGGATTCATCAGACTCTGAGATGGAAGAAATTTCTGAGAGTATATGTGAAGATGATTCTCAGACTGATCCCAACAATCAACTCTGAAGATGGTTATCTCAGTTGGAAAATCAAGAAAGGAAAGCCTGTTCCCCAAAACTGGCAATCTTTTAGTTGTTTCATCTTTTTTTTTTGTATTTTCTTTGCATGTTGAATTTGTATTTGCTTGTAAGCTATCATTCTTTTCAAACTGGCAGGATTAATGAAATGTTTATGCATCTTTTGGATCAGTCCATTCGTATTCACTCATTTTCTTTTATTGTCATAAAAAAACAAATTTTCTTTTCCATCCACTTATCTTTATCAAACTGTTGTTTAAGCAAATATTGGGGAGGATGATGAAAACATTATATCCATAATTGTTGTGGTATGCTGCCAATTAAACCTTGCCGATGATGTAAGGCATTGTTTCAATTCTCAAACAATGGAGAAATAAGGAAGATAATAACTCGTTAACCCCTTCGAGCTTAGAAGTAGGAGTTTTCTTTCCTTACACAAAACCCGCAATCTCAACCTTGGGGTGGGTAGTTCTCAGTTAACTTAGCTATATGTGCATACAAGACACCTTTCATATAAAGGTGATGCTCGCAGGTTTTCTTTGCTCACAAAAATAAGCGTTGAAGATGTTTTCCAAGCCTAATGGCCAACGATGGTTCGCCGTGGCCATTAAACCAGGTAGTCACCTCCTTTCTCAAAAAAAACAAAGAAAAAAAAAGAAAAGCCCGCTAAGTCAAAACCTATTAAGGAGACTTAGGCAAAAACTGGGACATCCCGCTGACTGTAAATCTAAAAGGAGCAGTTCAGGCAAAAGTTAGGGATAATAAAAGAGGAATTCTTTAAAGCCTTCACTCTAAAAGTCCTCATTAGTAGAAAGAAAAATGATGAAAAAACAATCAAATGTTGTAAGGGAGTAGTGACTGCCTTAGGTTTTTGAACCATCACCAACTATCATAAGTTCAATTCCTAGCCTATAGGGACCTGAATGTACAGCCTGAATTAACTGAGCGTAGGATTGAAGTTCATCATGGAGATTGGGAGGGGACAAACAAACTTTGAGCCTTTATCCTTTGTTTCATGAGCCGTGAACCAAGCCACGTTACAACCCTTAAAATACCTAATCGAGGTAAGGTTGTTTTGAAAGCATACTACAGCAAGGCTGGATAACCTGACTCCTAATGACATTTGCTATTTGTTTGTGTTGATCACTTCATCTGTCATTCCGTAAATGACTAGGCCCGTGTTGTGTTTTGATTATTTAATCACTCTATTGTGTGTTTTCATCAATAAACTTTGATTTCAAAAGCTTGCATGAATGTTGCATTGAAATTGCCAATTTTAATGAACAATACTGTTTGCGAGACAACTCAATATCAAAGGAATTCCAACAAATGCAGCCAGCTAGGGAATTCGACTTAGTAAAGGAAGTTCAGCCTGGGGCAAACAATTTGAAGGATTTGTTGATCAACCGTCCCAAGAGCTATTGAGTCAGGGGCATAACTCATCAAAGGTCATTTCAAGGCAAGGACTCCAAAGATCCACCAACAGGGGCAAGTCTGTTTCTCAGTTGCTACTCCCATAGTCCGAGTACTTTGTTTTGCAAATGCAGTTAATCTGGGGAAGTTATGTCGAGATTCATGAATGTCTCCAAGAGTTTGAAGATATTGAAGCATCTTGTATACCAATTCTTCTGTAAAATCCTCTTGGTATTTCTTCTGACAGACCATGTAATCTGGGGCAGATAATACTTGAAGATGATCATTATGCAAGTGGGATGCATAACTACTTAGTTATTGTGAGATACTTTTCCAGCTCCCCAGCAAGTTGTTGCTTCAGTTGATCTTGGAAATTCTCTACAGATCTTTTCTCTCCAGTAAAGTAATCACGCTCATAATGACAATCCTAGTGAAGTCATGATGTTATACCTCGAGTGGAGTTTTCTCTTTTTCTCCCCAGAGAAGGTTGTAACCTTGGAGTAGAACTGCTGATTCTACATGTTCATCCCTAGTGATGTTCCTATCTGGTGAAGTTGGTTGGGTATCCTTGTTGAGATGTTTATTTCATCTCTAGTCTTGCTTCCCTTTGTCTGTTTTGTCAGCATAAGCATAAGCATAAACATGGCATACATGCGTTCATACATATGCATAGCATCTTAGCAGTTTTGCTATCTTTCTGGTGTTTACCTATTTTGGTTCACTTTGGTGTTTATTCCCCAAGTGACTGGCATTGTCTATTCTTTCCATTAGGGCCGTCACCTTTAGGCATAAAGTGCCCATCCTTTCTAGAATTCCCCAAGGAGTTTGATTCTCGTGGATGATGGTTGTTTTAGTTATCTTTTCCATGTTTGGATAAGATAAATCCCATTTGAGTTCATTCCTCAATGGTTGGAGTCTTGATTGGCCATTTCTTTCTAGCTCGTTCCTAGATTGAACTTTGGTCCCTGGTAGTGGTACTTTTGAGCCCAGTTTGAACGTGCATTTATTTTGCACGGTGTCTTGCAGGAAGAATCTTTTACAGATCCTCATTGAAGACAAAATCTATCCTCCAACAGTGTTTTCATAACAACATCTCTTTAGAATTTATACCCAACAACAAGTGGCAGTCTCCTTGAGAAGCTTGTTTTGTCATTGGTATTTTGCGACGATAAGTGGCAATCTCTCCCGAGAAGCTTATCTGTCTTTGGCGTTTACCTAAATTCTTTTTGTGTAACAAGTGGCAATCTCTTTGAGAAGTTTATTTTCTATGGCGACAAATGGAAATCTCCTCTGAGAAGCTTATCCGTCCTTGTGTTATTCAACCTTTTTGTAGTCACAATTGTTGTTACTTCCGATCAGTCATTTCCATCAACCCTTTGATGATGTCACTTTTAGTGAATTGATTTATCTTTTCGTCAACCTTTTGACGCAGTGTTCCTACGATCATGGTTTTTCTTTCCGTTAATTCTTTGACGAGGTGCCTCTTTGGTGAATGGTTTCTTTTCGTCTACACTTTGACGATGTCAATTTTCGCTTCATCAACCTTTGATGATGCCACTCTTTAGTGAATGTTTTCAGATTTGGATCGTATCTGTCAATCCTTTGACAATGGTGCATGTTTGGTGAATGGTTTGATTCTATCAATCCCTTGATAATGATAATGTTTGGTGAATTGTTCCTTCCCGTCAACCCTTTTTGACGATGTGGTCCGAGATCAGGTTTGATTCTGTCAATCCCTTGACAATGATAATGTTTGGTGAATGGTTTCTTTCTGTCAACCCTTTGACGATGTCAGTTGGTTTTGTACCATCAATCCTTTGATGATGCCACTCTTTAGTGAATATTTCCTGAATTGGATCGTATCCGTCAACTCATTGACGATGATAATGTCTGGTGATTTGCTACCTTACCATTAACCCTAGTGGTGACTCTGAAGTTTATGTATCTTTTTGTCAACTCTTTACCAATGCCACTCGTTGGTGAAGCTTTTATTTCCCCAGTGGAGACCGTACTTCCGGTTCAACCTTCATTGAGGCTCTTTTTCTTTCTAGAATA
Organism: Lathyrus tuberosus; assembly: GCA_022829125.1. Taxonomy (NCBI): domain Eukaryota; kingdom Viridiplantae; phylum Streptophyta; class Magnoliopsida; order Fabales; family Fabaceae; genus Lathyrus; species Lathyrus tuberosus. Next base: position 13,588,399 of record JALAZF010000066.1, on the reverse strand, counting down.
TCATCTGGTCACATTTGAACCTAATGATCAATCACTCTAGATACCTCCATTGGAGACCATCTTTGGTTCTGCTTCCAATAAGGATGTTACTTTTATCCTGCTTTGGTCCAATCCTAAGGCTTTGAGGGTTGTGTCTTGTCTTTCGTCATAGAGTGTCAGTCAGTCATACTTGAACTTGTTGATCCACTACTCTGGATATTCCCCAGTGGAGATCGTCTTTCCGGTTCAACCTTCATTGAGGATCTTTTGGTTCTAGGATGTCATCCAGTCACATTTGAACATGAAGACTAATCATTATTGGGGTTGTATAAGTCTAGTGATTACGGGCGCATTTCTTTTTCAAATCATTATTGGTACCTTAAGTTCAGTGTTTACTGGCATTGTTTCAAAGACCAATCATTATCGGTATTGTAGAGTCCAGTGATTACTGGCATTTGTTGAGAGTTTGACCATTAGTGGTACCCTAAGTCCAGTGATTACTGGCGTGTTTTTCTAAGTCCAGTCATTATTGGCATTTTATAATCTTATCTTCACCAGAAGTTTGGCCATTATCAATGTCCCCTCGGAGGCCCATGTGGTTACCATCATTTGAACCTATCAGAGTCGCTTATTATCTGTGCTCTTGGTTTTAAGTCCAATCTGTTTGGCACATGCAGAGTTTGTGTTTTTCTCTGTATTTTCTGGTTTTTCTTGAGGATCCCGTTTGAAATCTTCAATATAAGAAATCCCCAGGAAATCTGTTTGTTGGATGTATATCCCTTTGTTTCAAGTTGATCCCCGATAGAGATCATACTTCTTTTTGTTTTTTTCCCCCAGTAGAGAGTTTGTCTACCCTTTTTGTTGTTTTAGAGTCGTCTGGTCATATCCGAACCTGTTGTTTATCTCCCTGGATCTATTCCCCAGTGGAGACCATCTTTCGATTCTATCTCCAGTGAGGATCTTTCCCTTCTAAAGCATCAACCGGTCACATTTGAACTAGTTGCTCGATCACTTTAGATTTCCCCTGTTTTGTTTTAGCTTCCCCAACGTTGTTGTCATCCCCAGTGAGTGTTTACTCATTGTGTCAACTCTATCCCCGTTTGCTTTCATTTTCTTCTGCATGTTGCATTTAGCATTCCATTATCTCATCATACTAGAGTTCATGGCATGTCAGCATTATAGATTAGTTTGTCCATAGCATAACATATCATTGAATCTAAGGGCAAAATTTTCGATTATCTATATTTAAATATCTTTCACCATGATTTCACGAGGATTATCATCACTCATGTCATCCGGTGAAGATATTTAAATAGGGGCAACTGTCATACCCCAAATTTTACCCTCAGATCCTTTGATCATCGTCAAATCATCTTAGGTCATATGTCTTAGCATTTACAGTCATGTAGTCCATTGATCATAATCATGTGTTTGTTCCATTTAATTTTTGTCTCATTTTCTCTTTTTTAATTCAATTATTTTTGAGTCATAGAACTTTATGCTTTCTCTTTAATTTAGAATTTTGTTCTTATTACTTTTAAATCACTAATTTAATTTAAAATTTATTTCTTCTTTTTGTAATATATTTCATTTTTAGTTATTTATTTCTATTTCTATTTTATTTTATTATTATTACTATTTTTGTCATCATTATTATTATTATTATTATTTATTTATTAATATTATCATTATTATTATTTTTATTTTGATTTATTTATTATAATTTATTATTATTATTATTCTTATTAGTTGTTATTGGTATTTATTCTTTTTATTTATTATTAGTATTTATTACTATTATTTCATTATTATTATCATCATTATTATTATTATTATTATTATTATTATTATTGTTATTATTTCATTTATTTCATTACTACGAGTCCTTTCCAAACCAAAGTCACACCAGACAAAAACCTGTCCAATGTACCACAAGCCTTATGTACCAAACCGTACCACCCTTGATCAACAAAAGCCTGCTCTACCCAAGACAAAACCTTTGCAGTAATACACCCAACAACTCAATGACAACAAAACTTGCATCATAAATAATTCATAAACCTCCAAAACCTGCTATCGCCCTACTGCAAAATCAGGCCTACGACATCCTTGCCACATCCCCCAAGACTTGCTATATAATGCACAATACACCAAAATGCACCCTTTGCAACGGTCCAACACCTTGCGTACAACAGCAGTAGACAATACCCACAAGTCAATTCAACAATATGCTCTGCTACCATTACATGCCTTCAGTAAGCCACAACGTTCGTACAACAGTAGCACGCTAGACCATGGCCGACCTACCTGTACACACGAGGATTAAATAAAAAAAACTGCTACAATGGTACGGTTCAGCAAGCTTAATGCACAAGTTGTGACTTTGATTCAAAATAAAACAGACCAAAAAAGAGATTTACTTGCAAAAAGAGAGAGGGACTTTTGGGACGACGGATTCTCTTCTTTTCTTTCAACCACAACAAATTTCTTTCTTCCTAATCTTCTTGACCCAACCTCTCTCTCTCATCAATCCTTCTCCCTTTTCATTATCAAGAACCTACTTACCTCTTAACCTTCCTCAACTCCAATCGCCTTTCAACTTCCTTAAATACACACCTCGACCGTCGCGATAAACTCCCTTCCACTATAACATAAAAACCACAGCAAAACGCCTCCTTTCATACTCTGAACAACAACAAAAACCTCACCGATTCTTCAACTCACCAACACAAACTTTTCCCGAATCCTCATTCTTCAACCCTCTTTCAACCTCACTCTTCATCAAAAAACCCGCGAATTCTTTCAACCATTTCTTCAAAACAACTTCTGTCTTTTCTAAAAAAATTCTTGAAGCCACATAAAAAAACCCAACCGGAGTCTTCACTCTCTCCATTCCAATCTTCAGAAAAAAAAAACTATTCTCCAATCAACCCTTCATCAAATCGTAACACTAATCTTCTCCTTTAAACCTCCTTTACCCTGTCACTCTCCTTAACATCACAAAACAGACCTTTTGAAAACCATAACCCGTTTCCAATCCAAAACCCATCTCAGAATCAGAAACGAAGTAGAAACCAGAGATATTGAGGGAGAAACAAACCCAAATCGTGACTTGAAAGCACAAGCAGAGAAAAAGAAGAAGAAAGCTTGAATTGAGCGAGAACAAATCCAAACATCACACAAATCTGAGACGAAAGATATACAAACCTTGATCTGAAAACGAATGAGAATTCAAGACGGAGGGATCCGAAATCATAGCAAAGCGGAACGCAGATGGAGGGTGATCGCGAGGTGGGAATGAGACATTGCTGGGATCTTAGTTTTTCCTTTGTTTCTGACCGCGTATGTTTTCTGTTCTTCCATCACTGTTTTTTTTCGTTTTAAAAAGAGAGGATGTGACTGGATGTTAGTTTCTGATGTTTAAGCGTTACCTAATCTTCTTTTCCTCATTTTTATTTCATTGATTTTGTCTAATAAGACTAATCTTTGTGCTGATGGGCTTAGAGCCCATGTTGGACAAAATCACACGTCCCTTTAATTAGTCAGCACCTCCCCAATCTTTTTTCTTCTTCTTCTTTATTCTATTTTGAATTTTCTTTTCTTTTAATCTCAAACTAATAATTTCTCCTTTGATTTTTGGTTATTTATTCCGCTCTTTAAGTAAAGTTTAGTTTTGTAAAAAATTTGATTTTCTGTGTTACTTTATTCTTTTTTGGGTCGATGATATAACAAACGGTCATGGTTTGGTTGATTTCATTAAATCGACAAAATTTTGATCAATATGAGACCACTTTCTTTTTATTTCAGTTTCATTCAATTTGTGGTCGATGAAAGTCAAGAATCACGGTCATCAATTTTTATCGATTAATTACGATTAAGAGTAGACCATTTCTAATTATATTTCATTTCAATTTTTAATTTCTATGAATTTCTTTGGCTACTAACTTTTCATTTCTCTCTTTGGTGAGACTTGTAAATATTTCCCGATAAAATCTTGTGGATGACTTTCCTGTCCCTGTTATGTTTTTTTGTTGCCTGCTTCATTTGACAATTCCCCAATACCATTCCAAAGGAAGGTTATCTTGTTGACTTATAAGTCATTCTTCTAAGATAGATGGTTGACCTCCCTCTTTTCACTTTGTGACCTCTTCAGGATCATCTCTTCTTGGCCTCATTAGATCCATTCCCCTTTAGAACTTAGAATTAGGATAGAGTTCTTAAACTCTATGTGATTCTCATCATAATGAGTATTCACTTCACTTTTGACTTTGTTCAAAGTCAATCTCTTAGACTTACCCTTTCAATTTAGTCTTAGAGAGTTCTTTAACTCTATATGAGTATCATACTCACTCCCTTTGGAACTTTGACCATAATCAAGAGTTCCTCATCCCTATTTAGGCAAACTACGGAGGTTCTGATCCCTCAGTCCTAATCAGGATACGTAGGCACAAGATGCGATATCTTGTCGAGCCAATTTGCCTTATAACTTAGACTTAGAGAGTTATTTAACTCTATGTGAGTATCATGATCATGAATACTCATTTCCCCTTGGAACCTTGATCATTATCAAGAGTTCCTCACCCCTAGTTAGGTGAACTACGAATGCTCTGATTCCGTCCTTATTAGGATACGTAGGCACGGGATGCAACGTCTTGGCGAGCATACCTAGTGTATATACCCTTAGGTCATTACCTTTAGCACTTTACCTTTACCACAATTCCCTTTAGCAAGCAAACAATAACATAACACAAATACAAACGAGAGGGTCCTGTAGAGTACTACAGATACTTAGGATGCTAACACTTTCCCTAGGTATAACCAACTCCCGAACCTTAGATCACTTACCTGTGTCTTTACATAGCGCAAATAGGGTTTTCTTCGATCTTTACCCTTTCCTTTGGATAAATCAAAGCTCGGTGGTGAATTTCAAAGATGTGTGATTCAAGTTAATTAATAGCTTGGTATCCGATTCTCACCGCAACACTCAGTCTTCTTGACGCATATTCTGGCTATAACCAGATCTTTATAGCAGAGGACGACATGTCCAAAACGGAGTTACGATGCCCGGGGGCCTTTGGAACCTATGAATGGGTTGTCATTCGGTTTGAAAAACGCCGGAGCAACGTATCAACGGGCTATGAACGCTATGTTTCATGATTCTATAAAGATTTTTATGCAGGTGTATATTGATAATATCGTAGTAAAATCTTCATATGACAATGGTCATTTAGACCATCTTCGACGCTCCTTTGAGAGAACGAGAAAATATGGATTGAAAATGAATCCACTAAAATGTGCTTTCTGTGTACATGCAAGAGACTTCTTAGGGTTCGTAGTACACAAAAAAGGCATCGAGATCAATCAGAACAAGACGAAGGCAATCTTGGATCTCAAGCCTCACTCGAAGAAGAGACAGTTGTAGTATTTATTGGGAAAGATCAATTTCTTGAGAAGGTTCATATCAAACTTAAGCAGCAGGACAAAGGTTTTCTCCCCACTACTAAAAATCAAGAAGGAGGGTGACTTTCACTAGGGGCAAGAGCAGCAAATGGCTTTCGACGCCATCAAGGAGTACCTCACAAAGCCTCCTATTTTATTACCTCCTAGTAGAAATAAAAAATATGAAGTTATATATTTATGCATTTGATTCGACCATAGAAAGTATGCTAGCTCAAGAGGATGATAGTGGAGTCGAAAGACCCATTTACTACCTCAGTCAGATCTTTTTAGATGCTGAAACTAGGAACACTATGATTGAAAAATTGTGCATATGCTTGTACTTCTCATGTGTGAAATTTAAGCAATATATAAAACCAGTTGATGTTTATGTTTCGTCTCATTTTGATGTTATTAAACATATGTTGTCTAAACCCATTTTACATTGTCGAATTGGGAAATGGGCACTCGCGTTAACTGAGTTCTCTCTAACCTACGTGCCTCTAAGGGCCATGAAAGGTTAAATTGTGGCAGACTTTATTGTGGACCATGCAATAATCGATCCAGTAGTAAATATGGTCGACACTGACCCTTGGAAATTGTACTTCGACGGGTCAACCCATAAGAACGGAACTGGCGTCAGAGTCCTAATAATCTCCCCGAAGGGAATTATGACTAAGTTCAAATGTCAGGTGGATGGGAAGCGCTCCAACAACGAAGCAAAATATGAAGCCCTAATCACTGGCCTCAAGATCTTGAAAGATTTAGGGGCAGAGAGAGTTAAAATCAAGTGTGACTCGGAGCTAATGATCAAGCAGATCACACGCGAATACAAGTGCATCAAAGAATATCTGCTATTAATTATATTTCGCGGTAGCGAACCCATTACTGAATCAGTTCGAAGTCGTCAGCATCGAACACATGCCTAGGATAGAAAATCAATAGGCCAATGAGTTGGCCCAGATTGCCTCTGGTTACAAAGTGTCGAGCGATAAGATCAGAGACTTCATCGAAGTCAGGGGAAAGGTGGTGTCAAACCTCGTACTGACGCCTGATGTAGTGACTTCAACGGGTAGTGGGACTGAAGTTGTGGGCGAAATCCTGGATAACATGGAAGTGTTCACCATCGACAACATGACAAGGTCAGATTGGCGAAAGCCAATTGTAGAGTACTTAGAAAACCCAGTTGGAGCACCGACAAAAAATTCAAGTATAGGGCTCTAAGCTATGTCCTTATGGGCAACGAGTTGCTTAAAAAGACTCCTAAGGGCGTGTTGCTCAAATGGTTGGGTGAGACAGAATCATATCTAGCCATATTGGAAGTTCCCAGTGGTACTTGCGGAGCTCATCAAGCAGGCCAGAAGATGAAATAGCTAGTGTTCCGACAAGGTGTATATTGGCCAAGCATGTTAAAAGATTGCATCGACTTTGCTAAGGGGTTCCAAGAGTCTCAGAAGCATGCTAATGTTCAATATTCCCCAGCCAGTGAGTTACATGCGATAGTCAAACCATGGCCGTTTCAAGGATGGGCGTTGGACGTTATAGGAGAAATTCGATCGGCGTTGTCAAAGCATCAAAAGTTTATCCTAGTAGGAATTGACTACTTCACAAAATGGATAGATGCCACACCACTTGTCAAAGTCGACCAGGAAGCCATGATAGAGTTTGTTCAAAACCATATCGTTTATAGATTCGGAATCCCCGAAACTATCATGACGGATCAAGGGTCGGTTTTTGTAGGACAAAAAGTACAATATTTCGCTGCTGAAACAGGGTTCAAATTGGTCACTTCCACGCCTTACTATGCCCAGGCCAATGGACAAGTCGAGGTTGCGAACAAAGTGATCATCGGGATGATCAAGAAACACATCGCTAAGAAACCTAAGAATTGGCACAAGACACTGGATCAAGTTCTATGGGCTTGTCGAACGTCACCTAAGGAGGCGACAGGGTCGACGCCTTTTCGTCTTGCATTTGGCCATGATGCTGTATTACAGGTGGAAATCTGTTTGCAGTCCATAAGAGTGCAACGACAAAGCGAAATCCCATAAGAGCATTATTAGAGTATGATGTTCGACGAGGCGGTTGATTTAGACGAAGAAAGGTTAAGTGTTTTAGATGTGTTAACGCGACAAAAGGCGCGAGTGGCCAGATCATATAATAAAAAGGTCAAAGGGAGAACTTTTACGGTGACCTATTACGTTTGGAAAGTGATTCTACCTATGGATCAAAGAGACCGAACACTACGAAAATCGTCACCAAGTTGGGAGGGACCATTTCAGGTAATTCAGACATTCACAAATAATGCCTATGAAGTTCAAGAGTTAGGCGTGGATCGACAAATCTTAAGGGTAAACGGAAAGTATTTGAAGAAATATAAACCCATGCTCCAAGAGATTCAGATTAAAGGAAAATAAAATTTTTCATTAATAAAGGCCGAAAGCGGCTTACAAAACGGCCAACATAAAATTCAAAATTGCATCATTCCAAAAGACAACAGTTAGGCTGGAAATCTAGACTTAAACTCCTCTAAAAGGGTTGTCTCATAAGAGATCCGAGAGTCCAGACGAGCCTTCATCTCGACCAACTGCGCAATCTTGTCCTTGATCTTGAGGGTTGTTTCGCCGTGGACAATGCCTTGGCGAACTTCTTGGTCGATGACGTCTGGTGTCGGAAGAGGCTCAAATGCATCAAACTCGGCCTTTTGTTGTTGGACCGTGTTAGGTGTCAAGTGATGCTAGTTTTTATATCCAAATTTGACACCTTTAAACTCTTTTTATTGCTTTAATCTGGAATATGACTTATTTATTAAGAAATTCTTGCATTTATGTGAATATTAGATAGTTTGACATGTTTGTTAATATTGTAGTGAATATAAGTCAAAAGGTTGCAGCTCGATGCGGAAGAAAACTCGAAGAAACGAAAAATACGAGTGTCTGCAACTATAAGAAGCTTCACCCGGCGAGCACGAAGCGAAGGAAGGCTGCTTCACCCGACGAAGTAGCATCGAGAGAATTAGTGTTTTGAAAGTCCAATTCAAGTAGCTAGCATATGTGGCTCGCTTGGTGATTCGCCCGGTGAAGCAGGATTTGCCCGGCGAGGAAGAGGCGAGAGAAATAATTGATTTTCATTTCAAGTTCCAGTAGCTCACAACTTTGGTTTGCTGGGTGATTCGCCCAGCGAAGGAATGCTGCGCCCGGCGAAGAAAGATATTTTCTAATGGACCAGCTGGCACTGTAGCTGTCACGTGGCCTCGTTTGAGGGCTTTTCCCAGCAGAAGAAGGCATTCTCCCGGCAAATCCGCCTGGGCAGAAAGTAGTATTTAGGTTGTTTTGAAGATATTTTGTGACATAACACTTTTTACAAGAATCATTGTAACCTAGAAACACATTTGGAGCTTGAAAACTTCATCTTTACTTATTTTTCTTAGAATCCAAAGCTTTTATGCTTCAATCCTTGATCCATTGAAGATTGATGCAACAAAAGCTTTGTCTATTACTTGTTGATCAAGCTACCATGACAATGGGTAGCTAAACATCTCTTGTGTCAAGATTAGTGGTAGGTAATCCAATATTTTGTATGTATTGATCTTGATAAATAGTTTGTGAACTTTGTGGATGATTAATATATGGTGAAAAACTTTGTTTGTATGGTTTATACTTTGTTTTGGTTCATGATTGAGAAATATGTTCTAAGACTTGACCTAAGTTTTAATCCATCAATAATAATGAGGATAGAGATAGTTTGGAGAGTTGATGTTCATAAATATTGATCTTTTAATGTTATCATATTGATAGTTAGTGTTATTTCTTTGTTTTTGTGGTTGGCATTTATTTTGCTAAAACTATTCTAGCAGCAAGATGTTGGATACAGATGTTCTAATTTTCTGCATTCAACATGTCGAATAAAGATGTCCCATACTGGCTCATAGGACATCGCGTCTGATTTTGGTTTAAAAGGAAGATTCAGTTGCTGTTAATTGTTACTGAATGTTCTATGAATATTTGGTTATCCTATGTGGCATCCAAAGTATTTTTGGGTTGGGTTTTTATGTGTTGGTTTTCGGTTTTTCAGCATTTTCTAATTATGGAGACATATTAGGAAACTTTAGATTGAAGACCTATTTTGTTGGAGTTTTTATTGCAGATTTGTGAGCATCCTCCTTGTTGCATTTGTGAAGCCCAATCCAGTCCAGATTTAATGCTATATATTGACTGGTGTAAACCTAGTTTAGGTGTGGAACTTACGTGTGTTTTGTTAGGGTTTTCGAGTGTTATTTGTGAGCCTAACTGGTATCATTATGATAACACTATAAGGACTGGTTTTTGTGTTGTAAGTTCTGCCAGTTACTCATAAGCTTCTAAGCATTGAGTTTCTTGTGTGTCAATTCTCATAAGCTTTGAAGTATTGAGAATTGTGTGTTTTGAAAGTGTGGCTTTTGTTTTGTGACTTGTGTTGAAAGGAACCAGTCACAGGTTGTGATTGTAGAGGGATTTGAGGAGGGCCTCATACCTAGGTGAGTCTTAGGTAGAAGTCATAGGAAGGGTAGTGATTAAGTAGGCAGATTATAATCGGGTGTGGTTGTTGTATGATTTGTGAATTGATACTATCGTATATTGATTTCGTCCCTGGCTTGGCAGCCCCCAGAGTAGGATTGTTGATCCGAACTGGGTAAACATATCACGGTGTTCTTTACTTTCTGCACTGTTATTATTATTGTTATCTTGTTCATTGTGTTGGATATCCGTGTCTCAACATCTATGTAGGACATCTGATATCTGTGCCAGAATTTTAATTGGCATCAAGAGCTTGCACCCTTGTTTGGTTCTGGGTGAGATTCAGGGAAGGTACTTTCTAGTACAATGGACAAGGATGGAGGATTTTTGAACAAACCACCTCTGCTTGATGGTTCCAACTATGATTATTGGAAACCGAGGATGATAGCATTCATCAAATCCATGGATGATCAAGCATGGAAAGCTGTTATAAAAGGATGGGAACCCCCAAAGGTTAGAGATGGAGAAGGTAAACCTACTGATGTGGTGAAGGAAGAGGAAGACTGGGATGATGCAGACTACAAAGGGTCCTTGGGAAATTCCAAAGCCATGAATGCATTGTTTAATGGTGTTAACAAAAATATCTTCAGGTTAATTGAACACTGCCCCATTGCAAAAGAGGCTTGGCAGGTCTTGAAGGTTGCTCATGAAGGGAATTCAAAGGTGAAGATGTCAAAACTTCAGATTCTCACTACCAAGTTTGAAAATTTGAAGATGAAGGAAGATGAGAGCATTCATGACTTTCACATGAACATTATTGAGATAGCTATTGCTTCAAGTGCCCTAGGTGAAAAGATGTCTGACCGCAAACTGGTCAGAAAAATCCTCAGATCTCTACCTAAGAGATTTGACATGAAAGTGACTGCTATAGAGGAAGCTCAGGACATAGATAAGATGAAAGTGGATGAACTTGTGGGATCACTTCAAACATTTGAATTGGGGATCAGTGAAGAGTCTGAAAAGAAGAAGAGTATAGCTTTTGTGTCAAAGGCAGGTGACTCAGAAGTTGAAAGTAATTTGGACAGAGATGAAGGCCTCTCAGAAGACCTGGTGTTACTTGGCAAACAATTCAACAAAGTTCTCAGAAGGATGGATTGGAAGTCAAGATCAAATGTTAGGGACAAGCCATCTGACATCAGTAAAAACCAGAATGCTGGGAGAAATACCAGTACTGAAGAAAATTCCAACCAAGGGAAAGGAGCTCAGTGTCATGAGTGTGAAGGTTTTGGGCACATAAAATCTGAGTGCCCCACTTATCTCAAGTGGCAAAAGAAGGGGTTATCAGTCTCATGGTCAGAAGATGACTCTGAAACTGAAACTGATGAGAAGTCTGGAAAGCGGGTTACAGCATTAACTGGTGTGTGTGAGTCTGATGAAGAGTCAGTCAGTGAAGATCTTACCTTTGAAGAGCTGGTTACTTCCTATAAGAATTTATGCATTAAAAGTGAAGAAGTATGTCAGCAGAAAGAAGAACAAAAGAGAGTTATTGCTCATCTAAAAGCTGAAAAGGTAGAGCATTTGGCTACTATCTCTGACCTGAAAAGTGAAGTGGTTGTTCTGAATTCAAAACTGCATAATGTAATCAAGACTGTCAGAATGCTCAATAGCAGCTCTGATGTGCTTGATGAGATTCTGAAGTCAGGGAGAGATGTTGGAAATGTTAGTGGTCTTGGGTTTGAAAGTTCCAGTGAGATGGACAAGGGAAAATGGCCTGAAGTGACACCTGCTCAATCTAAGAAAGAATTGATGATGCCGTATAACATGTTGCAACATCCTCACAGACATCAGAAGAATTTCACAAGAAGAAAGAATCAAAGATGGAGATGTCACTATTGTGGAAGGTTTGGCCATATAAAACCCTTCTGCTACAGATTATATGGCTACCCCAAGACTGGGTTACAGTCTAGTAGGGAACAAGATTGGGTTGGAGCAAAGAAAGTGTGGACTCCCAAGAGTACTGTGGAAGAACACATAGCTCATAAGTCTTTCAGTGTCTCTGCAAGAGAAAAGTGGTACTTTGATAGTGGATGTTCTAGGCACATGACTGGTGTCAAGGGATGTTTGTCAGATGTTAAGTCTCATTCTATTGCCTATGTGACCTTTGGTAATGGATCAAACGAGAGAGTAATGGGTGTTGGAAAATTGGACTGTACAGGACAACCTAATCTGGAGGAGGTATTACTTGTTGAAGGCTTAGATGCAAACTTGATAAGCATAAGTCAACTATGTGATCAGGGTCTCAGGGTCAACTTTACCAATTCTGAATGTCTGATAACAAATAAGAAGGGTAAGGTTGTCATGAGAGGCGAAAGAGCATCAGATAATTGTTATCTGTGGAAATCTGAGAGCACTGCAGTATGCTTGGAAACTAAGAAAGTTATTGAAAAGAATACTGAGTTAAAACAGGTGTTGATCAATTTTAAAGCAACTCAAAATGTTAGAATGGTGAAATGTGATAATAAGATTAAACTTAGTAAGTATGACAGCACGGAAAATTTAAAAGGAAAGTTTGATGAATGCACATTTAAGGCGAATCGGGTGTTCAAAGTTTGTGACTGCCGCGCTTCTCTGGGTCCACTTCTCAAAAATATAAATAGGCGGGTAAACACACTCTACCTACATCAAACATATTTTACAAAAATTCCTCCTGCCCTTTCTCTCAAAAGTACACAGGCTTTAGGGTTTTCTCTTAACATTCTCAATATTGTGCCTTGTGATCAATCAAAAATGTCTCAACATCATGCATCAGAATCCATGCATGGCTCCTCTGATAACTCAGGATCTCCTCGGACCAATGCTGGAGATGATGAATCATTTCGAATAATCAACCTCTCAGATCTTGTGCTTGATATTGCTCCCTTGAACGTAGTACCGGCTGATCATAAAGGAAAACGACAAGTTTCTCACTCAATGGATGTCAATTTTCCTGGTAAGAAGTCTAAACCTTTTTCACCTAGGAAGAAAGTTCACTCGATGACTAGTTTATATGCAGACCAAATAAGCCCAAGAAAAAACTTGTCTGAAAAAGGGTCTAAGTCTAGTTTGATTGAAAAGAAGAATGCTACTGAATCATGTGGTATAAACAAGAATCATGCTGATGCTGATGTAGTCAGAAAAGATAAGGAACTTAGGGAGTTTGTTGCCAGGGTTTTAAGTAGAGTTGATGCAGGTGTTGGGTCTGATGTTCCAACATCCTTGACAGGAAATCCCAATGGCAGTCCTACAAATAGGACTGATGATGGTGTCCCCATTCATGTGGGTCACGAAAGAAGGAGTAAAAAGAAAGCCGATGTAGTTATCAATGTTGATGATCTCACTTCTGATGAGGAACCCATTGCTGGGATGGTAAGGAGACTTAAGAGAAGGAGAGAGAAAACTGTTATGATTGAAGGTTCAAGGTCTGGAGGTGTGGATAGTACCAAGGGAAAAGTTTGAGTTGGGCCTCCTAAACAATGGAGTAAGGTTGTTGTTCCAACTAAGAAGAGAAAAATCACTGATCACAGTGAGTCTGAATATGAGGCTGCAACAGATGTTCAAGACATCATTGGTGTGAAAAACTCTACCTACATAAAGACTTATGCTGATGGTTCTATGAGGAATACAGATAGATGGAGAGTTGTGGATCAAAGGAGCATTGCCCTGGAGAGAGAGTTGGGTAAGGATTTCAATAAATACAAAGAAATCATAGATCTTATTGCAGCTGCTGGGTTGATGAGAACTGTGTCCAAGATAGGACCCTGCTATGAGAAATTAGTCAAGGAATTTGTTGTGAATATATCTGAAGATTGTGATGATAACAGGAGTAACAACTTCAGAAAAGTGTTTGTGAGAGGAAAAGTCGTCACTTTTTCCCCTGAAGTAATCAACAACTTTCTGGGCAGGTGTAAAGAACCTCAACCTGAGTTAGAGGTCACAGACAATGAAGTGTGTAAGGAGATTACAGGTGGTTGTATTAAACACTGGCCAAATGAAGAAAAGTTGTCCTCTGGAAAACTGAGTGTTAAATATGCTATTCTCCACAGGATTGTTGTTGTGAATTGGGTACCGACCAATCATACATCTACTATTTCCTCCATACTTGGTAGGTTTATTTATGCTATTGGGAAAAAGGTTTCTTTTGATTTTGGGTCATACATCTTTGAAAAAATGCTGTCAAGATGCATATTTGCTTTCCATCCCTGATCTGTGGTGTTATTTTAGATCAGTTTCCTAACCTTTTGTTAGGGAGTGACAATGCTCTCAAAAGAAAACCTCATATGTCCCTACACTACAAGTTACTTGGTGGGGCACATGTTTCAGACATTGTTGGGACATCTTCTCAAACTTCCAGTCATACTACCTTTGATGATGAAGTCATTGCACAGCTGCAAGAGACGTGCAAGGAACTGGAAGATTCCATCCGAAAAGACACTGCTAGGAAGTCCAAACTTGAACAGTTAATTAAAACTTTTATGGAGAAAAGGAATGCTTCTGCTGGAACAGTTGGTAAAGACCAAGAGAACAAAGAAACTGCTAAAGGTGATGCCTCTGGTGGATCTGATAGAGAAAGTGAACAGGGTTCAGATGACTCTGTATCTGGGAGTGGTAATATTGATGCTGAGACTGATGGAGAGGGTGAAGAAATTGCAGAATCAGGGTCAGATGAAGATGATGGTGCTGCAGAATAACTGCAGTAGTTGATGTTTTTTGTGCTTGTTTTGTTGTTGTTGGTGCTGTTTTAGGATAACTATATATCTGTCTCTCCTTCTGAACATTATCTTTTGCTATATTATGTTTATGTTAATAACTGTTCTACTTGCCTTTGTCATATTTCTGGCTAAAAAGGGGGAGTAGTGTGCTTGTGTTGTGCTTGTGCTGGTTCTGCAGCTGAGGGGGAGAATATTGAATGTTGCTGTGTTGCTGCAGTTGAGGGGGAGTTTTTTGCTGCTATGCTGTGTTGTGTGTTGGTATAATTGTGTGTTTTTCGCTGCTGTCTCTGATATGGATGGTGTGCTTGTGTTATCTTTGCAATATTGTTTGGTGTGTAGTTTTAGCCAAAATAAGCCAAAGGGGGATATTGTTATTTCTTTGTTTTTGTGGTTGGCATTTATTTTGCTAAAACTATTCTAGCAGCAAGATGTTGGATAAAGATGTTCTAATTTTCTGCATTCAACATGTCGAATAAAGATGTCCCATACTGGCTCATAGGACATCGCGTCTGATTTTGGTTTAAAAGGAAGATTCCATTGCTGTTAATTGTTACTGAATATTCTATGAATATTTAGTTATCCTATGTGGCATCCAAAGTATTTTTGGGTTGGGTTTTTGTGTGTTGGTTTTCGATTTTTCAGCATTTTCTAATTATGGAGACATATTAGGAAACTTTAGATTGAAGACCTATTTTGTTGGAGTTTTTATTGCAGATTTATGAGCAGTCTCCTTGCTGCGTTTGTGAAGCCCAATCAAGTCCAAATTTAATGCTACATATTGACTGGTGTAAACCTAGTTTAGGTGTGGAACTTACGTGTGTTTTGTTAGGGTTTTCGAGTGTTATTTGTGAGCCTTACTGGTATCATTCTGATAACAGTATAAGGACTGGTTTTTGTGTTGTAAGTTCTGTCAGTTACTCATAAGCTTCTAAGCATTGAGTTTCTTGTGTGTTAATTCTCATAAGCTTTGAAGTATTGAGAATTGTGTGTTTTGAAAGTGTGGCTTTCGTTTTGTTACTTGTGTTGAAAGGAACCAGTCACGGGTTGTGATTGTAGAGGGATTTGAGGAGGGCCTCATACCTAGGTGAGTCTTAGGTAGAGGTCATAGGAAGGGTAGTGATTAAGTGAGCAGATTATAACCGGGTGTGGTTGCTGTATGATCTGTGAATTGATACTATCGTATATTGACTTCGTCCCTGGCTTGGTAGCCCCCAGAGTAGGATTGTTGATCCGAATTGGGTAAACATATCATGGTGTTCTTTACTTTCTGCACTGTTATTATTATTGTTATCTTGCTCATTGTTTTGGATATCCGTGTCTCAACATCTGTGTAGGACATCTGATATCTGTGCCAGAATTTCAGTTAGATTGAGAGATCATCTAAGGATCAATATGATAAATCCCAAAACAAGTGTTAGAAATAAACTTGTTGAGAGGATATGTGATTATATTCATTGTTAACAAGTTCACATACTTTATCGAGTAAATACTATGAAACGGATTTCCGAACCCTAATCTTGGCATGCTTTTACCAAACCTTTAAAACCAATTTCTTTACCGTTGTTATTAAATTCTTATGCAACGATCCGTTACAAATCAACCAAACTCTTTGTTACATTAAAGTTTAAAACGATTCCAACTATAGAACGGCGGTAATATCCATACAATCCCTACGGGTATGATAACAAAAACCCCCACTGAAATACTTTTCAACAAAATGGCGTAGATGTCGGGGATTGTTGTTTGATATTGCATGCATTGAAATAGTTGTTAAGTTTTAAGCATATATAACTTTTTCTTGTACTTGTTAATTTGTTTGGTTAAGTTGTGCAGACTCTGTTTATGCGAGGAAAGTTACCTGCAAATCATCTTCTTTTCGATCCTGAGATTGAGAGAACTGCACGTAAGTTGAATAACAAAACTAGACGGAGGAGGCAAATTGCTAAAGAAAGACGAGAAATAGGAGAAATTTCAATTTCTACACCAACGCCACAGTTAATGCCAACCACCACCACCTGCTTGAGTTCCATGTCCTAACAGTCTGAGGCACACAGCTCAGTTTGCAAGCAATGTCCACAACAGTAGGAACTCGGAAATGATGACCGACATCCTTGCTCTTCTATACCAAAATCCATTCACCGGTATAGATCACGAGGATCCCTTCACTCATTTGACAAAATTTTATGAAATTACGGGTGCAACTGGAGCGCCTGAAGCTTAAGAGGAGTTTTTGTTCAAGAGATTGTTTCCTCATTCCTTAATAGGGAAGGTGAAGGAATGGTACCTTGACCAATCGACGACTATTATGACGGATTTGAACATGTTGAAAGAGAAGTTCCTAGAATGATTTTTTCCACATAATCGTTTTATGGAAGCGAAAACAGCGATCACGGTTTTCTCACAAAGTGGAAATGAATCCCTTAACGAAGCTTGG
Organism: Lathyrus tuberosus; assembly: GCA_022829125.1. NCBI lineage: Eukaryota > Viridiplantae > Streptophyta > Magnoliopsida > Fabales > Fabaceae > Lathyrus > Lathyrus tuberosus. Next base: position 13,571,306 of record JALAZF010000066.1, on the reverse strand, counting down.
GAGAGATTCAAATCCATGCTTAGAAAATGCAAAGGGCACGATTTTGATGAGCTTACGCAGGTGCATATTTTCAAAAATGGTCTCCAAATGGTTCACAAGACCTTGTTGGATGCTACCGCGGGCGGTTCTTTAATGACAAAAAGCACCGAGGAAGCAATTTCTATCATCAACAAGATGGCACTAAACGATCATCAAGGGAATCATAACCGTGGCTAACCGCAAAAGAAATCGGGAGTGCTTGAATTGGGGACTAATGATGCAATTCTCGCTCAGAACAAATTGTTATCTCAACAAGTGGAGTTGTTAACGCAACAAATGTCAAAGCTCCCTCAACAAATTAAAGAGATGCAAGATTTACCAAGCAAGAATGTGCAAATAGCCGTATGTGAATTGTGCAAAGGAGATCACCCCACCGGCTATTGTCCTCCGGAGAATGAAGAAGCAAATTACATGGCAAATCAAAATCAACAACAAGGTTATCAAAGGCAACAACAACCTTATCAAAACAATTCTCAACAACCTTATCAAAACCCTCAAGGATACCAACCAAGAGGGAATTATCAAAATCAATAAGGATAACGACAAAATCCTTATCAACCGACACAACCTCAAGGTGGTAGTTCAAAGTTAGATGAAACTCTCAACCAATTCATTCAAATGTCAATGGCCAACCAAAAGAGTAATGATGCATCAATCAAAAATCTTGAGAACCAAGTTGGGCAACTTGCAAAACAATTAGCCGAACAACAATCGGGGCCATCCTTTTCCGCAAACACTCAAACCAATCCGAAGGAGAATTGCAAAGCCATTGTGACTAGGAGTGGAAAGGAGTTAGGGGAGGAGAAGAAAATGATAAGAGGGTGGATGATGTGAGTAGGGATGATATTGTTGAGGAAGAAAAGAATGATGAGGAAGAAGTTGAAAATGAATGAGAAGTTAGTTGAAAATGAGAACCTTGAGAAAGAAAAGATAGAAGAAAAAAAGAGAAGAGTCAAAAAGGGGAAGGAGAAAGTGAATCCTATTCCTATTCAAAATCTACCTTACCTTCATGTACCCACCAAGAAAGACAATGCAAGGCATTACACTCGTTTCATGGACATATTCCGACAATTGCAAATCAACATTCCATTTTCTGATGCGCTTGAGCAAATGCCCAAATACGCTAACTTCATGAAAGATATTCTTACAAAAAAGTGAAGATATTCGGAGCCGGAAAAAGTTATCCTTGATGCAAGTTGTAGTGCAATAATTCAAAGAACTCCACCAAAGAAAGAAATCAATCCAGGGTGATAACACGAATTTATATCATATTTTTACTTTGATTTATGTTATTTTCTTATTTTTTTTTCGTCTAATATCCGATTTTCTCGAGATTATTTAAGTGTTTTTGTAGGTAATCCCATTTTCCAAGTCAAAGTATGCTAAGTGTGGAAAAGAAGCAAAACATGCAAGAAAAGAGTAGAAAAGAGAAGAAAAATTGCAGAAACCAAACTTTACTGATGTGACGATCGTCACAGGTACGCCACGACCGTGGCAGCTTCAAAATACATCACGACCGTCACAATGTCTCACGATCGTCATGCGCTCAATTTTACACGTTGAAGCAGAAATGTGGTTACGAGGTTTCAGAGAGCCAGTTTGTTACATGATCACATTTTCCTCCGAAGAATACTAGGTTCAAAGTCACGAAACTGTCAAGAGGAGTGCCTACATTCTCTCCAACCTCCACCTAAATTCAGTCTATAAATACTAGAGTCTTCGAAGAACAAAGGGTAGCCAAATTTTCCTTTCAAGAGTATTGTCTTGCTGCCAAATTATTTCCAGAATTCCTTTGCTTTCGTTTTTCCTTTGTAATTTGTTATCAACCATTACCGAACAAAAGTAATAGTTTCTCACATTGAGGTACTATTACACTTAGATTTAATTTGTTTCATTGCCTTCATCATTTGTTATTTAATTCTATCCAAGCAAGAACCTACCAGTCTGTGGAGGGATTGCTGCTACTGTATTTACCAGGTTTCCATTATTAAATTTATAGCATCGCTTGTTTTCTTTTAATTATGTCTTTGATTTATTGTTTTTCGGCTTTTACGTTTAAGTTCGTAATTATGTCTAGTTAAACCGATTGTATCGGTATGTAACGAAGTAACCAAATGGATTAAATAACTCTAAGCTAAAATCAATAATCAATTCTTCTTCTGGCTTCGATTTCTTAATTTTAAACCCAACTTTTATTACGAGAGTAAAAAAGGTAACAAAGGTTAAAGTCGAGACCACGAGAGTGTGAGGCTTTACCTGAATAGCTGAAATCGGGCATTAGTTTTAAAAACAACAGAAGCGCTTTAAAGTTAATTAGGTTTAACTAGTTTTCAAAAAGTATTTTTAACCTCATACGGGCTAGCGAGAGCAGACGTGTTGACTTAGAAGTATAGTCCGAAGCAATAACCACGGGAGTGTGAGGTGAGGGCTTTTAAGCCGGTTTTTCCTACAGATGTATAGGGTGATAAATCTTTATACGCTTAGGTTTAATTAATTCCACGTAGGTTTACTGAATTATATACCGATAACTTATTCATAACTAGTATTCCCAAATTTTAATTTCTCTTTAATTTCCCGTTTGAACTTAAAAACCAATTCTGATTAGCCTTAGATAAACATAGTAACGATAGATAACGGTGCGTTCGATTTCTAGTCTCTGTGGGATCAATAATCTTTTAAAACTACGCGATACGACTGTATACTTGCAGTTAGATTTATTTAGGCACACTAAATAGAGCGATCAAGTTTTTGGCGCCGTTGTCGGGGACTAATTAAGTCGACATCGTAATTCCTTTGTTACGTCGTATAGACTAAGGCAAAAACCAAAATTCCCTTTCTGTTGATTGTATGCCAAGTACTCGCTCTTCTGGCGAAGACCTCATACGACCGACAAACGAACCTGAACGTCTTCTTACCGTAAAAATACGTATCCAAGAATACTACTTATCTCACGATATCCCTTTTCCTTTATCAGAACTTGAATCTCAATCAGACCCTGAACTTGAATCTGAATCAGATTCCGAATCAGAAACAGACATGGCTGACCCACCACAAAACCGACCTCTTAAGTATTATGCTGCCGCATCTCAACAAGAACCTCACAACAACATTGTCGCTTCAGCTATCAACCGAAACGATTTCGAGTTGAAACCCTCGCTGTTATCTGCTGTGCAACAAAATCAATTTTCTGGAAACCCAACAGAAGATTCGAACGAACATCTGACCAAGTTTGTGCAGTACGCAGACACAGTGAAAGCAAATGGTGTAACCGCAGACGCCATAAGACTACGTCTTTTTCCTTTCTCATTAAGAGATAGAGCTTGGGCTTGGTTGCAATCCTTGCCATCAAACTCTATTGCTTCTTGGGAGGATTTAAAGAAGGTCTTTCTGGCACGATATTTTCCGCCAAGCAAAACAGCTATGCTGAGAGCCCAAATCAACAGCTTCAAACAAAAAGACAACGAGTCTTTATACGATGCTTGGGAAAGATACAAAGATATGAGGAGGATATGCCTACATCATGCTCTTGAGGATTGGTTAATTATCCACACATTTTACAATGGTCTCTTGTACAATACAAGATTGATAATAGATGCAGCCGCTAGTGGTACACTCATGGATAAACCCTATGATGAAGCCCAACAACTCATCGAGAGCATGGCTCAGAATCACTACCAATGGGAGGTGAAAGAACTCAAGTGGAGAAATCCCAACCAAAAGGAGGAATTTATGAAGTTTCTAGCCTAGATCATGTCCGTGCTAAGGTAGATGCAATCGCTCAAAAGATAGACAACTTGACCATAACACCCACAACCACCGTGGCTGCTGTAGCGCCAAACTGCGAATTACGTGGAGCAGTTGGACACGCTGCCCCTGAATGCCAAGTTTTAGCAGGAGCCTCTACAGATCAAGTGAATTATGCTCAAGCAAACCCTTATACAAATACCTACAATCCTGGTTGGAAGAATCACCCAAACTTCTCTTACAAAAACAACAATGCACTGTATGCACCTGGTCAAGCACCAGTTGCACCACCAAGTTACCAAAAGGCTGCAACAGCTACTCCAAATGTTCCTAGGAAGTCTAACCTTGAAGTGATGATAGAAAACTTCATAGCTACCCAGACTCAAACAAACAAAGAGTTCCTGAATCAAAACGTACACACTAGTGAACAGATTAAGCAGTTAGCAAACAAAGTAGACGCTTTGGCCACTCACAACAAAATGCTTGAAACGCAAATTTCCCAAGTGGCTCAACAACAAGCACCTACTGCTGCTCCTGCTGGAACATTTCCTGAACAACCACAACCTAATCCTAAAGGACATGCAAATGCTGTTATACTGAGAAGTGGAAAAGAATTAGATGGACCCATTGATCCAAGACTTCAAAATCTAGCCATGTATCAAAAGTCCGCTAACGACCCAACAACTGAGAAGGAGAATGAACCCAAGAAAAGGAAGATAATGACCAAGAGGTCGTAAACAAAGAAAAACCTTATGTGCCTCCACCACCTTATAAACCACCTATTCTGTATCCTCAAAGATTGAAAAATTCCAAAACTGCAGGGCAATTTAAGAAATTTGTTGAACTTCTGAAACAATTAAACATCACTATATCTTTTACAGAAGCCATCACTCAGATGCCCTCGTATGCTAAGTTCCTAAAAGAAATCTTATCCAATAAGAAAAAGATTGAGGAAAACGAAACAGTTACACTCACTGCTGAGTGTAGCGCAATAATTCAAAACAAAATGCCTCCTAAGCTGAAAGACCCAGGTAGTTTCCCCATACCTTGTGTAATTGGGAAGTTCGTCATAGACAAAGCTCTATGCGACTTAGGAGCCAGTATTAGTGTTATGCCCTTATCCATATGCAAGAAGCTTGATATGGGAGAATTAAGACCAACTAAGATGTCTGTTCAATTAGCTAACCGCTCTGTTAAATACCCAGTTGGTATACTAGAAAATGTTCCAGTTCGTATAGGACAATTCTATATCCCTAATGATTTTATAATCATGGATATTACAGAAGACTCTACTACTCCTATCATATTAGGAAGACCATTCCTAGCTACCGCTAGAGCAATTATAGATGTAAAGAGAGGCAGACTAACTTTTGAAGTTGGTGAAGTGAAGGTTGAATTTATTTTGACACAATTCTTACAGGCTCCAGCTATAGACGACACATGCTATCTACTAGATGTCATAGATGAGTGCGTACGAGAAATAGAGATGGAACCGACCACATATTCAGATATTCTAAAGATTCCAATACCTCCGATTTTCGAAGATGATAACTGGCGTGAACCTTATCAAGACGATAGCTTAAGCGAATGCTTAGCACTTACACCAGATCATCTACCTTTCTCGAAGAAACCAGCCCTAGAACTGAAAACATTACCCAAAAATTTAAGGTATGAATTCCTAGACGAAGCTCTCGAACGACCTGTAATAGTCAATGCAGACTTAGGACAGACCGAAACCAAGAAACTATTAGATGTCTTAAGAAAATACCCAACTGTGTTAGGCTATAACATCGCTGACCTTAAAGGAATAAGTCCTTCTATTTGTATGCACTGCATTATGCTGGAGGAAGACTGTAAATCCTCTAGGGAACATCAGAGAAGGATCAACCCGATCTTGAGTACTGTAGTCAAGGACGAAGTGAAAAAACTTTTAGAAGCAGGAATTATATACCCGATATCAGACAGTAAATGGGTTAGCCCAGTACATGTCGTTCCAAAGAAGGGAGGTGTTACAGTTGTTAAGAACGAAAAAGGTGAATCTATAACAAAAAGGGTTGTAACTGGAAGTAGAATGTGCATCAATTATAGAAAGTTAAATAAAGCCACTCGTAAAGACCATTTCCCATTGCCTTTTATTTGCCAAATGTTGGAACGATTGGCAAAACACTCATACTTCTGCTATTTAGACGGTTATTCAGGATTATTTCAAATTCCTATTCATCCTGATGACCAAGAAAAGATGACCTTCACATGTCCCTATGGTACATTTGCTTATCGACGAATGTCGTTTGGACTATGTAACGCACCTGCCACATTCCAAAGATGCACGATGTCAATCTTTGCTGATTTTATAGACGACATTATGGAAGTGTTTATGGATGACTTCTCTGTTTGTGGGCAGAGCTTTGAAGGATGTCTATCAAACCTAGAAATGGTACTGGAAAGATGCGTAAAAGTCAATCTCGTATTAAACTGGGAGAAATGCCATTTTATGGTGAATCAAGGAATCGTACTTGGACACGTTGTGTCCGATAGAGGAATTGAAGTTGATAAAGCTAAGATAGAGATTATAAAAAATCTTCAACCTCCAAAAACCGTAAGAGAAATACGAAGTTTCTTAGGACACGCCGGTTTCTACCGATGATTCATAAAGGATTTCTCGAAAATCACTAAACCTCTTACCGGTCTATTAATGAAAGACGCTGAATTTATCTTTGATGAGAAATGTCTAAAAGCGTTTGAACAGCTGCAAACAACTCTTATTACCGCACCTATCATGCAACCACCAGATTGGAGATTACCTTTCGAAATCATGTGTGATGCAAGTGATTATGCTGTAGGTGCAGTTTTAGGACAGAGGAGGGATAGAAAACTTCATGCCATTTACTATGCAAGTAGAACCTTAGATTCTGCCCAAATGAACTACGCTACCACAGAAAAAGAACTTTTAGCCGTGATCTTTGCCCTTGACAAATTCCGTTCCTACCTAGTGGGAGCTAAGATCATCATTTATACAGACCACGCAGCTATTAGATATTTACTTAACAAAAAGGATGCAAAACCTAGACTGCTGAGGTGGATCCTACTTTTACAAGAATTTGATTTAGAGATCAAAGATAAGAAAGGAACTGAAAACGTAGTAGCAGACCACTTATCCCGATTAGAGGGCATTAAACCAGAGCCAGTACCCATTAATGAGAATTTCCCATATGAACAACTCATAGCCCAGCTAGAAAGTGATATGTCTACTCTACAGTTGAATGATCCAAAGATGGAAGAAGTCATGGAAGAAATTAACATACACACAACCCTGCCATGGTATGCTGACATAGTTAACTACTTAGCAGCTGGAGTACTTCCATCAGACTTATCTTATCAACAAAAGAAAAAATTCTTTCATGATCTAAAACATTATTATTGGGATGAACCTTTGCTGTTTAAGAGAGGAGCCGACGGTATCTTCCGTCGTTGCGTCCCAGAAGAAGAAATAGAAATCATCATCTCTCAATGTCATTCTGCTCCTTACGGAGGACATGCTAGTACCTCAAAGACATGTGCTAAGATCTTGCAATCCGGTCTATTCTGGCCCAACCTTTGGAAGGATGTCCATATTGCAATACTAAACTGCGACCGGTGCCAACGCACTGGTAACATATCAAAACGCGATGAGATGCCTCAAAAAGGTATATTAGAAGTAGAAGTCTTTTATGTATGGGGGATTGATTTTATGGGACCTTTCCCATCATCTTTTGGAAATAAATATATACTCGTAGCTGTCGATTATGTTTCAAAATGGAATGAGGCAATAGCTTCTCCTACAAATGACGCACGAGTAGTCATAAAGCTTTTCAAAAACACAATATTTCCAAGATTTGGTGTGCCGAGACTTGTCATAAGTGACGGTGGTTCTCATTTCATATCAAAAATATTTGACAAATTACTATCAAAGATGGAGTAAGACACCGCGTAGCAACACCATATCATCCACAAACAAGTGGACAGGTTGAGGTCTCGAATCGAGAAATAAAACAAATTCTAGAAAAGACCGTAGCCACCTCTAGGAAAGACTGGTCATCAAAACTCAACGAAGCTTTATGGGCATATAGGACAGCTTACAAAACACCAATCGAAACTACACCTTTCAAGCTGGTCTATGGTAAATCTTGCCATCTACCAGTGGAATTAGAACATAAAGCCTATTGGGCTATTAGAACATTGAACTTAAGGTATGATTCCGTAGGTGAAAAACATATCCTAGATCTGTATGAACTAGAAGAGTTAAGATCAGACGCTTACGAAAATGCTAAAATATATAAGGAACGAACTAAAAATGGCACGATAAGCGCTTATCTAGAAAAGAATTTAGTGTGGGAGACGTTGTACTCCTATTTAACTCAAGATTAAAATTCTTTCCTGGGAAATTAAGGTCTAGATGGTCTGGTCCTTTCGAGATTACAAAAATTCTGCAAAGTGGAGAGATAGAAATAAAGGGGAGGAATAGTAATCCATTTCTAGTTAATGGGCAACGTCTAAAACACTATCACAACATTGAAAATAGAGATTATTTGGACTGCCTAAGACTTTTAGAGTTGCCTACCGAACCCCCTAACTAAGCATCTAATTGAATTCGTCAGGCTTTCGACGTTAAAAACAGCGCTTAATGGGAGGCAACCCATGATTTTTGTTTTTCTTGCTTTATATTTTTTATTTCTTCACGTTTCCTATGTTTTATTTTTATTTTGCAAATTTTTAGTTTCATTTATATCATTTTAAATTCAATTTGAAAATGTTGTGCTGATCTTAAAATTGAAAAAACTACAGGATTATAAAGTCTCTCTACTCTTTCTGTTCTCCTCTTCTGCTTACATTTTTTGCAAAAAGTACTAATTAATGGCAAACGAGGATAACTTGTCAGTAGAATTCAGAGATGGAGCACAGTGGCATCGCTATGAGGCTTTGTCTCTTAGACCTTTTGCCTTGACAATATTCGCCCACAGACCCACCATGACCGCCTTAGGTGTAGGTGAGAGCGTAGACTTTCTGTTTAGCCAATTAGGTTGGGAGGGTTTTGCCAACAAGAAACATAAATGCTACTGTAGGTTGACTTTAGAATTCCTGAGCTCTTTAAGCTATAACCCTCACTGTGGAAAAGGTTTAACCAGGGGAAGAATTACCTTTAGACTATTTGGATACAGCTGCCAGTTCACCATAAAGGAACTGTCAGATCTTTTAGGATTTCCTGAAGGACCTAATGTTTTCTCTGTGGTTCAAGAGGACTTAGTGTTGGTTGGAGAGCTGAGTGATTTTTGGGGTAGAATTTTAGGGAAACCTGATTTTGACATGGACCCTATGCTTTCAACAGAAATACATAACCCCGCTTTCCGTTACTTTCATATGATCCTGGCCTATACTTTATTTGGTAAACCTGAAAATGATAACACTGTTTCGAGGGATGAGCTTTTCATTTTGTTTTGTGCTTCTCAGTCTAGAGAGGTTAATGGACTCACTTTTATGCTGAACAACTTTTGCAAACTCATTAATAATGATAACAGTCCAATTCTGATAGGTAGCCTAGTTACAAAAATAGCTGATGCTATGGGATTCAGAACCCGACTTTCTAAGATTAACCCCTTTGGAGAATTTAGACCCATGAATATCACTTTTTGTTTCAATAGGGCTATGATTAGGAACCAAGGTCCGAACCATTTTCAGCTTCTAATTAACAATGTTGTCGTACCACACTTTACACTTCCAAATCATGAACGCACAAGTGTGCACAATCAACATAATTGGCTATATGACCTTGATGAACCCGTGCCTGAACCGGAAGAAACCTTTCCTGAACCTGAGAACGACCCAAAAACACCCCCTCATTACCATGATCTTGATTATATGGAATTCCAAGAAGACATTGACATTCCTAAAGTTAATGCCACTAACTATGCTGCTAATCTGAATTCTATTCTAAAGACTATGGATGAGTATCATAAAGAAATCACTTCACTAAAGGATGAGCTAAACACTATGCGACAAAACATTGTTGGACTCATGGATTTGACCGTTGAACAATCTGATCATTTAAATCAAGCCATCGCATCTTTGAAGAAACGCCTTGGCTAGATTTATGAAGCACCTTATTTTCAAGATTTTTATGCATTTACTTTATAACAATTTTACATTATTTCAGTTTTCATTTTTTTCATGTCGGGAATAATTTGATCTTCATACAGTTTTGATACATTGCTAGTATTTTACTAGCACCTCTTTGGTTTTAAAGGATAATTTCATTTGCTGCTAATGTTAACTCTTTATGATTTCAATTTCATTCCTGTTCATACTTTTAATTATGTTTTAATTTATGTTGTCATGTTACTTATCTCCGTGTATGCAATATAATGCTGTTTCCATATGCTTACCATTGCCTGTTACTAAAATATTATGTTTGGAATTGTTCTGTCATAAACTATTTCACCACCCAGAAATTGTGAGCGTCACGATCGTGATGACCCCGTGACGACCGTCACGCGGGTTTGGAACTGGTTCTGCGTTAAAACAGAACTGCTTCATTCGTCTCCCTCTTCTTTCCCTCATTCAAAAACTCAGCCGTCCCACTACCTTTTGCAATTCCATAGCCATTCCACCAACACATATTTGACCCAATTAATCATTTTCCTTAACCATTCATCTTACCCATTCACTATATAATCAAACCATACACCCTTTCTTTTCACAAACCCTCATTCTCCATAACCTATTTTCTTCCCTAATTTCTCTGTAACCAAACAATGGCACGACAAATTCCAGACCTATCTACATTGAACTTCCGAGATGGAGAAGCAGGAGAACGCCAAATAGCTCGGTACATCGAATTCTATCGACGTTCCGTTCAACCGACCCGCTACATTGACGTTGCATGTTTAGAGGAACTTGGAATGCTTGAAGGAGTAAGAAATTTGCTAGAAACAGCCGGCCTTTGGCAACTTTGCACTTAAAGCAGGCCCACTTACGAAGACCTAACTTTAGAGTTCCTCAGTTCCTTCACCTATATAACCCCTGCGGGAGAAACGAACCAATTAACCGGAGTAGCAAAGTTCCGCATGTTTGGTACAGAGTACTCAATCGGACAAAATCGTCTTGTCGAGATGCTTGGTTTCAAACATGGCAAGAATGTCCATTGCCGGGTGCCGCAAGAAAATTTCTCTCTGGTGGCGTTTCAACTTTGGAATCAGTTAACAGGAACGACCGCAGATACCTGGGACAGCTTAAACGCGACTTTCATCCACAACCCAGCTATCAGATATGTCCACCGCGCACTTGGAAGCACCATCTTTGCACGAGATAGTAACCATAAGGTGAATTCTAAGGAGTTGTTTTTCCTTCATTGTATGTTTCATCCATAGCTAATCAATGCCGCACCATTTTTACTAGCACACATACAATCAAACTGTGCTAGAGGCTCCAAACCCTTCTACTTTGGAGGGATTGTCACCTCTATTGCACTCGGTCTGAATTTGGAAAACGACCTTGCTAGACTACCCTCCATACCTCATGTGTTCCTTGATATAGATTATTGCCTAAACTCTCAGCTCATCAAGTTACGACGAGATGGGAAATACCATCCTATGGTCCGCGCCAAAACCGTAAGAAGTATCATTATGCCTTGTAGGAGCCGCATTGACCCTCAGAATATGGCCAATTGGATTTTTGATCTTAATGCTCCTGAGCAAAATGCGCCTGCTCCTGATGATCAAGAACATGGACCTGTTGATGAGATGGAGCAAGAGATGGATAACGCCCCAGAAAACCAACCACCGCCTGCCAATGATGCTCCTTCGACCTCCAGACGTCATCGCCGCCCCGACCAAGACCCAGTTACTAATGAAGAAATCTTGAGGGCTATATGGCAACAAACCCAGCAACAGAATGAAATAATGACCCTTATGCGTCAAATCCAGCAAGGGCAAGTTGACCAAGGTTAGAGGCTTGAAGGTGTCATCGACGAGATGGGTGCATTGACACTGCGAGTGCAGAGCCTACATGAGTACATCCATCACGTGGGCATTCCTGATCACGTAGCGCAGCATGTAAGAGGACGCTCTAGAGGCAGAGGCCGTGGAGCTCCCTGATTTTATTTTGTTTTTCTTTTTAGTTTTTCTTATTGTTTCCCTTTATATCGCAACATTGAGGACAATGTCCGATATAGTGTGGGAGAGTCAGTTTATTTCCGTTTTATTTCCCTTTCTTGTACTTTCTTTTGCCTTATCAAAGTTAATATATGAATATTTTCATTCAGTAATCCGATTTTCCCATTTTATTCTGCCATAACAAAATTTTTTTTTACGATTAGTGCACACCGTGACATACCAAGCTTTAAATTATGTTAGGAAGATGAGAAAGTGCTAACAAGATCGATACCGTCTTGACACCTTAGACCTCTTGCGTATGCGATATCAATTTCGATACTTATTATACGATACCTTGAGTTTAGTCCTAAAGTAACCCTTAGTAGTTTATATTAGCAGTCAGCACCGTCTAAATCACAACCCACGTGGGGAGCCGATGAATATAAGTGTTTGATGCCCAATCATGAAAAGAAAAAAATATTTCTTATCTATATGCCGAGAAAAATAGAATATGCAACAACTTGCACAGTTGTGAAAATTTACAAGAAAAGAAAGAAAATTCGTTGTCGATTGGTTCAGAGGTACCTGATTCTGAACTTGGTAGGGCGAACTATGGTTCGATCCCCCGCAATCTACGAATGGGATGTATAAAGGGTTACCACACTTGTGTATCAGGCCCCGTGAGAAAAAGGGATCAAAGTCACTAACCGGTTACTCCACTACGTGCGTGAATAAGGTAAAGGGATTAATGTGATTGCGTTGGAATGAAGCCGGGTGAAATAGACACGAAAACTTTTGGTTGAACTATAATAGAATGATTAGAACTGGATTGTACAAAAGAGAGGTCTATGACAAGCTTGTTGCTTTGTGTCATCATTGTATCCTTAGTGTTCTACCCTAGTACCTGTCTTACTAACAAGGAACTCTTTTTCAAAACCATTGGTATACCAGGTATGTGCATTTGATGAAGTTTGTCCGTTTTAATAGATTGATTGCTTGAGGACAAGCAAAGATTCAAGTGTGGGAGAGTTTGATAACACGAATTTATATCATATTTTTACTTTGATTTATGTTATTTTCTTATTCTGTTTTTGTCTAATATCCGATTTTCTCGAGATTATTTAAGTGTTTTTGCAGGTAATCCCATTTTCCAAGTCAAAGTATGCTAAGTGTGGAAAAGAAGCAAAACATGCAAGAAAAGAGCAGAAAAGAGAAGAAAAATTGCAAAAACCAAACTTTGCTGATGTGACGATCGTCACAGGTACGCCACGACTGTGACAGCTTCAAAATACATCACGACCGTCATAATGTCTCACGATCGTCATGCGCTCAATTTTACACGTTGAAGCAGAAACGTGGTTACGAGGTTTCAGAGAGCCAGTTTGTTACACGATCACATTTTCCTCCGAAGAATACTAGGTTCAAAGTCACGAAACTGTCAAGAGGAGTGCCTACATTCTCTCCAACCTCCACCTAAATTCAGTCTATAAATACTAGAGTCTTCGAAGAACAAAGGGTAGCCAAATTTTCCTTTCAAGAGTACTGTCTTGCTGCCAAATTATTTCCAGAATTCCTTTGCTTTCGTTTTTACTTTGTAATTCGTTGTCAACCATTACCGAACAAAAGTAATAGTTTCTCACATTGAGGAACTATTACACTTAGATTTAATTTGTTTCATTGCCTTCATCATTTGTTATTTAATTCTATCCAAGCAAGAACCTACCAGTCTGTGGAGGGATTGCTGCTACTGTATTTACCAGGTTTCCATTATTAAATTTATAGCATCGCTTGTTTTCTTTTAATTATGTCTTTGATTTATTGTTTTTCGGCTTTTACGTTTAAGTTCGTAATTATGTCTAGCTAAACCGATTGTATCAGTATGTAACGAAGTAACCAAATGGATTAAATAACTCTAAGCTAAAATCAATAATCAATTCTTCTTCTGGCTTCGATTTCTTAATTTTAAACCCAACTTTTATTACGAGAGTAAAAAAGGTAACAAAGGTTAAAGTCGAGACCACGGGAGTGTGAGGCTTTACCCGGATAGCTGAAATCGGGCATTAGTTTTAAAAACAGCGGAAGCGCTTTAAAGTTAATTAGGTTTAACTAGTTTTCAAAAAGTATTTTTAACCTTATACGGGCTAGCGAGAGCAGACGTATTGACTTAGAAGTATAGTCCGAAGCAATAACCACGGGAGTGTAAGGTGAGGGCTTTTAAGCCTGTTTTTCCTACAGATGCATAGGGTGATAAATCTTTATACGCTTAGGTTTAATTAATTCCACGTAGGTTTACTGAATTATATACCGATAACTTATTCATAACTAGTATTCCCAAATTTTAATTTCTCTTTAATTTCCCGTTTGAACTTAAAAACCAATTCTGATTAGCCTTAGATAAACATAGTAACGATAGATAATGGTGCGTTCGATTTCTAGTCTCTGTGGGATCGATAATCTTTTAAAACTACGCGATACGACTGTATACTTGCAGTTAGATTTATTTAGGCACACTAAATAGAGCGATCACAGGGCGTGTTACTTTGCCGGTAACAATTGGTGATGTTTATGTTGGCAAAGGCTTAATTGATTTGGGCTCAAGCATCAACTTAATTCCATTGTCTATTGTGAAGAGGCTTGGGAACATTGAAATGAAAGCAATTCGAATGACATTACAATTGGCCGACAAATCTATAACTCGTCCTCATGGATTGGCTCAAGATGTATTGGTTAAGGTGGATAAATTTTTCTTTTCGGTTGATTTTGTTGTAATTGATATGGAGGAAGATGAGGATGCTCCATTGATTCTTGGACGCCCTTTTATGAAGACTTCTCGCATGATGATCGATGTTGACGACGACCTTATGAAATTAAGAGTTCAAAATGAAGAGGTGTGCTTTAATCTTTTTGAAGCAATGAAGCATTCCAAAGATAAGCATGATAGTTTCCGTATTGATGCAACAAAAGAAGCCATAATGGAAGTCTCAAAGCAAGTTCACATAACATCTCTCTTGGAAAGAGCTCTTGGTGACTCATTTGAAATACTTACCAATGAGGAAGAAAGGGAAATTGAAGAATGCTTGAAGGAACTTGAATCTTTAAAAGAATTACAACCATGGGAAAGTGAAATGGAAGTGTTGAAGAAAGAGGCGAATGATGATAAATCTCAACTTGAATTGAAGGTGTTGCCTTCTAATTTGAAGTATGTGTTCCTTGATGGCGGTTGTAACAAACCGATTATCATTAGTAACATTTTGTCCAACAAAGAGGAAGACCGTTTGATTCAAGTTTTGGAGAAACATCAACAAGCTATAGGTTGAGTTCTTTCCGATTTGAAAGGAATTAGTCCGGCCTATTGCATGCACAAAATCTTAATGGAAGAGGACTTCAAAGCAGTAGCTCAACCTCAATGTCGTTTGAATCCTACAATGAAGGAAGTTGTTAAGCTATTGGATGCCGGAATGATTTATCCGATATCCGATAGTCCGTGGGTGAGTCCGATGCAAGTTGTGCCCAAGAAGGGTGCAATGACTGTTATAAGAAATGAAAAAAATGAATTGATTTTGACGAGAACTGTAACGGGTTGGAGAATGTGTATCGATTATAGGAGGCTTAATACCGCTACTAGAAAAGATCACTTTCCACTTCCGTTTATGGATCAAATGCTTGACAGATTGTCGGGTCAAGAGTTTTATTGCTTCCTAGATGGGTATTCCGGGTATAACCAAATCTCAGTTGATCTGGAAGACCATGAGAAGACGGTGTTCACTTGTCCCTTTGGAATTTTTGCATACCGGAAGATGCCTTTTGGCTTGTGCAATGCACCGATAACTTTTCAACGGTGTGTACAAGCCATTTTCCGACCTTATTGAGAAAACAATGGAAGTGTTCATGGACGAATTCTCCATGTTCGAAGCTTCTTTTGATCTATGTTTGAAAAATTTGGAGATCGTTCTTGAACGGTGTGTGGAAACAAACTTGGTGCTAAATTAGGAGAAGTGCAACTTCATGGTAACAGAGGGGATTGTGCTCGGCCACAAAGTCTCCTCTAAAGGCCTTGAAGTGGATCAAGCAAAAATTGAAGTGATCGAGAAGTTGCCACCACCAACAAATGTTAAAGGAATCCGGAGTTTTCTAGGCCATGCGGGATTTTACAGGCGATTCATCAAAGACTTCTCCAAAGTTGCAAGACCTTTGAGCAATTTGCTCAATAAAGATAAGTCTTTCCTCTTTGATGATGAATATTTAAATGCTTTTCAAATTTTAAAAGAAAAACTCATCATCACAACCATAATCATTGCTCCTAATTGGACTTTAAATTTTGAATTAATGTGTGATGCAAGCGATTATGTTGTTGGTGCGGTGCTTAGGCAAAGGAAGACCAAAATTTTTCATGCCATATATTACGCGAGTAAAGTTTTAAATGAGGCACAAGTGAATTATGCTACCACTGAAAAAGAATTACTCGATATAGTGTATGCTCTCGATAAATTTTGGTCTTACCTGATTGGTTCAAAAGTTGTAGTCTACACTGACCACTCGGCCATTAAATATCTTCTTACCAAGCCAGATTCAAAGCAAAGGCTAATCCGGTGGATCCTTTTGTTACAAGAATTTGATTTGTAAATTCGTGACAAGAAGGGGTCTGAAAACTTGGTAGCGGATAATTTATCTCGTTTGGTAAATATAGAAGTAACACACCGAGAAAGTGAGGTCCGAGAAGAGTTTCCGGATGAAAAACTATTTAGGGTACAAGTTAGACCTTGGTTTGCAGATTTTGCTAACCACAAAGCAACCGAATTTATATCGGAAGATCTAACTTGGAACCAAAGAAGGAAATTCTTATCAGATGCCAATTTTTATGTTTGGGATGAACCATATCTTTTTAAGTTAGGTGGTGATAATTTGTTGAGAAGGTGTGTCACTAGTGATGAAGCTAAAAGTACCCTTTGGCATTGTCCCAATTCGCCATATGGAGGGCATTAAAATGGTTTGAGAATGACAACAAAAGTACTCCAATCGGGCTTTTATTGGCCGTCGTTGTTTAAAGATGCAAACCTCCATGTGAAAAGTTGAGACATATGCCAAAGAAGTGGCGGGATTGGAAAACGGGATGAAATGCCCTTACAAACTATTTTTGAAGTTGAGGTTTTCGATTGTTGGGGCATCGATTTTGTTGGACCATTTCCCCCATATTTTTCTAATGAGTACATTTTGGTTGCGGTTGACTATGTTTCTAAGTAGGTGGAAGCAATTGCATCACCGAGGGCCGATGACAAAACGGTGATCAAATTTCTAAAGAAAAATATATTTTCCTGTTTTGGCACCCCTCGTGTGTTGATTAGTGATGAAGGTGTCATACCCCAAATTTTGACCACTAAGATTTCCCATCATTGTGCAAATCATCATCACAATATGGATGTACCTTTATGCCTCATCAATCTCCTCAGAGATGTTTGAGTATTCACCACAATCAAGGACTAGGGTTTCAAGCCCTCTCAGAGCATTTAGACAAAGGATCAATCAAGAAATGACATGATCTTCAACTTGTCTAACCTCACAAACACACATAAATGATCAAGAGGACTCCCACATCAAGAATCAGGCACAAGGTTGCATCATTCCAAGTGGATTAAGCCTCAAGATCACCAGTGTCACCAAATTAGGGTTTTGGTCGACCAGGGCCTCCAGATGAAAATCTTCATCTGGACATGAGCCAATGCTTCAAAGTACAACCCAAGGTACTCCAAGGGGCCTCATGGACCCAATCAATAAGTCAATTTAACCTCAGGGGATGCCTTTACCCAAAAAATCAGGAATTAGGGTTATTTGACATAATTCACCCCTAAGTTGACTTTTGGGACAAAACGTGAGCCAAGACCTCAAGACATGATTTGAGGGTCTCTAATAAACCACATTGATCCATTTGCAACAAAGGATTGATCCAAGAAGCTTGACTCACAAGTTTCATTTTCATCTGGACCACAATTAGGGTTTCGAGGGAAAAGTCAACTGTACCTTTGACTTTTACCAAGACAAGCTCCCAAACCTTGGGACATGATTCAATACACCCTATAACACCTATGTAACACATCCATCAAGTTTGATTTAGATCAAGGACTTGATTTCACAAAGGATCGCACAGTTTGGATTTCATCTGATAAAAAGTCAATTGTGCACAAAAGTAAAGTTTGACTTTTTGAGATTTTTCACAATTATGGTTCCTCAACCCTAAAACAATGTTAATATGTGATTTTAATCATCATTCATCAATAAAAATCAAAGAAAGTGGGATAACTTGTAAAAGGGGTAACCATAAAAAACATAGAATTTTTCTAAGTTATGGGACAAAGTGGCTAGGGTACCAACTTCCAAGGATCATAACTTGAGATCCAAGCAACCATTTTGGATTGTCCAAAGGTGGATTTGTAGCTCTCATGGCATACTTTAAAAGTGTCAACTACACCTCATTCCAATTCCTCATGGATTTCAAGTTATGGAGTGATCAAAATGGCTGAAAACACAAAAGTGACATTGTTCCAACACGGTGAAATTTTCACTAAGTCAGAATCTGCCTTATTTTTTCCCAAAAGTAGAGGAATTTTTCATTATAATTCAAGTTGACTCAAAACAAAAGTTGGACATCATGTTGAAATAGGATATATCAGCTTTCCAAAATGTCCAAGAACCCCATGAAATTCCATCTGAGCTAAGAGTTATGACAGCTGCAACATGCCTTGCTGCAAACTGTCTTGGCAAGGCAGATTTGTGCATTAGTGCTCGAATTGCCCAAATTGTGCAACTTCAAGCATGGTTATCCATCTGTACACCTCAAGGGGGAACAACCAAGGGACAAACACTGATCTATCAGCCTCCAAAGTCCCAAAATCTACCATAGCCATGCCAAACCTAAAAAGCCTAAAGGAGGCAATGACTCCAATTTTGTTTTGGAACATTTAATGGATGCTTAGAGGTGGCATGTATCAGAGTAAAGATGAACACTTCAGTCAAGCCTTATCATTGAATCAGGGAACCATAGGCCTGTTCTCTAATCTCAAGTCAATGGCTAGAGGAGACTTGAGATTCCATTTGATCCACATTGGCCAAAGGCCTGCTGCAGTTGCCATTCCCTATTCCTTGCAAAACAAACTTGACACGCTATAAATAGACCTCATTTCTGATCAGTTTGAGTACACTAAAGGCCTATAACACATGCCTTTCTCAAAATCACACTTTCACTTCCAAATTTGCCTTCTAAAGCAAGTCACTATCGGATTTTGAGTTTGAGAGCAATTTCAACCAAACCAATCACACACACACCTCATAAACATCATAAGTGAGCTGATCAAACACTAAAACAACATCTGAAACATCAATTTCACAAAATCACCATCCATTTGCTCAAGCTTTCAACAAAGTTGCAGATGAGGTGCCACAATCTGTTCCAGTCCATTTGAAATCAATCCAAGCTTTCAAACACACTCCATATGGTGTAGGGAAGCTGTTCAGATCATCACAACTCATCTGTAACACCTCCAACCCAAAAATCAAGTTGCTCTTGCTGCCACGACCTTCAAGTAAGCCTAAATTTGGTCATCTCATGATTCATGCATATTTCCTCGCACAATAATTTTTCCATATGTTCATAATCATGTATGGAGTGTTTCCCCTCCATTAATTGCTTTGTATGAGTCGTGTATCAAATTTCTCAGCCTTCATGCAGAATTTAGGGTTCTTGAGGCTTCTCTTTGATTTCTTATTGCATGCTTAAAATAAATGAAATTAAAGACCATAGACATGACCGTGAGGTAAAAACGAGTAGATTGATATGTGGATTGTGTGATTTCATCAAGTATTCAACGAGATTGATGAGAAAATGCAAATCTGGGCAAAACTCAAAACACGCGCGTGTTCTTAGTGTGTTCTTGGCACCTTTTTCAAATATTCAAATATTTGAATTTTGTGATTTTATTTAATTGATTCAAAAATTAATTTCTCTCTGAATTTTAATGATTTTGAGTTGATTCTTTTTTTAATATTTCACAAAAATGTTAAAATATTTTATTTTACAAAAAAATCCCAAAAATATTATTTATTTCATATACTTGATATTTTTGCAAAGAATTAATTTTTATTTGTTTTTTAACATTTAAAATATTTTTTCCTTCTTGATTTTCCAAACTTAATTGGTTTTCAATCATTTTGTGGATAAAAACATGATTTTTGAAACATTGTTCCAAGATCACCACTCATTTTTCACATGTTTTCAATAATTTTTTATTAATTTTTAAACAAAATTAATTCCATTTTAGACAAAATTAGGGTTTTGATTAATTCCACCCTCATCAACCTTTTTCAAACACTCATGGGCCTCTAATAGAGTGTAAGTCCCAACCCCTTTGTAAATAAACAATTTTGGGCCTCACCTATTGTATAAGTCCCTCTGTATATTTTCAAAAGTTTGGCGCGATTGTCGCCTTTTTAACAGAATCCCTGGGCTTCTCCTTGTGCTATAAGACCCATCTTTATTTATTTTTAAACTTTTTGGGCCTCTAATAGAGTGTAAGACCCAACCCCTCTTTGAAACCAAAATAGTTTGAGCCTCAGACCTTGTATAAGTCCCAACACATTTTCGAAAATCTCGGCGCGATCGCCAGTTTAAAATAAAACCACTTGGGCCTCTCCCTGAGTTGTAAGTTCCATTTCTTTTCTTAAAATTACTCATGGGCCTCTATTAGAGTTGTAAGACCCAACCCTTGTTGTACATAAACCTTTTTGGGCTTTAGTCATCATATAAGTCCCGGTACAATATTCAAAACAACGGTGCAATCACTGTTAAAACCTTGGGCCTCTCTTTGAGTATAAGCCCCAACAATCTTTTCAAAACAATTCCCTTTTGCTTTAGATTCAAATATATGTATTGTTATCAAAACTTTTTTTAATTTCTTTGAACAACTAACAATACAGCATGGAAGCTTGCTCACCTGTAAGTTTTATCCGCTTTCATTTACTTGCTTTAATATATATAACTGTATTCTGGGAAGTGACGCATGGTTAGTCTTCTTTCATTCTTTTAAATACACGTCAAATATATATATAAATGTATTGTGGGAAGCTGCGCATGGTTAGTCTTCTTTCATACCTTTTAAAATACTTGTCATATATTAACTGTATATATACTAGTATAGTTATTTAGAGTTTTCCCCGGCAACTAGGTCTAGAACTAGGTAAAGCCCTGTTGGTTACTCTTAAATACAAACAAAACTAGATCCCCCATAGGATTCCAGATATAGTCTTCCCTTCTCTTGGGGTTAAACAATATGGAACAAAGAGAAAGACAGTATTCTCGGTGAACCTTTTCTCAGACTGTCACCCCTAGAAATTGTCAAAGAAATTCTACTCCCCGGAGTTGATCTATTCTCTATGAATAGCATCTCCTGAGTTTCTTAAAATCACATTACTTTCACTAAATGATTTATTCTCTGTGAATAGCATTTCTTGAACTTTTCTTGGTTTGGGACCCACATGCTTCCTAAAAGCATCCCCGCCTCCTCTTGGGCTTTGTAGAAGGACCATTCGGCTTCTTAGAAGTTCTCATGCCTTCTCTTGGGCTTAATACAAGGACCCTGACGACCTCTTAAATGTATAAGACAGAACTTAGTCGTCCTTTGCTAGAGCAGTCTTTCCAGTGTCAGACCTTAGGCTACTTTAGGGTTGATTCTCATCCCTTAATGCCCTTGCCTCCTCTTGGAGGCATCATACAAAAGATAAAACTCTTCCACACCAGTAGACTTGGACAGTCTAACCCCCCCTGAGTCTCAAAGATATTCTCAAGTTCCCTGCCAACATAGGAGAAACCCCGACCAATCTCTCTCCCAAAAATCTCAAATCAGAACCTCAAGGTATCTGACATATCAACTCTTCTGTAATCCTCAGCAAGAGTTGATTCCCCACTTAGACCTGCCTGGGGATCTCAATTATCCCCAGTAAAAGATAGCCTCCTCTTAGGCTTTGTAAAAGGACCTTTCCTCAGCAGAAAGCTAGCCTCCTCTTAGGCTTTGTATAATGATCCTTCCTCAGCAAAGTCAACCTCCTCTTGGGCTTTGTACAAATGATTCTCCCCAGCGGAGCTAACCTTTTTCAGACTCTCTTGTTGAGTCAATCACTTTTCAGACTCTCTTGTTGAGTCAATCACTTTTTAGACTCTCTTGTTGAGTCAATCACTTGTTAAACTCTCTTGTTGAGTCAATCACCTTTTCGGACTCTCTTGTTGAGTCAACCTTTTTTAGCCTCAATCTTGGACTTTGTACAAGATAGATAAAAATACTCTCTCGTTGAGTCGATCTTTGTCCAAGCTTGGTATAAAGATTTCCCCTAGCAGGAGTTAGCCTCCTCTCAAGCTGTGTAGAAGGATTTCTCCACCTTGTTTAGCCACAATCCGGGGCTTTATACAGGACAGATAAAAGCATTCTCTTGTTGAGTCAAACCCTTTTAGCCTCAATCTCAGGCTTTGTACAAGACATAAATTTCCCTCTCTTGAGCTTGGGACAGATATCTTCCCTACCAGAGTCATTTCCTCCCAGTCTTCTTCTAGGCTTTGAGGAATGATTTTCCCCAAGAAGAGTCAAACTCATTTCAGCCTCAATCTTGGGCTTTGTACAAGACACATAAAAATATCCTCACCAGAGTCAGTTAAATTTCTCATTTCAGCCTCAATCTTGGGCTTTGTACAAGACAGATAATACTCTCCAAGAAGAGTCAAACCCATTTCAGCCTCCTCTTAGGCTTTGTATAATGATTGTCCCAGTAAGGTCAGCCTCAAATCTTGGGCTTTGTACAAGACACATACAAACCCTCCCCAGCGGAGTCAAAATCCCTTTTAGCCTCAATCTTGGGCTTTGTACAAGACAGACAAAACATTTTACCCAGAAAAGTCAAACTTCTAGCCTCCTCTTAGGCTTGTATAAAGAAATCCCCTAGCCGAGTCAATTAACCTTTTAGCATCAACCTTGTGCTTTGATCAAGGCACACAACAAGTCAACAATCTCTCTTTGGAGATGACAAATTCCCTCTCAATACCCCTTTAGCTTCAATCTTGGGCTTTGAACAAGACACAAATACCCTTTTAGCTTCAATCTTGGGCTTTGAACAAGACACCAAAACATCATTTTCCTCCCTTAGAATAGGAGGAACTACGATTGGTCTGATTTCCCTGTTTCGTTTAAACGAGAATACGTAGGCATAAGATTGCGAAATCTTAGCGAGAATACTAAATAAAAACCCTAGGTCCAGTACCTTCATACATCAGTCAAAGACTTTAGGTTTCATACCTTAGCCATCATCATCATCATTTTCCACAGAAAACTCACTCACTCGCTCATACTTCCCAAGAAACTTTCTTAACCCATTAACAAATAAACACCATCAATTGTAAAGAAAAACTTAAAGCTAATATCCTGTGGATAACCATATATAGGATGGGTAATTGACAACTCCCCATTGTATAACCTGACCCCGGACCCCCCAATCTCTTTTAAGCGTTTGTTCAGTTAAACAATCACGTGCAAGGTTAGTTTTAGATAACTTCCCTTTCCCTTCCAGCTTCACGGGATAAATAAGAAATCAGAAAGTAGCACCCTTTCTCCTCGAGGAGGAAAACCCAAACTTCAGCGATAAGGTGGTCGCGTCACCGACAAAAATCGCTCGCTACAGGAGAGTCGCACTTTTGCAATACACCACTTGAAATGGTTTTAGAGCATTATGGTGTATAGCATAAGGTTGCAACCCCTTACCACCCGCAAACCAATGGTCAAGCCGAAGTTTCAAATAGGGAGGTAAAAAGGATTCTTGAAAAGACCGTGTCAAGCTCTCGTAAGGATTAGTCGCAAAAGTTGGATGAAGCTTTGTAGGCGTATCGCACCGCTTACGAGGCTCCAATAGGTTTAAATCCCTTCCAAATGGTTTATGGCAAAACATGTCATTTACCGGTTGAATTGGAGCACAAAGCTCTTTGGGCGTTGAAATTGTTAAACTTTGATCTGAACTTGGCCGGCGAGAAAAGAAATATCCAATTGCACGAGTTGGAAGAAATGAGGAATAACGCTTATCATTCTAGCAAGCTCTATTAGGAAAAATTTAAGGGGTATCATGACAAGAAAGTTCTTTAGAGAGAATTCCGGGTAGGCTAAATGGTTCTTTTGTTCAATTCCCGTTTGAAGCTTTTTCCGGTAAAATTGAAGTCCAAGTGGCCTGGACTGTTTTTTATTAAAGATGTCAAGCACTATGGTGCTATTGTGATAGAGGACTTGCAGAAAAAGGAGAGTTGGACTGTGAATGGCCAACGACTTAAAGTCTATCTTGGAGGCGAGATTGATCGTGAAAATTGCGCAGTTTTTCTAGATGATCATTGAGGTCATCTTGGACCGTCGAGCTCAAACGACGTTAAACAAAGCGCTTGTTGGGAGGAACCGCAACATTGTAAGTATTTTCATTGCTTTTGTGTTAAAATTATGTTTGAAAGTGTGTTTGAGAGTGTGGTGGTGAATTAGAGTTGGCAGCCCACACCAAAGCATATTTTTTCTATTTCTGCTGTAGTTCGCCCGACGAACAGGAAGCTTCGCCCAAGAAGCTTGTTTTCCTGGCCTTCGCTTCTGCGTGGCTGGGAGAAACAAGCTGAGGTGGAAAATTAAAATAAGGGACCACTGTGCTTTCAAAAAGAAAAATTGGGGATAAAGGAAAAATTGATAGATTTGTGTCCCCACTATAAAAGGATTTGTAGTTCACTTTATTTTTTTTCCTCATTTGGTATCTTTCTCTCTTACCACAAACTCAAACTCTAAGTCTCCCTCTTGCAACTCTTTGTCTCTTTCAATCTTTGTCAACTCTAAAATCACTTTCAAGGTTAGATTTTAATGGTTTATTTTTGTTAAAATTCTTCCTCTTAGTTATGGTAGTAGAAGCATGTAGTTAGGGTTTGCTTTTGAAAACTTAGATTTAAGAGTAGTAAGAGTAGGTTTCTTTGCATGTTGCTGTTGTTGCCTTGTTTATCTTTTGTTATGTGTGGGAATGATGAAGAAGATGAGTGGTAAAAGCAAAACATTTTTTTTTGCAAGAAGCTGTGTTTGCAGGTTTTCTCCCGGCGAGCATGCAGGGAAGCTTCGGTTCTGATTCGCCCAGCGAAGCAGCGGCGAGACATCATTTTCAGTTCTGCTTTGTTCTTGCTGTTTTAATTCATTTCCTTTTCAATTGTTTGTTAGTCTAACGTGATTTCTGCTGTTGTGCTGGGTTGTTTTCTTTTGTTCTGTCTTGCAGATGGCTCCAAGAGTGAAACCAACCGCTGCCAAGAAATAGAAGGGAGCTGCTGCAAGTGGATTTGCTCCTCCAGCTGAGTATGATCAACGTCGTTTTCTGAGTGTTGTGCATGCAACCAGAATTGCTAGCCTGGAGGGAAGGCAAATCATTTCGGAAAGAAAATTCATCTTGAATCACGAGGGGGATTACCGAAGAGTTCAGGCTATTTTTGAAAGTAAGAAGTGGGGATCTCTGTTGAACCCGGTTGATCGTGTTAGTCACGAGTTGGTAAGAGAGTTTTACGCAATTGCGTGGCAACCGGAGGGAGAGCACTTCATGTTCGAAACCTTTGTGAGGGGAAAAGAAATTTGCTTTAGCCGTGACGAAATCAATAACTTGTGGGGTAAGCCGTGTACTTTGGGAGTTCTTGAAAAAGATACCTACACGCAGTTGCTCGAGCAATCTCTTGACCATGCAAAAATTTCAAGTTCAATTTTGTATCCGGGAAGGAGTGTGGAGTTGAATGATAAGGGTGAGCCAATCCGGTACAATAGAGAAGATATGACTCCGAAAGCTCAGGCTATACTTCTCTTGCTAACTTACAATGTTAGGCCAAGACTTCATAGGTCCTCTGTGCCTCTTGAGACCGGCTTACTCATGTATTGCATTATGGAGAACTTGGAAGTAGACATTGCTCAGGTGATAGCAAATGAAACAAAAAATTTTCTGGAGAATACAAGGAGGCCCGGAGTTCACTCTGCTGCACCAATCATTTTTCCGTGCCTTGTTCAATCTCTTTGTAACAAGAAGTGGGTGCTTGAGCCTAATGTTGTGAATAAAAAAGGAGAGGGCTCATTGATGATGATTATATTGATAGGCATTGCAAAGGAAAGTTGCCTGCGAGCAAGAAAAAGAAGAGGGAGGCTGTTGGCGAAAGTTCTCAGGCTTAAACTAATGAGCCATCTGAGGCTATGGATTTCTCCACTTGGGACCCTAGGATGAGGGCCGCTTTTAATTACTCGTGGGACATGGGTGCATCAATCCACAGGTCTAATGAATTTAATTTTAATTATATGCAGCTGATTTACCAGTACCAGACAAACTCCTTGGAGGTCACTCTGTTTCCTTCAAGGGAGGATTTCAACGCTTATGCAAATTGGCCTGGGGACAGGCGTCCTTTCTTTTCGGAGGGGGCAGGTACAGTTGGAGCTGGTGGTGGTGATGATGTTGCTGGAAATGCTGTTGGTGATGATGTCGATGTGGACATGAGAGATGATTTTGATGAGTTTGGTGGATAGGCTTCAAAGTGAAGGAATTTTTAATTTTTGTCATTTAATTTCAGTTTTTAAGAAGTAGTTTAATTTGTTCTTCGCTTAGGCGAGAATTTTGTGATTTTTGATGTATGCCGGAAGGGCAAAACACATTTTGGGTGTGAAAACACCAAGTTAGTAATGATAATTTATGGTGTTTTGATTTAAATTCTATTTTAAGTGTTTATTTTGCTTGTACAATGTTGTTGTTTCGGTTTTCCTTTGATGTGTGGAAAGTAAGTTGTTGACACAATAAGTTTGAAAAAAAAAGAGACCTTATTGCCTTTATGCATGTGGTGATGATAAACTTCTTGGCATGAGCACAATCAAGGTGTGAAATTGACTTTGTAGAATCATAATGTGAATGTGAAATTTATACTTTTTGAAAAATTGGTCAATGCAAAGTTTTGTAAACTCATGGTCATTTTGAATCAATTAGGACATTACTACAAATGTGAGTTTTCTCCATTGTTCACAAATTTAGAGGGATTTGAGTAATCGTTGTTTAACTCGGATAGTTTATGTTTAATCTTACTTGTTTGTTTTGAAATTGTGGAAACATAGAAATGATCAAGGCAATGTTTGAGCACTTTGAGTATAACCACCATTCCAAAAACACTTCAAGTCACCTTGTGAGTGTGCACGTATTTGAAACCTCTTTTGAGCCTAAAAGGAATTTTTTTTATGAATCATGAACCCGAATTTTAACCCATTTTGAAGAGCATTTAAGCTAACTGTATAGCAATGTTGAAGTTTAGGAGAATGACTTATTTTGAAAAGAGAAAAAGGAATTGGTGATACAATGCATTCTAAGAAAAAGAAATCGAAAAAAAAAAAGAAGAAAGAAAAAGAACAAAAAGAAAAGAAAATCAAAAGAAGAGAATGCATTGTGAAAGAAAGGATTAAGGAGTGAACAAGAATGAAAAATTTGAATATGAAATTCTCTTCATGGTTTTTACCCTTTCTTGATTCAATGACCGTGTACATATGTCCCTTGTTTTTAGCCCCGACCAAGTTACAACCGATTAAAGTCCTTTTGTGATCCTTGTTTCCATAGTTTTCATGAATTGTAAGATGATTGCATAAATTGTTTTGGATGTGGCACGATTGCTTGTGAGTGTGTTTTGTCCCGTATAAATAATATTGTGCATAGTGCGTGTGAATATATTAGGTGATTCAATTTGAGCTTGAGGGTACTTGATGTTGCATTGTGTAATTTTGTGATTAGGATTTGAGTCATATTCTTGTTTTGATCCTATGAGTGCTAAGAAATAGCTTGTGCGTGCAAATTGCCGAGTTTGAACCATGCGTGCTTTCGGTTGGTTGGGTCTGTGAAAGCCTTTCTTGTGGATTTTTTAAAATTTCCTTTGATTGAGGGCAAACAAAGATGCAAGTTGGGGAGAGTTTGTTAGGTGTCAATTGATGCTAGTTTTTATATCCAAATTTGACGCCTTTAAGCTCTTTTTATTGCTTTAATCAGAAAATGACTTATTTATTAAGTAATTCTTGCATTTATGTGAATATTAGATAGTTTGACGTGTTTTTTAATATTGTAGTGAATATATGTCAAAAGGTTGTAGCTCGATGCAGAAGAAAACTCGAAGAAACGAAAAATGCACGTGTCTGCAACTATAAGAAGCTTCGCCCGGTGAGCATGAAGCGAAGGAAGGCTGCTTCGCCCGGCGAAGCAGCAACAAGAGAATTAGTGTTTTGAAAGTCCAATTCCAGTAGCTAGCATAAGTGGCTCGCTTGGTGATTCACCGGCGAGGAAGAGGCGAGAGAAATAATTGATTTTCATTTCAAGTTCCAGTAGCTCACAGCTTTGGTTCCCTGGGTGATTCGCCCAGCAAATTTGGATTCGCCCAGCGAAGGAATGCTGCGCCCGGCGAAGGAAGATATTTTCTGATGGACCAGCTGGCACTGTAGCTGTCACGTGGCCTCATTTGAGGGCTTCGCCCGGCGGAAGAAGGCATTTTCCCGGCGAATTTTCCTGGGCAGAAAGTAGTATTTAGGTTGTTTTGAAGATATTTTGTGACATAACACTTTTTACAAGAATCATTGTAACCTAGAAACACATTTGGAGCTTGAAAACTTTATCTTTACTTATTTGTCTTAGAATCCAAAGCTTTTATGCTTCAATCCTTGATCCATTGAAGATTGATGCAACAAAAGCTTTGTCTATTACTTGTTGATCAAGCTACCATGACAATGGGTAGCTAAACATCTCATGTGTCAAGATTAGTGGTAGGTGTCGCTCCCAGGATTTTCATCCAGGTACAAACGCGAGAGTGGCGCGGAAAAACAGAGTCGCCAGCCGTGTAAATTTATCCCAAGAGAGGGAAAGGGAACACCGCATAAACCTGAGGAAGAGGGAAAGGAATGGTCATCGCAACCATAACCTGGGTTCGGGAGTCGGTACGCGAGGGGAAGGTGCTAGCACCCTACGCGTCCATCGTACTCGATGGGATCCACGCTTGTTGTCTATTCTAAGGGTGAGTTATACTATCATCTAGGGGTGTACTAAAACGGAGAGGGAAAGACAAAGACCGACTCGGTAGGACGTCGACGTCCTAGGCCTACGTACCCCCCTTGTGCAATGGGGAATTCAGAGTTAACGTAGTTCGGACCAAGTTCTTTTTGTGTTTTTCATGAGCGACATTAAGTTCGCGTCCGGTAGTTAGGGTCGATGCCTGTTTGCTTCTCAGACGGAAGGTAACGTGCCCTTTTTGAAAATATCCTTTAGTTTGACAATCCTGAAGGACAAAAAGGTTTGAGGTTGGTTTGTGTTTTTTAGGACAGAAGTGGCTTAAGTTAGTTCCTAAGTTGCATTGCACCAAAGTCTAGGGCACAGGGGCGAATACTTAACGCATCATCCCAAGACAGGACGCTCGCTAAGCACTCTAGAAAGATGAGAGGAAGCCCCTCATTTCTCATTCCCCATACTTAAGGCTCGTGCGCAATACACCTTATTCTTATTAAGTGTTTTAAAGAAATTTGAGATGAGAAGAGAAAATACACAAGGGTAACTCTAAAGGGGGACTATGAATCCTAAAGTTATCATGCATGGGTGACCTACGGTTAGTGAGGTTTGACGACAACCTACATCCTAAAGGAATGAGATGAGAGAAGGAGAGAATAGTAAAGGTGAATATGGATGCTTATCCACACCCTTAAAGAACTTACCTTAGTCCCTGCATAAAAGATTAGTACAGAATAGACATAAGTAAGAGAAATGAGGTGAATGAAAATCAAACAATGGCAAACAACAATGATAATAATCCAAACATGAATTCAGAAATCAAAGAAGCAACCCCAAAGCAAATGGCACAAGTGTCTTTCAAACAAGGACCTAGGCATGATCAGAAACACACATATAAGCAGATCTCAAGTGAAAATAAATCAAACAATTGGAGAAATAACACCCAAAATTCCCAAATTAAATATCAAGGTCCCTAAACTAGAGACAAACAACATACCAGAAATCCCTGCAAAAATTCAAAGTGTTAGTCATTCAAATAATTAGGCAAAGTTCAGGTGGGAAGTGGGGTTCAGTGTGCCAAAGGGAAGGACCAAAATGCAATATGAAATAAATTTAAAAATGAAAGAAAAATGTTTTAATGCAATTTAGGATGTTAGTGAACAAATGCAAAAATAACGGATCAAAAATATTTTAGGATGCAGAGAAATAAAATAAATAGTTTTAAGTATGCATGATATGAGTCGTGCAAAAAGGAAATTAATAAAATAATTAATCTGGATGATAAAAATAAAAAATAAAATTTGTAAAAATTTTATAAAATGCTGAAAATTATGCATGAATTTTATGATGATTTTTAAATGCATTTATTTATTTTTTAAAAATTAAATATGAAATGTAATAATTAAGATAAAATAAAAATGAAGTGAAATGCAAAGGGGGTGTGGGAAGTAAGGAAAATTCATTGGAAATGCATTGGGCTGGCCAGGGGGTGGTGCGAAAAGCAAAGCCTGGTCCATTAATTGATCAGAAAAAAAAACAAAAAATGAGAGGGAGACTACCGTGTTCCCCCATGTGCCATGCGTGTGACCTCATTAATGTGGTGTCATGCTGTGGTTCGTTTGATTCATCCAATGGCTCATGATTAGTCAACTAATATAAAAGTAAACAAAACCAAACAAAACAATTGGACGTGCATGGTAAGACTCGTGGGGTTAATAACACAGGATCCATAATTATAATTCAGAAAAAAAATAAAAGAAAATAATAGGTGGCATGATTTAGACCGTTGAATTAAGAGAATGAAGGGTCAGGATTTCGTCTTCAACCTTGGAACCCCTCCCTTCGCCGGACCACCGCCAGCCGCCGGAACCCTACTGCCGGCCACCACCTGCAACCACCAAACTGCCCAGAAAATGCAATGGGGTACACTATCCGACCCAGAATTTCGTCAGGAATCCAAATATGGCATCAAAAACCCCAAATTGTTAGTGTATAATAAAAAGCGAATGAAAAACCATTAGGGCACAAAACTTTAAACAAACATAACAAGCCATACACACATCCAAAATTAAAAATAATTATATCAGGATAATCACCATTCATCACACTTCAATATAGACATAAAAAAAAGGAGTTTTAGGATCCTTAAAAATCCTTCCAATCTGAGATGGTTCCCCTCTAATCCTTGCTTTTGGCTTCAAATGGTGGTTGGGTTGTGTTCTAGAAATCACCAGGAAGAGATTTGTGGAAGTACTTTTGGGAGAGCTCCTCTTGGCCGTGAGTTTGAATGAAAAATCCTTTTTTAGGGTTCACTTGAAAACTCCAATATATCACGTGTAACTCTCTCTAACCAGTGCATGATTGAGCTTATATAGACTAGGGTTTTCTACTGAATATGAATTGGGCTTGGGTAATTCCTTGCTTAATGAGTTTTTGAATAATTTTGAAAAATCACATTATGTTAAGTACACCTCCTCCATGCATGTATACTTAAGAATTCCATGATGGATCACTTTCACTTGGATTGCTAATTACACCTCAAGGGAACTTGGGCCTTGGAAAATAATTGATTCATGAGTTTTTGATGACTTGGCTTTTTGACATAATGGAAAATAAGTGAATAATAACTCATGAAACCACTTGATTAAAAAGCCAAAAATGCTTCTTAGGGATTGTTCTTGGATGTTGGAACATGTCTTAAAGCAATGGAATTAATCATAGGTCCATATGTCCCAAAATCTAAAAGTTGTGAAAATGAAACCCTAAAAACCACTTTGCCTTCTTTTGATCATAAGTTGAGTTTCACAAATGATATGGAAACCCACTAGTACTTGTTGGAAAGAGGAGAAAAAGATATTCAACTTTCATGTTGGAGAAAAATTCATTTGAAGCTTTCTTAATGATGAGAAGTCAAGTTGAATGCAGTGCAGGAACTTGCCCAAAAAGGAAACTTTTATTATAGGTCACTTTCCAAATTTAGAAACTTTTGCACCAACTCCTGATTCTTGATAAATAGTATCAAACTTGACTCTTGATGACCATATGAGGATGTGAGACCTTGAAAACCTTGGAGAGAACCTCAAAATTTCACAGTTGACTTCTCCTCTCACTGTTGACTTTTACCCCATTCACCTGATTCTCAATCTTCTGATCAATTGAACTTCTCCTGAACCAAACTGATGGACAACCTCCCATCCCTAGGTATTTAGGGACCCAAGGAGTACCATGGAATCAAGTCTTGCCCAAAAAATCAGAAATAAACTGACTTTACAGCAAACCCTAGTTGTGGTACCCTCAGTCTAGGAGGAAATAACACAGTCTCCAAATCCAAATTCCTCTGAATATGATGTGTATCCTCTCCAACAAAGATAAGATAGGCCATTTGATGATGATAAAAACCCAAGGAGCTTTCCTATTGAAGCAATAAACCCAAGAATCTTAAAACCCTAATCTATGCACTGGTTAGGAGAAAGTAATCCACTTGAGCTCTCTTGCTTGACCCTTTGAAGAATATCTCATGTACCTTGACCCCATGCTAAGAACCAATGATAATGCAGAATGCAATGCAACATAAGCCAGTTAGTACTAAAGTAAGGAGGGCAAATTTTGGGGTGCAACAGCTGCCCCTATTCAATCAACTTGGTCCTGAAGGTATGATAGCAACGGCTCTCAGACATTCCAGGGTACATGGGGATTAAATACCGAAAGAGCCCCGGAAATTTGCTAATGGTAAGAATAACGAGATAGAGTGTGCTGAAAAATAAGGATTATGACCTCAACCATACCCATAAGGAAAAAACAAATACGACCTCAATCGTACCCAAAAGACGAATATAACCTCACTTGCACCCGCAAAGGAAGACTGGCCTCGATCACTCCACCCCCGAAGAAAACACGAATACGACCTCAATCGCACCCACAAAACGAATACAACCTCAATTGCACCCACAAAGGAAGACTGACCTC
The DNA here is from genome assembly GCA_022829125.1 of Lathyrus tuberosus. Classification (NCBI taxonomy): domain Eukaryota; kingdom Viridiplantae; phylum Streptophyta; class Magnoliopsida; order Fabales; family Fabaceae; genus Lathyrus; species Lathyrus tuberosus. The sequence goes on along the minus strand of JALAZF010000066.1, from coordinate 13,538,358 downwards.
GATCACTCTACCCACAAAGAAAAAACGAATACGACCTCAATCGCACCCACAAAATGAATACAACCTCAATTATACCCGCAAAGGAAGACTGACCTCAATCACTCTACCCACAAATACGAATACGACCTCAATCGCACCTACAAAACGAATACAACCTCAATTATACCCACAAAGGAAGACTGACCTCAATCACTCTACCCACAAAGAAAATACGAATACGACCTCAATCGCACCCATAAAACGAATACAACCTCAATTGCACCCGCAAAGGAAGACTGGCCTCGATCACTCTGCCCACAAAGAAAAAACGAATACGACCTCAATCGCACCCACAAAACAAATACAACCTCAATTATACCCGCAAAGGAAGACTGACCTCAATCACTCTACCCACAAAGAAAATACGAATACGACCTCAATCGCACCCACAAAACGAATACAACCTCAATTATACCCGCAAAGGAAGACTGACCTCAATCACTCTACCCACAAAGAAAATACGAATACGACCTCAATCGCACCCACAAAACGAATACAAACTCAATTATACCTGCAAAGGAAGACTAACCTCAATCACTCTACCCACAAAGAAAATATGAATACGACCTCAATCACACCCACAAAACGAATACAACCTCAATTATACCCGCAAAGGAAGACTGACCTCAATCACTCTACCCACAAAGAAAATACGAATACGACCTCAATCGCACCCACAAAACGAATACAACCTCAATTATACCCGCAAAGGAAGACTGACCTCAATCACTCTACCCACAAAGAAAAAAACGAATACGACCTCAATCACACCCGCAAAACAAATACAACCTCAATTGTACTCACATAGGAAGACTGACCTCAATCACTCTACCCACAAAGAAAATACGAATACGACCTCAATCGCACCCACAAAACGAATACAACCTCAATTATACCCGCAAAGGAAGACTGTCCTCAATCCCTCTACCCACAAAGAAAATACGAATACGACCTCAATCGCACCCACAAAACGAATATAACCTCAATTATACCCGCAAAGGAAGACTGACCTCGATCACTCTACCCACAAAGAAAAAAAACGAATACGACCTCAATCGCACCCACAAAACGAATACAAACTCAATTATACCCGTAAAGGAAGGCTGACGTCAATCACTCTACCCACAAAGAAAATACGAATACGACCTCAATCGCACCCACAAAACGAATACAACCTCAATTATACCCGCAAAGGAATACTGACCTCAATCACTCTACCAACAAAGAAAATACGAATACGACCTCAATCGCACCCACAAAACGAATATAACCTCAACTATACCCGCAAAGGAAGACTGACCTCAATCACTCTACCCACAAAGAAAACATGAATACGACCTCAATCGCACCCACAAAATGAATACAACCTCAATTATACCCGCAAAGGAAGACTGACCTCAATCACTCTACCCACAAAGAAAATACGAATACGACCTCAATCGCACCCACAAAACGAATACAACCTCAATTATACACGCAAAGGAAGACTGACCTCGATCACTCTACCCACAAAGAAAAAAACGAATACGACCTCAATCGCACCCGCAAAACGAATACAACCTCAATTGTACCCACAAAGGAAGACTGACCTCGATCACTCTACCCACAAAGAAAAAACGAATACGACCTCAATCGCACCCGCAAAACGAATACAACCTCAATTGCACCCACAAAGGAAAACCAACATAAAGTGGCGACTTCACTGGGGATAACGTGAAACAAAACTCCCTGATTTAAACCACCTCTGGCAGCAAGAACGGGATTTCACAAAATAAAAAGGCCAGACAAATTTCTAACGGACCCATGATCCACAGATAAGATGACTCCGCTGGGGAAAGGAGAAGTCTAAATAAAAGACTCTTCCGGGGAGCACAAGTATGAGGAATACATCCCTCCAAAATCTCCTGAGTTATACCATCTCTGCTGGCAAAGAAAATATCAAACCTGGCTTATGCTTCGAATGCGAATGTTTGAATTTTGCCGTAATGCTCCACACGAAGTGGAAACGCTACGCGTTTGAGGATGCAATGCAAATGCTTATGAGATGCAAAGGGGGTCTCTCCAGCAAAATAAATGCCGGAGAGAAGAGACCAATTCATCTGGGGATGAAAAAAATAAATTGTCCTCTGAATCTAGGAACTCTGCTGAGAAGTGTCATACTGATCGACTCTTCAGATCAATAACTTTTGCTGGGGATGAAATCCCGAGAGAATATCCACACTACCGGGGATTACACCTGTCCTCTACTGAAGGTAACATCCAAAACCTGAGATTTCTTCTCTGCTGGAGGAGTTGAGAATGAGTGCCATTAACGGAACCGGAAGTTTGTTGCCGAGGATTGCCAATAACAGACGGGCTTAGGACCTGCTGGGGGACACCAACCCATAATACCATCCTGCTTGGGGATACTGCTGAACTTAACCTGCTGAAGGGGAGGAATGACTTTACTCCCACCTTGCTGGGGATTAGAATATAACGTTGTTGGTGAAAGTACGCTTCCTGACTGGATGGGGGATGTGAACACCCTGATTTTGTGGGGAAATAACGTCTTGATCCAGAGAAAATACTTCCCAAGTCTCCTGCTGGGGAAGGTCTGCTCTGCTGAGGAAAGTTTATTCTGTTGAGGAGAGGAGCAATCTCAATGCTGGGGAAAGCCAACTGCTGGGGATGTACAATCTGTTGCCCTGCAACCTGACTTGTCTTTACGGTCATAAGTGGCTCTTTGAACTTTTCATCTCAAGAGGATTTTACAGAAGATCGGGCGTTCGCACTGCCCCAGGGTCTTCAAACTCTTGGAGAGATTTATCATATCTCGACATAACTGCCCCAGTCTTCATAATCCATGACGTACATTACCTCGAAGGGGATCGTAATGACTTGGCAATACTCTGCTTTAGCATCTTGGACCTTGAAGAGGTGTTTTCAATTAACCATTTTCAGGAATGGACGATCTCCCACGCTCTAGAGGTGGCCTGCCCCAATATGAGCTTTGAAGTGACTTTGCCCCTGATCTCAGAATGAATGCCCCAGAATAACTGAATTTCGGAGAGATTTCTTGACGTGGCCGCCCCAGATTGGCTACATCTTAACACGACTTACTGAGGAGAGCCCACTCTACACTGAGTCTCTTGGCAGCACGCCACTTGACATGATTGCCCTTCATAATTTCCAAACAACCCAACTTGGCAGGATCAAGCTTCTTGACTGACTTTCACTGTGTAAGCTGCATTGATGTTTAGGCACATGTATGCAAACAGAATAAGTTATTTATGAGAATGATAATCCTAATGCAACACTTATGTTAACCTTGAAGTTTTTATTGAAAATGCGTCGCCAAGCCTCGTGAACGAATCACTTGCTGGGATGCGACCTTGATTTTTGAATGGTAAAACAATGCGCATATGCAATACCAACAAATCTTATTAGCACAACTCATAGGAGTCAGGAACGCTGTCCTGTTAAAGTACGTTTTCGGAATAAACCCTGTTTCAATTAGGACTTTTAAGGGTTGTAACGTAGTCTGGTTCACGGTTTCAGAAAAAAGGATTTATGGCTCAAAATTTATCGGTGCCCACCCACTCTTCGTGATGTTCTCCAGTCCTATGTTCAGTTAATCTGACCCAAACGCTCATCTCTCAAAAGGTTTATGATCTTTAAGGAACCTATGCCACTAATGGTTTGGCACCTGAGGGGGTTTTGGAATGACAGTCACCCCTTTTTATCTTTTGTGTCTGTAATCACACGAGTTTGTTCTTATCGGGGATTTTCTTTTGTAATGCTTTTCACCTTTCTCTTGCTTTTTTGATCCCTAATTTTTGCCGGGACTGACTCTTTTGAGTTTTTTCGATTTTGAAGTCCAGCGGGATGCCCTAACTTTTGCCTAAGTCGCTTGTTTTCCAGTTTCGACTTAGCGGGCTTTCCTTTTTTTTTGTTCCCCTTTTTGAACAAAGCGTGTGACACTGGTTGTCTTACTTGCTTGAAAGGGTTGTGACTGCCTCACTCGTCGGTTGTTGATGGCTAACCATTGTGGTTTCACATCTCTTGACCTCTTGACGGCGGGATAGAGGGTAATGGATCCTCAGATGCACACTCTCCTTGAAATTTGAACGCTCGGTCAAACTAACTGACGCCTACCCGGCCCCTGGGTTAAGTATGAGGGTTTTTTCGTACGAAAGAAACTCCTACTCCAAGGCTTAAAGGGGTTAACGAAGGTTTATCTCCTTATTTCTCCAGTATTTAGGGGTTTGAAACAATGCCTGTACATCCTCAACAGGGTCTTATCCAAAAGCGTACCATTAGAAATCTGCGTTCTTATTTCGTCATCCTCCCTCAAGAGTTCTAAACAAAGAAAATTGGTATTGCAGTGCATATAAACATTTTAAGAGTGAATACGAATGGATTACGTCAAGGAAAACATACTCATTGCATTAATATCATCATAAAAAAACAAACAAGTCTTGCATACATACGATGCTTTAACAAGAAATGAAAAAAAAAACTACAAATGAAAATGCAGTAAAGAAGCTGAAGATTGCCATTGCTGAGGAAGCTTAATTCTGTCTGGACGTACTTGCAGACTGAGTGTTCATTTGAGAAAGGAGGCTTCCATTGATGTACATATCATCTTCAGTGAATACAATGATCTCTGAGTCTACCAGGTCTTGCACCTTGTGCTTGAACACGTTACACTCATCAATTGTGTGCCCAAATGTTCCCGAGTGGAACTCGCACCTAGCAGTCATGTCATAATCCGGAGGATAGGGTACGGTACTGGCGCGGTACCCCTCGTTTGAATCAGAGAGTTCTTGAGCAGACGAGTAAACAGCTGACTATAAGGGATAGGAATAGGATCAAATATCCTCTTGGGCCCTCTTGGTCTCGGTTGCCCCTGCTGCTGATAATTTTGCTGTCGGTGCTGATTTGGGCGCCTCACCTGCGCTTGCACTTTCCTTTCCACATTTGGCTGAGGCACAAACAAAGGTTGCTGACGTAGCGTTTCTCCTGCAAAGAGGGGAGGAGCCTTCATTTCTTTTGCAACAGTTGGGGTAGAATCACCTTGCATATTCATGTCGCCCGACGTGAACTCAATTGCCCCTGCCTCAATCAAATCCTGGACTCGGTGTTGAAAAGCCCTACATTCCTCCACAGTATGCCCTGGTGCCCCAGAATGGAAATCACAATGGGCTCTTGCATCATATCCTGGTGGAGGATTACCAGTGAGAGGAGCCAAAGTCCTTTTCCGTACCAGTTGAAACTGAAGGAGATATGGCAATAGTTGAGAATATGGTATAGGGAGCGGATGAAAAACTCTTTCAGACTTCTTCTACCCCTGTGTACACCCCTAGGCTTCTCTTGGGAGCCAAGACCTAGCTGCTGCTGGGAAAGTTCTGGAACTTCCGCTTGTGGAAGAGACTCACGAGGTAATCCATGATTTAAATCAAATTCCAAAGAGATGGGAGGAGTACGGATCTCTGTTGCGGAAGCGGGCACAGGACTGTCTTCCTTCTTCAACACCGTTTTCAAAATCTCCATGACCAAACCCATCTGAGTCTTCATCTGGTTGATCTCCTCCCTCAGCATCCTTTGTTCCTGGAGCATGTCTTCCCCAAATTACCCCATCTGGCTTCGCATTTCCCTCAACTCAGCTTGAACTTGCTCCATGATCAACTCTTGAATGGCCTGAGGAGTTAAATCTGCAATTCTGAGATTATAACAAGATAAGAACACCGGAGATAAACACCTGTTATGCAAAATGATCATGCAAAATGATTATGAGTATGCAACTGCAAATGGACATGTTTGAAAATTCACAAGGCGATCCACCCCTTGATTCCGGTTTAATAACAAGATATAATGGAACTTCTGCTCATATATTAAGAAAACCAGAGAAAAGCCAAACGTCAACAATCACGAATCCGAGATAACAAGTCTGAATATAAAAACCATAGGTCCCAACCAACAAGCCTGGTGGTGATCCACATACAATGAAAGAAAACAGAAAACTATGGCATATCATCAAAGTTTACAAGCGTTAATCCTCCCCATCAACTATGCTTTCTGCACCAGTCTTGAATTTCCTCGAACAGATTTCTGGTGTCGGGATGCTCGGGTCTCTGAATTAGTCCTTGAATGAGAAGGTCTCTCCTGTATATGATCCCATCCAAGTATCTGCAATGTAATTCCCAAGCGTCTTCTCCAGAAACACCCTCCATGCTAGGCCCCTCATGTCTAGATCTCTTCACTTCAGCCTGGACCTTCAGTTCTTCTATGGAGGCTATGGCCTGATTAAGTCGACCCTCGACTGCTTGTCTCTTGAATATCCCTGACAGAATCTCAGCGTTTTTCTTCTTGAGCGTCGACTTCAACTGATCAATCTTAGCTATGTAGTCGTCTTCCTTTCTCTTATTCTCAGCCATGGCAGTTTCTCGGTGATCATCGAACCTGTGAATCTTCAACAAAGCCTTGTCTAATTCCTCCTCCTTGGACTTGAGAACCTTACTGATACCATCCAAAGCTTCCTTCATCCTTTGTATGGATGCGACCATGTCAGCAAGCTCTTTTTCTACTTTAGCAAGGAGCTCTGTCTTCAACTTGGCGGTATGAACAACTTCACCCCGCTCATGCTTCCACTGGTAAATTTCTCTCTTTAGCTCACTATTTTCTTCCCGCAGCCTTTCCTTTTCAGCCCATAATTTGTCATACTTCTCTATCTCAACCGTGGTAGGAGGCTCGATTACCAAAGGATATAAAGGTGGTTCCACCGGGAATGGAAGAAGCTCCTCTTCTACTCTCATCTTGATCCACTCTTTATAGGGAGGAAAAGCCCGGTTATTACATTTTCCGAACGAAGTTTTACCCTTCTTGGTCACCTGTTTCCAAGCATTCACAATTTTCCTCATCATCTCCTGATCCTTAATACCATTGAAGAATAAGGACTCTCTGATATCTCTCTCGTCAGGTGGACCTCTTAAAGGATAACCAAACTGCCTGATAACAAGGGAAGGATTATAGTTAATTCCCCCTTTTCTCCCTATCAAGGGTACATTAGGGAATTCTCCGCACATGTAAATAATCTCCATTCCTAGCAAATCATGATTGATCCAAACAATGTTGTCAGCAGTCAAGCCCATAACCCTCTTTGACCATTTCAGAGAATCTTTCGTATCAACGAAAGCGCCAGATTCGGGGAGACGACTCAGAAACCAAGTAGCTAAGAGCGGTACACAACAACTCACAGTTTTTCCACGCCTATTCTCATTCTTGTAGTGGATTGAGTGATACACATCACCTAGCAAGGTAGGTATAGGATTCTCCGAAATAAAGATTCTGACGGCGTGCATATCCACCAGATCAGGAATATTTGGAAACAGAACAATCCCATAGATACACATAGCCAGAATAGCTTGGAAAGCAGTCCAGTTCTTCTCTTTGACATGTATGCAAGCCTGATCAAACAAGAACTTCAACAAGAAACCCTTAACTCCTTGTTTTTCTGCAATATTACTGTTCAGAACAGGCTCACTAATATGAAGAGCAACAACCATCTCTTCTACCCCGGGGTGTTCTTCGGAAAAGAAAACTATATCATGCCTGATGGGGATTCCCAAAATAAATCAGAACTCCTCCAACGTTTGAGCCAAGATGTAGTCCGGGAAAGTGAAGCAACACAGAGACGGGTCGTAAAACTGAAGAAGTGTGTGAATGGCATCCTTCTCATACTGGGAGATATTATAGACAAATTTCAGGAGTCTTCCATACCTTCCACTGAACTCTGTACGAACTCCGGAACCAGCCATATTAATCAGTTTGTGAATCAGTGTCAAAGTTGGCTCTGGGAATGAATAGGCGACAGTCTTCTTTCTCTGGACATCCATGCTAAGGTAGCCTCAGAAAACCGGAATCAAGAGTAAGATGCAAGCCCTGAAAAATTCCAAACATGTCAGAATGCAAGAAAAATGATATGCTTATGCAAACATGGGGTCAAGGCACAGTGCTGGATGTGCTGTGCTGTTAGCTGAACGAGAACCACAACCCAGAAAACCAGAATTCTGAACCACTGAGATAACCACGAACCCAACTAATCAAACATTGATGAGAAATCCAGAAAACCAGGTAGGTTGAAGGTCTCGGTTACCTGCAAACCTGCAAATGCCCATCCCCTCTCACATGTGGGTACTAGGATGTTCAGTATCCCGGGCTCTCAGGTCGAGAAATGATGATACGTTCACCATTTCTGGTTTTGCATCATCATCAATCGAGGAGGCCTCAACTGATTCTCCAAAGCGGAAGGTCCTCAGCTTTGGCACTGAGGTCAAGAAACAATAGTACATTCATCCCTCGGGGTACAGTACTATCGTCAATCGAGGAGTGCCTCCACTGATTCTCTTTAAAAAGTAGGGGCCATCCTATGCGAGTTCCAAAGCGGGCCCTCGGGTGCGAATGGGTTTTCCACAGGATGTGGTCTGCCACTGTCACCACTAAAGAGGGATGTTTCCACTAAGGTCCTCGATGATCGGTCACCAGAGTCGACAGCTCTCTAGATCAACACCCCAACATGCGCAAGACACACACGTTAGAATGCATCCCAAGATAGCCTCGTCTGGTTGTGAATTTCGTGAACACACAAACGTACCAAGCGGGCACGTAGGTCCCACTACTTTCCACTCTAGTCCTAGGGTATTCTCAAGCCTTGGTATTGGGCTTATCTCTCAGACCCACCCAACCTGCAAAACAAAGACAGCCAGCACAACACAGCAGCATGACAGTAATAATAAATGAAATGCAGAAAATGCGGTAAAAAATAAAAATAAAATACAACATAAAGCAAAACAAAAACAAAATACCCAAAGAGACAAGCAAGCGTTAGGATCGACTCGCTTAGGGATGGACCAACATAGGTCAACCAGAACTTCCCCAGCAGAGTCACCAGCTGTCGCTCCCAAGATTTTCATCCAGGTACAAACGCGAGAGTGGCGCGGAAAAACAGAGTCGCCAGCCGTGTAAATTTATCCCAAGAGAGGGAAAGGGAACACCGCATAAACCTGAGGAAGAGGGAAAGGAATGGTCATCACAACCATAACCTGGGTTCGGGAGTCGGTTACGCGAGGGGAAGGTGCTAGCACCCCACGCGTCCATCGTAATCGATGGGATCCACGCTTGTTGTCTATTCTAAGGGTGAGTTATACTATCATCTAGGGTTGTACTAAAATGGAGAGGGAAAGACAAAGACCGACTCGGTAGGACGTCGACGTCCTAGGCCTACGTACCCCCCTTGTGCAATGGGGAATTCAGAGTCAACGTAGTTCGGACCAAGTTCTTTTTGTGTTTTTTATGAGCGACGTTAAGTTCGCGTCCGGCAGTTAGGGTCGATGCCTGTTTGCGTCTCAGACGGAAGGTAACGTGCCCTTTTTGAAAATATCCTTTAGTTTGACAATCCCAAAGGACAAAAAGGTTTGAGGTTGGTTTGTGTTTTTTAGGACAGAAGTGGCTTAAGTTAGTTCCTAAGTTGCATTGCACCAAAGTCTAGGGCACAGGGGCGAATACTTAACGCATCGTCCCAAGACAGGACGCTCGCTAAGCACTCTAGAAAGATGAGAGGAAGCCCCTCATTTCTCATTCCCCATACTTAAGGCTCATGCGCAATACACCTTATTCTTATTAAGTGTTTTAAAGAAATTTGAGATGAGAAGAGAGAAGACACAAGGGTAACTCTAAAGGGGGACTATGAATCCTAAAGTTATCATGCATGGGTGACCTACGGTTAGTGAGGTTTGACGACAACCTACATCCTAAAGGAATGAGATGAGAGAAGGAGAGAATAGTAAAGGTGAATATGGATGCTTATCCACACCCTTAAAGAACTTACCTTAGTCCCTGCATAAAAGATTAGTACAGAATAGACATAAGTAAGAGAAATGAGGTGAATGAAAATCAAACAATGGCAAACAACAATGATAATAATCCAAACATGAATTCAGGAATCAAAGAAGCAACCCCAAAGCAAATGGCACAAGTGCCTTTCAAACAAGGACCTAGGCATGATCAGAAACACACATATAAGCAGATCTCAAGTGAAAATAAATTAAACAATTGGAGAAATAACTCCCAGAATTTCCAAATTAATTATCAAGGCCCCTCAACTAGAGACAAACAATATACCAGAAATCCCTGCAAAAATTCAAAGTGTTAGTCATTCAAATAATTAGGCAAAGTTCAGGTGGGAAGTGGGGTTCAGTGTGCCAAAGGGAAGGACCAAAATGCAATATGAAATAAATTTAAAAATGAAAGAAAAATGTTTTAATGCAATTTAGGATGTTAGTAAACAAATGCAAAAAGAACGGATCAAAAATATTTTAGGATGCAGAGAAATAAAATAAATAGTTTTAAGTATGCATGATATGAGTGGTGCAAAAAGGAAATTAATAAAATAATTAATCTGGATGATAAAAATAAAATAAAAATAAAAAATAAAATTTGTAAAAATTTTATAAAATGCTAAAAAGTATGCATGAATTTTATGATGATTTTTAAATGCATTTATGTATTTTTTTAAAATTAAATATGAAATGTAATAATTAAGATAAAATAAAAATGAAGTGAAATGCAAAGGGGGTGTGGGAAGTAAGGAAAATTCATTGGAAATGCATTGGGCTGGCCAGGGGGGTGGTGCGAAAAGCAAAGCCTGGTCCATTAATTGATCAGAAAAAAAAAACAAAAAATGAGAGGGAGACTACCGTGTTCCCCCATGTGCCATGCGTGTGACCTCATTAATGTGGTGTCATGTTGTGGTTCGTTTGATTCATCCAATGGCTCATGATTAGTCAACTAATATAAAAGTAAACAAAACCAAACAAAACAATTGGACGTGCATGGTAAGACTCGTGGGGTTAATAACACAGGATCCATAATTATAATTCAGAAAAAAAATAAAAGAAAATAATAGGTGGCATGATTTAGACCGTTGGATTAAGAGAATGAAGGGCCAGGATTTCGTCTTCAACCTTGGAACCCCTTCCTTCGCCGGACCACCGCCAGCCGCCGGAACCCTACCGCCGGCCACCACCTGCAACCACCAAACTTCCCAGAAAATGCAATGGGGTACACTATCCGACCCAGAATTTCGTCAGGAATCCAAATATGGCATCAAAAACCCCAAATTGTTAGTGTATAATAAAAAGCGAATGAAAAACCATTAGGGCACAAAACTTTAAACACACATAACAAGCCATACACACATCCAAAATTAAAAATAATTATATCAGGATAATCACCATTCATCACACTTCAATATAGACATAAAAAAAAGGAGTTTTAGGATCCTTAAAAATCCTTCCAACCTGAGATGGTTCCCCTCTAATCCTTGCTTTTGGCTGCGAATGGTGGTTGGGTTGTGTTCTAGAAATCACCAGGAAGAGATTTGTGGAAGTACTTTTGGGAGAGCTCCTCTTGGCCGTGAGTTTGAATGAAAAATCCTTTTTTAGGGTTCACTTGAAAACTCCAATATATCGCGTGTAACTCTCTCTAACCAGTGCATGATTGAGCTTATATAGACTAGGGTTTTCTACTGAATATGAATTGGGCTTGGGTAATTCCTTGCTTAATGAGTTTTTGAATAATTTTGAAAAATCACATTATGTTAAGTACACCTCCTCCATGCATGTATACTTAAGAATTCCATGATGGATCACTTTCACTTGGATTGCTAATTACACCTCAATGGAACTTGGGCCTTGGAAAACAATTGATTCATGAGTTTTTGATGACTTGGCTTTTTGACATAATGGAAAATAAGTGAATAATAACTCATGAAACCACTTGATTAAAAAGCCAAAAATGATTCTTAGGGATTGTTCTTGGATGTTGGAACATGTCTTAAGGCAATGGAATTAATCATAGGTCCATATGTCCCAAAATCTAAAAGTTGTGAAAATGAAACCCTAAAAACCACTTTGCCTTCTTTTGATCATAAGTTGAGTTTCACAAATGATATGGAGACCCACTAGTACTTGTTGGAAAGAGGAGAAAAATATATTCAACTTTCATGTTGGAGAAAAATTCATTTGAAGCTTTCTTAATGATGAGAAGTCAAGTTGAATGCAGTGCAGGAACTTGCCCAAAAAGGAAACTTTTATTATAGGTCACTTTCCAAATTTAGAAACTTTTGCACCAACTCCTGATTCTTGATAAATAGTATGAAACTTGACTCTTGATGACCATATGAGGATGTGAGACCTTGAAAACCTTGGAGAGAACCTCAAAATTTCACAGTTGACTTCTCCTCTCACTGTTGACTTTTACCCCATTCACCTGATTCTCAATCTTCTGATCAATTGAACTTCTCCTGAACCAAAATGATGGACAACCTCCCATCCCTAGGTATTTATGGACCCAAGGAGTACCATGGAATCAAGTCTTGCCCAAAAAATCAGAAATAAACTGACTTTACAGCAAACCCTAGTTGTGGTACCTTCAGTCTAGGAGGAAATAACACAGTCTCCAAATCCAAATTCCTCTGAATATGATGTGTATCCTCTCCAACAAAGATAAGATAGGCCATTTGATGATGATAAAAACCCAAGGAGCTTGCCTATTGAAGCAATAAACCCAAGAATCTCAAAACCCTAATCTATGCACTGGTTAGGAGAAAGTAATCCACTTGAGCTCTCTTGCTTGACTCTTTGAAGAATATCTCATGTACCTTGACCCCATGCTAAGAACCAATGATAATGCAGAATGCAATGCAACATAAGCCAGTTAGTACTAAAGTAAGGAGGGCAAATTTTGGGGTGCAACAGTAGGTAATCCTATATATTGTATGTATTGATCTTGATAATTAGTTTGTTAACTTTGTTGATGATTAACTAGTTGAAGACGCGTCCGCACGGGTAAATTTATTCATATCTTAGATCATTTCATAAAGTTTGGTTATTGCTGGTATATATAATTGTTATTTTAAAATAATTAATAATTGTAAATATTTAAAAATAATTATGTAGTAAATTACCAACATGATAAATCTTATATGCTTAATAATTATAAATATTTATAAATATCACTAATTACTATAAATATTTACAAATATTTTATTGATTAAAATAAAAAAAGGTATTGTGATGATAATAAACCGTGAAAATAGTGAGTTTCAATGATAAAATTCACAGGGGTTGGTAAAATTTACAAAAATTAGTGTTTATTTAATGATCTTGGGATTTAGCCTTTATATCATACAGTGGTCTCCTTTTCAATTATGATTTTGTTTGGCAAGAACTTTAACCCTACATTGTTGGTTTAAGTTTTTTTCGGGTGTTTGTTTCTACCAAGTTTACATGAATCCAACGGAAAATTTTGCCTAAATAAATAGAAAAGTGTAAACCATCATCTATTAGTTTAATAAAGATAGGTATCATACATAACACATAGTAAACCAATTTGAATTGCACGTGTAAGTATTGTTTAATCGATTTATATTGATAGTTTATACTTTTGTTGGATATGTATCTATCATTCAATTAATGTCATTTTATATTGATACTTTATTTTTTAGAATTGATAGTTTAGTTGAGTTATCGCTGAAAATGTAAGGAACAACTACATTCATATTTTCATGGACAATAATGACCCATATGAGAATGGGATAAAGAAGTGATATGATTTTTGTTTGATTAGATTGAAATGTACAATCTTAATCACGTAAAAAAAAAGTCCTAGCCTAAGCTTTGAACAAACAACAACACAATTCCTGCATGAGAATTTACATAGCAGAACTATCTTTTTTATAGTCATTTCAACCAATTTAAAGTGCTATGTAAAGTGCTACGTACAAAACTATCACTTTTTTACAGCAATTTCAACCAATTTAAAACTATTATGTAATAAATCTTCAACATGAGTAACTTTGATAAACACCTCTAAGAGAAAGTGTTTGAAAATTCAAAATATAATTATCTGTCATATAGTGTGAAAGCTAACCCCTGTGATGCGAGCAAGGTTAACAGGTCCACACAATTAACTGTTAATTGGATGAAATATTAGTTGATAAAACACAACATTAAATGCATGAATAAGTTAATACATGGCAGACGAGAGGGCCAGTATAGCAAAATTCTGAAGTATAAAACTACCTCTTGTTAAGCAATATCATAAAGAGAGAAACCCCAATAAACAATAATAGATCACATTAAAATCCAATTTAAGCAGATGCTTCCAGATTTATTTGTTGTCAGTCTCAATTGAAATAATTGTTCACATATTTATTTTCTATTAGTTATCAATCAATAAACCTAGTTTCCTATGCCTAATCGCAAAGCATGTTATTATGTTAGTTTTTAGGATTAATACCTATTTTCACCCCTGCCATATGGGCGTGTTTTGAAAAAACCCCATGCGAAAAAAAAAAGTTGCAAGACTGACCTTAACAAATTTTAAAAGTTTTGATTTAAACATTTATCAGGCCACATCATCAAAAATACTTATGTGGAATCCATTTTTTTAATTTTTAATTGGAACATATTGCCACATCAATTATTGAGGAATTGCAATGACTCTTTTACCCTCAGCATTTTTCTTAACAAAATATGGCTTCTTCAAAGAGTCATTAATCCTCCAAAACTCAAACAACAAAAGCATTTCTCCACTCTTCTTTAATCCTCCAAAACATCACCTTCATCACTCTTAATCTTCAAGTTTTTACAATTCAAGCACTCCATAACCACAGCACCTAAAACTCACCTTTCAAAAAAAACCTAAATCAACAACATTCACCAACCTTGAAGCTGAATCATACAACTACACAAAACCTGCGAATTCCCTCAAATCACAGCAACCTTCTTTCCAATCTACCTCTTATTTAAACACACCTCAACGCAACCTTTCTTCTTCCTTCGTCATCAAACCTTCAAGTCATTCCGTCCAACCTTCAACCGCTAGAACCTTCTTCAAATCGCAACCCAAAACTTTCTTCTCTTCTGAACAAAACCTTCTTCAAATCGCAACCCAAAACTTTCTTCTCTTCTGAACAAAACCTTCTTCAAATCGCAACCCAAAACCACACAAATTCCAAGTTCATAACAACAACCTCAAAAAAACAGTGAACCCACCACCATTCCAAATCAAATCCCAAACCGTTTCAGACCCAGAACAGAGAGACGAAGAAGATAAAATAGACGAGAACGAGAAAGTGAGTCAAACAAACCTGATTGAGAGGGAAAAGATCTCGAACCCAAACCGAGTGAAGAATGAGCGAGAGAGATTAAGAGGGGGTCAAGATTCACCGAGAGAAAGGTAAGAGATGGAGACACGTTTTCTGGATTTGTCTTTGATGATTCCACATTTTCACTTGTTTTTGTTTAACCCGTTTTCCTTAGATGGCCATGCTCTACCCATAAAAGAGTCATTGAAGAAGCCATCTTTTGTTAAGAAAAGTGCTGAGGGTAAAAGAGTCATTACAATTCCTAATTAATTGATGTGGCAATATGTTCCAATTAAAAATTAAAAAAATGGATGCCACATAAGTATTTTTGATGATGTGGCCTGATAAAGGTTTAAATCAAAACTTTTAAAATTTGTTAAAGTCAGTCTTGCAACTTTTTTTTTCGCAAGGGGTTTTTCAAAACACGCCCATATGGCAGGGGTGAAAATAAGTATTAACCCTAGTTTTTACAAGTCCAGTTGAAAGTTGTCATCGTTATTTTAATACAGTGACAAGTTGATAAATGCACATTATCAAGGGACAACTTTTGACATGGTAATCTGGGTTGATTGAAATAAGCTTTCACATACTGTAATTCAAGAACCACTTTGGCTTATAAATCTCCCATAGTTGACATAATCAATTTTACCTTTCTACAATACTTGGCATAGTACTACTTAAGAATGAAATAAAGTACACGTCCTGCTGGGAATTTCAAGGAACATAAATTTTTTATAATATAAAAGAAGTACACACCCTGCTCTAATTTTCATTTTCAATTGTCCTCTCCTAGACTGTCCCTCTATAACATAAAAAGCTACAAACACACGCAAACTAAGGAGACCGTACATACTTTGCAACCACTAAAGAATCCAGCAAACTAATCGAGTGGTATACCAAAGTTCCAACCAAGTCAATATTGAATGGAAAAGTTTCATGAAAGACTAATTCTGTTTTCTCAATATTGTTTGGATAAGTGTTGTAAAAAAGTCTCACAATTCAAAGAATCCCACAAATTCTTTTATACTTATATAAGATCAAATTATTAAATCTATACATTTCTCCAAACCAAATATTTAACAAATTTCATATTTTACAAACCAACTTCCTAGCAACTTGAAGTTTCATAGGTTTTCAAAGACTAATTACTAATATGTGAAAACATCTCTTTTGAAAATATTTTTGGTCCTGGTAAATTTATGCAGTACTCAGATGGTAAATTTATTCATTAAATTGAAATTATTAGTATACCAAAACAAAGGATTGGCTCACCCAAAGTGTTCTTCTATGCATTTTGAATCACAATCCAACCAACCAAAAATGTGAATTTTGCATCATGATCCTATGAGAGCGGTAAGTTGATAACCCACGTTGTAGGCCATATCATTTTTACCAGTTTCCTGTTCACAAAGGTTTAATGACAAGTTATAACAGGATGATTTATTTTCAAAATATTGTCACATAGATTTCTTCTAAAAAATGTACAAATAAAACTTAATATTGTTTAAGCATAATAAACTAATCCATCAATAAAAAGACATGTCAAATAATAATGAATATGTGTAACTCATTGCATTTGTATCTCAGCCAAATATTGTGGCAATTAATTATGTACCTTGACTTGTGCCAATACTAATGGAGTCTCTGTGAGGAACTTGATGGCAACAATGCTCCAAGCATGTCATCATTTTTGTGATAGTATTTTTTGTCTTCCATATGTGAAATATAGTATCACAGCCTGTAACACTAATGAACAAACAAAAATTTGAAAAATTAAACTTGACAAAATATAGTATCACAGCCCGTATCACAGGCAGGTTTTGAAATTTTTTTATAGTTCATTAGTTGTCAAAAATTAAACTTGACGAATACAATAGAATAAAAGAAATGCATAATGACAATGATAGAATTATATTAGTTTAACAAAAGATATTTGAAAAAAGAATGTGTGGCTCCATGCCTGGAGATGATTAACATGAAATATGAAAAGTTATTTTGTTGGAGCAGCTTGTAAAATGCAGATATTTGGTTGACTTTGATTTGTAAAAAATGACAAAAGTCAAAGGAAAAAGCTTAAATATGGTCATGTCAAAATTATATTCAAAATAGATTAATAAATTTATTAATTTAATATTGTATAGAGTGGTATACCATAGTCATAACATAATGGAACTAAGCTAATGATATATCAAAAGGAACTACAATAGTTTTTGTATACTGACAATATAGCAGTACCTTGAAGCAACAAAAGCATGATGTCTCAGAATGACTGCAACAAATGCAGGGCTCATAAAGATGAAATATGTCAACATCACAATCACAAGCTAAGACATATTAATAAACTACATGATGTCAAAGTTGAAATCAATTCTTGGGTTAACTGCTACCAGTTTCATTGATAACTCTAACTGCTGTCAGTTCCATTGTTATGTCAAAACTCAAGAAGTGAAAAAAAAAAATAGCAGAATAAAAACATAGCATAAAACAAACATAAAACCAACAAAAAACTAGCAGAATAAAAACAACATGAAGTGTGTATAATCATGATCTAAATACAATGCATTTAGTTTTTGTACTAATGTGGCTGGAAAAGTGTAGTAATTGTGAGTTTTGATTCATGTTCTTAGTAGGATAAATATGGAAATGTTGGAAATTCTTTTGAAGCACATGTGTACATCTATAACCAAATAAACAACCAAGAATTACTTAAAAAATGATGAGTTAAATCCAGTATTCAACAATGATCCAAAATGCTGAAGAAGAGTATTGATAAAAAATAGAAATTGCAATTTTTCCTTAATAACCTTGATAAGCTATTTAACACAAGTACATTACAATCAAGGTTGGTAAAATAGTTTGAATCACATGTATACATGTATGACAGTAATGTTACCAAATAATCCACCGAGAATTACTTCATAAATCATGATTACCTTAACTCTGTCGACAAAATCCTTGGCCAGTTTATCTAAGTAATTGTCATAAAGATGAAGTGCCAAAGCATGACCAATAAAGTCAATTGTATCATCTTCCAATCCATATTTTCTGCATTTGGACAAATCATTAAGAATCTAGAAAAATAGATTGAAAAAAGTAAGGAATGGTGTTAGAATAGTTGACAGTTCTTGTAGATCATATGTGGCTTGTAGATACATACGAAATCAGATGCCTTGCAGTAACTTGGTTCAAATCAAGTCCTTCGTGAGATATGGGATCGTTTGCTTGATAATCTTGGACATAAATGAAGAACTTGCGAGCTCGGCGCTTCTCAAACAGACCCATCAAAGGTGACTTCAATGCTTCAACATCTGTTGCTAGAACTATGTAAATATGAAAATTAATAGACAAAGATTTAAGCTAATTTGCTGGGACTTATTATCATTTTTCACATAATAAAAAGCCATGATTTTAGCTATCAACTTACTCATCATAATGCCTAAAGCTAGTGATCAATATAACCTACAATAATCTACTAATTTTGAAATTTACTGACTCCAGGCAAATGGAAATAAGTCCAGTGTTATACTGATTACTTGAAAAAGTATAATGAGAATAAGAAAAAAAATGCAAAAAACACATAATTTCAAAACAACTCACTCCCATGGTACATCCCTACAAGCATCCAGTCTCCAACTTTATATTCAAACGGGAGAACATATTCTGAACCATGCAAAAGGTCCCTCAACTTGCACCCATCAACATTTCACTTCCTAGAGCTCCACAGGAACCACACTGACCTGAAACTACACAATTACCAAAGATCTCAGAATAATAATAATGCATCATCCAAGATATTTTAAGAAAAAAATCATTGTTGCTAAGCAAATACAACAAAAAGGTATTTATTCAGTAAAACCAAGCAGAAATCATCAAAAGATATAGCAGTTGGCCTAGTTTATCAGTAAAATACCAAACACATTTTTGCATAATGATAACATTCTCCCTTTGAATGATGGTTACTGTGATCAAATAACCGGAGTAATGTATCAGAATCAGAGTGTCATTCTTTTGTAAGCTTAACATTGTTCTAATAATCAATGCAAACCCTAAAAATTCAATACTGCAGCTGCCATGTAATCAACACATCAATCGAGTCTTCCTGATTTTCGACTTAACTTTCCTGGCTTCATTGACAAAACCAGCGGCACAGGGACCATTAATAACAGCTCTTTGAGTAGCCTTTAAGATTTGAAAACAAAACCCTAAATTTGTTTGTTCAAAAATTCAAAACAAATCACTCCATGGTAGTGAAGGAAAACAAATCCTAAGACAAAATAAACATAAACTAAAACCAGATCTCAGAACACAATCAATTCAAAACCTCCACCCAAAAAAAATGCATATTACCTGGAAATGGTAGAAGAAATGGTTGTAAAAAACGAGCACTGATATGAAAAGAGGTTATGAAAAGAAAAAAATATGAAGCATTACGTGAGGTGCAGATAAGCGGAAATGCAAAAGAAGAGAAGGGGAAGAAATAAGCATCCATTTTACAAATCCATTTGTAGAAAACCGAAAATGAGAGGAAGAAATAAGTTTATGATGATGAAAACCTAAGTTTATTAGTGTTACCTTGTGATGAAAACCTAAGCCATTTTACAGATCCATTTTTTGGTGTCCATCACTCATAAGCTTCAAATCCGAATCCTAACTCAATGCAGGATTTGAGTTCATCAACATCTTCCTCTGTCACGTTGTTGCATCTCCGATTCTTCCGGATTCCTTTCCTACGAAGCCACGCCTCGTCGCAGTAAAGATCAGGGGACCACGATTTCTGCTTTAGAAAGAGGAAAGAACAAAGAGAGAAATCTGAGAGAAGAGAAAGAGAGAGAGAGAAAGAGGGAGAAAGAGGGTAGGCCAGAAAGAGAGAAGGTGAGGGAAGAGGGAAGACAAGGGAAAGAGGGAAGACAAGAGTGAGAGGGAAATGTTTGGAATTTTTCAAAAACTTCTGCCACTTGGCAAAATTGGATTATGCTATTGGTCATTGATTTTGTCTTTAGTAAATTACCATTAAGGGCATTTTTAGGTGTAAATTAATTTTGATTAAAGGGTAAATGAGGGTGTTACTATGCATCTTCCATTAATAGTTAGGTAGTTGATATATGGTGAAAAACTTTGTTTGTATGGTTTATACTTTGTTTTGGTTGATAATTGAGAAATACGTTCTAAGACTTGACCTAAGTTTTAATCCATCAACAATCATGAGGCTAGAGATAGTTTTGAGAGTTGATGTTCATAAATTTTGATCTTTTAATGTTATCATATTAATAGTTAGAGTGAGAGATCTTCTAAGGATCAATATGATAAATCCCAAGACAAGTGTTAGAGATAAACTTGTTGAGAGGATATGTGATTATATTCATTGTTAACAAGTTCACATACTTTATCGAGTAAATACTTATGAAACGGATTACCGAACCCCAATCTTGGCATGCTTTTACCAAATCTTTAAAACCAATTTCTTTACCGTTGTTATTAAATTCTTATGCAAATGATCTGTTACAAATTAACCAAACTCTTTGTTACATTAAAGTTTAAAACGATTCCAACTATAGAACGGCGGTAATATCCATACAATCCCTGCAGATACGATAACAAAAACCCCCACTAAAATACTTTTCAACAAAATGGCATTGTTGTTTGATATTGCAAGCATTGCAATAGTTGTTAAGTTTTAAGCTTATATAACTTTTTCTTGTACTTGTTAATTTGTTTGGTTAAGTTGTGCAGACTATGTTTATGCGAGGAAAGTTACCCGCAGATCATCTTCTTTTCGATCCTGAGATTGAGAGAACTGCACGTAAGTTGAATAGCAAAACTAGACGGAGGAGGCAACTTGCTAAAGAAAGACGAGAAAGAGGAGAAAGTTTAATTTCTACACCAACGCCACAGTTAACGCCAACCATGGCAGCACCACCTCCACCACCACCTGCTTCAGTTCCATGTACTAACAGTCCGAGGCACACAACTTAGTTTCCATGCAATGTCCACAATAGTAGGCACTCGGAAATGAATACCGAAATCCTTGCTCTTCAATACCAAAATCCATTCACTGGTATAGATCACAAGGATCCCTTCACTCATTTGACAAAATTTTATGAAATTGCGGGTGCAACTGGAGCGCCTGAAGTTGAAGATGAGTCTTTGTTCAAGAGACTGTTTGCTCATTCCATAATAGGGAAGGCGAAGGAATGGTACCTTGACCAATCGACGACTATTATGACGGATTGGAACATGTTGGAAGAGAAGTTCCTAGAACGATTTTTTCCACATAATTGTTTTATGGAAGCGAAAACGGCGATCGCGGTTTTCTCACAAGGTGGAAATGACTCCGTCAACGAAGCTTGGGAGATATCTAAATCCATGCTTAGAAAATGCAAAGGGCGCGGTTTTGATGAGCTTACGCAGGTGCATATTTTCAGAAATGGTCTCCAAATGGTTCACAAGACCTTATTGGATGCTACCGCGGGTGGTTCTTTAATGACAAAATGCACCGAGGAAGCAATTTATATCATCTACAAGATGGCACTAAACGATCATCAAGGGAATCATAACTATGGCCAACCTCAAAAAAAATCGGGAATGCTTGAATTGGGGACTAATGATGCAATTCTCGCTCAGAACAAATTGTTATCTCAACAAGTGGAGTTGTTAACGCAACAAATGTCAAAGCTCCCTCAACAAATTAAAGAGATGTAAGATTTACCGAGCAAGAATGTGCAAATAGCCGTATGTGAATTGTGCAAAGGAGATCACTCCACCGGCTATTGTCCTCCGGAGAATGAAGAAGCAAATTACATGGCAAATCAAAATCAACAACAAGGTTATCAAAGGCAACAACAACCTTATCAAAAAAATTCTCAACAACCTTATCAAAACCCTCAAGGATACCAACCAAGAGGGAATTATCAAAATCAACAAGGATAACGACAAAATCCTTATCAACCGACACAACCTCAAGGTGGTAGTTCAAAGTTAGAAGAAACTCTCAACAAATTCATTTACATGTCAATGGCCAACCAAAAGAGTAATGATGCATCAATAAAAAATCTTGATGTTTAGTCTCGAAGTTGTTCAGTTTTTGCACACAAAGCTCACTTTGATCCCACTCCATCCTCATCTCGTTCTGCTCAGTCTTGATCTGGAAATCAACATAATGTCGAAGGGTCAGATCCCTATTGAGCTGACTAAAGAAAGCTTTAAACTCGATCAAGTACTGGGATAGAGAATCAGGAATGGGATGTTGAGATAGCTCGTCAATAATTTTGAGCACATCAGTCCCCAGTTCAGATTCTTCTTCAACCACAACCAAGAATTCTTTCTCAAACAGGTATGACTTAAGTTGTCGAAGCTTAAGGTCGACAACGACATTCACTTCTGGAGGAAGTATAGGAACGGAGGCAGAAGGCCCAGGGTCGTTAGACGCTTGTCGAAGCTTTAAGAGCCTTCTCAAAGTCTCAGTTGGATTCTTTTCCCTCATGGACAGAATCTCCCCAGGACTAAGAGGGCTGTTGGAGCCGTCATCTTGCAGAATTTGGTCGGAGTTGGGACAATCTTCCCTAGGCATATTGCTAACAACGGCTGTTGAAGTCTCATGAGCCGTTTCAGCCTGGGTTTCTAGATCAGTAGTAGCAACCGTCGAAGGCTCCGGATCCACGTCAGCATGTGCGTCGCGACCCTGGATATCTTCAGTTGAAAGACCTCGAAACTCATCTTGTTTCAGAGGGCTCAGACGGGTAGGAGTTGCCATTAATTCGTTAGCAGGGGGTCCCTGGAAAAAAGAATCCTCGAGTCAACATTATCAAAGTGGTACAAAGTTAGGCGACAAAAACAATCAGTACCTCAGGCGTTGTTTCTTGGAGAGGAGGAGTCGGAGTCAAGCCCTCGTGTGGGGGAGTCGAGAGGAAAAGACCAGCAGTTTGGTCACTTGAAGAAATGGCCTTCGAGGCCGTCTTCTTGACGCGAATGATTGGTTTTTTCTTCGTTGGAGCGACAGGCGTCGAAGTCGGGACTGAAGGAAAGACATGGGAATGGGTACTGCTCTCAGAAGCTTCGTCCTCCAGCATTACTTCTTCCATAACCTGAAAGCAAGGAATGTTAAGGCCCCTCGAAAGGATAGTCTACGCAACTTCAAAATACTGGGCATACATGTGGTTTTGAAAAAGTGACGACTTTCATTTTCTTTGAGGGTTAAGGGGAAGCAGCTACGGTGTTTGGAGCACGCTTCTGACCCTGAAGGATAAAGATACAACATGGTTAGTATGAAGGGATTCCCACACAAAGAGTTAAGGAGGAAAAATGTTACCTTCTTCTGAGGAGTAGCCTCAGTGTCGGAGATTTGGATGGTTTTAGTAGGAGCCTCCTTGGCTGGTGTTGCAGGCAGAACCTTGTTGCCCAGAACGACGAAAACATCGTGTAATTTCTGAAGGAAGACAGAGCTGTCGAAATACCGGGCCCTGGTAGCTCGACCACCATGTGTTAAAATCTTTAGTAGTAAAGAAGGAATTCTGGAGCTTGAAGGTTGGGAGCTCAAGGTGTTGAGCCTTGTGGATTTTAAGATAGACAATGTGGCCTTCGACATTCAGAGTTCGACCAGCCCACACGATGTCTATCGAGCGAGACACCAAGAACTTCGGCAGCATTTGGCTTAACCTAAATTTTCTAGCCACCAAGTTGGGCTGGTAGTTCATGAAACCATAACCTTTAGATCCAGGCTCAATCCTGAACGACAACATGGTGGGAGTCAAAAATGCTCTCCACACAGGGAAAGGATCCCGAAACCACGTCGGACTAAAACATCGATCCGCGAAGGGGGCTAGGTTAGTTGTGAAGGTGGTGGTGTTGACGAAAAGTTTGATGTACTTTAGGAAGTTGAATTTACAAGGAGTTTCTTGATGGGTAGTAAGGGACAATCTCAGACCTTCGATGGGTCGATCCTGCGATAGATACATAATACGTTCCGTCACAGAAGCACCCAATTGGTACTCGAAGGTGGCATTCAGCCAATGTTGCAGCACCCAAAAAGGGCCCGACAAACTTAACGCTTTGGGGGTGGAATATAATAACTTGATCTTCAATGAAGCAAGCCCCAGAGAATGGGATAGATAGGCCAACAAGAGTTTCTCAAAATAAACTTGCCGACCTTCATGAATTTGAATTGCCAAGTTAATGTAGCTCTTGGCTATCTGTAGAGACCCAGAAAAAAGACGTAGTAGGAAAGCCAGAGGGTTAGAAAAGCAATGTGCTCTTCGTCAGAGACTTCCTCCGAATATTTGACGTGGTGATCCTCGATATAATTTTTTAAGGCAGGTCGACTGAAAGAGAAAGAAGTCTCAGTGGAGAGGGTAGGGTCAAAAGTCTCACCAAGGGGAGATGATTCAGTAATGGCCACCACGTTGAAGAGAGTGGGCGTTATCATGCCACACGGAAGGTCGAAGGTGTTAGTCGATCCCTCCCAGAAGTAGATCGACGCGATGAGCTGACAAGGATTAACCTTATGGGCCTGTCTCGAGATTTGGATGATGTCGAATATGCCTGCCATCTCCCATTAGGTCTTGCGTTTGTTTTGAACTCTGTCGAGTCAGGCCAAGTATTCTTTGTTGCTAGGAGTTGGCATCAATCGGAAACTCAGGCGTTGGGATCCATGAATTTTAGGTCGATAATGCCATCTTTCTTGAAAGCAGGCGGAATAGCAGGAGTAAAACAAGGAAAAAACTCTTGAACTTGTTTCGGGTGCGTTTTGGCACTAGGATATGGCCCTTGGAAAGCCAGAAGGTTGTCAGCCACCACAAAGGGTATCATCATTTGATGCTGCCAGTTTTCCACCGTCGCTTTATCACTAGATGGTGGTTGAGGGACGAATGTCAAACCTTTTTCATTAGTGAGTGTAGTACCCTAAATTTTGACCAGTGATTTTTCACCTGTTTTTTTGGATTTTTGTTGCTATCAGAGGTATCAGTTAGATGTCATTGGGCTTCTGAGTTTGCTAGCAGTTTTTAGGCCCATCTGAGGATTGATTTGGTTAGTGGTTTTTATTTAAAGGGAGCTTGTTTAATTTTTAATAATCTGTTAGGAGTTATTTTATTTTATTAGAGAATTAGGAAGTTTGGGCCTTTTTAGTTTAATGGTATAAAAATCAGGATTTTATTTTAGAATTAATTATTTTTTAATTATTTTTTGGAAAATTGTTATTGATTTATTTTTAAAGGATTAAGTATATCAGAGGTTTATTTATCTTGCTATTTTTAAGGGTCATTAAAATTAATAGAATTTTATTTCAATAGGTTTAAGTTTTAGAGATTAAGTATATTATTTTAAATTAATTATTGATTAGGGATAATTTTTATTTTTGGTTTTGGATGATATTTGGATTTACTAATTAAAATAGACCAGTAGTTTATTTTATTCAGTATATTTTCGTTTTATTTTTATGATTATTTATTATTTATTTATATTGTTAATATTTATAATTAGTATTTATTTTACTTTTTATTTTATTTTTATTTTATTTTGGGGTCAAAATGGTTGACCACGAGTGGGGTCTTCTTCCCCAAGTGAGAAACCGTAATGCTGCGCAGATATTGGAAAACAAATCAAAGCAAAATCAATCTCATTAATTTTTCAATCATAATACAATCAAACCCTATTTCTAATGTTTAACAAAATCAAGTCAAATCTGTATATTACAATGAAATCAAAATTACATGGATCAAATTTATTTTTCCTAAAACAGAATCTAACCTATTAACTCTAAACCTAATTCCTAATTCTATAAAAACCTAAGAGGATTCAAAAATAGGACCCTAGGCGAAGGAACCCAGCAGCTGCACGGATCCTTGACTTCCATTGCGCACCTGCAAACAAAACGAAGAAGGAAATTAGAAGAGGAAATAAACAGAGGCAATAGGATAATTCACGACCGGTGTCACAACAAGGAAAGGTAAGCCACTCAACTTCGTTTTTATCGTGGCCGATTGTTAAATTGCGGATTGTTTTGTGTTTCTGGGTTTTGGTTTGAGGTTAGGGTTCATAAAGAGGGTTAGGGTTCTTTGGGGTTAGGGTTAGGGTTTATCTGGGAGACTTAGGGTTCATAGGGTTCACGAATATAACTGGGTTTGGGTTGAATATTAGGTTAGGATTCTTCCCAATAACCCTAGGGTTCTTAGGGTTCATCTCAAACCCTGAAGAATAGTTGAAGATCTGGGTTGAAAGGGGTTAGGGCTCATAAGGTTTGAAGATTCTGGTTGATTCCTCACCGGAATATGGGTTGGAAGGAGGTTTGAAGGGTGGTGGATGGTGGCCGGAGGCTCACTGGAGCAAGGGAGTTTAGAGAGAGGCGAGAGAGGACTGAGAGATAGAGAGAGAAGAAGAGGGTTAGAGAGAGAAAGAAGGGATCAAAATGATCCACTTCTGAAGGGATTGGGGGTTATATACTCACTGGTTAGCACCCACGATCCTCCCACGTGGCCGTCCCTTGGCCACAAGATTAGGAGACGTTTGACCAATTCTATGGCGCGTGCCTATAGTGTCCTTCAGTGGACTGCAGATCTCATCTGTCCATTCTACATACTTTGACTAGTAATCGAAAGCAAAGGCCAGGATTCTTGAGTGATGATCACCGTTTGATCGTGATCAAGGTGTACTGAGAGAGTCAACCGTTGACTCTCTCCACTATGGTTTTTTTTCCTTCTTTTTTTCTGACTAGGGTCTTTAGTAATTGGGCCTTGCGCCCTAATTACTATTAGCACCCCTCACCCCTTAAGCCCATTACTCTGCCAGTGGAAAATACCCCCTGGATATTATTTTAAATAATTAAATTAATTACTTAATTTAATTATTTAATTTAATTATTTAATTAGGATTTAAATAGGATTTATAAAAATAGGTTTTTAGGATTATTATTATTAGGATAAACATAATTAAGTTTTTAGGGATTGTTTTGGGTTTTTTTTGGTATAAATTTTTATATATTTAAGGAAATTGGGTTTTTTTTAAAGGAAGGATGGAATTTTTTGTAAATTATTTTTATTCATGGATTTTTACTTGGGGATAATATTCTGGGAATTTGGAGTTACTAAAATTGGGTTGATTGATTTGTTTCAAGGAAACTCGTATTTTTATGTTTTATTTTAATTGGATTTAAAATTTGTTTTTTTTTTGGGATAAAATATTAGATAAAATTTAATTAAAATTTTTTGGGATAATTATTTTGTAGATAAATTGAAAGAGGCATTTTATAATATTCATGGGGATAATAAAATTAGGTTTTTTTTGTAACTTTGTTTTTTTGCTTAGGGATAATTTTGCAAATAAATTGATATGAAAACTTGGTTTTTTATATACTAAAAGATAGAATCTTAAAGGATGTTTCAAGGACTAAAACAAGGGATAGAGCTCTAATTTCCGAGAGCATAAATAAAGGAATATGATTAGGTATATTCATTTGGATATTTCTAAGGGATAAGGGATTTTGGGATAAAACTCTCCATCCGAGAGTATAAACAATGAACAAGGATTTTGGGATAAAACTCTTCCTCCGAGAGTATAAATAAACGGATCGGGAGTTAAGGGATAGAACTCCTTATCTAGGAGTATAAATAATTAAAAACTTAGGATTTTGTAAATAAATAAATTCAAACGACAAACAAACATACCCTAGAACTTAAGGTGGATCCCATTGAGTACAATGGAAGTGAGGGGTGCCTAACACCTTCCCCTCACTTAACCGACTCCCGGACCTTAGGAATCTCTACCCTTAGGATTAGGATTTTAGGTTTATCATTTATTTTCCTTAAAAATATGATGGTGACTTGATATTTTTGCCGGCTGCGACAGCTGGCGACTCTACTAGGGACGCCTCCCTAAAGGGAGTCCATCCTAACCTTAGGTTGTAGGGTTTTTGTTTGTTTGTCTTGGGTGTTAATTGTTTTTTTCTTTTATTTATTTTATGTTTTATATCTTGTTTTATTTTATTATATTTGTTCTTCATATTTATTATATTGTCGTTATTGCATTGGTTTGGTATATGGTGATGTGTGAAGCTAAAACCCAAGCTTGGAGTATACCTTAAGTTAGGACATGGAACGGAAATGTTAATGGAAGGGATGTAACATCCCGACTATTCATTGATGCCACACTCAGATAGACCCTCCAAAATTATCTTCCTGGTAAGGCTAGCCCTTAACATAGCCTATAAATTTGGATGTGGTCCAAGATTCTGAGGACCTTTAGAAAACCCAATTAGCTCATGGTGATCCTAAGTATTCAACCCTCAAGGGTCGTTATTAGGATCTTCCTATATGTGACTTATCCCAAAGGTTTACCGTAGGAAGGCTTGATCTTTCTCATGGTAAAACAAGGGTATAGTCCGTAAATTCTAGGGCCGTTATGCTGCCCAAAACCATATATCCTACACGTGAGGGGATTGGGTAGATAAGACTTAGATCTAACTTATTATAAGGAGCATACCTAGTTAGGGTCATGCTTGCATTTCACCTTACCCTAACCAAATAAAAACACATTAAAAAAAACAAAAGTGTCCATGTCATCATGCATTTAAAAACATTTTTTGCATATACGCGTTTTTTTGGGGAATTTCAAGATATGTTGTAGGTGCATTGGAAAGATGGATTCAAACAAAAGGGCTACCCTACGCATCAGAGTGCTAAGTGTTGATTTACAAAGTCTCAAAGACCTTTAAGACTTAATGCCAAAATCTGCTCAAAGGATGTTTATACACAAGTATGGAAGGATCCTCGATCTTTTAGGGATCCCTATGAAGGTAGAGGTCGTAATTGCTTTTGCACAATTTTAGGATCCTCCTCTATGTGACTTCTTCTTCAAGGATTTTCAACTAGCTCCTACACTTGAACAATCTAGACTATACTTGGATTTACAAGGAGATGGAAAAACCTTACAAGGGTATGGGAGAAAAAAAGAAAAAACAAAAAAAAAATAAAAAAAAAAATAAAAAAAAGGGAAAAGGGTCAAACCTAAAGACTTATTTGTGCTTGTGGAAGATATATTATCTCACTACAAGGAGGATAAGGAAGTGCAAGGGCTCAAGAAAGGATACTTGGAGGAGTTTAAAGCCCATTTGAAGAAGGCATTGGGGGCATCAATTTAGTTTACACCTTTTAAGTTCAGGAGTTTCATCTTGGGATTATTGTTTTGGGCTATTCCTAAGGAATTATTTTTATTCCTAAGTTTGGAAGTCATTTTGGGTTGGAATTGGCTAATGGATTGGAATTTTATAAAGTAATTTTTATGTGTATGGGTTTCTTTAAATATATTCATCTCTAACTACAATGGATTTTGGAATTCCCCCCAGATAAATTTTTAAAATTATATAGCATACATCATGCATAGTCATACATCCATGCATTAACATGCATTCAAATAAAGAAAAAGGAATAAAGAAGAAAAAAATCATTTACATTTTATCACTTTGTCTCAGAATCATCGAGCATAACAACTTGACTTCCCGACCTCACACTCGAGCGTACCAAAGGAGAGCTATGGATCAGTTGGAGAAGGATCTGGTCACTCTAAGAGGAGAAATGGATACTGTTAAGGAGAACGTAGAAGGTATGAAATGCAAGATCGATCAACTAACACTTGCCATCCAGAATTTGGTAGCCAGAGGAACCGAGTCAAGTCGTCAAAGGAAGGCTCCTACTCCTACCTCCCATGTTGAAGACAATAACCCCCTACTAGGGTTTGTCCATGATCTGGAACATAAAGAGACCGAAACTGCTAAGCACAAAACTGTTGACCAACCTCTCAAGGGAACCGTCTCTCGACCTATTTCCAATGGGGCACCTCGTACTACTCATATACCCATCCCACGTGAGAATCACGCATATTGGAGCCTCCAATACGAGGGTGAAAATCCAAGACAAGTGGCCCTCGAAAATAAAGGAACCACTGTTAGGGAAAGGAGAGGGGATGACGATAAGTACAAATCACTTGAGGAAAGGTTGAAGGTCGTGGAGGGATTCAATATTTTGGGAGTGGATATTTTGGAAATATGTCTGGTGCCCGATGTGGTCATACCTCCCAAATTCAAGGCTCCGGACTTCGAGAAATACAAGGGTGTCAGTTGTCCTAAGAATCACCTTAGGATGTTTGCTCGAAAAATGGGTGCCCATGCTACTAATAAGAAGCTGATGATGCACACTTTCCTAGACAGCCTTAGTAAGGCATCCTTGGACTGGTACATGCAATTGGAGAGGATTCACATTAAGACTTGGGAAGACCGTGCAAGCGCCTTTCTGAAGCAATACCGGTACAACGTGGACATGGCTCCTAACCACACGCATTTTCAGAACATGTCTCAAAAAGGGAATGAGTCCTTCAAAGAATATGCCCAAAGATGGAGGGAACTAGCTTCTCGTGTGCAACCTCTATTATTGGAAAGTGAACTTGTGGATATGTTTATGGATACCCTACAAGGAACGTACTACAAGAGGATGATTGGGGCAGTCTCAATAGGATTTGCTGACTTGGTTATCATTGGAGAGAGGATTGAGAACGATTTAAAGACAGGAAAGATTGGGCAGTCATCCTCCAATCAACATAATAATAAAAGGTATTCTGAAAATCACGATGTCGGTGTTGTAGACCCTGAAGGACCCAATCTGGGAGATAATGCATTACTGGGGCACATTGGGGCAACAGTCAACACCATGGAAGGGATGGAAGATGAATTCCTTATTAAGAAGGGAGACCTAACGAACTGGGGCAAACAATGGGAGTCACCTGAGGAGAAGGATTTGTTCGGGCTGGGTTACAAACCGGCTAATGAAGGACTAAAAGACAATTTCCATAGTGTGGGATTCGGAGTTGAGGACCATGTGGCTTTAATGGAAGAGGAAAAAAGGAATGCCTAATCTCGACAATTGGAGAACCATCGGGATTCCTGAGATGATTTCTGTTTTGAAGTAATTTACTTTTTCTTAAAATAATAATAAGTCCCTTGCTATGCCCAAGGCATGTGGACAAAGCTTTGTAGGGCCACCTTTTATTTCATTGGATTATTTCTATCAATAAAATTGCATTTTGTTTTCAATCAAGATCTTTTTTCTTTCATTTTCTATTTGTTCAAAATGGCAATATACCTTCTTGCAGTATTTTCATTTCTAGGATACTAATAAAAAAATCTTCCTCGTGCAAATTTAAAAATGAACCTGTTGAAAATGACACCGCTATAATCTCAAATGACTTCGAATTACCGATTAACCAAGCGGAAGAGGGTGATGAGGATGAGTGTGAGCTTCCCGAAGAGTTAGCTAGACTGTTGGGGCAAGAGGATAAGGAAATACAACCTCATCAGGAACCAGTGGATGTGATCAATCTGGGAACTAAGGAAGATAGGAAAGAGGTCAAAGTCGGTACTTCTCTGAATAAGGATATAAAGGAAAGGTTGATCGAGCTATGCGCCTGGTCATACCAGGATATGCCTGGACGTGATACAAACATCGTTGAGCACAAACCACCACCAAGACAGAATGCACGCCAATCTAGCAAAAGCTGAGGAGGACTAGACCAGACAAGATCAGGGAAGAAGTCAATAAACAATTTGACTTTTTGTCACAAGGTAACGCCTTTTGGGTTAAAGAATGTAGGAGTAACTTATCAAAGGGCTATGGTAATATGGTGCATAAGGAGATAGAGGTTCATGTGGATGATATGATTACCAAGTCACAAAAAGAAGAATATCACATAACTAAATTACAAAATTTGTTGGATCAGTTAAGGAAATTCAAGTTTTGACTAAATCCTACAAGGGATACTTATGGAATTAGATCCGAAAAATGTTAGGGTCCATGGTCAGTCAAAGGGGAATAAAGGACAAAATGAAAGCCTTACGAGGGATGCCAGCTCCAAGGACAAAAAAGGAAGTTCGTGGATTTTTGGGGAGATTAAATTATATTACGAGGTTCATCTCACACCTTACAGCTACTCGTGAGCCTATCTTCAAATTACATAGAAAAGGATCAAATCATTGAATGGAATGAAGATTGTCAAAAGGATTTCGATTGGATCAAGGAATATTTGCAAAAGCCACCTATATTGGTGCCACCAGTCCCAAGGAGACCACTCATAATGTACTTGAGAATTCAATAGGTTGTGAACTAGGGAAACATGACGTATCAGGGAGAATAGCTAGGTGGCATATGTTATTAACTGAATGTGACATCCAATACGTCACTCCAAAGGCTATTAAAGGAAGTACACTAGCAAATCATCTCGTTCATAAACCAGTTGATGACTATCAAACTCATGCAGATGGACTTCCCGGACAAAGATGTCATGGATATAAAGGATTGTGAAACTTCGGACTCCTATGAAGGACCTGGACCTGGATCTCGATGAAAACTTATATTTGCATAAGGATATGGGCTTCAAAGAGGGGCTATCAATCGGAGTGAAAATTCATCATCATAAAGGAAGCTAAACTGGATAAGGCAGAATGGGTGCAAACTAGACTCGATCAGCTAAACCTCGTAGAAGGGAAACACGTGGTTGTGGGCAATTATATAAACAGGGAATTAAGAGAGCGTTCGACAAGAAAATTCGTCCTCGCCTACTCGAAGAGGGAGACTTGGTGTTAAGGAAAATATTACCCATCCATAAGGACCACCGCGGCAAATTGACCCCACACTATGAAGGGCCATAGGTCGTGAGAGTGCCTCCTCTGGCGGAACACTAATATTAACAACCATGGATGGAGCGGATTTACCACGACCGGTGAACTCCGATTCGGTAAAAAATGCTATGCCTAGAAAAAGAGGATAAAAGCCCGCTAAGTCAAAAACCCTAAGGGGCGACTTAGGCAAAAATTAGGGCGTCCCGGTGGATTGAAAACTCAAAAGAGCAATCCAGGCAAAAATTAGGGACTTAAATAAAAATGATACCCGACAAGTCGAAAACCCTAAAGGGCGGCTTAGTCGAAAAAAATGGTATATCATCCCGGTGGACTAAGACTCTAAAAAGAGCGGTCCAGGCAAAAGTTAGGGATATTCAAAAGGTATATGACTGAAAACACTCAAGTCACCCCGTAACAGGAATTCAGAAGGGAGCGATCATTCCAGCCGTCATCGTCAGAAACGAAGTGTCGTGATCTTGGAGACTTAGGGATATTAGCTGGTGTTACATTTAATAGGGACATAAATAAATTTGTTTTCTTACTGCCATTTTACATCTTTTCTGGATTTACGGTAATATCTCCTTATGGGAATTACCCTCCTTACGTATTATTGCCCATTTTCGGGCTAATTCTCAATAAATTTGCTTTTCAAATAGATTTCCTTGCCTCCTAAATTATTCCGCTTGATTACAAGGTGTCGATTAATTGTGAAATAATGCATTGAAATATCGGGTATAAATAAATGCTTTGAAAAGGGAAAATGGATTTTACATCGGGTTTTGGAATCATCAAAGGGATCATATTCTTCCAAGGCAGGATATAGGGGCTATACACTGACAGGGGTATGCGTTACAATCTAGCCAACATAGGAGATTCTTTAATGGCATATTAAACAGGAATCAAGGGTATCATGGCTTACCACAATTATCAAAGTCTCAAGGGTCAGGGAGTCAGGACGTTATGGAAAGTATTATTTCAAACAAATCCATGCATTGCATATCATAAAAGAGGCGTTAGCCCAAATAATGCATCAGGCATAAGAGCACACATACTTTTGAACATGCATACATGGCATAAGGTTTATAACTACTCTCATGGATACCAGGGTTTAATCGGATATTTCACTACGGGTTTATTACTAGGGATCTTAGGATAATCAGCGTGGTACTTATCTGACTCTACTGTCAAAATTAGGGTCCTTCTTATATTTAATCGTCTCCTCTTCAAAAGAGGAAGACACATCAACATCCTCTTTCTGATTCGAAAACGATTAAATAGGGGCAGTTGTAGTACCCTAAATTTTGACCAGTGATTTTCACCTGTTTTTTTGGATTTTTGTTGCTATCAGAGGTATCAGTTAGATGTCATTGAGCTTCTGAGTTTGCTAGCAGTTTTTAGGTCCATCTGAGGATTGATTTGGTTAGTGGTTTTTATTTAAAGGGAGCTTGTTTAATTTTTAATAATCGGTTAGGAGTTATTTTATTTTATTAGAGAATTAGGAAGTTTGAGCCGTTTTAGTTTAATGGTATAATAATCAGGATTTTATTTTAGAATTAATTATTTTTTGGAAAATTGTTATTGATTTATTTTTGAAGGATTAAGTATATCAGAGGTTTATTTATCTTGCTATTTTTAAGGGTCATTAAAATTAATTGAATTTTATTTCAATAGGTTTAAGTTTTAGAGATTAAGTATATTATTTTAAATTAATTATTGATTAGGGATAATTTTTATTTTTGGGTTTGGATGATATTTGGATTTACTAATTAAAATAGACCGGTAGTTTATTTTATTCAGTATATTTTTGTTTTATTTTTATCATTATTTATTATTTATTTATATGGTTAATATTTATAATTAGTATTTATTTTACTTTTTATTTTTTATTTATTTTATTTTGGGGTCAAAATGGTTGACCACGAGTGGGGTCTTCTTCCCCAAGTGAGAAACCCTAATGCTACGCAGATATTGGAAAACAAATCGAAGCAAAATCAATCTCATTAATTTTTCAATCATAATACAATCAAACCCTATTTCCAATGTTTAACAAAATCAAGTCAAATATGTATATTACAATGAAATCAAAATTACATGGATCAAATCAATTTTTCTTAAAACAGAATCTAACCTATTAACTCTAAACCTAATTCCTAATTCTATAAAAACCTAAGAGGATTCAAAAATAGGACCCTAGGCGAAGGAACCCAGCAGCTGCACGGATCCTTGACTTCCATTGCGCACTTGCAAACAAAATGAAGAAGGAAATTAGAAGAGGAAATAAACAGAGGCAATAGGATAATTCACGACCAGTGTCACAGCAAGGAAAGGTAAGCCACTCGGCTTCGTTTTTATTGTGGTCGATTCTTAAATTGTGGATTGTTTTGTGTTTCTGGGTTTTGGTTCGGGTTAGGGTTCATAAAGAGGGTTAGGGTTCTTTGGGGTTATGGTTATGGTTTATCTGGGAGGCTTAGAGTTCGTATGGTTCACGAATATAACTTGGTTTGGGTTGAATATTAGGTTAGGGTTTTTAGGGTTCATCTCGAACCCTGAAGAACGGTTGAAGATCTGGGTTGAAAGGGGTTAGGGCTCATAAGGGTTGAAGATTTTGGTTGAATCCACACCGGAATTTGGGTTGGACGGAGGTTTGAAGGGTGGTGGATGGTGGCCGGAGGCTCACCGGAGCAAGGGAGTTTAGAGAGAGGCGAGAGAGGACTGAGAGATAGAGAGAGAGGGAGAGGGTTAGAGAGAGAAAGAAGGGATCAAAATGATCCGCTTCTGAAGGGGTTGGGGGTTATATACTTCCTAGTTAGCACCCACGATCCTCCCATGTGGTCGTGGCTTGGCCACAAGATTAGGAGACGTTAGACTAATTCTATGGCGCATGCCTACTGTGTCCTTCAGTGGATTGCAGATCTCATCCGTCCATTCTACATACCTTGACCAGTAATCGAAACCAAAGTCCAGGATTCTTGAGTGATGATCATCGTTTGATCGTGATCAAGGTGTACTGAGAGAGTCAACCGTTGACTCTCTCCACTATAGTTTGTTTTTCTTCTTTTTTTTTCTAACTAGGGTCTTTAGTAATTGGGCCTTGCGCCCTGATTACTATTAGCACCCCTCACCCCTTAAGCCCATTACTCTGCCTGAGGAAAATACCCCCTGGATATTATTTTAAATAATTAAATTAATTACTTAATTTAATTATTTAATTAGGATTTAAAAAGGATTTATAAAAATAGGTTTTTAGGATTATTATTATTAGGATAAACATAATTAAGTTTTTAGGGATTGTTTTGGGTTTTTTTTTTGTATAAATTTTTATATATTTAAGGAAATTGGGTTTTTTTTAAAGGAAGGATGGAATTTTTTGTAAATTATTTTTATTCATGGATTTTTACTTGGGGATAATATTCTGGGAATTTGGAGTTACTAAAATTGGGTTGATTGATTTGTTTCAAGGAAACTCGTATTTTTGTGTTTTATTTTAATTGGATTTAAATTTTTTTTTTTTTTTTGGGATAAAATATTAGATAAAATTTAATTAAAATTTTTTGGGATAATTATTTTGTAGATAAATTGAAAGAGGCATTTTATAATATTCATGGGGATAATAAAATTAGGTTTTTTTGTAACTTTGTTTTTTTGCTTAGGGATAATTTTGCAAATAAATTGATATGAAAACTTGGTTTTTTATATACTAAAAGATAGAATCTTAAGGGATGTTTAAAGGACTAAAACAAGAGATAGAGCTCTAATTTTCGAGAGCATAAATAAAGGAATAGGATTAGGTATATTCATTTGGATATTTCTAAGGGATGGGGGATTTTAGGATAAAACTCTCCATCCGAGAGTATAAACAAGGGATTTTAAGGGATAAAACTCTCCATCCGAGAGTATAAACAATGAATAAGGGATTTTTAAGGGATAGAACTCTCCATCCGAGAGTATAAACAATGGATAAGGGATTTTAAGGGATAGAACTCTCCATCCGAGAGTATAAACAATGGACAAGGATTTTGGGATAAAACTCTTCCTCCGAGAGTATAAATAAACGGATTGGGATTTAAGGGATAGAACTCCTTATCTAGGAGTATAAATAATAGATTAAGGGATAGAACTCCTTATCTAGGAGTATAAATAATAGATTAAGGGATAAAACTCCTTATCTAGGAGCATAAATAATAGATTTGGGGATAGAACTCTTTATCCAAGAGGATAAATAATGGATTAGGTTTGGGATTAGGATTAGGA
Source organism: Lathyrus tuberosus (assembly GCA_022829125.1). Classification (NCBI taxonomy): domain Eukaryota; kingdom Viridiplantae; phylum Streptophyta; class Magnoliopsida; order Fabales; family Fabaceae; genus Lathyrus; species Lathyrus tuberosus. Next base: position 13,501,231 of record JALAZF010000066.1, on the reverse strand, counting down.
GGTAGGAATAGGGGAGGTGAACTACAATTACTCTGATCCTTCAAAATTGAAGGTACGTAGGCATAGGATTGTAAACCCTAGCGAGTACAATAATAAAAAACTTAGGATTTTGTAAATAAATAAATTCAAACGACACATACCGTAGAACTTAAGGAGGATCCCATTGAGTAGAATGGAAGTGAGGGGTGCCTAATACCTTCCCCTCACTTAACCGACTCCCGAACCTTAGGAATCTCTACCCTTAGGATTAGGATTTTAGGTTTATCTTTTATTTTCCTTAAAAATATGATGGCGACTCGATATTTTTGTCGGCCGCGACAGTGAGAGTGAAGGCAATGGGGTTGTTACCAGTGACTGGAGTGACAGAGGCCATTGGCGTATTAGAAGCTGAGAAGTGGAAAGGATGAAGAGTTTGGAGAAACAAAGAAAGAAAGGTGAGAATTGCAAAAAGATAGAAATTTTTTCAGCGAATGCAAGGTGAAGAAGAAAGAAGGAGTGATAAAACTGGTATTTATACACGCCGAAAGTCAAACAGTCCCGGTAACAGGTGGCAATCGACAACGGCGTTATGGACTCTCCACTTCACTGTAGCGGGAAAGTTAGTGGGGGAAGTTGAAAAGCCCATCACCTAGGAAATAGCCAAAATCATAGCAATGATGAAAGGGTTTATGGGAATTTGCAGCGCTGGCAAAAGTTGTCCTCATGACGCGTGATGTCAGCAGACGTGACATAAAGGCGAAATTTGGTGGAATGTAAAACGCCTGTTTCTCGGTCGAAGGGAAATCTCAGTTGAAGCTGGACTTTTAAGGGGCAATTTGTTAGATGGAAAATTTCAACCAAAAATACAGGAGTATGGTCGACAGAGAATTGTGCAAAAAGGCATGCCGGAGCAACCTTGACAGCGGGCCCGTTGGAGAGGGCGTTGAACGAAATCGACTGAGAAGCACCTCAGTCGAAGTCAAAGGAATCCCAAGGGCTTCAGGCGAACGAACAAGCTTGGAGCAAATAAAAGCATGGGGAGTTACCAAGGTTGTGAACGAACTTGGGGGACACGTGGCAGCGTAGGGATTATGAAGCAGAAGGATTCACTTTTTTACCTATTTAAATAAGTGTCATTTTCAGTTTTAGAGGTCGCATTTTATTGCATTAGAAGAATACACTCTAATTACCAGTTGAAGATGGTTGGTTTATACGTAAGTGAATCGCACACTCAAAGATACAACAGAGTCACCAACAAACTTTATTTAGTCCCAAAGGACAGGGAAAATATCGATAAAACCCAAGGGGAAGAGAAACGGGAACGGGGGTCGGTTATGCGAAAGGAAGGTACTAGCACCTTACGCATTTGTCGTACTCGACGGGAACCATTTCGCTTGCTTCTAGGCTTGGATGGGTTATCTATCTAAAGGCTTCTAGCCAAAAGAAGAGAGGAGAGAGAGGAGGAAAAGAAAAGAAAGAAAGAAAGAAAGTGCTCGCGGAGGATTGGGGCCTTCGTGCCTACGTACCCTCATAGTGCAATGAGGAAATCAGAGTGCCGTAGTTCATGGAACCAGGGATAGAGAAGAATGGAAGAAGATGGAAGAGTGGAAGTGTGCTCGCCAAGATCATCGCGATCTCGTGCCTACGTATCATACATTCGAAAGAATGCAGAATCAGAGCTTCTGTAGTTCGGGGAACTAAGACGGAAAAAGGAAAAAAAAAGATGTGTCAAAACCAAGAGTGAACAAAGTAGAGACAAAATTCGTTGGGGATCTGAAGAAATGGTGTCAAAACCAAGAAAGGAGTGCAAAGCAAAAGATAGTAACTGAGCTAAGAATGAAGTGCAAGAATGCTCTCGAAACCAAGAAGATAAAAGGAGCAGAAAGAAGAGAAAAGACTCCACTGGGGAGGTAAGAGAACAAAGTGATAGTGCTGGGGATCAGAGGGTAAACGACCCTACTAGGAACAAACAAAGAGATGGTGTCAAAATCAAAAGAATAAGGAAACTCGGTGTGTTAACTGACTGGCAGTGGTTAACCGAAGAAAAAGATATTAAGACGTTATGGGGAGAAATATTTGGCGTCAACAGGCAGGCTGTGAAGAACCGAAAGGAGAGAGTAGTGAACCAAGAGAAGGTGTTTGACTCTGAGGGGATTTTGGTATATTAGCTGATAAATAGTGGTTAACCAAAGAAAAGGGTGGGAAACCAAGCAAAGGTTGTAACCCAAGAGTGGGAGTGTTTGAACCAAAAGGAGGTTGCTAACTGCCCCGAATTTGGTTTTAACAGAAAAACTGTGATTAACCAAAGAACAGATGTAGAACCAAGCGAAGGTTATGACCCACTGGGGATGTTGGTACTGACTGAACAAACAGTACTTGACCAACAGAAAGGTATTGAACCAAAAGAGGTTGCCAACCGTGGAGAATTCGGTGTTAACAGAATAAACTGTGATTAACCGCAAAGAAAACGAGTGATTAACCAAGAGAAGGTGATTAACTCGAAAAGGGCTCAGTATTTTAATAGGCAGGTTGTGGTTAACTGAAGAAAAGGGTGATTAACTAAGGAAAGGTGATTAACCCAAAAGGAAACTCAGTATATTAACAGGTAGACTATGGTTAATTGAGGAAAAAGGTGATTAACCAAGGAAAGGTGATTAACCCAAAAGGAAACTAAGTATATTAACAGGTATACTGTGGTCAACTGAGAAGAAAAGTAAATTGGTGTTTTAACTGACAGGCAGTGGTTAACCAAATCAAAGGGATAAGAACCAAGATAAGGTTGCGAACTCCGCAAGGGTTTCGATGTTTAACAGGAAAACTGTGTTTCACCGAAGAAAAGGAATTGAGGCTCTTCTGTGGAATCAAAAGACGATGATTGACCAGAGAAGAAGGATACCGAGGCAAGAATCGGATGTTAAACCAAGAATAATGATAACCAAGAGAAAGGTGATTAATCAAAAGAGAGATTGAGAGGAGCACAAGTGATTAAGGATCGACTCGACTGAGGAAGGAGAAACACTATAGCTTGTGGATAGAGGTGACTATTCTCGAAAGAGAGGGCCAGTCGCCCTTACCCAAGAAATATCCAGAATGAGGGTAGGACAACTGCATCCTCATTCCTTCTCTTGCAGTCAAAGTATAGTGCGGAAATTGAAACGGACAGCGCAACAACAACAATTTGTACAGTGCTCCAGTGCATCGCGCGAAACTCTAACTCTGCGGGGGAAGAAAGAAAGAAAGCTCTGAAGGAAGCCTAAAGAGGAGCGCCAAAGGGAGGATCAATAATCGAAACGAAGTTTCGATTAATTAATCAAAAGGGAGGAGTATGCTAATAATTTTCCAAAATGAATTGAAAAATTATTAAAGCAAAAGGGTGCATTATTGATTATACAAGATTTATCTTATTCTTTGAAGAACAAACTTAATTCAAACATAAATGGAAACTCCAAAACAGTACCAAATGATAATCCAAAATGCAACACAAATCATGTCATTATGTGATCAAAGAAAGTGCAAGAATGATCATGTTCATACAATGCCAAAAATGTGAACAATTGCATAATCGAAATCAAGCATCAAAAATTCATGAGCAAGCTTTAAACAGAAGTTAAATGACACCTAAAACATCCATAAAAATCAAGCATATCAATCCATGGAAGTTAAAGGAAGAAAGCATGGCAAACACACTTGAAAAAGCATGAAAATGGCAATCTAGAGCAGTGTTAATCGATTAACACTTTTTGCACTGCAAAGTGTTAATCGATTAACACTTGAAAATCAGCAAATTTACACTAGTTAATCGATTAACACTTTTGCACTGCAAAGTGTTAATCGATTAACACTGAAGCAGGGGCAGAAAAATAGTTTTCAAAAATGCTTTTGGCCACTTATTGATTGTGCAATCACTCCTATGCTAGGGCAAACAATTATGCACGAAAAATCAAGTTTAACAACAGCAAATAATCGGTAATGGAATCAATTAAATCATCAAGATCATGGATCAAGTAATGGTATAATCAATTCACACACATAAAAGCATCGAAACTACATCGTGAATGATGCAAAAACGTTCGAAACCGTAAAATGAATGAGAGCTACCAACCTACAAGCCGGAGGATTGGCTTGGTGATTGTTGCAGATGAATCTTGAGGAAGATAATCAAAGAAAACTAGAGGAATCTTTAATTATAGCCGAAACGTATCGAAACCGAGCAAATTGTAGCGAAACTCCGAAATACGAATTCAAACCGTTGAATCTTGAAGCAAACACTTGAGATGAATCCAAAAGCCAATAGAACTCCAGAAATCCAAGTATAATTGCAAGATGATGAAGGTTAAGCTCAAGAAATAATCACTTCCAATGTAGAAGTGATTAATCTTCAATGGTGAAGATCTATGGTGAGGTTTGGGAAGAAAATGTAGATGAAGATGAAGAAGTTATAGAGAAATTTAGAGAGAATGTGAGAGAATTAAGAGTGAAGTATGAGAAATTTGTGTGAAAATGGTTGATCCTTTGAAAAATGATTGAAGGTTTGTTTATATAGACTTTTGGTTTGGAGTGTGAGAGGTTTGACATTAGGCTAGGAGCTAGCTTTGGGTGGTTTGGAATTAGGCTAGGAGTTAGTTACACTTGACTCACCGAGTCAAGCGGTTAACTCGGTTAGTTAGGAAGTTAACTCGGTAGCAATCCCAATGTAAGCTTCAAATCAAAGGTTGGCATGCTTGGAAATCAAGGAACATGGCGCACTTAATTTAAAGTGAAACATGGGAATAAATGTAAGTGGAGTGGCTTGAATAGTCTTGAAATGTCTAGAGATGTCTAGAATGTTCCACATGCTGCTAGAAACAAGTAGAATCCCAAAATGAGGAGAAAAAGTTGTTGTCATGAAAAAGCAGCAGATTCTGCCCATTTTTCCTATGTTAATCGATTAACACATTTGCACTGCAAATGGTTAATCGATTAACCAGGCCAAAAAATGCCCAGTTTGCTTGAAAAATGGTGTTGTGGCCACGGTTCTGATTTTCAACCTCTTGCTTTGATGAATAACCATGGAAACCCTTATTTTGTGCTTGTTTTGATGATGTGATGACCTTGTGAGGATGCGATTAGTCGAGATTGGAAAACCTGAATATTCCTGCAACAAAACCACAGAGAAAAAGTGTGAATGCATATGCCAACGATGCGAATGCACATGCTTATGCAAAATGCAAGAAAGGGGGTCAAATTTCGGGTTACGGAAGCTGCCCCTATTTGATCCTCTTGGACCTGAATGTTCGAATTGCGCCAGCTTTTCGATGATTCGAGGTAGAAGGGGATTAAATAAAAGAGTAACTCGAAAATTTGGCCGACAGCGACAAAAGAAGAGGTGCAAGTGTAGAGAGTTGAGTAGGTGAGAAGTTGGCTGAATATCTGTTGGGGAGATGAATCAGGCCAAAAGGAAGGGAGTATGCTTGATGCATATGCCATGTATGTGTTCTACATGATGCCTGATATCATGCAATGCAAAGGTGCATGTCGATGTATTGCGCGGTGGGTTAGGCAGAGATTGTAGCAAAACGAACTCGACATCCTCGGTTGGGGAGAGAACCCACAGACGAAGACGGAATCTGTCGGGGAAAGGCCTCTGATTGGTAACAACCCTGCTGGGGAAGAAATCGAGAAGTCTCAACCTTCTAGATTATCACCACTTCCATTGATGAGGATAAGAGAATCAGGTCAATCTTTTCATCACGACTGGCTCTGCCAGGGGAATGAACCCAGAAAACTACCACTGACTCTGCTGCAGGGAATTACCAAGGTCCGGAGGATCTTCTCTGCTTGGGGAAGACGGGGAACCAAGTCGTACCATTGCTGGTGCGTAACAGTTTCGACATGCTGAGAATGATGCATGACCCGTGCTGGGGAAGAGAACAAACGTGTCGTTTCTCGGGGTACCTCATGACAACTTTACTGGGGACCTTATGGATCTGTCGGGTAAATAGAAAATAATCAACCTTTCCACAGAACCATAATGGCGATTGCTGTGGAAATGATGGCTCCGTTGAGGAAACAACAAACTTTTTCAAAGAACCATCACGGTGTGAGTCGGGAATTAGGCTTGCCAATGGATATTACCGATTATCCTGCATGATTTACTAGTAAAATATGCAATGCATAATGCTTTCTCTATTGATTTAGCTTTTTATTATTCTCAACCCTTTATAGTATTATGTGATCACAAATAATCGTTTATTTTGCAAACAAAATACTAGAAAGAAAACAATTGAGAAATTGAATGATGCATTTTTATTGAGATGTGAAACATGTACATAAGATGTGTACAAGGATGCAAAAATCCTTGATGAGGAAATCTGCAGTAAAATTGAAAAACAAACCTAAATGGAAAAGGGAAATCATGCTTTGCATTGATTGCAACATTGTCTACCATCCACTGTAAGTCTAGGTTCCAACGCCTTGCACCAGTTGATGATGATTTGACTGCTCTGTTACCGTCTGAGGTCCAGCTATGACGAAGAGAGGCTCAAGTGTTCACAGTCAAATGCCTTTATCCCTAATTTTTGCCTGGACATTTTTCTATATTTTTTTTCGTCCACCGGGATACCCATTTTTTCCTAAGTCGCCCTTTCGGGTTTTCAACTTAGCGAAGTGTTATTGCTTTTTTGCATTGTCCCTAATTTTTACATGGACATTTCTTTTTTTGGTCCATCGGGACGCCCATTTTTGCCTAGATTGTCCTTGCGGATATCAATCTAGCAGGCTCTTAATCCATTTTTAGTAAGGCATAATATTTTTTTGACTGTATCGGAGTTCACGGGCGATGGCAACTCCTCCCCATCCATGGTGGTGAGGATCAGGGCTCCGCCTGAGAAGGCCTTCTTGACAACAAAAGGTCCTTCAAAATTAGGAGTCCACTTGCCGCGTGGATCCGAGTGAACAGGTGAATACCTCTTAATTACGAGTTCGCCTTCAAGGAACGCTCGAGGGAGAACTTTCTTGTCAAAAGCTCGCTTGAGGCGTCTCTGATACAATTGACCATGACAAACGGTTGTAAGGCGCTTTTCTTCGATGAGATTCAACTGGTCATATCTGGATTGGACACATTCAGCTTCATCAAGTTCTACTTCCATGATGACTCTGAGCGAAGGAATCTTAGCTTCAATGGGTAGAACAACCTCCATACCATATACCAGCGAATACGGAGTTGCCCCAGTAGAAGTGCGAACTGAAGTTCTGTAGCCATGTAGTTCAAAAGGAAGCATTTCGTGCCAATCCTTGTAAGTCTTGACCATTTTTTGGACAATCCTCTTTATGTTTTTGTTTGCTGCTTCGACGGCACCGTTCATCTTGGGTCGATATGATGAAGAGTTGTGGTGCTCGATCTTGAATTCTTGACACAACTCTTTCATCATCTTGTTGTTAAGGTTGCTTGCATTGTCAGTGACAATGCTGCTAGGACTGCCATAGCGACATATTATATCTTTCTTGATAAATCTGGCAACCACTTGGCGTGTCACGTTTACGTAAGAAGTTGCTTCAACCCACTTGGTAAAGCAGTCGATAGCAACTAGAATGAATCGATAACTGTTGGAAGCCTTCGGCTCGATCATTCCAATCATATCTATACCCCACATGGAGAATGGCCAAGGTGAAGTCAAAACATTCAATGGAGTTGGAGGCACATGAATCTTGTCTCTGTAGATTTGGCACTTGTGACATCTCTTGGGAAAGTTGTAACAATCTACCTCGATTGTTGTCCAATAATACCCAGCTCGAAGGATCTTCTTGGCCATGGCAGGACCTTTAGCATGTACACCCTCGCAACCTTCATGTATGAACCTTATGATTGTGTTTGCTTCGTATCTATCCACGCATCTGAGAAACATGAAATCATAATTTTTCTTGTATAGTACACCACCACTTAAGAAGAATTTAGCGCAGAGCCGTCTAAGAGCTTTCTTGTCAGTGATAGTAATACCCTCGGGATATTCCTATTTTTCTAGATACTTCTTAATGTCGTAGAACCAAGGCTTGTCATCAGACTCATCCTCAATTTCTAAACAGTGTGCTGGTTCGTTCAAATGATCAATGCGGATAGAAGGAGCTTCATTTTTCCACTTGACTTTGAACATGGATGCTAAAGTAGCAAGTGCATCAGCTAGTTGATTTTCCTCTCTAGGGATATAATGAAAAGATATCTCATCAAAGTAAGGAATCAACTTCGCAATGTCTTTTTGGTACGGAACCAGCTTGGAATCCCGAGTCACAAAGTTCCCTCTGACTTGGCCAATAACCAAAGCAGAATCTCCATAGACCTCAAGAATCTTGATTCTCATGTCAATTGCCACTTCAATACCGTAGATACATGCTTCGTATTCAGCCATCTTATTGGTACATGCAAAGCATAATTTGGCAGTGAAGGGAATGTGAAAACTTGTTGGAGAGATGAGGATAGCACCAATTCCACGACCTTTGGCATTGGAGGCACCATCGAACACGAGCGTCCATCACGCCCCTGGTTCGGGTCCTATGTCAGGGTCTGGAGTCTCGTAATCTCTGATAAACAGAACATCCTCATTGGGAAAGTCAAACTTCATTTGTTGATAACCCTCTATAGGTTGATGAGCAAGGTAATCATACAAGACGCTCCCTTTTATTTCTTTCTAGGTAACATGTTGGATATCATACTCAGTTAACAGCATCTGCCACCGAGCAATCCTTCCAGAGACAGTAGGCTTTTCAAATATGTACTTTATCAAATCCATTTTGGATATCAATAAAGTAGTGTGGAAAATCATGTATTGTCTTAGGCGTCGAGCAGCCCAGACCAGAGCACAACAAGTTTTCTCTAAGAGTGAGTATCTGGTCTCACAATCAGTGAACTTCTTCCTCAGATAGTAAATTGCATGTTCTTTTCTGCCAGTGTCGTCATGTTGACCTAATACACATCCCATTGATTCATCGAGAACAGTGAGATACATGATTAAAGGCTTACCAGGAACCGGCGGTACTAAGATCAGTGGTTCTCGCAAGTATTGTTTTATTTTGTCAAATGCTTCTTGACAATCATTGTTCCATTCAACCGATTGATTTTTTCTCAGTAATTTGAACATCGGTTCACAGATAGCCGTCAAGTGAGAAATGAACCTTGAAATGTAATTAAGTCTGCCCAAAATGCCACAGACTTCTTTTTCTGTTTTGGGAGGTGGCATGTTCTCAATTGCTCGAACCTTGTCGGGATCAACTTTAATGCACTTATGACTCACAATAAAACCCAACAGTTAACCAGATCGAACTCTGAAGGTACACTTCGCAGGATTCAACTGCAGTCTAAACTTCCATAGTCTGTCAAACAGTTTCTTCAGGTGAAGCAAGTGATCATCTTCAGTTTTGGACTTGGCAATCATATCGTCCACGTAAACCTCAATCTCTTTATGGATCATATCATGAAAGAGGGTTCTCAGGGCACGTTGGTATGTTGCCCCTGCATTCTTCAAACCGAATGGCATGAATTTGTAGCAATATGTACCCCATGGCGTGATGAAGGTAGTCTTTTCCATATCAGCTGGGGCTATTTTGATCTGATTATATCCTAAGAAACTGTCCATAAATGAAAAGACAGAGAACTGTGACGTGTTATCTACCAAGACATCAATATGAGGCAAAGGAAAATCTTTCGGGCTTGCCTTGTTGAGATCTCGATAATCCACACACATCCTGACTTTCCCATCCTTCTTTGGAACCGGGACGATGTTGGCAATCCATTCAGGATACTCGGAAGTGGCGAGGAACCCATCGTCAAGTTGTTTCTTTACCTCTTCTCTGATTTTTAGTGCCATGTCGGGTCTAGTCTTCCTGAGCTTCTGCTTGACATGAGGACATCCGGGCTTGAGTGGTAAGTGATGTTCAACGATGTTGGTATCCAACCCAGTCATATCTTGATAAGACCAGGCGAAGATATCAACATACTCTTTCAATAACTTGACCAACTCGGAATGTACATGCTTAGCGAGGGAGGCGCCAACCTTGACTTCTCTTCTGACCTCATCAGTACCAAGATTGACAACTTCCACTGGCTCTTTGTGCGGCTGAATCTCTTTATGCTCGTGCTCCAGGAGCCTTGCTAGCTCATCCAGTAATTCACAATCTTCCTCAGCATCTTCTTCGGCTTGGTTGATTGGAATCCCAAAATTACAATGGATGTTTGCCATGTTGTTATCAATGCACTTATTTGTTCTGCATGTTTATGAATATGTTTAGAATGAGCTATTTTAAAAAGGAGAAAAATAAAAGAAACTTTTGCCATTTGTTTGTGAAAAATAAAGAAAGAAAATAGAGCATGATTTTGAATGCAAAAAAACTTTTTTTTATTGATCACATAATATTGCAAAAGCGGGAGGCCCTTTACAAGCTATCCACTCGTCTCGGGTGAGGACGAGGGAATAAGAAAGAAAAATACATTACATGTTTGTTGGAAAAACCATAGGAATCACGACAGATGTCCACTTGTTAAGCTTGAAACCTGGCAGGCACTTGCGCATAAAGCTCAAAATCTAGTTGCTTGGACCAACATCATCAATAGCTGCCACGATGTCACCATTTTGAAAACCCGCGCTATTGAACTTGATCAAGTTGCACTGCTTTTGACCATGTGAACTAGATTGTCGACCAGGACGGTAACCCAATCCAAATCGATCATGCTTTTCAACCACATCAATCACCTACCCCCAGCATGACAAGGCACCTTTCTCGATGGTCTCTTTAGAATTCTTGGCGAATGCTAAGGTCATTTGTGGTGATTTACTTTGACTAGTCGAAGCAGAGCTGACATCTTCGAACTCGAGACACTACAATGGCACCTCAGCTATGCCTTTCCTCAGTCTCGTCGTATCAGAAAGAAGATAACTCGCTTACAATCAGATCTTCTTCACCACAGACGATGACCAGCTGATCGTCGAACATGAATTTCAATTTTTGGTGTAAAGTAGACGTGACTGCCCCTGCTGCGTGAACCCATAGGCGACCCAATAGGCAACTGTACGCGCTATTGATATCCATCACTTTTAAAGTAATGGTGAACAAATGTGGTCCCACCCTGATGGGTAAATCCACTTCTCCAATAACTTGCCTTCGAGAACCGTCAAAGGCTCTGACTACCAAAGCGCTTGGCCTCATCTCGCTCCCTTCTACCAGTAACTGACTCAATGTGCCCTTGGGCATCACATTGAGGGAAGAACCTATCATACCCCAAATTTTGACCACTAAGATTTCCCATCATTGTATAAATCATCATCATAATATGGGTGTATCATTATGCCTCATTAGTTTCCCCAAAGATGGGTGAGCATCCACTACAATCAAAATTAGGGATTCAAGCCCTCTTAGAGCTCTTAGACAGAGGATCAATCAAGAAATGACATGATCTTCAACTTGTCTAAACCTCTCAAACATCCACAATGGATCAAGAGGACCCCCACAGCAAGAATCAAGCACAAGGTTGCAGCATTCTGAGTGGATCAAGCCTCAAAATCAACAGTGTCACCAAATTAGGGTTTTGGTCGACCAGGGCCTCCAGATGGAAATTTTCCTCTGGGCATGAGCCAATGCTTCAAAGCATAACCTAAGATGCTCCAAGGGACATCATGAACCCAACCATCAAGTCAATTTAGCCTCAGGGGATGCATTCATCAAAAATCAAGAATTAGGGTTTCTTGACCTAATTCACCCCTAAGTTGACTTTTAGGACAAAACATGAGCCAAGACCTCAAGAGAGGATTTGAGGGTCTCTAATAAACCACATTGATCCATTTGCAACAATGTGTAACGCGGTTTTTGTGGTTTCGAATCACTATTGCTTTGGTACTACAGTTCCATTCATTTTTTTATCCTATTGAAGCTGATGAAGGAAGGGAAATAGATGTCTCCAACTAACCCTACTTACAAACTGAGGTTAAACAGTCAAAACTGTTGGTTTACAGATGAGGCTTTAGTTCGTGGGCCTCTCTCTGCTTATTTTGTTCAGAACGAAATACTGGGATTGTTCATGGGGAATTTGTTGGGATCCTGCGCCAGATTGGATGGAGGTAGGTGATTTTGGGGTTTTTTTATTAGTGTGCTCGCTAAGATTCTTTTTTCAATCTTATGCCTATGTATTCTCGGGATAGGGAAATCAGAGCGATCGTAGTTCCTCCTATTCTATGGGAGGAAATGATGTTTTGGTGTCTTGTTCAAAGCCCAAGACATGAAGTTAAAGGTGGTTTGTATCTTGTTCAAAGCCCAAGATGTGAAGCTGAAGGGTCTATTTGTATCTTGTTCGAAGCCCAAGATGTGAAGCTAAAAGGGTGTTGACCTTAGAGAGAATTTGTCATCTCTAAAGGGGAATATTTGGCCTGTTTGGCACGACTGTTGGGTGCCTGATTATAAAGGAGAATTACTTTAATTGGGAAATGCAAATCCAGCAATGCCATAATTTCCTTTATAGGGGATTTTCAACCTGAAGGAGAAGACTTTAACTCAGTTTAGAGCAACACCATCTTTCCTTAGGAATTTCTCATGCTAAAAGAGGGACAGTGGCGTGGATGTAAATAATCCAGAGGCTTGCCGCTTACAAGAATTAGACGAGGGAAAAGGAGTTGTTGATGTTTGTATGCTGAGACCAAAGCATGATTTGATGCTAAAAGGTTGATTGAATCAAACGGGGATTTCTTTATACAAAGCCTAAGAGGAGGATATTGACCCAACAAGAGGATGCTTTTATATGTCTCGTACGAAGCCCGAGATAGAGGCTAAAAGGGTTGACTCAACAAGAGAGTGTTTTTATATGTGTCTTGTACGAAGCCCAAGACGGAGGCTAAAAGGGTTTGACTCAACAAGAGAGTCTTTTATACTCACCAAGAGAGTGATTTGTATCTCGTACGAAGCCCGAGATGGAGGCTAAAAGAGGATTGACTCAACAAGAGAGTCATTTATACTCAACAAGAGAGTGTTTTTGTATCTCGTACGAAGCCCGAGATGGAGGCTAATAATGTTTGACTCAACAAGAGAGTCTTTTATACTCAACAAGAGAGTGATTTTGTATCTCGTACGAAGCCCGAGATGGAGGCTGCAAAGGTTAACTCTGCTGGGGAGAATCATTGTACAAAGCCCAAGAGGAGGCTAGGATTACTGTTTCAGTTGAGTGACAGGTCCAGTATATTGGTTAAAAGAGAAAATCAGTTCTTATATGGGTAATGTTGTACTCATGGATTTGATCTGAGGACCGAGATTATTTCCTGTTCTTTAAGGAAACGGAGAATCCGAAGGGTATTGAGACTGCCCAAGTCTACGGGTGTTTTTTTCCTATTTTTGAAAGGAACTTGAGAATGTCTTCGAGACTCAAGGAGGTTAGATTGTCCAAGTCTATAGTTTTATCTTTTGTACTATGCTTAAGAGAAATCCAGAGACAGTATGTTTGCCGTAGGAAGATCTAGACTCTTTGAAAGACTGTTCTATTAAGATGACTAATTTCTGTTCCTATACCTTTAAGAGGTCGTCGGGACAATTTGTACGAAGCCCAAGAGGAGGCGAGAAAAACTTTTAAGAAGCCGAAGGGACAATTTATACGAAGCCCAAGAGGAGGCTATCTTCCCGGAGGAAGAATCATTATACGAAGCCTAAGAGGAGGCTGTGAAAACTTCTAAGAAGCCGACAGGTCCTTGTACAATGCCCAAGAGGAGGCGGGGATGCTTTTAGGAAGCCTGTGGGTCCTTGCACTAAGCCCAAGAGGAGGCTGATGAACAGTTCCTGAAGGGGTTTCACTTGGAACATTGGCCTTCTGTATATGAACTGTTTAAGGGGGAGATTTCTTAGATCTAGTTATCTAAAATTGTTGTAAAAGAAAATTCTCATGGTTTAGGTTATGTTGAAATATCCGGGAGAACGTCGGATGTAAGGAGACGAGGTTTTGTCTAGTTCTAGACGTAGTTACTGGGGAAACTCTAAATATCTATACTAGTATTACACAGTCGATATGACTTTATAAAAGAAGACTTACAGTGAAACAACCCCGCAATACAGTTATATACATATGAAAGCGGTAAATGAAAGCGGATAAAAACTTACTCGGTTGTAGAGCTTCCATGTTGTTTGGTTAGTTATTCAACAAAGAAATTGAAAATAATAGTATGTTACAAAATCAAAGGAGAAAGTGCTTTTGAAAGGAAAATTGGGGCTTACAGCTCAAGGAGAGGCCCAGGGTTTAATCAGTGATCGCACTGTCGTTTTGTACAGGGACTTATACAAGTGACTGAGGCCCAAGAAAGATTTTATGTACAAGGGGATGGGTCTTACACTCTCTCAAGAGGCCCAAAATGATTGAAAGTGAACAAAGTTGGGTCTTATAGCTCAAGGAGAAGCCCAGGGTTTATTTTGAAAAGGGCGACGATCGCGCCGAGGTTTTGAAAACACCGTGGGTCTTATACAGTGACGGAGGCCCAAAAGTTTTTGGTTTCAAAAGGGGATTGGGTCTTACACCCTATTAGAGGCCCACAATAGTTTTTAATGGGTCTTATAGCTCGAGGAGAGGCCCAGATGGTTTGTTTTAAACGGGCGATGATCGTGCCGAACTTTTGAAATACAACGGGACTTATACAACATTTGAGGCCCAAAATAGGTTTGCATTTACAAAGGATTGGGTCTTACACTCTATTAGATGCCTAAAATTGTTTTTAAAAGGTTTGATGAGGGTTGAATTAATCAAAACCCTAATTTGTTTCCAAAATGTATTTTAATTGAATAAAAAATTCAATTAAAATGATCAAAATTGTTTAACATGTGGAAAACAAATTGTGATCATGGAATAATGTTTCAAAAATCATGTTTTGACCTACAAAATGATTAGAAATCATTAAAATTTGCAAAATCAAGAAGGAAAAAATATTTTAAATGTCAAAAACAATTAAAAAATTAATTCTTGGCAAAAATATCAATTATATGAAATAAATAATATTTTGGGGTTTTTTGGTAAAATAAAATATTTTAACATTTTTGTGAATTATTAAAAAAAGAATCAACTCAAAATCATTAAAACTCAGAGAGAAATTAATTTTTGAATCAATTAAATAAAATCACAAAATTCAAATATTCAAATATTTGAAAAAGGGCGCCAAGAACATGGCAAGAACACGCGCCCTTCCTCTGTTTCTGCAGATTTGCATTTTCTATCCAATCTCACTGAATACTTGATTATATCATGCAATCTACATATCAATCTACTCGTTTCAACCTCACGATCATGTATATGGTCTTTAATTTCATTTATTTTAAGCATGGAATAAGAAATCAAAGAGAAACCTTAAGAACCCTAAATTCTGCATGAAGGTTCAGAAATTCCATACACGATTCATATAAAGCAATTGATTGAGGGTAAACACTCTATGCATGATTATGAACATATGGCCAAATTATTGTCCAGCAAAAAATGCATGAATCATAGAGTTAGAAGAGCTCATGCTCACCTCTTGCAGCTGGTGATTGTGTTTTGGGTTAGAGGTGTTACAGCTAGGTTCCAATGATTTGGATAGTTTCCCTAGGTGCCATGGAGTGTGTCTGGATGCTTGGAATGGATTGAAATGATCTGGAACTTGAGATGGCACCCCAACTGCAAATCTGTCAAAAGCTTGAGCAATTGGCTAGTGATTTTGTGATTTTGGTGTTCCAGATGTTATGTGAGTGTTTGGATCACTTCTATATGATGTTTATGAGGTGTGTATGTGATTGGTTTGGTTGGAATTTCTCTCAAACTCAAAACCCGATAGTGACTTGCTTTGGAAGGCAAATTTGGAAGTGAGAAGGTGATTTTGAGGAAAGCATCTGTTTGATGGCTTTGGTGTACTCAAACTGAGCACAAATGAGCTCTATTTATAGTAGAGCAAGTTTGTTTTGGGATCAATAGTGAAAGGCAACTGCAACTGAGGTTTGGCCAATGTTGATCAATAGGAATCCAAGTCTCCTCTAGCCAATGACTAGAGGTTAGGGCACAGAGCTGTGGTTCCCTAGTTGTTGGATCATTCTTGACTGAATTCAGTTGCAAATGTGTCAGTCCATGCCACCTTGGTGCATCCATTAAATGCTCCAATCCAAAATTGGAGTCTTGTCCCTCTTTTAGGCATTTCTAGGTTTGGCATGCTACTTCTTGTTCCAAAGACTTTGGAGGCTTGGATCAGTGTTTGTTCCCTTTAGTTTTGATCCTCAGATGTGTCCAAAGTGATGACAAGGCTTG
Source organism: Lathyrus tuberosus (assembly GCA_022829125.1). Classification (NCBI taxonomy): domain Eukaryota; kingdom Viridiplantae; phylum Streptophyta; class Magnoliopsida; order Fabales; family Fabaceae; genus Lathyrus; species Lathyrus tuberosus. Next base: position 13,484,997 of record JALAZF010000066.1, on the reverse strand, counting down.
GATTTATCTTATTTTTCCAAATCAAGCAAAAGTGCAAAATTCTGCCCAGCCTTGGCAGTTTTCAGCAAGGCGTATTGCCATTGTCGTATCTCATGGCTCAAGTGGAATTTGATGGAGTTCTTGGCCATTTTGGAAAGCCCTCATATGATACAATAATTGTTTGATCATAATTGGTTTTGATAATTTTTGGATCCAAGTGAAAAATGCCCCTACATTTGGAAAAAAGTGAAGGCAGATTCTGACTTAGTGAAAATTTCACTAAGTGTTGGAAAAAAGTGACATTTTCACTTTTTGTGATTTTGATCATTCCATAATTTGAAATCCATGGGGAATTGGAATGAGTGGTAGTTGAAGCTTTTGTAGAGGGTAATGAGAGCTACAAATCCAGCTTTGGATGGGAAAAAATGGCCTTGTGGTTTAGGAGTTATGATCCTCCAAAGTTGGTACCCTAGCCACTTTGTTCCATAACTTGAAAAATTTCTAAGTTTTTATGGTTACCCCTTTTACAAGTTATCCCATTTTTCTTGATTTTTCTTGATGAATGATGATTCCAATCATACATTAACATCATTTTAGGGTCAACGAACCATTATTGTGAAAAATCTCAAAAAAGTCAAAGTTTGACTTTTGTGCACAATTGACTTTTTATCAGATGAATTCCAAACTGTGCGATCCTCTATGAAATCAAGTCCTTGACCTAAATCAAACTTAATGGATTGATTTCATAGGTGTTATAGGGTATATTGAATCATGTCTTAGGGTTTGGGAGCATGTCCTGGTCAAAAGTCAAAGATATAGTTGACTTTTTCCGCGAAACCCTAACTGTGGTTCTGATGAAATTGAAACTTGTTGCTCAAGCTTCTTGGATCAATGTGATATATTTGAGACCCTCAAATTCCCTCTTGAGGTCTTGGCTCATGTTTTGTCCCAAAAGACAACTTAGGGGTGAATTAGGTCAAGAAACTCTAATTCCTGATTTTTTTGATGAATGCATCCCCTGAGGCTAAATTGACTTGATGATTGGGTTCATGAAATCCCTTGGAGAATCATAGGTTATGCTTTGAAGCATTGGCTCATGCCCAGAGGAAAATTTCCATCTGGAGGCCCTGGTCGATCAAACCCTAATTTGGTGACACTGGCGATCTTAAGGCTTGATCCACCTAGAAGGGAGAAGCCTTGTGCTTAATCCTTGAAGTGAGAGTCCTCTTGATCCTTTGTGGATGTTTGAGAGGCTAGACAAGTTGAAGATCATGTCATTTCTTGATTGATCCTTTGTCTAAGAGCTCTGAGAGGGCTTGAAACCCTAAGTTTGATTGTAGTGGATGCTCACCCATCTTTGGGGAGACTAATGGTTCATCCATATTGTGATGATGATTTGCATAATGATGGGAAATCTTAGTGGTCAAAATTTGGGGTATGACACAATGGATTGATCCAAGAAGCTTGATTCCCAAGTTTCAATTTCATCAGAACCACAATTAGGGTTTTGCGGGAAAAAGTCAACTGTATCTTTGACTTTTGACCCAGGCATACTCCCAAACTTTGGGACATGATTCAATACACCCTATAACACCTATTAAATCAATCCATTAAGTTTGATTTAGGTCAAGGACTTGATTTCATAGAGGATCGCACCGTTTTGAATTCATTTGATAAAAAGTCAACTGTGCACAAAAGTCAACTTTGACTTTTTGAGATTTTTCACAATTATGGTTCTTTGACCCTAAAATGATGTTAATGTGTGGTTGGAATCATCATTCATCAAGAAAAATCAAGAAAAGTGGGATAACTTGTAAAAGGGGTAACCATAAAAACTTAGAAATGTTTCAAGTTATGGAACAAAGTGGCTAGGGTACCAACTTTGGAGGATCATAACTCCTAAAACACAAGGCCATTTTTCCCCATCCAAAGCATGATTTGTAGCTCTCATGGCCCTCTACAAAAGCTTCAAACACAACTCATTCCAATTCCTCATGAATTTTAAGTTATGGAATGATCAAAATCACAAAAAGTGAAAATGTCACTTTTTTCCAACACTTAGTGAAAGTTTCACTAAGTCAGAATCTGCCTTCACTTTTTTCCAAATGTAGGGGCATTTTTCACTTGGATCCAAAAAGTTTCAAAACCAACTATGATCAAACAATTGTTGTATGATATGAGGGTTTTCCAAAATGGCCAAGAACCCCATCAAATTCCACTTGAGCCATGAGATATGACAATGGCAATATGCCTTGCTGAAAACTGTCAAAGTAAGGAAGATTTGTGCATTTTGCTCGATTTACCAAATTTGTGCAAATGACAAACACACTTATCCGTCTGAACACCTCAGGGGGAGACCAAGGAGGGACAAACACTGATCTATAAACCTCACAAGTCTTTGGAACCAAAAGTAGCATGCCAAACCTAGAAATCCCTAAAAGAGGGACAAGACTCCAATTTTGTTTTGGAGCATTCATTGGATGCACCAAGGTGGCATGGACAGAGCCATTTCCAACTGAATTCGGTCAAGACATATCCAAGACCAAGGGAACCAGCAGCCTGTGCCCTAACCTCTAGTTAATGGCTAGAGGAGACTTGGATTCTCATTGATCAACATTGGCCAAACCTATGCAGCAGTTGCCATTCACTATTCCTTGCAAAACAAACTTGCTCTACTATAAATAGAGCTCATTTGTGATCAGTTTGAGTACACCAAAGCCATCAAACAGATACTTTCCTCAAAGTCAAACATCAAAGTTAAAGTATGTCATTAGGGCTTTCCAAAATGTATAAGAACTCCCATTAATTCAACTTGAGCAAGGAGTTATGCACCTCACAACAGGCCTTGCTCGAGCTGATTTTTTAGGACAGATTTTGTGCATTTTTCTTGTGCCACCCAATTTTCAAGCTTTGTCACCATGCAAGACAAACATCAAAGATGCAATTCACTTCAACTCAAAATATCATACTGAATTAAAAGATACAAGTGATTAAAGTTTGGAATTATTAATGTTCAAAGTTGTCTGATGTTCCAACATTGCATAGGACATCACTAATATTTTTCCAGCAAGAATGTCCCAACTTCAAGGTTGTTTTTTTCCATGATCCAAGTTGAACCAGGTCTAGGGTCAAACATGAAAGTTGAAGTACATCATCTCAGCTTTCCATAAAGTCCTAGAACGTTCATGTAGCATACTCGAGCAGGGAGTTATGGATTTTACAAAAAGGCTTGCTGCAGCTGAATTTTTCATGGGGCAGATTTGCACATTTCTTGTGCCACACGAATTTTTAAGCCTTGTCATCATTTTGAACACATCTGAGGATCAAATCTAAAGGGTACAATCACTGAGCCAAGCCTCCAAAGTCCTTGGAACAAGAAGTAGCATGCCAAACCTAGAAATGCCTAAAAGAGGGACAAAACTCCAATTTTGGATTGAAGCATTTAATGGATGCTTAGAGGTGACATGGACTGACACATTTGCAACTGAATTCAGTCAAGATTCCTCCAACAACTAGGGAACCAGCAGCCTGTGCCCTAACCTCTAGTCAATGGCTAGAGGAGACTTGGATTTTCATTGGACAACATTGGCCAAACCTCTGCTGTAGTTGCCATTCACTGTGGATCCCAAAACAAACTTGCTCTACTATAAATAGAGCTTATTTGTGCTCAGTTTGAGTACACCAAAGCCATCAAACAGATGCTTTCCTCAAAATCTCTTCTTTCACCTCAAATTTACCTTCCAAAGCAAGTAATTCTGAGTTTTTGAGTTAGAGAGCAATTCCACTCAAACTAATCACACACACACCTCACATATATCATATGTAAGCTATCCAAACTATCAAAAGTGACCTGTAATCACAACATCACAAAGTCACCTCTCAAAACCTCAAAATTGGACTTTTTTGCATTTTTCAAGCCATGTCTTGATTCAGTCACTTTCCAAACCAGATAAAACCTCAAACACACTCCAAATATCATCCTTGAACTGTCCCAAATGGTTCCCCCATCTGGAACACCATTTGAGAGAGTTGCTATTTTGGTCACTTTTAACCCCTTTTGCAAGAAAGGGACAGTTTGTGTTTTTGCAGGTACCAGCTGATTCCAATCATCCTAAAAGCATCCATGAGGTCATTTGAGGGTGTCCAAAGCATCAAATCATTTCTGGAACAAAGTACTTGGTAGGTTGCACAAAATCTCCAAAAAAGAGGTAAAATTCACAACTTGAATTCTTTGAATCATGCTTTCCTTTGTTGTCCACATACATGCATCATATTGAACAATTCTTGAAGCAAAAATGTAGTCCTTAATGTGTATGTTATGATCCTCCTACTGTTTGCACTTTAACATGTTTATATGTAGAGTTATGTTGTTTTAAACTTAAGGTGCAGATCTGGTTTTTTGCCTTGTGTGTGTTGTACATTAAGTTTCAGTATGTATGAGTGATACCATTGGATTCCTTGCGAAAAATTGGTCAAGATAGGTTCTTACGAATTTTAATTTCGTTAAAAATTGAGAGAGTAATGAATGTTTAAAGTTTGATAGCAAAGATGTTGAAAAACCAAGGTGCGGTTCTGATGTCAAATGTGATGTTGTGACATCTTCCATTTTTCTCTTATCTTCAAAACTCATGAGTGATGTCGAATGTGATGTTGTGACATTAGTTTATTCTCAAAAAACTCAATCAATTCTTTTACATAGCAAAAATCATCATTTTCCAATTCTGTTTTACACACTTCTTATTCATACTCCAAAATATTTTATTCCACAAAAAAATTAGTTTTATATTATTTATTTAATATAATTAGTATTTTTGTGAATAAATTCTTTTTTAATGTTTTTAAAACATTTTAAAAGTGAATTCTCATATTGAAAATCAAGACCAAATGAATTTTATTTCATCTTGTGATTAAAACATCATTTTTCAAACCCCAACCAAAAATCACAAGTTGCTTATTTGGTATTTTTATCATTTTGTATTGATTTTCTTTTAAGAATTTACTTTTAAAATGATAAAATTTGGATTTATTCGATTTTCACCATCATAAAACTTTTTCAAACACTTGGGCCTCTAATAGAGTGTAAGACCCAACCCCCATGTACAAACCATTTTGGGCCTCACTCATTGTATAAGTCCCTCTGTACAAGTAAACGGCGTGATCGTCGCCTTTTAAAAAATCAACTGGGCCTCTCCTCGAGCTATAAGACCCAATCCTTTTTTTTGACCAAATCATTTTTGGGCCTCAGTATATTGTATAAGTCCCGATACCGTCAAAAATAAACGGCGCGATCGTCGCCTTTTCAAAACAAAAAAACCCTGGGCCTACCCTCGAGTAGTAAGACCCATTTCTTTTCTTAAAACTCACTTGGGCCTCTATTAGAGTGTAAGACCCAATCCCCTTTTAACCAAAACATTTTGGGCCTCAGATATTGTATAAGCCCCTTCGCGTTAAAAGAAAATCTCGGCGCGATCGCCATTTCAAACGGAAAAACAAACTTTGGGCCTACCCTCGTGTTATAAGCCCCATTCTTTTTCTTTAAACCTTTTGGGCCTCTTGAGAGAGTGTAAGACCCATCCCTTTGTACAGAAAACAATTTTTGGGCCTCAGTCACTTGTATAAGTCCCTCTGTACAAATTCAAACAGTGCGCTCACTGATAAAACCCTGGGCCTCTCCTTGAGCTGTAAGCCCCAAAATCTTTCTTTTGCAAATCACTTTCTCCTTTGATTTTGAAATATACTGTTGTTTTCAATCTTTCTTTGTTGAACAACTAACCAAACAGCATGGAAGCTCTACAACCAAGTGTTTACACGCTTTCATTTACCGCTTTCATATACATATAACTGTATTGTGGGGCTGTTTTGCTGTAAGTCTTCTTTCATAAACTCATATCAACTGTGTAATAAAAGTATAGATATTTAGAGTTTCCCCGGCAACTACGTCTAGCATTAAGCCCGTTGATCACTCTTAAATAGTCAAAACTAGATCCCCATAGGATTACCAGACACAGTCTTCCCTCCTCTTGGGGTTAAACAATATGGAGATATGAAAGGCAGCATTATCGGTGAACCCTTTCATAGACTGTCACTCGTAGAAGTTGTCAAAGAAACTCTATTCCCCAGAGATGATCTCTTCTCCGTGAATTGCATCTCTTGAGTTTCTTCCAAATTCTCGAACTTTCCTGGCTTGATCTATTCCTCGTGAATAGCCTGTCTTGAATTTCTCGGGGTTTGGGGACCCACAGGCTTCTTAAAAGCACTTGTCAAGAAACTCTATTCCCCAGAGATGATCTTTTCTCCGTGAATGGCATCTCTTGAGTTTCTTCCAAATTCTCGAACTTTCCTGGCTTGATCTATTCCTCATGAATGGCCTGTCTTGAATTTCTCGGGGTTTAGGGACCCATCGGCTTCTTAAAAGCATCGGCCTCCTCTTGGGCATTGTTCAAGGACCCGCAGGCTTCCTAAAAGCATCCTCGCCTCCTCTTAGGCGTTGTACAAGGACCCGTCGGCTTCTTAGAAGTATTCACAGCCTCCTCTTAGGCTTCGTATAAATGATTTCTTCCTCCGGGAATGATAACCTCCTCTTGGGCTTAGTACAAATTGTCCCTCGGCTTCTTAAAAGTTTCCAGCCTCCTCTTAGGCTTCGTACAAATTGTCCCGACGACCTCCTAAAGGTATAGGAACAGAAATCAGTCATCTTAATAGAACAGTCTTTCCAAGAGTCTACTACAATTTCTCAAAGCATAGTACAAAAGATGAAACTCTAGACTCGCACAGTCTAATTTCCTTGAGTCTCAAAGACATTCTCAAGCACCCTTCAAGAATAGGAAGGAACCCCGTAGACTCGGACAGTCTCAATACCCTTTGGATTTCCCATTTCCTTAAAGAACAAGAAATATCCCTGATCCTCGAATCAAAATCCATGAGTACAACATTACTCATATAAGAACTGATCTTCTCTTTGAACCCATATACTGGACCTGTCACTCAACTGAAACAGCACCATAGCTTCTCTCTTGGGCTTTGTACAATGATTCTCCCTAGTGGAGCTAACCTTTCAAGACTCTCTTGTTGAGTCCAACCTTTAGCCTCCATCTCGGGCTTCGTACGAGATACAAAAACACTCTCTTGTTGAGTATAAAAGACTCTCTTGTTGAGTCCAACCTTTAGCCTCCATCTCGGGCTTCGTACGAGATACAAAAAAACTGTCTTGGTGAATATAAATGACTCTCTTGTTGAGTCCAACCTTTAGCCTCCATCTTGGGCTTCGTACAAAACACATATAAAAGATCCTCCTGTAGATTCAACCCTTTTAGCCTCCGTCTTGGGCTTTGTACAAGACACAAATCACTCCCTTGTTGAGTATAAAACAACATTTTAGCCTCTCTCTCTCGGGCTTCGTACGAGACACATAAAAAACACCCTCTTGTTGGGCCACTAGCCTCCTCTTAGGCTTTGTATAAGAAAACCACGGGTTGATCCAATCAACCTTTTAGCATCAAAGCTGTGCCTCGTTCACAGTACACAAACATCAACAACTCTTTCCCCTTCATCTAATCGCTGTAAGCGGCAAGCCTCTTGATCATCTATATCCATGCCACTGTCCCTCTTTTAGCATGAGAGAAATTCCTAAGTAAAGATATCATTGCTCTACACTGAGTTAAAGTCTTCTCCTTTAGGTTGGAAATCCCTATAGAGGAAATTATGGCATTGTCGGATTCACACATCCTGGTTAAAGTAATTCTCCTTTATAAACAGTTGTGACAGACAAACCCCTCTTTAGAGATGACAAATTCTCTCTAAAGTCAAACCCTTTTAGCTTCACATCTTGGGCTTTGAACAAGATACAAACCACTTTCAGCTTCACGTCTTGGGCTTTGAACAAGACACCAAAACAACCATTTCCTCCCATAGAATAGGAGGAACTACGATCGCTCTGATTTCCCTGTTTCGGTAAACGGGAATACGTAGGCATAAGATTGAAAGAAAAATCTTAGCGAGCACATTAAACAAAAACCCAAAATCCCATACTTTCATACATCCGTCCTAACATTTCAATCGATAATCTAAAACCTCCCTTTTCAACAAAATAACCTAGGAGAGACCCCGAATCTTTGTAGCATCTGTAAACCAACAGTTTTGACTGTTTAACCTCAGTATGCAAGCAGGGTTAGTTGGATACGTCTATTTCCCTTCCTTCATCAGCTTCAATAGGATAAAAAATGAATTGAACTGTAGTACTAGAGCGATCGTGCTTCGCAACCACATCCAAAAATCACTCGCTACAGAAAAATGGCGACTCTGCTGGGAACGTGTCATTAGGATCTGTCTCACCTTTGTAGCGAGATCTTGTTCTCTTCCCATCTATTAGGTGGAAACTTTAAAAGTGGCGCCCTGTGGGGCCGGTCTTTCTTTCTTTCTGGGATATGACCCATTTTCTGTCAGGAACTTAAGATTCTTAGCTTTTAAAAGGTCTAGGACATTAGGACAAATATATATACTGCTTTTCCTAATTGATATCTGTGTTTATTTTTCTGCTAATGGGAATGCGTGTGATGCCGCATGTGGAAAGATTGAGTATACACTTAAGATAAGTGATGGCGACGAGGTCGACCATCAACCTCAATGGAGGCTTCCCAATGCAACCCATTCCCTCTCATAGGCAATGGACCGATTGTGACGTCTGAGAAGCTGAGGAGCCAACCCTTTGGTAGTGCGGAAGCTATCGGAATTAGTTGTCACGCGATACTACCCTCATTTGAGGCTGATGATCTATTCTTGGTGAATAGCATTTACTCTAAGATTTCATACAGCTCGCTGGCGATCCGCTTGATGTTTGTTATCCTGGGAGGAGCTGATGATTTTGAGTACATGTACAAAAAATCACCCTAGTATAAACCTTTAGGGATGGGTAGAGCCTTGACTTCATGACAACGACCCTTTGACCCCATGTTTTTTCTATGTTTTTGTGTGCTGCATTCATGCATTCATTTAAAAAAACATTAAAACATTCAAAAAATTTCTCTTCTAGTCTCTCTGTTTTTCAAATTAAATTGAGACAATGATTGCAAATATCAGAGAAAAGGATTGCGCTAATGGATTTCGGTAGAAGGAGAACTCATAAGTACACCTTCCAGATTCCAAAACTAGAGGATTTAAGAGGTTTGGCGAGGATGGTCACAAACCAAGAGGCTTTCAGAGCCAAGTACGGAGGTTTGCTATCTCTGCTAAGAGTCCATGTGATTGAGGGAATCATGGATGCGCTCATTCAGTTCTACGATCCGGTTTATCACTGTTTCACATTCCCGGATTACCAGCTAGCACCAACGCTGGAGGAATATTCTCATCTGATTGATCTACACATTACAGATCAAGCTCCATTTTCTGGACTGGAAGAAATTCCAAAGAATCAGACTATTGCAAGAGCAATTCATTTGGACGAGTCTGAGGTCAGGACTCGCATGACCACTAAGGGTGGCATACAAGGTTTGCCAGCTCAGTTCTTGACAAAGAAAGCCCTGTACTTCGCTAGTATCGGGAACGTGAATGCTTTTGAAAGCATCTTTGTCTTACTCACTTACGGGTTATTTTTGTTGCCCAACATTAATAGCTTCTTCGATATCAACTCCATTAAGGTTTTTCTCATTGGAAACCCTGTGCCAACTTTGCTCGCAGATGCGTATCATTCTGTACACTTGGGAAATTTGTACAGCAGAGGGGAGATCACGTGTTGTGTACCTCTGCTATACAAATGGTTTATCTCTCACTTGCCTAAGTCTGCTGCTTTTTGGGATCACAAGAGTGCCTGACGTTGGTCGCAGAAAATCATGTCTCTCACCAACTCTGACATTGACTGGTGTAATAGGATTTATGACGGAATCGGGATCATTGATCGTTGTGGAAACTTCCCCAGCGTACCCCTTATAGGAACTAAGGGAGGAATCAATTACCATCCAGTGTTGGTTCGTCGTCAATTTGGATACCCGATGAGACACGTCCCACGGGGTGTTCATCTGGAAGGTCTTTTCTTCAAGGAAGGAGAAAGTGACCGAGCACTAAAGACGGAAATAGTGCACACTTGGAAACATGTTCATAAGAAAGGATGGGAGTCTCTAGGAAAACCGGACTGTGTCTCGGTGGAGCCTTATCTCCACTGGGTACAAACTAGAGCTCTCAAGCTAAAGATGCCTTATCCTCGTCATGGAGTTCTTCCACCGAGGGAGTTTGTCATGTACTTCATGACTGAGACTGAAAAGCTTCAGGTTACTCTGAACAAAGTTCAACGGAAGAAGAGGTCTTGGAAGAACAAGTACCGCACCCTCAACGTAGAGTGCATCAAAATACAGCAACTACTGAAAGAAAAGGACGCTCTGATTGAAATTTTGGAGCAACATGTTGTAGAGAATCAAGATGACCAAAGGAATTTGCTCGCTCCTTTCACCTGGCAAAGGAATGACAACCCGACAACAGCCCAAGAGCCCCGGTCAAAGAAACGGAAAGTACCAGAATCAGCACCCGATTTCTCTTCAGAAAGGACTCGGGACCCACTAGCTTAGGTTTCTGTTTCTGCACCTTGTAATATACTGTATTTCCATTTCTGTAATCCTTTGAATTCAATAAAAAGGGGTTTCCCCACTGTTTGATATTTGCAATCTAATTATCGAAGTTTATTTTGATTAAACCAAAAAACAATTAATATAATCATTGCATTCATCATTCTCACATCGTGTATTCTTCTTACCTACGAATCTCATGTTTGTGTCTCGGTTCTAGAGTCAAACTGTCTCATTCGTACAATACTCGGGCCAATCGTCAGAAAAAGATGGACGATCTTGAGGAAGAAAACAGAGAGTTGAAAGAAGAGATCGACGCTCTGAGAGAGGATATGAGAAAGCTTCGTAATGACATGCAAGCCATGGCAGAAGCTCAGCTACAAAGGACTGAAGATCAGGGAATCATAACAGAAGCCGCTCGGCCTGAAGGTTACAAACTTCGGGAAAGCGAAGATGCTAGGGGCATACTGAAGACTCCTGAAGGTTACAAACTTCGGGAAACGCCAAGATTCACTGCCGTAGTCACGGTCCCACTCCCTGTGGTGCACACTATCCCGGAAGGACAGATTCCGCCGATACCTTCTAGTAAGAAGGAAACTATGTTCGATAGAATGGATGAATTCCAGGAACAGTTCCTGGAAATGCAGAAGGAACTGCAAGCCATCCGCGGTCAGGATCTATTTGGAAAGGACGCCGCAGATCTCTGCTTGGTCCCCAATGTGAAAGTTCCGCACAAGTTCCAAGTGCCCGACTTTGAAATATACAAGGGTAACTCTTGCCCTCAGAGCCATCTGGTGATGTACGCTCGGCGAATGTCAGCTCAGACGGAGAATCAGGACCTACTGATTCACTACTTTTAGGATAGTTTAACCGGTCCCGCCTTAAAATGGTACATGGGTTTAAACCGTGCTACGATTAGCACATTCAGAGATCTTGGTACTGCCTTCGTCCAATAATACAAATACAATTTGGACATGGCACCGGACAGAGATAAACTCAGATCAATGTCACAAAAGGACAAGGAAACCTTTAAGGAGTACGCTCAGAGATGGCGCGAGATTGCCGCTCAGATTTGTCCACCTCTTGAGGAAAAAGAGATGACAAAGATCTTCTTAAAGACCTTAAGCTCATTTTACTATGATAGAATGGTTGCCAGTGCGCCCAGTGATTTCACCGAGATGGTGGGTATGGGGGTTCATCTTGAGGAAGCCGTCCGAGAAGGACGTTTAGTAAAAGACGCTGGATCATCAAGTAGTACAAAACGATACGGTAGTGCTCTCCCTAAGAAAAAAAAGCAGGATATTGGGAATATCTCTCTCGGAAAGCAAAGGCGACATTATCAACTGGTAGCAGCTGTGACTCCTGCTATCAGCCCTGCGCCTATTCCTACGTATCAGCCTCAGGTTGCGCAGAGCCAACCTAATCAGCAAAGGACACAACAGCCTCTTCAGCAGGCTCGTCCTCCATACAATAACAACCGTACAACACGGCCACCAGGGTTTGATCCTATACCCATGTTGTACGCAGAACTATTTCCGTTATTACTGGCCAAGGGGCACATCCAGACTAAGTCTCCTCTTACAGTACTGGAAAATCTGCCTTTTGGGTTTAAAGCGGATCAGACATGCCCTTATCATCAAGGAGGATCAATGCATAACATAGAGAATTGTCTCAATTTCAAGTCCGACGTGCAAAAGCTTGTTAGAAGTGGGCTCTTATCTTTCAAAGATACGAATCCCAATGTTCTCACAAACCCGCTGCCTCAACATGAGAAAGCTGCAGTCAACCTGATTGAGAAAGAATTTAACAATGTCTATTAAATTCACAATGTACTCTTGTTAAGGACCAATCTGGTCAAGATGCATTGTAGACGGAGTGGGTACGGCCATGTGCCACCTCATAATTCTCACCAGTGTGATGTCTGCTCTAAAAATAATCAAGGATGTTCTGTGGTGCAAGCAGCTCTGCAGGAACAGATGGATCTCGGATGGATCCAAGAGCACCGAGTTCGTGGAGTTAACATGGATTAAACGAATTCCAACGTCATTCAGAACCAAGACATCCGTGCGATGAATGCCAACTTGGTGGCGATGCACTCAAGGCAAAGCCAGTATCATAATCTGCCACGACACGATTATAGGTCTTGTCTGACTTGCTCGGTAAACAAACAGGGATGCTCTTTCATACAGGAGGCCCTCCAGCGTCAAATGGATCTCGGATGGATCCAGGACTACCATGATAGGAATCCCTATCAGATCAATATGGTTCAAATCTTTGATATTCGCTTGATGAATACCAACTTGGTAGAGCTGCATGCTAAGCAGGTCCGACTCGGATTCCTGATATCACATAATTATCACAGCTGTAAAGCGGGTTGCGAAAACGATCAGGGATGTGCCCTTGTCCAGGAAGCACTTCAGCACTTGTTAAATCATTGGTGGATGCCAATCTACATGGATGAAGATACTCAGAAAATTAGTATCAATAACAGAAACCCCACTCAGCGTCAAAGTCAGGATGTCCGACTCGTGGAAGCTAACCTAGTGAGGTTACATTGTATTCAAAGTGGGCGTGGCCAGGTGCCACCACACAATTATGAACGTTATGGAGTCTGTTCGGAAAGTAACCAAGGGTGCTACCTTGTGCGAGCAGCCCTCCAGGGGCAGGTGGATCGTGGAGAGATTCGCCCATATCCAGGTTTCGGACCCATCAATTGGTCGCCGAACTACCTTGCCAATCAAATTGAGGACGTTGTCGTCATCTCTGATCATCAGAGGATCAGGAATGTTTTTGCCATTATCCCTCTACTTGATGAATCAAGAATTCCCAACCATGAATGAATCGAGATTACGTACGATGGTCAGAAAAACCAGAAGGTTCCCATAGTCATCTATCTGCCGGGACCACTACCGTATGAATCAGCTAAGGCAATCCCTTACAAATACGGTGCAACTATAATTAAAAATGGAAAGGAAATTCCATTACCCTCCGTCGTAAATATTACAGACATCAGTCGTGTAACACGGAGTGGTAGAATCTTCAACAGAGGAGTTGGAGAGTCCAACAAAGAAAAGGAACTTCAGACAGAAGCTCCCGATCCATCAGTCGGTCAATCCAGTAATCCTGACCTTTCGAAAAACGATGATGAGATGCTGAAGCTCATCCAAAGGAGTGAATACAACATTGTTGATCAGTTATTACAAACTCCTTCAAAGATCTCGGTATTATCACTGTTACTCAGTTCAGAAGCGCACAGGGAGACTCTACAGAAAGTTTTGGAGAAAGCCTTTGTGGAACAGGATGTAACCATCAGACAGTTTGATAGTATTGTCTCTAACATCACTTCTTGCAATAACTTGGGATTTAGTGATGAGGAATTACCTGAAGAGGGTCGCCGTCATAACATGGCGCTCAATATCACAGTCAACTGCCAGGACGATGCTTTAGCCAGCGTACTGGTAGACACAGGGTCAGCCCTGAATGTTATGCCGAAGTCCACTTTGATTCAATTATCATTCAAGGGCCCTCCGATGAGAACCAGTGAGGTCGTCGTCAAAGTCTTTGATGGATCCAGAAAAACGGTTATCGGCGAAGTTGATCTTCCCATAACTATTGGTCCTCACACTTTCCAAGTTACTTTCCAGGTCATGGACATTCGGGCAACATACAGTTGTTTATTAGGAAGACCTTGGATACATCAAGCTGGAGTGGTCACTTCAACCCTCCACCAAAAGCTAAAGTTCGTCCAGAACGGCCAACTCATCACAGTCTGTGGGGAACAGGCTTTGCTCGTCAGCAATTTATCGTCATCCACTTATGTGGAACCAGAAGGGATAATCGAAACCCAGTTCCAAGCGCTTTCGCTACACAAGGACGAACAATCCGGAGGAGGAACTTCGATTTCCTCATGCAAAGATGATATTAAAGCAGTCGAGAGTACCAATACAACAGGATGCGGACAACTTGTCATTCCTACTAGCAATACAACAAAGAAGGGTCTTGGTTTTTCTGCAACCTGTACCCAGACAGCTGCTAACGATGAAAGTCTTCATCCCATTCAAAATTTCTTCCACAGTGGAGGTTTCCTTCAACCAGTGACTCAGGAAGTGCATACCATCAATAAAGATGATTCCTTTGACACACATGAAGAATGGAAGTATCTTCACGAGGACGGTTATATGTCTCGGGAAGAGGTGCCTACGCCATTTTGCTATCCCGCAAAGAGTCCGAGATTTATACCACGGTCAGATGTTGAAATGATATACGGAGTTTGTGATTCGGAAGGATGTCGTGCTCCGCCAAATTCATTAGAGGAGGACACTATGATGAAAGACAACTTTGACCACAATTACTATGGCCCGATGGACGGTCTGCCAATGTGGCAGCCTTACCCAGGAAACTTGGGGCCAGAAAGTCAGCCGAGTAATGAAACTCAGCTGAGCATCATTGAACAGAATACCTGTGTCCCCACCATGTCATGGGATCAACACTCAGGTCATTCAGAAACTACTCAACATGACGATGAATTCGCAACGTTTGCAGGATTAGAATTCATCAACTATGCTTTTCCTGAGGTCAACGTCATCGAGAGAGATGACCCCTCCAGTTCCAAAAAAGTGTGGGACACCTTGGGACAACCGAGTGGAAATACGAATATATGGTCAAGTACACCACTCCCGAAAGCTCTCGTATCAGGCTCGAAGATATCCAGCCAACTGGATGGGGAGATACAGCTAAGAGCACAAAGGCTATGCAAGATGCAACAGAGGAATCCTCCTACGATAATTCTGCCTGGGAGATAGATTCCAATGATCCTGCTCCACCAGAAATCAGCGTTATTTCTGAAGACAGATCAAGGAAGGTGCCAGACTTTGTGATTCACCGAGGAGTTCGCCGCCAATGGGTTGTTGTCGATGTTCCGAAGATTGTTCATAAGTCAAAGTAATTTCTATCTTTAACCTTTCACCCTGCCCAGGTGAAACGGATGTTTTGATAGGGCTCGCTTTCTGTAAATTTCCCTCTTCGCTTTGCCCAAAGCGACAGAGTTTTGTTTTATAGGGCTGTAGTTTCAAGAATCGACTTGTTCATTAATAAAATAATGTCGTTCTGTAATTTCCGCATTAATTGTTGTTTTCTCTTTTCGCTTTTCTCAGAAAATGGTAATCCTAAAAAACAATTCAATAATAAAAACAAGCAGTAATAAAAAAAATACACTGCACGCACTTTTGCATTTTCTCTATCTCTTCTAAACACGAATCATCACGTCATGCAGATTGCTTGTTTTAAACTCCGTTGAAACATACGATCCGGTGCCTTCTCCCAACTTTGAGTTCCCGGTATTTGGGGTTGAAGAAGAAGATGACAACGAAATTCCAGAAGAGATCTCCCGATTACTCAGACAAGAGGAAAGGTCCATTGAACCTCACAAAGAGCCGTTGGAAATGGTAAACTTGAGTTCAGAAAAAGAGAGAAAAGAAATCAGGATTAGGGCACTGCTCAGTCTAACTGCCAAAGAGAGTTTGATAAAGCTTCTCAAAGAATTCCTCGATGTATTCACTTGGTCCTATCAGGATATGCCAGGGTTGGATACCAGCATCGTGGAATATCATTTACCGTTGAGATCGGAATGTCCGCCGGTAAAACAGAGGTTGAGACGCACTCACCCGGACATGGCAATCAAAATCAAAGAGGAGGTACAGAAACAGATTGACGAGGGTTTCCTCGCTACGTCTGAATATCCTCAATGGTTAGCCAATATCGTACCCGTTCCGAAAAAGGACGGAAAGGTCAGAATGTGTGTAGATTATAGAGATCTAAACAAGGCAAGTCCAAAGGACGACTTTCCTTTACCACACATTGACATGCTGGTAGACAGTACAACAAAGTTCAAAGTTTTCTCCTTCATGGATGGATTCTCGGGCTATAACCATATCAAAATGGCGCCAAAAGACATGGAGAAAACTTCATTCATCACCCCTTGGGGTACCTTTTGTTACAAGGTAATGCCATTCGGTTTGAAGAACGTCGGGGCAACCTGTCAAAGGGCCATGACTACTCTGTTTCATGACATGATACACAAAGAAATCGAAGTGTATGTCGATGATATGATTGCAAAGTCTAGAACAGAAGAGGAGCATGTGACCCACCTGTCAAAACTTTTCGAGCGTTTGAGAAAGTACAAACTCCGCTTGAATCCCAACAAGTACACCTTCGGTGTCCGTTCAGGGAAACTCTTAGGGTTCATCGTCAGCCAGAAAGGAATTGAGGTTGATCCTGACAAGGTCAAGGCCATTCAAGAAATGCCTTCTCCGAAAACTGAAAAACAAGTCATAGGATTCCTGGGACATCTCAATTACATTTCCAGATTTATATTCCTCATAACCGTGACATGCGCGCCGATCTTCAAACTGCTCAAGAAGATACAATCATTTCTCACTGATTCGCGAGGCAAGTGGACTCCGAATTATGATGGCCCCTATGTGGTCACGAAAGCTTTCTCAGGCGGCGCCTTGAGACTTGCAACCATGGACGGAGTGGAATTTTCGTACCCCACAAATGTTGATGTAGTCAAGAAATACTTCCCCTAAAAAAAACGTCTCAGTGGACTGAAAACCCGAAAGGGCGGTCCAGACAAAAATTAGACACATGATCAATAATCATCCCGGTGGATTGGAAACATCAAAGTACAATCCAGGCAAAAATTAGGGATAATGGCAAGTAACTATGTTCAACAGAGGCAAGTCCCTCAGCAGAAGTTACACCATCCATCGGAGGAAAACTCCAGTCAAGGTCATCTTCGACAGAAGCTCAGGATATCCCGAATTCAAAGTTGGTAGAAGGATAGTGGTCGTTATGTTTCAACATAGCCCTTTTCCCTGTAAATTACCATTTTCTAGCTTTGTATATACTCTTTGGAATCACGCGTATGGCTGATCTCCATCTTATCAATAAAATTTGAACCCTTGTGCTTTTGTTTGTAATTCTCATTTGTTTTTGCTTTACAGAACGACATTTTAACATGCTCAACGATTCTTGAAATAAAACAAAAATTAATTTACTTGTAAAACTTTTTCTTCTTTAAAATAAAGATGGCAATTTCTTTTGACTGTTGAACATCAAAAGTACATCAACTGCTTCTTCAGAAGTAAGCGAACCTCAAAGTGCAGAATCAAAGTACTCCTTCTACGCCAGTGCGCCTGAATGAAGGATCAACAGTGTCAGATGCGACTAATCCATCTGACATCTTCGGCAGAATCCTTATCTCCTAAGCCCGATTAACGGTTGTTCCCCGCGAGGACTACTTCTCCTAAGCAAGGCAGAATTGCTACTTTTGGACCAGCGATACCTCTTTATCCCCTGCAGTGGCTGAGTATCCAGTCGTGTTCATTCGTCAGTCTGTGTGTTGTGTCAAGTTTTTGTCAGCATATACATACATACATCACGCATTTTACTTGCATTCGCATTCATATTGCATCACTATCACTCTAGTCGGTCTTATCCCCTAGTGATAAAAGTCCTCTCAATCGAGTTGTCGATTCTTTCCTCGTCAGGAAGTGAATCATCTGAACAATCTCGCCTCCAGCTATTTTTGAATTGAAGATAGGTCCTGGACCACTTTGATAACTTGGACCTCTGAAAAACCAGAGAAACTTTCAGTCAACATCACTCTTCGCCATTGAAGATGATATTTTTGCTTTCCCGGATTAAGGAAAATCCCTAGAGAAAGCCCCTTAATCGGAGCTTAGGCAATATGACAGTTTTTCTCCGAAAGAACCACTGATGAAAAGGTCATCGGCACACCAAAATTGGATCCCATCATATGGCATTTCTCCGGGAAGATCCCGAGAAAAGTATGATGTAATATTCCCAAGCGTGAAGGCAGTCTCTCAAGGGACTCGCATTCCCCAAATAGAGTCAACAAATGGCATCTCCAACAGAGAAGTTTGTACACCTCTACAACTCAGACGACTGGGTTCCCCAGCAAGTCTGGCATCAAAACTTTTTCCATCGAATGGCATCTCCTCAGTAAAATTCGGTGAGAAGTTTGAAGGAAAATCGCTACACATAGCGTCCCTTGTCAATAAAGTTTATTGACAAAAGAAACTAAGACCAGTTCCTTGGTAGGAAACCAGGATCGAGGGGAAGTTTAAATCAGAAACTAAGACCAGTTCCATGGTAGGAAACCAGGTTCGAGGGGAGGTTTATTTCAACTAAGACCAGTTCCTTGGTAGGAAACCAGGATCGAGGGGAAGTTTATTTCAGCAACTAAGACCAGTTCCTTGGTAGAAAACCAGGATTGAGGGGAAGTTTACCTTTTCTAAGCTTCATCGCTTAGCAAAAGAAGATGAATGCGTGAACTACCATTCATAGGCCCCATCAAAATTTCGGATATTCCGATATTTAATCCTCTTGCACCCCGAATGCCCGAATACCTTCGCCATTCACACCTTCAGGTCCAAGAAGATTAAATAGGGGCATCTGTCATACCTCGAATTTTGGCCACCAAGATTTCCCATCATTGTGTAAATCATCATCACAATATGGATGTACCTTTGTGCCTCATCAATCTCCTCAAGGAATTGTTGAGCATTCACTACAATTAAGCTTAGGGTTTCAAACCCTCTCAGAGCTTTTAGACAAATGATCAATCAAGGAATGACATGATCTTCAACTTGTCTAACCTCTCAAACATCCACAAAGGATCAAGAGGACTCCCACATTAAGAATTAAGCACAAGAGTGCAACATTTCAAGTGGATCAAGCCTCAAGTTCATCTAATACAAAGTCAACTGACACAGAAAGTCAAAGTTTGACTTTTTGGTCAACTATGAGCTTCACAAGCCATTACTCAAGAAAATATGATGGATGATTTAATTTGATCAAATTTAAATCAAGAAATCATGCAAAATTGCAAAATTGATCAAATTGAAAGAAACTTAGAATTTTTTTTTTTAAGTTAAAATCATGTTCAAGTGCACAACTTTTCAAGGTTGTAACTATTGATCCAAGCATCCATGGATTTTGAGTAAGAGCTACTTTTAAAGAGGGTATTTGATACTTCAACATTGTAGAAGGAATCACCTCAAAATATCATAAGGATTGAAAGATATAAGTGATCAAAGTTGAGAATTCTTAATGTCCAATGTTCTGACATTGCATAGGACATCATTAATATTTTTTCAGCAAGAATGTCCCAACTTCAAGGATGTTTTTCTCCATGATCCAAGTTGAACCAGGTCTGGAGTCAAACATGAAAGTTGAAGTACATCATCTCAGCTTTCCAGAAAGTCCTAGAACGTCCTTGTAGCATACTCGAGCAAGGAGATATGATTTTTGTAAAAAGCATTGATAAAGCAGAATTTTCATGACAGCTTTTAGGACAGATTTGACTGCACAAGTTCAAGACCATTTTTGATGACTTTGCAAGCTGAACCAAGACCAAAGTCAAACATCAAAGTTAAAGTATGTCATTAGGGCTTTCCAAAATGTATAAGAACTCCCATTAATTCAACTTGAGAAAGGAGTTATGCACCTCACAACAGACCTTGCTTGAGCTGATTTTTTAGGATAGATTTTGTGCACTTTTCTTGTGCCACCCAATTTTCAAGCTTTGTCACCATGCAAGACAAGCATCAAAGATGCAATTCACTTCAACTCAAAATATCATAGTGGGTTAAAAGATACAAGTGATTAAAGTTTGGAATTATTAATGTTCAAAGTTGTCTGATGTTCCAACATTGCATAGAACATCACTAATATTTTTCCAACAAGAATGTCCCAACTTCAAGGCTATTTTTCTCCATGATCCAAGTTGAACCAGGTCTGGGGTCAAACATGAAAGTTGAAGTACATCATCTCAGCTTTCCAGAAAGTCCTAGAACATCCATGTAGCATACTCGAGCAGGGAGTTATGGATTTTACAAAAAGGCTTGCTGCAGCTGAATTTTTCATGGGGCAGATTTGCACATTTCTTGTGCCACACGAATTTTTAAGCCTTGTCATCATTTTGAACACATCTGAGGATCAAATCTAAAGGGGACAATCACTGAGCCAAGCCTCCAAAGTCCTTGGAACAAGAAGTAGCATGCCAAACCTAGAAATGCCTAAAAGAGGGACAAAACTCCAATTTTGGATTGAAGCATTTAATGGATGCTTAGAGGTGGCATGGACTGACACATTTGCAACTGAATTCAGACAAGATTCCTTCAACAACTAGGGAACCTGCAGCCTGTGCCCTAACCTCTAGTCAATGGCTAGAGGAGACTTGGATTTTCATTGGACAACATTGGCCCAACCTCTGCAGCAGTTGCCATTCACTGTGGATCCCAAAACAAACTTGCTATACTATAAATAGAGCTCATTTGTGCTCAGTTTGAGTACACCAAAGCCATCAAACAGATGCTTTCCTCAAAATCTCTTCTTTCACCTCAAATTTGCCTTCCAAAGCAAGTAATTCTGAGTTTTTGAGTTAGAGAGCAATTCCACTCAAACTAATCACACACGCACCTAACATATATCATATGTAAGCTGTCCAAACTATCAAAAGTGACCTGTAATCACAACATCACAAAGTCACCTCTCAAAACCTCAAAATTGGACTTTTTTGCATTTTTCAAGTCATGTCTTGATTTAGTCACTTTCCAAACCAGAAAAAACCTCAAACACACTCCAAATATCATCCTTGAACTGTCCCAAATGGTTCCCCCCATCTGGAACACCATTTGAGAGAGTTTCTATTTTGGTCACTTTTAACCCCTTTTGCAAGAAAGGGACAATTTGTGTTTTTGCAGGTACCAGCTGATTCCAATCATCCTAAAAGCATCCAAGAGGTCATTTGAGGGTGTCCAAAGCATCAAATCATTTCTGGAACAAAGCATTTGGTAGGTTGCACAAATTCTCCAAAAAAGAGGTAAAATTCACAACTTGAATTCTTTGAATCATGCTTTCCTTTGTTGTCCACATACATGCATCATATTGAACAATTCTTGAAGCAAAAATGTAGTCCTTAATGTGTATTTTATGATCCTCCTACTGTTTGCACTTTAACATGTTTATATGTGGAGTTTATGTTGTTTTAAACTTAAGGTGCAGATCTGGTTTTTTGCCTTGTGTGTTCTGTACATTAAGTTTCAGTATGTATGATTGATACCATTGGATTCCTTGCGAAAAATTGGTCAAGATAGGTTCTTACAGATTTTAATTTCGTAAAAAATTGAGAGAGTTATGAATGTTTGAAGTTTGATAACAAAGATGTTGAAAAACCAAGGTGCAGTTGTGATGTCAAATGTGATGTTGTGACATCTTCCCTTTTTCTCTTATCTTCAAAACTCATGAGTGATGTCGAATGTGATGTTGTGACATTAGTTTATTCTCAAAAAACTCAACCAATTCTATTACATAGTAAAAATCATCATTTTCCAATTCTGTTTTACACACTTCTTATTCATACTCCAAAATATTTTATTCCACAAAAAAATTAGTTTTATGTTATTTATTTAATATAATTAGTATTTTTGTGAATAAATTCCTTTTTGATGTTTTTAAAACATTTTAAAAGTGAATTCTCATATTGAAAATCAAGACCAAATGAATTTTATTTCATCTTGTGATTAAAACATAATTTTTCAAACTCCAACCAAAAATCACAAGTTGCTTATTTGGTATTTTTATCATTTTGTATTGATTTTCTTTTAAGAATTTACTTTTAAAATGATAAAATTAGGATTTCTTCGATTTTCACCATCATAAAACTTTTTCAAACACTTGGGCCTCTAATAGAGTGTAAGACCCAACCCCCCTTGTACAAACCATTTTGGGCCTCACTTATTGTATAAGTCCCTCTGTACAAAAAAATGGCGCGATCGTCGCCTTTTAAAAAATCAACTGGGCCTCTCCTCGAGCTATAAGACCCATTCAAAACTTTTGGGCCTCTAATAGAGTGTAAGACCCAATCCTTTTTTTTGACCAAATCATTTTTGGGCCTCAGTATATTGTATAAGTCCCGATACCATCAAAAACAAACGGCGCGATCGTCGCCTTTTCAAAACAAAAAAAACCTGGGCCTACCCTCGAGTAGTAAGACCCATTTCTTTTCTTAAAACTCACTTGGGCCTCTATTAGAGTGTAAGACCCAATCCCCTTTTAACCAAAACATTTTGGGCCTCAGATATTGTATAAGCCCCTTCGCGTTAAAAGAAAATCTCGACGCGATCGCCATTTCAAAAGGAAAAACAAACTTTGGGCCTACTCTCGTGTTATAAGCCCCATTCTTTTTCTTTAAACCTTTTGGGCCTCTTGAGAGAGTGTAAGACCCATCCCTTTGTACAGAAAACAATTTTTGGGCCTCAGTCACTTGTATAAGTCCCTCTGTATAAATTCAAACAGTGCGCTCACTGATAAAAACCTGGGCCTCTCCTTGAGCTGTAAGCCCCAAAATCTTTCTTCTTCAAAGCACTTTCTCCTTTGATTTTGAAATATACTATTGTTTTCAATCTTTCTTTGTTGAACAACTAACCAAACAGCATGGAAGCTCTACAACCGAATAAGTGTTTACACGCTTTCATTTACCGCTTTCATATACATATAATTGTATTGTGGGGCTGTTTTGCTGTAAGTCTTCTTTCATAAACTCATATCAACTGTGTAATAATAGTATAGATATTTAGAGTTTCCCCGGCAACTACATCTAGCATTAAGCCCATTGATCACTCTTAAATAGTCAAAACTAGATCCCCATAGGATTACCAGACACAGTCTTCCCTCCTCTTGGGGTTAAACAATATGGAGATATGAAAGACAGCATTCTCGGTGAACCCTTTCATAGACTGTCACTCGTAGAAGTTGTCAAAGAAACTCTATTCCCCAGAGATGATCTCTTCTCCGTGAATTGCATCTCTTGAGTTTCTTCCAAATTCGCGAACTTTCCTGGCTTGATCTATTCCTCGTGAATAGCCTATCTTGAATTTCTCGGGGTTTGGGGACCCACAGGCTTCTTAAAACCACTTGTCAAGAAACTCTATTCCCCAGAGATGATCTTTTCTCCGTGAATGGCATCTCTTGAGTTTCTTCCAAATTCTCGAACTTTCCTGGCTTGATCTATTCCTCGTGAATAGCCTGTCTTGAATTTCTCGGGGTTTGGGCACCCATAGGCTTCTTAAAATCATCGGCCTCCTCTTGGGCATTGTTCAAGGACCCGCAGGCTTCCTAAAAGCATCCTCGCCTCCTCTTGGGCGTTGTACAAGGACCCGTCGGCTTCTTAGAAGTATTCACAGCCTCCTCTTAGGCTTCGTATAAATGATTTCTTACTCCGGGAATGATAGCCTCCTCTTGGGCTTAGTACAAATTATCCCTCGGCTTCTTAAAAGTTTCCAGCCTCCTTTTGGGCTTCGTACAAATTGTCCCGACGACCTCCTAAAGGTATAGGAACAGAAATCAGTCATCTTAATAGAACAGTCTTTCCAAGAGTCTACTACTGTTTCTCAAAGCATAGTACAAAAGATGAAACTCTAGACTCGGACAATCTAATTTCCTTGAGTCTCAAAGACATTCTCAAGCACCCTTCAAGAATAGGAAGGAACCCCGTAGACTCAGACAGTCTCAATACCCTTTGGATTTCCCATTTCCTTAAAGAACAAGAAATATCCTTGATCCTCGAATCAAAATCCATGAGTACAACATTACTCATATAAGAACTGATTTTCTCTTTGAACCCATATACTGGACCTGTCACTCAACTGAAACAGCACCATAGATTCTCTCTTGGGCTTTGTACAATGATTCTCCCCAGTGGAGCTAACCATTCAAGACTCTCTTGTTGAGTCCAACCTTTAGCCTCTATCTCGGGCTTCGTACGAGATACAAAAACACTCTCTTGTTGAGTATAAAAGACTCTCTTGTTGAGTCCAACCATTAGCCTCCATCTCGGGCTTCGTACGAGATACAAAAACACTCTCTTGTTGAGTATAAAAGACTCTCTTGTTGAGTCCAACCTTTAGCCTCTATCTTGGGCTTCGTACAAAACACATATAAAAGATTCTCCTGTAGATTCAACCCTTTTAGCCTCCGTCTTGGGCTTTGTACAAGACACAAATCACTCCCTTGTTGAGTATAAAACAACATTTTAGCCTCTCTCTCGGGCTTCGTACGAGTCACATAAAAAACACCCTCTTGTTGGGCCACTAGCCTCCTCTTAGGCTTTGTATAAGAAAACCACTGGTTGATCCAATCAACCTTTTAGCATCAAAGTTGTGCCTCGTTCACAGTACACAAACATCAACAACTTTTTCCCCTTCATCTAATCGCTGTAAACGGCAAGCCTCTGGATCATCTACATCCATGCCATTGTCCCTCTTTTAGCATGAGAGAAATTCCTAAGGAAAGATATCATTGCTCTACACTGAGTTAAAGTCTTCTCCTTTAGGTTGGAAATCCCTATAAAGGAAATTATGGCATTGTCGGATTCACACATTCTGGTTAAAGTAATTCTCCTTTATAAACAGTTGTGACAGACAAACCCCTCTTTAGAGATGACAAATTCTCTCTAAAGTCAAACCCTTTTAGCTTCACATCTTGGGCTTTGAACAAGATACAAACCACTTTCAGCTTCACGTCTTGGGCTTTGAACAAGACACCAAAACAACCATTTCCTCCCATAGAATAGGAGGAACTACGATCGCTCTGATTTCCCTGTTTCGGTAAACGGGAATACACAGGCATAAGATTGAAAGAAAAATCTTAGTGAGCACACTAAACAAAAACCCAAAATCCCATACTTTCATACATCCGTCCTAACATTTCAACCGATAACCTAAAATTCCCCTTTTCAACAAAATAACCTAGGAGAGACCCCGAATCTTTGTAGCATCTGTAAACCAACAGTTTTGACTATTTAACCTCAGTATGCAAGTAGGGTTAGTTAGAGACATCTATTTCCCTTCCTTCATCAGCTTCAATAGGATAAAAAATGAATCGAACTGTAGTACTAGAGCGATCGTGCTTCGTAACCAAATCCAAAAATCACTCGCTACACATATAGAAGTGATCCAAATACTTAAACAACATCTGGAACATTGATTTCTCAGAATCACCAGTCAGCTGCGCAAGGTTTTAACCAAGTTGCAGTTGGAATACCATCTTCAGTTCCAGCTTGTTTCAAACCATTTCAAGCACTCAGTCACATCACTTGGCACCTAGGGAAGCTATCCACATCATTGGAACCTAGTTGTAACATGTAACGCCCCGAATTTAATTAATTAGTTAATTAAATTATCGAAGGATTTTATTATTGGATTTAGACAAATTTTGAGAATTAATCGAGTAATTGGGTGTTATCGGTATTATTTTAAGAGGCTAATTGGATTGATATGTCGATCGGAATTATTAAGTTAAAGTCAGATTAATAGTCGGTTAATCGAAAAATTAATAAGTTGATTATGCTGAAGGAGTAATATTAGTAATAATATTATTATTTATTTGGGTTAGTTGTGGTGTGGTATGTAGCAATGTGGAGGTGTGGATTAGTTGGCCCATTAAATCAAATAATAGTATTATTATTATTATTAATATTTGGAACAAAGAGAAAATAAGAAGAAAAAAAACACAAGGGTTTGTGAAGAGAGAAAAGTTGCTGTACGTGGGAGAAAGAGGAGAAACCAAGGGTTTGTGGATTAAGCCGCCGGAAGAGGAAATTGCAGACCAAAAAGCCGAATCAGAGTTCGACCGAAAATAAGGAATTCGATCGGGAAATTCGAACTACCGTTAAATCCAGGTAAGGGTGGGATTCGAATTTTATAACTGGGAGTATGATAATTGATATGTAGGATTGGGGTTATATAATTTCTATCGTATGTGTTGAAATTGCACTGAATGAATCTTGTGTATGTTGCTGTCGATTGGTGTTGTGTTGCTAATTCTGGAATTAAGTAGTTGTGGTGTTGATTTCTATTACCATGTTAATTGTGAGTAGGAATAAATAATTAAGTTGTTCGATAATGAATCTCTATAAATTAAAAACCAGACTGTGTTGGCCTGTGCAGGTAAGTAGCAGTAATTATCAATATCCTATAAATAGTAGTAGATTTTGTTAAGTGATAAGCTAGAAAATAAACAAATAAAATAGATATATATTATGGGGCGGACGCCCTTATTTCTTAGTCTTTCCCACCTTTGTTCCCTTCACTTCCACGTGGGTGTATGTGTAATGGGTGAGTGAATTAGGTGGTGCCTTTAGTTTACTATATATATTAAATAGGTAGACTAGTCTTTTGAAATAAAAAAAAAAAAAAAGAGAAAACGACACCTATATAATAGACACCATTTATTAATACAAGTAAATATGTTTACTTTATATTATGATGTGGAAAGAGGAGAGATGGTTTAATGATAAAAAAATTAAGAACAATATCAAGATATGGTGTAGGTGTCGCGCATAGATGTCAAAATAGCATAATTGATATATAATTAAGTGTTAGTCTTTTGAAAGCATACTGTATATTTGGATAATAGACTAGTAGAATTATTTAGTAGTATTATAAAATAGCTTGTTATAATTTAGTAGCAGAGTATATATATGAATATGGCAGACTGGTTTTAGTATCAGAATAGCAAATAAAATAGCAGAGTGTAAAACAGTACCGATTCAGTCGAATAAGCAAAATTAAGCGGAAAAATTAGTTGTCTGGAATTTAACGAAAATTATCGAGGTAGTTCGTAATAATTAGTAGGCATTGTGGTTGATTTATTTTGTTGAAAAGATGCTGGAAGTTGAAAACAGTAGGAATTTTAGTCGCCCGGTAGAATTAAGCGGTATATTTAGTTGCTCGGAATCGAACCAAAATTTACGGGGTAGTTCGTGAATGCAAGTAGATAATTGTGGTTGGATTATTTTGTGGTAATTATGTCGATTTAGTTGATTTGCAGGTACAGCTGGATAAACATTATATTATGATTTCTCTACAAAATCCACTAAGTGATTTAATAGTAGTATCATAATTAATAATATACATGTACTAACCACCTTATTTTGGTTGCTTTTAGTAGGTAATAGAATATTTTTATTTAAAGAATTGGTACGTGTCTTTAATAGTAGACCATTTAAGTAGCAGTACAATATTTATAAAACAGTCCCGATTAGCCAAATTAAGCGGAAAATTAGTTGTCCAGAATTTAATGAAAATTGGCGGGATAACTAATATAAATTAGTAGGTATTCTTGGTTGGTTTGTTTTGTGGTAATTATGTCGATTAAGTTGATTTGCAGGTACAGTTGAATAGGTTGAATTGTCCCGGTTTATGGGCACTGTTAAGTTGTAGGTCTTATGACCAATGTTTTATGTTGATGTTGAATACGTTGTTGATGTGGTGATGTTGGTGATGTGATGTTGAATATGTTATTGATTAAGTTGTAGGTCGAACGACCAATGTTGGATTAAGTTGATGCAAGTGGTGCATGTTTAAGTTGTTGTTCTCGTTGTTGTTATTGCGTTGTTGTTGTTGTGACGTTGTGGTTATTGTTGCATGCATACATTTGCATTGATTAAGTTGGCCTTGATGGCACCTGTTTAAGTTGGCCTTTATGGCATCCGATTAAGTTGAAAATGCCTCGATAACCTGGCATATGTTTAAGTTGGGAGTTTACTCCAAATGGTACCACATGCATTTGCATAGTTTGAGTCACATTCGTTTTGTATGTTTAAGACGTTGTTGTCGTTGTTGTTGTTATTGCTGAAGTTATAAGTTATTGCTGTGGTGCTATAAGTTGTTATTGTTATAAGTGATGTTGTTATAAGTTGCTTTTGTGATTAAGTTGGTGTTGGTTATTATGTTGTTAGTTGGTTTAATATTTGTTGCTGTTAACAGGTTGTGCTGATTTGGGTTGCTGTTGGTTATAAGTTATGGTTGCTATTAAGTTGTTTATTAATAGTTGTCGTATGATAGTTGTACGAAGCGGTGAAATTCATATGATTCTAATCTAGTATATTAATTATCATACTTTTGTTTATATTATTCGATATCTCACCCCTTCTGCTGATATTTCCCCTACCATGGGAAATGGGCAGGTACTCAAGGATAGCTATGGAAGTTGAAGTGATTATTATGAAGTCTTTAGTGGCTGTTAGTTCGGGTTGGTGTCATGCTCTGATACGTAGCACTCGGGGGGATGTTTAGTTTATGTTGTTGTTATTATAAGTTGATGAATAGTTGTTATTTCATGTTGTGGAAATTATTTCTAAGTTGTTGCCATTACGATAATGGTTGAACAATCATGGTTTAAAAAATTGTAATGACTGAATAAAGTTGCGAATGAATTATAAGTTGTATTCTGAATGCTATGTATCAATTGCTAAATGAAATCCAGATTTTGTGGTTTAAGTTGAAAATGTGACGTCTCATTTGTTTTATGTTTGAAAATTTTAGCACTCTGATTTTAATATAAATGTTGGGTAGAAAATGGGGTGTTACATAACACCTCTAACACAAACACGATCACCAGCTGCAAGAGATAAGCATGAGCTCTTCTAACTCTATGATCCATGCATTTTTTACTGCACAATAATTTGGCCATATGTTCATAATCATGCATAGAGTGTTTTCCCTCAATCAATTATTTTGTTTGAATCGTGTATGAAATTTTTGAGCCTTCATGCAAATTTTAGGGTTCTTGAGGTTTCTCTTTGATTTCTTATTCCATGCTTAAAATAAATGAAATTAAAGACCATAGACAAGATCGTGAGGCAAAAACGAGCAAATTGATATGTAGATTGCATGATATAATCAAGTATTCAGTGAGATTGATGAGAAAACGCAAATCTGGGCCAAACAGAGCACGCGGGCAAGGCCAAGATGTTCTTGGCGCCCTTTTTCAAATATTTGAATTTTTGAATTTTTGTGATTTCATTTAATTGATTCAAAAATTAATTTCTCTCTGAGTTTTAATGATTTTGAGTTGATTCTTTTTTTAATAATTCACAAAAATGTTAAATTATTTTATTTTACCAAAAAATCCCAAAAATATTATTTATTTCATATATTTGATATTTTTGCAAAGAATTAATGTTTTATTTGTTTTTAACATTTGAAATATTTTTTCTCCCTTGATTTTCCAAACTTAATTGATTTCCAATTATTTTGTGGGTATAAACATGGTTTGTCAAACATTAATCCAATACCACAATTTGTTTTTCACACATGTTTAACAAATTTGATCATTTTAATTGAATTTTTATTCAATTAAAATATATTTTGAAAACAAATTAGGGTTTTGATCAATTCAACCCTCATCAAATCTTTTTTCAAACACTTTGGGCCTCTTGAGATAGTGTAAGACCCATCCCTTGTAAATGAAAACCTTTTTGGGCCTCAGTCATTGTATAAGCCCCACTGTATTTTCAAAAACAACGGCGCGATCATCGCCTTTTTAAAATAATCATCTGGGCCTCTCCTTGAGCTATAAGTCCCATTCCTTTTCAAAAACAAAAACCATGGGCCTCTAGTAGAGTGTAAGACCCAACCCTTAAACCAAAATGATTTGGGCCTCATTGTATTGTATAAGTCCCGACACCATCAAAAAGTTCAGCGCAATCGTCGCCTTTTTAAAACCTTTGGGCCTCTCCTTGAGCTGTAAGCCCCACCACTTGTACAAAAATAAACCTTTGGGCCTCTAGTAGAATGTAATACCCCTCCCTTGTAGATAAAACCTTTTTGGGCCTCAAAGTATTGTATAAGACCCAGTACGTTAAAGAAACCTCGACGCGATCGCCAGTTCAAAAAAACAAATCATTTGGGCCTACCCTCGTGTTATAAGCCCCATTTCTTTTCCTTAAACTCTTTGGGCCTCTTGAGAGAGTGTAAGACCCATCCATTTGTACAGAAAACCTTTTTGGGCCTCAGTCACTTGTATAAGTCCCTGTACAAATTCAAACAATAGTGCAATCACTGATAAAACTTTGGGCCTCTCCATGAGCTGTAAGCCCTAACAGTCTTTTGAAAGTACTTTCTCCTTTGATTTAGAATATGATATTGTTATCAAAGCTTTCTGTTGAACAAACTAACAAAACAGCATGGAAGCTCTACAACCGAGTAAGTGTTTACCCGCTTTCTTTATCCGCTTTCATATATATATATATATATATATATATATATATATATATATATATATATATATATATATATATATATATATATATATATATATATATATATATTGTGGGGCTGCTCACTGTAAGTCTTCTTTCACAAACTTTTATATACCTGTCAATTATCAACTGTGTAATACTAGTATAGTTATTTAGAGTTTTCCCCGACAACTACGTCTAAAACTAGGTAAAGCCCTGTTGGTCACTCTTAAATAAAGTCAAAACTAGATCCCCATAGGATTACCAGACACGGTCTTCCCTCCTCTTGGGGTTAAACAATATGGAGACATGAAAGGAAGCATTCTCAGTGAACCCTTTCTCAGACTGTCACCCTTAGACATTGTTAAAGAAACTCTAACTCCCCATAGATGATCTTTTCTTCGTGAATGGCATATCTTGAGTTTCTTCCAAATTCTCGGACTTTCCTGGCTTGATCTATTCTCGGTGAATGGCATGTCTTGAACTTCTTAGGATTTGGGGGCCCACAGGCTTCCTAAAAGCATCCCCGCCTCCTCTTGGGTGTTGTGCAAGGACCCTTCGGCTTCTTAAAAGCTCTCATGCCTTCTCTTGGGCTTAATACAAGGAACCAGAGACCTCTACAGGTATAGGAACAAAACCTAGTCATCAATTTGCTAGAGCTGTCTTTCTGAGTCAAGTGTCAGACCAGTTAATGGGTTTGTTATTTCCTTATTTTTATGGTTGGCATTTATTTTGCTAAAACTATTCTTGCAGCAAGATGTTGAAACAAGGTGTTCTAATATTCTGCATTCAACATGTCGGATAAAGATGTCCCATCCTGGATCATAAGACATCGCGTCTGTTATTGGTTTAAAAGGAAGATTCTGTTAGTTGTTATTTGTTACTGAATATTCTGTGAATATTTAGTTATCCTATGTGGCATCCAAAGTATTTTTGGTTGAGCTTTTGTGTTGGTTTTCGGATTCTCGGCGCTTTCTAAATATGGAGACATATTAGGAAACTTTAGATTGAAGACCTATTTTCTTGGAGTTTATTTTGCAGAATTGTGTGCAGTCTCTTTGCTGCATTTTGAAGCCCAATCCAGTCTAGATTTAATGCTATATATTGACTGGTGTAAACCTAGTTTAGGTGTGGAACTTACGTGTGTTTTGTTAGGGTTTTTAAGTGTTATTTGTGTGCCTAACTGGTATCATTCTGATAATAGTACAAGGACTGATTTTGTGTTGTAAGTTCTGTCAATTACTCATAAGCTTCTAAGCATTGAGTTTCCTGTGTGTCGATTCTCATAAGCTTTGAAGTATTGAGAATTGTGTGTTTTGAAAGTGTGGCTTTCGCTTTGTTACTTGTGTTGAAAGGAACCAATCACGGGTTGTGATTGAAGAGGGATTTGAGGAGGGCCTCATACCTAGGTGAGTCTTAGGTAAAAGTCATAGGAAGGGTAGTGATTAAGTGAGCAGATTATAACCGGGTGTGGTTGCTGTATGATCTGTGAATTGATACTATCGTATATTGGTTTCGTCCCTGGCTTGGTAGCCCCCAGAGTAGGATTGTTGATCCGAACTGTGTAAACATATCACTGTGTTCTTTACTTTCTGCACTGTTATTATTATTGTTAACTTGTTCATTGTGTTGGATATCAGTGTCTCAACATCTGTGTAGGACATCTGATATCTGTGCCAGAATTTCAATTGGCATCAAGAGCTTGCACCCTTGTTTGGTTCTGGGTGAGATTCAGGGAAGGTACTTTCTGGTGCAATGGACAAGGATGGAGGATTTTTGAACAAACCACCTCTGCTTGATGGTTCCAACTATGACTACTGGAAACCAAGGATGGTAGCATTCATCAAATCCATGGATGATCAAGCATGGAAAGCTGTTATCAAAGGATGGGAACCCCCAAAGGTTAGAGATGCAAAGGGTAATCCTACTGATGTGGTGAATAAAGAGGAAGACTGGGATGATGCAGACTACAAAGGGTCCTTGGGAAATTCCAAAGCCATGAATGCATTTTTTAATGGTGTTAACAAAAATATCTTCAGGTTGATTGAACACTGCACCATTGCAAAAGAGGCTTGGCAGATCTTGAAGGTTGCTCATGAAGGGACTTCAAAGGTGAAGATGTCAAAACTTCAGCTTCTCACTACCAAGTTTGAGAATTTGAAGATGAAGGAAGATGAGAGCATTCATGATTTTCACATGAACATTATTGAGATAGCTAACGCTTCAAGTGCCCTAGGTGAAAAGATGTCTGATAGCAAACTGGTCAGAAAAATCCTCAGATCTTTAACTAAGAGATTTGACATGAAAGTGACTGCTATAGAGGAAGCTCAGGACATAGATAAGATGAAAGTGGATGAACTTGTGGGATCTCTTCAAACATTTGAATTGGGGATCAGTGAAAAGTCTGAAAAGAAGAAGAGTATAGCTTTTGTGTCAAATGCTGGTGATTCAGACGATGAAGGTGACCTGGTCAGAGATGAAGGGGTGTCTAAAGATCTGGTATTGCTTGGAAAACAATTTAACAAAGTGTTGAAAAGGATGGACAAGAAGTCAAGAGCAAATGTTCAGAACAAGTCACTCGACATCAGTAAAAACCAGGATGGAGGCAGAAGGTCCAGAACTGAAGAAGACTCCAATCAAGGGAAGAGAGTTCAATGTTTTGAATGTGAGGGATTCGGGCACATAAAAACTGAGTGTCCCCCGTATCTCAAAAGGCAGAAGAAGGGCTTATCTGTGTCTTGGTCAGAAGGAGAGTCTGAGAGTGATCTTGAAGAAGAATCAGCAAAGTTGGTGACAGCCTTGACTGGAATCTGTAAATCTGATGGAGAAACAACTTGTGAGTCTGATTCTGACAAAGAATCTTATATTGGAGAACTCACTAAGCAGGAAGTTATCACTGGGTTCTTAGAGTTGTGTATCAAGAATGAAGAGAGGTGCCAGATAATATTAGAACAGAAGGTTCTGATAGCTCAACTAGAAGCTGAGAAGGAAGAACATCTATCAATCATTGCTGATCTTAAAGAGGAGGTTGTATGGCAAAAGTCAAAACTTGACAATATGACCAAATCTATAAGAATGCTGAATAATGGTACCACGCACCTGGATGAGATTCTTCAGACTAGGAAAAATGCTGGAAATGTACAAGATCTTGGTTTTAACAATCAAGCAGAGAACTACAAGAAGTCTGTATTAAAGTTTGTTCCTCAGAAAATAAAGCAAGAGGAGGAGACGTCAAATCACATGTTTCAACATCAGATGAAATGTCAGAAAATTGTATGTAGTTCAAAGTATAAACCATGGAGATGTCATTACTGTGGAAAGATTGGTCACTTGAAGTCCTTTTGCTACAAGTTGCATGGTTATCCCAAAACTGCTCATCAACAAAATAAAGGACTGAACTGGGCTAAGGTAAAGGAAAGATGGACTCCTAGAAATATGATGGCTGGTTTCATAGTACATACCTCTCTCAGAGCATCTGCAAGGGAAGATTGGTACTTTGACAGTGGTTGTTCAAGACACATGACTGGAGTGAAGAAATTTTTGTCAGATATCAAGCCTCACTCTACCAACTATGTCACGTTTGGGGATGGATCAAAAGGTGAAATAAAAAGGTGTTGGAAAGCTGGACTACACAGGACAACCAAATCTGGATCGTGTTCTATTTATCAAAGGGCTGACTGCAAATTTGATCAGTATAAGCCAACTGTGTGATCTAGGACTCAAAGTAAATTTCACAAAATCTGAATGCCT
Source organism: Lathyrus tuberosus (assembly GCA_022829125.1). Lineage (NCBI taxonomy): Eukaryota > Viridiplantae > Streptophyta > Magnoliopsida > Fabales > Fabaceae > Lathyrus > Lathyrus tuberosus. The sequence goes on along the minus strand of JALAZF010000066.1, from coordinate 13,450,608 downwards.
AGTAACCAATGAAGAAAATGAAGTTGTCATGAAGGGAATCAGGTCTAAGGATAACTGCTATCTGTGGAATCCTCAAGAATCAGGAAGTTTGTCTACCTGTTTGATGTCAAAGGAAGATGAAACCAAACCGTGGCATCAGAAATTGGGTCACCTACATTTGAAAGGGATGAAGAAAGTTCTGTCAAGTGAGGCTGTTAGAGGTATTCCCAAGCTGAAGATTGATGAGGATAGAATATGTGGTGAATGTTAAGTTGGGAAGCAAACAAGGATGTCACACAAAAAGCTTCAACATCTTACCACAACTTCTAGAGTTCTGGAGCTGCTTCACATGGACTTAATGGGACCTATGCAGGTTGAAAGTCTTGGTGGGAAGAAGTATGCCTATGTTGTCGTTGATGATTACTCCAGATTCACCTGGATAAGCTTTATCAGAGAGAAGTCTGAAGTATTTGCAGCTTTCAAAGAATTGTGTCAAAGGATTCAACGAGAAAAGGATTGTGGTGTTGTACGAATCAGAAGTGACCATGGGAAAGAATTTGAAAATAGCAGGTTTGAAGAGTTTTGTCTATCCGAAGGAATCACTCATGAATTCTCATCACCAATCACTCCTCAGCAAAATGGTGTGGTGGAACGCAAGAATAGGACTATTCAAGAGTGTGCAAGGGTCATGATTCATGCCAAAAAGCTTCCATATCATTTTTGGGCTGAAGCCATGAATACCGCTTGCTATATACACAATAGGGTGACTATCAGATCAGGTACTTCTGTCACTCTTTATGAGCTATGGAAAGGTAGAAAACTAAATGTGAAATATTTCCATGTTTTTGGGAGTAAGTGCTATATCTTGGCGGATCGCGAGTAGAGGCGAAAGATGGATCCTAAGAGTGAGGAAGAGATATTTTTGGGATACTCTACAAACAATAAAGCATATATGGTATTTAATTCCAAAACTAAGGTGATGATGGAATCCATAAATGTGGTGGTTGATGACTCTGGCAAAGATGAAGATGTCCCAGATGATGTTGGAACATGCTTCCCCATGAACAATGAAATCTCACAAGACACTGAGTCCGTAGAAAATAATGCTCAAGAGACCGACACTAGACCTGAGAATGAAGAGGTAGAGGATGCTAACAGGGGACCCTCTATAAGGGCTCAGAAGGATCACCCTAAGGAGCTGATTATTGGAAATCTGAATGAAGGTGTAAGAACCAGATCGAGGGAGACGGTGTCAAATGCCTGTTTTGTTTCAAAGCTTGAACCAAAGAATGTTAAAGAGGCATTGACAGATGAGTTCTGGATAAGTGCTATGCAGGATGAGCTTTGTCAATTCAAGAGGAATGAAGTCTGGGAACTGGTACCACGACCAGCAGGAACAAATGTGATTGGAACAAAGTGGGTGTATAAGAATAAGTCTGATGAACAAGGAGTTGTTACCAGTAACAAAGCCAGACTAGTTGCTCAAGGATACACACAGATTAAAGGAGTAGATTTTGATGAAACTTTTGCTCCTGTGGCTCGATTGGAATCCATCAGATTGTTGCTAGGAGTGGCATGTTTTTTGAAATTCAAATTGTTTCAAATGGATGTCAAGAGTGCCTTTCTGAATGGCTATCTTAATGAGGAAGTTTATGTTGAGCAGCCTAAAGGGTTTGTGGATCCAAATTTTCCTGATCATGTCTACAAGCTAAAGAAGGCTTTGTATGGTTTGAAACAAGCTCCAAGAGCTTGGTATGAAAGGCTGACTGAGTTCTTAATCAAACATGGATACAGGAAAAGTGGTATTGATAAAACTCTCTTTGTCAAGGAGAAGGATGGGAAACTAATGATTGCTCAGATTTATGTAGATGATATTGTGTTTGGTGGGATGTCAGATGAAATGGTCCAACATTTTGTCAACCAAATGCAATCTTAATTTGAAATGAGCTTGGTAGGTGAATTGACTTACTTCCTTGGATTGCAAGTCAAGCAGATGGAAGATTCCATTTTTATTTGTCAGAGCAAATATGCAAGGAATATTATGAAGAAGTTTGGATTGGATAATGCCAAGCACAAGAGAACTCCTGCTCCTACTCACTTGAAGTTATCCAAAGATGAAAAGGGAGTGAATGTTGAACAGAGTTTATACAGAAGCATGATTGGCAGTCTGCTGTATCTCACAGCAAGTAGGCCAGACATAACCTTTGCAGTTGGTGTATGTGCAAGATACCAAGAAGAACCCAAGGTCAGTCACACCAATCAAGTTAAGAGAATTCTTAAGTATGTGAGTGGTACATGTGATTATGGGTTGTTGTACTCCCATGACTCAAGTTCCATTTTAGTAGGATACTGTGATGCTGATTGGGCTGGAAGTGCTGATGATAGGAAAAGTACCTCTGGAGGTTGTTTCTTTTTGGGAAATAATCTTATTTCATGGTTTAGTAAGAAGCAGAATTCTGTATCTCTTTCTACTGCTGAAGCTGAGTACATAGCAGCTGGAAGTAGTTGTGCTCAACTGGTGTGGATGAAGCAAATGCTATCTGAGTATAATGTCACACAAGATGTCATGACCTTATTTTGTGATAACCTGAGTGCTATTAATATTTCTAAAAATCCTATTCAACATAGCAGGACTAAACACATTGATATCAGGCATCACTTCATCGGAGAACTTGTGGAGGACAAAGTCATAACTCTTGAGCATGTTAGCACAGAAAATCAGCTTGCTGACATATTTACCAAGGCTCTGGATGCAGTTCAGTTTGAAAACCTGAGGAGTAGACTTGGGGTTTGTATTCAGGAAGAACTATAGCAATTAATGTTCTTTCTGGCTGCCAGACTAAAAAGAATAAAGGTAATTCTGGTAGTGCAGCTTGTGCAGGTGTGTTTGAAGAGAAAGATGCTAAAGTTTGTGCATGACATTTGGTCATGTGATGTTGTGTGCATCTACTTTCTGATGCTGTTTTTGGCATATTTATGGCTAAAAAGGGGGAGTAGTGTGCTTGTGCTGGTGCTGCAGCTGAGGGGGAGAATGTTGAATGTTGTTGTGTTGCAGCAGTTGAGGGGGAGTTTTTTTGCTGCTATGTTGTGTTGTGTGTTGGTATTATTGTGTGTTTTTTGCTGTTGTCTCTGATATGGATGTTTTGCTTCTGTTATCTTTGCAAGATTTGTTTGGTGTGTAGTTTTAGCCAAAATAAGCCAAAGGGGGAGATTGTTATTTCCTTGCTTTTGTGGTTGGCATTTATTTTGCTAAAACTATTCTTGCAGCAAGATGTTGAAACAAGGTGTTCTAATATTCTGCATTCAACATGTCGGATAAAGATGTCCCATCCTGGATCATAGGACATCGCGTCTGTTATTGGTTTAAAAGGAAGATTCTGTTAGTTGTTATTTGTTACTAAATATTCTGTGAATATTTAGTTATCCTATGTGGCATCCAAAGTATTTTTGGTTGAGTTTTTGTGTTGGTTTTCGGATTTTCAGCGCTTTCTAAATATGGAGACATATTAGGAAACTTTAGATTGAAGACCTATTTTCTTGGAGTTTATTTTGCAGAATTGTGTGCAGTCTCTTTGCTGCGTTTTGAAGCCCAATCCCGTCCAAATTTAATGCTATATATTGACTGGTGTAAACCTAGTTTAGGTGTGGAACTTACGTGTGTTTTGTTAGGATTTTTAAGTGTTATTTGTGAGCCTAACTGGTATTATTCTGATAACAGTACAAGGACTGATTTTTTGTTGTAAGTTCTGTCAGTTACTCATAAGCTTTCAAGCATTGAGTTTCTTGTGTGTCAATTCTCATAAGCTTTGAAGTATTGAGAATTGTGTGTTTTGAAAGTGTGGCTTTCGCTTTGTTACTTGTGTTGAAAGGAACTAATCACGAGTTGTGATTGAAGAGGGATTTGAGGAGGGCCTCATACCTAGGTGAGTCTTAGGTAGAAGTCATATGAAGGGTAGTGATTAAGTGAGCAGATTGTAACCGGGTGTGGTTGCTGTATGATCTGTGAATTGATACTATCGTATATTGGTTTCATCCCTGGCTTGGTAGCCCCCAGAGTAGGTTTATTGATCCGAACTTTACTTTCTGCACTGTTATTATTATTGTTAACTTGTTCATTGTGTTGGATATCAGTGTCTCAACATGTCCCAACATCTGTGTAGGACATCTGATAACTGTGCCAGAATTTCAGGGTTGACCTTCATCCCTTAACATACCAGCCTTCTCTTGGGCATCATATCAGGATCATTCACTATCTGAGAATCGATTTCTCCGAACACCAGTAGACTTGGACAGTCTCAATATCCTTTGGATTTCCCATTTCCTTAAAGAACAGGAAATAACCCTGATCCTCTGATCAGTGCCAAGGAACAACCATACCTGTAATCTTTTCCTTTTATAAGAACTGATTTTCTCTTTTATCCAACATGCTGGACCTGTCACCAAACTGAAACAGTCGCCAACATCTAGCCTCCTCTTGGGCTTTGTACAATGATTCTCCTACACTCTCTTTTTGAGTCTAAAAGACTCCCTTGTTGAGTCACCCTTTTAGCCTCCATCTCGGGCTTCGTACGAGATATAAAATACTCTCCTGTTGAGTATAAAAGACTCTCTTGTTGAGTCAACCACTTTTAGCCTCCATCTCGGGCTTCGTACGAGATATAAAACACTCTCATATTGAGTATAAAAGACTCTCTTGTTGAGTCAACCACTTTTAGCCTCCACCTCGGGTTTCGTACGAGATAGCAATTACTCTTTTGTTGAGTATGACAGACCCTCTTGTTGAGTCAAACCCTTTTAGCCTCAATCTCGGGCTTTGTACAAGACAGAAAGAACATCTTCCCCGGAAAAGTCAACTTCTAACTTCCTCTTAGGCTTTGTATAAGGAAAACCCTGGTTGAGTCAATCAACCTTTTAGCATCAATCTGTGCCTTTCTCACAGCATACAAACATCAACAACTCCTTCATCTAATTGCTGTAAGCGGCAAGCCTCTGGATTATTTGCATCCACGCCACTGTCCCTCTTTTAGCATGAGAAATTCCTAAGGAAAGATGGCATTGCTCTAAACTGAGTTAAAGTCTTCTCCTTCAGGTTAAAAATCCCCTATAAAGGAAATTATGGCATTGCTGGATTCACATATCCCAGTTAAAGTAATTCTCCTTTATAATGAGTCACCTAACAGTTGTGATAAACAAACCAAATATCCCTCTTTAAAGATGACAAATTCTCTCTAAAGTCAAAACCCTTCAGCTTCACATCTTGGGCTTTGAACAAGATACAAATCACCTTTAGCTTCATGTCTTGGGCTTTGAACAATACACCAAAACAACCTTTTTTCCTCCCATAGAATAGGAGGAACTACGATCGCTCTGATTTCCCTGTTTCATCAAACGGGAATACGTAGGCATAAGATTGAAAAAATCTTAGCGAGCATACTAATCAAAATCCCAAAATCCAGTATCTCCACTGAATCAACTCAAAAGCAGCAAATCTAAACACATTACTAAAAACCTCACAAATAATCCAGATATTGTGTTCTCAGCAAAATAACCAAAGATTGGGCTCCACCTCCACATAGCATCTGTAACCTAACAGACCGCTGTTCAAACTCAGTATGCAAGCAGGGTTAATTGGAGACATCTATTTCCCTTCCTTAATCAGCTCAATAGCATAAAAACTGAATCGAATTGTAGTACCCGAGCGATAGTGCTTCAAGACCACAAAAATCGCGCTACAGAAAAAATGGCGCCCACCGTGGGGCCCGTCTTCTCTTTCTTACAATCTTCGGTGAAAACCTTGAGTTCACCAAAATATCACAGAAATGACGACTCTGCTGGGGAGTCATTGTCTGTTTAGGATCATAATACTAGAGGTCTAGGATGATTAAGACAAATATATATACTGCTTTTCCTAATTGATATCTGTGTTTATTTTTCTGCTAATGGGAATGCGGGCTATGCCACATGTGGAAAGATTGAGTATACACCTAAGATAGGTGATGGCAATGCGGGTAATCTTGCGGGGAGTGAATCCCAATTAAGAGTCCCCGATCGACCATCAAACTCAGTGGAGACTCCCTTTGCAGATACATTGCCTATACGACTTCGGTTGTTGAAAGTAGTGTGGTCGGCTGGGTTATCTGAGAAGCTGAGGTTTTTAGTAGACCTAAGCCATTTTGTAGTGCGGAAGCTATTGGAAATAGTTGTCACGCAATACTACCCTCATCTGAGATCTCTCTAGGATACATCAGCTCGCTGGCGATCCGCTTGCTGTTGTTATTCCAGAGGGGTCAATGATTTTGCGGACAGGTACAAAAAATCACTAGTATAAACCTTTGCGCAGGGGGGCGTAGAGCCTTGACTTCATGACATCGACCCTTTGACCCCATGTTTTTTCTATGTTTTTGTGTGCTGCATTCATACATTCATTTAAAAAACATTAAAACCAAAAAAAAATCTTCTCTTCTAGTCTCTCTTTTTCAAATGAAACTGAGACAATGATTGCAACTGTCAGAGGAAAAAGATTGCGCTAATGGATTTCGGTAGAAGGAAAACTCATAAGTACACCTTCAAGGTTCCAAAACTAGAGGATTTGAGAGGTCTGGCGAGGATGATCACCAACCACGAGGCTTTCTGAGCCAAGTATGGAGAGTTGTTGTCCTTGTTAAGGGTCCACGTAATTGAAGGAATCCTGTCCACACAAATCCAGTTCTACGTTTCGGTCTATCACTATTTCATATTCCCTGATTATTAGCTAGCACCAACGCTCAAGGAGTACTCTCACCTAATTGATTTACATATTATTGATCAAGCTCTATTTTCTGGACTGGAAGAAATTCCAAAGGATCAAACCATTGCAAGAGCAATTTATCTGGACGAGTCAGAGGTCAGGACTCACATGACCACTAAGGGTGGAATCCAGGGCTTGCCAGCCCAATTCTTGACAAAAAAAGCTCTATACTTTACTAGTATAGGGAACGTGGCCACTTTCGAGAGCATCTTTGTTTTGCTTACCTATGGGTTATTTTTGTTTCCTAACATCGATAACTTTGTAGATATCAATGTCATTAAGATTCTCCTGATTGGAAACCCTGTATCGACTTTGCTCGTAGATGCTTATCATTCGGTACACTTAAGGAATTTGTACAGCGGAGGAATGATCACGTGTTGTGTACCCTTGCTGTACAAATGGTTCACTTCTCACTTGCCCAATTCTGCTGCATTTTGGGATCAAAAGAATACTTTACGTTGGTCACAGAGAATCATGTCTCTTACCAACTCTGACATCGATTGGTACAATCGAATCTATGACGGGATCAGGATCATTGACCGTTGTGGAATTTTCGCAAAGGGACCCCTTATAGGAACTAAGGGAGGAATCAACTATTACCTAATTCTCGTTCGTGGTCAATTTGGATACCCAATGAGGCATGTCCCGCGTAATGCTCATCTGGAAGGTCTTTTCATCAAGGAAGGAGAAAATGACAGGGCACTAAAGACAGAAATAGTGCATGCCTGGAAACACATTCACAGGAAAGGAAGAGAGTCTCTAGGAAAACCAGAATGTGTCTCGGTGGAACCTTATCTCCACTGGGTACAAACTAGAGCTCTCAAACTGAGGATGACTTACCCTCGTCAGGAAGTTCTTCCATTAAGGGACTCTGCTCTTTATTTTATGTCTGAGACAGAAAAACTTCAAGTTACTCTCAGCAAAGTTCAGCAGGAGAAGAGGTCTTGGAGGAACAAGTACCGTATTCTCAATGTGGAGTGCAAGAAAATACAGCAGCTATTAAAAGAAAAAGACGCTCTGATTGAGATTTTAGAGCAACATGCTGTAAAAAATCAAGATGACCAAAGGAATTTGCTCGCTCCTTTCACTTGGCAAAGGAATGACAACCCGATAACGGCCCAAAAGCCCCGGTCAAAGAAAAGGAAAGCACCTGAACCAGCACCTGAGCTCTCCTCAGAGAGGACTCAGGACCCATTAGCTTAGATTTCCTTTCGCAGCACTATGTAATTCACTGTATTTCCGTTTCCGCAATCCTTTGAATTCAATAATACAGGGTTTCCCCACTGTTTGATATTTGCAATCTCATTGTCGAAGTTTACTTTGAATAAACAAAAACATATAATTAATATAATCATTGCATATCATTCATCATTCTCGCGTAAACGCATTCTTCTTACTTGCGAATCTCACGTTTGTGTCTCGGTTCTAGAGTCAAACTGTCTCATTCGTACAATACTCGGGCCAATCATCAGAAAAAGATGGATGATCTCGAGGAAGAGAATAGAGAGTTGAGGGAAGAGATCGACACTCTGAAAGAGGATCTGAGAAAGCTTCATAACGATATGCAAGCTCTAGCAGAAGCTCAAATGCAACAACAAAGGACTGTGATCTCAGAGATCACATCTACGCCCATAGTGGAGAAGTATGATCCTAGGTATAACATGCCGAAAGATCGTCCCTGGGGCACGCCTATTAACTATATCCCAGAAGGATATGTTCCGCCGATCAATGAGGATCAAGGAACTGCAGCAGGAGCTGCTGGGCCTGAAGGTTACAAACTTCGGGAAAGCGAAGATGCCAGGGGAATGACTGCAACTCCTGAAGGTTACAAACTTCGGGAGGCACCGAGAGTCTCGGCCCTAATGACTATACCACCACCCGTGGTACACACTGTCCCGGAAGGACAGATTCCACAGATACCTTCTGGGGGAAACGAAAGTATGTTCGACAGAATGAATGAATTCCATGAACAGTTTCTGGAAATGCAGAAAGAACTGCAAGCCCTTCGCGGTCAGGATTTATTTGGAAGGGACGCCGCAGACCTTTGTTTGGTCCCCAATGTGAAAGTCCCGCACAGATTCCAAGTACCCGATTTTGAAAAGTACAAGGGTAACTCTTGCCCTCAAAGTCATTTAGTGATGTACGCTCGGCGAATGTCAGCTCAGACAAAGAACCAGGAGCTGCTGATTCACTACTTTCAGGATAGTTTAACCGGTGCCGCATTAAAATGGTACATGGGTTTAAACCGCACTATGATCGGCACATTCAGAGATCTTGACGCCACTTTCGTTCAACAATATAAATACAATTTGCACATTGGACAGAGATCAACTCAGATCAATGTCACAAAAGGACAAGGAAACCTTTAAGGAGTACGCTCAGAGATGGCGTGAAATTGCCGCCCAGATTTGTCCACCTCTTGAGGAAAAAGAGATGACAAAGATCTTCTTAAAGACCTTAAGCTCATTTTACTATGACAAAATGGTTGCCAGTGCGCCCAGTGACTTCAGCGAGATGGTAGGCATGGGAGTTCGTCTTGAGGAAGCGGTCCGAGAAGGACGTTTAGTTAAAGACGCTGGATCATCAAGTAGTAAAAAATGATACGGTAGTGCTCTCCCTAAGAAAAAAGAGCAGGATATTGAGAATATCTCTCTCGGAAAGCAAAGGCGACGATATCAACCAGTAGCAGCTGTAGCTCCTGCTATCGACCCGGCGCCTGTTCCTACGTATCAACCTCAGGTTGCGCAGAGCCAACCAATTCAACAGCAATATCAGCAAAGGACACAATAGCCTCTTCAGCAGGCTCGTCCTCAGTACAACAACAATCTTACAACACGACCGCCAGGGTTCGACCCTATACCCATGTTGTACGCAGAACTGCTTCCATTACTACTAGTCAATGGGCACGTCCGAACTAAGTCTCCACTTATAGTACCGAAAAATCTGCCTTTTTGGTTCAAAACGGATCAGACTTGTCTTTACCATCAAGGAGGACCAGGGCATAACACAGAAAACTGTCTCAGTTTCATATCCGATGTGCAAAAACTTGTTAGGAGCGGGGTCTTATCTTTCAAAGATACGAATCCGAATGTTCTCACAAACCCGCTGCCTCAACACGAGAAAGCTACAGTCAATTTGATAGAGGGAGAGTCTAACAACATCTATCAAATTCATGATGTACTCTAATTAAGGGCCAATTTGGTCAAGATGCATTGTAGACAGAGCAGATACGGCCATGTGCCACCTCATAATTATCACCAGTGTGATGTCTGCTCTAAAAACAATCAAGGATGTTCTGTGGTGCAATCAGCTCTACATGAACAGTTGGATCTCAGATGGATCCAAGGGCATCGAGTTCGTGGAGTCAACATGACCTATACGAATTCCAACATCATTCAGAACCACGGCATCCATGCAATGAATGTCAACCTGGTGGCAATGCACTCAAGGCAAAGCCAGTATCATAATCTGCCACGGCACGATTACAATTCCTGTCTGACTTGCTCGGTAAACAAACATGGATGCTCTTTCATACAAGAGGCCCTCCAGCGTCAGATCGATCTTGGGTGGATCCAGGACTACCGTGATAGAAATCCCTATCAGATCAACATGATTCAAATCTTCGATATTTGTTTGATGAATACCAGCTTGGTGGAGTTACACGCCAGGCAAGTCCAACTTGGTTTTCTCACTTTTCACGAGTATCTTAGCTGTAAAGGATGTTGTGAGAGTAACCAAGGGTGCGCTCTCATTCAAAGAACTTTACAACACTTGTTAAACCACTGGTGGCTTCCGATCTATATGGATGAAGACACGCAACAAATCAATGTGGTTGACGGGAATCCTACTCGGCATCAAAGTCATGATGTCCGATCTACGGAAACATATCTGGTAAGGTTACATTGCATTTAAAGCGGACATGGCCAGGTGCCACCACATAATTATGAACGCTGTAGAGTCTGCTCGGAAAATAATCAAGGATGTTACCTCGTGCGAGCAGCCCTTCAGAGTCAGTTGAACCGTAAAGAAACCCAACAATATTCAGTTTCGGGGTCAATCAACTGGACGCCGGACTACTTCGTTGATCAAATCAGAGACGTTGTCATAATCTCTGATCATCAACGGAACAAGGATGTTTGTACCATCATCCCTCTACTGGATGAGTCAAAGGTTCCTAGCCAGGAACTGATTGAAGTTACTTACGACAGTCAAAAAAATCAGAGGGCTCCTGTAGTTATCTATCTGCCGGGACCATTACCGTATGAATCAGCTAAGGCGATCCCTTACAAATACGGTGCAATAATAATTGAGAATGGAAAGGAAATTCCATTACCCTCCGTCGTGAATATTGCAGACATCAGTCGAGTAACACAGAGCGGTCGAATCTTCAACCGAGGGGTTGAAGAACCTAACAAAGAAAAGGAACTTCAGACAGAAGCTCCCAATCCACCAGTCGGTCAATCCAGTAATTCCGACCTTTCGAAAAACAATGATGAGATGCTGAAGCTCATCCAAAGGAGTGAATACAACATTGTTGATCAGCTGTTACAAACTCCTTCAAAGATCTCTGTGCTATCACTTTTACTCAGTTCCGAAGCCCCAAAGAGGCTTTACAGAAAGTCTTAGAGCAGGCCTTTGTGGAACAGGATGTGTCAATACGACAATTCGATATCATCATCTCTAACATCACTTCCTGCAACAACTTAGGGTTCAGTGATGAGGATTTGCCAGAGGGGGGCAAAAGTCACAACATGGCGCTCAATATCACAGTCAATTGCCAGGATGATGCTTTAGCCAGCGTACTGGTAGACACAGGATCGGCCATGAACGTTATGTCAAAGTCCACTTTAATGCGACTGTCATTCAAAGGATCCCCGATGAGGGGCAGTGAGGTCATTGTCAAAGCATTTGACGGATCTTGGAAAGCAGTTATCGGCGAAGTCGACCTTCCCATAACTATCGGTCCTCACACTTTCCTGATCACTTTCCAGGTCATGGACATCCGGGCAACATACAGTTGCTTATTAGGAAGACCTTGGATACACCAGGCTGGCCGGTCACTTCGACGCTACACCAGAAACTGAAGTTCGTCAAGAACGATCAACTCGTCAAGGTCTGTGGGGAGCAAGCCTTGATCGTGAGTAACCTGTCATTATCTACTTGTATAAAACCCGAGGAGGTTGTTGGAACTCAGTTCCAAGCACTTTCGGTGAGCAATGAGAATCAATCAAAGAAAGGAACGTCGATTTCCTCATACAAAGATGCTCTCAAAGTAATCGAGAGTAACAACGCAAAAGGATGGGGACAACTTATTATTCCTACTGATAATAAAACAAATAAGGGTCTTGGTTTTTCTGTGACCTGTACCCAGACAGCTGCTAACGATGAAAGTCTTCATCCCATTCAAGACTTCTTCCACAGTGGAGGTTTCCTTCACCCAGTGCCTTAAGCAGTCCATACCATTAACGAGGGAGATCCCTCTGATACAGATGAGGAGTGGAAGTCCTATCTTAATGAGGACGGTTATATCTCTCAGGAAGAGATGCATACGCCATTTTGTTATCCCGCGCAAAGTTCGAGATTTATACCGAGGTTAGACGTCGAAATGATATACAGAGATTGTGATCCAGAAGGATGTCGTGCTCCACCAAATTCATTAAAGGAGGACGCTCTGATGAAGGACAACTTTGACCACGACTATTATGGCCCAATGGATGGCCTGCCTATCTGGCAGCCGTACCCAGGAGACTTGGGGCAAGAAAACCAGCTCAATAATAAAAATCAGCTGAGCATCATTAAACAGAATACCTGCGTCCCCACCATGTCATGGGATCATTACTCATGGCATTCAGAAAACATCCAGCACGACGATGAATTGGCAAAACTTGCCGGACTAGAATTCATCAACTATGTTTTTCCCGAGGTAAACGTCATCGAAAGAGATTACTCCTCCAGCTCCACAGAAGTGTGGGACACCCTGGGACAACCAAGTGGAAAATACGACTTCATGGTCAAATATACCGCTCCTGAAAGCTCTCGCATCAGGCTCGAAGACATCCAGCCAACTGGGTGGGGAGATCCATCTGAGAGCACAAATACTACACAAAATACAGCAGAAGAATCCTCCTATGACAACTCTGCTTAGGAGACAGATTCCAATGATCCTGCTCCGCCAGAAATTAGCGTCATTTCTGAGGACAAGCCAAGAAAGAAGGTACCAGACTTCGTGATTCACCGAGGAGTTCGCCGCCAATGGGTTGCTGTTGATGTTCCGAAGATCGTTCATAAGTCAAAGTAATTGTCGTCTTTATCTTAACCTTTCACCCTGCCCAGGTGAAACGGATGTTTTGATAGGGCTCACTTTCTGTAAATATCCCTCTTCGCTTTGCCCAAAGTGACAGAGGGTTATTTTATAGGGCTGTAGTTTCAAGAATCGACCGTTCAAAAATAAAATAACGTCATTCTGTAATTTCCGCATTTATTGTTGTTTTCTCTTTTCGCATTTTCAGAAAATGGTAATCCTAAAAAACAACTCAATAATAAAAACAAGCAGTTTTCCGAAGAAAATACACTGCACACACTCTTGCATTCTCTCTATCTCTTCTAAACACAAATCATCACGTCATGCAAATTGCTTGTTTTAAACCCCTTTGAGACATACGATCCAATGTATTCTCCCAACTTTGAATTCCCGGTATTTGGGGCTGAAGAAGAAGATGACGACGAAATTTCAGAAGAGATCTCCTGATTACTCCGACAAGAGGAAAGGTCCATTGAACCTCACAAAGAGCCGTTGGAAACAATCAACGTGGGTTCAGAAAAAGAGAGAAAAGAAATCAGGATTGGGGCACTGCTCAGTCTAATTGCCAAAGAGAGTTTGATAAAGCTTCTCAAAGAATTTCTCGATGTGTTCGCTTGGTCCTATCAGGACATGCCAGGTTTGGATACCAGCATCGTGGAACATCATCTACCGTTGAAATCGGAATGTCCACCAGTAAAACAAAGGTTGAGACGAACTCACCTGGACATGGCCATCAAAATCAAGGAGGAGGTACAAAAATAGATTGACGCGGGTTTCCTCGCCACATCAGAATGTCCTCAATGGTTAGCCAACATTGTACCCGTTCTGAAAAAGGATGAAAAGGTCAGAATATGTGTTGATTACAGAGATCTAAACAAGGCTAGTCCAAAGGACGACTTTCCTTTACCACACATTGACATGCTGGTACACAGTACAACAAAGTTCAAAGTTTTCTCCTTCATGGATGGATTCTCGGGCTATAATCAGATAAAAATGGCGCCGAAAGACATGGAGAAAACTTCATTCATTACCCCATGGGGTACCTTTTGTTACAAGGTAATGTCGTTCGGTTTGAAGAACGCCGGGGCAGCCTATCAACGGGCCATGACTACTCTTTTTCATGACATGATACACAAAGAAATCGAGGTATATGTCGATGATATGATTGCAAATCTAGAAAAGAGGAGGAGCGTGTGACCCACCTGTCAAAACTATTCGAGCGGTTGAGAAAGTACAAACTCTGCTTGAATCCCAATAAATGCACATTCGGTGTCAGTTCAGGGAAACTTTTAGGGTTCATCGTCAGCCAGAAAGGAATTGAGGTCAATCCTGACAAGGTCAAGGCCATTCAAGAAATGCCTTCTTCGAAAACTGAAAAACAAGTCAGAGGATTCCTAGGACGTTTGAACTACATTTCCATATTTATATTCCTCATGATCGCGACATGCACGCCAATCTTCAAATTACTCAAAAAGAATCAGGACTGTGTTTTGACAGAATACTGTCAAACTGCCTTCGACAGTATCAAGGAATACCTATTAAACCCACAGATTCTATCACCTCCAGTGGAAGGAATGCCACTGATCATATACTTAACAGTCTTGGAAGACTCCATGGGTTGTGTACTTGGCCAACAGGACGAAACCAAAAGGAAAGAGTCTTCCATTTACTATTTGAGCAAGAAATTCACCGACTGCGAGACTCGGTACACTATGCTCGAGAAAACTTGTTGTGCTCTGGCTTGGGCAGCCAAACGTCTTCGCCAGTATATGATTTGTCACACTACTTGGTTAATCTCCGAAATGGATCCGATCAAGCACGTCTTTGAAAAGCCTGCTCTCACGGGAAGGATTGCCCGTTGGCAGATGTTGTTATCAGAATATGACATCGAGTACCACGTTTAGAAATCCGTCAAGGAAAGTATTTTAGCCGATCATTTGGCTCATCAACCGATTGACGATCAAGAATCAGTCAGATTCGACTTCCCAGACGAAGATGTCATGTATCTAAAAATGAAAGATTGCGATGAACCGCCACCCAGTGAAGGGCCAGAACCTGGTTTCCAATGGGGACTTATCTTTGACGGAGCTGTCAATCATTACGGAAACGGAATTAGGGCAATCATCATAACCCCTCAGGGTACCCACATTCCTTTCACCGCCCGACTAACATTCAAGTGTACAAACAACGAGGCCGAGTACGAAGCTTGTATTATGGGTCTCGAAGAAGCGATCGACTTAAGGATCAAGAACTTGGATGTATATGGCGACTCAGCCCTGGTTATCAATCAGATCAAAGGAGATTGGACCACATACCAATCAGGACTGATTCCTTACAAAGATTATGCAAGAAGGTTGTTATCATTCTTCAACAGAATCGAGTTTCATCATATCCCTCGTGAGGAGAATCACATGGTTGATGCATTAGCCACCATCTCTTCCATGATTAGTGTAGGTCAATGGAACGACCTACCTAAGATCGACATAATGCGCCTTGAAAGGCCCGCATACATCTTCACGATTGAAGCAGTCATAGACGACAAACCTTGGTATCACGATATCAAATGTTTCCTTCAGAAACAAGAGTATCCACCTGGGGCATCCAGGAAAGACAGAAAAACCCTCAGAAGGTTGGCAAGCAGCTTCTTTCTGAGTGGTGATACGCTCTATAAGAGAAATTTTGACATGGTCTTGCTCCGATGCTTAGACAGACCAGAAGCAGACATGCTGATAAAAGAAATTCACGAAGGATCCTTTGGCACTCATGCCAACGGACACACAATGGTGAGAAAAATTCTGAGAGCAGGGTACTACTAGTTGACCATGGAATCCGACTGCTACAAGTACATGAGGAGGTGTCACAAGTGTCAAATATACGCTGACAAAATCCATGTGCTGCCTACACATCTCAAAGTTCTTTCTTCCCCGTGGCCTTTTTCCATATGGGGAATCGACATGATTGGCATGATTGAGCCCAAGGCTTCAAACGGACATCGGTTCATCCTGGTAGCCATTGATTACTTCACCTAGTGGGTCGAAGCGGCGTCATACGCCAGTGTAACCCGACAAGTGGTGGTCCGATTCATAAAAAACAATATCATCTGTCGTTATGGTGTTCCTAGCCAGATCATTACTGATAATGGATCCAACATGAACAATAAGATGATGAAAGAGTTGTGCGCAGAGTTCAAGATCAAACACCATAACTCATCTCCCTACCAACCTAAGATGAACGGAGCAGTAGAAGCGGCTAACAAGAACATCAAGAGGATTGTTTAGAAGATGGTTATAACCTACAAAGACTAGCACGAGATGCTACCCTTTGCTCTTCACGGTTATCGCACATCTGTCCGCACTTCAACAGGGGCAACCTCTTTCTCTCTAGTGTATGGCATGGAAGCAGTGCTCCCCATAGAAGTAAAGATCCCATCAATCCGGCTATCGATGGAATCTAAGCTAACAGAGGCTGAATGGCGTTAAAGTCGACACGACGAACTGAATCTGATCGAGGAAAAGCGAATAACGACACTATGCCATGGTCAGTTGTATCAACAGAGAATGAAGAAGGCGTTTGACAAAATGGCCCGACCTCGCGTCTTCAGGAAAGGAGGCCTTGTGCTCAGAAAGATACAATCATTTCTCACTGATTCTCGGGGAAAGTGGACTCCGAATTATGACGGCCCCTATGTGGTCAAGAAAGCTTTCTCAGGCCACGCCTTGAGACTCGCAACCATGGACGGAGAAGAATTTTCCTACCCCGCAAATGTTGATGTAGTCAAGAAATACTTCGCCTAAAAAAACGTCTCAGTGGATTGAAAACCCGAAAGGGTGGTCCAGGCAAAAGTTAGAGACATGATCAAAAAATCATCCCGGTGGATTCGAAATCTCAAAGTACAATCCAGGCAAAAGATAGGGATACTGGCAAGTAACTACGTCCAACAGGGGCAAGTCCCTCAGCGGCAGTTACACCATTCATCGAAAGAAAACTCTAGTCAGGGTCATCTTCGACAGAAGCTCAGGATGTCCAGAATTCAAAGTTGGTAGAAGGACAGTGGTCGTTATGTTTCAATGTAGCTCTTTTCCCTTAAATTACCATTTTTTAACTTTGTAAATACTCCATGGAATCACGCGTTTGGCTGATTTCCATCCTATCAATAAAATTTGAGCCCTAGTGCTTTTGTTTGTAATTCCTATTTGTTTTAGCTTTACAGAACGACATTTTAACAGGATCGGCGATTCTTGAAATAAAACAAAATATGAATTTAATTGTCAAACTTTTTCTGCTTTTAAAATAAAGATGGCAATTCTTTTGACTGTTGAACATCGAAAGAACATCGATCACATCTCCAGAAGTAATCGAGCTTCAAAGTGCAGAATCAAAGTACTCCTTCCAAATCAGTGCACCTGAGTGAAGGATCAATTGTGTCAGAGACCATGTCTCATCTGACACCCCCGACAGAGTTCTTACCTCCTAAGCCCGACCAACGGTTGTCTCCCATAGGGACTATCTCTCCTAAGCAAGGCAGAATTGCTACTTTTTGGACCAATGATACTATTCATCCCCCGCGGTGGCCGAGTTTCCAGTCATACTCACTAGTCTGCATGTCGCGTCAGTTTTGTCAGCATAAACATACATACATTATGCATTATTGATTTACATTTATATTCATATTACATCATTACCACTCTAGTCGGTCTTGTTCCCTAGTGATAAAAGTCTTGTCAGTCGCATTCTTTGTTCTTTCCTCGTCAGGAAATGTTGCGTCTGAACAATCTCTCTCCTCCAGTTTATGTCTGGATTAGAATTGGTCCCTTGACCACTTTGATAACTTGAACCTCTGATAAGCCAGAAAACGTTCGACAAACATCACTCTTCGCCATTGAAGATGATACCTTCGCTTTCCCGGATTAAGGAAAATTCCCAGAGAAAGCCTCTTAATCAAAGATTCGACAATACGACAGTTTTTCTCTAAAAAATCCGCTAACGAAAAGGTCATCAGCACCTCAAAATTGGATCACATCATATGGCATTTCTCCGAGAAGATCCCGAGAAAAGTATGATGTAATATCCCTAAGCGGAAACGGTCTTTCGAGAGACTCATTTTCCACAGTAGGGCCAACAAATGGCGTCTCCAACAGAGAAGTTTGTACGCCTCTACAACTCAGACGGCTGGGTTCCCCAGCAACTCTGACATCAAATTTTTTCCATCAAATGGCATCTCCCCAAATTCGGCGAGAAGTTTGAGGAAACCCGCTACGAATAGCGTCCCTTGTCAAGAAAGTTTATTGACAAAAGAAACTTAGACCAGTTCCTTGGTAGGAAACCAGGATCGAGGGGAAGTTTATTTTAGAAACTAAGACCAGTTCCTGGGTAGGAAACCAGGATCGAGGGGAAGTTTATTTCAAAAGAAAACTAAGACCAGTTCCTTGGTAGGAAACCAGGATCGAGGGGAAGTTTATTTCAGAAACTAAGACCAGTTCCTTGGTAGGAAACCAGGATCGAGGGGAAGTTTATTTCAGAAACTGAGACCAGTTCCTTGGTAGGAAACCAGGATCGAGGGGAAGTTTATTTCAGAAAACTGAGACCAGTTCTCTGGCTGAAGTCCAGGATCGAGGGGAAGTTTTTACCTTTTCTGAGCATCATTGCTTAGCAAAAGAAGAAGGATGCGTGAACTACCTTTCCCGAATGCTCGAATACCTTCGCCATTCACACCTCTGGGTCCAAGAAGATTAAATAGGGCATATGTCATACCCCAAATTTTGACCACTAAGATTTCCCATCATTGTGCAAATCATCATCATAATATGGGTGTATTATTATGCCTCATTAGTCTCCCCAAAGATGGGTGAGCATCCACTACAATCAAAATTAGGGTTTCAAGCCCTCTCAGAGCTCTTAGACAGAGGATCAATCAAGAAATGACATGATCTTAAACTTGTCTAAACCTCTCAAACATCCACAATGGATCAAGAGGACTCCCACAACATTCTGAGTGGATCAAGCCTCAAAATCAACAGTGTCACCAAATTAGGGTTTTGGTCGACCAGGGTCTCCAAATGGAAATTTTCCTCTGGGCATGAGCCAATGCTTCAAAGCATAACCTAAGATTCTCCAAGGGACATCATGAACCCAACCATCAAGTCAATTTAGCCTCAGGGGATGCATTCATCAAAAATCAGGAATTAGGGTTTCTTGACTTAATTCACCTCTAAGTTGACTTTTGGGACAAAACATGAGCCAAGACCTCAAGAGAGGATTTGAGGGTCTCTAATAAATCACAGTGATCCATTTGCAACAATGTGTAACGCGGTTTTTGTGGTTTCGAATCACTATCGCTTTGGTACTACAGTTCGATTCATTTTTTTATCCTATTGAAGCTGATGAAGGAAGGGAAATAGATGTCTCCAACTAACCCTGCTTGCAAACTGAGGTTAAATAGTCAAAACTGTTGGTTTACAGATGCGGCTTTAGTTCGTGGGCCTCTCTCTGCTTATTTTGACCCAGGCATGCTCCCAAACTTTGGGACATGATTCAATACACCCTATAACACCTATGAAATCAATCCATCAAGTTTGATTTAGGTCAATGACTTGATTACATAGAGGATCGCACAGTTTGGAATTCATCTGATAAAAAGTCAACTGTGCACAAAAGTCAACTTTGACTTTTTGAGATTTTTCACAATTATGGTTCTTTGACCCTAAAATGATGTTAATGTGTGGTTGGAATCATCATTCATCAAGAAAAATCAAGAAAAGTGGGATAACTTGTAAAAGGGGTAACCATAAAAACTTAGAAATTTTTCTAAGTTATGGAACAAAGTGGCTAGGGTACCAACTTTGGAGGATCATAACTCCTAAACTACAAGGCCATTTTTCCCCATCCGAAGTTAGATTTGTAGCTATCATGGCCCTCTACAAAAGCTTCAAACACAACTCATTCCAATTCCTCATGGATTTTAAGTTATGGAATGATCAAAATCACAAAAAGTGAAAATGTCACTTTTTTCCAACACTTAGTGAAAGTTTCACTAAGTCAGAATCTGCCTTCACTTTTTTCCAAATGTAGGGGCATTTTTCACTTGGATCCAAAAAGTATCAAAACCAACTATGATCAAACAGTTGTTGTATCATATGAGGGCTTTCTAAAATGGCCAAGAACCCCATCAAATTCCACTTGAGCCATGAGATATGACAATGGCAATATGCCTTGCTGAAAACTGTCAAAGCATGGCAGATTTGTGCATTTTGCTCGATTTACCAAATTTGTGCAAATGACAAGCACACGTATCCATCTGAACACCTCAGGGGGAGACCAAGGAGGGACAAACACTGATCCATAAGCCTCACAAGTCTTTGGAACCAAAAGTAGCATGCCAAACCTAGAAATCCCTAAAAGAGGGACAAGACTCCAATTTTGTTTTGGAGCATTCAATGGATGCACCAAGGTGGCATGAACTGAGCCATTTCCAACTGAATTCAGTCAAGACATATCCAAGACCAAGGGAACCAGCAGCCTGTGCCCTAACCTCTAGTCAATGGCTAGAGGAGACTTGGATTCTCATTGATCAACATTGGCCAAACCTATGCAGCAGTTGCCATTCACTATTCCTTGCAAAACAAACTTGCTTTACTATAAATAGAGCTCATTTGTGATCAGTATGAGTACACCAAAGCCATCAAATAAATGCTTTCCTCAAAATCTCCTTCTCACTTCTAAATTTGCCTTCCAAAGCAAGTCACTATCAGGTGTTGAGTTTGAGAGCAATTCCAACCAAACCAATCACACACACACCTCATAAACATCATATAGAAGTTATCCAAACACTTAAACAACATCTGGAGCACTGATTTCTCATAATCACCAGCCAGCTGCTCAAGGTTTTAACCAAGTTGCAGTTGGGATACCAT
The DNA here is from genome assembly GCA_022829125.1 of Lathyrus tuberosus. Taxonomy (NCBI): domain Eukaryota; kingdom Viridiplantae; phylum Streptophyta; class Magnoliopsida; order Fabales; family Fabaceae; genus Lathyrus; species Lathyrus tuberosus. The sequence continues at coordinate 13,429,631 of JALAZF010000066.1, read as the reverse complement.
CTTCAGTTCCAGCTTATTTCAAACCATTCCAAGCACTCAGGCACATCACTTGGCACCTAGGGAAGCTATCCACATTATTGGAACCTAGCTGTAACACCTCTAATACAAAACACGATCACCAGCTGCAAAAGGTAAGCATGAGCTCTTCTAACTCTATGATCCATGCATTTTTTGCTGCACAATAATTTGGCCATATGTTTATAATCATGCATAGAGTGTTTTCCCTCAATCAATTGTTTTGTTTGAATCGTGTATGAAATTTCTGAGCCTTCATGAAAATTTTAGGGTTCTTGAGGTTTCTCTTTGATTTCTTATTCCATGCTTAAAATAAATGAAATTAAAGACCATAGACATGATCGTGAGGCGAAAACGAGCAAATTGATATGTAGATTGCATGATATAATCAAGTATTCAGTGAGATTGATGAGAAAACACAAATCTGGGCAAAACAGAGCACGCGGGCAAGGCCAAGATGTTCTTGGCGCCCTTTTTCAAATATTTGAATTTTTGTGATTTTATTTAATTGATTCAAAAATTAATTTCTCTCTGAGTTTTAATGATTTTGAGTTGATTCTTTTTTTAATAATTCACAAAAATTTTAAAATATTTTATTTTACCAAAAAATCCCAAAAATATTATTTATTTCATATATTTGATATTTTTGCAAAGAATTAATATTTTATTTGTTTTTAACATTTGAAATATTTGTTCTCCCTTGATTTTCCAAACTTAATTGATTTCCAATTATTTTGTGGGTATAAACATGGTTTGTCAAACATTAATCCAATACCACAATTTGTTTTTCACACATGTTTAAGAAATTGGATCATTTTAATTGAATTTTTATTCAATTAAAATATATTTTAAAAACAAAATAGGGTTTTGATCAATTCAACCCTCATCAAATCTTTTTTCAAACACTTTGGGCCTCTTGAGAGAGTGTAAGACCCATCCCTTGTAAATGAAAACCTTTTTGGGCCTCAGTCATTGTATAAGCCCCACTGTATTTTCAAAAACAACGGCGCAATCATCGCCTTTTTAAAATAATCATCTGGGCCTCTCCTCGAGCTATAAGTCTCATTCCTTTTCAAAAACAAAAACCATGGGCCTCTAGTAGAGTGTAAGACCCAACCCTTTTTGATAACCAAAATGATTTGGGCCTCAGTGTATTGTATAAGTCCCGACACCATCAAAAAGTTCGGCACGATCGTCACCTTTTTAAAACCTTTGGGCCTCTCCTTGAGCTGTAAGCCCCACCACTTGTACAAAAATAAACCTTTGGGCCTCTAGTAGAGTGTAAGACCCCTCCCTTGTAGATAAAACCTTTTTGGGCCTCAAAGTATTGTATAAGACCTAGTACGTTAAAGAAACCTCGGCGCGATCGCCAGTTCAAAAAAACAAATCTTTTGGGCCTACCCTCGTGTTATAAGCCCCATTTCTTTTCCTTAAACTCTTTAGGCCTCTTGAGAGAGTGTAAGACCCATCCATTTGTACAGAAAACCTTTTTGGGCCTCAGTCACTTGTATAAGTCCCTGTACAAGTTAAAACAACAGTGCAATCACTGATAAAACTTTGGGCCTCTCCATGAGCTGTAAGCCCCAACAGTCTTTTCAAAGTACTTTCTCCTTTGATTTAGAATATGATATTGTTATCAAAGCTTTCTTTGTTGAACAAACTAACAAAACAGCATGGAAGCTCTACAACCGAGTAAGTGTTTACCCGCTTTCTTTATCCGCTTTCATATATATATATATATATAACTGTATTGTGGGGCTGCTCACTGTAAGTCTTCTTTCACAAATTTTTATATACCTATAAAATATCAACTGTGTAATACTAGTATAGTTATTTAGAGTTTTCCCCGGCAACTACGTCTAGCACTAGGTAAAGCCCTGTTGATCACTCTTAAATACAGTCAAAACTAGATCTCCATAGGATTACCACACACAGTCTTCCCTCCTCTTGGGGTTAAACAATATGGAGACATGAAAGGCAGCATTCTCAGTGAACCCTTTCTCAGACTGTCACCCTTAGACATTGTCAAACAAACTCTAACTCCCCAGAGATGATCTTTTCTTCGTGAATGGCATCTCTTGAGTTTCTTCCAAATTCTCAGACTTTCCTGGCTTGATCTATTCTCGGTGAATGGCATGTCTTAAACTTCTCAGGATTTGGGGACCCACAGGCTTCCTAAAAGCATCCCCGCCTCCTCTTGGGCGTTGTACAAGAAGCCTTCGGCTTCTTAAAAGCTCCCATGCCTTCTCTTGGGCTTAATACAAGGACCTAGAGACCTCTATAGGTATAGGAACAGAACCTAGTCATCATTTGCTAGAGCTGTCTTTTTGAGTCAAGTGTCATACCAGTTAATGGGTTGACCTTCATCCCTTAACATACCAGCCTTCTCTTGGGCATCATATAAGGATCATTCACTATCTGAGAATCGATTTCTCAGAACACCAGTAGACTTGGACAGTCTCAATACCCTTTGGATTTCCAATTTCCTTAAAGAACAGGAAATAACCCTGATCCTCTGATCAGTGCCAAGGCACAACCATACCTGTAATCTTTTCCTTTTATAACAACTGATTTTCTCTTTTATCCAACATGTTGGACCTGTCACCAAACTGAAACAGTCGCCAACATCTTGCCTCCTCTTGGGCTTTGTACAATGATTCTCCCACACTCTCTTGTTGAGTATAAAAGACTCCCTTGTTGAGTCACCCTTTTAGCCTCCATCTCGGGCTTCGTACGAGATATAAAACACTCTCCTGTTGAGTATAAAAGACTCTCTTGTTGAGTCAACCACTTTTAGCCTCCATCTCGGGCTTCGTACGAGATATAAAACACTCTTCTGTTGAGTATAAAAGACTCTCTTGTTGAGTCAATCACTTTTAGCCTCCATCTCGGGCTTCGTATGAGATAGAAATTACTCTCTTGTTGAGTATGACAGACCCTCTTGTTGAGTCAAACCCTTTTAGCCTCAATCTTGGGCTTTGTACAAGACAGAAAGAACATCTTTCCCAGAAAGGTCAACTTCTAGCCTCCTCTTAGGCTTTGTAAAAGGAAAACCCCGGTTGAGTCAATAAACCTTTTAGCATCAATCTGTGCCTTGCTCACAGCATACAAACATCAACAACTCCTTCATCTAATTGCTGTAAGCGGCAAGCCTCTGGATTATTTGCATCCACGCCACTGTCCCTCTTTTAGCATGATAAATTCCTAAGGAAAGATGGCATTGCTCTAAACTGAGTTAAAGTCTTCTCCTTCAGGTTAAAAATCCCCTATAAAGGAAATTATGGCATTGTTGGATTCACATATCCCAGTTAAAGTAATTCTCCTTTATAATCATTCACCCAACAGTTGTGATAAACAAACCAAATATCCCTCTTTAGAGATGACAAATTCTCTCTAAAGTCAAAACCCTTCAGCTTCACATCTTGGGCTTTGAACAAGATACAAATCACCTTTAGCTTCATGTCTTGGGCTTTAAACAAGACACCAAAACGACCTTTTTTTCCTCCCATAGAATAGGAGGAACTATGATCGCTCTGATTTCCCTGTTTCATCAAACGGGAATACGTAGGCATAAGATTGAAAAAATATTAGCGAGCATACAAATCAAAAACCCAAAATCCACTATCTCCACCGAATCAACCCAAAAACAGCAAATCTAAACACATTACCAAAAACCTCACAAATAATCCAGATATTGTGTTCTCAGCAAAATAACCAAAGATTGGGCCCCACCTCCACATATCATCTGTAACCTAACAGACCGCTGTTCAAACTCAATATGCAAGCAGGGTTAATTGGAGACATTTATTTCCCTTCCTTAATCAGCTCAATAGGATAAAAAATGAATCGAACTGTAGTACCCGAGCGATAGTGCTTCAAGACCATAAAAATCGTGCTACAGAACCGATATCCACTAGGACACGAGATAATAAGGCATCCATGCAGGTTACGGATATGTGCAGTGCTTTGTCGTGGGCAGCTCCTTCAGGAGGCAATTCTAATTCATTAAAGCCCAAGTATCTGCTTGTTGTTATATTAGCTACTACATCATCGAACTCGACAACGGATATATCATGCATCACGTGGGCAGTGTTCAAGACTTTCAACAAAGCTGATATATGCGCAGGCGAGCTCATGAGTAACGACAAGATTGAGATCCTTGAGGGAGTTTGTCCCGGTTGATCCACAATTTTAAAATCACTATTCTTGATCAACTTTAGGAACTCTTGAGCATCAATTATTTCCTTGTTCTTGGCAACATCCTCAGACAGAATAGTTGGCACTGGTACTATAGTAGTTTCCCCTTGTTGAACAACAGAGGTTCCATATGCAGACTTCTTCTTAAGAGGAACAACAGTTGGAACTTGTACAGGCTTTGTAGTAACTTTCAGAGAGAATACTCGTCCACTATGAGTTATACCTCTAGTGGCTGTAACATTCACAATCTTAGACTCAACAAACCTTATCTCTTGGCCTTCCGAAAACACAGTAGACCTATACCTCTAAGGTACTTCCTTATAATTCTGATACGGAAACGGTTTTGGCGGGCAAACAACGATTGGTTGTACTTTCTTCTTAAGAGATCCAACGAGAACCTTCCTCTAGATGATGGTGAACGGCTCAATAGTAGCGACTTCTTTAACAGGTTTAGATCTGGCAAATTGAACTTCACCTCAGTTCATCAAAATTTGGACATAACCTTTCAGCCTTCGACACTGGTTGGGATTATTGTCGCTAATCTGACACTTACAATGCAGTCCTTTCAACAACCCATGTTCATTCAATCTCTTGATAACCACAGTCATCGGAGTCTTTACCTCGTCGACATCCATGATCAATTCAGCCCTTGAATTATCCTCAATCATATTTACCGCAGGTCCACCGTGATTGGGTAACGGATTATGCTGAAAGTTGGGACCTTCCTCAGCAAAAGTCAAAATCTTGCGGTCAATGAGTTCTTGAACCTTGGTTTTGAAAAACAATACAGTCCTCTGTCGCGTATCCTATGTATCCAGCATGACAAGCACATGACGCATTTGGATTATGCTTTGGATTGAACGGAGGAATTGTAGGTGCGATCTCTTTGGGGACAATTGCCCCTGGTGAACCAAGTAAGGAAGCAATTTAGTGTACGGTACCGGAATTCTGTCGAAGTTCGGACGCTTACGATTTCCTTGATTGTTATTGTTTTGACGGTTTTGATTTTTCTGATTTTTGTTGTTCTGTTGAGTATGTTATTGACGTTGCGGTTGTTGTTGATTCTGAGCATTCTGAAATGGTTGTTGCAGATGATACAGGTATGGCAGTTATTGATATTATGCAGCAGCGATGTACGAATACGGATAGTAAGGCATGGGAGCCAGGGTGCTTGATATTGAGAAGAAACTTGAGTTGTCACAGCGTTGGTTTCACCTTCCTTCTTCTTTGAGTGACTGTTCTGAGATTTTCTGTTAGCCAGCTACTGGGAAGCAGCTCAAGGGATCTTTCCAGTCTTCAAACCGTTCTCGATTCTTTTGCCAATAGTTACAATGTCAGCAAAGTTCGATGAAGAACTACCCACCATTTTCTCATAGTAGGTTCCTTGCAATGTACCCATAAAGATGTCAACCAAATTATTGTCAGAGAGAGCAGGTCGCACACGAGATTCCATCTCACGTCATCTTTGTGCATACTCTTGAAATGTTTCAGCTGAGCGTTGAGACTGGTTCTGCAACTGCAATCTGGTAGGTGCCAAATCAAGATTATATTTGTATTGTTTCAAAAATACTTCGGACAGATCTCTCCAAGTATGTATTTTGTTGTGTTCCAGGCCCATGTACCAATCCAATGAAGGACCAGACAAACTATCTTGAAAACAATGAACCAGAGATTCATCATTATTAATATAGGATGCCATCTTCCTGCAGTACATAGTGATGTGACTACGTGGGAAACTCAAACCTTTATACTTTGGGAGCTCAGGTACCTTGAATTTCTGCGGCAATACAACATTTGGAACCAAACATAAGTCCTCGGCCTCTAAGCCAAAAGCAGAAAACCCTTCAATAGCTCTGATGCGGTCTTCCAACAACTTGTAACCAGCAGGTCTATCTTGATTAGTAGGCCTGACAAGAATCTGAGGATTTGGCAGCTGAGATGCGGCCGGAGCGTGCACTTGCGGAGCGGCAAACTAAGATGGATATACCAATCCCTAATTAACCATTTGACCAGCATTCTGACCCAACTGAACACCAAACGGATAATTCTGAGGAGGTACCACAGCAGCTGAGGATGCCCCGGGGTAGAACATTCCAGGATGAACATTCTGAATGGCAGTTTGTGCAGCTTAAGATGAAATCGGGACATGAATAGGAGGACCCCTATACACATGCTCTTCTTCATTAGACGTTTTCAATGTCAGTCAACACAGGAGTCTGACGAGTGTTGAAGAGCAATTCAGGGGGTGTTTTATCGTATCCACGGGAATTGTGTGTTATTAATGCTCGCCATTCAATAGTTTTACCGTTTTAAGTAAAGGGTTTTCAAATGATTCTTGGTTTCGTAACATAAGTTTGTAGCAAAGAAGTAAATTAGAACAAAGATGTTGTAAGTTTGAGAAAAGCATGTCAAGAAAAGATTTCGCTAATCCTTTTCATACATATCCGATTAATCAAGCATATGAACTTAGTTTCGATCAATACAATCGTGTATCCTCGCGAATAAGTTTATGTCTAAAGCAAATCCGTGAGTATCATTGTTTAAATCATTAGATGATGTCTCACGCTAACAATCGAAACAACGAACGTTAAGATCCATACAAAGCGAATATTAAAACCCAAATCTATATCTAGAGTTTGGTTTTTAAGAGATAAAGATATTAGATCAAGATTTGGAAAATCTATGTCTTGAGTGATTCAAACCACAAATATACCATTAAACGCAAACAACTTCATCATATATTGATCATCAACCTTGTTCATATACAAAAGATCAAAAGAAATACATACAAGCAAGATTAACTACCTCTAATCTTGACACAAAATGTGTTTAGCTACACATATTCATGGTAACTTGTATCACAAGTTTCGTGAGGAGATGGAAAAGTATCCGCGCCAAATAATCGAGATCGGATGCGACTTCAGCTTCTTAATGTGTAAAATCCCTCTTGGATGAAGAAATATCAGAAAAATAGGTTTTGATATGAAAAAGTGAAGTTATGATCCTAAGAAAATGCATGAAATCTATTTATAGTACACTTGAAATCAGACACATTCGCACTGCGAATGATTTGTTGGCCTAGCGAATGATGAAAGTGGCACCTGAAGTGACTTCTGATAAGCTAAACCGCCCTTGTTTGTCTGCATAAGTTCGCAATGCGAACTTTTGTTCGCAAAGCGAACTATTTGCCTAAAAGTTTGCAAAGCAAACTTAGGGCCCTTTTCTTACTGCCTCAGCCAAGGGTTTTTCGCCAGGTCCTTCACAAAGCGAGTAAATCAGCGAACATTCATTGGGAGTTCGTAAAGCGAACTTTAGTCCCTTTTCCTACTGTCCAAGTCTGGGACCATTCGCTGGGGCTTCGCCAGTTTGTTCGCAAAGAGAACATTCGCTGGCAAGTTCGCAAAGCGAACTTGCTGATGTTTTCCTCTTTTCTTTGGCAACTTGTATCCTTTCTTGTGTCTTACATCTTTGATCAATTTGTGCCTTTTCCTGCATAATAGCACACATATTACAAGCACCAAAGGTATATAAACAATGTTTGAAGAACAACAATAATTCAATACTAAATTCCACAATTAAAACATGAAAGTGTTGAAAAATGCCAAGTATACAATAGAAATATTAGTCATGTTTGACATCTAACAAACTCTCCCCAACTAGCTCTTTGCTTGTCCTCAAGCAAAGTATGCCTCTTATTGAAAACAAGAGGATTTGCTCGAGCATTTAATTCAACCAAGAAAAGATAAACGGCTCAAATAAACCATAATTGTAACAAAGCAACAATTACACACTCCTAGAATCGACAATGCAAAAGAAATTGATTCTTAAACAAATCTCAGATAATGTTTCAAGTAACAACAAAACCATCATGCTCATGTCACTCTAACACTCCTCTTCGAAACAGAATTGGAGGAAATTAACGTGTTTGCAACTGCGAGACAATTTCGCTCAAATGACAAATGATGCAAATACAAAGCAATTCATATAATATCTAATCGATCACATAAGAAATCATGGAAGCAAAAGATCACTAAGGGCTTTTAAGGTTGTAGCTTGGTTGGGTTAACAATAAATGGACATTTCTAACGGCCATTGAATCGAAATTTTCGATGCACAAGAATATTCACTATACAAGGTATTCATAAACATCTAAACTTCATTCACCAATTTCATTTCTTTATCACCAACCTTTTCAAACTTCCGTATGCACAATTATTGGACTCTATTTTTCTCATTCAAGCAAGCATTCTTTTTCTCTTAATTTTTTCTTTTTCACATTTTCTTTTTCTGTTCATGCTTGCTTGAATTTTTCAAAAGTTTGAGCAATTTACCAATCTTCTTTTTCATTCTCCCCAACTTATTTTCAACTAAACCTTAAGTGAATGCTCCTTGCTTTTTAAGGCAAGGAAATCAATAAAACAAAGTTCCAAGGTTCAAGAATAATTTTTTTTAGAAACTCTCAAAAATTCAATCATGAAATTGATTTTCAAATTATGTACTACACAAAGTTCATCACTAAACGAAATCTAAACTGTTTAGGCTCAAGGGGCTAACAAATACTCACTACCCACGGGTAAATCAATGTTTGGAAATGGTTGTGCTCAATATTAACAAGTGCCTTAATCATTTCTAATGCTTCCACAATATCACACAAATCACAAGATAAAGCATGAACTAAAAGTATAAAACAAAATTCATCATCAATCCTATGCATTTAATATAACATGGAGGTTTCTCACTTTTGTAGTTTTTGGACCTAAATAACATAAGCAATCAACAGAGTTGTAACAAGAAACACAATTTTATTTGTACCAAGACAAAAAGTTCTAACACATTCTAAATTCTAGAACTAGGTAACTATGTACCTTGCCAATAATACATGCTTAAAATACTATCATAGCCATCCAACTGGAGGAATCTTCTTTGATGAACACAATCACCAATCTAGAAGTTTTCTTCCACAACCACATCCAAAAGATGTAAACATTAAACTTCCATAAGCATACCAACATAAAACGATAAAAAGCATACCAACAATATAAGAGTTGAACATTCGTTAACTGAAGAATTCAACTCTTAACAACAATAATAATAAAAACTAAAATAAAAATAAAAATGAAACTAAACAAATTTAACTGAAAACAACATAATAATAATAATATCATAAAAGTGCTTTGGTGTGAAAACACCAACAAAAGTCATTAGTACCTCAATGGGTACAAGTACATCAAAATATCTCAAAACAAAAATCCACCTAGTGGATAAAGTACAACACTAAAAACTGATACAAAAAGCATAATAACAGAATATAAGAAAACTTCACTTTGACGCTCAAAGGAAGTACAAAATGATAACAACAAAATCAGTCCTCCTCGGACTCGGATCCTGACACCTCTATCTCTTCCTCCTCTGAACCAGAAACCTCCACATCATCACCATCGCAATCATCCTCCACATCAGCATCATCAGGCTCACTAGCAGCCTCTGTTCCCCCTCTGAAAACTGGCTTGGCCTCAGGCCAACCAGCATGGGCAAGGAATTGCTCCCTTGTCATCATAGTGTGATCCACGGCGGGTTCACGGATCTACAGCTGTAAAACCTGCATAGAATCATGTAAGTTCATCATGGCGCGGTGAGAAGCCGCCATCCAATCCGAATTATATTGGCAATTTTCCTGCTGATACGGATAAAAATTTTGAGACCCAGAACTACCAGACCCATCGCCAGCCCTTGTGTCGGCATCAGCACCAGCACCAGAAGTCTCACCCCTCACCCCCTTTGGTTTTCAATACTTATCCATATAACAGTCATCGATAGCAGCAGGGATAGTCACCTGACGGCGCGTGGGGACATCAACCCCAGCATGCACACACAGAGTCATAATGAGACAAGGGAAGGTAAGAAGAGCATTCTTCCTAGAAGCGGAACCAAGACCACTCCCAACAATAGCCCTCATCTCATCTGCTATAATCCGGGCTACATCGATCTCGACATTGGTCATTATGTTGTGGACCAGATGGGCAAGGTAAATAGGAATGGTCGATGTATGTGACTTTGGTTTAATGTTGGTGACAACCAAAAGCAAGATCAATTGTGCCAAAGGACGCATATCTTCACGATGGTATCTTTTTGCAACCCCAGATGGGTAAAGCTCTACAGATTTACCTTCTCGCAAAAGGTCTCTAGTTATGGCCGCAATGTCTCTGTGGAGGTGCAATGTTCTATGAAAGTCATCAATCTGACTTGCTCTCAATGGTAATGGATTCTCAAGAACAGTGTTAATGGTTCCTCGATCAAACCTCACCACTTTTCCCCCCAACTAAGGTCGTCCACCCAAATGGATCCCATCATCTGGGAGGGTATTAGCATAAAATTCGCGAACCATCTCAACGTTGTAACTATCCACTGGTGTTATCAGTCTCCCCCACTTTTTCTCTTCGAGGAGTTGAGCTACGGAACGGTATCTATTGTGTGGATTTAGATTAAATCTCTTCTCGGGAAATATGGTTCTCCTTTCCAAGGTTAGGTACCTTGCGGCCTGTTTTGCTCCTCTAAAGCGATCACTGTCGAACTGAATCGGAACTTGACGTGAAGTACTGGCCTTTCTCTTTTTCGCCAGATTTTTTTTTTGGAGCCATCTGCAAAAATCACCAGATAAAACAACAACAAGCAGCAAAATAGTCCATTACAAATAGGGACAAAACAGAATTCGAAACTGAGATAGTAAAAAAAATTAAAAATTCTAGTATGTTTGCGTAAAGTTCGCAAAGCGAAGACCTGGCGAACATTCGCCCCAGATTCGCAAAGCGAGGTTCTGGCGAATGCTCGCCCAGGTTCGCAAAGCAAACTAGTCAGCGAGCCTGCGAAAAATTTCGAAATAACATCTCCCAACCATTCCAACATCAGACTTGTTTGCACAATACAACCTCTATTCTAAAGTTTGCATAAAAGTGAACATGCAACAACAAACAAACATTAGAAAACAACAGAGAGAACAAGAAATTCAAACCTGTACTTGTTAGCACTTGGGAAAAATTTGGTGAAAGATGATAGGAACATAGCACGTGAGGGAGTTTCACTTGAGAGCGTGTGTTTGAGAGAGGCAAGAGTGAGAAAGACAAAAGGAGTAAGGTTGCCTCTCAATAATCAGAAAATGAGATGGGTCATGGGCCTAATTGTCTAGCCCACCCTAAATAAAATCCCTTTTTAATGAGGTGGCAGCAGAAAAACATTTGACTGTCTCGCTAAGTTCGCAATGCGAACTGGCTAGCGAATACTCACTCCAGGTTCGCAAAGCGAACTAACTAGCGAACACGACAGATTTTTGAAAAAAAAAATCTGCAGCTGCTACCACACTACACCAATTCTTAAACAACTTAAATCATCAAAACAGCAAAGAAAACATAAATACTTACAATGTTGGGGTGCCTCCCAACAAGCGCTTGTTTAACGTCGGTTGAGCTTGACGGTCCAATGCAACCTCAAGGATCGCAAAAAGGCACTACGAAGAGATTCCGCTCAAAATCGCCACCAAGATAAATCTTCAACCTCTGACCATTTACAGTCCAACTCTCATTTGACTTTGTGTCTTCAATGACTATTGCCCCATATTGTTTGATCTATCGAATCCGGAACGGACCAGACCATCTAGATTTCAATTTTCCAGGGAACAGTTTTAATCGAGAATTAAAAAGTAAGACCAGCAGCCCTACTTCAAACTGTTTGGTCACTATCTTTCTGTCATGGTAAGTTTTCACTCGATCTTTATACAGCCTATTGGATTCATACGCTTGGAGGCGCAATTCCTCCATTTCAAGCAATTGTATCTTTCTTCTTTCTCCGCTTAAAGTTGGATCAAAATTTAGAAATTTCAAGGCCCAAAATGTCTTATGTTCCAACTCCACCGGCAAATGAAAATTCTTACCATAGATTATTTTGAAAGGTGTGAGACCAATCGGAGCTATAAAAGCTGTCTGATAGGCCCACAAAGCATCGTCGAGCTTATTTGACCAGTCCTTTCTCGAGGACGACATCGTTTTTTCTAAGATCCATTTAATTTCATGCTTTGATACCGCCGCTTGTCCATTGGCCTGTGGATGATATGGTGTTGCAACTTTATGCTTAACACCATACTTCTCCAAGGCTTTTCCTAGCTAAGTGTTGCAAAAGTGAGATCCTCCGTCACTTATCAACACCATCAGAGTACTAAATCGAGAAAAAAAGTTTTTCTTTAAAAAATTTATCACAGTTTTCCATCCGCTTCAGCACATGCTATTGCCTCTACTCATTTGGATACATAGTCAACTGTGGCTAAAATATACTCATTGGAAAACGATGATGGAAAAGGTCCAACAAAGTATATTCCCCAATAATCAAACACCTCAACTTCCAACATGTTTTGTAACAGCATTTCATGCCGTTTTGAAATTCCACCACTCCTTTGACACTTGTCACAACTTTGTGCATGCGCATGTGCATCTTTGAATAAAGAAGGCCAATAAAAGCGCGATTGGAGGACTTTCGTTGTCGTTCTTAATCTGTTGAAATACCCTCCATAAGGAGAGTTGTGACAATGCCAAAGTATGCTAGTGGCCTCTTCTTTTGACACACATCTTCTCAAAATGTTATCGACACCAAGCCTAAATAAATATGGTTCATCCCAAACAAAAGACTTAGCGTCAGATAAAAATTTCTTTTTCTGATGATGAGTTAGACCTTCCGGTATTAATTCGACAGCTTTGTGATTAGCCATGTCGGCAAACTATAGTCTAACTTGCACCATATACAACTTTTCGTTCAAATAATCGAGATCGGATGCGACTTCAGCTTCTCAATGTGTAAAATCCCTCTTGGATGAAGAAATATCAGAAAAATAGGTTTTGGTATGATAAAGTGAAGTTATGATCCCAAGAAAATGCATGAAATCTATTTATAGTACACTTGAAATCAGACACATTCGCACTGCGAATGATTTGTTTGCCTAGCGAATGATGAAAGTGGCACCTGAAGTGCCTTCTGATAAACTAAACCGCCCTTGTTTGTCTGCATAAGTTTGCAATGCGAACTTTTGTTCGCAAAGCGAACTATTCGCCTACAAGTTCGCAAAGCGAACTTAGGGCCCTTTTCTTACTGCCTCAGCTAAGGGTTTTTCGCAAAGCGAGTAAATCAGCGAACATTCGCTGGGAGTTCGCAAAGAGAACTTCAATTCCTTTTCCTATTGTCCAAGTCTGGGACCATTCGCGGGGGCTTCTCCAGTTTGATCGCAAAGCGAACATTCGCTGGCAAGTTCGCAAAAGGAACTTGCTGATGTTTTCCTCTTTTCTTTGGCAACTTGTATCCTTTCTTGTGTCTTACATCTTTGATCAATTTGTGCCTTTTCCTGCATAATAGTACACATACTACAAGCACCAAAGGTATATAAATAATGTTTGAAGAACAAAAACAATTCAATACCAAATTCCACAATTAAAACATGAAAGTGTTGAAAAATGCCAAGTATACAATAGAAATATTAGTCATGTTTGACATCTAACAACGAGTCAGAATTTGAAGATTCTCATCATCATTCACTATCGGAGGCGGAACTGGAGTAGGCATACCCCAGGGATATACAACAGCATTTCCATTAGGCACGGGCGCTACAAAAGACTGATATGGTACGACGGCACCATTATTTGCAATTTGAGGAGTGATCGGAGGCATGCCCCAAGGAAAAGCAACAAGCATTTTGTTCAACCCGGATTGAGAATTTGATGGATGAACAACAGTCTGATTCACAGGCTCAAATGGCACTTCAACGGTAGCAGGAGAAGGAACAGCAGGAATAGAAGTAACAACAGGAGAAGCAGTCACAACAGGAGTGACAACGGTTGCATCAGTGACAGTTGCGACGACAGTGGCAGCAGCAGCGGAGGCATCCTTCTGAGCACGAAGGAGTTCCGTAATAGCGTCCATGTTCGTCTGAAACTGATCCATCCGGCCTTGAAATTGAGCCAAAGTTTCCTTATAAGCAGTGTTTTCAGCTTCGAAGTCAGCCATGATCTTGGATTTGTTTGAGCAAGTGAAATACCGATGTCGAGTCGTCGTCTTGCTACAAGCCAGAAATGATCAGAGTAAGCAATGGTCTCCTGGATGAAGGACATGCATATGCGTCTATGAATGGATACAATTCATGCAAAAATAAAAATTTTAATACGTATGCAAAAATTAATTTGACATGAAGAAATGATATGCAACACCAGAATCAAGAAGCCGGTGCAGTCTGACTAATCAAATATGAACAATCTGAATATCCGCAAAGGTAATTCTGTGTCGGTGCAAAAATCTGACGCTGTGAGAGAACAGAGGTTGGAAGAATCTTGGTTTCCTGCAGAAAAACCCAATATCCCCCTCACAGGTATGATCTGGCCGAGAATTCTTAATGGTCCTCAGCTTCTCAGGCTTTCAGGTCGAGAGGTAATAATACGTTCACCATTTCTGGTTTGGCATTATTACTCCTCAAGGAGGCCTCCACTGATTCCCCTCACAAAAGGTCATCCTATAGCAAATTCTCAGCTTCGGGTCCTCGGATCAAGAAGCCTAATGGGTTTACCATTTCTGGTCTGCCATTATCGCCCCTTGGGAGGAGTGCCTCAACTGAGTTCTCGAGAATGGTCGCCAGAGTTGACAGCTCTCAAGGTTACGTTCTATCGTCTGCCCTAATACGCAGGATAGAACATCACCAAAGAAAACCTCGTCTGGATGTGGAATTTTCGTGTATACTAAGTCTGGCCAGATGCCACACAAGTCACACTACTTTCCACTCTAGTCCTAGGTGTATACTCAAGCTGGGTAGTGGGCTTATCTCTTAGAACACCCATCCCACCAACAATAAAGAATACAGCGGATATCCAGAATATACAACATATGAATATTCAAAGCAGTAAAGAAATGCAGTAAATAAACACAAAGCAAATAAAGCGTAAAGATAAAGCTAGTAAAGCGCAAAAGATAAACACCCAAACAAGCAAGAAAAATAAGCAAAACTAGGCGAGACCCCAACTTGCAATAGCGTAAGGACTCCCTAGCATAGTCGCCAGCTGAAGATGGTTGGTTTATACCTGAATGAATCGCACACTCAAAGATACAACAGAGTCGCCACCGAACTTTATTTAGTCCCAAAGGACAGGGAAAATATCGATAAAATCCAAGGAGAAGAGAAACGGAAACGGGGGTCGGTTATCGGAAAAGAAGGTACTAGCACCTTACGCATTCGTCGTACTCGACGGGAACCATTTCGCTTGCTTCTAGGCTTGGATGGTTTATCAATCTAAAGGCTTCTAGCTAAAAGAAGAGAGGAGAGAGAGAGGAGGAAAAGAAAGAAATAAAGAAAGTGCTCGTGGAGGATTGGAGCCCTCGTGCCTACGTACCCTCATAGTACAATGAGGAAATCAGAGCGTCGTAGTTCATGGAACCAGGTATAGAGAAGAATGAAAGAAGATGGAAGGGTGGAAGTGTGCTCTCCAAGATCATCGCGATCTCGTGCCTACGTATCATACTTTCGAAAGAATGCAGAATCAGAGCTTTCATATTTCGGGGAACTAAGACGGAAAAAGGAAAAAAAAAGTGGTGTCAAAACCAAGAGCGAACAAAGTAGAGACAAAATCCGCTGGGAATCCAAAGAAATGGTGTCAAAACCAAGAAAGGAGTGCAAAGGAAAAAATAGTAACTGAGCTAAGGATGAAGTGCAAGAATGGTGTCGAAACCAAGAAGATAAAAGGAGCGGAAAGAATAGAAAAGACTCCACTGAGGAGGTAAGAGAACAAAGTGATAGTGCTGGGGATCAGAGGGTAAACTACCCTTCTGGGAACAAACAAAGAGATGATGTCAAAATCAAAAGAATAAGGAAACTCGACGTGTTAACTGACTGGCAGTGGTTAACCGAAGAAAAAGAGATTAAGACTCTATGGGGAGAAAGATTTGGTGTCAACAGGCAGGCTGTGAAGAACCGAAAGGAGAGAGTACTGAACTAAAAGAAGGTGTTTGACTCTGAGGGGATTTTGGTATATTAACTGATAAACAGTGGTTAACCAGAGAAAAGGGTGGGGAACCAAGAAAAGGTTGTAACCCAAGAGTGGGAGTATTTGAACCAAAAGGAGGTTGCTAACTGCCGGGGATTTGGTTTTAACAGAAAGATTGTGATTAACCAAAGAACGGGTGTAGAACCAAGTGAAGGTTGTGATCCACTGGGGATGTTGGTACTGACTGAACAAACAGTACTTGACTAACAGAAAGGTATTGAACTAAAAGAGGTTGCCAACCGTGGAGAATTCGGTGTTAACAGAATAAACTGTGATTAACCGCAAGGAAAACGAGTGATTAACCAAGAGAAGGTGATTAAATCGAAAGGGGCTCAGTATTTTAACAGGAAGGTTGTGGTTAACTGAAGAAAAGGGTGATTAAACAAGGAAAGGTGATTAACCCAAAAGGAAACTCAGTATATTAACAGGTAGACTGTGGTTAACTGAGGAAAAGGGTGATTAACCAAGGAAAGGTGATTAACCCAAAAGGAAACTCGGTATATTAACAGGTATACTGTGGTCAATTGAGAAGAAAAACAAATTGGTGTTTTAACTGAAAGGCAGTGGTTAACCAAATCAAAGGGAGAAGAACCAAGAGAAGGTTGCGAACTCCGCAAGGGTTTCGGTGTTTAACAGGAAAATTGTTTTTAACTGAAGAAAAGGAATTGAGGCACTTTTGGGGAATCAAAAGACGATGATCAACCAGAAAAGAAGGATACCGAGGCAAGAAATGGGTGTTAACCCAAGAACAATGATCTTTAAAGAAGAGAAAGGTGATTGATCAAAAGAGAGATTGAGAGGAGCACAAGTGATCAAAGATCGACTCGACTGGGGAAGGAGAAACACTACAACTTGAGGATAGAGGTGACTATTTTCGAAAGAAAGGGCCAGACGCCCTTACCCAAGAAATAGCCAGAATGAGGGTAGGACAACTCCATCCTCATTCCTTCTCTAGCACTCAAAGTATAGTGCAAAAATTGAAACGAACAGCACAACAGCTCCAATTTGTACAGTGCTCCAGTGCGTCGCGCGAAACTCTAACTCCGCGGGGTAAAAGAGAAAGAAAGATCTAAAGGAAGCCTAAAGAGAAGCGCCAAAGGGAGGATCAATAATCGAAACAAAGTTTCGATTAATTATTCAAAAGGGAGGAGTATGCTAATAATTTTCCAAAATGAATTGAAAAATTATTAAAGCAAAAGGGTGCATTATTGATTATACAAGATTAAACTTATTCTTTGAAGAACAAACTTAATTAAAACATAAATGGAAAGTGCAAAACAATACCAAATGATAATCCAAAATGCAACACAAATCATGTCATTATGTGATCAAAGAAAGTGCAAGAATGGTCATGTTCATACAATGCCAAAAATGTAAACAATTGGATAATCGAAATCATGCATCAAAAATTCATGAGCAAGCTTAAAACAGAAGTTAAATGACACCTAAAACATCCATAAAAATCAAGCATATCAATCCATGGAAGTTAGAGGAAGAAAGCATGGCAAACACACTTGAAAAAGCATGAAAATGGAAATCTGGAGCAGTGTTAATCGATTAACACTTTTTGCACTGCAAAGTGTTAATCGATTAACACTTGAAAATCAGTAAATTTACACTGGTTAATCGATTAACAATTTTGCACTGCAAAGTGTTAATCGATTAACACTGAAGCAGGGGCAGAAAAAACAGTTTTCAAAAGTGCTTTTGGCCACTTATTGATTGTGCAATCACTCCTATGCTAGGGCAAACAATTATGCAAGAAAAATCAAGTTTAACAACAATAAATAATCGGTAATGGAATCAATTAAATCATCAAGATCATGGATCAAGTAATGGCATAATCAATTCACACACAAAAAAGCATCGAAACTACATCGCGAATGATACGAAAACATTCGAAACCGTAAAATGAACGAGAGCTACCAACCTACAAGCCGGAGGATTGGCTTGGTGATTGTTGCAGATGAATCTTGAGGAAGATAATCAAAGAAAACCAGAGAAATCTTCAATTATAGCCGAAACGTATCAAAACCGAGCAAATTGCGACGAAACTCCGAAATACGAATTTGAACCATTGAATCTTGAAGCAAACACTTGAGGTGAATCCAAAAGCCAATAGAACTCCAGAAATCCAAGTATAATTGCAAGATGATGAAGGTTAAGCTCAAGAAATAATCACTTCCAATGTAGAAGTGATTAATCTTCAGTGGTGAAGAGTTATGGTGAGGTTTGGGAAGAAAATGTAGATGAAGATGAAGAAGTTGCAGAGAAATTTAGAGAGAATGTGAGAGAATTGAGAGTGAAGTATGAGAAATTTCTGTGAAAATGGTTGATCCTTTGAAAAATGATTGAAGGTTTGTTTATATAGACTTTTGGTTTGGAGTGTGAGAGGTTTTCCATTAGGCTAGGAGTTAGCTTTGGGTGGTTTGGAATTAGGCTAGGAGTTAGTTACACTTGACTCACTGAGTCATGCGGCTAACTCAGTTAGTTAGGAAGTTAACTCAGTAGCAATCCCAATGTAAGCTTCAAATCAAAGGTTGGCATGCTTGGAAATCAAGGAACATGGTGCACTTAATTTAAAGTGAAGCATGGGAATAAATGTAAGTGGAGTGGCTTTAATAGTCTTGAGATGTCTAGCGATGTCTAGAATGTTCCACATGCTGCTAGAAACAAGTAGAATCCCAAAATGAGGAGAAAAAGTTGTTGTCATGAAAAAGCAGCAGATTTTGCCCATTTTGCATGTGTTAATCTATTAACACATTTGCACTGGAAATGGTTAATCGATTAACCAAGCCAAAAAATGCCCAGTTTGCTTGAAAAATGGTGTTGTGGCCACGGTTCTGATTTTCAACCTCTTGCTTTGATGAATAACCATGGAAACCCTTATTTTGTGCTTGTTTTGATGATGTGATGACCTTGTGAGGATGAGATTAGTCGAGCTTGGAAAACCTGAATATTCCTGCACAAAACCACAGAGAAAATGTGCGAATGCGTATGTCAGCGATGCGAATGCACATGCTTATGCAAAATGTAAGAAATGAGGTCAAATTTTGGGATACGACACCCGTGTTAGAGAAACGAGTCAAAACTCTGCAGAATGTATGCATGCGTCCACCTTTGTTTTATTGATTAAGCAATTTACTTTACAAGTTTTTCTTTTCCTTTGTTTGTTGTATTCATCTTTTGTTGTACTTTCCTTATTATTTGACTTAATGCAATTTTTTCATCTACCTTTTGTTCAAACCTAAAAAACTGAAATGTCAACATACATCTAACACATAGTCTAGGATTCTTGTAGCCGATCCTGCACATAAACTTCAATAAGAGGCTAGCGTTTGTTCGCCGAAAACCCGTGCAAACACCCAAACACTCTAATCCATATTAATCGTGAACCTCTTACATCTCTTGATCTCCACTCTCTCACTGATTTGAACCATTGTTGGAAGGCACTTTTATATTCTTTCAGTAGTTCCCTCGTGTCTCCATCTTCATCCACTTTCAGAAAAACCTTATCTTCCCCCAATGGTATCAGCTTTATACATGTAACTCTTTTTTCAACCATACAATCATGTAACTTATATATTTGATTTACATTATGAACAAAACCAGTGAATCCTTTTTTTGCCCATGCCATTTCCTTCTCATTCACCATTATCGTCATTCCACTGTCTTTAGTTGTTTCTGCTATTTGTTTGCCTTCTTGTGGTTTTAGTCTCCACACCTTTGTATGATCTATGGCTTGGTCAACTATGTTATTCCTTGTGACTTCTGTGTAGCTCATACCTTCCCTCCTAACATTCTACAATGTACCTGTTTTGTATTTTGACACAGTGATGACCCTTGCCTGCTGTTGTGTTGATTTGTTCTTCATATCATGCCTCTAATTGTTCTTCGCTTCATGCCTCTTGCTGTTATTTAGCGTCTTAGTTTTCCAATTGTTCCACCAGTCACATTGGTTCTTTTATGTATGTGTATCTGATAAAGCCAAATATTCGTCTCATCTTGTTCCTCTTCCTTGCAATGTAAACATCTGTTACTTTTCCCCACCGTTCAAAAGTCCTTGCCATTTCTCATTCGCTTATATCTTCTGGAAGATTATTAATATAACATGTAATGCTTCCGTTCTTGTTTGCAACAACCTTGTCAATAGTGTCTCTTATCCGTCTATATGCATTCTTTCTTCTTGTGTTAACGTAGGTCCACCCTTCTTGTTCCCACTCTCGGACTGTGTTTCTCTCACTCATTCTTGTTCCCACTCTCAGACTGTATTTGAAATAGGTTAATCAAAGTATTCGGAACAAGTTTTACGTCTTAGATCTATACGTATGGAAATGAGTCATTGCTATAAGTAGTCACGACCTCTTTTGTGATAAACATCATTACTTTATATTTTACAAAAAGTCGTTGTTAATTTTAAAAGTTCTATTTAACAAAAAAAATATTATAAGAAAAAAATAGTGATGCACTGACAGTGTAAATTTTTTTTACACTATCAATTATTGACAACTATGCATCCCACCAAGTCATACTGAAAATTTTAAACTAATTATATGACATGACAGAATGATATATTTCTATTGAATGTCAGTGCATAACAATTAAACTCAAATAATATATTTTTTTATGACTTTTATATAAAGCGTTTTAAATCTCTTAAATAAATTAAAAAATATATATTTTTATTTAAATATTAACAGTGAATTTTGAATTTTAAAAAAAGATTTTTTTTTAATATAACCTAATTTTTCAACTAATTTACCAAAAAAACCAACTTTTCAAAAAATTTACCAAAATGGCGTAGTTTGGGAATGGGGTATAAGGGAGGTTCCATATGGGATGGCGCCTCAGTTAGAGACAAAATGCCAAATCATATGGCGCCTCAGGCAATGGTGGGGTGCCCTAGAAATTTCCTGAGGAGTAGCCATATGAAATGGCGCCTCAGGTCATTTCTTTTTTTTCTTTTTTTTTTAATGTTAAATTTATATTTAAATTTTTTTGTGATATATAAAAAAATTATATTATTTAATATGTTATGTTGTGCCTATAAATAAGCGCTCACCTTCACTTGTTTTTGCACAACAATTGTCACCCAAACCCTAATTTCCTCCCTTTCCTCACCAATATCCCAAACTCTCCCTTACTCACACGATGTCTTCATCCTCAAATAGCCGGCCGTCGTCGTCATCAGCAACGGAGGAGGAAAAGTGGCCAGGGTTTCCACTGGTGAAACGAAATGCCCTAGTTATATATTTAGTTGTCAAGCCTCCGTTGGAGATGCTACTCTAGAACACCCAGACGTTGGAGCATTTGCACAGGGAACTTCGCCGCTGGCTACCAGAAGAATTTCAGGCAGGTGAAAAGATCAGGAAGATAGAGAGGCATGTTGAGGAGCCTGGTCCAAATGGAGTAACCCGCAGTTGGAAAAAAGTGGTGAGCAATGTCGGTGTCCTCATGATGATGATGTAAAAACAGGAAATTAAGTTGATGGCTGTAATTGCCTAGATAAGCTGCTTTTATGTGTTGTTATTGTTATTGTTATTTTATGATTTGGTAATAGGTTTCGTTAAGTGATGCTTCGTTTAGGTTTGTTATGTTGTTGTATTGAGTTATGTATGCCATCAATGAAATGAAATTTGTTCTTATTATAAATAGACAAGATTACATAAGTAATTATGCCGATGTGCTAGAACCTAATACATTTGGACACTTAGTGCGATTGTGGCCTGGCTGGCGGCACAAACTACACAACCTCACCATTTTTTCACCTGTATCCATCTCCGTTTGAATCCGGCTGCTGATAGGGTGACCCTTTTTATTTCTTCGCAGCAAGTCGTTATGCCACACAATTTCGCCTTCGTATGTAGGCCAGTAGTCCTCCTTTACAACCACTTGAAAGCTTTTACAATACACATTACATAGAGTACTGACTTGGTGAAGAACATGGAGATAATTGTTTGGGTCCAGTCGGACCTTGGAACAGGCTGCTATGACATGGGAGCAAGGCATACGAAATGCCTGAAACTTTCCACAGTCACACCAACTCCTATCTAGTTCCACTCGATAAGATCCCCTAGGCAGTCCTTCGTTGTGATCAATAGACTCTGCAATACTGAAGTGTCCTGCAAAACGGTCGAAGACCATGACGACGTGTGTGTTAGCCTTTGCAGCCTCGTCCTTCATGAATGTCATGGAATAGTCACTAAACAGCTGCCCAGATTGTATGACCGAAACCCACTTAGTACGTCTGGTATCAAAGAGCACAACGAGCCTAAAATACGTTGACCTCACAAGAGCGGTTATCGGCAGGTTCCGGATGCCTTTGAATACTGAGTTCATAGACTCAACGAGGTTTGTTGTCATATGGCCCCATCGCCGCCTATTGTCATACGCCCTTGTCCACTTCTCCCGTGGTATGTTATCAATCTAACTCAATGCTTCTGGGTTTATTTGTCTGATCTCGTCCCGGTAGTATCTGAACGTAGGCTCTGTTAATGCATATCCCGCGTTAGTAACCAACTGCTTTAGGCCCTTGTCTTTGAACGCCCGCAGGACATTTTGCCCGATGTGTCTAATGCAATACACGTGGCTCGATGGAGGATCCTGCCAGCCGTTATTAGGATTGTTGTAAGCATTATCGATTGAGGGATGCCTATCGGAGATCAGACATACGTCAGGTTGGGGAGCAACATATTGTCGGAGATTTCTTAAGAAAAAACTCCAACCTCCAGCAGTCTCCCCTTCAACTAGAGCGAATGCGATAGGGAAAATGTTGATGTTGCCATCCTGTGCCACGACCATTAGTAGTGTGCCCTTATATTTTTCGTACAACCATGTTCCATCAATTTGAATTATAGGTTTACAAAACATAAATCCTTTGATGCATGGTTCAAACGCCCAGAAGAGTCTGTGGAAAATGTCATTTCCACTTACACAATTTCCGTCAAGCGTATATGCCGACAACGTCTCTAACAAGACAACAGTACCTGGAGCATATTGTTTTAGGGGGACGAGGTATCTTGGGAGTTCTTTGTAAGAGTCCTCCCAATTTCCAAAAATCCTTTCAACCGCCTTCGTCCTAGCAATCCACGCCTTCCTCTACGAGGGAGTATAGTTGTATCTTTGCACCATATGAGTTATGATGGTACTGACTTTCACAGAAGGGTTGTCGCTCACAACTGATAGAATTTCGTTGCAGATCATCTGATAACCGAGCTTCCGATGATCCTGACTTGGATTGGTTAGTATGCAAGTGTGCTCCGGACCCATTGACCCTATCTTTCAGGAATCGCTTCGCTTTCGGAAAGATGTCGTTAGTCTAAAGGGGCAGGCCTCGTTGCAGCAGTAGATCTTGTATAGAGTCATATTTGTTCGATCGACTCTATAATCTGCAGCCAAGTTCATATGGTATTGTTTAATTGCTCGAACATAATCTTCTTTTGTACGAAAATTGTCTCCAACTTTTAGTACTCCCTCCGTCTGTTTGTATGGGTCGTAAAAAATATCTGTTGATGGTTGATCGTCGTCTAGGCTTAGTGTTGTCATGTGTTGGGGTGGGCGATAAACATGACTGTCTGGCAATTGGTCTGCCTCGTCGCCGTTTATCATTTCGTCAACAACGTCCTCCGCTTCTTCTTCCTCCTCGTCAACTGCATCCACCTCAGCTTGTTCGTTGTCAGAATCGTTGAAAACCTGCGATACCTCAAGTTGTTGAGACAATGGTTGATTTTGTAACGTAACATATAACTTAACCTCATTGAAACCGGAATGCTCATGGCTGAGAAACATATTACGCACATCTTCATCATCCCGTATTTTCATCTGAAAAAATTTGCACACATCATGCCCCTAAAAAAAGATAGGGTTTTGGTATATAATTTGCCCAACTGGACCGCACTGCAATTTCTTCTCTAACCGGGCTTTCAAATGATAGAAATTTGTTCTTCTATCAATTAAAAACCTAGTCACTTTTGTATCCCTAAAATTGAAACCACTCATTGGACAATCAAATATCTCACTAAGGATATGTGCAGTTATCAAGTATTGTGGTCTTTGAGCCATATCTGAATTTGTGTTAGGAAGAAATGGGTTACAAACTTTAAAGTTTGGAAGAAAAATAGTTTGCAGATTGGAAATGGTTTGAATGTAAGTGATGATAGGATGTATATTTCATGTGTATTAATAGGCAGAAAAATATTACAAGAAACGTGTCTCTGTAGTCTAATTGCTTCAGAAAAGCATTGCCAAAGAGTCATGTGCTGCTCTGCATGCCTACACACTATCCTTGACATGACCACACAAGACTGCATGCCTACACTAAGCTTGACAAGACCACACAACTCCGCATGGCTACACTATTGACAAGATCACACTCTGCATGACTCAACAATGCATGCCTACATTCTTTTTCTACTATTCCTAACCATGCATCTGCACAAATTTAAAAACAAACATTTTTTTTAAACAAAAAAAAAAAAGAAATGACCTGAGGCGCCATTTCATATGGCTACTCCTCAGGAAATTTCTAGGGCACCCCACCATTGCCTGAGGCGCCATATGGTTTGGCATTTTGCCTCTAACTGAGGCGCCATCCCATATGGCGCCTCCCTTATACCCCATTTCTATACTACGCCATTTTGATAAATTTTTTGAAAAGTTGGTTTTTTTAATAAATTTGTTGAAAAATTAGGTTATCTTAAAAAAAAATATTCTTAAAAAAAAGCTGTGTCGATTTCTCTCCGTTAACAACACTTCTACAGAAAATTTAAGTTAAAGAGTTGTTAAAGTTCAAATGTAATTTAACAACAATTAGTGTTCAATTCAAGTTCAAAAGAAAATTTAAACTTTTAAATGATATTTAAGGTTTCTTAAATTTAACTTTAACAAAATATTTTATAAGATATATCTATTTTTTAAAAAAATAAATTTTTATTCAAACCATAAAATTTAAATAATACAATTAAAACTTTTTCAAAATATTACATTAATTTGTTAAAATATTTATCCATAACACACTAATCAGAATGAGACTCACTTGTTAATGTTGAGAATAATATATCGAGTGTGAGTTAGAGTTTTACATTGGTTATAAATGTAGAAAGTTGAACATTTATAAGTGAGAGAACTCATATACCTATCATTTTAAAGTTTTGGATAAATATGTGATGTCTCTCACTTGTATTGCTCTTGATCCAATGTTCAATGCTTTCTAGTAAAAATCTCCCTCCAACAAATGGTATCATGAGTGTTTGATTCGAGTAAAGGGATCGGTTTATATATATCAAAATGCCCAAGGAACCGTTAAAACATCTAGCATTTATGCATTCGCGCGTTGATACTCATTCAATTAATATCAGACGATTCTAATTTAAATGTGATAATTTTAAAACTATATAATATAGAAATAAGTTTGTTTTTTATAAACTGTGATCAAAATTAAACTGTTACTAATATTTTGACTGTCTAAGTGTCATCTTTTGACATCTGCAGCGGATTCAATTTCCTAATATACACTTTAATATTTAGTGTTATAAAATTTATCATCACTTGTCAAATTTTTTTATCACCATCTTTATTATTCACTCATTTCTATCACCTTTTCTATCTCATGCAATTCACGGGAACCAAGTTAGTTCTAATCTAAACTCACTATCTAACACCAAAGGCTTTGATTCAAATGAACGATGGTGCACCGCAACAAAACTAGTTGAGCTACAAAAAGTTACTATCGCAAGCTTTTAACTAAAAGCACGACACCAACCTCTTTTTCTGAATACTCTAGTTGACTATATAGTACTCAACTGTCAATGTCGGTTGAGAAATCATTTTCACCTTTTGTCCAACTTAAGTTACTATACATTGGATATTGAAAAAACAAGACTTAATTGTTTTTTTTATAAGCAAAAGGGATTAAATTAAAAAGCACTAGGGGTGCTTAACCCTTAATACAAAGAAAAAAAAATGTCTAACCTCAACTAAAAGACACCACAACCTAACAAATTCAACAAAAACCAATTGTTGGATCAACACACCAATCCGACCAAGATAACTTAAAATCACCTCTACACAAAACTAAAGACCACTCCCAAGAAAGTTTCTTAACAAGCCTCACCCCATCCAAATTGGACAAAAAACTACCCTAAAAAAGAATATCATTTCTACATTTTCAAATCACCCAACAAACGACCAATCCAAAAAACCACCCGGTATCCGCCTTCCAAGCCGCCTTACAATTCTTGTCTAACAAAAGAAGGCCCTCCAAAATAGAAGAAACAGAAAAAATATGATCCACTCGGAGCCAATCGCACAAAATTCTCCACCATCCTCTAGAAATAGGACAATTCAAGATGATCAAGATCTTCTTCTACTCCAAAACACAAAGGACAACCCAAAGAATGTGTACCCGTCAAAATACCACGTTTCCATAATTTCCGCTTCGTAGGAAGTCTATTCCAAATCAATCTCCAACCAAAAATTGAAATTCTACTAGGCACTTTCGAACTCCAAAGACGAGAAAATGCTAGATAGAAGTTGTCATTTAAATCCGAACTCGAAAAAAGAGAAGAAAGAATGGAATTATAAGCACTACTAACCGAAAAACCGTTGATATTTTTCCACCAAACAAAACTATCGGCGCAGGAATTGATCGGGCGAATTTGATCCAAAAGCAACTTCAACTCCCTTTGTTGGACCGCCGCGGGATCTTCATCAAGGATGTTAAGTAACGGAAACAACCACCGCCACTCATCCTCATGCCAAAAGCCCATCTCCACCACCTTCACATGGGACTCGTTAACCAAAAGAAACAAGTCCAGAAAGAGAATGTTGAACGACGATGTACCAATCCAACAATCAAACCAAAACTCCAAAGTGTGACCCGAAACAAGCTTGCATGAAAAGGACGACCGTGAACCAATTTGGATCGTGACCAACCACACAAATATCCCTCCACCAAAGAGACACTTTACTCCGGGAATGAAAAGTAGTCGTATGACGCATTGCTCTTTTAGTGTCACCGTACCTGCAAGAAAGAATGTTAGTCCAAAAAGAGTTCTCCTCATTCAAAATCCTCCACTTCCACTTGCTAAGGAGAGCAAGATTGAAATTTCTGCAATGCTTCACTCCAAGGCCCCCCTCTTTCTTAGGTTGGCACACTTTCTCCCAACTTATCCAATTAATCTTCCTCTTCACCTCATCCCCACCCCATAAAAAAGCTCGTTGGAGCTTAATGATCTCATTAATGATAGCATTTGGAGCCTTATAGAAAGAGAAGAAAAAAATCGAAATGGTTGACAAGATGAAATTTAAAAGAACGACCCTCCCCCAAACGAAAGATGCATATTATGCCACCCACCTAGCCTTCTTTTAAGCTTCGACACCAAAGGTTTCCAAACTTCACATCTCCTTGGGTTAATACCCACCGGAATACCAAGAAACACAAAAGACGACGACCCGATTTCACATTTGAGAAAACACGAAGCTGCATGAATAAAATCCTGATTCAAATTCACACCCAGAAGCTTACTCTTGTTTAAATTGACCCTCAATCCAGAAATTATCTCAAAACCACGAAGAATGGCCTTAATCGTCCAAAGATTGCTCCAAGAAGGATCTTCCATTAAGATAGTGTCATCAGCAAATTGGAGTATATCAACCTTACTATTCTCCTCCACACAGAACCCCTTAAAGTCCCTCAAAGAGGAGGCCATCCTAACCATACCCGCCAAACCCTCCGCCACCAACAAGAAAAGGAACGGAGAAAGAGGGTCCCCCTGACCCAATCCTCTAGAGACCGAGAAATCTTTCGTCGGGCTACCATTCACCAAAACAGACATCGAACTATTAAAAACCACTGCCTCAGTCCAGCTTCGTCATTTGACTACAAATCCCATCCTTTTCAACATGTACCTAAGAAAATCCCAAGACATACAATCATATGCCTTCTCAAAATCCACCTTAACAATCATACAACTCTTCTTAAACCTCTTGGCGTAATCAATCACTTCATTCACAACAAGAACACCATCCAACATGTTTCTAGTAGGAATAAAAACAGATTGGCACTTCGAAATAAGCTTTCTCACCACTGTTTTTAATCTAGAAGCAAGCAATTTGGCCAAAATCCTATACATACTTCCAATAAGGCAAATAGGTCTGAAATCATCCAAGGAATTAGGATTATCAATTTTAGGGATCAAAGCCAAAAAGGAAGGCGTGATCGCTTTAGACAAAATGGCAAACGAGTGAAACTCATTGACGAATGACACCACTTCCTCCTTCAAGAAAGACCAACAAGATTTAAAAAACTTCAAAGTAAATCCGTCCGGACCTGGACTCTTGTCCCCATCACAACTCCAAATAACCGCTTTCACTTCTTCATCCGAAAAAGGAACTTCCAAAGAGGCGGCATCCAACATGGAAAGAGAATTAAAAGAGATCCCATCCAACAAAGGCCTAGAACTCATAGTCTCTTTAAATTTCAAAGAGAAATGGGCGATGATTTCATCTTTAACTGAATCCATATTGTCAATCCAACCATTTAGAATATTCAAACCCAAGATCGAATTTCTTCTAAAACGGTGCTTAATAGACTTGTGAAAGAATTTAGAATTGGAATCGCCTTCCTCGAGCCACGAGCCATAAGGCTCTCGCTTTTTGACGAAGCATACTACAATAAAGAGTTCATCTTTGACGAAGCATACCACAAGACTTAATTGTTAACTCACTTTACTCACTATCAATTACTACAATAAAGAGTTATTGTATCTATCTCAATAGTAATAGATACATCATAGACGATGCTTTCTTCTTTTCATTGAAAAAGCCTGCTTTGGCAACAATTATGATTTTATAAAAAGAATAGCTAGACAACCTGAAATGTAACAAGTTCGCTTTAGCTTTTGATTTATGCATTTCGTGTGAAAAGTTATATTCAATCTCATTTAATTGCTAGCTAGAGATCAAATATATATAAATGTTGTTAAATGCAAAGGGACCACTTTCTGTTCTTATTTAATTAATATCTTATCTTCTCTCCTTTTTATATGATAGTTCAAATCATATAATAGTTAGATCAATAATAGGTCATTTCATTATTATAACACAATTTTATAATATATACACATAATAAAATTTTACACCAATATACATAACATACATAATATTTATAATATATATACATAATAAAATTTTACACCAATATACCACTTCTTTTAAAAAAATATATATCAAACTATCACTTTTTCAAACATTTTTTTTTATCAAAGACCCACTAAATAAAATGTAGAATTCTTTGAGGTGTTAATTGTATCGGCCAATTGAATTGATAGACCCCTTTTTTTGTTATATATTAATAACTTGCAAAATATATTATTTACAAAATTTTCTGGGAATTTCGAGAGGTGCAGTTTTGAAAATATATATTTTGATAAAATTAACAAAAAAATATTATAGAAAATATTTTTTCGTATGAAACAAGAAAATTGGCAAAAAGAATTAATTAAAAATTCAATGAATGAAAGAAAACCTTTTTTCTTATAAATAATGTTAGTTTAGTTTATACGAAAACGGTCTAAATTAATTTTATATTTTTAATTAGTGACGATTATGTATTTTGTCAAATTAGATGAAAATTTTTAAATTACTTATATAAAACATAAGAGAGTGACATATTTTTATTAGACGACACTATAAATTTTGTCGGTATATCTCTGTTAAACTCTTACTTTATATATTGAAAAGTGTGGTATTTTGATATATAAATTAGATAATCGAGTAATATGATGAAAAATTCTGCATACTGATGTTAGTGTGTTTCCACATAAGAGAAGCTAAGATTTTTAAGTTTAAGTATGTATATAACAATAGTATTAGACAGACATGGGAATTTTGTAAAGAATGAGAAAGTGGAAGTTTTGTAGTAAAGGACTTTCGAAGCAAAACACGGTTTGGTTTGTTCAGATTGTACTTGGACTGACGAACTATTTAAGTTGAAAAAAGAATTGATTGAGTTGCAGTGTTGCACACGTTTGTGTAACGAAAAAGCTACTAAAAATGTTAAAGTTGATTGCTATTATTATGCAATTCAGAATAAGGCTGGCCATACAGTTAACCGTACCACCCACGACGACCACGTACAGTAGCATATAAATATTAGTAGTACAGTTTTTTTTTAATAATATTATTTATATATATATATATATATATATATATATATATATGTTCAATTAATAATAATGTTAAATTTCTAGTTGAGAATGGATGAACAGTGTGTTCATGCAACATGGAGGTTGAGGTGCAGTGAGAGCAGTATAAGGAAAGGAGGGTCCGCATTTACAATTCACAACCGCTACTTCCCAATCTACCTTGATAAACGTGATTCTCTCAGAGAAGCTGATTGGTTGGCTGCACTGATTCCTCAGGATCCAACTCATTCATTAACTTTCTCATTTGAAGAGTGGTCATTTTTGAGCGGGATGATTGGTTTAAAATGTGATAAATTAATCATTTTTTATTAAAAAATTATTCTGTTTTTGCATTATGTTGTAGGCCTGCTAGAAACAATATGGCCAAGATAAGCATAGATTCTCAGATAATGTATAAATTTGTTAATTCTACTGGTAGAGGACCATTTAAACAAATTGAAATGAATCTTTTGGTTGAAGATCGAGGATTTGGAAAAATGTTTGATTAAGTCAAATAAGTCTGCCACTCTATGTTTTATGTTGTTAATGCTGCTAAATTAGAAAGAGGTAGTTCTTGATTAGTGATAAATTATAAATCTTTTAACAAAGTTTTACAATAAATTAGGTATCATATACCTAATAACAAATATGTAATTAACAGATTACACCATAAAAGAATATTTTTTAAATTTGATCTTAAATTTGGATATTATCAAATTCATTAGAAGAATCTGATAAGTATAAAACAACTTTTGTAATACTCTTTGGGCATTATGAATGAAATGTTTTTCCCTTAAGGCTTAAAAACGCCCTTCAGAATTTCAAAATATAATAAATTCTATTTATAATAATTATTCCCACTTTACTATATTCTATTTAGATGATATTCTAGTTTTTTCAGATTCTATTAATCAATATTTACAACACCTTAATCAGTTCTATAAAATAATTAAACATAATGGTTTAGTTTTATCCGAAAAGAAATTAAACTTATTTCAAAGTAAAGTAAGATTTTTGGGTTTTGATATTACTCAGGGCATGTACATCCCTATTAATAGGTCTTTAGAATTTTTTTAGTAAATTCTCTGACAAATTAAAAGACAAAACTCAATTACAAAGATTTTTTAGGTTGTCTTGATTATGCGTCAAACTTTATTCCTAATCTTAGAATTATTTGTCTTCCTTTATTTAAGAGACTTAGAAAGGATCCCCCACCTTGGGATAATTCCATGATAAAAGTGTCACTCAATTAAAGCAGATAGTTAAGAGGTTACCTTGCCTAGGAATTCCGGATCCAAAGACTAATCTTATTGTTTAAACAAATGCTTCAAACCTAGGTTTTGGTGGTATATTCAAACAATTACTTTCGGGTATGTGTAAGGAACAAGTTGTTAGAAATTACTCTGGAACTTGCTCTCCAACCTAATTAAACTATAGTACTATTAAAAAAGAGAATTTAGCCATTGTTTTATGCATTACAACATTTCAAGTTGTTTTGTTTTCAAAATCATTTTTATTAAAAACATATTGCAAAGCTGCTAAGAGTGTTTTAAAGAAGGATATTAAAAATTTGTTTTCAAAACATATTTTTGCTAGATGACAATCTCTGTTATCCTGTTTTGATTTTGAAATAAAACACATTGAAGGAATTAAATATTCTTTACTAGATTTTTTTAACTCGAGAATTTTTACAGGATAAAAATGAGCAAGAAACAGAGTGATCCCAGGTATAATTATGGACCTCCATTATCATCAAATAATAAATCCATAGTCATATGATCACCTTCATACATTACAAAAATGACTTCTCCAATAACTTCTTCCCCCAAACTTGTGATTAGGCCTCCATTATATTTTACTTAGAAAATCACTACTTCCTCGTCTTCTCAAATTAAACTCACTTCAAAATTAACTTTTTACACTCCTCCATCTTCTACAAAATCTTATTTCATTATCAAATATCTGTCCGAACCGATCATCCATTTGGAGCCTTTGTATTGTCTTTCAGATGCGTCGTTATTACAAGTTATTTGAAAAATTTTCCCTCCTTAATTTTTCTTTTTACCAAAAGACTTATTAAAAACCAGTGAATATTATGAATTTATTTTGGTTGATACTTATTCTATTTCTCTTACTCATAAATATGATGAGAACGATAAATCAAAAATTAAGTTCTCCAAATTCAAAATTATTAAAGTTTTATCTCCATTAGATTGGAAGCAACCCCCCACAGAATGAAAATACTTCTCAAGGTTTTACTCTCTTCAAACATACAGTTACCTGGATTACATGAATGTTTGGTCCAATTTCTTAGCAATTGAACCATTTAACCGCACTTGGTTTATTTGGTTTAATAGAGATATTTCATTAAACTTTCCTTATTGGTTTATCCAATGATTTTAGCTTATTGGACCCAATTTGGATATTTCTCCAAATTATGCTTCTAAAGCCTTAAATGACTTTACCTCGGCTACTACTTGTCCTTCGCACAAGGCTTTATTATTTTTTTCTACAGTTTTTGGGATTACTTGGATTATCTCCTGGGCCTTTCATCTAAGCAGTTATGGCAAGATTCACTACTACAAAACGCACAAACAACAACGTCCAAGTCACCACGATTCTTCCAAAAACCGTGGTGATATCTCTAAACTCATGCGCTTACTCTATATTATATTTTTTAATTACAAATTTATAGGGTATAATAACGGTTGTAAGTATACCCGATATATGATAGAATCAATCTTTCATGAGTTCGAACCTCAGCAGTGGCAAAAAAAATTTTCATTTAAGGTTAAAGCGCTCCTTTCATTTTTATTTATTTTTAAATAAGAGATATCACTATAGTTATTGTGAATAACCGTCGTGATATTGTTTGCTATTATTTTAAAATATAAAATTTAATTACGGTTGTAGTTTTAAACCATAACGAAAAGTGATAGTTTTTAATATATAAACGAAACTATCTGTGACCCACTTCATAACTGCCGTTTCTCTCTAAAGAAAACCCTAACATAACTCTCCTCTCATGAATCTTAACCAATACTACTACAAGAGAATAGAGAAAATAAGCTTAAAGGATATTTGACGAGAGCAACATCTGGCGCAAATTCCTACGGTGGCGAAGATGGTATGTTCTCCTGCTCTCATCTTTCTAAGATTATTGTTTTAAGATTTGGTTTTAGGATGTTGTGTTACGGTTAAGTTTGATTTTTGTTGTGTTTCCTGGCCTTGTAGATACATGGTGATGATGGTGGTAGCAAGCATATGGTGGTAGCAAGTGTATACTATGGTGAAGTTTCATATGGTTTTTGTTGCCATGAAGAAAAATATAAGAAGTATGAAGTTATTGTATAAACTTCATCCACCTTATATTTCTTCTTCATGGCTTCACAAACTAGATGAACTTGATATATCTTGATTTGTTACAGTTCCACGATTATTTTCAAAATGAGGTGCGTTATTGACTCAATGTATCTTGATTTGTTACAATCCCACTTGGGGCTTTGTTGCTTAAATAATGTATGTTTTTTTTATTGTGCTTCATGTTGTTTTGCTGTATGTTGTTGTTGTTGACAAATGTTCTCAAAACAAGAACAAAACATTGTTAGTTCTCAAGATAGAGGTTTCTTGTGACTTAGCAATGTTTTGTTCTTGTTTTGAGAACATTTGTCAACAACAACAACATATGTTTTTTTTTATTGTGTTTTATGTTGTTTTGTTGTATGTTGTTGTTGTTGACAAATGTTCTCAAAACAAGAACAAAACATTGTTAGTTCACAAGATAGAGGTTTCTTGTGACTTAGCAATGTTTTGTTCTTTAATTAATTTCTTATATTGGTTGACAAATTTAATTTATTATATACTATGTATATTGTTTGTTTCACTTACCTTTTAATGAAAATGCAATCATTTATATTGACATAGAAACTTATATTCTGAAAATTAAGATGTATTTGAAAACCAACCTATATCAATAAAAAATTTTCAAATCGCATCTATTTCATTCAGCACATTTTATGTTCCTTAACACATAATATAAGGTTTAATGCTCTGTTTGTTTCAATTCATCGATATAATTTACAATCACGTTGATAAGCGACGATGATGAGGTAAAGTATAATAAAAGATATCGATGAATTGAAGGAATCAGACCATTGAATCGTATATTATGTGTTAAAGAACATAAAATGTGTTGAATGAGACGAATTCAATTCGAAAAAAATTGATGTGTTAAAGTTGGTTTTCAAGAATAGTTTAATTTTCAGATTATATATTTCTTTACCAATTTAAATGGTTGTATTTCTTTAAATAGGTGTATGGTAAACCAAGCAGTATACATTTTTATATAATAAACTATGTGTACTTTCCACGACGGTTGTCTAGGTTAACCGTCATCTAATTAATTAATTATGTTATCTATCACAACGGTTGTTAAGCATAACCGTTGTGATATAACACGCGTTTTCCAGAATACCACAATGGTCCCAGAGCCGTGATTAAAAGTAGCGCATTTACCACAACACTCTACACAACAACGCCTTGATTCGCGTTATTATATATATTTTTCAATCGTTGTTAAAGGGATTTTACGTAGTAGTGATTGTCCAACTTTTTAATTGATTAAGAATTTTTTTAAGTGGTGGATTAAGTTTAATTCATATCTGCTAACAGCAGCAAAGTTGGAAAGTTTTTTGTCGTGTTGTATTAATTAAAGGCCATATGGGTCACATTATCTTTGAAATTTATTTAGGGTGATTTTAATTTTATATTATGTTCGTCTGCTTTTCTTCTCTATGTAAGAGAATGTAGTTTTTTTTATAATCAACACCTCGTATAATAAAAGGGAGTACTAGGGGTACTTCAATCCAATAAACATACCTCAGTGCATACAACTCCAACCCCTAAAAATAACTATTACAAAAAGTCAATAGGAGATTTGAGCTACTCAAAGAAGGAACACCTAGGATTATGTTTATTCCTAAGAGGAAACCACGACCAAGATAACAGTACAATTCTATCAACAATGGTTTCTGGGTTACAAACTTCGTCATTAAATAATATTTGGTTCCTAGTACGCCAAATACTCCAACACGTCGCAAACCAAATAAGACTAGCATTAGATTTGAGACATTTCTCCGACAAAGACATCACCCAATCAAACAAATGACGAAAACAATCTTGGCCCAACAAATATGAAACCTCTACCCAACCGACGATTTTTCTCCAAACCAAAGGTATTCTAGTACAAGAATATAATATATGATTATTGGTTTCTTCGATACGGAAACAAAAAAACACATATTGTATCAAGATATTTTTCAAAATCAAGAATTAGAAATTCAAGAAATAAAAAATAGATACATGTTACAATTAAATCATAGAAAACCTTTAAATACACTTGTAGTTAAGATATTTATTATTATCATGAAGAGAATTGTCGTGAGTTAAAAACACTCTTAAATGTTACTATATCTTTTATATCTTTTAGCAAAGTTGATCGCGGTTAATATAACTGACCCATATATTTAAAATCACATTTTAAATATATGGACCAGTCATATTATCAATCGTTAATTGGTCCAGTGGTGATTGACGCTGAGCTTGGTCGGGAGGAGCGCGGTTCGATCCCCCGCAATTGCGATTGGAAGAGGACTGAAATCACTTGATGTCAGAACTGACCCCTGAATCAGATTAAATTGGAGGTGCAAACTGAAAAAAAAAAACTATTTTTATTAACTGACCTATATTTTTCCTGTATGTTCTTTTGTATATGCATCCTAGATAGGTAAAACCTATGTAGCCGTCTCTTTCAAGAAAATCCTTAAAACTCGCATTGTCCTCATCTACCGAGAAAGAGATGATTTAGGGACAATTTTGTTTGTGATTTTTCTCCGTAATTTCGTTACTTTTTCTTCAACACTTTTTTTTTAATGTCAATTTTTCTGCACTATACACCTATATCTTATCTCATCTCATCCTGTTGGGGCACTTTCCATTGGTGACGGATGCAACCTAGAAGCTTGTACTAACAAATTTTTTTAACTCTGACAATGATCATGTGACTGTGGGGTCTACTTTTATAAAACAAAGTAGTAGTAATATTTTCATCACAAAGCAAAGAGTTTTCAGTTAAAAGAAAACAACACATTCATGCACCAGCAGCATTCAACCCATCCGTTATGTGGTCCCTTATTCTTTGTCAACCATTGATGTTTAATGCTTCAACCTTTGACATTTCATTTACCTATAAAATCAATGGGCGATTGGTTCAATAACCCTTCTTAGAGGTAACCCCACATATCATGGGACGGTTTTCATCCATCGGTGATAATAATAATAATAATAATAATAATAATAATAATAATAATAATAAAGTATTGTTAAATCAATCATTTATGATGCACCTTCTTAGATTTTCTTTGCATTTCTAATTTAATATACATCAAATATGTCTCACAAGTATCGACAAGGTGTACTAATATATTTTTTCTGATATTAATTAGAGATTAAAATTGTTAATAGTTAGTTTTGTTGTGAACATCTAATATGAATCATCCACTTTATAGCTAGATTTTGCTACTTTACTATATTTTATTAAAAATATAATTAATCATTTTTATTAATTTTATGCTTATTTTTGATATGGACTTTTATGTTATATATATAATTTTGGTCATGCTTACCAAAGTCTCCCAAAACACTGATTAAGAATTTTAATAAAAAAATATTTTATGTTTATTGGAAATATACAGTATCTTTAAAAAAAGTAATTATTATTTATTTTTAATGCATTAAATATATATATATATATTTAAAAAAATTTGTCTTTTAATATTTAAAAAAATTGTAAATTTATCTTTTTAATTTTTTAATGAGCGTCCCTGAAACATTCATTAGCATTTTCCATATTCTTTTTATCAATCAATTAATTAAATTATCAATAATATTTTTACATAACTTTCTTTTACTAATTAATTAATTAAATTATAAAAAATATTAATATTCCCACTTAACAAATTACTCTCTCCGTCTCATAAAAAATGTCTTATTTGAGCAATGCACGATTCTTAAGAAAATGATTAGATGTATTGATTTTAATGAAAAAATTAATATCATTTACTAGAATATTCATATTAAATGTAGTTAATAGAGTTGTTGAATAAAATGAAAGCTAGTGAATAGGGGTATAATAGTGGAAAAATGATAATAATTGATATATTGATAATGTAAATAGACAATTATTTTAAGACAGAAAAAAAGTGAAAATGAGACACTTTTTATGAGACGGAGAGAGTACCTCACACTAATATCTTTTACTATTAAATGAGTATAAAAAGAAAAAAAAAACTATTCCTGGTCGTGAAAACCGCTGCGATAAAATATTATTAACAAAATATTATATTGATATCGTTATTCATTATCTTTATATTAAAAAATAAATTATAATTAATATATACTACCACGATCACAATCAATATTATAACATCTATATCAAATAAAATTATAAAAGTTTTTACGCGACCTTATCGTGACCGCGATTGTTATTTTAATGAAATAAAGTAATTATATACTAGTATATAATAATAATTTTGAAGACAAGTTGCTATAAAAAGACCTTCCACTTACAGTGAGTTTGCAGGTATAGATATTATTGTTGGTCGGTTCTCATAATACATCACCTATCTCTCTATCTTCTGCACTCATTTCATGATTCTTCTTCACTATTTTTTTATTTATATATTCTTCCACTCCTTATCTTTCTGATCCCAAACCCTACTTTCACACCATTCTCTCCCATACTCTCTGCACCTTCCTTTTCTACACCCTCATAGTCAAAAAACCAATTCTCTTTGTCACACTATAGTATGGACATGATCTCAATGATGATGCAAATGGAAAAGTTCCCTGATAATTTCTCTGAACCTTCCTCTTACCAAGAAATTACCAATGGAACTTCCACCACTACCAATACTGTTCCATTATTTAACTTATCTCCACAAATTTTGACTGATCCATTTCTACACTCCAATGTCAATTTCAACAACACTATCCAACAACAACAGTCATCTCTTTATAACCCTAATTCTTCTGATAAGAAGAATTCCATGGCGGCGATGAGGGAAATGATATTTAGAATAGCAGTGATGCAACCGGTGCATATCGATCCGGAGTCGATTAGGCCGCCGAAGAGAAGGAACGTGAAGATATCGAAGGATCCGCAGAGCGTAGCGGCGAGGCATAGAAGGGAAAGGATAAGCGAAAGGATAAGGATATTGCAGAGATTAGTACCTGGTGGAACTAAAATGGACACTGCTTCTATGTTGGATGAAGCAATACATTATGTGAAGTTTTTGAAGAAACAGGTTCAGAGTTTGGAACAAGCTGGGGCTAGTAATAGATCATCACACATTGGTGGTGCTGGTGCTGGTGTGAACACTTTCAATGTGATGAATTATTCTTCTGCTTTGATGATGAAGGGTTGTCAACCTTTTCAAATGGTGGGGTCCACTTCTAAACAATTGCTTAGCTAGTAGTATTAAGATGTTAACTTGCTTAATCGGAGCATGGTTTCTCCATGTTTGTGATTGTAATTTCTAATGAATGAAGGAATGTTAGTTGTACTACCAAATGAAATAAAAAAGATCACAAAATGTTAGAGGAATAATTGTGGTTTAAGTGCTTAAAATATATATAAATCTGCTCAGAGATCTTGGACTAAGATTATATTTGTGGCATATATACACTGCACTTGGGTGTTTCATACCTTATTGAAATATATTGATCAACATTTGGTCAACAAAATAAAACTATACTCTACATGATGCAGCATGCATGCGTATAATGAGCATGATGTGTTATTGCTTTCCATTTATCATCACTCTACCCTCCAATCAAATAATTAGTGTTGGCCCACCAATTTATACAAAACTTGGCTCTATTTTTTAAGGCATCAAATATTTTCTAAGACTCCATCCCCTCCCCTGGGTGAGACCCCAATTTTGAATTTGGATCACCATATTTCTTTCTCGTTTATTTGAGTATGTGTTAGCTATTTGACATGAAATGTACTGTCATAGAAGAAGCTCAAGACATCAATTGGATCAAAGTGATGAATTTATTGGCACGTTGCTAACTTTTAAATGACAATATTGAAAAGAAAAACTAGGGAGTTGCTTTCATAGTTGATGTGGAAGAAGACAAGGAACAAGAAGTTGAAAATATTGATGAAAACTTGTCCAACTCTATTTCTTTAATTGCAAAAAAGTTTGACAGACTAATGAGAAGACTTGACAGACGTTCTAGAAATAATGTCATGACTAATGTGAAGGTCAAAGTTCTTGACAACTCAAAAGGTTTCAACTCCCAGCGCAGGATCAAAGAAGGAGAGAATGTGAACAAAGACAAGGGGATACAATGTCGTGAATGTGAAGGTTTTGGACACATATAGGTAGAATGTACCAACTTCCTTCGAAAATAAAAGAAAGGATACATTGCTACTCTTTCAGATGAAGAATCTGAAGATGAGAGTGATGAAGATAAGGTTAACAGTGTAATTGCATTTTCTATTCATCTAGGGCACAAGACAAATGATCAAACGGTGGTGAATTAAGCGATGAAGAACTTTCAGATAAAGATGATGTTA
This sequence comes from Lathyrus tuberosus, assembly GCA_022829125.1. NCBI lineage: Eukaryota > Viridiplantae > Streptophyta > Magnoliopsida > Fabales > Fabaceae > Lathyrus > Lathyrus tuberosus. The sequence continues at coordinate 13,389,534 of JALAZF010000066.1, read as the reverse complement.
GAGCTTATAGAATGATGTATGTCAAATGGAAAGAAGAATGCATGTTTGGTGAAAAAAAATCTCAAATAATAATATTACATCAAGAGAAAGCTAACCTCACCAAAATCACTATTGGCTTGGGGGAAGAAGACACTCTTTTAAACTCTAAGATTGATGGAATGACTAAGTCAGTTCGTATGTTTAAATGTGGATCTGAGATTCTTGATGAAATCCTTGGTGTAAGAAAAAAACTAGAGATATGAAGGGTATTGGTTTTGATTACATTTTTATGAATAAAAAGAACAAATTTGTTCCTCCTGAATAGAAGATTGAGTTCCAGATGAAAAACTACATGTCAAAGCAATCTGCTCAAAATTATCATCTGCGCAAAAGTCCCTTTAGGAAACCTTTTTGGAGATGTCACTAATGTGGTAAATTTGGGCATATTCGACCACTCTGCTACAAGTTACTTAGTAGACCATACTATACTAACAAATAAAAACCAATCAAACAGACACCAAGAAACGACCGTGTTCAATAAGTCTGGAAAGTTAAGGAGGCAACTACAAGTCACATTGCTCACACTTCTTTAAGAGCATCCTCCCGTGAAGATTGGTATTTTGACAATGCTCGTTCCATACATATAACAGGAGAAAATAACTAATTGGCAGAGGTAAAACCTTATACTAACAGTTATGTTACCTTTCGTGATGGTGCTAATTAAAGGAAAGATTATGGGAAAAGGAAAATGGTTTATCCAGGCCTCCCAAATTTGGAAGATGTTCTTCTAGATAAAGGGTTGATGACTAGTCTTATTAGTATCAGCCATCTATGTGATGAGGATATTTGTGTTAACTTCATTTGTTCTGGATGCATTTACACAAACAAGAGTTATAAAGAAATCATGAAAGGTACAATGCCATATGATAACTATTACACGTGGATATATCAATCAAATGGCCAACTATCAACATGTGTAATCGTCAAAGAGGATGAAACTAAGTTGTGGCACAAAAAACATGGCCATCGAAATATCTTTATAAAGAAAACCATTTCATCATCATATGAATCCTCATCAGAGGCTTCAATATTAATGGCTTACTTTTGCTCCCAAATTTGAGAAGATTTCTCAAACCTATCAACAGACTTCAAAGCCAAATACTTTGATTTCTTGATTGGTTCTTCATCTCCATTGAGTTCTAACTCATGGATTTGGAGATTACCGATCAAACTTTCAAGACTGATATTGTTCAGGTCTTTAGCTTCCTGAATAGTCGTCACCTTTGGTATGCATCTGATAGGAAAACTCCTAATAATCTTCTTGACATGATCAAAGGTGGTGTAGCTCTTATTCAATATTTAATGTCCTAACACATGAACTTGAAACCTTGAGAACATGGCTTCAGTTTTTTCATCTTCTTTCATTCTGAACAACTCATATTGTTGAACCAGAAGGTTAGCTTTGACTTTTTTAACTTGTTGATTCCCTTCATAAGTAGCAAATAGGGATTTAAAGATGGTTCGAGCACTAGATTTATCAATGATTTTGATGTACTCATAATGAGGTAGAGCATCAACCAAGATGGCTCTAACTCTATGGTGATTTTTTTTTTAAATCTGAGCAGGTGTGTGTTAGCTGGCAAATTTTGACCAAGAAAACAAAAACAGGTTCGATGGGACATCTTGCAAAATCAGGTCGAAGAAGCCTCGACAGCCTACCCTGTCGAAGAACATTGAGGCAGGCTCGACAGATGGTTATCCCAGTCGAAGTCGAAGGCAAGCCAGAGGTTTTAGACGAACAAGAAAGTTTGTAGCGGACGAGAACATGGGAAGTTACACAGATAGTGGACGTACGTGGCAGACTAGGGATGGTAGACAGTAGAGTAAGCGTCACTTTTTAGGCCTATAAGGAAGTTTCAATTTCAGTTTTAGAGGTCGCATTTTGTAAGCATTTAAGAGGAATATACTCAAAGTACGAGAGAAACGAGTCAATTATGTGCAAATGCATGCATGCGTCCGTTCTTATACTTAAGCAATTTGTTTTTATAAGCTTTGTCTCTTTCGTTTGTTTCCCTTTACAATTTTGTCTTACATTTTTCATATCAATCATTGTAATCGTATTGTTTCATCTACCACTTTAAACCATAGTAATCAAACATCAAGCCTATACTTAACACGTAGTCTAGGATTTTGTAGCCGATCCTGCAAGTAAACTTCAATAAGAGGCTAGAGGTTGTTCGCCTGAGACGCTGGCGAACAATGTGAAAGATTTTCTATCAGACACCATTCCAACTCCAATGACTCGGATATCAATATCATCTTCCAAAATATCCCACAACTCATAATCAAGACATATGATATGAGTATACATCACGTTTTTCCATCATTTAAACTCAATAGAGTCTCTACTAAAGGTTGGAGATCTAGTTGTGTAATTGTTTTTCTTAGAGGTTGTAATACCCCATAAATTATTTTACTCTGAACAATATTAGTATGATCAACTGGGTTCCAGTTTACTCTGAGAATTTATTAGATAAAATAATTAGAGTAAACTGATGAGCTCAGAGCAGATCAAATTAATATTTTCTGAATCTGAGGTTTTAATTTTGGGTGTTGTAGAGACTTATTGGACATTTAAGTTAGTCTTACTAACTAAATGATTTCTCTATGTATCATTTCTTTTCTTTTTCCTTTTCATTTTTGGTGAGAAAGATAGAAAGAAGAAAGAATTAAGAAAGAATGAGAAGGAAAGGAAAGAAAAGAAAAAAAAAACCTAAGAGAAGAAGAAGCTTGGAATCATCATCCATTCTTCACCAAATCATCTCATCTTCTTCATCACCATCATTCAATTCTAAGGTGGGTTCTAGATAGATGCTCTAGTTGTAGAGTTTCTTGAGTTTAGAGTTAGGTTAGATTTTGTGAGAAAATGAGTAAACTTGCTAAAATCATGAATCTAACGGTTGAAAATCGAGATAAATTACGTAGTATAATCGTAATATGCATATGAACATTGTTGTTACTTGTTTTGATTGTTTGACAATGTTTTGGTTTGGAAAAGTGGGATTTTTGGGGTTAGAACCATGTAACCCGCAGCAGAAAATTCTGCTTCTGGTGTGATTCTCCAGGCGAATCAGGACTCGCCAGGCGAATGAGGTCTCACCACTGGTTCACCAGGCAAAGTGCTGGCGAAGGGGGATTCGCCAGGCGAAATCCTAAGTCGCCAGGCGAAAATGGGGAGACAGAACACGGTTTAGCTACTAGAACTTTTGGATTTTCAAAATATTGGGTCTCGCCACTGTCTCTCCAGGCGAAGTGCTGGCGAAGAGGGATTCGCCAGGTGAAATCCTAAGTCGCCAGGCGAATCTGGTTGTTTCTCAATAATTCCATTTTCTTCAAAATTTCATAACTTTTGTTTCGTGTACCCGATTTAACTGTTCTTGGTACCGATAGAGAGCTATGAAAATACTCTACCTAATGGAAGTGAAAAATACTAGTTTTGATGCCCGATTAAATAAATCGGAGGGAACCAGAATTGGTGTAACTTGGTGATATGTTGAATTGTGTGGTTCTATTATATAATTGTCTTGTGTTTACCTATTCTCTTGTTGTTAAGCATGTTTGAGAGAATATGCATGTTAAAATATGAAATAGGTAGGGTGAGGAATATTACCATGAATTATGTTGGAACCTAGTAACGGCTAGGAAATTGTGGAATAACGTAACGACGACCCTTGTGCATAAGAGGCTGAGGCGTGCGTCTATTACCGAATGGTATATGAAGAATTACACTAGTATGGATCATGGTTATTTGTGTTTAGGTTGGGAAAAGACAAAGAGGTCTTAAGGCTAATGTGGTCGTGGATTGTCGAATACAATCGCGTTGTGTGTGATCACGTAATCATTACCATTTCTTTGAGTAGCCCTTGAGAGGCATTTCATGAGTCTCGAGCTCCTCTGAAATGCAGGCACAGTTACTTGGCAGGTTTGATTCCCGCGTGTAGTATGAATGGAACCTATGGGTAGAGACTTGTGATGGTTAACGGGCCATGAGAAATGACAGATCACGGTTAACAGGCCGATGTTCCCGAATCCATTTTGTATGTCAAGTAAGTTACAAGGATTCATGACTCGGGTCGACTTCTAGACGTAGAAGCGGACGAATAAAGGGTGTTATTTCTTTGATTATGTGGTTGGAATTTATTTTGCTAAAACTATTCTAGCAGCAAGATGTTGAAACAAGATGTTCTAACTTACTGCATTCAACATGTCTGATAAAGATGTCCCATCCTGGATCATAGGACATCGCGTCTGTTATTGGTTTACAAGGAAGATTTTATCTGTTGTTTTTTGTTACTGAATATTCTGTGAATATTTAGTTATCCTATGTGGCATCCAAAGTAATTGAGTTGAGATTTTGTGTTGGTTTTCGGATTTTCTCTACTTTCTAAATATGGAGACATATTAGGAAATATTAGATTGAAGACCTATTTTCTTGGAGTTTATTTTGCAGAATTATGTGCAGTATCTCAGCTGCGTTTTGAAGCCCAACCCAGTCCAGATTTAATGCTATATATTGACTGGTGTAAACCTAGTTTAGGTGTGGAACTTACGTGTGTTTTTGTTGGGGTTTTTGATTGTTAATTGTGAGCCTAACTGGTATCATTCTGATAACAGTATAAGGACTGATTTTGTGTTGTAAGTTCTGTCAGTTACTCATAAGCTTTTAAGCATTGAGTTTCTTGTGTGTCAGTTCTTATAAGCTTTGAAGTATTGAGAATTGTGTGTTTTTGAAAGTGTGTCTTTCGTTTTGTTACTTGTGTGGAAAGGAACCAGTCACGGTTTGTGATTGAAGAGGGATTTGAGGAGGGCCTCATACCTAGGTGAGTCTTAGGTAGAAGTCATAGGAAGGATAGTGATTAAGTTAGCAGATTGTAACCGGGTGTGGTTGCTGTGTGATCTGTGAATTGATACTATCGTATATTGATTTCGTCCCTGGCTTGGTAGCCCCCAGAGTAGGATTGTTGGTCCGAACTGGGTAAAAATATCACTGTGTTCTTTACTTTCTGCACTGTTATTTTATTGTTATCTTGTTCATTGTGTTGGATATCAGTGTCTCAACATCTGTGTATGACATCTGATATCTGTGCCAGAATTTCAATTGGCATCAAGAGCTTGCACCCTAGTTTGTTTCTGGGTGAGATTCAGGGAAGTTACTTTCTGGTGCAATGGACAAAGATGGAGGATTTTTGAACAAACCACCTCTGCTTGATGGTTCCAACTATGACTATTGGAAACCAAGGATGATAGCATTCATCAAATCCATGGATGATCAAGCATGGAAAGCTGTTATCAAAGGATGGGAACCCCCAAAGGTTAGAGATGGAGAAGGTAATCCTACTGATGTGGTGAAGGAAGAGAAAGACTGGGATGATGCAGACTACAAAGGGTCTTTGGGAAATTCCAAAGCCATGAATGCCTTGTTTAATGGTGTTAACAAAAATATTTTCAGGTTGATTGAACACTGCACCATTGCAAAAGAGGCTTGGCAGGTCTTGAAGGTTGCTCATGAAGGAACTTCAAAGGTGAAGATGTCAAAACTTCAGCTTCTCACTACCAAGTTTGAGAATTTGAAGATGAAGGAAGATGAGAGCATTCATGATTTTCACATGAATATTATTGAGATAGCTAATGCCTTAAGTGCTCTAAGTGAAAAGATGTCTGATAGCAAACTGGTCAGAAAAATCCTCAGATCTCTACCTAAGAGATTTGACATGAAAGTGACTGCTATAGAGGAAGCTCGGGACATAGATAAGATGAAAGTGGATGAGCTTGTGGGATCACTTCAAACATTTGAATTGGGGATCAGTGAAAAGTCTGAAAAGAAGAAGAGTGTAGCCTTTGTGTCAAATGCTGGAGATTCAGAAGATGAAGGTAACCTGGCAAGAGATGAAGGGGTGTCTAAAGATCTGGTATTTCTTGGAAAATAATTTAACAAAGTGTTGAAAAGGATAGACTGGAAGTCAAGAGCTAATGTTCAGAACAAGTCACTCGACATTAGTAAAAACCAGGATGAAGGCAGAAGGTCCAGAACTGAAGAAGACTCCAATCAAGGGAAGAGAGTTCAGTGTTTTGAATGTGAGGGATTTGGGCACATAAAAATTGAGTGTCCCACGTATCTAAAAAGGCAGAAGAAGGGCTTATCTGTGTCTTGGTCAGAAGGAGAATCTGTGAGTGATCTTGAAGAAGAATCAGCAAAATTGGTGACAGCCTTGACTGGAATCTGTAAATCTGATGGAGAAACAACTTATGAGTCTGATGAAGGAACAAGTTGTGATTCTGACAAAGAATCTTACATTGGAGAACTTACTAAAAGGGAAGTTATCACTGGGTTCTCAGAGTTGTGTATCAAGAATGAAGAAAGGTGCCAGATAATATTAGAACACAAGGTTCTGATAGCTCAACTAGAAGCTGAGAAGGAAGAACATCTATCGATCATTGCTGATCTTAAAGAGGAGGTTGTATGGCAAAAGTCAAAACTTGACAATATGACCAAATCTATAAGAATGTTGAACAATGGTTCCACACTGTTGGATGAGATTCTTCAGACTGGGAAAAATACTGGGAATGTACAAGGTCTTGGTTTTAACAATCAAGCAGAGAACTACAAGCAGTCTGTAGTAAAGTTTGTTCCTCAGAAAATAAAGTAAAAGGAGAAGATGTCAAATCACATGTTTCAACATCAGCTGAAACATCAGAAAATAGTATATAGTTCAAAGTATAAACCATGGAGATGTCATTAATGTGGAAAGTTTGGTCACTTAAAGTCCTTTTGCTATAATTTGCATGGTTATCCCAAAACTGTTCATCAACCAAATAAAGAATAGATTTGGGTTAAAGAAAAGAAAAGATGGATTCCTAGAAATATGGTGGATGGTTTCATAGCACATACCTCTCTCAGAGCATCTGCAAGGGAAGATTGGTACTTTGACAGTGGTTGTTCAAGACACATGACTGGTGTGAAGAAAGTTTTGTCAGATTTCAAGCTTCACTCTACCAATTATGTCACTTTTGGGGATGGATCAAAAGGTGAAATAAAAGGTGTTGGAAAGCTAGATTACACAGGACAACCAAAGTTGGATCATGTTCTATTTGTCAAAGGGTTGACTGCAAATTTGATTAGTATAAACCAACTGTGTGATCTAGGGCTCAAAGTAAATTTCACAAAATCTGAATGCCTAGTAACCAATGAAGAAAATGAAGTTGTTATGAAGGGAACCAGGTCTAAGGATAACTACTATCTGTGGAATCCTCAAGAATTAGAAAGTTTGTCTACCTGTTTGATGACAAAGGAAGATGAAGCCAAACTGTGGCATCAAAAATTGGGTCACTTACATCTGAAGAGGATGAAGAAAGTTATGTCAAGTGAGGCTGTTAGAGGTATTCCCAAGCTGAAGATTGATGAGGATAGAATATGTGGTGAATGTCAAGTTGGGAAGAAAACAAGGATGTCACACAAAAAGCTTCAACATCTTACCACAACTTCTAAAGTTCTGGAGCTGCTTCACATGGACTTAATGGGACCTATGCAGGTTGAAAGTCTTTGAGGGAAGAAGTATGCCTATGTTGTCGTTGATGATTACTCCAGATTCACCTGGATAAGCTTTATCAGAGAAAAGTCTGAAGTATTTGCAGCTTTTAAAGAATTGTGTCAAAGGATTCAACGAGAAAAGGATTGTGGTGTTGTTCGAATCAGAAGTGACCATGGGAAGGAATTTGAAAATAGAAGGTTTGAAGAGTTTTGTTCATCTGAAGGAATCACTCATGAATTCTCATCACCAATCACTCCTCAGCAAAATGGTGTGGTGGAACGCAAGAATAGGACTATTCAAGAGTGTGCAAGGGTCATGATTCATGCCAAAAAGCTTCCATATCATTTTTGGGTTGAAGCCATGAATAATGCTTGCTATATACACAATAGGGTGACTATCAGATCAGGTACTTCTGTTACTCTTTATGAGCTATGGAAAGGAAGAAAGCCAAATGTGAAATATTTCCATGTTTTTGGGAGTAAGTGCTATATCTTGGAGGATCGTGAGCAGAGGCGGAAGATGGATCCTAAGAGTGAGGAAGGGATATTTTTGGGATACTCTACAAACAGCAAAGCATATAGGGTATTTAATTCCAGAACTAAGGTGATGATGGAATCCATAAATGTGGTGGTTGATGACTCTGGCAGAGACGGAGATGTCCCAGATGATGTTGGAACATCCTTTCCCATGAACAATGAAATCTCACAAGACACTGAGTCCGTAGAAGATAATGTTCAAGAGACTAGTACTAGACCTGAGAATGAAGAGGTAGAGGATGCTAACAGGGGACCCTCTATAAGGGTTCAGAAGGATCACCCTAAGGAGTTGATTATTGGAAATCTGAATGAAGGTGTAAGAACCAGATCGAGGGAGGCTGTGTCAAATGCAAGTTTTGTTTCAAAGCTTGAACCAAAAAATGTTAAAGAGGCTTTGACAGATGTGTTCTGGATAAGTGTTATGCAGGATGAGCTTTGTCAATTCAAGAGAAATGAAGTCTGGGAACTGGTACCACGACCAGTAGGAACAAATGTGATTGGAACAAAGTGGGTATATAAGAATAAGTCTATTGAACAAGGAGTTGTTACCAGAAACAAAGCCAGACTAGTTGTTCAAGGATACACACAGATTGAATGAGTAGATTTTGATGAAACATTTGCTCCTGTGGCTCGCTTGGAATCCATCAGATTGTTGCTAGGAGTGGCATGCTTTTTGAAATTCAAATTGTTTCAAATGGATGTTAAGAGTACCTTTCTGAATGGCTATCTAAATGAAAAAGTCTATGTTGAGTAGCCTAAAGGGTTTGTGGATCCAAATTTTCCTGATCATGTCCTCAAGTTAAAGAAGGCTTTGTATAGTTTAAAACAAGCTCCGAGAGCTTGGTATGAAAGGCTGACTGAGTTCTTAGTCAAACATAGATACAGGAAGGGTGGTATTGATAAAACACTCTTTGTCAAGGAGAAAGATGGGAAACTAATGATTGCTCAGATTTATGTAGATGATATTGTGTTTGGTGGGATGTCGGATGAAATGGTCCAACATTTTGTCAAACAAATTCAATTTGAATTTGAAATGAGCTTGGTAGGTGAATTGACTTACTTCCTTGGATTGCAAGTCAAGCAGATGGAAGATTCCATTTTTATTTGTCAGAGCAAATATGCTAGGAATATTGTGAAGAAGTTTGGATTAGATAATGCCAAGCACAAGAGAACTCCTGCTCCTACTCACTTGAAGTTATCCAAAGATGAAAAGGGAGTGAATGTTGAACAGAGTTTATACAGAAGCATGATTGGTAGTCTGCTGTATCTTACAGCAAGTAGGCCAGACATAACCTTTGCAGTTGGTGTATGTGCAAGATATCAAGCAGAACCCAAGGTCAGTCACATCAATCAAGTTAAGAGAATTCTTAAGTATGTGAGTGGTACGTGTGATTATGGGTTGTTATATTCCCATGATTCAAGTTCCATTTTAGTAGGATACTGTGATGCTGATTGGGCTGGAAGTGCTGATGATAGGAAGAGTACCTCTGGAGGTTGTTTCTTTTTGGGAAATAATCTCATTTCATGGTTTAGTAAGAAACAAAATTTTGTATCTCTTTCTACTGCTGAAGCTGAGTACATAGCAGCTGGAAGTAGTTGTGCTCAACTGGTGTGGATGAAGCAAATGTTATCTGAGTATAATGTCACACAAGATGTCATGACATTATTTTGTGACAACCTGAGTGCTATTAATATTTCTAAAAATCCTATTCAACATAGCAGGACTAAGCACATTGATATCAGGCATCATTTCATCAGAGAACTTGTGGAGGACAAAGTCATAACTCTTGAGCATGTTAGGACAGAAAATCAGCTTGCTGACATATTCACCAAGGCTCTGGAGGCAGTTCAGTTTGAAAACCTGAGGAGAAGACTTGGGGTTTGTATTCATGAAGAATCATAGCAATTAATGTTCATTTTGGCTGCCAGATTAAAAAGAATAAAGGTAATTCTGGTAGTGCAGCTTGTGGAGGTGTTTATGAAGGGAAAGGAGATGCTGAAGTTTGTGCATGACATTTGGTCATGTGATGATGTGTGCATCTGCTTTCTGATGTTGTTTATTCTGGTTTATGATTTGATCATTTCTCAAAAAATAATAACTGTTCTACTTGCCTTTGTCATATTTATGGCTAAAAAGGGGGAGTAGTGTGCTTGTGGTGTGCTTGTGCTGGTGCTGCAGTTGAGGGGGAGAATGTTGTTGTGTTTCTGCAGTTGAGGGGGAGTTTTTTGGTTGTGAATTTTTGCTGCTATGCTGTGTTTTTCGCTGCTGTCTCTGATATTTCTGTTTTGCTTGTTTTATCTTTGCAAGATTGTTTGGTGTGTAGTTTTATCCAAAATAAGCCAAAGGGGGAGATTGTTATTTCTTTGATTATGTGGTTGGCATTTATTTTGCTAAAACTATTCTAGCAGCAAGATGTTGAAACAAGATGTTCTAACTTACTGCAATCAACATGTCGGATAAAGATGTCCCATCCCGGATCATTAGGACATCGCGTCTGTTATTAGTTTACAAGGAAGATTTTATCTGTTGTTTTTTGTTACTGAATATTCTGTGAATATTTAGTTATCCTATGTGGCGTCCAAAGTAATTGAGTTGAGATTTTGTGTTGGTTTTCGGATTTTCTCTACTTTCTAAATATGGAGACATATTAGGAAATATTAGATTGAAGATCTATTTTCTTGGAGTTTATTTTGCAGAATTATGTGCAGTCTCTCAGCTGTGTTTTGAAGCCCAACCCAGTCCAGATTTAATGCTATATATTGACTGGTGTAAACCTAGTTTAGGTGTGGAACTTACGTGTGTTTTTGTTGGGGTTTTTGATTGTTAATTGTGAGCCTAACTGGTATCATTCTGATAATAGTATAAGGACTGATTTTGTGTTGTAAGTTCTGTCAGTTACTCATAAGCTTTTAAGCATTGAGTTTCTTGTGTGTCAGTTCTCATAAGCTTTGAAGTATTGAGAATTGTGTATTTTTGAAAGTGTGTCTTTCATTTTGTTACTTGTGTGGAAAAGAACCAGTCACGGTTTGTGATTGAAGAGGGATTTGAGGAGGGCCTCATACCTAGGTGGGTCTTAGGTAGAAGTCATAGGAAAGGTAGTGATTAAGTGAGCAGATTGTAACCGGGTGTGGTTGCTGTGTGATCTGTGAATTGATACTATCGTATATTGATTTCGTCCCTGGCTTGGTAGCCCCCAGAGTAGGATTGTTGGTCCGAACTGGGTAAACATATCACTGTGTTCTTTACTTTCTGCACTGTTATTTTATTGTTATCTTGTTCATTGTGTTGGATATCAGTGTTTCAACATCTATGTAGGACATCTGATATCTGTGCCAGAATTTTAAAGGGGATGCCTTGGATGAGAAGTTGCAAGAAGTGTTAGTTCAACCGGGTTTCGTGCGGGCCACCGATGGAATCATTTTGTTTAACCAAAGGATTTGTGTTCCGGATGATGCGATGTTGAAAAGAAGAATTTTAGGAGAAGCGCATAAGGGTGCTTTTACTATACATCCTGGTTCTTCGAAGATGTATCAAGATTAAAAAAGGGGCTATTGGTGGTCCGGTATGAAAAAGGATATTGCGGTGTACGTATCGAAATGTGCGGTGTGCCAACAGGTGAAGATTGAACACCAAAGACCGGGTGGCTTACTACAACCGTTAGAAATTCCGGTATGGAAGTGGGATAGTATTTTTATGGACTTTGCAGTTGGATTACCCCGTGCCCAAGGTGGTTATGATTTTATTTGGGTGATTGTAGATCGGTTGACGAAATCTGCGCATTTCTTAGCCGTAAAGACTACTTACAAGGCGAGTCATCTCGCAAAGTTGTTCATTTCAGAAATTGTGAGGTTACATGTTATTCCCTCTAGTATTGTTTCAGATAGAGATCCAAAGTTTACTTCAAGATTTTGGAGAGCTTTTCAACAAGCTATGGGAGCGAAGTTGTGTTTAAGCACGTCGAATCATCCGCAAATAGATGGTCAGACGGAACGGACAATACAAACAATGGAGGATATGTTAAGAGCTTGTGTACTTGAAAGTGGAGGAAATTGGATAGAACTTTTCCCGTTGATTGGGTTCTCTTATAACAATAGTTATCATGCAAGTATTGGTATGGCTCCTTATGAGGCATTATATGGAAGGAAATGTAGGACGCCATTGTGTTGGGCGGAAGTTGGCGAAGATAGAATTTTGGGACCCGAGATTATCCAAGATACTATGGAAAAGATTAAGATGATCCATGATAAAGTCAAACAAGCACAGGATCGTCATAAGAGTTATGCGGATAATCATAGGAGACCTTTAGAGTTTGATGAAGGTGATCACGTGTTTCTGAAAGTTACTCCGAGATTGAGATTGAAAGGACCGTTTAAGTCGCGAAAGTTAAGTCCGAGATACGTGGGACCGTATCAAATTTTAGAAAGAATTGGTGAAGTAGCTTAAAGATTAACCTTACCGCCTTCTCTGTCAGAGATGCACGATGTTTTTCATGTATCTCAGCTTCGGAAGTTTGTTTCAGATCCTCTTCAGCCAATTCTACCAGATACGATCGAGATAGAATCAAATTTAACGTTTGAGCCTCAACCGAGTCGTATCACAGAAAGAGAAACTAAGGTGTTAAGGAATAAAGAGATCCCTCTTGTTAAGGTTCAGTGGGATGAGACGCATCCGGGTGATGCAACTTGGGAACTAGAATCAGAGATGCGAGAAGTTTATCCTCATCTTTTCAGGTAATTGTTTTAAATTCGTGGGCGAATTTCTATTTAAGGGGGGGGGGGGGGGATGTAATACCCCATAAATTATTTTACTTTGAACAATATTAGTATGATCAACTGGGTTCCAGTTTACTCTGAGAATTTAGTGGATAAAATAATTAGAGTAAACTAATGAGCTCAGAGCAGATCAAATTAATATTTTCTGACTCAGAGGTTTTAATTTTTGGTGTTGTAGAGACTTATTGGACATTTAAGTTAGTCTTACTAACTAAATGATTTCTCTATGTATCATTTCTTTTCGTTTTCCTTTTCATTTTTGGTGAGAAAGATAGAAAGAAGAAAGAAGTAAGAAAGAAGGAAGGAAAGGAAAGAAAAGAAGAAGAAAACCTAAGAGAAGAAGAAGCTTGGAATCATCATCCATTCTTCACCAAATCATCTCATCTTCTTCATCACCATCATTCAATTCTAGGGTGGGTTCTAGATAGATGCTCTAGTTGTAGAGTTTCTTGAGTTTAGAGTTAGGTTAGATTTTGTGAGAAAATAAGTAAACTTGCTAAAATCATGAATCTAACGGTTAAAAATCGAGATAAATTGCGTAGTATAATCGTAATATGCATATGAACATTGTTGTTACTTATTTTGATTGTTTGACAATGTTTTGGTTTGGAAAAGTGGGATTTTTGGGGTTGGAGCCATGTAACCCGAAGCAAAAAACTCTGCTTCTGGTGTGATTCGCCAGGCGAATCACACCAGGCGAATCAGGTCTAGCCACTGGTTCACCAGGCGAAGTGTTGGCGAAGGGGGATTCGCCAGGCGAAATCCTAAGTCGCCAGGCGAAAATGGGGAGACAGAACATGGTTTAGCTACTGGAACTTTTGGATTTTCAAAATATTGGGTCTCGCCACTGTCTCTCCAGGCGAAGTGCTGGCGAAGAAGGATTCGCCAGGCGAAATCCTAAGTCACCAGGCGAATCTGGCTGTTTCTCAATAATTCCCTTTTCTTAAAAAATTCATAACTTTTGTTTCGTGTATCCGATTTAAGTGTTCTTGGTACCGATAGAGAGCTATGAAAATACTCTACCTAATGGAAGTGAAAAATACTAGTTTTGATGCCCGATTAAATAAATCGGAGGGAACCGGAATTGGTGTAACTTGGTGATATGTTGAATTGTGTGGTTCTATTATATACTTGTCTTGTGTTTACGTATTCTCTTGTTGTTAAGCATGTTTGAGAGTATATGCATGTTAAAATATGAAATAGGTAGGGTGAGGAATATTACCTTGAATTATGTTAGAACCTAGTAACGGCTAGGAAATTGTGGAATAATGTAACGATGACCCTTGTGCATGAGAGGTCGAGGCGTGCGCCTATTACCGAATGGTATGGGAAGAATTACACTAGTATGGATCATGGTTATTTGTGTTTAGGTTGGGAAAAGATAAAGAGGGCTTAAGGATAATGTGGTCGTGGATTGTCGAATACAATCGCGTTGTGTGTGATCACGTAATCATTACCATTTCTTTAAGTTTCCCTTGAGAGGCATTTCATGAGTCTCGAGCTCCTCTGAAATGCAGGCACAGTTACTTGGCAGGTTTGATTCCCGCGTGTAGTTCGTATGGAACCTATGGGTAGAGACTTGTGATGGTTAACAGGCCATGAGAAGTGACGGATCACGGTTAACAGGCCGATGTTCCCGAATCCATTTTGTATGTCAAGTAAGTTACAAGGATTCATGACTCGAGTCAACTTCTAGACGTAGAAGTGGACGGGAAAAGGGGATGCCTTGGTAAGGTTATCGATTAGTGATAAATTGTGAGTTAACAGACTCATGAACATGGATCCATATAGTGTGTGTGAGTACTCAAGGTCACTTCCCTTCCCTTTTGACTTGAGTTAGGTGTGATAAAACCTTGTAAAGCCGAGAGGACCTATATGATAGGGAACTCACTGATATTTGATGTATCTCACCCCACGTTGTTGATTGTATTACATGTACTACAGGTTCCGCGAAGGGTAAGGATAAGGTTGTTTGACTTTCCTTACTATCTTAGCTTTTGGGGTGGCAAGACTTCCGTTGTGAAGATTATTTTGAGATCATTATTTGATCTAGTTCTTAGTATTTATCCTTGGAACATCTTGTATATATATTTGCCATAGTTTTTTTTTTGTATTAGAGATTTTGGGCATGTATATGTATAAGGTGTTTACTAGGGACTTATTGGTATTTCAGTACCAAACGTGGTATTCATGTATAATATGTGCTTTCATGTATGTATTTATATATAGGCGTTACAGAGGTACTATAATCATGATTAACAACACCAAGAGGATTAGGAGTACCCCATCCTGAACTAGATACTCCAGATTCATCATCCATGAAGAATATGTATTTTTCTTAGGATCTTTTCTCCACCATTGTTAAGTGTTTAGCACAGACCTTGCTCTGATGCCAACTAGAGGTGATAAAAACACAAGAACGAGGGGTGAATTATGTTGGCTTTTTCTCTTGTGAGCTTTTTCTTCTTTTGCTTTCGATAGCTTTCAAGCAGATTCATAACACTTAGTTCAGAGTCTGACTTAGATAAGCTTGGATAGGTTCTGAAAGTCCTTATCAGATTTTGAACCAAAATCTAACTTGGAGGATCAGAGTTGGCAGCAGTGGAATATATGAGTACAGAAGCAAGTAAAGTAAAGCAAGAGACACAAGAAGTTATCCTGGTTCCTCTGACAGCTTAAGAGTAGTTCAGTCCCCTTGTACATCCAAGGGATTTCCACTATAACAAAACTTATTAGAAATGCTTAAGCACCTAGCAAGAGACTTCCAATTCTCAATCACAGAAGCAAGAGACTTCCTTTCCTCTAACCCACAAGTAAGAGAATTATATGCTCAAGCACATAAGCAAGAGACTTCCTTTGCTTAAACCCTAAAGTAAGAAACTTCTATGTGTAATACCCAAAATTTTGACCACTAAGATTTCCCATCATTGTGTAAATTATCATCACAATATGGATGCACCATCATACCTCATTAGTCTCCCCAAATATGGGTGAGCATTCACTACAATCAGAATTAGGGTTTCAAGCCCTCTCAGAGTTCTTAGACAAAGGATCAATCAAGGAATGACATGATCTTCAACTTGTCTAAACCTCTTAAATATCCACAATGGATCCAGAGGACTCCCACATCAAGAACCAAGCACAAGGTTGCCGCAGTCTGAGTGGATCAAACCTCAAAATCAACAGTGTCACCAAATTAGGTTTTTGGTCGACCAGGGCCTCCAGATGGAAATTTTCCTCTGGGAATGAACCAATGCTTCAAAACAAAACCTATGATGCTCCAAGAGACATCATTAATCCAATCATCAAGTCAATTTAGCCTCAGGGGATGCATTCATCAAAAATCATGAATTAGGGTTTCTTGACCTAATTCACCCCTAAGTTGACTTTTGGGACAAAACATGAGCCAAAACCTCAAGACATGATTTGAGGATCCCTAATACACTACATTAATCCATTTGCAACAATGGATTGATCCAAGAAGCTTGAGCAATAAGTTTCAAATTCATCAGAACCGCAATTAGGGTTTCGCGGGAAAAGTCAACTGTGCCTTCGACTTTTGACCCAGGCATGCTCCCAAACCTTGGGATATGATTCAATACACCCTATAATACCTATGAAATCAATCCATCAAGTATGATTTAGGTCAAGGACTTGATTTCATAGAGGATCACACAGTTTGAAATTCAATGATAAAAAGTCAACCGTGCACAAAAGTCAGCTTTGACTTTTTGAGATTTTTCACAATTATGGTTTCCTAACCCTAAAATGATGTTAATGTGTGATTGGAATCATCATTCATCAAGAAAAATCAAGAAAAGTGGGATAACTTGTAAAAGGGGTAACCATAAAAAAACTTAGAAATTTTCTAAGTTATGGAACAAAGTGGCTAGGGTACCAACTTTGGAGGATCATAACTCCTAAACCACAAGGCCATTTTTCCCCATCTAAAGCTGGATTTGTAGCTCTCATGGAACTCTACAAAAGCTTCAAACACAACTCATTCCAATTCCTCATGGATTTTAAGTTATGGAATGATCAAAATCACAAAAAGTGAAAATGTCACTTTTTTCCAGCACTTAGTGAAATTTTCAATAAGTTAGAATCTGCCTTCACTTTTTTCCAAATGTAGGGGAATTTTTCACTTGGATCCAAGAGGTATCAAAACCAATTATAATTAAACAGTTGTTGTATCATATGAGGGGTTTCCAAAATGGCCAAGAACTCCATCAAATTCCACTTGAGCCATGAGATATGACAATGGCAATATGCCTTGCTCAAAACTGTCAAAGCAAGGCAGATTTGTGCATTTTGCTCGATTTTCCAAATTTGTGCAAATGACAAACACACTTATCCATCTGAACACCTCAGGGGCAGACTAAGGAGGGACAAACACTGATCCATCAGCCTCCCAAGTCTTTGGAACCAAAAGTAGCATGTCAAACCTAGAAATCCCTAAAGAGGGGACAAGACTCCAATTTTGTTTTGGAGCATTCAATGGATCCACCAAGGTGGCATGGACTGAGCCATTTCCAACTGAATTCAGTCAAGACTTATCCAAGACCAAAGGAACCAGCAGCTTGTGCCCTAACCTCTAGTCAATGGCTAGAGGAGACTTAGATTCTCATTGATCAACATTGGCCAAACCTATGCAGCAGTTGCCATTCACTATTGATGCCAAAACAAACTTGTTGCACTATAAATAGATATCATTTGTGATCAGTTTGAGTACAACAAAGCCATTAAACAGATGTTTTCCTCAAAATCACCTTCTCACTTCCAAATTTGCCTTCCAAAGCAAGTCACTATCGGGTTTTGAGTTTGAGAGCTATTCCAACCAAACCAATCATACACACACCTCATAAATATCATATAGAGGTGATCCAAACACTCACAAGTGACCTGTAACACCAAAACCACAAAGTCACCTCTCAAAACCTTAAAATTGGACTGTTGTGCATTTTTCAAGCCATATCTTGATTCAGTCACTTTCCAAACCAGATAAAACCTCAAACATACTCCAAATATCATCCTTGAACTATCCCAAATGGTTCCCTCCATCTGGAACACCATTTGAGAGAGTTGCTATTTTGGCCACTTTTGCCCCTTTTGCAAGAAAGAGCTCAAACTTGTTCCTGAGGTTTCCAGTTGATTCCAACCATCCTAAAAGCTTCTAAGAGATCATTTGAGGGTATCTAAAGCATCAAATCATTTCTGGAACAAAGCACTTGGCAGATTGCACAAAAGCTCCAAAAAGAGGTAAGCATCTCAACTTGAACTCTTTAAAATATGCATTGCTTTGAGGTTCACTGATCATGCACATCTTGTACATGTTATATGTGTTGTGTTTGAACCAATTCATCATGTAATTCATGTCTGTGCCAAGAGATAGCACAGAAAATGCAAATCATGGCCTATTTCAAAACCACCATCGGGTTTTTCAATAGGAGCATGATCTGAAAAAAAACACAACCACCATTGGATTCCTTGTGAAATTCTAGGCAGGATAGACCTAAATTTTGTCCCAATCCATGGAGAAATAAGAAAGTTATGGCCTTCACGTTTCTAACCAAAATCTTGCCTTGCCTTGCCTTGGGCCAGGCCAAAAACAAGGCAAGCCTTGTATATTTGTGGTTGTGTTTCAACTTTCAATCAACGGATGTATCACCACCCCAGTGGTAAGGCGCGCGCCCTATACACAAGAGGTCTAGGGTTCGAATCCCCCTCGCCCAGACCCTCTTTTTGCTATTTTTTTTTCACTTTTCTACTATTTTTCATATTATTTTTAATAGTTTGGAAAATTAATAACTCTCTCAATTTTAATTATTTTTTATTGGTTCTTTTTGCAAAAAATCACAAAATGTTGAAATATTTTATTCCACAGAAAAATCAATTTTATATTATTTATTTAATATAATTAGTATTTTTGTGAATAAATTCCTTTTTAATTGTTTTTAAACATTCTAAAAGTGAATATTTAACTTGAAAATCAAAACCAAATGAGTTTTAATTCATCTTGTGATTAAAACCTCATTTTTAAAACCTTAAACAAAAATCACAAGTGGTTTATTCAAACTCATTTGGTATTTTTATTGATTTTCTTTAAATATTTACTTTTAAAGGGAAAAATTAGGGTTTCTTTGATTTCAAACCTCATCAATCATTTTCAAAACTCTTTGGGCTTCTTGGTAGAGTGTAAGACCCAATCCTTTGTAAATACAAACCTATTTGGGCCTCAGTGTATTGTATAAGTCCCGACACCATCAAAACGTTCGGCGCGATCGTCGCCTTTTTAACAAAAACCATGGGCCTCTCTTTGAGTTGTAAGCCCCACCACTTGTACAAAAATAAACTGTTGGGCCTCTAATAGAGTGTAAGACCCAACCCCCTTTTAACCAAAGCTTCTTTTTTTTGCCTCAATGCATTGTATAAGACCCAGTATGTTAAAGAAATCTCAGCGCGATCGCCAGTTCAAAAATCAAATCATTTGGGCATACCCTCGTGTTATAAGCCCCATTCTTTTTATTTAAACACCTTTGGGCCTCTTGAGAGAGTGTAAGACCCATCCCTTTGTATAGAAAACCTTTTTTGGGCCTCAGTCACTTGTATAAGTCCCTATAAAAAACAACAGTGCAATCACTGATAAAACCTTGGGCCTCTCCTTGAGCTGTAAGCCCCAACAATCTTTTCAAAGCACTTTCTCCTTTGATTTAGAATATAATATTGTTATCAAAGCTTTCTTTGTTGAACAACTAACAAAACAGCATGGAAGCTCTACAACCGAGTAAGTGTTTACCCGCTTTCTTTATCCGCTTTCATATATATATATATATATATAACTATATTGTGGGGCTGCTCACTGTAAGTCTTCTTTCACAAACTTTTATATACTTGTCAAATATCAATTGTGTAATACTAGTATAGTTATTTAGAGTTTTTCCCCGGCAACTACGTCTAGCACTAGGTAAAGCCCTGTTGGTCGCTCTTGAATACAGTCAAAACTAGATCCCCATAGGATTACCAGATACAGTCTTCCCTCCTCTTGGGTTTAAACAATATGGAGACGTGAAAGGCAGCATTCTCAGTGAACCCTTTCTCAGACTGTCACCCTTAGAAATTGTCAAAGAAACTCTAACTCCCCAGAGATGATCTTTTCTCCATGAATGGCATCTCTTGAGTCTCTTCCAAATTCTCGGACTTTCCTGGCTTGATATATTCTCGGTGAATGGCATGTCTTGAACTTCTCGGGGTTTGGGGACCCACAAGCTTCTTAAAAGCATCCCCGCCTCCTCTTGGGCATTGTACAAGGGCCCTTCATCTTCTTAAGAGCTCTCATGCCTTCTCTTGGGCTTAGTACAAGGACCCAGAGACCTCTACAGGTATAGGAATAGAACCTAGTCATCATTTTGTTAGAGCTGTCTTTCTGAGTCAAGTGTCAGACCAATTAATGGGTTGACCTTCATCCCTTAACGTACCCGCCTTCTCTTGGGCATCATACAAAGATCACTCACTATCTGAGAATCAATTTCTCAGAACACCAGTAGACTTGGACAGTCTCAATACCCTTTGGATTTCCCATTTCCTTAAAGAACAGGAAATAACCCTGATCCTCTAATCAGTGCCAAGGTACAACCTTACCTTTAATCTTTCCTTTCATAAGAACTGATTTTCTCTTTTATCCAACATACTGGACCTATCACCAATCTGAAACAGTCACCAGCATAAACAGCCTCCTCTCGGGCTTTGTACAATGATTCTCCCCAGCGGAGCTAACCTTTTCAAACTCTCTTGTTGAGTATAAAAGACTCTCTTGTTGAGTCAAGTCCCCTTTAGCCTCCATCTCGGGCTTCGTACGAGATATAAATCACTCTCTTGTTGAGTATAAAAGACTCTCTTGTTGAGTCAAACCTCTTTAGCCTCCATCTCGGGCTTCGTACGAGATATAAATCACTTTCTTGTTGAGTATAAAAGACTCTCTTGTTGAGTCAAACCACTTTAGCCTCCATCTCGGGCTTCGTACGAGGTATAAAACACTCTCTGGTTGAGTATAAAAGACTCTCTTGTTGAGTCAAACACCTGGTCAAGGCTCTCTTGTTGAGTCAAACCTCTTTAGCCTCCGTCTTGGGCTTCGTACAAGACACATAAAAACACTCTCTTATTGAATCAGTCACTTGTTAGCACCCTCTTGTTGGGTCAATCACCTCCTCTTAGGCTTTGTATAAGGAAAACCCCGGTTGAATCAATCAACCTTTTAGCATCAAAGTTGTGCCTTGCTCACAGCATACAAACATCAACAACTCTTCTTTAGAGATGACAAACTCTCTCTAAAGTCAAAACCCTTCAGCTTCACATCTTGGGCTTCGAACAAGATACAAATAGACCCTTCAGCCTCACATCTTGGGCTTTGAACAATATACAAACCACCTTTAGCTTCATATCTTGGGCTTTAAACAAGACACCAAAACAACCTCTTTTCCTCCCATAGAATAGGAGGAACTACGATTGCTCTGATTTCCCTGTTTCATCAAACAGGAATACGTAGGCATAAGATTGAAAAAATCTTAGCGAGCACACTAATCAAAAACCCAAAATCCAGTATTCCCACCAAATCAACCTAAAAGCAGCAAAAACACATTACCAAAAACCTCTCAAATAATCCAGACATTGTGTTCTCAGCAAAATAACCAAAGATTGGGCCCCACATCCACATAGCATTTGTAACCTAACAGACCGCTGTTCAAACTCAGTATGCAAGCAGGGTTAATTGGAGACATCTATTTCCCTTCGTTAATCAGCTCAATAGGATAAAAAATGAATCGAATTGTAGTACCCAAGCGATCGTGACTCAGGACCTGATAAGTGCAGATTGTACCTATTTTTGTATATAAGTTTTGTTCCACTTATCAGTACTTTTGTCTATATCGGTTCAAATAAATCCCACTTTGTTTATAAATACGTTTACTTTACGTTTTAGTGTATATATTGCGTATTGTTTAAATATTACTTAGTTTAATTGATTTTTATCTCAATTTTGTAGGAAGTAAATAAAGGCTATCTTGCCATATTCTTGAAGAGCATTGAATAAGCTTTCCAACGCTTCCGACCGTGCATAAATCGGAGTTTCGGTGTGGAAGTTTTAGCCAAAATAAGGACTGGTTTTCTGTCTTGTTCGCACTGCGAACTGGCAGCGAATGTTCGCTTTGCGAAGGTCTAGCGAAGGTCCCAGCGAGGGCTGGCAGAGAGTTACAAAAGAGAAATAAGCCAATGTTCGCACTGCGAACCAGTCAGTGAGCATACGCACTGCGAATGGTTCGTTCGCACTGCGAACCAACGAAGGAAAGCAAAGGCGGTTTGGTGATCAGAGGCACTTAAAGTGCCATTTTTTGAGTCATTCGCACTGCGAATGATCGTTTGCACTACGAACCATGCAGAATTTACAATGTATATAGTTCATTTCAGTTACTTTTTTAGGGATGGTTTTGGGGTTTCTTGATCCCACTTCCATCAAACTTCATTTTTCATTGCTTTGTTGAGAAAACAACTATGGAGCATGCATACGGTTGAAGCGGGGTGGATTGATCGTCGACCGGCTCCGACAATCCGCGAGATGTTTGGTTCATTTCTCTTTTTCTTTGTGTTTTTCTTTATGGTTGGGTTTTGTATATGTATTTGCTGCAAACTCATGTATATTTGTCGCCCATGGCGTTGTATAAAACTTGGTTTACAAATCTTTATTGGTAATTGTCTTTGATTTTTGCTTTATGCGTGGGGTTTGGGTTGCGTTAGACATAACCATCACGAACTTCGATTAGGGATGATTGTCTGTTAGTTTTTGGACTCTAGAGATAGATTTAGGAGCTAACAATCTTTAGGCGTCGAATCTTAATGCCTTCCGTGTTTCGAGGCTTCGCTCGCGAGAGTGACGAAGAGAGTGACATGGTTGTTCTCTCAACTTTGCGTTAGACATAACATGTGTTGTGAGCGATGCTGGGTGATATTGAGGAGTATTGTAGGTGGAGTATAACTGGTCGGTAAGTTTAAGTTTGTGAGGAGTCGATTATGTGCATTGCCGGACGAGTTCTAGTCTCTGAAGAATGAATTTCTTTTTATGTTTTAATGTTTACTTTTCTGTTTTATTGCTTTAAACGATTTAAAACCAAACTCATAAACGCGAGAGATTGTCGAACGACATTCTTTCCCTCGAACCGATCTCTGTGGACACGACATAAATCCCGGAGGGAATTCTTTCCGAAAATAAATATTTTTGCTTGCTTGCCCTATTCTGCACTCAACAAAATGGCGCCGTTGCCGGGGATTGGTTTTGATATTGAATCGCATTGCGATAATTTCTTTGTTTTTGAGTTTTGTAAATATCGTATATATTGTATATTTTCACTTGTTATACTGATACTTGTTGATTAACATTTGTTTAAGTGTTTGGTTAGGACGCTTGCTTTTGGTTGCGCAGTGAGACATCACCATGGCATGAATGAAGGAAGTTTCTAATTAAGCACCGTAAAGGCGTCGAGCTTACGACGTAAAACAAGCATGTTTACAAAAATCGCGCTACAGAAAAAATGGGGTCCGTCTTCTCTTTCTTACGATCTTAGGTAGAAAACCCTGAGTTCACAAAATGTCACAGAAATGGCAACTCTACTAGGGAGTCATTGTCTGTATAGGATCATAAGGCTAGAGGTCTAGGGTGATTAAGACAAATATATATACTGCTTTTCCTAATTGATATATGTGTTTATTTTTCTGCTAATGGGAATGCGTGTGATGCCGCATGTGGAAAGATTGAGTATACACCTAAGATAGGTGATGGCAATATGGGTAATCTTGCGGGGAGTGAATCCCAGTTAAGAGTCCCCGATCGACCATCAAACTCAGTGGAGACTCCCTTTGCAGATACATTGCCTATACGACTTCGATTGTTGAAAGTAGTGTGGTCGACTGGGTTATCTGAGAAGCTGAGGTTTTTAGTAGACTTAAGCCATTTTGTAGTGTGGAAGTTATTGGAAATAGTTGTCACGCGATACTACCCTCATCTGAGATCACTCTAGGATACATCAGCTCGCTGGCGATCCGCTTGTTGTTGTTATCCCATAGGGGTCAATGATTTTGCGGACAGGTACAAAAAATCACCAGTATAAACCTTGGGGGGGTAGACCTTGACTTCATGACACCGATCCTTTGACCCCATGTTTTTTCTATGTTTTTGTGTGCTGCATTCATACATTCATTTAAAAAAAACATTCAAAAAAGAAAATCTTCTCTTCTAGTCTCTCTTTTTCAAATTAAACTGATACAATGATTGCAAATGTCAGATAAAAAGATTGCGCTAATGGATTTCGGTAGAAGGAAAACTCATAAGTACACCTTCAAGGTTCCAAAACTAGAGGATTTAAGAGGTTTGGCGAGAATGATCACCAACCACAAGGCTTTCAGAGCCAAGTATAGAGGCCTGCTGTCCTTACTAAGGGTCCATGTAATTGAAGGAATCCTGTCCACACTAATCCAGTTCTACAATCCGGTCTATCACTGTTTCACATTCCCGGATTATCAACTAACACCAACACTGGAGGAGTACTCTCACCTGACTGATCTGTACATTACTGATCAAGCTCCCTTTTCTGGACTGGAAGAAATTCCAAAGGATCAAACCATTGCAAGAGTAATTTATCTGGACGAGTCAGAGGTCAGGACTCATATGACCACTAAGGGTGGCATCCAGGGTTTGCCAGCCCAGTTCTTGACAAAGAAAGCCCTATATTTTGCTAGTATAGGGAACGTGGCCGCTTTTGAGAGCATCTTTGTTTTGCTCACCTACGGGTTATTTTTGTTTCCCAACATCGATAACTTTGTAGATATCAATGCCATTAAGGTTTTTCTGATTGGAAACCCTGTACCAACCTTACTCACAGATGGGTATCATTCGGTACTCTTAAGGAATTTATACAGCGGAGGAATGATCACATGTTGTGTACCTCTGCTTTACAAATGGTTCATTTCCCATTTGCCCAAGTCTGCTGCATTTTGGGATCAAAAGAATACTTTATGTTGGTCGCAGAGAATCATGTCTCTTACCAACTCTGACATCGATTGGTACAATCAAATCTATGACGGGATCAGAATCATTGACCATTGTGGAAATTTCCCAAATGTACCCCTTATAGGAACTAAGGGAGGAATCAACTATCATCCAGTGTTAGTTCGTCGTCAATTTGGATACCCGATGAGGCATGTCCCGCGTAATGCTCATCTGGAAGGTCTTTTCTTCAAGGAAGGAGAAAATGATAGGGCACTAAAGACGGAAATAGTGCATGCCTGGAAACACATTCATAGAAAAGGAAGAGAGTCTCTAGGAAAACCAGACTGTGTCTCGGTGGAGCCTTATCTCCACTGGGAATAAACTAGAGCTCTCAAGCTGAGGATGCCTTACCCTCGCCAGGAAGTTCTTCCATTAAAGGACTCTGCCCTTTATTTTATGTCTGAGACGGAAAAACTTCAAGTTACTCTCAGCAAAGTTCAGCAGGAGAAGAGGTCTTGGAGAAGCAAGTACCGTATTCTCAATGTGAAGTGTAAGAAAATACAACAGCTATTAAAAGAAAAGGATGCTCTGATTGAGATTTTAGAGCAACATGCTGTAGAGAATCAAGAAGACCAAAGGAATTTGCTCGCTCCTTTCACTTGGCAAAGGAATGACAACCCAACAACGAATGAGGAGCCCCAGTCAAAGAAGAGGAAAGTACCAGAACCAGCACCTGAGCTCTCTTCAGAGAGGACTCAGGATCCATTAGTTTAGATTTCCTTTCGCAACACTTTGTAATCTACTGTATTTCTGTTTCCGCAATCTTTGAATTCAATAAAATGGGGTTTCCCCACTGTTTGATATTTGCAATCTAATTGTCGAAGTTTACTTTGAATAAACAAAAACATACAATTAATATAATCATTGCATATCATTCATCATTCTCGCATAAACGCATTTTTCTTACCTACGAATCTCACGTTTGCGTCTCGATTCTAGATTCAAACTGTCTCATTCGTACAATACTCGGGCCAATCGTCAGAAAAAGATGGATGATCTCGAGGAAGAGAACAGAGAGTTGAGAGAAGAGATCGACACTCTGAAAGAAGATTTGAGAAAGCTTCATAACATCATGCAAACTCTAGCAGAAGCTCAGATGCAACAATAACGGACTGTGATCTCAGAGACCACATCAACGCCCATAGTGGAGAAGTATGATCCTAGGTACAAAATGCCGAAAGATAGTCCCTGGGGCATGCCACTTAACTGTATCCCGGAAGGATATGTTCTGCCGATCACTGAGGATCAGGGAACTGCAGCAGGAGTCGCTGGGCCTGAAGGTTACAAACTTCGGGAAAGCGAAGATGTCAAGGGCATGACAATAACTACTGAAGGTTACAAACTTCGGGAGACACCGAGAGTCTCGGCCATAATGACTATACCACCGCTCGTGATACACACTGTCCCAGAAGGACAGATTCCACAGATACCTTCTGGTGGAAACGACAGCATGTTCGACAGAATGAATGAGTTCCAAGAACAGTTCCTGGAAATGCAGAAAGAGCTGCAAGCCCTTCGCGGTCAGGATTTATTTGGAAAGGATGCCGCAGACCTTTGTTTGGTCCCCAATGTGAAAGTCCCGCACAAGTTCCAAGTACCCGACTTTGAAAAGTACAAGGGTAACTCTTGCCCTCAAAGCCATTTGGTGATGTACGCTCGGCGAATGTCAGCTCAAACAAAGAACCAAGAGCTGCTCATTCACTACTTTTAGGATAGTTTAACCGGGGCCGC
Source organism: Lathyrus tuberosus (assembly GCA_022829125.1). Lineage (NCBI taxonomy): Eukaryota > Viridiplantae > Streptophyta > Magnoliopsida > Fabales > Fabaceae > Lathyrus > Lathyrus tuberosus. Next base: position 13,362,835 of record JALAZF010000066.1, on the reverse strand, counting down.
ATTGAAATGGTACATGGGCTTAAACCGCGCTACGATCGGCACGTTCAGAGATCTTGGCACCGCTTTCATTCAATAATATAAATACAATTTGGACATGGCACCGGACAGAGATCAACTCAGATCGATGTCACAAAAGGACAAGGAAACCTTTAAAGAATACGCTCAGAGATGGCGTGAAATTGCCGCCCAGATTTGTCCACCTCTTGAGGAAAAAGAGATGACAAAGATCTTCTTAAAGACCTTAAGCTCATTTTACTACGACAAAATGGTCGCCAGTGCACCCAGTGACTTCACCGAAATGGTGGGCATGGGAGTTCGTCTTGAGGAAGCGGTCCGGGAAGGACGTTTAGTTAAAGACGCTGGATCATCAAGCAGTACAAAACGATACGGTAGTGCTCTCCCTAAGAAAAAAGAGCAGGATATTGGGAATATCTCTCTCGGAAAGAAAAGGCGACAATATCAACCAGTAGCAGCTGTAACTCCTGCTATCAATCCTGCGCCTGTTCCTACGTATCAACCTCAGGTTGTGCAGAGCCAACCAATTCAACAGCAATATCAGCAAAGGACACAACAGCCTCTTCAGCAGGCTCGTCCTCCGTACAACAACAACCGTACAATGCGACCGCCAAGGTTCGACCCTATACCAATGTTGTACGCATAACTACTTCCGCTACTACTGGTCAAGGGGCACGTTCAAACTAAGTCTCCTCTTATAGTACCAGAAAATCCGCCTTTTTGGTTCAAAGCGGGTCAAACTTGCCCTTACCATCAAGGAGGACCAGGGTATAACATAGAGAGTTGTCTCAGTTTCAAGTCTGACGTGCAAAAAATTGTTAGGAGCAGGGTCTTATCTTTCAAAGATATGAATCCTAATGTTCTCACGAACCCGCTGCCTCAACATGAGAAGGTTGCAGTTAATTTGATAGAGGGAGAGTCTAACAACATCTATCAAATTCATGATGTACTCTTATTAAGGGCCAACTTGGTCAAGTTGCATTGTAGACAGAGTGGATACGGCCATGTGCCACCTCATAACTATCACCAGTGTGATATCTGCTCTAAAAACAATCATGGATGTTCTGTGGTGCAATCAGCTCTACAGGAACAATTGGATCTCGGGTGGATCCAGGAGCATCGAGTTCGTGGAGTCAACATGACCTATACGAATTCCAACATCATTTAGAACCACAACATCCGTGCAATGAATGTCAAGTTGGTGGCGATGCACTCAAGGCAAAGCCAGTATCATAGTCTGCCGCGACACGATTACAATTCCTGTCTGACTAGCTCAGTAAACAAACAGGGATGCTCTTTCGTACAAGAGGCACTCCAGCGTCAGATGGATCTTGGATGGATCCAGGATTACCATGATAGAAATCTTTATCAGATCAACATGATCCAAATCTTCAATATTCGTTTGAAGAATACCAGCTTGGTGGAGTTACACGCCAAGCAAGTCCAGTTCGGTTTTCTCATTTCACATGATTATCCGAACTGCACAGTATGTTGTGCGAGTAACCAAGGATACGCTCTCATTCAAAGAACTTTGCAACACTTGTTAAACCACTGGTGGCTTCCAATCTATATGGATAAAGACACGCAACGAATCAGTGTGGTTGACGGGAACCCTACTCGACATCGAAGTTAGGATGTCCGATCTACAGAAACAAATCTAGTAAGGTTGCACTGCATTCAAAGTAGACGTGGCCAGGTGCCGCCGCATAACTACGAGCGCTGTAGAGTCTGCTCGGAAATAAATCAAGGATGCTACCTCGTGCGGGCAGCCCTTCAAGGTCAGTTGGATCGTAAAGAGATTCACCCGTGTCCGTGTTCCGAGCCAATCAACTGGACACCAGACTATTTCGCTGATCAAATCAAAGATGTTGTCATAATCTCTGATCATCAACAAAACAAGGATGTTTGTACCATCATCCCTCTACTGGACGAATCAAAGGTTCTTAGCCAAGAACTGATTGAAGTTACTTACGACAGTCAGAAAAATCAGAAGACTCCTGTAGTTATTTATTTGCCAGGACCATTACCGTATGAATCAGCTAAGGTGATCCCTTACAAATACGGTGCAACAATAATTGAGAATGGAAAGGAAATTCCATTACCCTCCGTCGTAAATATTGCAAACATCAGCCGAGTAACACAGAGCGATCGAATCTTCAACCGAGGAGTTGGAGAACCCAGCAGAGAAAAGGAACTTCAGACAGAAGCTCCAAATCCACCAGTCGGTCAATCTAGTGATCCCGACCTTTCAAAAAACAATGATGAGATGCTGAAGCTCATCCAAAAGAGTGAATACAACATTGTTGATCAACTGTTACAAACTCCTTCAAAGATCTCTGTGTTATCTCTTTTACTCAATTTTGAAGCCCACAAAGAGGCTCTACAGAAAGTCTTAGAGCAGGCCTTTGTGGAACAGGATGTGTAAATACGACAGTTCGATAGCATCATCTCTAACATCACTTCCTACAACAACTTAGGATTCAGTGATGAGGATTTGCCAGAGGAGGGCAAAATTCACAACATGGCGCTCAATATCATAGTCAAATGCCAGGACGATGCTTTAGCCAGCGTACTGGTAGACACAAGGTCGACCATCAACGTTATGCCGAAGTCCACTTTAATGTGACTATCATTCAAAGGATCCCCGATGAGGGGCATAGAGGTTATCGTCAAAGCCTTTGACGGATCTCGGAAAGTATTTATCGGCGAAGTCGACCTTCCCGTAACTATTGGTACTCACACTTTCCTAATCACCTTCCAGGTCATGGACATCCGAGCAACATACAGTTGCTTATTAGGAAGACCTTGGATACACCAGGCTGGGGCAGTCACTTCGACCCTGCACCAGAAACTAAAGTTCGTCAAGAACGATCAACTCGTCACTGTCTGTGGAGAACAAGCCTTGCTCGTGAGTACTTGTCATTATCTACTTGTATAGAACCCGAGGAGGTTGTTGGAACTCAGTTCCAGCCACTTTCGATGAGCAGTAAGAATCAATCAGAGAAAGGAACCTCGATTTCCTCATACAGAGATGCTCTCGAAGTGATAAAAAATTGCAATACAAAAGGATGGGGACAACTTATCATTCCCACTGATAACAAAATAAAGAAGGGTCTTGGTTTTTCTGCGACCTGTACCCAGACAGCTGCTAACGATGAAAGTCTTCATCCCATTCAGGACTTCTTCCACAGTGGAGGTTTCCTTCACCCAGTGCCTCAAGCAGTACATACCATCAACGAAGGAGACTTCTCTAATACCGATGAAGAATGGAAGTCTTATCTTAACGAGGACGGTTATATGTCTCAGGAAGAGGTGCCTACGCCATTTTGCTATCCTGCACAGAGTCTGAGATTTATACCAAGGTCAGACGTCGAAATGATATACGGGGATTGTGATCCGGAAGGATGTCGTGCTCCGCAAAATTCACTAGAGGAGGACACTCTGATGAAGGACAACTTTGACCACAACTATTGTGGCCCAATGGATGACCTGCCTATCTGGCAGCCGTATTCAAAAGACTTGGGGTAAGAAAATCAGTCGAACAATGAAAATCAGCTGAGCATCATTGAGCAGAATACCTGCGTCCCCACCATATCATGGGTTCAACACTCGGGTCATTCACAAAATATCCAGCACGACGATGAATTTGCAAAGTTTGCAGGACTTGAATTCATCAACTATGCTTTTCCTGAGGTCAACGTCATCGAAAGAGATTACTCCTCCAGATCCACAGAAGTGTGGGACACCTTAGGACAACCGAGTGGCAAGTTCGACTTCTTGGTCAAGTACACCGCTCCTGAGAGCTCTCGTATCAGGCTCAAAGACATACAGCCTACTGGATAGGGAGATTTACCTGAGAGCATAAATACTATGCAAAATACAACCGAGGAATCCTCCTACGACAATTCTGCCTGGGAGATAGATTCCAATGATCCTGCTCCACCAGAAATCACCGTTATTTCTGAAGACAAATCGAGGAAGGTACCAGACCTTGTGATTCATCAAGGAGTTCGTTGCCAATGGGTTGTTGTCGATGTTCCGAAGATTGTTCATAAGTCAAAGTAATTGCCATCTTTAACCTTTCACGCTGCCCAGGTGAAACAGATGTTTTGATAGGGCTCGCTTTCTGTAATTATCCCTCTTCGCTTTGCCCAAAGAGACAGAGTTTTGTTTATAGGGATGTAGTTTCAAGAATCGACAAGTTCATAAATAAAATAACGTCGTTCTTTAATTTTCGTATTAATTGCTGTTTTCTCTTTTCGCTTTTCAGAAAATGGTAATCCTAAAAAACAACTCAATAATAAAAACAAGCAGTAAAAAAAATGTATACACTGCACACACTCTTGCATTCTCTCTATCTCGTCTAAACACAAATCATCACATCATGCAGATTGCTTGTTTTAAACCTCGTTGAAACATGTGATCCGATGCCTTCTCCCAACTTTGAATTCCCGGTATTTGGGGCAGAAGAAGAAGTTGACGACAAAATTCCAGAAGAGATCTCCCGATTACTCAGACAAGTGGAAAGGTCCATTGAACCTCATAAAGAGCCAATGGAAACGGTAAACTTGGGTTCGGAAAAAGAGAGAAAAGAAGTCAGGATTGGGGCACTGCTCAGTCCAACTGCCAAAGAGAGTTTGACAAAGCTTCTCAAAGAATTCCCCGATGTATTTGCTTGGTCCTATCAAGACATGCCAGGGTTGGATACCAACATTGTGGAACATCATCTACCGTTAAGATCAGAATGTCTGCCAGTAAAACAGAGGTTGAGACGGACTCATCCAGACATGGCCATCAAAATCAAAGAGGAGGTACAGAAACAGATTGACGCGGGTTTCCTCGCCACGTCTGAATATCCTCAATGGTTAGCCAATATCGTACCCATTTCGAAAAAGGACAGAAAGGTCAGAATGTGTGTAGACTACAGGGATCTAAACAAGGCTAGTCCAAAGGACGACTTTCCTTTACCACACATTGACATGCTGGTTGACAGTACAATAAAGTTCAAAGTTTTCTCCTTCATGGATGGATTCTCGGGCTATAATCAGATTAAAATGGCGCCGAAAGACATGGAGAAAACTCCGTTCATTACCCCATGGGGTACCTTTTGTTACAAGGTAATGCCGTTCGGTTTGAAGAACGCTCGGGCAACTTATCAAAGGGCCATGACTACTCTTTTTCATGACATGATACACAAGGAAATCGAAGTGTATGTCGATGATATGATTGCCAAATCTAAAATAGAGGAGGAGCATGTGACCCACCTGTCAAAATTATTCAAGCGGCTGAGAAAGTAAAAACTCCGCTTGAATCCCAATAAGTGCACATTCGGTGTCCGTTCAGGGAAACTCTTAGGGTTCATCATCAGCCAGAAAGGAATTGAGGTTAATCCTGACAAAGTCAAGGCCATTCAAGAAATGCCTTCTCCAAAGACTGAAAAACAAGTCAGAGGATTCCTGGGACGTTTGAACTACATCTCCAGATTCATATTCCTCATGACTGCGACATGTGCGCCGATCTTCAAATTACTCAAAAAGAACCAGGACTGCGTTTGGACAGAAGATTGCCAAACCGCCTTTAACAGTATTAAGGAATACCTATTGAACCCACCGATTATATCCCCTCCAGTGGAAGGAAGACCACTGATCATCTACCTCACAGTCCTAGAGGACTCAATAGGTTGTGTGCTTGGCCAATAAGACAAAACCAAAAGGAAAGAGTCTGCCATCTACTATTTGAGCAAGAAATTCACCGAGTGTGAAACTCGGTACACTATGATCGAGAAAACTTGCTGTGCTCTGGCTTGGGCAGCCAAACGTCTTCGCTAGTATATGATTCGTCACACTACTTGGTTAATCTCGGAAATGCTTCCAATCAAGTATGTCTTTGAAAAGCCTGCTCTCACGGGAAGGATTGCCGGTTGGCAGATGTTGTTATCAGAATATGACATAGAGTACCACGCTCAGAAAGCCGTTAAAGGAAGTGTTTTAGCCGATCATTTGGCTCACCAACCGATTGACGATCAGGAATCAGTCGGGTTTGACTTCCCAGACTAAGATGTCATGTATTTTGTAACGCCCCGTTTTGTCCGATTTATTTAATCGAGTCGATTTAATTATTTTCGTTTTTATATTATTTTATTCTTGACTTTTATTTGACAATATATTATTTTTCATCGCTGTTTATGTTTTATCGCATTTTGAGAGCGTTTGCGAGATATTTGAGCTGAGGGGTAAAATGGTCATTTTGAGAGTTAGATATTTTTAATAAATAGAGATTAGAGAGAAATAGAAAGAAAAGAAAAAGAAGAGAAAGAAAAGAGAGAAAGAAGGAAAAGGAGAAGAAAGAAAGAGAGAAGAGGAGAAAGAGGAAAATCGAGGAAACCTCCGTTTCAATCGCGATTAATCGGGTAAGGGTGAGAAGTTTCGATTATATCTTGCTTGTATATGTATATGTGTATGTTTTCTTGGGTTGTTTGGTTATTTTCTTATAGTTTTCATTTTAGGTTGAAATGGTAGAAATGAATAGAAATCGATGTTTTCACGGTTAGAATTTGGAATAAGTTGTGTAGTATAGTCAGGTGCGGATAGGAATTAATCGGGAATGGTTGTTTGTGTGTTTTCGAGTGGTTTTGAGCGAGTTTGGAGTTGGGATAAATTGATAAAATTATGTTTCAAAATATTTGAAAAATGGAAAATGTGTTGGATGGCTTTTTTATTGTGAGGATATTGTAGTATGTCGAATTCTGAGATCGCAGCTTTTTACGGAATCGAAATCGGAGGTCCGGAAGGTATTTAACGATCGAAAACTGAGTTTTTAACTAAGTCTGCGCAGTATGAGTCGACCTAAAGGACTTTTGGTCGACCTAAAAGGGCTTTGAGTCGACTCAAGACTCGACGCGAGCAGACTCGCGAGTTACAGATTTTTTCTAAAATGTCTGATTTTGTTTTCTTCATAACTTTTGAACCGTAAGTCCGTTTTGACCCCCGTTCGAAGCGTTGGAAAGCTAATGGAATATTCTTTCTATTAAAAATGGTTTGGAGGGTAAAAGATGATTTAATTAATTCGTTTTTCTGAGAATTAGTCGGGTTGTCGGGTTTTTATCGCGTTAAATGCGTGCGGTCGGTGTTTTACCGTGTGTTGTGCTATTGTTATATAACGTAGAGCTTTTATGTGGTTTATATGATGTTGATGCATGTGATAATGATGTTGTTGTATGGTAAAATACATTGTTTGATTGAATATCAATGTATGTTGTTATGATGTTTTGTGGGATTGTTGTGGTTTATATGATGTTGAAGCATGTGATAAGTTGTTGTAATTGTTGTGGTTGATGGTGAGTAACTCTTGATGTGAATTGATATGAGTGTATATGCTAAAATGCTAATTGTTGTGGTTTGTGGATTATGATGAAATGCATTGTTTTGGGTTTGATTTCAATGCATGATTATGGATGTTGAGATGGTTCACATGGTTGTATATGCATTTGATTGTCATGAGTCATTGTATGCCAAGCATCATGATATGCATTCTTGTGATGTCGTGTGCCCTAGTGGGTGTGAGCGACGAAATGGTTCCAGAGGGAATCCGCTATAACATCGTGTGCCTTATACAAAGAGGTGTGAGCGATGATTATAGACGATCGTGTGCCTTATACAAAGAGGTGTGAGCGATCGGGTCGTGTGTCTTATACAAAGAGGTGTGAGCGATCCATAAACGTCGTGTGCCTTATACAAAGAGGTGTGAGCGACGGGGAACATCGTTTGCCCGACGGGGAGTTACACTAAGTAACAAGCGATGATTCCAATAGTTCCTGAGTGAACTGATGATGAGATTGATGGATGGATTGGTACCGCATTGCATTGCATAGAGTCGTTGTGTCGGTCTCTGTGCATTTGCATAAATCATGATTGGATTGATTATGTATGGAAAATCATGAATGGATTGATTATGTGTGGAAAATCATGAATGGATTGATTATGTGTGGGGAATTGTGAATTGATTGATTATGTGTTGAGCTCGTGATAGCATTGGTGATTTGATATGTATTCGTGATAAATGCATTGGTTGTGGATGATATGTTTTATGTGTAGACATATGTTATGTATCTGCGGCATGCTATATGTATTAATATGTGATGCTTGTGGTGAGAATAATTATGCATGTGAATTTATATGTGTTTGCATATTATTATGCAATCTTGATTTAGTTGTTATTTCTCACCCTTCTGTTGTGGTTTGTTGCTCTATGAGGCAATTGCAGATTAGTATCTTGGAGGCTTTTATGAAGATTAGTTCTCCATCCTTTTGTCGGTCTGTCTGCTCTGATACGTAACACGGGAGTCGGGGAACACTTTTGTTATATATGTATACATTTGTTGGATCTATTTTGTACTACCTTTGTATGAATATTTTGATGTTATAAAATAAATTATTTTGTAAAACAAGTCAGTTATGGATCTTTCCGCTTTATTCCATAATTGAACTTTCCTTTTGTTGGAAAAAGTTTCCCTTTTATGGTTATTCCATTTTGTGTTATGTATCAAATTTATGAGCAAAGATTGTGTTTTCTTTCTTTAAATGTGGCATCCTTGTTTCTGTCTAAGAATAATAAATTTTTATTTACTCTTATTTATTTATGTATTATTTATTCGCGATGGGAATTGGGGTGTTACATATTTGAAAATGAAAGACTGCGATGAACCGCTACCCAGTGAAGGACCAGAACCAGGTTCCCAATGGGGACTTATCTATGACGGAACTGTCAATCATTACGAAAACGAAATTGGGGCAATCATCATAACACCTCAGGGTACCCATATTCCTTTCACTGCCAGACTTACATTCAAGTGTACAAACAACGAGGCCAAATACGAAGCTTGTATCATGGGTCTCGAAGAAGCGGTCGACTTAAGGATCAAAAACTTGGATGTATATGGCGACTCAGCTCTGGTCATCAATCAGATCAAAGGAGATTGGAACACATACCAATCGGGACTGATTCCTTACAAAGATTATGCAAGAAGGTTGTTACCCTTCTTCAACAGAATCGAGTTTCATCACATCCCTCATGATGAGAATCACATGGCTGATGCATTAGCCACTATCTCTTTCATGATTAGTGTAGGCCAATGGAACGACCTACCTAAGATTGACATAATGCGCCTTGAAAGGCCCGCTTACATCTTCACGATTGAAGCAGTCATAGACGATAAACCTTGGTATCACGATATCAAATGCTTCCTTCAGAAACAAGAGTACCCACCTGGGGCACTAAGGAAGGACAGAAAAATCCTCAGAAGGCTGGCAGGCAGCTTCTTCATGAGCGGTGATGCACTCTATAAGAGAAACTTTGACATGGTCTTGCTCCGATGTGTAGACAGACCAGAAGCAGACATGCTGATAAAAGAAATTCACGAAGGATCCTTTGGCACTCATGCCAACGGACACACAATGGGGAGAAAAATTCTCAGAGCAGGGTACTACTGGTTGACCATGGAATCCGACTGCTACAAATACATGAGGAAGTGTCACAAGTGTCAGATATACTCCGACAAAATCCATGTACCGCCAACACATCTCAAAGTTCTCTCTTCCCCATGGCCTTTTTCCATATGGGGAATCGGCATGATCGGCATGATCAAACCTAAGGCTTCAAACAGACATCAATTCATCCTAGTAGCCATTGATTACTTCACCAAGTGGGTCGAAGCAGCGTCATACGCCAATGTAACCCGACAAGTGGTGGTCCGATTTGTCAAAAACAATATCATCTGCTGTTTTAATCCAATTAATCAAAGATAGAGTACGTAGATACTCATCTGATCTCATCTGATATCCAATTGAGCATTTAAATAATATGGGGTATTACACTCTTCCCCCCTTAAATTGAAATTCGCCCCCGAATTTCCTTCGCTCAACAATAACCACAACTTGCATTAACGTCTTAGTTCCACACTCGGCTTTACTTCCGTTAGAATTTCTGACATAATCCATAGTCCAACTTGACTTCACAGACCAAAGGAACTTGACTACAAGGAAGTAATCTTATGAACCGGATTGAGTATGAGAAAGTCTTAGGCGCATTGTTATTATTACTGTTGAGAACTTTAAGGACGAAGTCAGAGATTACTCACGAAGTATTGAATTGTAAAGATCGTTTTGGTATTTTAATTGTTGGTGTTAGAAGGGTATGAGCGGTTGGTCAGAGTTTAGTAAGTGTTATCTTCCGTGAGTTCATGGTTTGGGATTTAGACCGTGAGAGTGGTACCAGATGTGTGCAGTTGTGTGTTAACTGATAATAGATCCAACTTGAACAATAAGATGATGAAAGAGTTGTGTGTTGAGTTCAAGATCGAACACCATAACTCATCTCCCTACCGACCCAAGATGAATGGAGCGGTAGAAGCGACTAATAAGAACGTCAAGAAAATTATTCAAAAAATGGTCGTAAACTACAAAGATTGGCACGAGGTGCTGCCCTTTTCTCTTCACGGTTATCGTACATCTGTCCGCACTTCAACAGGGGCAACCCCTTTCTCTCTAGTATATGGCATGGAAGCAGTGCTCCCCATAGAAGTAGAGATCTCATCAATCTGGGTAATGATGGAAGCTAAGTTAACAGAAGCTGAATGGTGTCAAAGCAGGCACGATGAACTGAATCTGATCGAAGAAAAGCGAATAACGACACTATGCCACTTTCAGTTGTATCAACAGAGAATGAAGAGGGCATTTGACAAAAAGGTCTGACCTCGCGTCTTCCGGAAAGGAGACCTTGTGCTCAAGAAGATACAATCCTTTCTCACTGACTCTCGGGGTAAATGGACTCCGAATTATGACGGCCCCTATGTGGTCAAGAAAGCTTTCTCAGGCGGCGCCTTCAGACTCGCAACCATGGATGGAGAAGAATTTGCCTACCCCACAAATGTTGATGTAGTCAAGAAATACTTCTCCTAAACTAAACTAAAAAACTAAAAACAAGAGACGTCTCGGTGGATTGAAAACCCGAAAGGGTGGTCCAGGCAAAAATTAGAGACACAATCAAAAATCGTCCTGGTGGATTAGAAATCTCAAAGTACAATCCAGGCAAAAATTAGGGATTCATGGCAAGTAACTACGTCTGAACAGTTCAACTCCTCAGCGGTAATGCCATCCATCAGAAGAAAAACTCCAGTCACGCTCATCTTTGGCAGAAGCTCAGGATGTCCCGAATTCAAAGTTGGTAGAAGGATAGTGGTCATTATGTTTCAATGTAGCCCTTTTCCCTTAAATTACCATTTTCTAAACTTTGTAAATACTCTATGGAATCACGCGTTTGGCTGATTTCCCTTCTAGCAATAAAATTTGAGCCCTTGTGCTTTTGTTTGCAATTTTTATTTGTTTTAGCTTTACAGAACAACATTTTAACATGATCGACGATTCTTGAAATAAAACAAAAATGAATTTACTTGATAAATTTTTTTGCTTTTAAATAAAGATGGCAATTTCTTTTGACTGTTGAACATCGAAAGAATATCGATCACTTCTCCAGAAGTAATTGAACTTCAAAGTGTAGAATCAAAGTACTCCTTCTAAACTAGTACACCTGAACAAAGGATCAACTGTGTCAGATACCGTGTTTCATCTGACACCCCCGACAGAGTTCTTACCTCCTAAGCCTGACTAACGTTTTTCCCCGCGGGAACTACTTCTCCTAAGCAAGGCAGAATTTCTATCTTGAACCAGCGGTACTTCTTCGTCCTAGTGGTGGCCGAGTATCCAGTCGTGTTCATCTATTAGTTTGTATGTCGCGTCAGTTTTGTCAGCATATACATACATACCTCATGCATTATTGATTTGCATTCACATTCATATTGCATCACTATCAGTCTAGTCGGTCTTATCCCCTAGTGATAAAAGTCCTCTCAATCGAGTTGTCAGCTTTTTCCTCGTCAGGAAATGTTGTGTCCGAACAATCTCTCCTCCAGTTTATTTCTGGATTAAAATCGGTCCTCTACCACTTTGATAACTTGAACCTCTGAAAGACCAGAGAAACATTCAATAAATGTCACTCTTCGCCATTGAAGATGATATCTTCGCTTCCTCGGATTAAGGAAAATCTCCAGAGAAAGCTCGCAACTAAAGACTTTCAGCAACACATTGATTTTGCTCTCCGGAGATTCGATGTTAATGAAGTCATCAACACCTCAAAATTGGAATACATTGTATGGCATTTCTCCGAGAAGATCTCGAGAAAAGTATGATGTAATATCCCCAAGCGAGAACAGTCTCTCAAGAGACCTGCTTTCCCCAGTAGAGCCGACAAATAGCGTCTCCAACAGAGAAGTTTGTACACCTTTACAACTCAGACGATTGGATTCCCCAGCAACTCTGACATCAAAATTTTTTCCATCAAATGGCATCTCTCCAGGAAAATTCGGCGAGAAGTTTGAGGAAAACCGCTACGCATAGCATCCCTTGTCAAGAAGTTTTTTGACAAAAGAAACTGAGACCAGTTCATTGGTAGGAAACCAGGATCGGGGGGAAGTTTATTTCAGAAACTAAGACCAGTTCCTTGGTAGGAAACCAGGATCGAGGGGAAGTTTGTATCAGAAACTGAGACCAGTTCCTTGGTAGGAAACCAGGATCGAGGGGAAGTTTGTATCATAAACTGAGACCAGTTCCTTGGTAGGAAACCAGGATCGAGGGGAAGTTTATTTCAGAAACTAAGGTCAGTTTCTTGGTAGGAAACCAGGATCGAGGGGAAGTTCATTTCAGAAACTAAGACCAGTTCCTTGGTAGGAAACCAGGATCGAGGGGAAGTTTACCTTTTCTAAGCATCATTGCTTTGCAAAAGAAGAAGGATGCGCAAACTTCCATTCTTAACCACCATCAAAATTTTGGGTATTCCGATATTTAATCCTCTTGCACCCCGAATGCCCGAATATCTTCGCCATTCACACCTTCAGGTCCAAGAAGATTAAATATGGGCATCTGTCATACCCCAAATTTTGACCACTAAGATTTCCCATCATTGTGCAAAGCATCATCACAATATGGATGAACCATCATACCTCATTAGTCTCCCCAAAGATGGGTGAGCATCCACTACAATCAGAATTAGGGTTTCAAGCCCTCTCAGAGTTCTTAGACAAAGGATCAATCAAGGAATGACATGATCTTCAACTTGTCTAAACCTCTTAAATATCCATAATGGATCCAGAGGACTCCCTCGTCAAGAACCAAGCACAAGGTTGCAGCAGTCTGAGTGGATCAAGCCTCAAAATCAACAATGTCACCAAATTAGGGTTTTGGTCGACCAGGGCCTCCAAATGGAAATTTTCCTCTGGCCATAAGCCAATTCTTTAAAACATAACCTATGATGCTCCAAGGGACATCATGAACCCAATCATCAAGTCAATTTAGCCTCAGGGGATGCATTCATCAAAAATCAAGAATTAGGGTTTCTTGACCTAATTCGCCCCTAAGTTGACTTTTGGGACAAAACATGAGCCAAAACCTCAAGACATGATTTGAGGGTCCATAATACACTACATTGATCCATTTGCAATAATGGATTGATCTAAGAAGCTTGAGCAACAAGTTTCAAATTCATCAGAACCACAATTAGCGTTTCACGGGAAAAGTCAACTATGCCTTTGACTTTTGACCCAGGCATGCTCCCAAACCTTGGGACATGATTCAATACACCCTATAATACCTATGAAATTAATCCATTAAGTTTGATTTAGGTCAAGGACTTGAAATCATAGAGGATCGCACAGTTTAAAATTCATCTGATAAAAAGTCAACTATGCAAAAAAGTCAACTTTGACTTTTTGAGATTTTTCACAATTATGGTTCCCTAACCCTAAAATGATGTTAATGTGTGATTGGAATCATCATTCATCAAGAAAAATCAAGAAAAGTGGGATAACTTGTAAAAGGGGTAACCATAAAAAAAACTTAGAAATTTTCTAAGTTATGGAACAAAGTGGCTAGGGTACCAACTTTGTAGGATCATAACTCCTAAACCACAAGGCCATTTTTCCCCATCCAAAACTGGATTTGTAGCTCTCATGGCACTCTACAAAAGCTTCAAACACAACTCATTCCAATTCCTCATGGATTTTAAGTTATGGAATGATCAAAATCACAAAAAGTGAAAATGTCACTTTTTTCCAACACTTAGTGAAATTTTCATTAAGTCAGAATCTGCCTTCACTTTTTTCCAAATGTAGGGGCATTTTTCACTTGGATCCAAGAGGTATCAAAACCAATTATGATCAAACAGTTGTTGTATCATATGAGGGCTTTCCAAAATGGCCAAGAACTCCATCAAATTCCACTTGAGCCATGAGATATGACAATGGCAATATGCCTTGCTGAAAACTGTCAAAGCAAGGCAGATTTGTGCATGTTGCTCGATTTTCCAAATTTGTGCAAATGGCAAACACACTTATCCATCTGAACACCTCAGGGGGAGACCAAGGAGGGACAAATACTGATCCATCAGCCTCCCAAGTCTTTGGAACAAAAAATAGCATGCCAAACCTAGAAATCCCTAAAGAGGGGACAAGACTCCAATTTTGTTTTGGAGCATTCAATAGATGCACCAAGGTGGCATGGACTGAGCCATTTCCAACTGAATTCAGTCAAGACTTATCCAAGACCAAGGGAACCAGCAGCCTGTGCCCTAACCTCTAGTCAATGGCTAGAGGAGACTTGGATTCTCATTTATCAACATTGGCCAAACCTATGCAGCAGTTGCCATTCACTATTAATGCCAAAACAAACTTGTTGCTCTATAAATAGACATCATTTGTGATCAGTTTGAGTACACCAAAACCATCAAACTGATGCTTTCCTCAAAATCACCTTCTCACTTCCAAATTTACCTTCCAAAGCAAGTCACTATCGGGTTTTGAGTTTGAGAGCTATTCTAACCAAACCAATCATACACAGACCTCATAAATATCATATAGAGGTGATCCAAACACTCACAAGTGACCTGTAACACCAAAATCACAAAGTCACCTCTCAAAACCTCAAAATTTGACTGTTGTGCATTTTTCAAGCCATATCTTGATTCAGTTACTTTCCAAACCAGATAAAACCTCAAAAACACACCAAATATCATCCTTGAACTGTCCCAAATGGTTCCCCCCATCTGGAACACCATTTGAGAGAGTTGCTATTTTGGCCACTTTTGCCCCTTTTGCAAGAAAGAGCTCAAACTTGTTCCTGAGGTTTCCAGCTGATTCCAACCATCCTAAAAGCTTCTAAAAGATCATTTGAGGGTGTCCAAAGCATCAAATCATTTTTGGAACAAAGCACTTAGCAGATTGCACAAAAGCTCCAAAAAAGAGGTAAGCATCTCAACTTGAACTCTTTGAAATATGCATTGCTTTGAGGTTCACCGATCATGCACATCTTGTACATATTATATGTGTTGTGTTTGAACCAATTCATCATGTAATTCATGTCTGTACCAAGAGATAGCACAGAAAATGCAAATCATGACCTATTTCAAAATCACTATCGGGTTTTTCAATCGGAGCATGATCTAAAAAAAACACCACCGCCATTGGATTCCTTGTGAAATTCTAGGCAGGATAGACCTAAATTTTGTCCCAATCCATGGAGAAATGAGAATGTTATGGCCTTCACGTTTCTAACCAAAATCTTGCCTTGCCTTGCCTTGGGCCAGGCCAAAAACAAGGCAAGCCTTGTATATTTGTGGTTGTATTTCAATCAACGGATGTATCACCACCCCAGTGGTAAGGCGTGCGCCTATACACAAGAGGTCTGGGGTTCGAATCCCCCTCGCCCCAGACCCCCTTTTGCTATTTTTTCCACTTTTATACTATTTTTCATATTATTTTATTCCACAGAAAATTTTAATTAGTTTTTATTATTTTATTCTCTCAATTTTAATTATTTTTTATTGGTTCTTTTTGCAAAAAATTACAAAAATGTTAAAATATTTTATTCCACAAAAAAATCAAGTTTATATTATTTATTTAATATAATTAGTATTTTTGTGAATAAATTCCTTTTTAATTGTTTTTAAACATTCTAAAAGTGAATATTTACCTTGAAAATCAAAACCAAATGAGTTTTAATTCATCTTGTGATTAAAACCTCATTTTTAAAACCTTAAACAAAAATCACAAGTGGTTTATTCAAACTCATTTGGTATTTTTATTGATTTTCTTTAAATATTTACTTTTAAAGGGAAAAATTAGGGTTTCTTTGATTTCAAACCTCATCAATCATTTTCAAAACTCTTTGGGCCTCATGGTAGAGTGTAAGACCAAATCCTTTGTAAATATAAACCTTTTTGGGCCTCAGTGTATTGTATAAGTCCCGACACCATCAAAAAATTCGGCGCGATCGTCGCCTTTTTAACAAAAACCATGGGCCTCTCCTTGAGTTGTAAGCCCCACCACTTGTACAAAAATAAACTGTTGGGCCTCTAATAGAGTGTAAGACCCAACCCCCTTTTAACCAAAGCTTTTTTTTGGGCCTCAATGCATTGTATAAGACCCAGTATGTTAAAGAAATCTCGGCGTGATCGCCAGTTCAAAAATCAAATCATTTGGGCCTACCCTCGAGTTATAAGCCCCGTTCCTTTTCTTTAAACACCTTTGGGTCTCTTGAGAGAGTGTAAGACCCATCCCTTTGTACAGAAAACCTTTTTTGGGCCTCAGTCACTTGTATAAGTCCCTGAACAAAACAACCGTGCAATCACTGATAAAACCTTGGGCCTCTCCTTGAGCTGTAAGCCCCAACAATCTTTTCAAAGCACTTTCTCCTTTGATTTAGAATATAATATTGTTATCAAAGCTTTCTTTGTTGAACAACTAACAAAACAACATGGAAGCTCTACAACCGAGTAAGTGTTTACCCGCTTTCTTTATCCGCTTTCATATATATATATATATATATAAATGTATTGTGGGGCTGCTCACTGTAAGTCTTCTTTAACAAACTTTTATATACTTGTCAAATATCAACTGTGTACTACTAGGATAGTTATTTAGAGTTTTCCCCGGCAACTACGTCTAGCACTAGGTAAAGCCCTGTTGGTCGCTCTTGAATACAGTCAAAACTAGATCCCCATAGGATTACCGGATACAGTCTTCCCTCCTATTGGGGTTAAACAATATGGAGACGTGAAAGGAAGCATTCTCAGTGAACCCTTTCTCAGACTGTCACCCTTAGAAATTGTCAAAGAAACTCTAACTCCCCAGAGATGATCTTTTCTCCGTGAATGGCATCTCTTGAGTCTCTTCCAAATTCTCGGACTTTCCTGGCTTGATATATTCTCGGTGAATGGCATGTCTTGAACTTCTCGGGGTTTGGGGACCCACAGGCTTCTTAAAAGCATCCCCACCTCCTCTTGGGCGTTGTACAAGGGCCCTTCGGCTTCTTAAAAGCTCTCATGCCTTCTCTTGGGCTTAAAAGGACCCAGAGGCCTCCACAGGTATAGGAACAGAACCTAGTCATCAATTTGCTAGAGTTGTCTTTCTGAGTCAAGTGACAGACCAGTTAATGGGTTGACCTTCATCCCTTAATGTACCCGCCTTCTTTTGGGCATCATACAAAGATCACTCACTATCTGAGAATCGATTTCTCAGAACACCAGTAGACTTGGACAGTCTCAATACCCTTTGGATTTCCCATTTCCTTAAAGAACAGGAAATAACCCTGATCCTCTGATCAGTGCCAAGGCACAACCTTACCTTTAATCTTTCCTTTCATAGGAACTGATTTTCTCTTTTATCCAACATACTGGACCTGTCACCAAACTGAAACAGTCACCAGCATAAACAGGCTCCTCTTGGGCTTTGTACAATGATTCTCCCCAGCAGAGCTAACCTTTTCAAAGTCTCTTGTTGAGTATAAAAGACTCTCTTGTTGAGTCAAGTCCCCTTTAGCATCCATCTCGGGCTTCGTACGAGATAAAAATCACTCTCTTGTTGAGTATAAAAGAATCTCTTGTTGAGTCAAACCTCTTTAGCCTCCATCTCGGGATTCGTACGAGATATAAATCACTCTCTTGTTGAGTATAAAAGACTCTCTTGTTGAGTCAAACCACTTTAGCCTCCATCTCGGGCTTCGTACGAGGTATAAAACACTCTCTTGTTGAGTATAAAACACTCTCTTGTTGAGTCAAACACCTGGTCAAGACTCTCTTGTTGAGTCAAACCTCTTTAGCCTTCATCTTGGGCTTTGTACAAGACACATAAAAACACTCTCTTGTTGAGTTTTAGCACCCTCTTATTAGGTCAATCGCCTCCTCTTAGGCTTTGTATAAGATAAACCCTGGTTGAATCAATCAACCTTTTAGCATCAAAGTTGTGCCTTACTCACAGCATACAAACATCAACAACTCTTCTTTAGAGATGACAAACCCTTCAGCTTCCCATCTTGGGCTTTGAACAAGATACAAACAACCTTTAGCTTCATGTCTTGGGCTTTGAACAAGACACCAAAACGACCTCTTTTCCTCCCATAGAATAGGAGGAACTACGATCGCTTTGATTTCCCTATTTCATCAAATGGGAATACGTAGGCATAAGATTGAAAAAATCTTAGCGAGCACACTAATCAAAAACCCAAAATCCAGTATTCCCACCAAATCAACCTAAAAGCAGCAAATCTAAACACATTACCAAAAACCTCACAAATAATCCAGACATTGTGTTCTCGGCTAAATAACCAAAGATTGGGCCCCACATCCACATAGCATCTGTAACCTAACAGACCGCTGTTCAAACTCAGTATGCAAGCAGGGTTAATTGGAGACATCTATTTCCCTTCCTTAATCAGCTCAATAGGATAAAAAATGAGTCGAACTGTAGTACCCAAGCGATCGTGACTCAGGACCACAAAAATCGCGCTACACTATGCTCAAGCACACATGCAAGATACTTCATTTGCTCAAACCCTCAAATAAGAGACTTATATGCTCAAACACATAGGCAAGATACTTCAAATGATCAAGCACTAAATAAGAGACGTCTGACTCTATAAAAAATAGTTAAGAGATTTGGGTAATAACAAAACTTGATATATAATCAAAGGTGTAGACAGAATACAACTTAGAAAGACTCTAAGACTTAATAACTTTTAAAAATACAAGTGTTAAGATGTTCTAAGTCTAGCAATTTTGATAAAGTGACTTCTCTTTGATTGTCAAGGTTCAGAGTCTGTATAGCAGTGTGTTGTATTGTTGCTTGGTAGTCTTCTTCTTCAGGTCTGCAGCATCTTATATAGAGGGGAGAAAATGAGACATTGAAGACTTTCACCAAAAGGTTGAGCTAGCTTTGTACTTGATTAGACACATAAGGAAAACAACTTTATGCAAGAGGAATTATCCGTTGAAGCTCAAACAATAAAGAAGAGATTTTTCCTTAAGTCTTCACATGATCAAAAAGTCTCTAAGTTTGTCAGAGTTGCCTCGATTGAAAAGACTATACTTTAAAGGTTTATTATCTTCAGACTTCACTCTTAAGAGGCTGATCACTTCAGAGTTTACTTCTTTGGCTTCTGAAGCTTCAGAGTCTAGGTCACCAGAGGCTGACTTTCTTTAGAGTTAACTTCTTGAGAGTTTGGATACTCCATCAGAGTCAGAGTCTTCAGAAGTGATCTTCAGAGGCAGAGTTTGATCTTCAGATTCATAATCCTCAATCTTATCTTCATTTGTTCTTAGACTTATAATCGTGCACACTTAAACAGATGTTAAAAAGCTTAATTGTTCTTTAAATACTTTGTTATCATCAAAACCCAAAGGATATAATATCAACCAATTTTGTTCCAACAGCTCTCCATTTTGGGGTTAAGGTTGGATTTTCAAACTTTTATTTAGTAAAGAGAGTATTTGAAGATATTAGCATTTTATTATGAGGTTTGAGACAAAAAAAAATATTTTGTTCTATTTTTTTTTTAAGTATGTGATGTTGGAAAAACCTTTTCTCGCTCTAGCTCTTGTTAAAGCAAAGTTTTCTCGCAAATATCAGAAAAGTTTTAAGTAAGTGCTGACCATTTTTTATTTTGTTTTCATGTCAGCTCTTGTCTATTCTTATAAAACACATGTAAATTTTTTTTAACTTATACAAGTCAGAAGTTGCCAATATACAGTGACAATATTTTTGTCGACGAAAGATATATCAATTAGAATAATTTGTTGACTATCAATATAATTTTACAAGTTTATCCTAACGAGTAAGGATGAGTAAGAGACTGGTTGAAGCGACTTATAACCAACCCTAACCCTTTCCTAAATTTTGTTTAGGCCATTTTAATTACATTAACCTATCTATAAAATCAAACAAATCTGATAATTTATGAGTCAATTAAGACCTGGTTAATTTAATACAAAATTGAATTGTTATAAAATATATGAAAAGTTAATTTTTAACAACTTTGTTAAAAAAAATTACTTATAAAAATTGTTTATAGCACTTAAAAATCTATATTTAAATAAATAAATAAATTTTAAAACAAAGAAACCATGATTTGTTGATTATACATTTTTTTTCTTATTAGAATATTTAAAATAAAACTCAAATATTTAACAATAATTATTTAAAATAAATAATATTCAAGAAATTTTTTAAAAATTAACAATTTCAAACTTGACATGACATTAAAATAAAAATTAATTTTACTTATTAAAATATAGTTTATATTAATATTATAATTATACAACATAAACAAACAATTTCTCGATTCATTATAATGTTTAATTATACAAGTCATACAAATATCAATTATGAATATCAAGTAAAATAGTTAGACGGGTGAAAAAAATTAGTTTAGATGGACATAAGTAGAGGTGTCAAACAGGCATGTCTGTCACGTTAAGACTCATCCTGCAAAAGCCCGCAAAATATAATACAGGGCGAGGCAGATATAATTTAGAATGCATGCATAAAATCTAGTCCCATCCCACAAAAAGTGAGGGTGGAGCGGGAAAAACTCGTTGGTACTGCATTTTTTAAATTTAAAAATACAAAATTTTATGTAAATATCTACGGCCATAAAAGCCTACGAAAAAAATGGGACGGAACAAATACACATTAAAAAGTAAAGGTCTAAACCTTTAACCTGTCCCGCACTGTGCGGACCAAATAAACATTTATAATGGGCATGGTCCATTTTACCACCCCTAGACATAAGAGGTTGGGTCACATAATGGTAATACATACATATGCATAATAATAGGACTAGTGAGATAACCCGATGCTTAACCCAGACTCATCTTAATCGATAGAGTTCAGATTAGGACATCGTTTTGTCTATGTTTTTTTTTTTTGCATGAGACAAAGATAAGACTGACTCGAAATTGGATTGGAATAGATCTTTGGGTTGGGTTGGGTTGGGTTGGATCTGAACATTTCTACTAATAAAATATAATTATTTAATATTTATGTACGAGTATTTAAAGTCGATTGAAAAAAATAATATAATTAAAGATATATGAATAAAGAAATAATTATTACACTTTAAAAATTTTTTAAAAATCTATAAAAACAAAAAAGAAATAAAAAAATATTATATTTTAAGGTAGAGATATAGTATTTTTTTTTAATGAATAGAGGTAATATAACTTATTTTGCTTCATTACCGACTTATATAGAGATGGTATAACATATCTAATTTATTGGGCGTGTTCGTTTTGCCTACATTTAATTTGGGGAGAGTGAATGTTTTATACCCGTATCCTCTATTAAGAAATGTGGTTAGACCTAACTAACCCTACATAGTGAAGATTTTCCTCAACTATAAAAACATGTCCATACCATATATTATCCTATGCGAGACTCTTAACACACATTCTCACGCTTAAAACTGAATATTTGGAGCGTAAAAATAAATGGTGGGTGATCCAATAGCAGAAACTTCATTATAGAAAATTTTACCCCATACCCCTACTCATCAATTTTTTGGACGAAAATACCCCTATATAAATAGTCTATATTTCAAAAATTTCACTTTTTTCCTCATTTTGTCTTTAAACGAATGGTAAAAATCGCACAGAAATTCACTCCCGGAGAACCCACACAAGCTACATCCGGATCACAAAATTTTACAAACCGGAGAACTAGAGTAAACTACATCCGATTTTCTTTTTCTTTGTTTGTACTCCCCGGATAATTTGGCATCGTGTTATTCGGTTTGTGTAATTCCTACACCGGATAACCTGATGTCCTGTTATCCGGTTCGTAAAATTTCTTCACCGGAGAACTTGATGTTGGATTTTCCGGTTTTGTTTCGTTTTTTTAATTTGTTTTTATAGTGGCTCGTTTTAGAGGACGCGACATATTTATTTATCGACAATACGCTGATGGATCGGTAGTTCGAGCACAGTATATTCGAGATGAAGATCGGATAGTTGATCCTGCACCTGTACCAGCAGCAATTCACATTCCACCGCATCCACCATTTCCTAGAGGACCGTCACTTTTGGTGAGGTATCGAAACCACGTGGCTCGTTATCTGTGGGATGGCCAAGTATGTAAATCTATGACCTTTCTATGGTGAATAAAATGTAATTTTAATTATTTATGTATTATGACATATTCTACGAATTATTTTTCAAGAGAGAGTTCCGAAGAAGGAGCTAAAGGTTGCTACACATGGCAGCAAACTGATTGGATGGGTTCCATCACATCTCCCACCTATGATTGAGCGGTGGGTATCTGGTTCTGGTTCATCCTCTCTGCAGAATACCAGTTTATCGAGGATATATTAGAACTTGTTATCTGCATTTGTGGAGAGCTGGCATCCCGAGACATCGTTCTTCCATATGTCGTTTGGCGAGATGACGATTACACTGGACGATGTTTCTTGCCTCCTTCATACACCGATTAGAGGGGAGTTATTTAACACTGCACAAGGGTTTACTGAATCGTATGCTATTACCCAGGCTATTGGTCTGATGGGTGTTTCACTGGAGGATGCAGCTGAGGAGATTCGTATAAACAGGGGTCCTTACTATAGGCTAGATTGGTTGAAGAAGATATTTGTCCGTCTGCGAGCTGAGAGCAGATTTGATTGTGCAGCTAGGGCATATATGTTATTGCTACTAGGCTGCACTATTCTTACAGATAAGACCTTTACTCTTGTAGAGGCAAAGTATTTACCACTCTTTGAGAACTTGGAAAGATGTGGTAGATACTGTTGGGGGGTTGCTGCACTTGTCACACTATATAGATATCTCGGAGATGCTTCGTTCTATAGTTATAGACAGCTTGGTGGATATGCCTCTCTACTACAGGTACAAATGCTAAATTTTAATTTCATTTAGACTTGTATTATATTATTTATAATACCTTTAATTGATGATATTCATGACGTGTCACAGTGTTGGATTCATGAGTATTTCCCAACTGTTGGGAAGAGAGGATTTTCGAAGATTGCTGGTGTTGGTAGTCCACTTCCCAGGGCGATGAAGTGGCAATACAAGCAAGGGATGCAGAAGGTTGATGAGATTAAGGCAGTGCTGGATGGATTGACACCTACTGATGTTATTTGGCGTCCGTTTGAGGATCACAGACAACACATACCAGTTACTGATATTTGCATGTACAGGGGTGGCATGAAGTGGTATGGTATAACTGTTCTTTATTTATCTGACAAATGTTTACGTCAATTTGGATACAGGCAGTTCATACCATCTCATCCACTTGATATTGACACACTTGATATAGACTTTGAGTGGGTTACTTACCATGCGAGCGTCTCGCAAGTGATACAACAGGACAAGTTTGCATATACTCCGTATGATATGGTGGCTGATTACATGGCTTGGTACTACACATTTTCCCATCCTCGTTTGATACCACCACCTCGGGGGGAGGTCAGAGAGGTTCCAATTCCTGAGTTTGATGATGGACTGGCAGATCCGAGGTTACGACATATTTCACATGAGCTGCGTTGCTATCTTGCTCGTCACGAGGCCGAGGAGGATGATGATGATTATGTTGAGATCTTTCTAGCACTACGTCTAGCTCAGGGTGGACCGATACCTCAGGGTGGACCGATTACTTATGTTAGTGAGGGCGATGCTTGATGTATTATTCATACCAGTTACTTATGTATTATTCAGACCTATGATTTATATTTATGTGATAATATTCAGAATTATATTATGATTGATGATGTATAAAAAATATAAAAAAATAATATGAAGTTAAACGTTACTCATAAAAATGTAAAAAATAATATGAAGTTAAACGTCACTCATAAAAATGTAAAAAAATAATATGAAGTTAAACGTGACTCATAAATTAACATGTTTTGGGAGCAGAGGCGTAAATTGCTGTCAGTGTTGTAAACGTCCAACAAATCTAATTATCCATGATGTTGCATCTGATGTCCGATGTCTCCTCCAATCTGTTGTGACTGGTGGCAAGGGAATCCCTATTCATGTTTACCTGTTAAGAAAGTTAATAAGTAAGACGTAAATCGTATATAATTAAGTAATATAAAAAACTATAATATTTACCTAAACCCAATGATTTGAGTTTACAAAACCAATGCAGTAAATTGACACATTAGGATTATGTGAAGTCGTCATAGGGAAGTAACTCAAACTAAGAGCACTTAGTGAGACAAGAATGATGTTATATAATTTGCTATCACATAACCCATTTTTGGTAGTGTCATCCATTTATCTACTGTCTGAGAACCTAAAGATGATATCAACAAGGATTCTCTCACTTTTGAATAACGAGTTTCAAATAACTTCTCATGGAGACTCTTTCTAGGACCTCTAATTTCA
Organism: Lathyrus tuberosus; assembly: GCA_022829125.1. Taxonomy (NCBI): domain Eukaryota; kingdom Viridiplantae; phylum Streptophyta; class Magnoliopsida; order Fabales; family Fabaceae; genus Lathyrus; species Lathyrus tuberosus. The sequence goes on along the minus strand of JALAZF010000066.1, from coordinate 13,338,046 downwards.
TTATCCAAATCACGACGAACCATTGACCACCCTTCCTCACCATATCCATACAAAGATGCAATAGTTCTAAACCCACAATTCCCATCATCATTTACATCAACAATGTCATCAATAAATGGTCTGATATGTTCTGGAAATTGTACAATGTACCTATGAGATGGTTTTTTCTTTGAGGTCTGGGTTAACTGTGAACAAGGCCTCTTTGATTTTTGGGAATTGCTGTATTCTTGATCTATATACTCATGATATGAAGGATCACGATAAACATCATACCCAACAAGGTTCTTCCCTTTTCTCTCCACTTCTCCTTTAGTCTTTATTTTTTCAGGTGGTGGTACCATCTTTGTTGTAGTGGGGTAAGCAATTTCGCACACCCTGCTTTTTAGTGCTCTCTTTCCCACAACATCTAATGAATGAAACCTCTTCCATAGTGCTTTAATCGCATTTGTCATGTCCACCTCTGCTCCATCCTCTATATCTACCTCTTGTTCACCTTCCATACTCAGTTTCCTCCAATGGATATGAATAGCATAAATTGGTATTGGTTCACCACTCAATGTGTATCTCCCTAACTCACAGGCACAAGGTAACCCGTATACTGTTCTACGAAAACACCTGCACATCTGGGTGTTTGTACCCACCATGTCAACCCTATGCCACTCTTCAGCAATGTGCTGCAAAGCAGCTCTAGATACTGATCCATGCAAATTCAAATAATATGGACTAGTGTGTCCATGCTCAACCTCATAAAAACTCTTCTGAAATGAAGCTCTAATATTACCCACTTGAATCTTGATGTTGTCATTCATAGCCTCCCAGCATTTTCGCATATCACCTAAATTGTTTTCCAACATCTGCTTCAGCTTCCAATGCGCAGATTCGATCCTAACAAGAAAAAAGTTCAGTATAAGTATCATTAATAATACCATAAACAAACTATGACTATAAAACAAACACATTATCTGTTAGTTGTGATGTTGCCTAAATGCAACACTTTATTGATCCAAACTTCAACAAATCTATGCCTATGAGGTGTCAACCATGTGTCTTTCACATAAACCAGAAAAGATATACCAAATCTATGCCTATAGATAACCTACCAAATCTATAAACCAAAGACTCTTAATAATATATTAAAAATATATAATTTGACTAAACTAACTCTACAAAATCGACTTGTAGAATTTGTTTAGCGTGTCAATTCAATTTGTCACTACCCAAATAGCATCTGCTTTCATGATTTTATATGAATATAGTGACACCAAGGAGCAGTGGTCAGATAGGCCTGATTTCTCTTTTTAATAATTCGATAATTAAAAAACTATTGTCAAATTGGAGTTTTTTACTATTCTACCCCAGTCTGAAAAAATAAATAGCAAACTACCCTCTTTTGAAAAAAAATTACTAGGATACCCTAGTTTCTGTGGATGCTCGCAGTCCCAGATCACGAGCACGTGAAGGGATACGTGTGTTGTGTGTGCTCGTGAACCCGGTTCATGAGCATGTGTTGGGTTGTTTTTTTTTTTAATTGTTTTATTAATTAATATGGTATAATAAAATGATTTAATGGATTTTAATAATATATATTAATTAAATAGTAATATAATAATTAATTAATTAGTGTTAAATAAATATTTTTTTCCTTATTTATTTTTCTGCAAAAATAATATTTATTTAGTTAAATTAATTAATATATTATTAATTAATTAATATATTTTAGTTTAAATACTTAAATTATTTAAATAAATATTTTTTTCCTTATTTAATTTTCTGAAAAAAAAATATTTATTTAGTTAAATTAATTAATATTTTATTAATTAATTAATATATTTTAGTTTAAATACTTAAATTATTTAAATAAAATAATTAAACTATTATTTATCACATAAAACAATTAAAAAACAAAAAAAAAAAGGAACCCTTCACATGCTCGTGAACCGGGTTCACGAGCACACACAGCATGCGTATCCCTACACGTGCTCGTGATCTGGGACTGCGAGCATCATAAAAATTAAGATATCCTGATAATTTTTTTTCAAACGAGAGTAGATTGGTATTTATATTTTCAAACTAGAATAGAACAGTAAAAAAACACGTCAAATTGCCTCACTTCTTACAGTACTTTCATTTCATTCATGTAAAAAACATAATGATTATGAAATCCAAAATATTAGTATTTAATTTGGTCGTGGTACGGATTCGTGCAAAGATATAAGCTTATTAACTACTAATAGTCATCCACTTGTTAAGATTGATTTGGTTCTAATTACTCCATAAACTAATATACTAATCTCTAGGCAATTAGCCTTTTTGTTGACCAACATGAAATCCATAATTCTGTAGTTTTACTTCAACCTAATTCAAACTTATAAAATGAGTTTTTAGCAATGATTAGTATTATTTTTAACAAAAAAAGACAAGTGACATTTATTATATATTATCTTCTCTTGTCTCTATAATTGTTCTTTTGCAAAGGGACGAAACCGTGGAAGGTAGAAGTTGGTTGCCTCCTGCAGCAAGGTCGAATAATTTAGGTGTTCATGTTCGAAGGATCATGCCTCAACAAAAGATAAAATCCATTTTTTCTTCACAATCAACTTAATCATCAAGCTAAGAAAAATAAATAAAATAGATATTGGGATATGGACAAGGCACATTTGATCTAGATAGTGAATTCCACCCATGTGAGATATTCCACTACGGTCCCAACACACCCATTTGAGATGAGGTTTTTTATTGTTTTATTTATTGGAGAATAAAGACTATAACTTCATGCATTATCTCTATGCATTCTATGGTGCATTGTATCATTCTATTCCCATTCATATAATATTGTTCAATGTTTGAATCTTACATATCGACAAAAAAGTTAAAACTCACCTAACTATGTATCTAAATATGAGAATTTGATTATTTTGGTGATCATTTATGAAAACAACCTACTTTTAGAAGGCATGTGATTTAGGTCATTAGATTTTTATTATATTTTGATTTAACTAATTTAAATTGATTAAAATATAGAGATCATAGAATTTCAGTGTGTGATGTTTTCCTAGTCATAAAGATGTAAATAATGGTATGAGTTTAAAATAGGAGATCCTCTTGTCATATTCCGTCGGTTATTTGGAAAGTCGATGGATAAATCTATTCAATGTACATGCTTCGAATCCCAACATCTTCAGTTTATATTTTCATCTCAATAAATGTGGCACATTCTTGAATATTTTATTTTTAATTTAAAAATATGCTACTTTTTACCTCGGTTTTCTTATCAACCGAGGTGAATATGTTTTTCGAATATATATATATATATATATATCTTGTAACATTCAGTATCATTTGTCTAAACAATACAAACAGATTTGTTTAACGACGCCATGCTCACAACGCTTCATCCCTACATTGTTGTGACATATCTAAACTAAGGCACGGTTGTATTTTATTTGTTTATTGAATAAAACTTATCTGTATATAACAACGGTTGATAAACCAACTGTGGTGATTATTTGTATATAACAACGGTTGATAAATCAACCGTAGTGATACCTTCAAGCTTTCATGTGTTCAAACCTCAGCGTAGCCCTAAACAACAAGAGACATAAACACATACAATCTTCAATACGAAGATGTTATGTGTTTAGGATGATGACAGAAGCAGTACTTTGTATATATATTGAGTCGTTCTGTTACATATGAAAAGATACAATCTTGCCTCTTTATATAGGCATAAGTTTCCTATTATTCCAATAAAACAATAAATACTAATAATAGTCCACTAACTCTTGACCTTACCACTAATTCTTAGTCTTTCAAACTTCTAAATTAAAGACCCGCTAAACCTTTGGCTTTCCAACTACATCTCCACTAAACAAAACATTAAAGTTTATTCAACAAAATTCCCCTGTAAACTTAAATGTTTTCTCATCCATCAAGCCTATCATTTTCTTGCCTCTGTCGAAAAGCTCTTTCGCCAATGGTTTTGTAAGGATATCAGCTGCTTGTTCTTTGCTTGCCATATACTTCAATTCGACACTTCCTTCCTTTACATGTTCTCGAATGAAATGGAATCGAACATCAATGTGTTTGCTTCTTTCATGATTCACCGGATTCTTTGCTAGCTCAATTGCTGATTTGTTGTCCACGTGTATCACAGTTGCACCTTCCTGTTTTAACTCCATCTTGCTCAACAATCTTCTAAGCCATATTGCATGACAAACGCACCAAGATGCTGCCACATATTCAGCTTCACATGTCGAAAGCGTTACTATTGGTTGCTTCTTGGAGAGCCAAGTAAAAGCAGTATTTCCCATAAAGAACACATATCCAGACGTGCTCTTTCGATCATCAATATCACCACACCAATCGCTGTCGGAATAACCAATCAACTTGTAATCTTCTGCTTTTGAATAAAACATTCCAAGTGACACAGTTTCTTGGATGTATCGAAGGATTCTTTTCAATGCCTTCCAATGTGAATAGAGTGGTTCCTCCATGAATCGACTTACAATTCCGACACTTAGCGAAATGTCTGGCCTTGTGCATGTGAGATAATGAAGACTTCCTACCAAGCTTCGAAATTTACTTGTTTCGACACGATCTCCCCCATCAAATTTCGACAGCTTGGCACCTGGTTCCATTGGCGTCGAAATTGGATTACAGCTTTCCATCTTATATTTCTTCAAGACTTCTTTTGCATGTTTTTTTTGTGAAATAAAAATTCCTGTTTCTTCTTGTCGAACCTCCAGACCAAGAAAAAATCTCATCAGACCTAAGTCTGTCATCTCAAATTCTCGTGTCATTGTGCCCTTGAACTCTTCTATCATCTGATCATTACTACCCATAAAGATGAGATCATCAACATAAAAAGCAACAAGTAACATATTACCTCCATTCTTCTTTACATAAAGGGCATGCTCATAAGGACATTGCTTGAACCCATTCTCCTTAAAATATGTGTCGATACGTGTATTCCATGTCCGTGGTGCTTGCTTCAGCCCATAAAGTGCTTTCTTCAATTTCAACATCTTCTTCTCTTCTCCAGCTTTCATATACCCTGGTGGCTGTTCGACATAGACTTCTTCTTCGAGCACACCATTCAAAAATGCTTATTTGACATCCATTTGAAATATTGGCCATTTGAATTGAGTAGCTTGTGAAATGAGTAGTCGAATTGTCTCCATTCTTGCAACGGGAGCAAAAATTTCGTCATAGTCGATTCCTGCCTTCTGCTTATATCCCTTTGCAACAAGTCGCGCTTTATACCGTTCCACTTCACCTTCAACATTCATCTTTTTCTTGAATACCCACTTCACACCAATTGGTTGACTACCTTTTGGTAATTCGACCAGCTCCCATGTGTCGTTGTGATTAATCGCCTTGATTTCTTCGTCCATGGCAGTTTTCCATTTCATGTCTCGCAGCGCCTCTTCAAAATTAATGTTTTCAGCATCTGTCAAAAGACATACAAGATGTACTTCACTTTTCGAATCATACAAATCTTGTAGACTTCGCATTCTGGGTTGTCGCGGTTCATCTTCATTGTCAGAATCTTCAAGATCTGTCGAAATGTTTGTTGGTACAGCGACTGGTGATTCTCCGATTTCGACAATGACTTTTGTCGAATTGTTCCAGTCCCACTTACTCGCTTCGTTTATTTGAACATCCCTACTCACTATCACCTTCTTGCTTATGGGATCGAATAACCTGTACCCTTTCGTCTTCTCATCATAGCCAATGAATATGTACTTCTGAATTTTATCTTCAAGCTTCGTTCTTCGTTGATCTGGTACGTGTGCATAAGCCACACTACCAAATACTCTGAGATGAGATAATGTTGGCTTCTGTCCGATCCATACTTCTTGTGGTGTTTGATCTTCTAACTTCGAATGTGGACATCGATTCTGAACATAAATGGCACATTGTACAGCTTCTGCCCAGAATTCCTTCGACATGTTCTTGCTCTTAAGCATTGATCGAACCATGTCGAGAACTGTTCGATTCTTCCTTTCAGCTACACCATTCTGTTGAGGTGAATATGGTGCAGTTAGAAATCTCCTTATGCCCTGCTCTTCACAATACTCCATAAAGGCTGTCGAAGTATACTCACCACCTATATCAGATCGAACTGCTTTGATGTGTCTGTCAGTTGCCTTCTCCACCATTACTTTGAATTTGTTGAACACCTCGAATGCTTATGATTTTTCTTTCATAAAATAAACCCAGGTTTTTCGTGAGAAATCGTCGATGAAGGAAATAAATTACCTTTTACCACTAAAAGATTTTGGGGTAATTGGTCCACAAATGTCAGTATGGATCAATTCGAGAATCTGTTTAGCTTGATATTCTGCCTTCTTTTGGAATGAGGTTCTAGTTTGTTTGCTAAGCACACAATCTTCACAGAACTTTCCTTTATAGTCCATGTCTGGTAGCCCGTGTACCATGTTCCTTTTCGCTAACCTTCTCAGACCAGCATGATGTAAATGACCAAAGCGTAGATGCCACAGCGAGGCTTTGTCTTCGACATTGACTTGCAAACATTTTCCTTGAACACTCCTCAAGTTCAGCTTGTACATTCGATTTCTCCCCTTTTCAACTTTAGCAATCAAAAGCCCTAACTTGTCCTTCAAGTGTAATATTCGATCTTTCATGAATATCGAATAACCTTTTTCTCTGAGTTGTCCCAGACTCAAAATATTTGTCTTAAGATCTGGTACATAATAAACATCTTGGATTGACCCAGTTAAGTCATCCTTCTGCAAGTAACAAATCGTACCTTTGCCTTCGACCTTCACTTTCGATGCATCTCCGAAAGACACATGACCATCTTCAATCTTTTGCATTTCTTTAAACAGGTGTTTGTGACCACACATATGATTACTTGCTCCAGAGTCGAGATACCACATAGTGTCATTCTCCCCGTCTTCTTCCTTCAGAGTCATCAACAGAAAAACATCATTCGCTTTGACTTCCAAAGCTAGATTGGTTGTTTCTTATACTTTCTTTTCGACTCGATAATCTTTTGCAATATGTCCTACTTTACCACAGTTATAACATTTGAAGGAGTTGCAATCCTTTGCAAAATGACCAAGCTTGTTACACTTGTAACATTCGACGTTGGAGTAGTTCGCCCGTCCACCTCTTTGACCACGTCCTCTGCCACGCCAATTTTGCTGGCTCGACTATCCTCTGTCGAAGTTGCTGCTTCGACCACTTCGACCATTGTCATGACCTCCACGACCACGTCCTCTTCCTCGAAAGTTTTGAGAATAGAGTACCTTTTCGTCTTTGACTGACTCCTACGTTTGATTTACTTCCTCCTTCTTTTTCATCTTTCGTTGTTCGTGTGCCTCGAGAGAACCAGCGAGCTCTTCGACTGAGAGCGTCGAAAGGTCCTTCGACTCTTCTATTGCATACACAATATTCTCAAATTTATCTGTTAAAGATCTTAGAATCTTCTCAACAAATCGTGCATCAGTCACTGCTTCGCCATTTCTAGTGAGTTGGTTCACCACCGTTTGTACACGCATGATGTAGTCAGATACAGTTTCTGACTCCTTCATCTGCATCCTCTCGAATTCTCCACGAAGAGTTTGAAGTCGAACTTTCTTCACTCGATCTGCTCCTCTGAACACTTTTTCTAACGTGTCCCAAGCCTCCTTCGACGTAGTCGAACCGGCAATTTTCTCAAAGCCTGATCCGTCAACTGCTCGGAACAGCATATACAATGTCGTCTTATCCTTCGAACGCGTCTCTTTCAACGCCTTTTGTTGAGCCGCCGTATACTCCATGGTGTCTGTTGGTTCTGCAAAGCCATCCCTGGTCACCTCCCACGCATCTATAGATCCAAAAAGAGCTTTCATTTGGATACTCCAATTCTCGCAATTCGCCTTCGTTAAACGCGACAACGGCATTTGACTCATCGTATTCGCCATTAGCTCTGATGCCAATTAGATGACAGAAGCAGTACTTTGTATATATATTGAGTCATTCTGTTATATATGAAAAGATACAATCTTGCCTCTTTATATAGGCATAAGTTTCCTATTATTCCAATAAAATAATAAATACTAATAATAGTCCACTAACTCTAGACCTTACCACTAATTCTTAGTCTTTCAAACTTCTAAATTAAAGACCCACTAAACCTTTGACTTTCCAACTACATCTCCACTAAACAAAACACTAAAGTTTATTCAACATAGGACTCTCTTTTCTTCTTCAGAGATCCATACTTCTTCTTTAGAGATTTGGTACGTCGAACACTACTACTAATATTTTTGTCATATTGTTGTTGTTGTTGTGGTTATTGTTGTTGTTATTGTTGTTGTTGTTGTTGTTGTTGTTGTTGTTGTAATTGAGATCCAAAACCTTAGAGTTTTTCTTTTTGTTTTTGATGTTGTTATTTACGTTGTTTTTGTCGATGTTGTTGTTGTTGTTGAGACCTTAAACCCTAGAGGTTGTTTTTTGTCATTGTTGTTATTTATATTGTTGTTGTTTATTGACGTTGTTGTTCTTGATGTTGTTGTTTTCTTGTTGTTTTTGTTGTTGATATTGATATTGAGATTATGTTTTTTTTTGTGATTCTTTGTGCAACTCTCATCTTGTTTCGTCTAGTTGTTTATTATATCTAATGTCGATTGTTTGTTTCCAGAGTCGTCTAAATCTTTTGAGAGGTCATGCGTAAGAAGTTAAAGTTAGCTTCAATTAAGTCGTGAATTTTTTTAAGAGGCCCTATTTAATCGTACATTAATTGTAAAATATTTGTATGGAAGTCCTTTTTTTCCATAGCTTAATCATGAAAAAGTGTGAGGCCATGTGTTGTAGGCCACCTTGCACGCCTTCAAAGACGACCCTGCTTGTTTCACTAACCCCTCTTTAAACATATAACCTAGTAAATGGATTTTGGAAATAATCATATGCAAAATTATGTTGTATTTGAAACTTATCTTACACGGATTAATGATTTTTCTAACATTCTAGAACTCATCATTCATCTCAGATTGTTTTATAGTTAAAATCTCTCAAATACTTCTAGTTTTTGTTCAACTTTCTTCTATTTTTGTTCATTTTTCAAAGCATCAAATTTTATGCTTTCAAGAATGAATTAGTAGAAAAGGAAATGTTGAATAAAGAACTTGAAACATTGGAGAGATTTTAACCATAAAACAGTGTGAGATGAATGATGAGTGGCAAGAAGCTTTAAAACCACTAATCAATGTAACTTGATCTTAAAATATAAAACAATTGTTCATATAATTATTTTCCTAACTAATTTTGAGAAGTTATATGTCCAGTATAGCAAAATAAGTAATTTGTATTAGATTTAATAAACTCAAACTTGTTTTACCCTTCAGTTTTATGAGATAACTGAGGTGAAAATGTGATATACCCGTTGGTGAAATTACAAACCAATGGGACATGTGTTTTCGCCATTTCAAAATTCTAAAAAGGTATCCCTAGGGATCGAACCCATGGCCTTTTCACATATCCGTCGGGGTTTTTTTTTTAACTGAGAGGTAAAATGTGCACTTTTGATGACACCCTTCGTTACCTCGCCTTTGTAGTCGAGGTTAAATGCATTTCGCGTCCGAGGTTAAATGCGTTTTTTTTCTAATAGTGATCTGTGATGAGAATTTGCAATGTTTGACTATACATATTGTAGTAGAGTTTTTTAAATTATATATATATATATATATATATATATATATATATATATATATATATATAACTTAAATCAAGAATGCATAAACCTACAATGAGTATTATTTCAAAGCAAAAAAAAAGCTCTCTAAAAGAAAAATCAAAGTCAACCAAGGAATAAAAAATAACCAGCCAGTTAGAATCTAGAAAAACAACACTAAGAAGAGTTACCGCGACCGCTGCAGCCAAGTCACATCCAATAGCGACACTACCAAACTGAAGAGAGAACCGAAGATCAAGAGAGCAAGTGATCTAAATCGAAACATTAACTTATGGGAAGGCTATGAAGATATCCATAGCCCCACAAACAGGTAATCTTGCCATCCAACACACACATATTCTCCTAAGCATCTGAGACAGTCCTGCTCCCAATCCAAAAATGAGTGGGAAAATCTGGAAAATGAGACAGAACCCACTTCCAAGAAAGACATGTGATCTGACAGGCCCTGTGATTAACAATCAAGCTCTTTTTACAAAAAATTAACTTTTACGACACCATCAAGTAGTCCAAATCATTAAATGCCAAATCAAAAGAAGGCCTAAGAGCTGACACTCACCCCTACTAAAACACTCAAGATCCTTAAACAAAACAACAATGAAATGAAGAATAGTCACATCTCTACCAATCCACCTAAAGACTCCATACCAAATAGCATACGTAAACCCTTGAGACACAAACAAATGATTGATTGACTCGACCTGAGAAGAGTACAAAGCATAATCCATGACAATGGGATCAATTAAGACCCTACGCTTGATAAGATTATCTCTGATTGGGATCCGATCTTACAACAACTTCCAAGAAAAAACGACCACTTTTGAAGGAGCCTAAGTACACCAACCCTTGACCAGAAATTTAATGACATGATCCACCCTAGTAGATAAAGAGGAAAGAAGCGAAAAGGACGGTTCCACACAAAAATGCCCTCGTTACCAATCTTCCAAACCAAAACATCCTTTCGACCATGGGTAACAAAACCAGTAAAGGAATGTACCAAAATACTAAGCAACTCTTCCTCCCAAAACCACAAATGGAATAAGGAATATCATGGCATACATTTTCCGAATTAAGGAATAACCTCCTAAAGGACACACACAAAGGGGGTAAGACCCTTCCATACATCTTGCCAAAATTAGTTTTTTAAACCATTTTCAAGCAACTTCTTTATATTGTTTACAAACCAATCAAAATCATTCTCAACGTTATAGCAAATGAGGATGAGTATTTTCTTGATTCAATGAGTTACATATAAACTACATAATTGGGTTGATCACTTTCAAATTTTTAATACTCACTTTATTTTGCAAAAAAAAAAAACATTTCTACTTATTTAAAAAGTGGTTGTTGTACCCTAATTTTTACCCCTAAGATTCCATATGTCATTTGCATCTTTGCATCACAAACAAGATCATGTTTTTGTTCCTCTATCCCTCTCATCTTTGGATTTATGCCTTGCAGGGATCACCGAGCATTTGTGTGTTTCTTATTTGCCTTTATTTGCTTATGGTTACTAACCTTTAATAAAAATCCAAAAATATGTTTGTTTTCCCTTTTACTAACTTTTTCAGGAAGAGGTCTGGATCAAGTACATAAAACACTAGTCCCTCAGCTCGAATGAAATTCATATGAACAAAGTCAAAGTTGATCTGCAAACAATTCAAAATCATCTGGTCAAGAGTTTCCAAGAATTGATTGATTATTATTCAAGAGACTCTAAGGTTCATATGTTAATTTCCATGCCTTCTTTGACAAGTCAAAAAAATCGAGCCAGAGCCAAGACAGCACGACAAAAATCCATTTTTCTCATTTTTCACTGTGTTAATCGTTTAACCAAAATTTGCCTAAAATGGGTTAATCGATGTGCATTTTTTGGCTAAAACAGAAAAATTCAAATTATGCAGCATTTGGCACCAAAATTCACTTGTTTCATCATGAGAATATTCTAGATCACTCCATTATAATTCCCCTACATAATCACAATTAATTCCCACCATACACCCTCATTAATCACCAATTGATTTTGATTTTGCCTCCAAATTCAAATTCAAAGCCTAATTTTGGCTCCAAACCAAGCTCCAAGCCACCAAAATTTCCAATCCTAAATTCTATAAATAGAGGCCTCATTTCATTCATTCTTCAAGCTTTTAATAGCCAAATTAACCTTGCAAAAATTTCTCTCAATTCTCCTCAACTACCAAATTCACCAAAAGCTCTTCCTCCATTAAAGTTAGTAAGCTTTTCCTTGAAGCTTACTAATCTTTGAGATAAACCTTCATCAAAACACTTCATCAACATCAAATTCTATAGATCAAAGCTTTGGAGTGTGGTTCTTGAAGTTTATTTGAAGCATTTTCAGATTTGGAAGTGGTAAACTCTTGTTCCACCATTATTGTGCTTAATTCTCATCTTCCACAAGGTGATCTCTTATTGATATTTGTTGCTTGATTCTTTGAGCAACATTTTGTGATTCCATTAGTGTTAATTGCTTTTAATTTAATGGAATTTTCGTGCTCAATTGCATCCATGATCATGAGGTGTTTGAAGAAATGATTGAATCATGGAATGCTGATTTTTGTGTTGTTTTTTTGCTGTCCTGTCAGTGTTAATTAATTAACCAAACGCATGTACAAATTGGTTAATCGATTAACTAGAGTCACAATTGTGTTTTTGGGCTTGTTTTGGGACTATTTTGAGTTCTTTCCTTTCTTCTTCCATTTCCTTTGGTTTTCCCTAGAATTGTAGTGTTTGTTGATCAAATTTCTCTTTAAATTTCATGGACTTTGGGTATTTGAAGAGGTTGGATAAACCTTCATTGGTTCAAATCTATATTTAAGTGGATCATTGTATTCATTTTAGGTTCTTTGAATTAGTGATAAGTTTAGTACCTTAATCCACCAAGAAGAGTGATGGAACTTAAAGATGGAATGATTCAAATATTGTAATTCAATTTGGCTTCCCTTCCCCTCTTCTTCTTCTTTTTCTTTTGGTCAATGAAAATCTTACATATCATTAGACTTCTCTTTGAAGTTATGATCAAGATGAGACCACTCACTCTTTTATTTTAGTGTGGCAAGTTTTAGGAGAATGACTTACATGTCATTTCTCTAATTTGTATTAACACGAACATTGTTATTGATCGGCCTCAGATAGTCGTGGCTTCTACATAAGTCCGATTATGATTGCTTAACATAGCGCTAAATTGTCCCGAAAATCAGAAATCAGTTTGTTTTTATAAGTGAGTTATCAATCTCTTACTCTCCATAGTGTTGTGTGAAATAGACTGTCTCCTTGTTGTTAAGGAAGTTAGTTGGCATGCTCGTCGATTTTATCCGAGTTGGTGCCCTTCCCTAAATGATGTATGGATTCATGTTTTCATGCTTATGGTTGACTAGTCGAGTATTCTCCGAAAAACCACCAATTGTTCTCCATCACTAACACTAACATACTAACTATATAATTTCACTAACTTTACTTTGTGCCTTTTAATTTTTTATCTTTATTTCTTGTCATTTACTTTATGCCTTTACTTTTATCATTTTTATTTCATATTATCATCTTATTTTCTCTTTGTCCACTTGGACACATGTTTATGTTTATGATCTTTTTATTTTTGTCCACTTGGACCATACCTCTCTTAAAACACTAATAAATACTTAAACACTTAAAATACTTGGTTCTCTTAATTCCGGACTGTTTTGACTTTGTGAATGGACTTGGACCTTGGACTTCGGACTTAGATCTAGGATACTTAACCTATGTTCTTGGAGATGGGAGACCTTGGATTTTTTTGGTTATGGGTTACTTATGGCTTATGCTCAAAGTGGAAAGAATTTTTGGCTTGTGCCTATGCTATGGATTTTGCTATCATGTGGTTAGATCTTTCTTACTCTAGCTTTTATTTTGCTTTTAGGGTAGTCACTTCTTCTCCACCCATTCTTCAATTTTCAAATCTTCTCTCTTTTTCAAAACCTTTTTGTCTTCAAACTATAACCTCTTTCACAAAAAACCTTGACTTTTGTCAAGTGCATTTTTCAAACTTCATTTTCTTTAATAAATGCCAATCAATGTTAATCATACTTTGACTCTTTTGAAAAAGACAAAAAATATTCAAACTCATTCAAACCTTTTATGCCTTATGCACTTTTTCTTTTAAAATCTTTTTCATAAGTTTAGACATGAGTCGTCTCTTTAAGCGGAACTATTCGCTTGGAAATGACAAGTTGTCTCTACTTTTAAAATTAATCAACCAATTTTGTTATTTATACCACGAACTATGGGGTTTTGATCCTATATTGCACTTTGTGGGTACGTAGACATGAGGCGATAAGTCTCTCCAAACACAAAAATATTAAAAAAATACTTCTCTTCTCACCTCCCCAATCTCATTTTAAACAAACATTTTCAAACCAAAAAGCGTAGATATTTTAAAGGGTTCCTATAGAGTACTATAGATGTTTTGGGTGCTAACACCCTCCCTTAGCGTAACCAACCCCCTTACCCAATCTCTGTTTATTTGTTCTTGTTTAGAACTTGCTTAGGTTTTGTTCACTCTTTTTCCTTTCCTTTTGGATAAAATAAAAGTGGGGTGGCGACTCTTGATTTATGAGTTAAGTTAATCAATAGCTTACACTCACAATTTCCCCGCTACAGAAAAGTGGCGACTCTACTGGGGAAACTATTCTGGTCCTTAGCTGGTTGAGCCTACTTTGATTTATTTACGCTTATTTGTTTGATTTGCTTGTTATTGCTTATTCTGTTTGGGTGATTTGTGATCTTGTGTGGTGAGATAAGTCATATACCCAGACTTGAGAACACTTATGATAGGATGGTGGTATAGTCTTGTTCGGCTTACATGGAGTAGTCCTTACTAAGCTGACTTGAGATCCCTCGCTCAGTGGAGGTCCCTTTGGAATTACTGATATCATAGGAGTAATCGTGAATGACATTACTTTTTCTGATCTGGGAGCCCGAGAAACTGAGGACCGTGGAACCTTTAAACCATCCTGGCCTATTAGGATGTAGTGCGGAGATTATCCAGGGGTAGACCTAAGGTGATTATCATGCGATACTACACTCAGACGAGTTTCTCTTGAGAATAATGTTGGGTGACGATTAGTCGTTTAAGCTGATAATATCTAAAAGATGGATCTATGACTCTGGGAACTTTTTAGAACCTTGTTTGGCGGGTGTTATACCCTTAGTACATACCTTTGTGGGTTGGTTCTTAACCTTGGCTCCATGCTCGTGACTCGTAACTTTGAACCTGTGTGCTTTGGGTGATCTTGTTTGTGGTCGTGACATCCATGCACTCTTGCTTTCATGAGCATACATCTGCATTCATTCAAGTTGCCAAAGAAACTCATTTCAACTGTCTCCTTCTTCAATTATCTGTCAACCGTCAAGCTGTTTCCTCAACACAACTACTGAACTAGAGTTGCCATCAGATTGAGAATGGAAAATCAAGAACAACATAATGCAGAAGTCAGAATGGAAATTGATGAGTTAAAGGCCAACATGATCAAGCTCACAGAAATGATGCAATTTCTAATTGCTAGAGGAGAACCACCTCAGAGGACCGTGATTTCTGAAATCTCAACTGCTACTGTTAACTCTCCACTATTCCAGCAACCAGCTTCTACATGGCCAGAATTTGGGTTATCTCCGAATTACTCGCCACCCTTTACAACTACTCCAATGGTTGGCCCATCTGTACTGCCAGTATTTTTAGCTCCATTGTTCACTGAACCTCAGCCTGTTGTGCATACTGCTACTAAAGCTACTCCTGGGAATCTTCCTTTCATGTACCATGCTGCTGGTCCAAAATCCGAAAGTCAGGGAGAACCTGGATATATTGATGAAGTTAGAAAGCAATGCTTGACTTTGGAGAAGTGGTTGAGAGCCGTGGAAGGAAATGATGTCTTTGGTGCTACCACAATGGACATGTGCTTAGTTTCAGATTTGGTTATGCATGCCAAATTCAAAACTCCTGAATTTGAGAAATACAAGGGGTACACTTCTCCCAAAAGCCACTTGGTGATGTACTACCGCAAGGTGGCTGCCTATACCAACAACTACAAAGTGCTCATTCACAATTTCCAAGACAATTCGAGTGGGTCTTTACTGAAATGGTATATGGGACTTGAGAAGAACCATATCCAAAGCTGGAAGGACTTGGCTGATGCTTTCTTGAAGCAGTATAAGTACAACCTGGACATGGCACTTGACCGCCGTCAACTGCAAAACATGTCTCAGAAAGAAAAAGAATCATTTGAGGAGTACGCTCAGCACTGGAGAGAGCTAGCTGCTCAGGTGGAGCCACCCTTGGCAGAAAAGGAATTGACTAGATTGTTCATGGACACTCTTCAGCCACTCTTTTGGGAAAAGATAATACGAAGTGTATCATCTGGTTTTGCTGACCTAGTCACTATTGGAGAAAGACTAAAGGAGGGTATCAAGAAGGGAAAGATTACCAATGCTGAAGTCTTTAATGGTGCAAGAAAGTCTGCTGGGAATTTTCAAAAGAAGAAGGATGACGATACCCGTGTTGTTTCAGTAGAAAGGAAACCTTATCTTAGGCAACAACAATATGGTCAACCATATGTAGCTGTTGTTGCTCCTGTTGTCAATGCTCAGCCAGTTCAAGTTCCTCGTCAGGCTGTTAGACAAAATCAGAATCGCAATAGGGCTAACTTTGATCCTATCTCGATATCCTACACTGAGTTGTATCTAGGTCTTGTTCAAAAAGGTTTGATTATAACAAGGGCTCTTCCTCCTCCTCCAAATCCTCTCCTTGTCGGATATAGGGCCGGTCTTCATTGTGAATTCCATCAAGGTGGGGCAGGCCATAACTTGGAAGGGTGCTATGCATTGAAGGATAGAGTACAAGAGTTGATCAGAGACAATATCCTCACCTTTCATGATACCAATCCTAGTGTTGTCAACAATCCTTTGCCAGAGCATGCCAATTGAAGTTTGGGTCAATTCAGACAGGTCATCTCCTAAAGCCAGTGTTTCAGACATGATAGCTTATCCTTGTTGCTGATTAGTCAATAGGCCTTGTTTCTTTCTGTTTGCATCATTCTCTAAGTGTATTGACTATTTGCTTTCAAACTTTGTATGTACTTTCATGGTTAATTTTAATGAAATGAGCATTGTAATATTTTGATTCAATTCATTTACATCCACTGTGTGCATCTTTATGCTTTCTCTTTCAAAAAACAAAAATATATCTCATGTTCACTTTCTTTATCAAGCTTTTGTTTATGCAAATATTGGAGGGAGGATGATGAAAACGAAATACCCAAAATTGTTGAATTGTATGCTTTTAATTAAATCTTGGCTGATGATGTACAGGAATTATTTCAACTCCCAAACACTGGAGAAATAAGGAAGTTAATCCCTTGCCAACCCCTTTGAGCCTAGAAGGTGGAGTTTCTTTCTGTACAAAAAAACCCGCAATCTTAACCTAGGGATGGGTAGTTCTCATTTAATTCGAATGTGCACTCAGACACACGAGAATCATTCAAGACACCTTTCAATAAAGGTTGCAATTACAAGTCTTCCTTCGCACACATTAAAGAAGCATCGAAGATGTGTTTCAAATCAAAAGCCAATAATGGTTCACCGTAATCATTAAGCCAGGCAGTCACTATCTTTCAAAAAAAGGAATGAAAAATCAAAAGAAAAGCCCGCTAAGTTAAAACCTGTGAAGGATACTTAGGGAAAAATTGGGGCATCCCGGTGACTGAGTTCAGGCAGAAGTTAGGGATAACAAAAGATAAATCAATCAAGAGGTTACCAAAACCCTCAAAGAGAAAACAAATTGACCGAGGTCCTCATCAAAAACAACAAAATGTTGTAAGAAAAAGTGACTGTCATCTCAAAAAAATCCCTTGGCTCTTCAGTCATCCTCATAATTGTATTGCAATTCCAAAATTGCTTGGTACCTGAATGCATAGGTTGAATTAACTGAACATAGGACTGAAGATCATCACAAAGAATGGGTTGGGTACAAATAAACTTTGAGCTTATATCCTTTGTTTTGAAATCCGTGAACCAGACCACGTTACAACCCTCAAAAGACCTAACCGAATCCAGGTTTCTTTTGAAAGCATACTACAGCAAGGTTGCGTAAACTGACTCCTAAGATTGTTGCCAATCTTTTGTTTTGATGTCATACCTTTGCTTTCTCTTTCATTTTGAATAACTAAACCACTGTGTTTTGACAGGTGATTCATTTTCTATACATCAATCATATCATTCCAAAAATAACTTTTGATTTCAAAATTGCATGAACTTTGTATTAAAATTACCATGTTTGAATGTATGATTTTATTTGCAGACAAACTTTCCTCATCAAGAAATTTCAAACAGTTGAGAAACTTGGTCAATGATTGTTGAATGCAGAATAGGGCAAGCATAAAAAATATTTATTTTCGGAAGAATTCCCTCCGGGATTTAAGTCGTGTCCACAGAGATCGGTTCGAGGGAAAGAATGTCGTTCGACAGTCTCTCGCGTTTATGAGTTTGGGTTTAAATTGGTTTAAAGTAAATGCAGAAAAGTAAATAAGAACATAAAAAGTATACATTCTTCGGAGAAAAGAAACTTATCAAGCATACATATAATCCACTTGTCACAAACATAAATTTATCGATCATTTTCACTATACTACAATACTCGTCAAGATTATCCAGTATCACTCACAACAGTGTCCATCTTTGGCACACTTAGCTGAGAGAGCAACCGTATTACTCTCGTCGTCACTCTCGCGCACGACGCCTCGAAACACGGAAGGCATTAAGTTCCGACACCATAAAGATTATTATCTAAATCTATCTCTAGCATCTAGACAATAGATATTCATCCCTAATCAAGATTTGTGATGTTTATCTCTAACACAACACAAATCCAAACATAAATGCAAAAAGATCAAGGAAGACATCGACAATGATTTGTAAAGCAGATTTTATACAATATTATGATCAACAAAGATACATATGTTCAGAGTAACTATACAAACACCCAACAAAGAAGAAAAACACAAAGAAGAAAAGAAATGAACCAAACATCTCGCGAATTTTCAGAGCCGGTCGACGATCAATCCACTCCGGATCATCCGTATACAAGCTTCCATGTTGTTTTCTAAGCTAATCTACTGAAAAATGAAGTTTGATGGAGTTGGGAGCAAAAATCCCCAAGACCATAACCTAAAAAGTTGTTAGTTCTTTAAGTTTAAGGGTTGGCATTAATTTTGTAAAGCAAATAATAGCAGCAATATGTTAGATAGGATAGTGTATCTTGTTAGATAGGATAGTGTATCTTGCGAACGAATGCTCGCTGCACAGTTCGCAAAGCAAACTTTGGTTCCTTTTTCCTCTGCCTCAAACTGTGACCATTCGCTGGGGAACTCGCCAGCCATTCGCAAAGCGAATGTTCACTGGCTCACTCACAAAGCGAACAAGCTGAACTTTCTGGTTTTCTTCAGCTCCCTTGTATTGCTTCAAATGACACATCTTGGAGTCTTTATTACTCATTGCTCCAACAATGCTTAATTACCTACAAAATGAATGGAAAACTATCAATTGTTACATAAATGAATCAATATTACAAATATATACTAACTAATGTATTTATACACAAAGTGGAGTTTATTCGATCGATAATCACCAAAAAGTATCGATAAGTGCAACAAAACTTATATACAAAAATAGGTACAATTTGAACTTATCAAACTCTCCCCAACTTACATAATTGTTTGTCCTCAAACAAATATCAAACAACTCAAAGAAACAGAGTGAAAACCAAAGAATCACGAATCAACAAGTTTTGAAAAACGGAAACAAATGTATGGTTCAATCGAAAATGGTACACACAAAATAAATACTTACCACTAAACTACGACGATAACATAGTCACGAAACAAATGCAAAACACAAAAATCATGCCAAACATCCTAAAACAACCCAAGTTCAAACGTGAATCACGCCTAGCAAAAATAATCATCGGTAGATGAAAAACACAAAATGAGGTACTTATCACTCACACAACAATCATGCAAACAATAGACTAAATTATGCAACCATCCAAAAATTCACATTGAACATACAAAGGCAAGAATCACAAGGACTTTCAAGGTTGTAGCGTGGTCGGGTAAACAAACAAGGGGCAATTTCTAAAGGTAATTGAAACAAAAACTTGCTTAAACCTAAGGGAGTGATCAACTCACAAAGCTTCAAACACCAAAATTTCAATCAAACTTCTTCCAAAATCCCAAGTGTTACACAAAACACAATACTTATTTAGCACAATTATTTGAACTCTTTTTGTTTCCTTTTTCAAGGATTTTTTGTTTCTTTCTTTTTCTCTTTTTTCTTTTCTTTTTCATCCTCATAGAAAACAACCAATGAGTAAACAATCATTCTCTCCCCAACTTGAATTCAACCACATCATCATGTGAATACTCCCTACTTTCTAAGGCAAGGCAAAAATTCATACAAAAACACAAAGTTGAGGGTTCAAGAAAAACAAAATCCAATCAAAAATAAGTGAACTAAATACTCATAGACAAGCATTAAGTTCAAATAAAACATGGATCAAAAAGCTCAAAGGGGTTACGAATGATCACACATTCACAAGGTGAATGACTATTTGGCTAGGTAGTTGTGCTCAAAATGAAACAAACTGCCTTGATCCTTTTCATGCTTTCATTTAATCAACACAAACAAAAGATTAAGCATAATAAAATCCAGTTAAAACAAGAATGTTGGTACACCGTGCATATATGAACAATAGAAGGCTTCCTCAGAAAAAGGATGGGAACTAAAGTGATTCACAATAAGAACAAGTATACAAAAGAATGAATGGCATGGAAGTTTGTAAAATGCCTAAGTATCATGAATATGCTAAAGTCTAGAAAGCGATAAACACATACCTTGGACGTGTACAAAACTTACCAGTATCATTACTATACATCCGCAAGTTGAAACGATCAAACTTGGAACATCACCGCATTTCCTCAAGCTACTCAAAACAAGTTCATTGACAAACACAAAAACTATTAAGATACACAAATTGAAAAACCGGCAGAAAATTCATTAAACAAGTTATAAAGTGAAGATTTGAGAATTTTACGAAAAATCCGAGTAAAACTTGTTTAATGAATGTTCACCACACTATCTAAGCTAAACAACAACAAAAGAAAAGAATACACCATGCTTGTTTTACGTCGTAAGCTCGACGCCTTTACAATGCTTAGCTAGTAACTTCCTTCCTTCATGCCATGGTGATGCCTCACCGCGCAAACCAAAAGCAAGTGCCCTAACCAAACACTTAAACAAACGTTACGGGAACAAAATGTATACAACACTTGAACAAACATAATGGAAACAGACACTATATACGACATATACAAAACTCAAAAACAAAGAAACTATCGCAATACGATTCAATATCAAAACAGATCCTCGACAGCGGCGCCATTTTGTTGAATGCAGAATAGGGCAAGTAGAAAAAATATTTATTTTCAGAAGAATTCCCTCCGGGATTTATGTCGTGTCCACAGAGATCGGTTCGAGGGAAAGAATGTCGTTCGACAGTCTCTCGCGTTTATGAGTTTGGGTTTAAATTGGTTTAAAGTAAATGCAGAAAAGTATACATTCTTCGGAGAAAAGAAACTTATCAAGCATACATATAATCCACTCGTCATAAACATAAATTTATCGATCATTTTCACTATACTACAATACTCGTCAAGATCATTCAGTATCGCTCACAATAGTGTCCATCTCTGGCACACTGAGCTTAGAGAGCAACCGTATTACTCTCGTCGTCACTCTCGTGCATGACGCCTCGAAACACGGAAGGCATTAAGTTCCGACACCATAAAGATTATTATCTAAATCTATCTCTAGCATCTAGACAATAAATATTCATCCCTAATCAAGATTCGTGATGTTTATCTCTAACACAACACAAATCCAAACATAAATGCAAAAAGATCAAGGAAGACATCGATAATAATTTATAAAGCAGATTTTATACAATATTATGATCAACAAAGATACATATGTTCAGAGTAACTATACAAACACCCAACAAAGAAGAAAAGAAATGAACAAAACATCTCATGGATTGTCAGAGCCGGTCGACGATCAATCCACTCCGAATCATCCGTATGCAAGCTTCCATGTTGTTTTCTAAGCTAATCTACTGAAAAATGAAGTTTGATGGAGTTGGGAGCAAAAGTCCCCAAAACCATAACCTAAAAAGTGACTGAAATGAACTATATACAATTAAAAATCTGTCATGTTCGCTTTGCGAACGAATCATTCGCCTAGCGAACATCAAAAAATGGCACTTAAGTGCCTCTGAAATGTTAAACCGCCTTTGCTTTTCTTCGTGAGTTCGCAATGCGAACGATTTATTTGCAAAGCGAATGCTCACTGCACAGTTTGTAAAGCGAACTTTGGTTCCTTTTTCCTCTGCCTCAAACTGGGACCATTCGCTGGGGAACTCGCCAGCCATTCGTAAAGCGAATGTTCTCTGGCTCACTCGCAAAGCGAACAAGCTGAACTTTCTGGTTTTCTTCAGCTCCCTTTTATTGCTTCAAATGACACATCTTGGAGCCTTTATTACTCATTGCTCCAACAATGCTTAATTACCTACAAAATGAATGGAAAACTATCAATTGTTACATAAATGAAACAATATTACAAATATATACTAACTGACGTATTTATACACAAAGTGGGGTTTATTCGATCGATAATCACCAAAAAGTATCGATAAGTGCAAAAAAACTTATATATAAAAATAGGTACAATTTGCACTTATCAGTGATCCTATCAGGGGCACATTACTTCCAGATCATGTTGTGAATTAGTTCAAGATTTTTTGCTCAGTGCAAGTTATTCTTAGAATTGGTTAACCAGAAGATCTCTTTCGAGACTCATACTGAGTTTAGCCTTCTCAACAGTCATTTCAAGAATTGAAGCCGTGATCAGTTTATTCCATCAATAGTCAAACTGCACCATGATCAGTTTATTTTCATCAGTCAATCAATCTGGGACAGTCTTCTTCAAGAATCCCCATGCTGCTCTTCATGTCTTTCCTCAAAGGACCATCAGCCTGATACAATTCATAAGTGTGACAGAGATATGTTCAACATCTTCTCTCCATATATATATATATATATATATATATGTAGGGTTTTGATAGGATACACCCACCTATTTTCATGAAGGTGTGTTTTAGCAAGGTTTAACAAAAAAAATGATTAAATGCACTCTAAGGTGTATGTTACTAAAACACACCTTCTAAAAAGTAACTGGGTGTAAGTTAGCATTTGCTTTAAGCATTTTCTATAATACACCTATTTATTTTTTAGAAAGAGTGTGTTAGCAATTAATACTAAAAATTCATTAAATACACCCTAAGGTGCATGTTGTTAAAACACACCTTCATAAATATAGGTGGGTATATCCTAGCAAAACCCATATATATATATATATATATATATATATATATATATATATATATATATATATATATATATATATATATATATAGGGAACGTATCATATGAGAATGTCATTTTTATGTGAGAACATGAGAATAAATATGAACCATTAAATTTTAAAATAAATGATGAAGATTATGTGTTAGTTTTTTTTCTCTCCTCTCCATCATTTATTTTAATAATGGAGGAGAGAGAAAAACAAAAACCACATATAATCTCTACCATTTATTTTAAAATCTAATGATTCAGATTCATTCTCACGTTCTTACATAAAAATAGTATTTTCATAGGATATGAACCTTATATATATATATATATATATATATATATATATATATATATATATATATATATATATAATAACTTTATCAGATTTTTACTGTGATTTTAGAATAAGCAAAAGTGATTTTATCATACCACGTTTCAAGTTCCTTTTCAAAACTAGCCTATATTGCAGGGGGGTAAATGACTATTAACCCTAATTTGATTATAGCATAATATTGTATATAGTATAAACGAAAGTGTTTTATTAAAGGGTTAATAGTGATTTTGCCCCCTGCCATATAGGCGATTTTCGAAAAAACCTCCTGTAAAAAAACTTGCAAAAAAAAACCCTAACATTTGAAGATTCTCTCAATTTTGACCTTCATCACATCCAGTCACCAAAAAAGCTGATGTGGCAGGGGTCAAAATAAAAACGCTGCCAAAATGGCAGGGTCAAAATAAAAATGCTACCAAAATGGCAGGGGTCAAAATGGCAGCTTTTTGGTGACTGGATGTGATGAAGGTCAAAATTGAGAGAATCTTCAAATGTTAGGGTTTTTTTTTGCAAGTTTTTTTTACAGGGGGGTTTTTCGAAAATCGCCTATATGGCAGGGGGCAAAATTGTTATTAACCCTTTATTAAATTGTTTTAATATATGCAATACCATGTTATATGTTTTATGTTATGTTTATATTTTGTTAATTTTTAATTTTTGTTTTTTTATTAGATTTTTCGGATCAAATCGTGTCAATACATTGTTTGCATATTGGTGTGCATGATGCGTGACATTTGCGTCAATTCGATCCGGTTGTGATGATCGCATTTTTGCGTTAGTAATATTTTTTTTATTAATTCTTGAATGGTTTTGATTTCAATTTTTCTTGATCAATTTCTTGGTGTTTTTTTATTAATTATTGATTAAGAATTTATTATTAGTTCTTGTTTTAAAATTGGGATTAATTTCTTGTTTAGAATTGTGATCAATTTCTTGATGTTTTTTTTAATTAATTGCTTGACGATTAATTTTGATTGATTCTTGATCAGTTTTGATTAATTCTTGATGCTAGTTTTGGTTTCAATTTTTCTTGATTAATACTTGATGTTAATTTTGTTTAAATCTTGATTTTTGATTTTGATGGAAGTAGATATTATTTTCGACATTAATCTTGATCTATTTTTTATTAGATGTTAATTTTGATCTTGATTTTGATTAGAATTTAGTAATAGACCTTGGTGTTAATTCTTGATTAGATGTTAATTTTGATTTTGATAAATTTTGATCTTGATGTGGTTTGAATTTTGATTTTAATTTTGATCTTAGTTTTTGATTAATCTTGTTGTTAATTTTGACTAATGTTCTCGTCAATTTCTTTTGAAATTTTGATTGATTTTCTTGATACATGTGAATTAATCGTGGTATGCTTTGTGCTTGATGATTGTGATCATATGCTTGCTTGTATGCTTTGTTGATCCATGTTCCTTTAGGGCTTCCTACTTCAACTTAATCTCCGATTAAGATTGAAGTAAGACAGACTTTAGTTTTTTTTATCCAAACATGACAACATTAGGTTAGAATCTCCCATTTATCATTACCTTAGGGCCACTTTTGTATGATAACAATAGGATATAAATTCCCTTTTAGTCATCCTTTTCTTTTAAAATAAAAAAATATTTTCTTAACAAAAATTAAAAAAAAAAGCTTAATAAATACGATACGTATAATGCGTCACGGGCCTTAAGTACATGGGAAAAAATGATACGTGTCTCAAATCATTTTTTCATATCTCCTAACAATACACTTCAACAAATTCAAACCTTTTTCCTTCGGGATTTTATCTTTAAAACCTTTTCGAAAAGGACATGTTATTTCTATTCTACTGCAACACAGGCTAAAGCGTCAATCTCCTTACGTGCGAGCGGTAAAACCTAATGCTAGAGTGCGAACTTAGCATCTTCCATAAAAAACACATAACAGATCAACTTTTTCAACAAGAATTACAGAATTCTGATTCTCTTTGGGATACGTAGGCACTGAGTTGCAAAACTCGGACGAATAAGTAAATCTTTAGCAAGTAAGTCTTTAGTTATACACACCATTTGATTAGAACAACAAGAGTGGATCCCGTTGAGTACAACGGACGTGAGGGGTGCTAACACTTTCCCCTTGCGTAATCGACTCCCGAACCTGAATTTGGTTGCGAGACCATGTTCATTCCCTTATAAGGTTTTCTCGATGTTTTCCTGTCCCCGTTGGGATAAATAAAGTTTGATGGCAACTCTGTGTTATTTTTTGCGTAGCGACACCTGCGTAATAGGAAACATGAACATTGAGAGAGCACTATGTGACTTAGGGGCCAATGTTAGCCTGATGCCCATGTCTATGCGTGAAAAGCTTAACTTAGGAGAGATTAAACCCACCAACATATCTCTACTACTGGAAGATTGATCAAGTAAGTACCCCGTAGGTGTATTAGAGGATGTTCCTATAAGGATTAGACAACTGTACATCCCTACTAATTTTGTGATCATGGAGATAGAAGAGGACTCCCAAATCCCTTTTAGGAAGACCCTTCTTAGATACAACCGAAGCGATCATAGACGTGAAAAAAAAGGAAAGTTTATTTTTGAGATGAGAGAGGAGAAGATTGAGTTTATTTTATCAAAACTCATGAGAAATCCCTCATTGGGAGATTTGTGTTGTCTAGTCGATATTATCGACACTTGTATCAAAGAATGCTTGTCAGAATCTCTTCTGGCCGATGGATTGGAAATGTGCCTAATTGGGAGCGCCAACCTTGAGACTAAAAACATCGAAGATGTGATTTATAACTAGATTTTGGACAAAAGTCCCACTTCTAAAAACCAAGGTTTTGAACTGCTTATGGCGCAAAGCGAAAAATCTGAACATTTTAAGACTAAGTTAGAGACGAAACCATTACCCCAGAACCTGAGGTATAAGTTCCTAGATGAGAAGTCAAAATATCTTGTCATAGTTAACGCTAGTTTAGGAAAATTTAAGATTGATAAACTCCTCGTTGTTTTGTGAAAGTACTCAAAAGAAATTGGATATACCATTGAGGACCTGAAAGGAATCAATCCATATGATTCTATGCACAAAATTTTGTTAGAGGAAGACTATAAACCATGTAGAGAACACCATAATAGACTTAATCCTAAGATGAAATATGTGGTTAATAAGGAGGTACTGAAACTCCTTAAAGCTGGTGTGAATTATCCCATCTTTGACAGTAAGTGGGTGAGTTCTGTCCAAGTGGTACCCAAAAAGGGAGGAGTAACCGTAGTTAAAAATGATAAGGGTGAATTAGTATCTACTAGGACAGTCACGGGGTAGAGAATGTGTATTGATTATAGGAAGCTTAATAAATCTACTAGGAAAAATCACTTCCCACTCCTATTCATTGGCCATATTCTGGAACGTCTAGCTAATCACTCTCACTTATGTTACCTAAATGGATACTGTGGATTCTTTCAGATTCCTATTCATCCGAGTGATTAAGAACAACAACTTTCAGTTATACGTATGGTACAATTTCCTACCAACATATGTCGTTTGGATTATACATTGTACATGTTACCTTTCAGTGTTGCATGATGTCGATCTTCTATGATTTTATTGAAGATATAATAGAAGTATTCATTGATGACTTCTCAGCCTATGGGCCTAGTTTTGAAAATTTCTTAGTTAATCTAGAGAGAGCCCTTGAAAGATGTGTAAAAGTAAACCTTGTGCTAAATTGGGAAAAGTGCCACTTCGTGGTGAAGAAAGGCATAGTGCTTGGGCACCTGGTGTCTAAGATAGGAATATAGGTTGATAAGAAAAAAATAGAGGTCATGGAGAAGTTGGCCCCTCCTACCTCTATTAGTGAAGTCTGATGTTTCTTAGGCCATGCTAGTTTTTATCTTCGGTTTATAAATGACTTTACAAAGATCTCCATCCAACTAGAATCTTTGTATATTGATTATCTTTATTCTACAATGACTTAATTTGATTGTTTTTTAGTGATTTGAAAGGAAATGAAAATTAGAATGCAGATACTTATGGTCAAATATACGGTGGAATTGACATGTTTGCAGGAGACTTTATTATGTTCTTATAATACCATTGGTGTTAAATGAGTACCAAAGAAATTAACTCTTAGTTGGTCTGATTTAGGTTCTTGTATGAGTATTTTTGTTAACATTCTTGTGAATTTTTCTCTTTCGAATTCGTTAAAAATTTTCCAATGCAATCCAAGTTGCTTGATGACAAGCAACAATCTAAGTATGAGGGAGTTTTATAAACAATGTTTTTAGTGCTTTTTAATTAGGTTTTTCCCATGTTTTTTTGTGTTTTTAATTTTAATTTTACTCTCAAATAAGATATTTTGTCTATGTTGCATGAAAAAGGTTGAAACCAATTGATTATTGATGATCAGATGAAAAAGGCATAAAAAATAGGAGAGCAAGCATCATAGCTTACTACCTGCCCGTAAGGACTCATTACGAATATAAAGGCCTCAAATCGAAGGATTCCCCCAGCACGCAGAAAGGATTATGGGTGGTTCATAAGCATCGTTTATGGCCATAATTCTTTCAGATTCCCATTTTGCTTTTTGGTTTTCCTGTTGCTGTTACAAATCCATTGATTTTCTGAAAAAATTTCTTCAACAATTAAGACGTTTACTACGAAATTTAATGGATTTATGGGGCCTATATAATGTCAGTAATCATAGAATAAATTACCATGTTTCATTTTCAAAAAATTTACTTTGATATTCCTAGTTTTTATTCAAGTTCGGTTGCTTTCTTTATCCAATTGTTGTATTACTTTGTTGCTTTATTTTGTTGTTGTACTGGATCAAAGTCTCCCTTGGAGAATTCTATTAATTAAAGTTATTTTCTGCATTCTAGGTTTTTTATTGACTTCTTTTATATTGTATGAATTGCATGCTTTAGTTTATAATATGTTTATGATCAACATGTTAGAGTAGTCCCCTGAAGACTAAGGGTCTTGAGGATTGTCTTATGACATACCTCATGTAAATTATATGAAATTTTGATACGAGAAGTAAGAATATCATTTTATTTTAGAACTCGAGTTTTTATTTTAATTTTTTTATGAAAGTATAATTGATTCAGATATCATTCATACGTTGAAAAGGTATGAACCAATATTCGAATACAAGTTCTGGAAAACCAAATTTGAGAAGACGAAAGTGTCTCAAGGCTCAGTTGAGAAAGTTTCATTTTAATAGTTGTTTGATACTTATTCTTAAACAAATAAGCTACACCGCAAAAGTGGGTATATTATTTTTTTAAGATAGGACAACACGCTGACGAAAGTAGGTGTTGTCCAAATATATTCTATTTTTCTATAAAATTGCTTGGTTTTTGTATTAGGTTCTTGAATTTATGTGAGACTGTCTTGGATAGGAATCAAGGGAAATTGTAATCGCTTTAACTAAACATAGATAAGATAGAGTTCAGTACTTGGAAACTTTGGTCTTCGTGGAATCCAAAAAAACCTTTTATATTACTTTGGTAATGTCCTACTCTTGCGGCGTATCAATTTGTGCACAATTGTAAACCTTAATACCATGCATATGTGTTTCTATGTGGTATGTATGTTAAAGTAGTCTAAAGTTTTTTATGATGACACATGAGCAAGGAAAAGCTAAATTATAAGTATTATTAGTCAAGAACCAAGCACGAAGCAAATCAATCAATATAAAGGAACTGAAGATGTTAATATCTTCTAATAGTTTTGTTGATGACACTTGAAAAAAGAAAAAATAATTCAAGTATCATCAGTCAAGAAGTAATCTGAAAGTAAACTATTCAAGTTCTTCTTTGATGAGTGAAAAAGAATCAAATTAATCAAACAAAAGGAACTGGAGATGAGAACGCTCGCCTGATTGTACGCTTAGTGTTTTTATCGTGCTTATGATAAGTTTATTGTAATTTAAGCAAGATTCAGTCTTGCCACCCTAAGGCGACGCACACACCCACCAAAACAATTTTAAACTCTTCATATTTTTCTTAAAACAAATTAAGGCAGGTACTTACACGATTATGAAGCAATTTTGGTCAATTAGAAAAGTTAAACTCATTGTATAATTAATTAGACCCTTCATATAATCGATTAAGGCGAGAGTTTCCCTCCTAATCGATTAAAAAGCTTGTCAATCGATTAAGCTACATAAAAGATTAGAGTTTCCTTTTGTTTCTTATTTTAATCAATTAGACATTCGTTTCTAAACGATTAAATAGTGTACAAGCCCATGGATTGTTTCCTTTCTTAGCTACATTTTTTCCTATATAAAGGTGTGTTTTCCTCACTTCCAAATCCCAAAATTTATGAACTATCTTTTCTCCCCTCTCTCATTCTCATTATGTTATTAGTTTTATTCACAAGAATTTGCCTTAATGTTAAGAGAATGAAAAGCTTTTGTCTGAGAGTTGTGTATTTCTATCATTGTGTTGAATTTGTGTAATCAAAAGTTCAGTCTTCATGTGTTGTTGTAATAAACTTGAAGGTTTCAAGGTAAACCTGTAAAAAATTTAGTGTAAGGTTTTTGGGTTCAGCCTAAGTAAAATCTCATGTTTTTGATAGTGGAAACCTTAAGAGGAAAGTCTTGGGGAATAGAGTAGGTCATGTGGCTTAAGGACAAACCAGGATAATCTCTGGTGTGATCTCTGTTACCATATCTCTTTATTTTTTGTCATTTATCTTATATGCTACTTAATGTATGCTTCTACCCTCTTCTTAGAATCAATCGTCTTTAAAAAATCATTTTTTTAAGTATTTGAAAACAAAATATCACAATTTACCCCCCATCCCCCCACCTCCCCCATCTTTCTTGTGTTTAAAATCGCTTGTTCAAAAAGTGGCAACAGAGCCTAACGTCTATTATAAGAATAATCATCTTAGGATATGTTATAATGACTTCAAACACTTCCTTTAATAAGGTTTTTCCTTTGAAAAAACCTCCACCTTTTGATGGTGAAGGGTATATCATATGGAAAACTAGAATGAATAAAATTTAGAAGCTATTGATTTTAATTAGTTGATTATGTTTTAGATTGTCCTTTAGTCCTTAATCTTTTCATAAATAATGAATTAATGAGCAAACCAAGAGAATTATAGACTACTTAAGAAAAAGAAAAAGTGAAAAAAGGTTTTAAAGTTAAGTACTTAATGACAAGTGCTTTAAGCATTACAGAGTACAATTATATTTCTAAATATAGCACTGCCAAATAAGTGTTGAACACCTTTGAAATGATCTATGAAAGTTCTAATAAGATCAAAAGGGAAATGACGAATACACTAAAAAAGGAATCGGAGATACCGGATGAAAATGAAGAAAATCTTCATAAATGGTTCTCAAATGTTAAAAATTTTGAAAATATATTCAAAAATGCATTTCTAACAAGCATCTAAGATTTAAAGTCTAGTGTTGGAAGTCTAAACCAATACTAAAATTTGGAATATGAATTATGTTAGTCAATTACAAGAAATGTTAAATGATTTAAAAATTATCAAGAAATAAAAGAAGAAGATTCAGTGCAAATACCCTAAAATGAGATAGAAAACTAGAAGAGAGTGTCACAACGACCTACCCCACCAACGGTCAGAGGAGTAGATGCACGACGAGTATAACACACTAGAATTGCTAGTTCTTCCTTAAAAGCATACCCGATCAGGTTAGCTAAATATGAATAATCTTCTTCTGAGGGAGAAGCATGGTGTTCTTTAAAAGGGTAGGGGCATGGCCCCGTCAACCGTGCAAGAGTCGAAGGACTCAGTGCATGCAACAACCACTGAGAAGCATTCAAAGAAGTAACATTTCCGTAGGGATCTGAGGACGAAGAAGCAGCTACCAACCCTGAAGCACTTGCACGACCCACTGCAGTTTGCACTAGCCAATTCTCCTTCTTAAAAGACGGAGAACCTCTTCATCCTTCATTGAATTTAAAGACAATCATTAACAAAGTAGGCACATTATAAACAAGTGAATTGATAAGAAGAAGCCAAGGGCATTTGGGACATACCGAAAATAATATTCCTTTCTTCCCTGGTAAGGGCATCCATCGGTGGATGGGTATGCGTGAGGCATTTCAAGCATTTCCGAGAAGCTTCTTCCCGAGGAATAACGCCTCTAGAGTAACTCAGATCTTAGACGAAGCTCGTCAGCCACTTCTTCAGATACAGATCTTCCTGAAAAAGTCTGTCCCCTTTGTAGACGTACATCGCATTTCCTATCAGGAAATGACCCCTCATTCATGTACATGGGAAACAAATTAATACACATGCTTCCCACTTCATCCCCGATTATGCATTTTTTTTTGTGAGCCTTTAGGAGGATAGGGTAACCAGGAAGGATTAGTCTTTGAAACACTTCAAGTTCTCCAAAAAAAGCCCTCAATCCACAGATAGTTGGCACCAGTTGAATCAAGACAACCACATGCCTGAATCATAGGACCGAGTTGAACTTTGAAGAAGTAGAAAAAAAAATGGTCAAATAATGTCGCCCATTTTAATATTCTCACCAATATTGGAATACTTTTAAGACACCCAACTTGTAGGGTAGAATTACAATGGAGCAACCATCAAATGTTTAAGGACTTCCATTTTGAAGTCATTGAAGGGTAGTAAAAAAACCAGGATCGATAAAAATCACTCATAAAAAGGGATGACACGATCACCATACTCGCTACAGATTCTTTCATTTTCACTAGGGGACAAGATACCTAAATACGAAGATGGACCAGCATCCAGAAAGGCTCCATTAAGACTACTCTTATGAGCGAAGATAGAAGCAGTTGAAAAATACACAGGATCCACCCAAGAAGTATAAACATCTTCTCTTGACTTTTGACTCATGGTGGATACAATTTTCTCCAAGCACATGGAAAGAAAAAGGTTAAAGAAAAGGAAATGATGAGGTTGAAAATACACCTTAAAGAAATGAGAAACTGACTCTTCAGTAATCATGTGATGACATGCTAAGGGAATAGACCCAATCAACTCTGCAGGTCACCTGCACACAACACTCAAGTATTTCGATTACCAAGGGTCATTAAGAGAGTACATCTAAAAAAAATCTAAAGAATGTGGAACATTAAGGGAACGAAATCCCAAGACACAATAACTTATTTTCTTGAATTTCTAGAGCAGTTGTAAGTGTGGTCGACAGACGAGACAAATACGACAAACTCTTACTCTATCATACAGAAGTAAGGGTTGGGGAGAAATTGTTCTGGGCCGACCTAAATGTTTATCGACCAACCATTCAGAGAGAATTCTAATTCATCTGAAGTACTTGCAACGCATGGGAACTTCCCTGTGGAAGAGTTCAGGGTATATTTGTAAATTCACCGAGGGAGTTTGGTTTTACTTATGTTGAATAATTCATCCATTTTGGGATTATATATTAGGATTCGATGCTAAACTCATGAAAAGCTTTGGTTTGGGGATTTTGTGATCAAATCTCCTTTTAGGTTCATCCTGATGTTAAAATCTCATAGGTTCTTGGTCAACTTGGTATAAAAACAAGATACGGTTCAAGCTCGTCCCGATGTTAAAAGCTTGATTCGGTTTGTGATCATCGCGATGTTAAAATCTCATAGGTTGTTGGTTAGACCGGTATAAAACCAAGCTTCAGTTCGCGAGCTCAGCCTAGTGTTAAAAGCTCTCCCAGGTTCAAGATCAGCTCGTGCAAAAGCTTAGCTTGAAGCATTAAGACTAACTGCTCCAAGTTTTTTGTGGATAGGAGACTAACTGCTTCGATCCATCGTTTGGAAAGAAGACTTACCACTTTTCTTCGTGTTTACTGTTTGGTTGGAAGTTAGCCACAAACTTCATTTTCCTTATATAAGGGGGTTCGAGGGTTCAACCTACTAAAGATCTTAATTTTTTTTAGATACTCTCAAGATCAAATCTTGGGAACATAACTAAGTCATTTTTTACTGAACTTGTATAATTCCTGGTGTCTTCTCTCTTCCCTTAACTTTTACTTTCCACATTTTACTTTCTAAATTTTATTTTTCCACTGCTTAATTCCAAAACTTTTCTAAAATGCTTTCAAACTCTGATTTTGATCCAAAAAGTTTTTCAAACTTAAATTTTTCTGAAACACACAATTCACCCCCTTCTTGAATGTGAAGTCACATGTCCAACAGTAGGTGCATTATAAAGTCCAAATTGCATTCTTCTAAAAGAAAAGATTCCATAAGAACTTGTAAAAGCTATATTTTCTTGATATTCAAGAGTTATGGCAATTTGATTATAATATGTATAGCCATCTAGGAAGCAGTAGTATTCTTTTCTTGCCAACCTACCAACATTTTGAAAATGAAACATAGGGGAAATGATCTTTTCTGTTGCTTTGTCCAAGTTCCTATAATCCATGCATGTCCTCTATCTAGTGGCAACTATAGTGGGTATTAACTCATTCTTTTCATTCTCCACTACTGTCATGCCACCTTTCTTTGGTACACATTGTATAGGACTCGCTCAAACTCTATCATATATATGATAACTTATCCCAACATCTAACTATTTGATTATCTTTTTCTTCATAACTTCCTTTATGATTGAATTCAGTCTTCTCTGGCTCTCCATACTATTCTTGGAATTCTTTTCCATCAGTATTTAACGGAAATAAATAGTGGGGTTGATCCCCTTGATGTCATACATCTGATAAGAAAATGTCCTTGCATGCCTTCAAAGAAGTTCTAGAAGTTGACATTTGTATTCAGTGGTCAAGTCAGTTGTTATGATGATTGGAAGCTTTTATCTTGACTATCGGTAGATATATTTTAAATGATGAGGTAGTTGCTTCAACTCCATAATAGGTGGTTTCTCTATTGAAGGCACATTATCTTTAACTATTTCAGAATTTATTTCCAATGCTTCAAAATTATTTATCCAACATGCAATGAGTTGTATTGGCCCACTCAATATACCTTCTTTCTCTAATTCCTTTTTTTCCTACTCTCCCAATTTTTTCCCTAACTCATCATTGTATTTATTAAATTTTTTCTAAATTAGTCAATCCTAGCTAGAAATCAAGGAGCACTAACCAACATTTTCTCCGAGATATTTCAAGGCATTAAGAACATTGAATATTAGTTGCTGACCATTTACCCTTATGGTGACTTCTCATTTTTCCACATCTATTAGTGTTCTCCTAGTTACAAGAAAAGGTCTTCCTAGAAGAATGAGAGTATCCTTATCAACATTAAAATCCATATTGATGAAATCATAAGGGAAAACAAAATTATTAACGTTTACAAAAACATCTTCAATATTTCCTTAAAGATAACATATGCTTCTATCAGCCAGTTATAGTGTGATAGTTGTTGGTCTTCTAGCACTGATTCCTATCTTATTAAATATTGATATGGGTGTAAGATCGATGATATCCCATAAATTACACAAGATATTCCATAAATAATTTCTCTAATGTTACACGGGATGATGAAGCTTCTCGGATCCTTTAACTCTGGAGGTAGTTTTCCTAGAACAAGTTCGTTGCATTCTTAGGTTAATGCTACAGTAGCAAATTCTCTCACTCATTTCCTCTTAGTCAACACATATTTCATGAACTTAGAGTAGTTTGAAATTTATTGCATAACATCAATAAAGGGTATGTTGATGTGAATTTTTTTCATTATCTCCATATATGTATCAAATTGTTGCTCTTCTTTGGCTTTTTATATTCTTTAAGGAAAAGGTGGTGGTGGT
The DNA here is from genome assembly GCA_022829125.1 of Lathyrus tuberosus. Taxonomy (NCBI): domain Eukaryota; kingdom Viridiplantae; phylum Streptophyta; class Magnoliopsida; order Fabales; family Fabaceae; genus Lathyrus; species Lathyrus tuberosus. Next base: position 13,302,816 of record JALAZF010000066.1, on the reverse strand, counting down.
CTTTCTTGCACAATTTTTTTTTTATTCTGACTTCTAGAACATTATAAGACATCTCTACATTATCAAATATCATGATATGTGTCTTTAGAATGTTTTGCATAGATTATTGTTCTTCTTCATTTTCTTTCTCATCCAAGGGAGATTCCTCATCAGTTGTAAATTTCTCTTCCTCATGTTCATTTGAGGATCTCTTATTCTTCCCTTGTTGATTATAATCTTAACTATTTTGACTTTGTCCTTCATATTCTTTACCACTTTTAAAGAAATGTCCTTGCAATTTTCAACATGGTACCAGACGTAGATGCAAGTGATTCAGTGGTGCTAGGCAAAGTTCCAAGGACTCTTGAAGTTAATGCAATAACAATTTGCACTAACCGAGTTTATAAATTCTTGATTCTTAGTCCTTGGGCTTGGGATTGATTTTTTTCTTGAATGAAGGACTTCAAATTGATTCCAAGTGGTTGTCCTAACTTAATGTGGTCTTTCTTGCACAAGTATTTTTGTTGTTTTGACTTCTGGCACATCATGAGACATCTCTGCACTATCAGATGTCCTGAAAAGATTCTTTAGAATATTTTGCATAGATTATTGTTCTTCTTCATTTTCTTTCTCTTCCCAGGGAGATTATTTATTAGTTGCAACTTTCTCTTCCTCAGATTCATTCGAGGATCTCTTATTTTTCCCTTGTTGATTATAGTCTTAACTTTTTTAACTTTGTCTTTCATATTCTTTACCACTTCTTAAATAAATGGTCTTGCAAGTTTGAACATGGTACCAGAAGTAGAAATAGATGATTCAATTGTGCTAGGAAAAGTTCCAAGGACTCTGGAACTTAATACAATTACGATTTTACCTAACTGAGTTTCTAAATTCTTGATTATTACTCCTTGGGATTAAAATAGATTTTAGGTTTCTTGCATGAAGAACTTCAAATTGATTCTAACTTGTTGTTTCCATGTGTATCCACAGTAGTGTTCGCTGTAGAAAAACCAGAAGAAATTGATGGCGCTTGAGGTCTTAGTTGATTTTGGGTGTTGCTCCATGAAACATTTGGGTGGTCCCTCCATCCTGGATTATGTGTGTTACCATATGGGTTATTGAATTTATTATTTCCCACATAGTTCACAAATACAAGATTTTCATAACATTCTTCAAATAAGTGTACACCCCCACAGTAAACACAAGCCACTTCAGCAGCATCTGCCATAACATAAATAGGCTAGACAAGTGGTGCATCATAAGGCATTAACATTTTTCATCATTTGGTGAATTTGAGTCACTTGAGCACCAAAGGTTATGGTCTTAGTGACTTCATTGACACTAACTGGCTTTTCGAACTATGGAAGTTACAGCTCTTATGATTGACAATTAGTTGGTATTGGTAGTAATGCTCTCAATAAAATCATAACCTTCAATATAGGATTCAGACAACAATGAACAAACAGATGATGCATCCAACATATTTCTTGATCATGGGACTAAGCCATTATACAATGTTTCCAGCTGAATGAAAATTGGAATACCATGGTGTGGACATTGTCTCAATAACTCTTTAAATCTATCACAAGCATCATACAAAGATTTATCATTCCCGTGTCTAAATGAAGTAATATCACTTCTCATCTTAGCATTCTTAATATAAGGGATGTATTTGGCTAAATTTTTTCCAGCCAAGTCATTCAATGTGGCAATGGAATTTGTTCCAAAAAATTGAGCCAGCCTTTAGCTTTATCACTTAGAGAATATGGATTCATCCTCAAACTAAAAGAATCATCAGTGACTCTAGGGATCTTGAAATTTCTAGCAACCTTTAGAAATTACCTCAAATGCAAGTGTGGATCATTAGTGGTGATGCTTGAGTATTGACCAATGGCTTTGAACATTTGGAGCAACATTGATTTAAACTCAAACTAGGCCACGGTGATATCTGACTTTATGATTCTATTGCTCATGTAATTAGGGTCAAATACAACATAACCTCTAGTGTTTCTTTCTCTATCATTAGCAATTTCAATGATGTCAGTTTCATCCATGACATCTTCTTGTCCTTGTTGATTACCTTCAAACAAAATAGTGGGAATATCGGCTCCTAGGAGTTGATTTAAAAATTGATATATCCTTTAGATTCTAAGTATTCGTTTTGGCTCATGGTTTCCTCTATTAACTAGAGTTAACAACCTGTGCATGGAGCATTTATGCACCTGTCATGACACCAGAAGGCAGAAAATTTCAAAAAGTCAAATGTAACCTTTTTACAATTTCAATGAAAATCAAAGTGTTAATGACACAATCCCCAACAATGGTGCCAAAAAACTCTTTCATTGCTTTCTATTCGCATGTATACACAGTCAAAGTGGTAGCAAGTGTTAAAAGTAAGAGTATCGTTTTCCACGGAGATTGTATTAACTTAAGTTGATTTTTAATCCAAGAAATTGTGAAATGAACATGAGAAAAGGTAAATAAGAATTCATTGTTGTCACTTGGTTAGAATAATATATAGCAACTAAGGAGTAAGAATGTTTAATAGAGTTGAGAAGCATGTTGCGAAATGATTCATTTAATGATTCCACCTAGTGTGTGAGTATGATATGATCTATCATGACAGATGAGGAAAGAAGGTGACCTAGTGGCATATGCCTACAACATCTAGATATATGCAATAAACAACAGTAGAAAAAATTCCTAAGCATCACAATAGATTTTTTGCACTTCTTTAATAAGTTATGCATTCCCCTATGATTTTAGCTCTTTATCTCTAAAGTAACCAAATGAAAAAATATTTCTACTTGTTTTTTTATCCATATTTGTCATGATTTCCATTTATTTGAGGATTCCTCAACACTAATAAACTATTATCTACTTCTAAGATGACCAGTCAAAGAAACAAATATATAGCACTAATGCATGATACAAAATAAGTATCTAAATTCAATGCATATCACACAAAAGATTAGTTTTTCATTAAACTTCACATGAACAACACAAGGATTTTAGCTCATGGTAAGCAAAAGAATTAAACAACACATGATCCTAAGCTTAACATTTCTAAAAAATAAATATAAGATAATATAAACCTAAGAGTGACACATCAACTGCTTGCAGTCTTCAACCCACAAGAGGCATCTTGTGTCATGCTTGATAATTCTATATTCTTCAGAAACGCTAGGGCGAGAGTCTCTTCAAACTGTGCTTTAGCCTTGCTTCATTGTTATGAACTATTTTTCTCTATGTTTCTGAACCTTTTTTCTCTTCCCAATGTAAATCCTTTCATAGGCGTTCCTCAGTTGTTGTGTTATCTCTAGACTTGGGTTGTGCGCCTTTTGATTATCTAAAGGTTAGGCCTAAGTAATAAAACATATCCCCTTTGTTTGCTAGTACTGTTACTATTATAGTATGTAACACATGAGGGACATAACACATCTCAAGACATGTCTTCATTTCGGTTGTGTGATTGTGGCATCACTCAAAACAACTTTTTAGAGATTTGTCCTCTATAGACCGTCCTTATCCTTTTAACTTAATATCTTAGCCCTAATTTTTTTCCTTTCAACTCTCCCACATAAGTTCTAACATTGTTATTCAAAAGTTCTACTAGCATATTTTTGTTCAAGACTTGCCGAGTATTGGTCATAAATTTTTTATGTGATAGAACTCGCCCCAAAGTTATTCTTGCACATCAAAAACATCATAAAAACAAAAAGAAATAACACCTAGTGTAATCATCATTAATTAAGTTGAATATAAGCCAACATGAATAAAAAACCCTAAATGAGTATAACTTTTCTAACTAATTTAAGAATTAAGGGTTTAAAATCTCACAATAAATGGGTTATCATGTACATAAACCATATATAAATATGGATATGGGTTGTTTCATCCGAATGGGTAATATTCGGATGCTAGAAGTGGGTCTTATAAAAGAATGAAATGCATGGTATTTTTACTACCTTTAAGTTAAGATTGATTGTAGAGGTTTCACGCAAAATCATAGTGTAAGTTATGATGAAATTTTTACTTTGATCATAATGTTTAAATATATTTGATTTCACTTTTCATGATCATATGCTTTGAATATAAGTTACAGCTGATGGATACCAAGGTTTTATTCCTTAATTGGAATAACCATCTATGTGTATGTCATACATTTAGATGGGTGATTAACCCAATTGATACAAGAAAACTATTTAAGTTGTATTCATCAATTTATGTATTATAAGAGTTTTATTGGAGTTGAATCATTTATTTGTACTATTTAAGTTTTATGACAATTTGGATTAATAAATATAAAAAAAAATTGTACAGACAAGGACGTTAAAGTGGTTATTTGCATTAATTTTGATATCGTATGTAGATGATACACTAATCATCAAAAATAATTTTTGTACACCACAAATGTAGGACATAATTAAAAAAAGTATCTTGAAAAAATGCTTAGGTGAGATTTCCTAAAAGATTAAGAATAAAAATATATAGAGATAAACTGTTGAAGCACATCGACCTTTACTTAGGTATATATTGAAGGTAAGAAAAACACAATTAAAAAGGGTTAATTGGGTTGACGAACTAAAACTTTTTTGGGATGATTTAAATGAAGTTCAAGTCAATCAAAAATGGTGGAAGGTAAAGAGATAAGGTAAACTGGAAGATCAAAAGCTGAAATTTGAAGAGGTGTATATTACCAATATAGAAAAGAGTTCCTTGTCTCCTAATAGAGTATCTTGCTCAAATGATGCTTAATCCTTACACTTTGCTGATAAATGTTAAGTTAATGTATAATTGTATTTTAGTGTCGGTAGGAGATTGTTATAGTAAGCCCTAATAGATAATTTATTTTGATTGTATTTTATTTTGTACAAGATATTGTCGCAGCGCGAAAAAATGACCACGGGCGCTCGAACGCTCGAGATGATAATATAGTTGCCACCGAACTTTATTTATTTCAAAAGGAAAGAGAAAATATTGATAAAAACCTAAAAATAAAAAGAAAATAGTCGTCACAACTAAATTTGGGTTTGTGAGTTGATTATGCGAGGGGAAGGTATTAGCCCCCCTCACATCTGTTGTACTCAATAGAAATCATTTAGTTAGCTTTGCGATTAGAATATTAGATTTTGTTATTTGCTTTCTTATAATTATTAAAATTTTTGAGACAAAAAGGAGAAGGACTAAAAAAAATAAGTTTTTTTATTAGGAGACCTGACGAGACTTTGAATCTCGCTCCTACGTATTCCCGGGTGCGATTGAGAACTCAAAGCTACGTAGTTCTGTGTAGAAAATGTTTGTTGATTGGTCGATTTTAGCAAAAGATGCTTAGATCACATTCGACTGGAAAACATTTCTTGATACCCAAAACATGGAGAAGGGAACACTGGAATCTCGTCAGAATGGACAACATAACTTGCAATCTCATAAAGTTATGTTCTGATTACATTCGAGCAGAAAGTGTTCTAACTTCTTGTGCATGTAGGAACGAAGCTTTGCTTGCATCATCTTAGAATGGATGAAGTATCTTTTATTTATGAAAAGGTTTTGACATCGTGCTAAGGCAGAAAATGAGTTTGATTGCTTGAGTTTCCTTTAGGCGGGTGAAGAACACTCGAACAAGAGGCTAAATACGACCATCATCTAAATACTCGGAGATTAAGAGGGAAAAGTACGTCTAACTATATCCTTATTCGTCCAAGTTATTTATTAAACTTGTGTGGCCAATTAAGCCACATTTCTTCAACGAATGACGAGTATTCGCACGGGAGGCTAAGTACGACCATCAGACAAATACTCGGGACTAAGGAGGGTAGGTACATCCAACTAATATTTTTTATCCATGAAAGAATGAACTATATTTGGTTATTTAATGTATTTGAAACTGATGACGAGTACTTGAACAGTAGGATAAGTACGACCATCATCCAAATACTCGGAGATTAAGAGGGACAAGTACGTCCAACTAATATTTTTTCAACCGATTATTTATTGCGAAAAAAGAGTTTTGAGACAATTAAATTCAAAAAGGACTTGATAAGATCAAGCATTTGATTTATTTATGTTTGAAAATGTGTTTTAAGCATGAGAAGAGTATCCAAACGGTAGGATAGGTATAACCATCATCCAAATACTCGAAGACTAAGAGGGACAAGTATGTCCAACTAATATTTTTTCATCTGATTATTTATTGCAAAAAGGTTTTAAGTTTAGATGTGAAAATGATTTTGATTTAATTATGAAATGGTTTTGAATCGATGATGAGAAATAAATGAAAGGTGTGAGTTGTAACGCAAGGTCGCGAATTCTATCGCGGGGTCACGATTTGTAACGCGAGATCACAAATTGTAACATGAGGACACGAATTCTAACTTGGGGCACGAATTCTAACGTCACGAAAGTTAACGTACGAATTCTGACGTAAGGGTAAAAATTCTAATGTGAGATCGCGAATTGTAACGCGAGGACACGAATTCTAACGCGGGGCGCGAATTCTAACGTCACGAAAGTTAACGTGTGAATCGTAATGCAAGGTCACGAAAGTTAACGTAATGAAAAGTAACACAAAAAACACAAAAGTTGAAGTAACGAAAAGCAACACAAGGCCACGAAAGTTAAAGTAAAGAAAAACAACGCAAGGCCACGAAAGTTAAAGTAATGAAAAACAACGCAAGGCCACGAAAGTTAAAGTAACAAAAAGCAACACAAGGCCACAAAAGTTAAAGTAACAAAAAGTAAAAAAGCTCTCGTACGCAATGGCTTAACGCAACACAAAGAATCGTGTGATGCATCACACCACACGCAAGATGAAAGTGAGAAATACAAACACGCAATACACAAATTACAGTTAGAACATATATTCCAAATCGAATCAAAAGAAACACATAACATGTAACATATATATATATATATATATATATATATATATATATATATATATATATATATATATATATATATATATATTGATTTAAGGTATGAAATGGCATAACGCAAGTGCGCGAATTGTTTCGAACACAATGAAAACTCAACAGAGAAATGTGAGCGCAAAACAAAGCTTCTGAAAAAAGTAATTAAATTTGTATAGCTCGTAACAACAATGAAAACAAAATGTTGCATACAACCATATGACAAACAACAATAAGGTGTTAATGTAGAATGCATGTGTCATAATCGAATAAAAAACAAAATGTAAACCGACATAATATATGCGTTCAATACATGTTCGGGAACAACATAATATTTGAGCATCTCAAATTGTAACGCAATGAGAAGAAAAATATCAAAAAGCAACAGCTCAATATGAAGGGTGGTTGTGGTTGATGTAGTTTTTCTAATGAAAATGAAAGAGTATGGGGAGATGGTTTTGTGGTGCGTTTCACACAATGAATAAGAAGGGAGATGTGTGTTGGTTGGTGGTTGTAGGAGTGTTTTTTGATGAAGTGTAAAGTGTGTTTGGAGTGTAATAAAAGTAAGATGAGGGAGTATGCCATGAGAGTGGGACAGTGAGCAACAGAGGGAGTTCTTTTCGTTGAACAATGACGGAGGGAAGAAGATGTAGAGTTTGAACGAACGAAGAAGAAAACTCAGACTTCTCTCGTTCTTTTTTTTTCTTTTTTATTTGAAATTTTGAGTGAGAGATCAATTGCCAGCGACGGATCCCCTCCATTGGCCCATGACTTTTAGTTTAAATAGTATTATTTAGGGTTTGAATTTTATTTTATTCCCACTATGCCCTTGGATATTTTTTAGTGGATTAAAATAAGTTTCAAAATGATAAAATAACATCATAATATTATTAATATAAAATAAATAAAACAATCTACTTATTTTATTTATCTCTACTTATTTTTCTTTGATTATTTTGATTAAAAAATGAAACAAAAATGAATAAAAATCGAACGCACAAATGTGTGTAAAAAATAAAATGAATGCACTAAAATAATTTACGCGAAATAAAGTTAAGTAAAACAGACAGTCGCGAGTCAAATCTTGCAGTTAAAAATACCCAGCTGAAAATGGTCAAACTGATCATAATGCGAACACGCATGGATGTGAAAAAATTAAACGAGCGTGCCAAACTGTAATACGCGAAACGTAGTTCTATAAAACAGACAGTTGCAAGCACAAACTTGAATTTTTTTCTCCCTTAATTTTACGCGTTATTGAAAATTGCTTCAACCAGTCTGTCTACAAAACTGAAAGAAATGCATTTCATGATATGCTGATGATGCAAATGTCTTGTGAATGAATCAATTTATTGATTTAAGGGCAAAATTAAGTATGACATATATATATATATATAATACCTGTTGTGGACCTTCAACGTTTCATCTTTCAAAGATCTGGGAAAGGCAGTTTAGGTTTGGCAAGTAACGTTGAGACTTGGAACGTGGGCCCACTACGAACGAAAGACCAATGACACAACGAAACTTTTTTAATAAAGAAAGAACCGAACAGGGAAAGGCGATAACGACCCCGGAAATGGTGAAGTACGTGAATCGAATATATATATATATATATATATATATATATATATATATATATATATATATATATATATATATATATATATATGACCTAATATTCATTTTGTTTAATGGAACATTATATATGACTTAATTGTGAGATATAGTATAACATGTGAACATTGTTCTTAAAGTATCTATAGTTAAGTTATAATATCATACGAGAGAATTATAATTTATATAGACTATTATGTGAGTAAACTGATAATCACATTTTACTAGTCATCGATATGAGATACCTAGTCTTTATGTGTAAATATTATAAGTAATATTTATATTGGATTAGTCCACCATAATACTATTACATAGTGTTATATAAGTATCATAAGTTATTCTCATTGTGATATTGGTGTATGATGTAACACCTGAGGCCAAAGAGGGCGGAGAGTGGTTACAAGTAATACCCGAGGGCGAGGGAGTGGTTGTCGGTGCACGAGGCATGACAATGAGATACTCCTAGAAGCTTCTAGGGAAAACTGAATTCACATCGGAATGAGAGGGATCCTAAGGCTATGCAGGCATGAGACTGCATGGTTGAAGGAAGGCTTATAAGGATTAATTGGTACTACCTATACCAACAAGATGCATCTTTTTTTCGGTAGCCCGTTCCATATGAACTTCATAGTTAAGCGTGCTTGACTTGGAGAAATTTTGGGATGGGTGACCTTCTGAGAAGTTTCCCAAAAAGCATGTGAGTGAGGAAAAAGCATGTTGAAAAGATCCGTGTTGGTTTGTGGGGCCAGTCGGTAATTCTGAAAGTAGTCTGGGGCGTTACAAATGGTATTAATTAGAGCCAGGCCTCTCCCGGAACGATCTGGTTCGGGGACAAACCAAACAGAAGTTGATGGGCATGTAACACCTGAGGCCAAAGAGGGCGGAGAGTGGTTACATGTTACACCCGAGGGTGAGGGAGTGGTTATCGATACACGAGGTAGGACAATGAGACACTCCTAACAACTTCTAAGAAAAAATCAAATTCACATCAGAATGTGAGGGATCCTAAGGTTGTGCCGGCATGAGACTGCATGGTTGAAGGAAGGCTTATAAGGATTAGTGGGTACTACCTATACCAACAAAATGCATCTTCTTTTCGGTAGCTCGTTCCATAAGAACTCCATAGTTAAGTGTGCTTGACTTGGAGAAATTTTGGGATGGGTGACCTTCTGGAAAGTTTTCCAGAAAGTATGTGAGTGAGGAAAAAGCATGCTGAAAAGATCCGGGTTGGTTTGTGGGGTCAGTCGGTAATCTTGAAAATAGTCTGGGGTGTTACATACCAGCTTTTATTGAGCCTTGCAATCTTATAGACTCGAGGTGACAGGCTGATAAGACAATACAACTTACTTTCAGTAGTACGGATAATCCACAACTTTATCACCAACTCTGAATGGTATCAGATACTAATATACAATTACTAAGAGTAGAACCTCGTCTGAATGCTGAGGCCTTCAGTTCAGAGTCTTCGTCAAACCACACTAGAAATTGTTCTTCAAACTCTTCCACCCAAAGCTAGCAATGAAGCAACTCCATGTGTATCTTAAGTAAATAGATTATGATTATGTATGTACAAGACAAGAACCTGCATAAATAAAACACACATCAAATAAACCATTATACTTTTAATACTTTTGTTATCACTAAAACTAAAGAGAAAATATCAAAAACAAATCTTGTTCTAACAATATATCGCGCCACAACGATACCTTCATCGCACCATGATGGGATGCATTGTAACACCCTTTTCTACCCCCAATAATGTTGCAGCAAAAACAACTCAAATATCAGAGTAAGGCGTAAAAATTCCCTCAAAGGGTGCACATTTCTCATTAAATCAAAATAACACAATTACCCTGTAAACAAAGGTTTTTCCTCAAAATAAATAAAAAAGCCTTCACACGGCAGCGGAACTCAAAATTTTCAAATAAAAGGTTTTCAACAAACATCATAATGATCAAAACAAAACCATATCATCAAATGACAACAAAAATAAGGAAACCATATAGTTCGACTCAAAGGACCCCAACCCGATGTTACACTATCAGAGCAAGACCCTCTAAATCGACCAAAAGCGAATAAACTTCAAGTCCTCGACAGCATCCACGGCTAAACCAGATCACCTGCACATTACCCACGTGGAGGCAACATTCAAACAGGAAGGGTGAGTAATCACAATTCATAATAATCATTATAAAATAAGATATACATAAAATGGCATTATCTTCATAAACGACATCATCAAGGTCTTCATCAAGGAAAATATCAGGAAGCACCATATCACAAATTCATCAATGCCACATAAAATGCAATGCATAACAAGACTCATGCATGTGGTACCAATCTTCATAATAGATGGACACTAAGCCATCAACCCTCCAAAGATCTTCGTCAATAGGATCGATCCCGCATTTGGAACCGGAGCACGTCATAATTACCTCATATCCGCACAATGGGAATGAAGCGTCGTCACAGAGTATGCATATGAATGTATGATACACAACATCACTAATCATCATCATCAAAGTAAACATCATAATATGCATCATCATTCATCAATTCTCATATACGTCATGTCATCACATATTCGTCAATTAATCACCAAAACATCATCAGATAATCATCAGTAACATCATGGAAAATCATCATAAAAATCACGGAAACAAAACATCACAACAACACAGCACATAACCCAAAATCGCGAAACAGCAGCAGTTCGCTCCAGGGTTCGCTAGGCGAACCCGTTTGCTATGGCCTTCGCTTAGCGAAGCGGCCAGCGAACCCCACAGACACCACACTCAACACCAGAAACACAATCATCTATCATACTCGCTGATTAATTCACTTAGCGAGCCCACTCGCTGATTCCTTCGCTTAGCGAGACTCCCAGTGAAGCCCGCCTTTCCTCTCCAAAATCATCTCAGTACTCACTCACACGTTATCGCGCATTCGCTGCGCTGCTCGCTTAACGAGCCCTGGCGAACATTCGCCTAGCGAAACAACGGTTCGCCTAGCGAACCTGCGATTACAGCAAATCGCTGCTACGCATCAGTAGCTCTGCTACCTCCAAAGCACCTGGGATTACAGTCCCAATTGACCCAACAACATCCCATTAACAGTTCTAATACATCACAGAATTTAAAGGCCTAAAACCTACGACTGTTAGGTCGATTTAGGACACTACGGGAAACCTTAATTTCCCTAAACCTTCAAAACTCTCAAGCTTCATATAAACTCCATAAATCCCTCGCCACCGGGTTAAAACTACAACAACGGGGAAATCAACCCCAAGGTCTACTCTACTGATTATTTCAACTCTTAATAATCGATCTCACAACATGTCCTCAAAGTCATCAGTTTACCTCAAAACCTATAAACCCTAAAAAAACCACAAAATCCACTTCAATCAATCGAATCCTATAATGAAAACAATGAAATGTAATTACTCCTCATACCTTAGATTGTCGATCCGATGAGTTCTCTCTTGAGCCTTTGGAAACCTTCACGAAAATCCTCGCCTTTTTCCTTTTTCCTCAGAGCTCTGCACTTTCTCCTTGTTTTCACGATCTCCACAAATGAATCCTAATTCTCCTCAATTCCTCCTTTTTGGTTAATTTTACTCTTGGGCCTCAAATATGGGCTTTCCCATAATACTCCCTCTAATACTCCTCAAATGTCCATCTTACCCTTAATTCCTCTAATATTATTTAAATTAATAATAATACTAATATATTCATATTATATACTATTATTTAATTAAAATAACCAAAACTTCATAAAAACACCGACATCGACACGAAACTCCAAAATTCACAGAAAACCACGAATATAATATTTAAATAAATTATATAAATATTCTTACGAAAATCGGGGTGTTACAACTCTCCCCCACTTAAAGGATTTTCGCCCTCGAAAATTACCTCAAGGAAATAGAGTCGGATACGACTCCCTCATCTGATCTTCGCGTTCCCAAGTCCAACTTCCGCCAGTTGGTCCACCCCACAACACCTTCACCAAAGTTATGTCTTTACCCCGCAATTGCTTCATCTCTCGACCCTCAACACACACATGCAATGCTTCCACAGTCATATTATCTCTCACTTGTACATCATCCATCTGAATCACATGCGACGGATCCGGAACGTACTTCCTCAACTGAGACACATGGAACACGTCATGCAAATTCGCAAGTGACGGCGGTAAAGCAATTTGATAGGCTACATCTCCTATCCTCTGCGATATCTAATATGGACCAACAAAACGTGGAGTGAGCTTCCTAGACTTCAAAGCTCGACCCACACCAGTCACTGGCGTCACCCTCAAAAACACGTGATCTCCCTCTTGGAATTCAAGTACTTTCCTCCTCTTATCATGGTAACTCTTCTGATGACTATGCGAAGCTTTCATCCTTCTTAGATCTTCTTAATCTTCTCAGTCATCTCTTGCACAATTTTAGGTCCGAGTACAGCACTCTCTCCCGACTCATACTAACACAAAGGAGTCCTACACCTTCTCCCATACAAAGCTTCGTAGGGAGCCATTCCAATACTAGCATGAAAACTATTATTGTACGTGAACTCAATCAACGACAAATGGTTATCCCACGATTCTCCATGATCCAACACACAAGCCCTTAGCAAACCCTCTAAAGATTGGATCGTCCTTTCTGTCTGACCGTCCGTCTGCGGATGGTAGGCAGAACTCATCCTCAACTTGCTACCCAACGCATCTTGTAAACTCTTCCAGAACCTCGATGTAAACCTCGGATCTCTATCTGTCACAATACTCGAAGGTACCCCATGCAACTTCACAATCTCTTCAATATACATCTCGGCTAACTTCTGCATAGAATGATTAATCTTCATCGGTAAGAAATGAGCCGACTTAGTTAATCTATCCACGATCACCCAAATTGAATCATTTCCCTTAGTCGTCTTCGGCAATCCCGCCACAAAATCCATGGAAATACTATCCCATTTCCATTCTGGAATCCTCAATGGTTGCATCATACCTAAAGGCTTCTGATGCTCAACCTTCGACTTCTGACAAGTCAAACACGCATAAACAAACTCCGCAACATCCTTCTTCATACCTGGCCACCAAAACAACTTTTTCAAATCTTGGTACATCTTCGTAGCACCGGGATGAATACTCAACCTACTTCGATGTCCTTCTTCAAGAATGCTCCTCTTAATATCTGGAACATCTGGGACACACGCCCTGTCTCTGAACATCATCACACCATTTTCGTCAACCCGGAAGTCACCTCTGTTACCTTGGTTAATCAAAGTCAATTGGTTAACCAACTTTAAATCAGATTGTTGTCTCACTCTGATTTCTTCCAAAATACTACTAGTCAACTTAAACATTCCCAACTTCACATTGTAAGAGGTCTTTTCACATACTAGACTCAAATCTCTGAATTGCTCAATTAATTCCAATTCTTTCACCATAAGCATCGACATATGCAGTGGCTTTCTACTCAACGCATCAACCACTACATTTACCTTGCCCGGATGATAACTTAAATCAAAATCGAAATCCTTCAATAGCTCTAACCACCTTCTCTGCCTCATATTCAATTCCTTCTGATTAAATAAGTACTTCAGACTCTTATGATCACTGAACACTTCAAATTTAGAGCCAAACAGATAATGTCTCCAAATCTTCAACACAAACACTACCGCGGATAATTCCAAGTCATGTGTAGGATAATTCCTCTCATGAACTCACAATTGTCTCGAAGCATAAGCAACAACTTGTCCATTTTGCATCAATACTCCACCAAGACCCATCTTCGACGCGTCACAATACACCACAAAAGATTCACTCGGATTAGGCAAAATCAACACTGGAGCAGTAGTTAATCTCTTCTTCAATTGCACAAAACTTTCTCCACAAGCTACATCCCACACAAAAGTCTGACCCTTTCGAGTCAACTGAGTCAAAGGTAATGCCAACTTAGAAAAGCCTTCAATAAACTTGCGGTAGTAACCTGCTAATCCCAGAAAACTTCGTATCTCAGTAGCAGACTTCGGAGTCTCCCACTGTAATACAACATCAATCTTAGAAGGATCAACAGCAATACCACCACTTGAAATCACATGGCCAAGGAAACTCACTTCCTTCAACCAAAACTCACACTTCGACAGCTTTGCATACAACTTCTTCTCTTTCAACACTTGCAACATAGTCCTCAAATGCTCGGCATGTTCTTCTTCAGATCTAGAATATATCAAGATGTCATCGATAAACACCACCACAAACTTATCCAAATGCTCATGAAAAATCCGATTCATATACTCCATGAACACAGCAGGTGCATTAGATACACCAAACGGCATCACAGTGTACTCATAGTGTTCATACCTCATCCTGAAAGCCGTCTTCGGAATATCATCAGGCTTAACTCGAATCTGATGATAACCCGACCTCAAATAAATCTTGCTGAACACCCAAGAACCTACTAGCCGATCCATCAAATCGTCGATTCTCGGTAGCGGATACTTATTCTTGATCGTCACTTTATTCAGCTACCGATAATCAACACACAACCTCATACTTCCATCTTTCTTCTTCACTAGCAACACAAAAGCACTCCACGGAGAAACACTTGGTCGAACAAACCTCTTCTCAAGTAATTCTTCCAGTTGTTTCTTCAATTCACTTAACTCAGAAGCTGACATCTGATAAGGAGCCATCGACACTGGACTCGTACCTGGTATTAAGTCCACTGGAAACTCCACTTCACGCTCTGGAGGCAATTCACTGATGTCATCTGGAAACACATCTGGGAATTCACAGACAACAGGCAACTCCACACTCGCAGCTTCACGATCAATTTGTAAAAATGCAAACATTGCAAACACCAAAGCTTCGTCTTCTTGAAGCTCCTCTACTTGCTTAGCAGACAAGAACATAAACTCCCCACTATCATCAATCTCAAGAAACTCTACAGTCTTGTCATAACAATTGATATGAACACGGTTGAACTCCAACCAGATCATTCCAAAGATCACGTCAATTTGATGCAAGGGTAGGCATACTAAATCCATCACAAAACTCTTCTCAAAAATCGTCACAGGACATCTCAAACACACAAGGGTAGTAGTAACCGAACCATTAGCTGGAGTTTCTATTACCATATTACCATTCATATCAGACAACTTCAAACTCAATCTATTAGCACATTCAAGTGAGATAAAAGAATAAGTAGCATCAGTATCAATAATAGCAACCAACTCGATACTATTAATAAAACAAGTACCTCGAATCAGGTTGTCCTTCTCTGGCACTTCTGCACCACTCAAAGCAAACACTCTGCCACTGGTCTGAGCAGCAGTCGCAGTCTTCTTCGGCTTCTGACATTGAGTACTGATATGACCTTTCTCACCAAAATTGAAACAGGTCGGACCCTCATCTTTGCAGTCAGTAACTCTATGCCCCTTCTTACCACATCGATAGCACCTCACCATATTATTGGTACACGCATCAGCATGGTGACCTTGCTCGCCACACTTATGGCACTTTCCAGAAGCGGGAGCAGCTCCCCCACTTGTCTTTTTCCCATCTGAAGCCTTCTGCTTCCCTTTGTTAGCTGAAGTTGTATAAGGCTTACCCCTATACTGCCCTTTCTTCTCACTCAACTACTTATAGTGAACAGATCGAGCTCGGTTATCCTCATCGTAGATCCTGCTCTTGTCAACCAACTCAGCATACCTGCGGATTTGTTGATACCCAATACCCTGCTTAATCTCTGGTCTCAGTCCATTCTCAAACTTGAGACACTTGGACATCTCAGCATCTGCACGATTGTAGTGTGGACAGAACTTCACCAAAGCCTTGAACTTTGCGGCATACTCTGCCATAGTCATATCTCCTTGCTTCAGCTCAAGGAATTCCACTTCTCTCTTACCACGAGCATCCTCTGGAAAATACTTTCCCAGAAACTCCTGCTTAAACACAGGCCAAGTTATCACAGTGCCAACATTCGTAAGTCTCTGACGGGTGTTATCCCACCAGTCCTCAGCTTCCTCTTCCAGCATATGCGTTCCGAACTGAACATGTTGCTCATCAGAACACCCCATCACTCAAAAAATCTTCTCGATCGCCTTCAGCCACTTGTGTGCACTTGCTGGATCATACGTACCCATAAAAGTCGGTGGATTGTTCCTTTGAAACTTCCCCAACGCACGAAACTCATCAGGAGCTCCACCATTTGGATTCAGCTGCGCCACCACATTAGCAACCGGTCCAACGCATCAGCAATAGCACAATCATTTCTTTCAGCCATCCTGCACACCACCAACAAGGTTAGAAGAACTAAAACATCGACAGTGTACACACACTCGTCGACTGACAGGGACAGACATCAAGTAAAAACCTGGCCGGACGGACCGACCTGCTCTGATACCACTAATGTAACACCCTTTTCTACCCCCAATAATGTTGCAGCAAAAAAAACTAAAATATCAGAGTAAGGCATAAAAATTCCCTCAAATGGTGTACATTTCTCATTAAATTAAAATAACACAATTACCCTGTAAACAAAGGGTTTTCCTCAAAATAAATCAAAAAGGCTTCACACGACAGCGAAACTCAAAATTTTCAAATAAAAGGTTTTCAACAAACATCATAATGATCAAAACAAAACCATATCATCAAATGACAACAAAAATAAGGAAACCACATAGTTCGACTCAAAGTACCCCAACCTGATGTTACACTATCAGAGCAAGACCCTCTAAATTGACCAAAAGCAAATAAACTTCAAGTCCCCAAAAGCATCCACGGCTAAACCTGATCACCTACACGCTACCCACGTGGAGGCAACATTCAAACAGGCAGTGTGAGTAATCACAATTCATAATAATCATTATAAAACAAGATATATATAAAATGGCATTATCTTCATAAACGACATCATTAAGGTCATCATCAAGGAAAATATCAGGAAGCATCATATCACAAATTCATCAATGCCACATAAAATGCAATGCATAACAAGACTCATGCATGTGGTACCAATCGTCATAATAGATGGACACTAGGCCATCAACCCTCCAAAGATCCTCGTCACTAGGATCGATCCCGCATTTGGAACCGGAGCACGTCATAATTACCTCATATCCGCACAATGTGAATGAAGCGTCATCACAGAGTATGCATATGAATGTATGATACACAACATCACTAATCATCATCATCATCAAAGTAAACATCATAATGTGCATCATCATTCATCAATTCTCATATACGTCATGTCATCACATATTCGTCAATTAATCACCAAAACATCATCAGATAATCATCAGTAACATCATGGAAAATCATCATAAAAATCACGGCAACAAAACATCACAACAGCACAACACATAACCCAAAATCGCGAAACAGCAGCAGTTCGCTCCAGGGTTTGCTAGGTGAACCCTTTCGCTGTGGCCTTCGCTTAGCGAAGCGGCCAGCGAACCCCACAGACACCACACTCAACACCAGAAACACAATCATCTGTCATACTCGCTGATTGATTCGCTTAGCGAACCCACTCGCTGATTCCTTCGCTTAGCGAGACTCCCAGCGAAGCCCACCTTTCCTCTCCAAAATCTTCTCAGTACTCACTCCCACGTTATTGCGCATTCGCTGCGCTGCTCGCTTAGCGAGCCTTGACGAACATTCGCCTAGCGAACCTGCGATTACAGCAAATCGCTGCTACGCATCAGTAGCTCCACTACCTCCAAAGCACTTGCGATTACAGTCCCAATTGACCCAACAACATCCCATTAACAGTTCTAATTCATCAACGAATTTAAAGGCCTAAAACCTACGACTGTTAGGTCGATTTAGGACACTACAGGAAACCTTAATTTCCCTAAACCTTCAAAACTCTCAAGCTTCATATAAACTCCATAAATCCCTCGCCACCGGGTTAAAACTACAACAACGGGGAAATCAGCCCCAAGGTCTACTCTACTGATTATTTCAACTCTTAATAATCAATTTCACAACATGCCCTCAAAGTCATCAGTTTACCTCAAAACCTATAAACCCTCAAAAACCCCAAAATCCACTTCAATAAATCGAATCCTATAATGAAAATAATGAAAGGTAATTACTCCCCATACCTTAGATTGTCGATCCGATGAGTTCTCTCTTGAGCCTTTGGAAACCTTCACGAAAATCATCGCATTTTCCCTTTTTCCTCAGAGCTCTGCACTTTCTCCTTATTTTCACGATCTCCACAAATGAATCCTAATTGTCCTCAATTCCTCCTTTTTGGTTAATTTAACTCTTGGGCCTCAAATACGGGCTTTCCCATAATACTCCCTCTAATACTCCTCAAATGTCCATCTTACCCTTAATTCCTCTAATATTATTTAAATTAATAATAATACTAATATATTCATATTATATACTATTATTTATTAAAATAACCAAATCCTTTATAAAAACACCGACGTCGCCACGAAACACCAAAATTCACAGAAAACCACGAATATAATATTTAAATAAATTAAATAAATATTCTTACGAAAATCGGGGTGTTACATGCATCACGAGCGCGTGAAATCCAGCGGCCATAGTTGCTTTTTTCTTCACTTTTTCTTCATAATTCTTCTAAGTCCCAATTCTTCCAGTCTTTTGTATTTTTTTTTTCTTTAGTCATCATATTTTAGCATGAATTTTGCTCATGATTTCACTTCTTCCATCCGAATTTGCTAGTAAAAATTACATAATGACGACTGTAATCAAAATAGACCTGTGATGGTTGGTGTAATTAGTTATTTAAGCCATTTTTGTTGCTTGTTTGTTTTTCCTATGCTCTCTATATGGGGTCTGAGAACAATTTTTTAACTATACGATAGACTCATTTTGACAAGGTTTCAAATATATAGATTAAAATACTTATTTGTAGACCTTCTGTTACATTGTAACTCTTATAGGTACACAGGAACTTATTGATCTTTTTCTAGCATTATTTTACTTTTCTGATTGCAACTTAACATTGCAAGCAGTGAAGAATGTCTTTTTCATGGGGTGAAATAAGACACATATGCATCTTAATTTTTTTATTCTACATGATTGCTTTTGAATTAGGTATCTTGTTTTAATATTCACTTTTACTCTTTCTACACGGTATCATGTTAATGTACTCTTTTTGTGAACTGTCTGACACTTGTTTTTTGTGAACCGACTTTCATGTGGAAACAAGACGATGAGAATGCTCAACTACGATAGTACCTATTGCAATGTCGATGGAGCCATGAGGTAAGAGATGCATATATTTCTGAAGTAGCTACATATGACCCTTTGTATCTTTTGTTAGATCTTGTGTTGGGGGTCTGCTGCAAAACATGAACAAGAAGATGATGAAAAGGGTACGATGAAAGTTGCACAAAATAAATTTCAAAACGTGTGTTTACACTAAACTTTAGGTTTGATTCGCCCCCACCAATTTAGACAAATTGGATGCAAATGGGTTAACCAACGAATCCCCTTCAGGATACTTTAGAAACCTTAACATGAATCGCATATAGCATATCGATCAACACTATTTTATGGAATAAAGTTCCATTATTTATTCTTGTGCACTAGAAAAATAGAACAATGACTTAGATATAATTTTTGACACTTGAAACAAGTCATTTTTGTTTTTTTATTTTATGCCCAACAAGTATCTCCATTTATAGAAAAACTTATACCAATTGGTGAGGAGAAACAATATTTCAATGGCTTAAACATGACCATTCGCGAACCATTATATATCAATAATAGCTAACCATTTCATGAAAAGTTGTGTTGGTCTGGTGGTGGCACCTTATGACCACGTGCCCTATCACAATAAGGTCTCTAGTTCGATTCTAGACAGTTGCAACTTTTGGCCATTTTTTTTTTAATTTAACCATTATTATTTATCAATTTAATATTTTGGAAAATTTTCCAACAATCCCCCACCAATTTCAAAATATATCTAAATCCATTATTCAGGAAATTTCATGGTTTCAGATAAAGGTATCTTACAATTTGAACCATTACTTAGTAATTTAAGTTTTCACTCATCCCCGAATAAATTGGTAGACAAGCTTTGAACCAATTATTCATTAGAACAAGCGTGCATAACTCACACATGAAATCTCGGTACCATTGATTGAATTATTAATATGACACATTTAATAAGGCATTGTGTCTCATATCCTTTTCATAAGAATTTAAGAGTCAAGCCCTTGAACTCTATGAAGCGGCACCACTTCATTCTCATATAGGTAGACTATATCAGAAATACACTCATAATTATGCATTCCAGCAAACATATGCTATATGTCTATTAATAGAAAAATTTCATCCTACCACACTTAGTCTTATGGTCCAAGTACTTTTACTCCTTGGGATGTATTTATCATTAAGTACTTCAATCACTCTAATAGTTTACTTTCACAATTGAACTCAAGACTTAATGTTAATCAAGTGTGAGTTGAGTTTCTACTATTGATGATTAATTAGATATGGACTTGTTCCACATCCCTAATGATGTCTTCATTGTCTTCAATTATATCCAAATACATCATATCTTTGTCAATTCTTTCGTCAAAGAATTGCAGGATTTTCCAAACTTTAATAATTTTCGAATATTCAATTTTTCAACTAATCATGTATATGATTACTTTATGTACTCTTGATAGTATTTATCATCTATCATCTAACCATGGCATTTTTGTCATATTAGTTTCGATAAACTATCATCATGACACTTTTGTAATTCATTTTGTCATATACACAAATTTTATGTCATTCTTCATTTGCTAATCTTTTTAATTTGAAGTTTTACTTACACTTAAATATATTTGAAATATATTTAATTCATTAAACATTTATAGCAATCAACAAGCACGGTCATACAAATTTGTCATAACTAACTTTTATTTCATGAAGTGGGTTCAAACATGTAATTTATAAACTCCATATAAATACAACATCATTGAATTTATTTCTATTCTTTGAAAATAAATAATCTTGTTGCATTACTAGCATAGCATCACAAATTCTATGTGATAAATTCATGTTTCATATTTAACAATATTCTATGGTATATCCAAATAAAAATCACAATACAAAGTAAACAATGAATTCATATTATTAATATTTTCTATAACTTTTCTCTATAAATATTTGTCAACTTACAATAACTTAAAATATGTCAAAATTACTTTTAATATCAGAATGAACAAAAAATAATACTTTCATATTATGATACACATATAATATGACATACATTATTTTAAATTTAATAAATTATTGTACAAATTAATATATATATATATATATATATATATATATATATATATATATATATAAATCCTTGATATTTTAATATTTTGTTTACATCACTTTATGTTGCCCAATATATGCACCATTCAAATTCATAATATTTTTTATTATATAATTTCATGCATAAATAATGCATTATTAATTAAAATAAATTACTTGCACGAGAGAATAATATTTAACATTTATTTTACATTCAATCACACACCATAAATCAAATATGTTTGTAATTATTCAAATTCACATACTTGATAATTTATAAATCACGCATTTATAAATTTATTCCACATGATATACTAAACATAAAGTTTCATGGAAGAGGCGACTTTATTTTATCCGAGAAGTTGAAGGCCTTGAAAGCCAAACTCAAAGTGTGGAATATTGAGGTGTTCGGTTGGCTGGATTTACAGGTGAATAAGCAAGTCATTTCTTTGAACGAGCTTGACAATCTGTTGGTCGAGAATCATAATGGTAACATAGAGCACCTGGTGGAAGAGAGACGGATCATCAGTGAGGAGTTTTGGAAGAATATCGCCCTGAAAGAAAGCTTGCTCAGACTTAAATCCAGACAAACTAAGCTCGATTAGGGCGACTGATCGTACCAGGATCAGACAATTTCTAGTGGCCAATGACGTCGTCTGGGCTTCAGCTCCGGTGAGGTTGAAAGACGGCGGGGGGTGTACCTGCAAGGTACTCCGGCGCTCAAGTAAGATAACTGTCAGAGATAGCAAGTACAGAAGTGAGAGTAGAAGTGAACATAACCTGACCCTCTCAAGTGAGAGGGTATTTATAGAGAGCCCCCAGCGCGGGGCCAACGGTCACTTGCATTGGGCTGGATTGCCAGGCCCAATCCAAGTAACTGCCAGGGCTTACGTGGCGTAGTGAAGACCAGCACGTGGTCTTCGCCCTGGGGTAATCGTTCCTAGATCTCCGGAATTAGGGCAGACCGATTCCATCGGGAGTGGAGCGGTTACGTGAGAACGTGTCCTCGCGGGGAGGACTCTTGCGTGTCGGGGAGAGATGTTCCCTCGCGGGGAGGAGCATAGGAGTGTCAGGGAGACTCGAGCGCAAGTGCCCGACACTGGTCGATCCAAAAGGCCCTTGTTGGGCCATCCCAGGATGTGCGGGTTGGGCCTGCTCGACTGAGTAGCAGTCCCCGGCCCAGTCCAGAACAGGAGCCCCCCAAGTCGTTGCTCTGCGGTGTCAGAGTAATGACTTAGGGATCAGCACCATGTCGAGGAAGTATCCCGTCGAGGAAGGGGTTTTGAACGAGGAGTGGTCGGTCAACCGGGCAGAAAAAAGTCAACTTGTTAGGGATCCACTGGCCGTTTCGTCGGGGAGACTCGAGCGCGGAAGTCTGAGTTTGCTCAACTCAGCGGGGATACGAGAAGTTTGAACTTAAGTGTCGAGGCAAACAGAGAGACGCGTGTTGGGGAGCGAACAGTCGCATGCGTGCCACGTGGCAGACGCCATTATTGCCTAGGGCGGCTAGGCTAGTGTAGTGCACTTAAGTGCTCTAAACTCTTTGAATTCCGTGAGGGTCCTATAAATAGGCCTCACCTCGTTTCATTTTTTCCGTTTGCTCTTTCACTCTCAGACGCTCTATTCTTTCCTTCTCCGTTCTTCCGCCGCTAGCTTCCACCGTCTTCCGCCGTCTTCCGCTGTGCCGGAACTCTAAAAAAGCGCATTTCAAGTAAGTTTCTTCCCTTTTCTCCTTTTGTCTGCGTTGGTAGGGTGACTCTTATGGGGAACTGATGAAGTTCCCATAGAATCAAGAAATATCCGGTGAAAACGGCGGAATTTCATAGTTTAGTTGTTGAATCTCGCGGGGAAGGGTAATGAAATCCCCGGGGTCATGAAGAATGCCCCGGGGTCCTAGGATGAATGTTTCTTGGTTCGTTTGTAGAATTCCACGGGGAAAAGGATGGGGTCCCCGGGGAACCAAAGTTCATCTCGGGGATCTGGGTCGAACATCTCCTTTTCCCCGACGATCCCTCATCTCCCTTACACTTGATCAGCGGTGGAGGGGTGGATTTTATACGGGTCATCGAATTCACTATTTACTTCTGCTTTTCAGGTAAACGGACGCGTTGCCCGTGGCTGTGGGATCGTTGGATAGCTACGACGAGCCCGACTCTCCTATGGCCGAGACAACCAGCGGGGAGAGGTCGCCCGACGAATGGGCCTGCGAGGAGGCCTTAAACATGCCATCTCTGTTCGTCGACAGGGACGAAGACGATATTTTCTGCACCATCGAGCACCGCCTGGTGGGCTCGGCCAAGTCATGGAATGTATTCAGGCCAAGGGAGCACCACAGGATCTGCTCGACGTACGGCGGGATGCGGTTCCCCGTCTACGAGTTCATGTTCGACAAGGTGGGGTGGCGCCTGCCCTTCATAGATTTCCAGCAGGTCGTATTTACTTGGCTGCGCTTGGCCCCCTCCCAGCTCCACCCCAACTCACTAGCTTTCATTAGGGCCTTCGAGCTAGTGTGTAAATACTTGCGGATTGGTGCCACTGTACCCTTGTTTTTTCGCATCTTCCATCTTCAGTGGCAGGCCATCGACGGCAGGCACGGTTGGGTATCTTTCAAGCAGGTGAATAGCCTGTTCCACACCTACCTGGACTCCGTGCGCGACTTTAAATATCGGTACTACCTCGTGCTGCCGATCACATTTGAGGCCGTAAACACGATGTACCGTCGAGAGGTCGAGGAGATAGACGGTCAGCGACAGGAGGTCCTCAAGTCTAAGTTCCCGTTGTTCTGGACAGAAGCACACTTCATATTCAGGACGGACAACTACAAGGTCAAGCCCAGCCGTCTCGAGGAGGGGGATCGATTGGCATACGAGCGGATAATGGCGTTCGTCAACAGCTTCAACTGGGGCAAGTTCGTGACGATGGACGGGGAATTCGTCCGCGGAGACGACGGGCGGGTGTTGACGAAGCGCCGTCTGATTAATACGAGGGCCCTCCTCGAGACGTTCTCCGACGAGGAGCTCTCGAGCTGTTAGGTGGAGACACCCTCCGGATTTACCCCCTTTTTTTTTCTTTTTCTCGCGTCTTGATTTCTGGTTCGCTGACATGTTTGTTTCCATTTTTACAGATAAGATGTCGACCTCCGAGGAGTGATTCAAGAAGTTAAAGGCCAACCGTGCCGCGAAGAAAGGTGGCAAGGGTCGCGTCGAGCAGCTTCGACAGCAGGAGCCCGCTCTCTCCCCGACACCCGTGGGTTCCTCTGGCTCTCACCAGAACAGTGGTTCTCTGAGCCCTCAGCACTCCCCGAAGAGGCAACGGCTTGAGAGCACCGTGGACGTCAACCTCACCGAGCAGGAGAGCCCGCCTGCCGTAAAATTTGTGCTCCCGCCCTGTCATACGAGGCCAAACTTCTTCACTGGGAATAATTCGCTGTGTGTGGATGGCCCTGAAGCTCAGGCCATCCTAGGCGTCGACAAGGCTTCACAGAGAAAGGCGCTGGTGGACGATGTCTCTGCCGTGATGAGAGTTTGTACGGCTGCCTTGGTCCTGAATGACGAGGCGTGCTCCGTCGGCGAGCTGCAAAAGCTGCGGAACCGTTTCCAGACCATCTCGGCCGAGATGGAGAAGGTGGGGAAGGAGCTGGCCAATTATAAAAGCCAGAATAAGGCCCAAGTCGAGCTCCATCAGAATTTGGAGGAAAAGATGAAAGGCGCCGAGGAGGACCGGAAATGTCTCGCTGGTATCGAGGCGGAGAGGGATCGCCTTTTGACAAGGATCACCGAGTTGGAGGAGGCTGTCCGCCCGGCTGAGGAGGAGACCGAGGAGGACAAATTGCTGACTTCGCGGGCAGCGCTGATAGCGAAGCTCCGGGAAGCCAAGGATGACAACCTCGAAGTGGCTGGCATAGGCTTCAAGAACCGTGGAGCAGCTTCGGGTCCTCAACCCCGACCTCGTCACCGAAGGGATTGACCCTGACGCCGAGGTGGTGGATGGTCGGATCGTGCAGCCGATGCGGGTGGACGAAATTCACGAGCATGAGGAGCCCGACGGGACTGCAGCTGAGTAGGATTTTTTTATCTTTGTTTTGGTCGGCCTGCGAGCCGTTTTGATTTATTGTAATATTTTTGCCCGACCTGTGTGCCAGGGGTTTTTTCTTTGATGTTTGTTTGTGACACCTATACAATGGGCTTTGCCCGCTCAATGCATTTTTGTTTGTCTGCATGTGTGATGTTTGTATGTTTTCGCTTGTGTGTGATGCTATTGTTATACTTTATTTTTGTCTAAGTAATAAGACTTTGGGATTTGCTCGACCTTGATAGTCCCTGACAGCGTGGAGAGCTGGTCGGGCGGCCGGAGGCGTATTCTGACCCTTAACGAGGCTAAGAGCTCGATCGAGGTCTTAGCTTCATGGCATGAACTTCCCATCGCGAGCTGGGTGTTCTGCCTGGTTGGTACAACGACGGTGGGCCTCGATCGAGGTATCCTCGTCGGATCAAAGGTCCTCGTGCACACACAACGCGGTCTCTGATCATCGTGTTCTGTATAGGGGTGTCGCGCTCGTACCTTAGCGTGTCCCCGTGATCGCAGTGCTAGTGAGCCGCGGGTAGCGCTTAACTGTAGTACTGTTTGAACTTCTCAGCATTCCATGGTCGAGCAAGTTCTTCCCCGTGCATATTTTCGAGGAAGTAGGCTCATGTCCCCGTTTTTCTGCGGACGCGGTACAGGCCCTCCCAGTTCGCGGCGAGTTTGCCTTCTCGCGAGTCCTTCTGGTTCCTGCGTAGGACGAGGGTGCCTACCTAAAAATCACGTTTGATAACTTTTTCGTTATAACGTAGTGTTATTTTTTGTTTAAGTGAGGCTTCTCGGAGAGAAGCGCCCGAGCGTGTTTCTTCGACGAATTCTAGCTCTTCCCTCAAGGCTTCGTCGTTCGCGTCCCCGTCGAGGGGGGCTTCTGTCTTCCTCGAGGGTTCCCTGATCTCCACGGGGATCACCGCTTCCATTCCGTAGGTCAAACGGAAAAGGGTCTCCCCGGTCGTGGAGTGTGGGGTCGTTCGGTAGGCCCAGAGGACGCTGTGTAGCTCCTCGACCCACCGTTGTTTGGCGTCGCCTAATCGGCATCTCAATCCTCGGAGGATTACCTTGTTCGCCACCTCAGCCTGCCCGTTCGTTTGGGGGTGCTCGACCGACGTGAAGTGCTTCTTCGTGCCTAGTTTGGTGACGAAGTCTTGGAAGTTCTTGTCGGTGAACTGTGTCCCGTTGTCGGTGACAATGGCTTGAGGCACGCCGAATCGGGCGAGGATGTTTCTTTTGTAAAAACGCAGTATGTTAAAGGTCGTGGTTTTGGCCAATGCTTTCGCCTCGATCCACTTCGTGAAGTAATCCACCCCGACGATGAGGTACTTGTTTTGATATGACCCTATGACGAAGGGTCCAAGGATGTCCATTCCCCACCACGCAAACGGCCACGGGGAGGATAGCGTTTTGAGCTCGCTAGGAGGAGTGAGGTGCATGTCCCCGTGTTGCTGGCATCTATCGCACTTCTTGACGTGTTTCTTGGCGTCTCGTTGCATGCTGGGCCAGTAGTACCCTGCTCGAAGCGCCTTACGGGCTAACGAGCGGCCGCCGAGGTGCTGTACGTTGATTCCCTCGTGGATTTCCTGGAGAATGCCGGGGACCTTAGTCTCCTCGACGCACCTGAGGAGGGGAATAGAGAACCCTCGCCGGTATAGCTTATCCTCGACTACAGTGTACGAGCACGCCCGCCTCTTGACCATTCTTGCTTCTTTGGAATCTTTGGGCAGTTTGCCCGTCATGAGGTATTCGTATACCGGGGTCATCCAGTAGTTGCTGTCCCCGATGGCGTTGATGTCCGAAACCATGGCCGGTTTTTCAATGCTCGGGTGGGAAAGCACTTCTTGTATGACGGATTTATTCCCGCCTTTCTTCTTTGTGCTCGCCAATTTGGACAAGACATCTGCTCGGGCATTGTGCTCGCGGGGGATGTGGGTTACTTCCGCGGAGGTGAACTTTTTCATCTTTTCTTTTACCAAGGCCAAGTATTCTATGAGGCTATCATTCTTGGCTTGGTACTCTCCTCGAACTTGCGAGGCCAAGAGCTGGGAATCGGTGAAGAGTTTAACCTCCTTGGCGCCGAGGTCTTCCGCCAGCCGAAGTCCTGCGAGGAAGGCCTCGTATTCGGCTTGGCTGTTCGATGTCGGGAAAGATAGTTCGAGGGATACCTCGATCAAGATGCCTTCCTCGTTTTCGAGGATGATAACCGCCCCGCTTCCCTTTGGGTTGGACGCCCCGTCGACATAGATCGTCCATTTCTGTGATCCGTTGGTCGAAGGCTCCGGGACGGTCATCTCTACTACGAAGTCGGCCAGTACCTGTGCCTTCAGGGCTTTCCTCCCTTCGTACTGGATGTCAAACTCGGCGAGCTCGAGTGACCACCTGAGCATCCTCCCCGCCATGTCCGGCCGCCCGAGGAGCTGCCTTATAGGCTGTTCGGTCCTTACGACGACGGTGTGGGTGAGGAAGTAGTGGCGTAGCCTCCTGGCCGCGGTGACGAGGCCCAGGGCGGCTTTCTCAATCTGCTGATATCTGAGCTCGGGGCCTTGGAGGGCTTTGCTCGTGAAGTAAACTGGCTTCTGCCCGTCCGGGGTTTCCCGAATGAGGACGGCGCTGACTGCTTCACTCGTGATCGCAAGATACAAGAAGAGTGTCTCCCTGTTCTCAGGCTGTGAGCGGACCGGGGGTTGTGATAGGACCTGTTTTAAGTGGACGAGTGCCTGCTCACATTCCTCGCTCCAATCAAACTCCGCTTTTTGTCGAAGAAGTTTGAAAAATGGGAGTGCGTACTGTGCGGATTTGGCAACGAAGCGGGAAAGGGCGGTGAGCGTCCCGTTCAATGATTGTATCGACTTCTTTGAGTCCGGGGTAGAGAGCTCGGAGAAAGCCCTACACTTATCAGGGTTGGCCTCGATTCCTCGTTCTGTGAGGTAAAATCCGAGGAACTTCCCTGCCCGGACGCCGAAGGTGCACTTGTCGGGGTTAAACCTCATGCGGCACCTCCTCGCCGTGTCGAACACCTTCTTGAGGTACGCGGCGTGGTCGACTTCTTCTGCAGACTTGACGATCATGTCGTCCATGTAGACTTCAAGCATGTCGCCGATTTCAGCCCGGAAAACCTTGTTCATCATCCGTTGGTAGGTCGCATCGGCATTCTTCAGACCGAAGGGCATTACGTTGTAATAGTAGTTGCCCGACGCGGTCATGAAGGCCGTGTGTTGTTTGTCGACCTTGTCCATGGGAATTTGGTTGTATCCCGAGTAAGCGTCCATGAAGGATAGTAGTTTGTAACCTGCAGAGTTGTCGACCAGTTGGTCGATGTTAGGCAAGGGATAACAGTCTTTCGGGCAAGCCCGGTTAAGATCAGTATAATCAACGCACATTCTCCATTTTCCATTATTCTTTTTAACAAGTACAACGTTGGATAACCATGTCGTGTATTTGGCTTCCGAGATAAACTTTGCCTCTAGGAGGTCTTTTACAGCTTTTTCAGCAGCCTCCGCTTTCTCGGGAGACTGCTTACGCCTACGTTGTGCTATGGCCCTAGCGGCCGGATCTACTGCGAGCTGATGGCAAGCCACCTCGGGGTCGAGCCCAGGCATCTCGGACGCGCTCCACGCGAAGAGGTCAGCGTTCTCCCTCAGACATGCCTTCAGCTGCTCCTTTGCCAGGTCGGGGATCCCGGTGGCAATCTTCACGTTGCGGTCTGGATCGTCCCCGAGTACCACGAGCTCGAAGTCTCCGTCTGGGATGGGGCGCGTTGGGTGGAGAGGCCGCCCGTTGTTCTCCGCCTGGTGGTCGAGATCTTCGACTCTATCTTCGTCGGGTTCGCCGGAGAACCTGCTGTCGAGGTCGACCGCGTTGACGCGCGGGAGAGGTACCTGTTCGACATCCTGGGGTGGCTTGGCCACGGTCTTGGGTTTGGGGCCGATGGTACTCAGTCCTTTGATGGCGGCGTCGAAGCATCTTCTGGCCGCGTCGATGTCCCCGTGCATCGTCACTACTCGTCCCCTGGTCGTGTAGTACTTCATTTTGAGGTGGACCGTTGATGGTACCGCTGTAAGTTCAGCCAGGGTGGTCCTCCCGAGGATGCAGTTGTAAAGGGACGGGTATTCGACCACCA
Source organism: Lathyrus tuberosus (assembly GCA_022829125.1). NCBI lineage: Eukaryota > Viridiplantae > Streptophyta > Magnoliopsida > Fabales > Fabaceae > Lathyrus > Lathyrus tuberosus. Next base: position 13,272,822 of record JALAZF010000066.1, on the reverse strand, counting down.
GAAAACGGATCTTCACCTGTCGGGCAGTGTCTTCGGCCCCAAATGTAACCATTAGCTCCACGTAACCCCATGGTCTGGTGGTGGTTCCGTTGAACCCCTGTAGATCTGAACCAACATACGGGGTTAGATACCTCTCGTCGAGCTGGAGGGTCCCGAACAGATGAGCATACATGATGTCGACCGAACTCCCCTGGTCGACTAGGATCCTTCGAACGTCAAAGTTCGCCATCTGCGCCCTGATCAGGAGGGGAATAGTGGCGTTTGGTGCTCCCCCGGGGAGTTCCTCGAGGTAGAAGGTGATGGGGTTGGAGTTTCCCCGCACCTTCTCGAGGGTGGTCGCCTTCGCCAATGTCGCGGATTCCAGCTCGTCGAATTTCCGCTTGATCGATCCGACGGACAGCTTCTCTGGTCCTCCCCCGGAGATGACCATCGCCCTGGGGAAGCTTTCCCAGGTGCTACGGCCAGTAACGGGGTCCTTGTGGGGAAATGTCGCCCACATGTTGCGAATTGCTTCTTGTCCTTCGATGATTGGGGGGACGAAGAAGTCCTCGGGTCGGGTGACACTAAGGGTGACTTGAAGGTGACTCTCGTCGGGGGGAGGCGTTGTCTCCTCGATGTTCTGGGCTTCCCGGGAACTGGGCCGAGGAGTATCGTTCTTCTGGGCGTATTTCTTCAAGTGCCCTTCCTTGATTAGAATTTCAATCGCATCCTTGAGATGGATGCAGTCTTCGGTAACATGCCCGTGGCTCCGGTGGAACCTGCAGTACTTTGATTTGTCGACGTTTGATTTGGAAGCGACGAGCTTCGGGAAGCGAACTCCTCCTTTCACAAACTCAGAATTCTGGCATTCGGAGAGGATTCGAGCCCGGGGAGCATTGAGCGGGGTGTACTCCGTGAATCGGCCAGCTGGTCTACGCAGTTCCCGAGGATCACGGTTGTAGTTCTCTTTCTTTCTTTCTCCTCCTCGTCGGGGAGAAGAGTCTTCATCTTTGTGGTCGCGGGGGCCTTCTCTGCGTCTGGTCTCAAGGGCGATCTGAGCTGCTTCCGTCTCCTCGAGTTCGATGTACTTGTGAGCCCGAGCGAGAAGGTCCTCGAGACGTCGGGGTCTGCGGAGGCCTATGGATTTAGCAAAGTCAGATCCGGCACGCAGTCCATGGAGAATTAAATATTTCTTCATGTCGTCGGTCGTATGGACCTCGACAGCTTCTTTGTTGAATCTCTCAATGTAGTTTCGGAGAGATTCGTTCTTCCTTTGGAAGATGCTTTCTAGGGCAGCCTCCATCTTCGGGTGTCGACGAGACGCGATGAAGTGTTTGGTGAAGCGCTTCCTAACTTGGCTCGAGGAGGGCGACCTTAACTCCAGGTACTTTCACAATTCGATCAAGGATAGACAGTGCCGCAACACAATTTCAATGTTGAAGGGGCCTGAAGGTTATGTTGAAGGTATAACAGATATTAAAGAGACAACTGCCAGCTATTTTGAAAAATTCTTCAAGGATAATTACGCTTCTAAACCTGTTCCGGACGACATAACTTTCAACAAGCTCAGACTGGAAGACAACTCTTGGCTGGAAAGACCTTTCACAGTCGAGGAAATTAAATTGGCAGTGTGGTCGTGTGAAGGGAATAAAGTAGCAGGACCTGATGGTTACACTCTGGATTTCTTTAAGAAAGGCTGGGATTTCCTAAAAGCTGATATTTGTCGTTTTATTGAAGACTTTTACCGCAATGCTAAGCTCTCCAAATCGTGCACGGCGTCGTTCCTAGCTTTGATTCCGAAGATCAAAAATCCCCAGACCACGGCGGATTACAGACCTATCTGCTTAGTTAGCAGTATGTATAAGATCTTGGCAAAACTCTTGGCCCAGCGCATCAAAGTGGTAATTGGTCACCTTATATCCCCGAAGCAATCCACTTTTATAGAGGGTCGAAATATTTCTGACGGAATCCTTACTGTTAGTGAGGTCATTGACTTGGCCAGAAAAGAAAAAAGGAATTGTATGTTGTTGAAAATGGACTATGAGAAGGCCTTCGATAGTGTTAACTGGAACTATCTTAGGTTCTTATTAACCAAGATGGGCTTTGGACATTGGTGGATGAGTTGGATGGAGAGCTGCGTATTCACGAGCACAATGTCAGTTTTAATCAACGGAAGCACAACAAGGGATTTCATCGTGGAGAGGGGTTTGTGCCAAGGAGACCCTTTGTCGCCTTTCCTTTTTGTCATCGCCATGGAAGGTCTAACGAGGCTGACTAACAAAGCCGTTGATCTAAATCTCTTCAGAGGCTTCAGCTTTAATGGAACTCAGTTAACAGACATACTTCATTTTGCCGACGACACGATTATTATGGGGGAGGGCACCATCGATAATTTGTGGTGCATTAAGGCAATTCTCAGAGGCTTCGAGTTGACGTCAGGCTTAAAGGTCAACTTCTCCAAAAGCAAGTTATATGGAATCAACACACCTGATTGGTTTCTTCAAGCAACTTCCGTGTTCTTATCGTGTAGCATCGATCGTACTCCTTTCAGATTCTTGGGAGTTATGATTGGTGACAGTCCCAGGAAGTTTTCGATGTGGAAGCCTCTCTTGGATTCGATGAAAAACAAGCTGGCGTGTTGGAAAGGGAAGAATCTTTCTATGGCAGGCAGAATTGTCCTCATCAACTCTGTTTTAAATGCAATTCCTGTTTATACTTTTGCATTCTACAAAGTCCCTGCTGCGGTTTTGCGTGGCTTACGCCGCATCCAGAGCAATTTTTTGTGGCAAGGAAGATTAGATAAGAGGTGCGTTCATTGGGTCAGCTGTCACGACATCTGCAAACCAAAGGATATGGGAGGTCTCGGTATCAAAGACGTGAACGTGCTCAACAAAGGTTTACTCCCTCTGTCCCATATTATAGAGAAATTTACTTTTTAGATTCATTGAATAATTAATGTATCTGGTCTATATATAGACCAGATACATTAATTATTTAATGAATCTAAAAAGTGAATTTCTCTTATAATATGGGACAGAGGGAGTACTTCTCAAGTGGAAATGGCGCGTTTTGAAGGAGCAAGATGCAATTTGGCAGCCCCTGTTGCGGTATCGTTATGGTAATCCTGTTTTGAAGATCCAGATCGGAGACAAGACGGTTCTATCCAAACACGACTCTGCTTGGTGGAAAGACATGGTCCTGAATGACCTTTCCTCTCCCTCATATTCTGTTTTTACTAACCTTTTTCGTTCCAGGATCGGTGACGGTTCAAACACATCTTTTTGGCACTCCAACTGGCTGGAGGACCAAGCTTTAAAAGAAGCCTACCCATCAGTTTTTGAATCAGCCACAAGGCCTAACATGACAGTGGTCGGTGCGGGCTTTTGGTCGGGTACAGTCTGGGAGTGGAATACTCATCTTATTGCTGGCAATTTGGCAGGTTTTTATGCTTTTCTAGGGGAAGAAATCACTACCTTGATTGCTGCCACCAGTCCGCAGCAAGGTAAAAATGACGAGTTCGATTGGATAAAAGTAGACGAAGACTCCTTTTCGGTGAAGGCTTGCATGGCAAAACACGCGCAAGAATCGCTAATCACAAGGTACGATCAAAGCACTCTCCATGCTTTAGATTTTTTGTGGAGTCTAAAGGTTCCGTCGAAAGTGCTTGTGTTCGGTTGGAGACTTCTCATCAACAGAATTCCAACAAAAGACCTTCTAGCGAGAAGAGGAATTCTCTCTAATCCTAGAGATATGGTGTGCATTTTCTGTTTTGGTGAAGACGAAACAATCCCCCACCTGTTCGGCAACTGTCCCATCATTAAGAGAGTTTGGGGAAAAGTGTGGAGTTGGGTTGGCGACGAGTTCCCAGGTTCAAGCCTTGAGCTAACAGATCTTCCTTCGACTAGAGACAACATGAAGATTGGTGAGGACAGAAATACCATAGGGGTGATTTGGTTAGCCACGGTTTGGAGTATTTGGATAATGCGTAACGACATTCAATTTAACGGCGCCATTTTTAGCTTCAATGACTGTTTATCGTTGATTATTCATAGATCCTGGGTGTGGGCGGGACTATCGTGTACTTTATCTTCTTCTATAAACTTTTATGATTGGCACACCTCTCCTTTATCTTGTTGTAGGAGTTCACGGTGATTGCTCCCTTGTATTCTTGGAGCACTTCTTTTGCTCTATTAATATATTTGCCTATTGAAAAAAAAAACATAAATAAATATTATTTTCAACATATTTTACATGGATTTAAAACATCATATAAATGATATATTTAGTTAATATAGTTATATACCTTTCACCATGGATATGAATAAATAAAGATGTATGTTTATCTCTCCATCAAAGCTTCAACCACAAATTAATCACAAAAAATCATAAATTAAAATTCCACAATTTAAAAATTATATGAATTAATTGTGTACATTTCACCATCATTGAAAGTTGTTATCATCTTCTTTAAAGTTGCATATTTTAATATTAATTATAAATAAAGTATGGATCAAAATCAAAAATCGAAAATCAAACCTAAAATTGTTAGATTTTGTGTTGGGGGTCTGCTGCAAAATATGAATAAGAAGAAGATGAAAACGGTAAAATGTAAGTTGCACAAAATAAATTCCAAAGCATGTGTTTACACTAAACTTTAGGTTCGATTCGCCCCCACCAATTTAGACAAATTGGATGCAAATGGGTTAACCGGCGAATCCCCTTCATGATACTTTAGAAACTTTAACATGAATCACATATTCACATTAAGCATAACGATCAACCCTATTTTACGAAATAAAGTTCCATTATTTATTTTGTGCATTTAAAAAATAAGAAAATGTCTTAGATATAATTTTTAATACTTGAAACAAGTAATTTTTATTTTTATTTTTTTATTTTATGTTTAATAAGTATCTCTATTTATAGAAAAATTTGTACCAATTGGTAAGGAGAAATAATATTTCAATGGTTAAACATGATCATTTGCAAACTATTATATATCAATAATAACAAACCATTTCATAAAAATTTGTGTTGGTTTGGTGGTGGCATCTTATGACCACACACCCTATCACAATAAATTCTCTGATTCGATTCTAGACAGTTGCAATTATTGACCATTTATTTTTTTTTAATTTAACTATTATTATTTATCAATTTAATATTTTTGATAATTTTCCAACATCTTTTATCCTTGGCAGCAGTATGTTTGATAAATCTATTAAACTATTAGTTTGTTCTTTGAATTCATTAATGGGAAAAGTTGATAAATGGCGCGCGATGACTTTTTTGAAAACTACCATAGGCAATTTGTAAAGAGATACCCGCCATGACTCCGTCATAGGTCGCAATGATGTGTTTATATGGTAGATATCCCTCTCGCTACCAACATTGATTAGTGGAATGATATGTGATATTATGTACCGCACTAAGTAATAATTATTTGTTTCTACAGCTTTCTGGGGTTGAACTAAATGACCCATCTGTCAAAGATTTAATGGCTTCCATGCAAAATTGGTCAAAGGTAAGTCTACTATTATTACAAAACACTACTCTCTCCGTTCTATATTATAAGCAAATTTTACTTTTTAAATACATTGAATAATTAATGTATCTGATCTATATATAGATCAGATACATTAATTATTCAATATATCTACAAAGTAAAATTTGTTTATAATATAGAACGGAGAGAGTATTGGGTTTGAAAAGAATTCAGTAGAAATGATTTTATATATTGTCATAGTTGAACTTTCCAGTTTATTAGCATGCTGATCTTGGATTTTATATATTGTCTACCAATAAAATGATTTTTTGGGAACTATAATTGTGGAGTAAATTTTATATATGGATATGATATGATTTTTTGGAAGCATAATTATGGAGTAAATTATATATATATATATATATATATATATATATATATATATATATATTCTATTCCTACACCAAAATCATACACTTACACCGTATTTCACTGTTCACCTATATAGTAAACAGTGAAATATTATAATAATACTTTCTTTTAAAGATAAAAATAAAAAATTATTATTTTAATATATTTTTTAATATTTTTAATTTTAAATTAAAGGATATTGACATAAAATTATGTGATTAACCAACTTTATAACTTCATTAACCAATCTTTTACATTTGATTAACCAATTTTGTTTGTTGTTAAAAATTATTTTTTATAACTGAACGTTTAGTAACCAATCTTTTATATGTATTAACCAACTTCATTGACTGTTAAAAATTATTCTTAATATTTAAACGCTTATTAACAAACTTCATAACTTCATTAACCAATTTTTTACATTTTATTAAACAATTTTGATTTATTACTAAAAATTATTTTTAACATCTGAACCTTTATTAACCAACTTCATCACTTCATTAACCAACTTTTTACATTTTATTAACCAACTTTATTTCACTATTTTAAAGGTAATGTTCACGCACTGTTCATGCACTGTTCACGCATTATTTTTGCATTGTTCACGTATTATAAATAATATTTTTTATTTATTAAAAAAAATAAAAATATTGTTCATCGTATAAATACGATGAACAGTGTTTGGTGTAAGTATTTGGAGTAGGAAAGGGGTGTAGGAATAACATACGCAATATATATATATATGAAGCATATAAATGTAGTACAGGTGTGGTACGATACTGTTAACAAAATATTTATAATAAAACTATATACATGTAGAATACTTGTAAAGAAAATTCAGCAATCATTCTTTTTTGATATATAATTATAATGATCACAATTTACAAAAACCAATACTTGTGATCAAAACATAGTTTAGAGTTTTCATGTAAGTCATAATACATTTTAATCTCTATGTTAGGATAACAACAAAAGTATCGTTCAAAGAACTAAAAATTGTGTAATGTTTTTTGACTCAGTTTCTTCTCTCTCATTACCATTGTCCATAAAAAACATGACTTTTAGGGTCCGTTTGATTGGGGGTAGATGGAAGAGAGGTGAGAGAAAGGAATATTTTAAATATATTTGTTTAATTCATGTTTTATAAGAGGAGTGAGCAAAATCCCTCATAGACTCAGTTTTTGCTCTCCTCCAAATTGGGGAGATTTAGAGGGGAGGGAAGATTCATTATTTAAAATTTTATTATATTCCCTAATTTATCTTTAATTATTTATTTTAATTCTAAGATTGTCTTTATTTGTGCCCCCTTCAATTTGTTTATGTTATGTAGACCAAACTGGATGCCACATACTAGATACAAATAATTTTTTCTAAGATTAAGAATTATATGTTAAACTTTAGTATTAATTTTATTTAGGAAAAACGTTAGAACGATTATGAATTATATAGTTTCATAGGATTAGGAATTGTATATTAAACTTATGTCCTAATCATTCGTGTTAGCAAATAGTTTTTCGTAGGATATGAATTATAGTAAAGTTCAATTATTTTCTCATATAAAAAAAAAGTGAACATTCTAACATTACTTGTTCATTTTTTTTTAACATTCTAACATTATTTTACCTCTAACATTACTGTTATGTTCAAATGTTTTGTAAGGATAAAAATGTAATTTAATTTTAAAATCTCTCCCCTCCCCTTGTGAACCAAACATATATGTAGTTAAAAATCTCTCCGCTCCCCTCCCCTTCTTTGAACCAAGCATACATTTAGTTAAAATACCTCCCTTCCCTTCCCTTCCCCTCCCCTCTATTAAATTCCCTCCCCTCCCACTCCCTTCGTTGAACCAAACGGACCCTAATAAGTTATGTTCATCAAGAGACAACTCTACCAACATTGTCGTACATTTTTTATACCCTTCATCTTACTTAGGATACATATATGCATATATCCTTGAAGTATCTCATATTTATCTTATAAAATATATATTTTTAAGCAAAGTATAATTGTAATACTTCTAGGCTATGTATCCATATAGTATCGAATACGGTATTCAAAAGTGATATGGATACTGTATTCAATTTTGGAGTATCGGAATTCATGGTGGCGTGATAAACGAGTGCATTGCAATCTAATTTGAGTGAGGAAATGAATGACACTGTTTGCATTGTCACATTTTGCAGAGATATAAAAAATTGTTGCTGAAACAACACCTTCGGTTAGTCCACTATCTTGTCTATGATGTCTCATCTTGAGGGGGAAGCATTCACATTAAGTCAAACATTCACATAAAGGTCAAATACTCACCCAAACAAGTGAGAGAGACACCATATACTCACCCAAAACCTTAAGGTGATATGTGTATGAGTCCTCTTACTTATAAAATGCTCAACCTCCACTTTTCTAAGCAATATGGGACTTAGAACTCACACTTGTTTCTCAACACAAATCACACTTATTTCTCAACAATCTCCCCTCAAGTGTGAGTCCATCCACTATGTCCCCCTCAAGCGAAAGCTCTTTCATCCACATGCTTGTACCGTCATTGAAAGACACTCTTATCTTGTCATGGCATTTCAACGGAACACGCCGCCTGACCACCATGTCAGAAAGACTTTTGACACAAGAAGTCAGTCTGTTACTCGAACCAGGCTCTGATACCACTGATGGATCATCATGAGGGTGAAGCATTAACATTAGGTCAAACATTCACCTAAAGATCAAAGACTTGCCCAAACATGTGAGGGAGACACCACATATTCACCAAAAACCAAAAGGTAATAGGTGTATAGGTCATCTTACTTATAAAGTGTTCAACCTCAACTTTTCTAAACAATATGAGACTTATAACTCACACTTATTTCTCAACACAACTCACACTTGTTTGTTAGTATCAATTTAATTTGTATAACAGATTATTACTGAAAGCTCATCTCTCATTGATAGACTATTGAAAGTTCTTGAGAGTGTGCATGTATTAATTGTTTATCATTTACTTAGATTTCATATTGATATCTATGTATGTCATTTATCATTTGTGTGTGTGTGTTTTTTTTTTAATTCAAACAACGTGTACAAATGTGATAATGTTTTCTTAGGTTGGTTAGTTCTATTGTAATGTGATAGCAGGCCCAGGCGAATTACAAAGAGGCCCATTAGACTAAGTGATTATGTGCTCAATTAAAATATTATTTTATTATATAATTTTAATTTAGTCTTTTTCCTTTGGGATGGGCCTTCCAGCTGACCCAATATCAGTTTTATTGTATTTAAGCAAATTGTACCTTGGTTTATGGGTAGAGAAAATTATTCAGCATTTTATTTCTTTCTTCTTGTTTGTGTGTGTATTCAATGGAAAAACCCTAGTTTGGTAATATTTGCTAATCTCTTTGCATCATTGGTACTTTCATCTTGAACCCATGGCTCCCCCTAAACCAAATCAACCCACCCCTCAAGAAATTGTTGAACAAGCTGTCAAACCTCTCACCTCCACCTAGACAATGCACTTAACCAAATACACTCAGATTTGGATGAACGGTTTGACATTGTTTGTACAGATCTCGAGAAAACGCAGCGCAACCTTGGCAGCATCAACACTCGCTTGGAAAATGACAAACAGATTGCAGATTCGAGGTATGAGTCCATTATGGCTGCACTTAATAAGCTGGTCACTCAAAAACCCTTGCAAACTACTGCTATAAATTCTGCAGCAGCTGGTTCTTCAGGTATTACCCAACCCCCTTTTTCTATTTCCATGGTTACCTCACCACCGTCCACCATTATTTCCCATATGAACACACCACTAAGACAATCAGCCACTATGTCCCACATTCCCAATTTTACCAACGTCACTTCCATTTCTCACACCCCAACAATCCAAATCCCACCCCCATACCCACCATATCCATACGTTCCAGTCACCCTTCCCCAACACACTACTTTTACACAACCATTTTTACACCAGATCCCTTTTAACCAAATTCCTCATATACCACCTTTACCCCCTTTTAGGACACCAAAATTGGAACTTGCATTATTTGATGGATCAAACCCTTTGGAGTGGTTATTCCAAGCGGACCAGTTTTTTAGTTTTTATAATTTACCTCCTGAAAATAGATTATCCATGATTTCTTTTTACATGAAAGGAGAAGCATTAGGCTGGTTTAAGTGGATGCACCATAATCAATTACTATCAGATTGGTCCACTTTTACAAGAGATTTGGAATTGAGTTTTGGACCCTCCACATTTGCTAACCACCAAGCAGAACTGTTCAAACTCAAGCAAACTAGTTCGGTTGTTGAGTACCAAGCGGCTTTTGAAAAATTGGGTAACCAAATTACTGGTTTACCACAGGATGTTATCCTAAACTGTTTTATTTCCGGATTAATTCCTGAAATTCAGAATGAAATTGCTATCCTCAAACCCACCTCTATTTCCCAAGCAATAGGGCTGTCTAAGCTGATTGAATCTAAATTAAGAGAGGCCAAACCTAAATACCAAAAACCCTTTTCACCCACTTTTACCAAGCCCAACACACAAACCCAAACCCCAGCACCCACGCCAAGCATTCAAAAAAATTCCCAAGTACCCCAGCCCTCTAAATTACCTATTCGCCGCTTGTCCACTGCCCAACTTCAAGAGCGTCGCGCCCAAGGGTTATGTTTTAATTGCGACGAGAAATTCATTCCCGACCACAAATGTTCAGCTGGAAAATCCCTCTTGTTAATGGTTGATGATGAGGAACCCTCTACCGAAGACAATTCCATTACAGTAGAAGAGCCCATCCTCACTACTGAGCAAGATGAAACGTATTTTCAGTTATCTCCACAAAAACACTTAAATTCAATGGAACTATTTTTGGACTACCTGTCACAGTTCTGATTGACACAGGCAGCACACATAACATCTTGCAACCAAGGATTGCCCAACATCTCAAACTTCATACATCACCAATTCCTAATTTTTCAGTTATGGTTGGAAATGGCTCCAAATTAATTTGCTCAGGCTTGTGCCCTGATGTTCCTATCACACTCCAAAACAATGTGTTTACAATTCCTTTTCATTTACTTCCCATAGAGGGCGCTGATGTTGTCCTTGGAATGGAGTGGTTGCGTACTCTTGGGCCTCTCATGGCTGACTTTTCAATCCCAAAACTATCCTTCACTTACCATGAAAATCAAATCACTATTACAGGAGATTCTAAAGCACTTCCCTCACCCTCTTCTTATAATCAAATTTTCCATCTTATTCATACAGACTCCATTGCCTCCATTCATTTACTACTTTACCAACCTGCCACGCCACCCAATTCAAATCTCCCAACACCAAATTCCTCTTTAATGGATTCATTACCCATTTCCATCCCACATCAAATCTCCAAAATAATTAAGTCTTTCACACCCATCTTTCAAAAACCACAAGGCCTACCCCTACCCAGACCTCATGATCACCACATCCCAATTTTACCAAACACTGCCCCTGTTAATGTTAAGCCCTACCGCTACCCTCACTCTCAAAAGGACGCCATGACAGCCATTATACAAGAAATGCTACAAGAAGGTATTATAAAACCAAGCAAAATCCCTTACTCATCCCCTGTTCTGCTAGTTCGAAAAAAAGATGGAAGTTGGCGTTTTTGTGTTGATTATAGAGCCCTAAACGCAGTAACAGTCCGTGATCGTTTCCCTATTCCTACCATAGATGAAATTTTTGATGAATTGGGATCAGCAAATATTTTTTCTAAGATCGATCTTCGATCTGGTTATCACCAAATCAGAGTTGCACCAGAGGATACACACAAAACAGCGTTTAGAACATTTGATGGTCACTACGAGTTTTTAGTAATGCCTTTTGGCCTAACTAACGCTCCTAGTTCTTTTCAGTCTGCCATGAATGATCTATTGCGTCCTTTTCTACGCCAGTTTGTTTTAGTTTTTTTTATGATATTTTAATCTATAGTCCCTGCATTAGTGATCATGCTCATCATTTAAAAATGGTTTTAGATTTACTTTCATCCCATCATTTTTATGCCAAATTATCAAAATGCGTGTTTGCTGTTCCTAGTGTTGATTATTTAGGTCATATCATTTCAAGTGAAGGTGTAACCCCAGATCCATCTAAAATTCAAGCAATATTGGATTGGCCTACGCCACGTTCACTCACGGCACTCAGGGGTTTTTTAGGGCTCACCGACTTTTATAGACGTTTTGTGCGTCATTACGCCTCTCTCGCCGCTCCTCTCACCGATCTTTTGGGTTCCACTAAATTATCTTGGAGTACATCAGCAGATACAGCATTTACAATTTAAAAAAAAAAGTTAACTGAAACTCCTGTTCTGAAACTTCCAGATTTTTCCCAGGTCTTTGTTCTTGAGACTGATGCTTCAGCGGTGGCAGTCGGAGCAGTTCTATCACAGCAAGGCCATCCCTTAGCTTTCTTCAGCAAGAAAATGTGCAACCGCATGAGAGCTTCTTCAGTATATGTCAGGGAGATGTATGCCATAACCGAAGCCGTCAAAAAGTGGCGTCAATATCTAATAGGGCGGAAATTCCATATCTACACTGACCAGAAAAGTTTGAAGAATTTGTTAGTGCAAACTATCCAAACGCCCGAACAACAAAAGTGGGCAGCCAAATTGCAGGGTTTTCATTTTGACATTTTCTACAAACCTGGAAAAGCCAACCAAGTGGCCGACGCCCTTAGCCGTAAACACTCTGAGGATGCTGCAGTACTCCTTTCTATTTCCTCTCCAGTTCCAGTCCTCCTGTTACAATTAAAGAATTTCTATGAATCTAATGCTGAGGGTCAAAGACTAATACAACAAGCTCAAATAGATAATACGATGCAAAAATTTTATCATTCAAAGGATGGGTTGTTATTCTACAAAGATAAAATTTTTGTACCTTCCAATCAAGACCTGCGAGAATCCTTAATCACTGAGTACCACTCCACTCCCACGGCTGGACACTCTGGCCTTCAACCCACCTTAGCTCGACTATCTTCTTCCTTTCTGTGGCCTGGTATTTACAAAGATACAAAAGCTTTCATCAAGAAGTGTTCAATCTGTCAACAAAATAAATACATGCCAAAGAAAAAGCAAGGACTTCTACAACCATTAAACATACCAACTCTAGTCTGGGATGAATTAAGCATGGATTTCATTACTCACCTACCGAACTCATTCGGTCACACTGTTATCTGGGTCGTCTGCGACAGGTTGACTAAGTTCTCACACTTCATTGCTCTTCCCACGACCTTCACGGCTAAAGATCTGGCTCTGCATTTTTCTGTGGAAATCTGCCGTCTGCATGGTGTTCCCTCCTCCATTGTCTCAGATCGAGATCCCCTCTTCCTCAGCACCTTTTGGAAGGAATTATTTCGCGTCCAAGGGACCATGCTGAAATATAGCTCCGCCTACCACCCTGAAACTGACGGCCAAACGGAGGTAGTTAACAGATGTTTGGAAACCTATTTACGCTGCTTTACAAGTGACAATCCAAAAAAGTGGTTCAGATACTTACACTTAGCCGAGTTTTGGCATAACTCTGCTCATCACTCATCCATCAACATGTCACCGTTTGAAGCACTTTATGGCTGGCCATCGCCATCTTTTCCCACCTACAGTCCAGGATCTACATCTCTTTCCACTTTAGAGGAGTCCCTACAAAACCGTGAAGAAATATTACAAATACTTAAAAGAAACTTGGAAAGAAGCAGGAAAAGAATGGAATCACAGATCAACCAAAACCGCGTAGATTGTACCTTTAAGGAAGGAGATATGGTTTTTCTTCGCCTTCAGCCCTATCGACAGTCGTCCGTCCATCGTCGTCCCTCTCACAAGCTTTCCAAACGTTACTTTGGCCCTTTCCAGATCTTGAGACGAATTGGAAAAGTAGCGTACCACTTGGATCTTCCTCCGTCCTCAAGGATCCACCCAGTCATCCATGTTTCTCAACTTCGAGCGTACCATGGAACAAACCCACCTTCTAATTTCACTCCGATTCCACCAGATTTTCAAGCTCCGATGGAACCCTCCACCAACAACCACCGTGTTACACATGCTTCTGGATCTGTTACTCAAGATGAGATGCGAGAGAAAGACATGCAGAAATCTCAAGAAACTAAGTTGGTTCAAGAGGAAAGTTTACAAAGAGAGGAAAGTTTACAAAGAGAGGAAAGTTTACAAAGAGAAGAAACAATACTGAATAACCCAAATGTTGACTCGGTGGAACTAGTTAAGAAAAAGAGTAAATCAAAGTACACTGAGGCTTTGGAAACAAGTACTAATGGTAAAATCTTGGAGCTTTCCAAGAAATCTTCTGCGGTGCAATCTCAACCGCACATTTTATTGGATCCTCTGCACACTTCATCTCCACCGTCCAACACACTGCCTCCCAACTCTCTCTCTTCACGTGCTGAGACAACTCCCAAGATAACTTTCTGCTCTCCCAAGGACACGCCACCTTCAGCTGGCAAGCATGCAATATCCACTCACCTTCTGCCGACACCAAAATTCACTCCACTAGCCGTTGCAATTCACCCTAATTCAAGTGGGCCTTTCCAATTCTCTAAAGCTTTTCAACCGGCCCATTCCACTAGCAATTCCAACCTTGAGGATAAGGTTGTTGTTGGGCTGGATAGTAGTGATAGCAGGCCTAGGCGAATTACAAAGAGGCCCATTAGACTAAGTGATTATGTGCTCAATTAAAATATCATTTTATTATATAATTTTAATTTAGTCTTTTTCCTTTGGGTTGGGCCTTGCAGCTGACCCAATATCAGTTTTATTGTATTTAAGCAAATTGTACCTTGGTTTATGGGTAGAGAAAATTATTCAGCATTTTATTTCTTTCTTCTTGTTTGTGTGTGTATTCAATGGAAAAACCCTAGTTTGGTAATATTTGCTAATCTCTTTGCATCATAATGTATAATATGTTTATGATACGGTAAAATGAGGTTATGAGATAAGTTTAAATAGGAGTAATAAATAATAATTTTAATGGAGATAATAAAAATCGTATTGACCGGTTGACCCCAAAACTCGAGTTATGTCTAGTCTAGACAGTAATAAAATATGTCATGCAGTTATGTTATTAGTATAATCATATATGTAACATTATTTAAAAAAAACTCTTCTCACCCATATTTGATTTTATCAATTTGAAGTTGTTACATGTTGGGCAATTAATGCTCCATCAAATTTAAAAAAAAAATGCGACACTTGTGGCGGTCAGAACTGTCTTAATTACTATTTTATATAAGAGAAATATTGAAACTTATGGCTTCTTAAATTGCCTTTATTTACAACCATAAAACCTCTCTTTTAAGATATGTATATTATGGTAGTTTGTCTAGCAGTTATTGTGAAGCTGCCAATATTTACTTAGCGACACCAAAAATATGCATTTTCGTGAATTATGGCAGTTAAAACTGCGATAATAGTACTTTTATAGCCGCCATATTTTCTGTGTTTTTTTGGTAGTGAGAGACAAGACTCAAGCCTCTCATGACAATGTTGGAAAATGACCTCTATAATTTCCCTCCTCCGTGAACTCAAAAATAGGCACTAGCTGAAACGTGAAAAAATAACCAAAATGACACAAAAAGATTTTAGCATGGAAAACCTTCTCAATGTGAGAAAGGGAAAAACCACGGGACTCTTAGGCCTCTTAAACATCCACTATAATGATAATGGGAATACAACAACTTCACCCTTAGGTGGAACTCTCTACAAAGTATCTCTCAATTTGTAAGGAACACTCTCACAAATTGGCTCACTATTTCTCTCACAAGAAAAAATCTCTAAGAAACAATTTTCTCTCTTGAGAAAGCTCTATTTCTCTTGCTTCTTGTTTCTCTTGTGGTTGTGTGATTTGAATGCTTGCTCTTGGTCCTATTTATAGGAGAAGCAAGCCAAAAGGATCTTACATGCATGAAGACACTTGTTCTTTGCCTTTCATGCAAAACACTGAGTGTCTTTTGCACTATTCTACTCTTCATCATAACCAACCTCCAATTTTTCCAAATGAATGTTGGCAATGTGAAATGGATGGACCCCACATTTCTCCCCCTCTAGCCATAGGGGAATGATCTTGATTAGTTTGGAGTTACTGCAAATCCAGCAACTTGTTTGCAGAGCTCTATCTTCTCTTTTGGAAGAGGTTTTGTCATTATGTCTGCCCCATTCTTATTGGTGTGAACTTTCTCTACTTTCAACAATTTAATCTCCAACACATCACGAATCCAGTGATACCTTACGTCAATGTGTTTTGACCTTGAATGGTATGTCGAGTTCTTGCTGAGATGGATTGCGTTCTGATTGTCGCAATAAAGAACATAAACTTCTTGATTCTGACCTAACTCTTACATGAACTTCTTCATCCACATGATCTCCTTACAACCTTCAGTGATTGCGATGTATTCAGCTTCTGTGGTACTCAAAGCAATGCATTTTTGTAATCCTGATTGCCAAGAGACAGCTCCCCCTGCAAAAGTAATCTAATACCCGGAAATAGATTTTCTTGAATCTACATCCCCTGCCATATCTGCATCTACATACCCAATGAGTAATTGTTTTTCATTGCCAAAGCACAGAAACTGTTTGGCAGTTTCTCTTAGATACCTCAGTATCAATTTCACAGCATTCTAATGTTTTTTTCCTATATTCGACAAGAATCTACTCACCACTCCTACAACATAAGCAATGTCAGGTCTTGTGCAAACCATTGCGTATATAATGCTACCCACAACTGAAGAATATGGCACTTTGCTCATTTCATATTTTTCTTCTTCATTGGTTGGACATTGTGTCTTACTGAGTTTCAGATGACCAGGTAGTAGGACATGCACAGGTTTAGCATTATGCATGTTGAACCTCCCAAGGACTTTCTTGATATAATCTTCTTGTGACATCCACAACATTCTTTTGGGACGATCTCGAATGATCTTCATTCCAAAAAATTTATTTATCGCTCCTAAATCTTTCATGGCGAAAGACTTGCTCAATGCTTTCTTTAGAGCAGCTATCTTTGTCTTGTCTTTCCCAACAATGAGCATATCATCAACATACAACAAGAGTATGATGGATTCACCATTATCATATTTCTTCACAAACACACAGTGGTCTGCAAATGTCCTTTTAAATTTATGTTGGGTCATGAAGAGTTCAAACTTCTTGTACCATTGCCTTGGAGCTTGCTTCAACCCATATAAACTTTTCTTCAAGCGACACATAAGGTGTTCTTTGCCTGGTTCTGCAAATCCTTCAGGTTGCTCCATGTAGATTTCTTCCTCTAAATCTCCATGTAAGAATGTTGTTTTAACATCAAGTTGCTCTATCTCTAAGTCTAGTGTTGCAGCTAGACCAAGGATTGCTCTTATGGATGTCATCTTCACTACTGGTGAGAATATCTCTTCAAAGTCTATGCCTTTCTTCTGATGGCACCCCTTCACGATAATTCTTGCTTTGTATCTGGGGTTTGGGTTATTCTCTTCAGACTTGAGTTTGAACACCCACTTGTTTTTCAAAGCCCTTTTTCCCTTTGGTAATTTCACCAAGTCATACGCCTGGTTCTCCTTCAGTGACTGTAATTCTTCTTGCATAGGTTGCATCCATTTGCCCTTTTCATCTGTCTCAATGGCTTCTATGAAGCTTTGAGATTCTCCTTCATCAGTGAGAGTGGCATACTCATTTGGGGAATATCTTTTTTATGGTTGTCTTACTCGCATAGATCTTCTCTCTTGTAGTTCTTGATCCCTCTGATCAACATCTATTATTTGCTCTCCCTGTATTTCCTGACCTTGTTCTATCTGGTCAGGTTGCTCCGTATGATCGGGTTCTACTGCATGATTAGGTTCAATATCTCGTTGAGGAATGTCTCCCCCTGAGTTTTCTACCACAATGGTCCTTGGCTTCTTAGATTGAATATCATGGATTGCTTGATCTTCATAAAATACGACATCTCTACTTCGAACAATCTTCTTGTTTGCAGGATCCCTGATCGGTCACCATTTCTACTAGTTTTCCGTCAATTATTCGGCATCAATCCATAAAATCGGTAGCACTTTGTTTGTCTTTTCATTGTTTTTCAATTCAATTTTACTTGTCGTATTTTATTCTTGCATTTTATGATTTGTTGTTTTATTTCAATTATGTTGCATTTTATGCTTTGGTTTGGTTTGGTAGTTTTCAATGGTTTCAGGTCTGAGTGGAAAAGCCCAAAGGACTCGTGCGAAGAAAATGGAAGTTCCGGGGATTTAGAAGAGTTTTTGGAATAAAGCAGAGGATGTCTGGACCTAAAATTCAACAAACATGGAAAAATATTGGGCAACCAAGTTCCTTGTCTGTACTATGTTGTAGTTCTCTTCATTAGCTTTCCGACGCTTCGAACGGGGACCAAAACAGACTTACGGATCAAAAGTTATGATCGAAACAATTTCAGTTATAAAATCCAGCAAGCTGACACAACCGGCAGTGTTGGCTGACACGGCCCATGTCAGCTTTGACGTTGAGTTTCTGAATTTTTCCATATTTTCTCCACATATTAAGTTGTGGGGGAACTTTGGGTATTTCCAATCAATCTAGGTGAATTGTGACTTTTTAGACTATTTTTTGGAGGAAGAATAGACACTTTTGACTTTACGAATAATTGAGAAGAGTTGGAGGCGATCAAGGAGAAAGGGAGAAGACGATTGTTCATGAGCGGAAGCGATTGAAGAGTCAGTTTTCCTCAAATCAAATTGTAATGTCTATCTTTAATTTTCTTTTTGTTTTTGTTCTTAATACTATGAGAGGCTAAACCCCCCAATGTCACAGGGGTGTCCCTGATTTTCCCTGTATTGACAATTTTCCCTTTGCAATAGAATTTCACTGCTTTCTCATAATCATGTTTATCGTATAATGTTCTTAATGCTTGTCCATATTGGAAAATAGGATTTGATTTACGGTTAACCTTAGGTCGGACAAACCACTGTTAATGCTTTTTATACGATAATACTATAGTAGATATCGCTTAGGAGTATGGATACCCTATAGTAATCGTAAAGCTTTTGATAAAAATAAGTGCTTGGTATTCTTTCTATACCGCTAAGGAATTGGGGTATAGGGAGAATACCAAAGGTTTTTCTACTAAAGAATTAGAGATAAATATTCTTAAGAGCCGGTAATGATTGGTTTAAGCGATGATTTTGAAAAATAAGGATTGTTATTATTATAAGGAATTTCATACACCTTGCCCTGACATGTTTCTCATATTTGTTTAAGTCATTTTTACTCTTTCTGCTTATTTGCTCAATACTTATTATATTTTTTATAACAAACAAACCCCCAAAGGCATTTTTGTTTAATTGAAATAACATCTGCACTTACAATTACACGCAGTCCTCGAGAGATCGATTCTGGGGATAACCCCAACTATTACTACATCGGTAAAAATAGTACACTTGCTATTTTTCCGATCAAGTTTTTGGCGTCGTTGCCGGGGACTGCCAAATTATAAGTGTTGATTTTAATTCAATTGGAATTTTGTCACTCTGTGGCTAAAATTGATTCTTGTTATTTTTATTTTTAATTTTTATTTTTATTTTATAACTTTTGGGATTATTACTATTACTACTAATCTACGTCTAACCTTTTATGCGAGGAGAATCCTCAACAAATTTTCTTTTTGACGCAGAAATTGAAAGAACGCTACACGAGAGGCGTAGGCAAGCACAACTTGCAGCATCTGAAGCTGAACCTTCGGAGCACTCAAACTCAGGTTCAGAATCAGACAAAGATACAGTGACCATGGCTGCAGAGCAACCAACAGAGAGACTCCTCGAGGATTACGGGGCAGCACATACACCGTCTGGTTGGTTAACAATTATGAACCAACTAGTGAATGTGCCGAATTTCTAGCTGCATCCTAGCACCATCACTCAACTTGAGAGAAGACCTTTCACCGGAAAGGTTAATGAAGATGCCAACAAACATCTGCAAAGATTTCTGACTATGAGCACCACTCTCAAGATTGAGGGGCACACGGAGGAAGCAAAGAAGTTAAGAATGTTTCCTTTCACTCAGGGGGATGAGGCTGAAGAGTGGTTCTACTCGTTACCTGCAGGGAGTATTACCACTGGGGAAGAGATGGAGAAGGCATTTCTGAATGAGTATTTTCCGGCCTCTGTTTATATCCGAAAAAGATATGATATTGTGAATTTTAAACAGAAGGACGGAGAATCTCTCGGAGATGCATACAAGAGGTTCAAGAAAGTTTTGGTAGCCTGTCCGACTCACAACATGGATCAAACTGAGCAGATGCAGGTGTTCGTCAATGGCCTCCAGATAAAGACTAAGCAACTAATTGATACAGCTGCCGCTGGCTCATCTAATTTTACAACAACCACTGGTGTCAAAAAGATCATTGAAGCCATAGCCGCTAACGAACATTTGGAGTTATATGATCGAAGTGTGAGTAAATCTGAGGGTGTGATTGACTTGAAGTTGAATAATCAGGTTGTGAAGGTGGAAGATCAGATTGCGGCGGAAGTTGAAAGAAGGTTAAAGGCTATGAATGTGGGTACTCAACGTGTGGCACAAGTTCAAACTAGTCAACCCATTAGTTGTGAGATTTGTAGTGGACCCCATTATACTGCACATTGTGTTGCGACCCCGCAACAAATTGAAGAGATAAAATTCCTGAAGTAGAATAATCCCTATGCTCAAACTTATAATCCAGGGTGGAAGAATCATCCTAACTTCTCCTGGAAAGATCAGAATCAACAACAATACCCACAGCAGCAACAACCTCCCCAGAAAGCACAATGGGAGATTGCCATTGAGAAGATGGCAGCTCATAACATGCAATTTCAGGAAAAGACCCGGAATAGCTATAGGAATACCACAGCCTCCATAAAGAATTTGGAGGTTCAATTGGGTCAGATAGCTCAACAAGTTGCAAATTCTCAAGCACCAGGCGTCATCCCAACCGCCACCATACCAAATCCGAAGAGTCATGAGAATGCCAATGTTGTTATGACAAGGAGCCAGGAAGTTGCAGAAGAAGAAGTCAGACCAACCGAAGAGAAGAGAAAAGAAGCGGTTAAACCTAAGATCAAGTTACCGTACCCCTCAAGAGTGACAAAGAAGGAGACTCCAGAAAAAGACTTTGAGAAATTTAGCTCATTGGTAAAAAAGTTAGAGATTAATATGCCCTTCTTTGAAGCACTTGAGCAAATGCCTCTATACAAGAAATTCATGAAGGAGGTCATTGGAAAAAAGAAACCTAGTGGAGAGGAGGTAAAGAGTCTAATTGAGGAGAGTAGTGGGGGATCACAAGGTAGGAGAATTCCAATCAAACGGAAAGATCCTGGTTCTGTGTCAATCCCCTGTACCATAAAGGACAGAACGTTTAAGAGAGTCTTGATTGATTCGGGTGCTAGCGTGAGTCTCATGCCCCTCTCAATTTTCAAAAAGCTGGGTATAAAGAAAATAAGTGAAACGGGAACAAATCTGAAGTTTGCCGACCTCACAACCAAGCGGTCGTACGGCTTAGCAGAAGATGTGCTTGTGACTATTGATAACTTCACCTATCTAGTAGACTTTGAGATCATTGATCTACCTGAGGATGAGGAGACGACTATCATACTGGGTCGACCATTCTTGATGACTAGTCGGTGCAGTGTGGACATTGAGGCTGGTACTTTAACCTTGAAATATTTTGAGGAAGAAGTAACCTTGAAAGTGTTGGAACTCGAGAAGCAAGGTCAAGAGGAAAGTAATCACCCTGCAGTTGGAATGATCTGAACAGTGGGAAAAAGCAAAAGCTCAAAACCACTTCTTAAAAAAGTCTCTGGAATAATCCATCAGGTTGCACCATCTGAGTCATCTATTGCACTTAGTAAGACTCCAAAATCAAATCAAGAAGTCAAGAAAAGGAAGAAACACCAAAGAAAGAAGAGGAAAAAAACATCAAAGGAAGACTGTGGAAGTTCGATGTGAGTTGAATCACAATGTAGCTCTTATTCTTGAATCTGACCGGTGCTCTGTTGCGGAAAGGTTAAGCAATAAAACGTGTAAGCTGAAGTACCCACCATAGCAATGGGGAGTGACTCGTCGAGCCATGCGACGTTAAACGAAGCGCTTCATGGGAGGCAATCCACGGGTTTTATTTCTTAGGGTTTCTGTTGTGTTTCAAGTTTAATTCGGTTCACTCACAGTCTTCTACTGTAAAAAAAAATTTACAGTAGGCTGACTCGACCCCCCGTGTCAGCTGACACGGCCCGTGTCAGCCCTACTATAGCGAAAAATTTTTTTACAGTAGGCTGACACGGCCCCCCGTGTCAGCTGACACGGCCAGTGTCAGCCCTACTGTAGCGAAAAAAAATAAAAAAAATAATAAAAAAAAAAAAAAAAAATTCTTTCTTTGTCCCTCCGCATTGAGGCTCTGTGAGTTCCCCTCTCTAGCTTGTTCTAAAACATTGAGGTCAATGTTTAGTTCAAGTGTGGGGGGGTTTTATTGCTTTCAGTATTTTTATTTATGTTATTTCATCTTCGTACCGTTGATTGGTGTGTTTTGTATTTCGTGTGTTACAGATTGAAGGTATTCGTGTCGGATGAATGAGGAGACTTATAGTTAGTGGATGAAGAGGCACAACCCATACTTGCTCTACAGGAAACCCCCGAAAGTTGGTGTTACTGAGGTGGATGACTGGACACGACTTTCCAACACTAGACTGATACGAGAATACTGTGCACCTGAGACGGAAATGAAGCGACATTACACTAAAGGTACCTTGGAATTTGTCAGTATACTAAACATGGTGAGGATCATAAAAAGCCAAACACCTTATCATCATGAGAGTTCTCAGGTATGTCCCTGTCACTCTTAGTTTGCATACTCGTCTATTGGAGTTTCAATGCACACATATACACACTGAGGCACTTGTTTGTTTTTAACCCTGAGCCTTTCCAGCCTACCCTTTTATGTTATCCTTCGTTAACCCCCTCAAGCCTTCTTCCTTTTGTTTGTTTATTAACCGCATAATTAAACCATGAGCCCAAACACTCCCTCACCCTGCTCAGATAAGTGTTGTTGATTTTTGATCTGTGAAAAATTCTAAGTTTGGGGTTGAGATACCTTTAAGAACTAGGTAAGTGAAAAAAAAAAGAAAGAAAATTCAGGAAAAAGAAGGGAAAAAAAAGAGAAAAAAAAGAAAGAAAAAAAAGAGAAGTAGAATAAAGCACTTACCTAGAGGAGGATTTAGTTTGAAGAAGTCAAAAAGTAAGCTCAAAGAAACAATTGAGTGTAAACTAAAGAATCCTAGTAAAATGGTGTCTGATACCCTTGATTGTGAAACATATCAAATACCATAGTGATTAGAATGACGACACTGAGTCTGAGCTAAAAACCAATCATTTTTCCATTTTGTTTGTTTATCCCACCTTGTCCCTAAGCCCCGTTACAATCATAAAAGCCCTAAAAAAGTGTGTGTTGTGTGCGTTTGAGATGAAAATAGATGTTGTTCAAGCTTATGAGTTGACTTTGCATGCTATGATTATTGAGTGTAAACACTGTAACCCGAGAAATGTGGTGAGAGTGTGAAAAGCTGACAGGTAAAGAGGTACTTTGATGTAGAAGTGTAGCGGACCGTCAAAATTCAGGTAAGAAGGAAATGTTGAAAGAAAAGTGGAAAGATAGTCGCGAAAGATCTCAGCGGTGTGGTGGTAAGAAAATTTTGATTAATTTGGGGGTGACCTTTCTACTGTCTCGAGCATTACTTGAGGACAAGCAATGAGATAAGTTTGGGGTTGTGATCGGTCACCATTTCTACTAGTTTTCCGTCAATTATTCGACATCAATCCATAAAATCGGTAGCACTTTGTTTGTCTTTTCATTGTTTTTCAATTCAATTTTACTTGTCGTATTTTATTCTTGCATTTTATGATTTGTTGTTTTATTTCAATTATGTTGCATTTTATGCTTTGGTTTGGTAGTTTTCAATGGTTTCAGGTCTGAGTGGAAAAGCCCAAAGGACTCGTGCGAAGAAAATGGAAGTTCCGGGGATTTAGAAGAGTTTTTGGAATGAAGCAGAGGATGTCTGGACCTAAAATTCAACAAACATGGAAAAATATTGGGCAACCAAGTTCCTTGTCTATACTATGTTGTAGTTTTCTTCATTAGCTTTCCGGCGCTTCGAACGGGGACCAAAACAGACTTACGGCTCAAAAGTTATGATCGAAACAATTTCGGTTATAAAATCCAGCAAGCTGACACGGCCGGCAGTGTTGGCTGACACGGCCCGTGTCAGCTTTGACGCTGAGTTTCTGAATTTTTCCATATTTTCTCCACATATTAAGTTGTGGGGGCACTTTGAGTATTTCCAATCGATCTGGGTGAATTGTGACTTTTTAGACTAGTTTTTGGAGGAAGAATAGACACTTTTGACTTTACAAATAATTGAGAAGAGTTGGAGGCGATCAAGGAGAAAGGGAGAAGACGATTGTTCATGAGCGGAAGCGATTGAAGAATCAGTTTTCCTCCGATCAAATTATAATGTCTATCTTTAATTTTCTTTTTGTTTTTGTTTTTAATACTATGAGAGGCTAAACCCTCCAATGCCAGGGGGGTGTCCCTGATTTTCCCTGTAATGACAATTTTCCCTTTGCAATAGAAATTTCACTGCTTTCTCATAATCATGTTTATCGTATAATGTTCTTAATGCTTGTCCATATTGGAAAATAGGATTTGATTTACGGTTAACCTTAGGTCGGACAAACCACTGTTAACGTTTTTTATACGATAATACTATAGTAGATATCGCTTAGGAATAGGGATACCCTATAGTAACCGTAAAGCTTTTGATAAAAATAAGTGCTTGGTATTCTTTCTATACCGCTAAGGAATTGGGGTATAGCGAGAATACCAAAGGTTTTTCTACTAAGGAATTAGAGGGAAATATTCTTAAGAGCCGGTAATGATTGGTTTAAGCGATGATTTTGAAAAATAAGGATTGTTATTAATATAAGGAATTTCATACACCTTTCTCTGGCATGTTTCTCATACTTGTTTAAGTCATTTTTACTCTTTCTGCTTATTTGCTCAATAGTTATTATATTTTTTATAACAAACAAACCCCCAAAGGCATTTTTGTTTAATTGAAATAACATCTGCACTTACAATTACACGCAGTCCTCGAGAGATCGATTATGGGGATAACCCCAACTATTACTACATCGGTAAAAATAGTACACTTGCTATTTTTCCGATCAATCCCATAGTCTGAATCCAAGTTCATCTCTTGGAGAACCAAGGTATATGCACTCCTTCGTCTTAGCATCGAGTTTTGCTCTTTCATCTTTAGGAATATAGACAAATGCCTTACACCCGAATACTCTCAATTGACCGTAAGAGGTTTTCTTTCCATACTATACTTCATCTGGTATCTCTCCATTTAACGGTCTTGAAGGAGACAAGTTTATCAAATCAATGGCAGTTATCACTGCTTCACCCCAAAATGATTTGGGAAGTTTTGTATGAGAAGCATGCTTCTGAATTTCTCTGCAATCATTCTGTTCATTCTTTCAGCTACTCCAGGGAGTCTTCGGAGGTGTCCTCTCATGTCTTATCCCATGAGCTTTACAATATGCTTCAAATGGACCCATGTATTCACCTCCATTGTCACTTCTTAAGTATTTCAACTTTCTTCCAGATGCTCGTTCTATAGAGGCGTGAAACTCCTTGAAAGCTTGTAGAACTTGATCTTTCTTCTTCAATCACTACTATATAAAACCCATTTAACAATGGTTGAAAAATACATGTAATAACTCAGATCAAGGAGTTGTTATGTAGAGTGTTGTGGTAAATTCGCTACTTATAATCACGGCCCTGGGACCGTTGTTGTATTCTGAAAAGTGCGCGATATATCACAATGGTTATTCTTAACAACCATTGTGATACATAGGGTAGTGGGTTTGAAACCCAACAGGAAATTAATTACATTAGATGACGGTTGTTGTAGACAACCGTCGTGGAAAGTGCCCATAGTTTATTATATACAAATGTATATTGCTTAGTTTACCATACACCTATGTAAAGAAATACAACCATTCAGATTGACAAAGAAATATATAATCTGAAAAATTAAAATATTCTTGAAAATCAACTTAAACACACCAATTTTTTCCGAATTGCATCAGTCTCATTAAGCACATTTTATGTTCTTTAACACATAATATACGATTCAATGGTCTGATTCCCTATACTCATCGATATTTTTTATTATAGTTTACCTCATCATTGTCGCTTATCAACGCGATTGTAAATTATATCGATGAATTGAAGCAAACAGACCATTAAACCATATATTATGTGTTAAGGAACATAAAATGTGCTGAATGAGATGGATGCGATTCGAAAAACATTGATTGATATAGGTTGGTTTTCAAATCATCTTAATTTTCAGAATATAAGTTTCTATGTCAAAATAAATGATTGCATTTTCATTAAAAGATAAGTGAAACAAACAATATACATAGTATATAATAAACTAAACTTCTCAACCTACATAAGAATTTAAAGAGCAAAACATTGCTAAGTCACAAGAAGCCTATATCTTGTGACTTAGCAATGTTTTGTTCTTGTTTTAAGAACATTTGTCAACAACAACAACATACAACAAAACAACATGCAACACAATAAAAAAAACATACATTATTTAAGCAACAAAACCCCAAGTGGGACTGTAAAAAACCAACATACATTGAGTCAATAACGCACCTCTTATTGAAAATATATCAAGTTCATCCAGTTTTTGATGCCATGAAGAAGAAATATAAGGTGGATGAAGTTTATACAACAACTTTATACTTCTTATATTTTTCTTCATTGTTTCAAAAACCATATGAAATTTCACCATAGTATACGCTTGCTACCACCATCATCACCATGTATCTACAAAGAAACACAACAAAAATCAAACTTAACCCTAAAACATCATTAACATAATGTTTTCCACAGTATCCTAAAACCAAAACCTAAAACAATAATGTTAGAAAGAAGAGAGCAGGAGAACATACCATCTTTGTCGCCGTTGGAGTTTGCACCGGACGTTGCTCCCATCAGATATTGGTTAAGATTCATGAGAGGAGAGGGTTGTGTTGGGGTTTTCTTTAGAGAGAATTGACAGATATGAAGTATGTCACATATAGTTTCGTTTATATATTAAAAACTATCACTTTTTGTTACGGTTGTTAACTTCAACCGTAATTATAATTTATATTTTAAAATAATATCAAACTATATAATGACGGTTACATATAATAACCGTAGTGATATCCCTTATTTAAAAATAAATAAAAAAGAAATGAGTGCCTATCATATCAGTTATACTTACAACCCTTATTATACTATATACACTTTTTAATTAAAAAATATAATATAAAGTTAGCGCCTGAGTTTAGAGATATCACCACGGTTTTGGTAGAACCGTGGTGACTTGGGTTCATATATTTTTCATTTAAGGTTATGTGATGAGTTTACAACATATGTGATAAAGTTTTCATTCAAGTTTATATATTCAAGGTTATGTAATGAGTTTACCACATATGTAAATATTTTTAATAAGAATAAGACAACAAAATGCAAGTTTCATATAAAGTAAACTCCAACAAAATGCAAGTTTATATTTAAAATAACAAAATTAAAATCTTAAATATTGAAGATAACAGAGACACTTTTAACTTTTAAATATCAAATATAAATGCCCTAGCTGACATAAAATTACTCCAACTAAACGGTGCTTCGTCCTCATCATCTGAATCGAAAATAGTTGTCCTTCTTCTCTTTCTTCTTGATCTTCTTCTTCTCCTCCTAGCTCATATTTCTTGCAAGGCGACCGTCTGTTGGGTCTGTACAGCTTGTTCGGGCTGGAAAACTAGTTGGACCTCTGAAGCCTCTGCGACCTGGACAACTTCTTGGACATTTACGACCTTGGCAACTTCTTGAACATCTACAACATCTTTAACCACACGCGCAGTTTGTTGGACTTCTTGGACAACTTCTTCTTGAACATCTACAGTTTGTTGGTTTTTTGGACTGCATTGTTGGAATTCATTTTGATTAATTCTCTTCAATGATGCTGCTTGTGTGATGGTAAGAGGAATAACGTATTTATAATGATTTCTCTGATTCTTCATCTTCTCTTTACATTGAAAATCTAATCGTTTTAGTTGAAAGTCATTATTATTTCTTTAATTCAAAAACCATTATTGATTCTTCATCTTCCTCATTCATTTTTAATCAGTAAACCATTAAATCTCGGTTGTGTTACTCAACCGTATTGGAAATGTGAGTCCTCTAACAACGATTGACTTTCTTCACCGTTGTAAAATCATTTAAAATTTTATTTTTTTAATAATTCACATAAGTGACACAAGCGTATAACAACGGTTGTTTAAACTAACCGTTGTAAAATAATATACATTTTATTTTTTATTTAAAGGACTTAAGTGACACACGCTTAATGTACTCTAAAAAATGGAAAAAATAATGTTGCTGAGAATCGAAGCTTGTCACACATCATTTATTACCACGGTTTTTAAAGACAACCGTCATTAAATCACTGTTCTTATATCCAGCTACTGACTGGGCGCAAAAATTTAATTTATTACAATGATATATATTTCTTCCGTGGTGAACCTGGTGTTGTTGTTTACGCGTTTTGTAGTAGTGAATGGATACACCCACACCTTTCTAGAGTGATCGTCAATGAAGGTAACAAAGTAATATGCGTCACCAAGAGACCTTTCAGATGTGGAGCATCCATCTGAGTGAACAAGATCTAGGATTTTCTTTCGCCTTCTTGCATCATCTGATCTTTGAAAAGATACTCTGTGTTGTTTACCTGCTAGACAGTCTTCACATGATTCAAGTGGTTGTCCCTTGATATTTGAAAGATGATCTTTAGCAAGAATCTTTAAGCCTTTATCGCTCATGTGGCCAAGTCGTTTATGCCACAATTCTTTGGTTGCGTCTTGAGAAACATTAGTCTCTCCCTTGTTTATCTTTCCCTGCATGATGTATAGGGAGCCTTCCTTTTCGCCACGAGCAAGTGTCATGCTCCCTTTGCTAAGCTTCCATCTACCATCACCGAACTAGTTTATCATCCCTAGGTCATCCAAATTTCCTGCTGGTATAAGGTTTAGATGCATTTCTGGTACATGTCTTACTTCCTTCAACACAAGTTTATTTCCATTCTCTGTGATCATAGTCACTTCACCAATGCCAACAATCTTGCTTGTGACGTGGTTTCCCATCTTCACCGTACCAAAATCTCCTCTTTGGTATGATGAGAATAATTTTTCATGAGGTGTAACGTGGAAAGATGCTCCGGTGTCAATTATCTAAGTGCAATTATCGAATGCAACATTTAGATAATTGTCGTCTCTAAAAAGGAAAATATTCTCGTTGTTCGAGGCTACTGCAGTTGTGGCTCCTTCTTCCTTATTTTTCTTTGGGTTTATCAAATCTGGACGAACTTTTCCAGCCTGTTGATCTCTCTTCAAGAATCTGCACTCAGGTCTTCTATGGCCAGGTTTGCCACAATAATAACAGCTTACTCTTGTGCGAGACTTAGATCTAGCTTGTGATCTCCCACGACCTCCTCTTTCATGATTCTTACCCCTTCCTCTGTTATCGACAATGTTGGCTTCGAAGTGGTTGTCGAAGCCTCTTTCCCTCCGTCTTGACTCTTCATTTAGCAAGGAATCTATGACAGAATCCATGACAAGTTTTTCGTCTGGAGCAGAGTTACTAAGAGTGACAACTAGAGTGTCCCAACTCTCAAGTAGAGAACTTAGGAGCAAAAGAGTTTGCAACTCATCATCTATCTTCATGTCAGCTTTCATCAGCTGATTCATGATACCTTTGAAGGTATTCAAGTGCTTGATCATATTTTGGCTATCTAGTACTCCAATTTCACTAGTCGTCTGACAAGGTGTGCTTTATTTCTTGGTGTCTTCTTTTGAATCAAGGATTCAAGTTTGGTCCACAACTCATACGCATTTATATAAGTTGACACATGCTCGAATAGACTCCTATCTATGTATTTTCTGATCATGGCAACTGCCTTCCGATTTTGGAGCTCCCACTCGTTATCTTTCTTCTCTGTTGGCTTATCCTTTAGAGAGATTGGCTTATGCAAATCTTTGCAATATAGGTGGTCTTCCATCATCGACTTCCAATAGGTATAATTATCAGCGGTCAGCTTGAACATATCTCCTTTATAACTGATAGAACCATCCATTTTGAGAACACGGGAAAATAGTTCCTTCAACTATGAGATTTTCAAAATAGTGGCGTACACTGAAAAAGTCACCGTAGTTTGTGAATGGCGCAACTAGGAAGTTCCCAGGAAAGAGAGGTGGGTCAATATTGACACACTTAAATACCAAGTATTTCCTTAGCCAGAACTTACCAAGACACACCTTCGCAATACAACGATTTAATTCCAACAATAATAGTTCTTTTCTGATGTGGAAGATTAAACAATGTTGCAACCACAGAGCATACTAAGAACTTTATTATGAGTACAACAATGTAGTATCACAGAGCCCAACCAAGCTCTGATACCACTGTTGGAAAATGACCTCCATAATTTCCCTCCTCCGTGAACTAAAAAATAGGCTCTAGCGGAAACGTGAAAAAATAAGAAAAATGACACAAAAAGATTTTAGCGTGGAAAACCTTCTCAATGTGAGAAAGGGAAAAACCACGGGACCCTTAAGCCTCTTAAACATCCACTATAATGATAATGGGAATACAACAACTTCACCTTTAGGTGGAACTCTCTACAAAGTATCTCTCAATTTGTAAGGAACACTTTCATAAATTGGCTCACTATTTCTCTCACAAGAAAAACTCTCTAAGAAACAATTTTCTCTCTTGAGCAAAGCTCTATTTCTCTTACTTCTTGTTTCTCTTGTGGTTGTGTGATTTGAATGCTTGCTCTTGGTCCTATTTATAGGAGAAGAAAGCCAAAAAGGTCTTACATGCATGAATACACTTGTTCTTTGTCTTTCATACAAAACACCAAGTGTCCTTTGCACTATTCTACTCTTCATCATAACCAACCTCCAATTTTGCCAAATGAATGTTGGCTATATGAAATGGCTGGACCCCACAGATAATAATACTTTTATAGCCGCCATAATTTCTGGGTTTTTTTTTATAGTGAGAGACAAGACTCTCATTCATCCATCTTTTATGTATAATTATTTGACCATTTCTTAACACACCACCCATGTTTCTTATACACCACGTGAAATTTCGTTTTTGCCTCCCAGTTTCGGATGTGCACATCCGAACGCACCGTTTTTTTAAAAAACATTGCCTTGTTCTGGATGTGCAAATTCGGAATGACAAGTTACGCGTATTCCGGATGTGCACATCCGGAAAAATGGATGAAACTTAAAAGGTATATTAATTTTAAGAAATAATAATATGTATTTTAACAGAAGGTTAGAGGAACGAATATGGCAGACATCCTTTAATGATAACTTCAAAATATTTATCAAAACGCATGATGGCCACTTGTTTCATATCCAAAAGCTGTCTAGTAGTTCTAGCCCATATTTAAACAAAATAACGGCCATCCACCTATGGTGACAAACATGACCTCTGTAACCATAAGTTATATATCCTAAAACGGCACTGTGAATATCCGAACTCCCAAATCTATCCTCGAAGATTGTAGGACAAATCAAGATCAATAGTAAAACATTACTTCTTTGACGTTATCCAAAATAAATGACAGCAGAGTCGACACAAAGTTGGTGGTACTCCTATTACTACTTGCAGAACCAGAATCTTCGAACTTGGAAAATATAATCCTTTTAGGCTTAAACCCAATTAATTTATAGAAAGCCACATGCCACTCCCTGAAAACCAAAATGGTAAATAATAATGAATTATTTATGCATTCAAACACTTTTCTTGTATCGTGTAAGTTAGTAACTACTCTCATTCTTAACCTTTCTTCTCCACAAAGCTCAGTCTTTTCGGTGCTCTGTGCCCTTACAGGTAAATAATAATGCATTTTTTACGCATACAAACTTGTTTTTATTCATCAACGTTTCACTCTGTAATGCATGTTTACTCATTGACATTGACTGAAGATTAATGGCTACACCGAAACAACACATTGAAGAGATACGAAGAACAAAGTTTTCTATTGGAGAGATACGAAGAACAAATTTTTCTATTGGAGAGATACGAAGAACAAAGTTTTCTATTGGAGAGATACGAAGAACAAAGTTTTCTATTGGAGAGATACGAAGAACAAAGTTTTCTATTGGAGAGATACGAAGAACAAAGTTTTCCATGGGCGGGAAACCTAATCCCTTGACTCAAGATCTTCATCATGCTGTCAAAACCTCCTCCCTCCCCTCATTCGAATGTATATTAACTTGCGATGATATATTAACGTATGCGACCAACTGACAAAATCGATTTAAAAAAAAATTATGCTATTTTCTGGATCTGCAGATCAGGAATTTTAAAAAATAAAGTTATACTATGTTTCCTGATGTGCACATCCGGAACACATCAGCGTGTTTAAAAAAAAAACGGTGCGTCCGAATGACAAAAATAAAATTTCACGTGGTGTATAAAAAACTTGGGTGGTGTATTAAGAAATGGTCTAATTATTTTATAATGTTGACAATTACTATGTCAAGCCAATTTTCGTTTTTTTTTTCTTTTTTTCTAAAAGCCATTCATTGAATCATTGATAAAACAAAAGAACTCTACAAGAGCACCTTTACAAAACAATTCTACCCAAGCAGATGAAAAACTCCACAAGGAAGCTAACCAGAAAAACAACCCCAAGAACACCCCATAAAGAATTTCAAACACCAACTCTAAACACAAAAATTAATCTCCTAAAGGATACATACAGAAGGAGAAAAAATCAGAGTTGGGATAAGAAGTTCTCCCAAAAAAGGACCATTTCCAAACCAGAAGTTTAATGGACCAGCAGGCGTCTTCGAAATTAAAAGAACCTTCCGAAAAAATTATGTTGTTCCTAACCCCCCAAATGTGCCAAATAATGATCAACCAAACAAACCCATACTTCAAAGAACCTTCTTCCGACTGACCACATCCACACC
Organism: Lathyrus tuberosus; assembly: GCA_022829125.1. NCBI lineage: Eukaryota > Viridiplantae > Streptophyta > Magnoliopsida > Fabales > Fabaceae > Lathyrus > Lathyrus tuberosus. The sequence continues at coordinate 13,239,801 of JALAZF010000066.1, read as the reverse complement.
AATCCAAGAAGAACTGAACAATATCTCCGGAGAAAAAACTACTTACACCTATCCAATCACCAACCCTCTCCCATATAGCCTTCACATGAGCGCAATCGAAGAAAGAGTGCGCAAAATCCTCTTCCTGAGAATGACAAAACACGCACAAAGGATCCGACATAACGCACCGTCTTTTAATTAATTCCTTCCTCGTAGCAAGCTTTGAACACAAAACTTTCCAACCAAAACATTTCAATTTCAAAGGAAGCCTAATCTTCCAAAGGGTACTGTAGGCATTTCTATGAATCTCAGAAGTCGCAATGTCATTATACATATAGACTATTGACTGATATACCTCCTTCACGGTCAGAGTTCCACTATTGCCTCCATTCCACTCAACCTTGTCTGCTCCTTCCATCATAGAGCTGCTATCTCTCAAGCAAAGATTCAGCTCCTCTAACCTGCTACAAACAAAACTCGACACCTGCTCATTGAAGCCCTTCAACTCCCAGGACCAACACCTATTAATCCACCTGCCCATATCGTACACTGCTGCCTCTTTGTTCTTGTTTAAACAGTACAGATCTGGAAACAAATCAGACAAGGACCCACCCTTACACCATTTAGAATGCCAAAAAGAAGTGTTCTTCCCATTCCCTAACACCACCCTCAATTTGTCCTTCAAAATAAAACCTTTGCTAGCAGCATATTTCCCACACAGCAAAATATCCTTCCACCACTGAGATGCCTGACCCTTAAGTATTTTATTATCATTGATGACATGATCTTCTATAAATCCATATCTATCCATAAGAATAGATTTCCAAAGCGACTCCGAAGATTTGAGAACCCTCTACCTCCATTTAGTCAATAAGGATATATTAAATTCTTCCAATCTTCTGATACCCAAACCACCCTCTTCCTTTGGCAAACAGACCTTAACCCAATTGACCAAATGTATCTTAGATTTCTCCTCAGTGCCTCCCCACAAGAAACTGCTTCTAATCTTATCAATCTCCCTCAGCAACCCCTTCGGCGCCCTATAAAAAGACAACCAAAATATGGGTAGAGAAGATAAAACAGAATTAACAAGAGTAAGTCTACCTGCCATGTTGAGCAGCTTCCCTTTCCACCCTGCAAGCTTCTTCTTAATCCTATCAACCAACGGTTTCCAGCCTGCAACTCTTCTAGGATTGAGACCAAGAGGAATACCCAGAAAGTTGAAAGAAGGAGATTCTGTCCTACAAGAAAAGAACACAGCAGCCGCCTGAATAAAATGTGGACTTAAGTTTATTCCTATCACCCTGCTCTTGGAAAAATTGACTTTGAGCCCTGAAACCAATTCAAAGCCCCTAAGCATGGATTTGATGCTCCATAAATTGTCCCACGTTCCTTCTCCGATGATCAACGTATCGTCAGCGAACTGAACCAGATCAGCTTGAGACTTCTCTCCGAAAATGAACCCTTTAAAAGATCCCCTAGCCACTGCTAATCTCATCATGCTAGCAAGACCCTCAGCCACAATATCAAATAAAAAGGGAGAGAGCGGGTCTCCTTGCCTTAGTCCTCTTTCCACTTTAAAATCAAACGTTGGACTCCCGTTAACCAGAATAGAAATATAACTCGAGAATATAGTAGCCTCCATCCATCTGTTCCCAAACCCCATTTTCTCTAACATAAAACGCAAAAAGCTCCAACTCATGCAATCGTACGCCTTTTCAAAGTCAACTTTGAATAGAAGGCATTCTTGCTTGTCTCTAGTAGCCTTATCAACCACTTCATTAGCAATAACCACACCATCTAACATTTGCCTTCCAGGTACAAAACCTGATTGGTTATAAGAAATAAGTTTCCCAATCACCATCTTCAACCTCCCCGCCAAAACCTTAGCCAGAATTTTGTACAAACTATTAACTAAGCAAATGGGTCTGTAATCACCCAAGGATAAAGGTATCTCAACTTTAGGGATTAAAGTGAGAAAGGAAGAGCAGACAGCCTTAGGCAGAAAAGCTAATTCATGGAAATCAGATATAAACTTAATGATATCTACCTTCAGAAAGCTCCAACATCTTTTAATGAAACAAAAACTATACCCATCAGGCCCCGGACTTTTGCTTCCTTCACAACTCCACACTGCAGCTTTGATTTCCTCCTCAAGAAAAGGTCTCTCCAGACAATTAACCTCCTCCTGAGTTAAGCAGCCAAAGTTACATCCCTCTAAGATAGGTCTGTTAACCAGTCTCTCAGTGAATTGCTCCTTAAAAAAACTTCTAATAGTTTCTTTAACTTCCCCAACCTCTTCCACTATGCCGTTCTCCGTCGAAACTATTCCTATAAACTTTCTTCTCAATCTACCTTTGATTCAACTGTGAAAAATTTTTGAATTAGAATCACCTTCATTCATCCACTTCAGTCTAGATTTCTGCCTCAACATCTTTTCTTTATCGTTGATCTTCTTCCAAAAATCCTTACACGCCTTAGCTCGTCTTTCAACCCATATAGGCACTTCCTCCTCAGACACCTCTACCAACTGCCCATCTGCATTATTCAAAACATCAATGTCTTCCTCCATCTTTAGATCAATCCAACCAAACACCTCCTTATTCCACCTGACCAGCTTCTTCTTAAGAATTCTAAACTTTCCTGTCACAACAAAATCGCTTCTCCCTCTGATTTCCATCTCACTCCACTCCTTTTCCACAAAACCTAAGAAATCAGGATTGTCAAACCAGCAGTTGTTAGTCTTGAATGGTTTAGGACCCCAGTTGGTTTCCTTAATACACATCCAAATTGGAGCATGATCCGATATATCTCTTTTGCCTATCATCTGATTAGACACTCCCCACTTCTGAACGATTTCTGCATCCACCAAAAACCTGTCTAGACGACTCATAGTTGCTCCTCCTCCTCCATACCAGGTAAATTTTCTACCTACTACCGGCAGATCAATTAAACTCATCTCTGCAATGAACCCGTTGAAACCGTTCAGCTCAGAATGATTGACCAAGTTATTCCTCCCCTTCTCTCAGAGACCAAAGCTGTTGCATTGAAATCTCCACCAACGATCCAGTAGCCACCAGACAAAGACTTCTTACACTCAATTAAATCGTTCCACAACTTCTTTTTAGCACTCTGCGAACAACCAGAGTACACATTCACCACAGTAAAAGAAATCTTCTGCCAGATCAAGTTAACACCAAGAAAACCCTATCCTCTAAATGATGAAACCACTTTGATAACATCAGGATTCCAAATAGTAATTAACCCACCTGATAGCCCATTTGCTCCAACAAAAGACCACTCAACACTACCCTGACTCCACATACTTCTGATAATATTCTCTTCTACCTTTTCCATCTTGGATTCTTGAATACAAAAGATGTCAGCTTTCCCCTGACTAATAATATCTTTGATCCTTCTCCTTTTTGCCGCAGAACCACCCCCTTTAATGTTAAGAGCTCCTATAATCATCGCTTCTTAATGGATTTCGCCTTCAAACCTTCCCATTTCCTCCTATCTTCTACCTCAAGATCGTCGATCTTCTTAACAATCTCTTTTGACTTATCACTTGCCTTCACCCCTATCTCGTTCATAACTCCCCAGAGCTTCTCTCCCGCATTAGAATCCAACTTCTTCCAAAAATTATAGTTGCAAATAATCATATCAGAATCTAACAATTGATCACAACATAAAATCGTTCCTCCAGAAAATTCTTCTGAATCATCTTCTAAGGTTAAACGAGAATTAGGGTTAATGAAACTGCCACTATTAGATTTGGGAAATTTGTTGAGCACTCCATAATACGAAGTTTGGGAAAATTCCTTAATAGGATCAACCAAATCCTCATGGCCCACACTGTTCACCCGGCCCAAAACTCTCTTAACTTTGGCTTTGGGTCTTCTACGAATTGGCCCAATAAGCTCAGATACCTTTTTCCACTTCTCTTTTTTGATTTCAGAAATAACCCCTCTGTTAAAGTGCTTTCTGCTGCATCCTATTACCTCCTGACACCCTAGATCCTGCGTCGTCTCAGCTACTACCAAAGAAACATCATTGTCAACTGATATATTCTCTAGGACACCAGCGACTTTTGCATTTCTGACTCCTTCGACAACCGAGTCAAAGAGAGAAAAGTTTCCCAAATCCTCTGCCTCCTTTGCTACAGCCTGAATAGGCCCCACCTTCTCAGAAGAGTCATCATCACTATAACCAAAAACCAATCTCACCCTATCCTCCGTCGACGTCAAATCCACCGGAGACTCTTCCTTCTCCGACGAAACTCCGTCTTCAACGTTACCCACTTCCGCGTCTTCAACCCAATCCATTCCCCCTTCTCCTCCCCAAGCTGACTCCAATTACACTCCGATTCTGAAGTCAAATTTATCACTTTCGCTTCCTTAACATGCTTGTTAATAATAATTCTTAGAGGTCCATGGTAATCCTCACACATCTTAATAAAAAATTCCCTGCCATTTATCGACACTCTGAAGGATTCGTTGATAACAACCGCGCAGTAAGTTCTCACCATAAACCTTGCTACGTCCTTACACTCCCCCTTCAACGTATTCTCATCCGAACACACATACCTCCCAACAGTCTTCGCCAGAATTTCAAAGAAGTCGATATTCCAAGCGTGGCAAGGAATACCGTAACAACGCAACCACGTTACCCTCTCTTTATCCACCAACTCTTCTCTCCACTCTCTAATCTCCACAAACCATTGTTTCCACCACGTCTCTCCCTCACGAATCAAATCTCTAATCTCCCCCTCTTCTGATTCTTCAAGAAGACAGGGATTGGCCCCTAAAGGAGTTACTTTAATAGTAAAGTAACTCTCCATCTCGAAATAAGTTCTGATGTTGTATGTCATCCCCGCCTCTCTAACAGTCCCTACGAACGCCTTCATGAGACTTCTCAAATCTTCCTCCTTAGCTTCAAATTTCAGATGGCATCTCTCATTTTGTTGTACAGCTTCTCCGCCCCTGGAACTTCCCGAATTCAGAATGTCAGCGTAAGATTTAACTCCTCTGATGCTGTCAAAGAGAACCTTCTTCCCAGGATCAAAAGTATCTTCGTTGGTCCTAAAACGCCTGTCTCCTTGATCGCCGCCCCCATTGATCTTCTCTGCCCTGTTAAACCTAGGAATATTGGCATGTATTTTTACCCTATCAATGAAAATGTTATCCAACTTGATAGCCAATGTCCTAACATCTGCTACCTCCGCAAACCTCACAAAACCGAATCGTTTCCCTAACTTGATTCTCCTGGGAGGGATTACTACCTCCACCGCCTTCCTATGGGCCGTAAAGATGTTGAAAAGATTCTTAGCAGAGACGTTGTCCGGAAAATCAGAGATAAAGAAAGATTGAATCTCCTCTCCATTGGGTTTGCTTGAACCTCCTTCTGGCTTGAAGATATCCCATGCTATACTTCTTCTGCTTCTGACGTTAACATCCCTCCTCCTACGGACCCTCAGCCATTCAGCAACCATTTTTTTCTGGCTTGAAGATATCCCATGCTATACTTCTTCTGCTTCTGACGTTAACATCCCTCCTCCTACGGACCCTCACCCATTTCGTTTGATTTTATCAGTAAATGAACTTATTTTATATCTAATTGATTCATGTAATCGTTGTATTACTATTTTATATAAATATAACTCTATAATTACTAAGATATCAATGTTAGTAATTATATATATGTTAGCAAATATATAAAATGGTTAATAAGAAAAATTGACAATTAACCACAATGGTTGGAACCATGTCTAGGATAATTGTTGATAGATAATGACTTTAGACCTATCGAATTATTTGTTATGTTTAAAGAAATTGTTATGTGTTAAAATTTTTAATTATATTAATCCGCCTAAGATATTATGGAGTTTTATTAGAGAAAATGGGCTTTTAGCCGAGATGTTAAGCCTAATTTTCTAATTTATCGTAATTCTAGATCGGTGATTTTAGGAATTAAACCAGATTTACCGAACACTAATAGAAGAGAGATTTTAATGATTTATCTAATCCTATTTTATTACCGATTTTATTACAATATTATATTTTATCACCGAATTCAAAACTATATTTTATTACTTGAAGACTTTTGATACATTTGCTGAAATATCCATCAAGTTTACCAACTTAGCCTGGGATTATGTCACCAAAATTATTATACATAAGAATATAATTTCTCTTAGTTTTACTCTTTGTTTCTTTTTGAAAGTGTCAAAGGAGGATACATATTACACATATTATCAAATTTACCATACACCATGACACGCATATAGGGGGAGCATTGTGTTGATTTTTTTTTGGTTTGATTTGTCCACAAGTTTGCCATCATAAATGTTGTGAGCTGTTTGAAAATCTGTTATTTTTGAAAATTCTGCAGGCGTAATCGATTACGCATATGTTGTTAATCGGTTACTGCTGTTAGTTTTTAAAAAATAACAGAATTAACAGCAGTGCCACTTTAGTTGTATTTTTAGATTTTATTTTGTATTCTCTCAAGTGTATAAATACTCTTTGTATATTCCCAATTCCAATTAATGTCAATTTTTATTCATCACTATTATTACTCTCTACCCTAATTCTCTCTCTCTCTCTCTCTCTCTCAATTCATCTTCTTTCCCAAGTTTCTTTTCCACCATTGTTACTACCTTCAAAATTCTGCTTTTATGTTTTATGTTGTTCTAACATTTGGCATCAAGAGCTCTGGTTATTGATCCTAATCTACTGCAACAACAATGGCTACCATTTCCAATGATCGAATTCCCACCAATCTCCCAATTCTTGATTCGAAGAACTACGACAAATGGGCGAAACAAGTGAAGGTGTTGTTTGGTTATCAAGAGGTTCTTGAGATCGTCATCAATGGAGTTACACCGTTAGGGGCAGATGCTACCGATGCTCGTAGGGCTACATACAAGGAAGAAAAGAAGAAGGATTACAAAGCTCTATTCTTGATTCATTCGTGTGTTGATAACGACAATTTCGAGAAGGTTGGTGATTGTGAATCCGCGAAGCAAGCATGGGAAATCTTGGAGAAAGCGTATGCCGGTGCCGTCAAAGCGAAGGTGGTAAGGTTACAAACTTACAAACGTCAATTCGAGTTAACGCAAATGGAGGACAAAGAAACGATCAACGATTACATCACGCGCATTACCTAGTTAGTGAACCAAATCAAGTCATGTGGCGAAACGATCCTTGAGCAGAATGTTGTATCGAAAGTGTTGCGTTCGTTAACATCACGTTTCGATAACATTGTTGTGGCTATTGAGGAGTCGAAGGATCTAACGACTTTGAGCAAAGATGAGTTGCAAAGTTCGTTAGAGGCGCATGAACAAAGGATGGATGAGAGAAGTGCCGACAAAGCCAAAACGGAAATCGCTTTGCAAGCGCGTCTACATATGAAGAACAAGAGATCGAAAGGGAAGTGGACTTCTAAAAGTAAGAAGAATTTTGGTGGAAAAGATCCACAAAATTCAAAGAGTGAAGGAAGCTCCAAAGAGGGTAATCAAAGCACCCACAAGCCGTTTGACAAAAGTTCTGTGAAGTGTTACAATTGTCAAAAGCTTGGGCATTTTGCGAAAGAATGTCGCTCAAAACGCAAGGAAAAGGATGCGGATGAGGCTAAGGTTGCTAGGGAAGAGGTAGACGATGAAGATACCCTTCTTGTGATGATTACGGAAGAGAATTATGGCATTGTTGATGCTGCTGGCAGCAGCTACTGTGATGACAGTTTGCGGGATAGCAGTTGTACTGTGTCGGAAAGTGGCGGAAAAATTCGTTCGGGTCGAAATGCATTACTTACCATGGGTGATGGAGTTCAAAGTAAAGACGAGTGGTATTTGGATTCCGGTTGTTCAACACATATGACGGGTCGAAAGGATTGGTTTGTGCAAATCAATCAAGCGGCAAAGAGTAAAGTCAAGTTTGCCGACGACACCACTTTAAGAGCCGAAGGGGTAGGAGATGTTTTGATCGGAAGAAAGAATAATGGACATTCTAGGATCAAAGATGTCTTATACATACCGGGAATTAAGTGTAATCTTTTAAGCATTGGCCAATTACTTGAAAGAGGTTACTTAATTCGGTTGGAGAACAAGATGTTACGCGTTTTAGATTCAAATGGTGTGTTGATTCTAAAAGCGCCGATGGCTGCCAACATAACTTTTAAGGTTGAGTTAAAGGTTATGGAGCATCGTTGTTTAGCTACCGCGGCAAGTAGAGATGAGTGGTTATGGCATTACCATCTTGGTCACCTTAATTTTAGGGATCTCAAAATGTTGCAACAAAGTGAAATGGTAACAGGGCTGCCACATATCAGTGTTCCGACAGAATTGTGTGAGGAATGTGTGACGAGTAAGCAACACAAGAATGTGTTTAGCAAGGATGCGGGTCGAAGAACCAAAGGCTTACTTGAGGTGGTGTATTCCGATGTTTGTGGACCAATGCAAGTAGAGACTTATGGCGGCAATCGATATTTTGTTACGTTTATTGACGACTTTAGTAGAAAGCTTTGGACATATCTTATCAAGAGGAAGGATGAGGTATTTGGAGTGTTCAAGAGTTTCAAATCCATGGTGGAGCGTCAAAGCGGTCGGAAACTCAAAATTCTCAAAACGGATGGTGGAGGTGAGTATACCTCTAGTGAGTTTGGGAAGTTTTGTGATCTTGAGGGTATCGTGCGTGAGGTGGTGCCTCCATATACGCCTCAACAAAACGGAGCTGCCGAGAGGAAAAATCGTACAATAATGAACATGGTGCGTAGTATGCTTTGTGGGAAGAAATTGCCTAAGGAATTGTGGGGTGAGGCCGTGTCTACAGCCACCTACTTGTTGAATAGGTGTCCTACTAAGAAGCTGGAGAAGATTACACCAGAAGAGGTTTGGAGTGGTTTCAAACCAAGTGTGAATCATTTGCGCGTTTTTGGATCGATTGCATATCGTCATGTACCGAATCAACTTAGAAAGAAGTTGGATGATAAAGGTGAGAAATTGATATTTGTTGAATATCACTCTACTGGAGGGTACAAGCTGTTTGATGAGAGGAATCGGAAAATCGTGATAACCCGGGACGTGCTGTTTGACGAAATAAAAACTGCTGAAACAACAGGTGTAATCGATTACCCAAATGTTGATAACCGATTACACCTTGCTGAACAGCAGCAATTTGATGATTTGTTTGATGCTGAGAGTTCCGATGCCACTGTACCTGCACCTACTGAAGCGGAAAATGATGTTGTGAATAGTGGTAGACCAGTGAGGCAAAGAGCCTTGCCTCATAGACTCCGAGATTGTGAGAGGTTCCAAGATAATGAAGTGAACAATGATGGTGATTTTGTTCATTTTGCACTTATGGCCGAATCTGAACCGGTAAATGAGGAGGAAGCCTTAAGTGATCCTAAGTGGATATGTGCAATGAAAGAGGAGCTGGAATCTATTGAGAAAAAGGGTACTTGGGAGTTTGTCGATTTACCACATGGAAAGAAACCGATTGGTGTACGATGGGTCTATAAAGTCAAAGCAAATCCTAAAGGTGAAGTAATCAAGTACAAAGCTCGATTAGTTGCCAAAGGGTTCTTGCAACGTGAGGGGATAGACTACGAGGAGGTATTCGCACCGGTGGCTAGATTGAAGACTATTCATTTGGTTGTTGGAATTGCGCATAGCAACAATTGGGTGATTTACCAAATGGATGTGAAATCTGCGTTTTTGAATGGTCCTCTTGATGAGGAGGTTTATGTGGGGCAGCCACCTGGTTTCGTGATTAAAAATCAAGAGAAGAAGTACTACAAGCTACACAAGGCGTTGTATGGTTTGAAACAAGCTCCGAGAGCTTGGAACAAACGTATAGACGGCTTTCTTATTGACATCGGTTTCAAACGGTGTGTATCCGAATATGGTGTTTATGTGAGATCGGATACTACTGATGGTGTTATTATACTTTGCTTGTATGTTGATGATCTCTTGATTACGGGCAGCAATGACAAGAGTATTTCGAGGTTCAAAGTGGAGCTCATGAGTGAGTTTGAGATGACGGACCTTGGTGTTATGAGATACTTTCTTGGCATAGAGTTTCACAAGTCAAAAGTGGGGCTACTTATGCATCAAAGAAGGTATGCTCTAGATATCTTGAAAAGGTGTGAAATGGAACATTGTAATGCTTCTAATACACCTTGTGAGGCTATAGTTCAGCTGTCCAAAAGTGATGATGAGGATGATGTGGATCTAACACTTTACCGGAGTTTGATTGGATCGTTACGGTATTTGTGCAATACTCGACCGGATTTGGCTTTTAGTGTCGGTATTGCGAGTAGATTCATGGAGAGACCTAAGGTGTCTCACTTGGCAGCGGTCAAGAGAATCCTTAGATATGTGAAAGGTACTCTTGGTTGTGGTATTTTGTTTCCCACATCGGATATGGGTCGCAAATGTACTTTACTTGGCTACACCGATTCTAATTGGTGCGGAGATAAAGATGATCGAAAATCTACGACAGGTTACATCTTTATGTTCGGTAGTACACCAATCTCATGGTGTTCGAAGAAGGAACCGGTTGTAGCACTCTCTTCTTGTGAGGCCGAGTACATTGCGGCATCATTGAGTGCTTGCCAAGCTATGTGGCTAGTGAATCTTATGAAGGAATTGGGATGTGGTGATGATGATGCCACCACACTGTTTGTGGATAATGTTTCCGCGATAAATCTTGCGAAGAATCCGATTGCACACGGAAGAAGCAAGCATATTGAGATGCGGTTTCATTACTTGAGAGAATTGGTCGGTGATGGAAAGCTTAGATTGAGCTATTGCCGAAGCGAGGACCAAGTTGCGGATTTGTTGACCAAAGGTGTGACAAATGAGGTGTTCAAGAGACTGTTGAAGAGCTTGAGCATGATGAACTTGGAGCAACTAAAGTGAGGTGGTGTGTTGTGAGCTGTTTGAAAATCTGTTATTTTTGAAAATTCTGCAGGCGTAATCGATTACGCATATGTTGTTAATCGGTTACTGCTGTTAGTTTTCCAAAAATAACAGAATTAACAGCAGTGCCACTTTAGTTGTATTTTTAGATTTTATTTTGTATTATCTCAAGTGTATAAATACTCTTTGTATATTTCCAATTCCAATTAATGCCAATTTTCATTCATCACTATTATTACTCTCTACCCTAATTCTCTCTCTCTCTCTCTCAATTCATCTTCTTCCCCAAGTTTCTTTTCCACCATTGTTACTACCTTCAAAATTCTTCAAAATTCTGTTTTTATGTTTTATGTTGTTCTAACAATAAAAAGGAAAATATATCAACCTTAAGTATTTTTATTTTATTTATTGATGTCAATAATTTAAATTTACCTTAGTAAATATTGTAACTCTAGTCTCTCAATAATCTTCCATTGTCTAAATGTTCAAAATAGTTCCATGCATTAATTTGAATCACCACGTGGCTTGACTTGAATCGCATTGCTTGAACTCAGTCTTGGAAAAATCCATGGTGTACTTGATTCGAATCAACCTAATGCATGAATTAAATGACACTACAAATTTTTACACTTGAAAAATTCTCTAGCGCACTTTATTTGTATCATTCTGATGTGTGATTAAACCAATTCTTCTCCAATTCATTTTGAACACTCTTTCTTATCCTTCTCCAATTCTTTCAAACATTTATTTATCTCATTGAAAACTCTTTCATCATTGCTTGAGAACAATTGTATAGTTAATAAAAGTTTTTTAAAAATTGTTTCCACTTTGCAAAACCTCTTAATATAACCCTCCTTCTAGATTTGATGAGCTATACGAACCAATAGATGATAGTGTAGCTACGAGGGTATAATAAACAAAGGGAGATGACATTGTACACAATAAGAGTTTCATAATAAAGGAAGACAAATATGTTCAGAGATGAGAAAATTAGAACGGATGAAGTTTAGCTTGTGTGAGAGATATATTTTGTTTTTTTAAGTATACTTGAGATCGGTCCTGTTCACCATTTTATATTAGATTAATTATTATAGTTTTGATCTTTAATTTATCATATTTATGAAATTAATTTTATTATTTTAAATTTAAACAGATTGACACTGAAAATTGATGGCTTATTAATTTTTAACGATGTGTCATTTGTATTTTTATCTTTAACATTTATTTAAAAGGTTTTTGGTCCCCTTCTCAAGTAATTTATTGATTGAAATTCACTTTTTAACGGGGACTAAGTGAAATGTCACATGTTCGAACTCGCATCCATACAATTAATATCTCTGCATAACTATTTACTAAACTGACTTAACAACACATAACGTGTTTATTTTAAATGACATGTAACGTATATTTATTTATCTTTAAAGTTCTATCGAAGTTCATAAAAGTGATAGTCATTTAAAATGAACACATAGTTAATTCTAAGGGCAATAGAATGAAATCAAAATTAATTGATTTTGAAATAGGGAAAATAATTTCATGTGTGATAAAATAGAATGAAGAAAACTTAATTAAATCTTTTACTTTTTATTTTAATTATAAATATCCAATAAATTTAAACTTGTGTATAATATAATTAAGGGTGAGAATAAGTCGGACCACTAAACTAGAATTTACGACCTATCTATTTAATCTATTTAATTAAAAGGGTACGCTATATTAAAAATCTTATAAATCTATCTGACTAGTTTAAATAATTATGAATAAATTTATTATTATTAAATATTATTTTATACTTTGAATTAAATTTTAAAAATAATATTTAGTTATCTTGAACTATTTATATATTATTTTCATATGTTCTTTTAAATAAATATATGTTATTAAATAAGTTAAAATAAGTCAAACAAATATTTATTTTGATTGATTTTTTTAAATTTGATAATCTATTTAAACATTAGTTGAATAATTTATTTTCATATATTTAAATAAAATATGCTTTTAAATATGTTAATAAGCACACTAGACATTCCAAAAAGCTAAACTTAGACTTGAAAATAATTACCACATTGAATTTTTTTGAGACTTAAAGTTTGATAAATACTAACTGTAATGTAACCCTCTAAATAAAAAAAACGGCTCTGCCATGGGTTCGGTTAAGCACCCGGTTCATTTCTAAGCCGATCCTCGGCGGCCCGGTTGAATACTAAGCCGAAGTGGGCGGTTGGCGCTTGGCGCCAAGATTGTGACTGTAAGACATATACATGCAGCGAGCAGCGAGAGAGGTAGTGAAACGGAGAAATAGCGCGCATGATCTGCGATTTAGGGTTTTGGTTTTCCCCGATACGATATCTCAAGGTGAGTGAACGAGTGCGTAATCCACTGATTTCATCTCAATTATCACATTTTCAATTTTCTTCTTTGAGTTGCAACTACGCAGTTGAATTTGAAGCCCTCTCTAAAGCTGAAATTTCATCTCGTAAATGATGATAATGACGACGAAAATTGTGCGTGAGATAGAAGTGTTTTTGTCATTTGCAGGGAGCGAGTGTGAGGAATTTAGAGAGAGAGCCGTGAGAGATTCCCGAAGAAGAGTTCGAGAGATTTTTTTTCCTATTTATTTTTCAAGTTTTAGGGTTTTCACTCTCTGCAGCTTTAGATTGCGTTTCGTCGAGCTTAATTGAATTCTTTTCATGGAGCAGCGAAAGCTTATGGTTAGTCAATAGTCATGCATGTTCAATTTTGTTTCTTTATCATTAATACATTTGTAATAATTTGCCTTTCAATTGATAATCTTGTTCTTGAAAATCTTGCGAGTTTAGCTTATTGTGCTCATGAGAATTGTATCTTAGGTTACGAGTATCCCATGGGACGTTGACTCTGAGGGCTTGAAAGAATATATGAGCAAATTTGGTGAGCTAGAAGATTGTTTTGTTGTAAAGGTTAGCTATTGCTTTCCGTTTTTCTTTCTTTATGTTATTCTTGCTTACTTTTCATATTTAATCTATGATTTTCTGTGGTGGTGTGAAATTTGTCAAGTATTGGTGTACTACATTTTCATGCTCCAAGCTCCATTATTCAAGTGTTTTGGAGAGAAAGTTCAACATGTTTACGTAAACAGAGAAAAATAAAAAGCAAGAAATAATAGAAAAGAACTAATTGTTGCTTGCTTATCCTGCACTTATGTAGTGATTATCTTGTAATGCTAAATTTCATGTTTACTTTCAAGTTTTAAGTTTTATGGAGGCACATTTTAATCTGTGTATTTGTATTTTAGGATCGGTTATCTGGCCGGTCTCGCGGTTTTGGATATGTTACATTTACATCACTGGATGATGCTAAGGTAATTGTTCTACACACAAAACAGACCTGGCTATTAGCTGAATATGCTAAATCCCAAGTTGCATCATTTCTAAATGCAGTATGTGCTATCCAGTGAACACAGTCTTGGCAACAGGATGCTGGAACTCAAAGTGGCCACACCAAAGGTTTTAACACATAATACAAAATTATGATTATTAACTTCTAGTCTAGTTCATTGCTGTTATACTTATAAGTTATATGAGATATTGTGATGGCGTTATGGATTATACTATTGATTCTTGGCACGCTTTCCTTTTAAATTAAAGGAGGAGATGAGGGCACCAGTCAAAAAGGTTGCCAGAATCTTTGTGGCAAGGATTGCCCCATCAGTAACAGAAGCAACTTTTAGGAGGTATATTGAGGGTGATATCCTCATTAACGTAATTGGGAGTATTTTCTTCTTTGTGGACGTAGTCTCATTGTCATATATAATCTCTGATGCTGTGGAAACGGATGCATTAGTCTCATTCTCATATATAATCTCTGATGCTGTGGAAATGGATGCATTATTTACTATTGTAATATATTTCTTTCTCTTTTCCCCCTTTGCAGCCATTTTGAGAAATACGGTGATATAATAGATTTATATTTGCCAAAGGTACTTTCCTCACTTCGATGGTCAAACATGTAAAGTTAAAATGCGGCTGGCATGTTTTATGCATTCTTTGTATGTATACACATAATGTTGATTGCAGTTGTTAGTTATACGGTTACGCTGCATTATTATGCATATACATATATAATGTTTATTGACATTTATTTATTTTAATTCTAGACATTTTATCATTTATTTCCCACAGGATAAAAGATCAAAAACACATCGAGGATTTGGTTTTATCACTTTTGCAAGTGCAGGTTTGGTCATCATTATTTGCCTGTGCTACAATTATCTGCATATTTTAACTTACAGGATATATCAATTTCTGTAAGCCTATAACCAAGATATTTGTGTTGCAGATTCTTTAGAGAACTTGATGAAAGAAACCCATGAACTGGGAGGTTCTGATATGGTGGTTGATCTAGCAACACCTAAGGCAAGATTGTTTAGAGCTTATTCATTTTTCATTGCGTTTTCTATTGAAGCAGTTATCTGTTTGTAGCAGCCATGCATTGCCAGTAAGAGTCTGGCTATATGCTCACAATATAAAGCTACTCGGCCCAATAATTCAAAACAATTGGTTGATAACTTTTAGGCAGTGTTGTAAAATGGCCAAATGGCGTGGCAATTTTTTTGACAACTGCCATAGGCGATTTGAGAAGGGATGCCTGCCATGGTGGTGCCGTAGGACCCATGGCAATGGCATGTTTATACTGAGGATTTTTGGCCTTCCACAATCTGCCATTGACAACACTGATATTAAGTGAAAAAGAAAATAGAAAAAAGTTAGTTCATATGGATAGATAGATAGTCAAGGTTTTTAAAAAGAATAAGGATTTTAAAGTGAAAATTAAGGAAAGACTTGGTGAAGGATATGGATCCTTATCTTGATGAGATAAAGTCTAAGAATTAGTAACCATGTGGTGAAAATAAATACTTTGGGAGATCGAAACACTATAGCATACGAAGAGTCAATAGTATAGTTTGTATTTTATCACTAGTTCAGTTTCTCTTCTTACTCTGGTCATACATTTGGTGCTTCCCCTCTTATGATTATGTCATTTGGTGCTTCTCCTCTTATGATTATTTCATCTGTATGAATATCTTCTATTTGATTTGTCTGGTTATGTCTCATACTAGCTAGCTGTCTGACAATCTGTTACAGCCTGCCACTAACCATCTATTAGGAAATTATTTATTTCACTGCCATCACCATAAGTAAGTTATGAGTTCACTGTTTAATCTATTTGATCGAATCATGGACATTTAATGGATATGCTCTATGTCCAGATTGATGGAAAATGATGAATTAGGATGAATTGGAATTTGAACCATTAAATTTTTAATGCTCTATAGATGGAATGGATTCCATTCCATTCCATCCAACATCCCACCTCTCCCCCTCCAATTTGAGGGGGGATGAAATTAAGCAAATTTTCAAATTCTATCTTTAAAACATCTCAACATTGAAAAGACGAGCTTTTTTTTTGTTTTGTTCCAATCCTCTACCATCCCTTCCATTCCATTCCACTTCACTTCCTGTTTGATATCTAAGCATATAACCATAATGCATGTTTTACAAGGACAATAAATGGCCTGCCTGATTTGAAAAAAAAATTGTGAATGATAATTAATAATGATTTGGTTGTAAGTTTTTTCCAACATCCAGAGGCAGGACCATATTAGCTTAATCCTGAAAATAAAGAGACTTGATTGACTTTAAAATAACTTAAGGGACTGAAGTTGTTTCTAGCTTCATTATTATCTGTATTTGTTATAAATTTGAAAATTTGAAATTTAGCCTTTGGTTTTTACCTATTATTGCTTCTTCACTTGTAAATATCTTCGTTTATTTTATTGTTGTGTTTTCTATTTTGCTTGAAAGCATTATATTACAGTTTGTTATTGTTGATTATCTATGACTTACTGGCACTTCATTTTTCCTCCCGTGTCATACTTGACATGCTCCAATATGTTGCCTACACATCAGATTCTGTTTAAACTAAAAGTGAATTCCAAAATGTTCTCAATACGGTGTCAACACGCATCTGACATGCCATTGACATGTTTCTCTCTTATTGTGAAATATATTAGTATTAGTTTTCATTTTCATCCGTAAATATTAGTTTGATGATGTAGAGATACCCGATTATACATGACTTTTGTTTATAAGATGTTATGTTATTTTGGCAGGAAGATGATTTCAAGCCAATTGGTAGAACCAGAACGTCACAAGGAGGACATAGTGCATATAATAATACTTATATTTCTGCACCAACTAGATACGCAGCACTTGGTGGTCCGGCTATGTATGATCATCCCAGTTCAATTTATGGAAGTAAGAATGGAAACACAGATATTAAATTAAAATTATTAATTCTTAAAAGTTTCTGCATACTGACAGCTTCAAACTGTAAATTAGGGCAAGAACCTGTTCGTGGAATGAGCAAAAGGATTTTTGTTGGCCGTCTTCCCCAGGAGGCAACCACTGAGGATATTTGCGTGTATTTTGAAAGATTTGGCCATATATTAGATGTTTATATTCCTAGGGTAAGATGTCAAATAAAAGATATACAAGTGTTGAATGCTGGCTAATCCATCTGTCTATTTTTATCCAGGATGTCAAGAAATCTGGTCATAGAGGCTATGGTTTTGTGACTTTTGCGGACTATGGTGTTGCAGATTGTGTCTCTCGAAGATCTCATGAAATTTGTGGGCATCAGGTGCTTCAATTTGGATTTTCTGTCACTATGCATTATAACCCTACTTGAATCTATCCTTCCTTTTTTCCCCTCGTTTGGAAATGACAATAAAATAAGTGGGATGTATTTAAAAATTTGTCAACACTCCCCTCCTTTCTTGTAGTGATCTAATTGAACATTACATCAGTGTGCAGTGATTGCACTGAATCATAACAGACATGTACAGTAGACCTACACTATTCCTGTTTGTGTGGATTCCTTCTGACAAAGCATCATATGTTAAAAATGTGAAAGTGAAGTTGAACACCAATGATGATTCTGTTTGTCGTGTATAGATGTGTATTCAAGGCTGAATAATTTCTTTCTCCCGAAATTTGACTAACCATGCATTCCTCATTTCATACTTATATACAAGTGGGTGTGTGTGGGTGTGTGGGTGTGTGGGTGTGTGTGTGAATCTTTGATTTATAAATGATTTTATTTCTTTGCATTATGCTCCTGCAGGTTGTCATTGATTCAGCCGCACCTCTTGATGACGCAGGGCCTAGTGGTAATTCTATGGGGAATAATAGTATGGATTCTTTCAGGGGATATGGTGCTCCTGTGAGGCCATATTTTGATCAAAGTCCTGTGAGGCCTTATTTTGATCAAAGTCCTGTGAGGCCATATTTTGATCAAAGTCCTGTGAGGCCATATTTTGATCAAAGTCCTGTGAGGCCTTATTTTGATCAAAGTTCTGTGAGGCCTAATTTTGATCGAAGTCCCGTGAGGCCGTATGGGAGGATGTACGATAACCTGGATTATGACAATGTGAGTATAGACTATATAGCTTCATTACTATTATTTGCATTGCTGAGAAAATCTGAGAAATTAATAGAAAACTGGAGAGATTTGAGAGAATCTGAAATTTGGATTTTCTGTACTCTGAATCTGAAGACTTAGGTTGCAACTGATTAAAATTCCTTGTACAGTATTTTTAGATCAAGTTGATAGTTGTAGTTTACTGTTAGATTCTGTACTGAAAGAATCTGATTACTACTAAGCTACAGTAAGCTCATCCCAACACACTAAGTGCAGTTGGTTATAGGCCCAGTTTGCTCCTATGAGCCAAAGACTCATTTGCTAACAGAAACAGGAGAAATACAATTAAATAGCAGAAATACTAATTGACAAATATACTTATAATACACTTGAATGATTTTATAACTGGTAAGAAATGGTAAATTTGGTTATCTATCTAGAATTTGCCCATTTTTATATATTTTTTGGAATCTACTAGACACTTATTATGTGTTGTTTCCTGTCGTGCTCATCTTGCAAGTGAACCAAAATGCTTGTATATTTTATTCAATGAGAAAGATGGATGAAATATTTTTTTTGAAGTGTTCCTTGGATTGGATGTAAAAGATTGGACAATATATAAATTAAAATATTGGAATACTGAGTCTAGTTGCATGCTTCTTGCTTTCGGCTATTTATTAAGGAGTGCTAACAATACAGTCTAAATTTTATGTGGGTCTGACTAAATTATGAAGGTTATATGGTGGGATCCATATGAATTTAACCAATAAAAAAAAGCATGTATTGCTAACATTATTATTCTTATTTATTTCGCAGCGGGGTTATGGAGTTGCTAGTAGAAGACCGTCAAGAGCAGATTGGAGGCATAGACCATACTAGGAGAGCATGTTGCCGCATAAGCATATTCCAATTTTCCTAGGGTGTCAGGAATTGATGTGAAGGTCTTCTATCAAGAATGGTTTTAAAGTATCATCAGCACTTAAAGTTGCATTTTACTTGATGCACTAAATCAGATTAATTCTTTTTTGGCCCATGGAACTTTAATCTTGTATTCACTTGTAGTCTATATGATTAAATTGTAAATCTTTAAATGCAAATTCATGGTTCTTTTGCAAGTTGTGTTTATGCCAGTTCATTATGTTCCAATTTATACTCTATTGTGTTGTGGTTAGTGTCAGCGGCACACCTTAATTACACGTGGAACACATTTTAAAAATATTATTTCCAAAGAAAACTGGTTGCAGTGGCTAGAGATACACTTTCCCTACTGTCGTCTATGGCAGCACATTGTCAAAACACCTGCAAGACTTGTTCAGTGTGTCTCCATCAACATGGCTGAGTCCTTGCACGTCCTTGAAAACATGTTTGTCTATGATGAGAACGAGATTAACGAAATATTTAAAGAAAGTTCGTCCACATATATGATATATCACCGTGTTTTATATATACAAATAACACAACTAGGTACAAAAAATGATGTATTGGGGTTTCTAACACATGCCAATTACATCAATGGGCATTAAGACAATGCAGAGTATTCTTTTATAATCTGGTAAAAACCTCAATGACTTCATGGCATGTACAAGTGTCACTGAGAATGGCTGCTGAAGCAGCTGCTTAGAGACCTTATCTGGACATATTTGGGGAATGAAAATACTTTGCAAATCTTGGAAGCGTGATGTTCCTGTTGTACAGGTACTAAGCTTCTCATACTTTCTGCTTTCAACTGTGCCCTTCTCAGTTTTTTTAGAATCTTATCCATTGTTGAAGATCTCTTCTTCTCCAATTTCATCTGTGTCAAACATTATCATGGTCAGAAAGATATTACAACTACCTCTGCTTTTATTATATAGGGTGAAACCTCCTTTAATAACCTTATATCTTGCTTTTAATCATATGATAATATGAATACTATTTTGTGTCTAATTCTCCACTCTAGATGTACTTGGTATTAAAAGTAAAGTAGACAAGTTGTAATGAAAAAATACCTCGAGTTTCCGCATTGCAGCTTCAGCTTTTGCTTTCTGCAAATTCTCCCAAGCAGTGATTTTGGCTTCCTCTCTCCGTAACCTGCGCCAAAAGAAAGAAAATCCCAGATGAATGAATCATTAATGGTGATCTAAGGAACTGAAAGCATAATGAGACATACTTGGAAGTGTCCAAAGTTGATTCTTCAATATCCCAACATGAATCTTGAGCACCAGCACTATTCTCTCTGAATTCTGTTCTAGGCAGTGAGTCATTTCTGATCAATTTGGCTCCATGTCTCTTGGATCCCCTCATAACAGTAGCTTGTCTGTCAACCTCCACATCTCTGACTTCTAGTTTAGGATAATGGCAATCTTCTTGATCTATGACCGAAGTGGCAGAAGATTTCGGAGATGAATCTACATCATTCTCAGTTTCTGCAGGGCTCATTTGAGTACCTTTATCATATCTTGGAACAAGAGATCTCTCGCTTTCCTCATTTCCATCATTTTCCTCATAATGGGGAACAGTAACAGCCACAGGTGCCAACACTCCTGTTGAAAAAGGGGAACTAACCATTAAATTCCTCACAACAAAACCTTGTCTCAGTTGTTGAACCGATGGTGAATAACTCGAGTAAAAAGCCACTCCAGGAGGAGGAACAATTGGACCACTTATTGACTTGGGTCTCCGCTGTTGAAGAAGTTGTTGTTGTGTATGTGAATTTCTTCTGGTATCAGCATATGATGCTGAAACTGGACTACAAATCCATCTCTCAGCTTCATCCCATTTTGATGGCATTGTTCTTCCACCACTGAATGGTGTTAAACCAGACATAGTATGCCTTCTGCTGCTGCTGTTGTTGTTTGTCTGCTTTGATACTCTCTCTGAGCTCCATCCCTTGTTGTTCTCATACCTTCTTGTCCTCTCTCTGTAATACGGTGCTCCTGGACTTGGGAAAGAACCCATGATGTTTGAGGAAACTGAAGCTGAAACTGAAACTGAAACAGAAAAAGAAGAATCCTTCTTTATGACACTCACTGTGTTAGAGATTTTGACCAGTCACGAGGCGTGACAAACAAAACTAAGTAGTAGTGGTTATGCAAAAGGACAAAGCAAAACGGAGTAACAAATAGTGAGTTGGGTATGATATGAAGAAAAAAAGTGTATAATTGATATTTGTCGTGTTGCAATATCGGTGTTCAGTTTTAAGTAACGTTTTGTGTTGGGTTGGGGTAGACAATCTTAGAATGCGGAGTTGTTTATATAGTGAGACAAGACACATCACGTTAGAGACCATACCCCAATGAGTTAAGCATTGTGTTAGGATGAGAAAACATTTGTTGGAGGTTGGAGTAATGAGTACGATTAAAGTCGGTTTTAGAGAGAGATTGCTAAAAGAGTTGACACAAATATAATGGAACTTTCTTAATTCTAGTTCAAATTTCTATGTTTTATGATGTTTGTAAATTACACGTAAACGGTTGAAATTTGCAGTTCTTCCCAATTTTATATGGACTATGCTTTAGGCATTCTAAAATGTTAATCATAAAAAAGAGGGGAGTAGGAAGTGGACTTGAGCACCGTGAGGTATATTATAGACCCCCAAGACGACCCACCCTCCCACTTGTCGCGTTGTATGTAAATTACAAACGCACTCACATGCAGTGGGCCGTAGGCTATATTTTATGATAAATTTGGAGGATTTTTTAATGCACATTATATATATATATATATATATATATTGTTTACGTACCATGTAAAAATACTAAAATATTCTTCAGATTTTGAAAATGCAGATCCGAACGTATTTAATACATATATAATGGAGACCTTTCAAAGTGACGTCTTATTATTTGTTTTTTTATACCAAATATGCATCTCTGGTGTATTTCTGTAAATACATTTTCGTAACGTATGCAAAACACACTGGCAGAGGCCGAAACAAAAAACTAGTAATTTGACAAAATGAAATTAACATTCATAACAAAAAATAAACATTAAATATGTGATTTTAACATAAAATGCAACATTACACTTTAATATTCATGTGGACGCTTCAACATCTTCACAATATCTTCGACCGATTTTGAAATCATCGCTTGTAACTCAAACAGAACTTTTGTTTCGAAACGGAAATATGTATTCCACATAGTCCTTATATCTGCATCCCTCTTAAGCTCAAAGTTGTTGAATTCAATCTTCCCACCGTTGTCAATCAACGATGAACGTGTGAGGGCAAGGTTCCTTTTTACTATGTTTTAATGATGTCAAAACTAGGATATTAAGTACTTGTGTATTTTGGACAGTATCACCTTATCTAAGCCATGCATTCATCTCTTACAAACGTGCATAAAGATCCTTTTACATGTTTTAGACATATAGGATCATACACAATGTCAAAAATTGGTTTTTGGGTCATTTTTAGAGCCATAGGTCGACTCACACTGAAGAGAAAGGTTTTTGAAACTTTCTGCCTTGCATGCGCCTACCCTGGGTCAGCGCATGGGTACCTACAAGTCGATTCATGCTGTAGGAAATTCTTTTTGAAACTTTTCTGCCTTGCATGCGTCGACGCATGACCTCCTGTAAGTCGACGCATGAGCCAATTTTTGTGCAGTTTTGGCCACTGCCTTGTTCAGATCGACTCATAGACGCTAGAGGTTGACCTCTCGCGCGTGTTTACCTATTTTTCTGTGTCTTTGTGTTCTCAAACTCAGTTTTCTTTACTCATTCATGTATATACACACACACACACACACACACACACACACACACACACACACACACTCATATGCATCACTTTGAAATAAAGAAGAAAATTTAAAGATGCATTGTCTCGCTCTTCATCTTCACTCTCACAATTGCATTCATCAATAATCACACATAATCATCTTTATTGATTGTGCTTTGTCAAGAGTGATAACGTCTAAACGTAGAATTTGTAAATCAAGTTTGGGTAGAGATTCAGTGAGATTTTCTTTCATAAAACCATTGGGGTTTTGTCCTCTAAGATCTTGATATATTTGGGGGTTTTTGTGCAAATCTTTGCATCACAGATTCAGCTGAGTGAAAGTCTTGAAGAACGGTGGGTTCGGTCAAGGGAGTAACGGTAACCAGAGGATTGTTTTGGAAGATTTGGGGTCAAGCATCTTGCGATCGAAATCAGCCAAGTGAAAGACTTGAAGAACGGAAGGTTCGGTCAAGTGAGTAGTGGTAACTGTAACGCCCAGGTTTTTGTTAGATTTATTTAATCGAGTCGATTTAATTATTTTTGTTTTTATATTATTTTGGGTTAATACCTATTTCCCCCCTGCCATATGGGCGTGTTTTAAAAAACCCCCTGCGAAAAAAAAAGTTGCAAGACTGACCTTAACAAATTTTAAAAGTTTTGATTTAAACCTTTATCAGGCCACATCATCAAAAATGCTTATGTGGCAATCATTTATTTAATTTTTTAATGAAAAGAAATTCCACATCATTGATAGGCTTTGTGAAATGACTCTTATACCCCCACTTTTTAATTTTTTTTATTTAGTTTTTCTTTTATTTAATTTTTTTAGATTTTATTTAATTTATAATTTTTTTTATTTAATTTTTTCTTTAATTATTTTTCGTATTAATTTTATTTATTTAAATTGTTATTTTAAATTATCAAAATATTAGTCTTGGGCCTAAGCCCATTTTAATTTCAACACAAACACACATATAGCAAGTCCATTTCCAATTCATACATGTATGTGAATGATTGGTATATAAACACTTGTTTTTCTTATATACCAACCGATGTGGGACACCATAACTCACAAAGCATAGTGTTAATGTTGAAACAAGCTCCTTCATAATCCCTGAGAGCTCCTTCATAATCCTTCACGGCAATCAAGAACCAAGCTCTCAATTCAAGGCAGTCAGGAGAAATTTTGAAACCAATTATTTTATTGATTTCAGAAATGGCACCTCCAATGTTATTCTCCTCCACCATAAAAACAGCCCGGTGTTTGTATGGAAAAGAAAGAGTTGGATCTAATTCAGTTGCAGAGACCAAGTCCATACTCTTTTCCTTCCCAATGCAATACAAAGACCTTTCCTGATACATCCAACCAACAGGTTTATGATCAGAAATAAGGGAGTTTATCATTTTGTATGCGGCATATGTGTGCCCACGTTTATATTGGGCTCTTGCAACGCCCACTGAAGAATAAATATGTCCTTCCTTAAGAGCAGCCTCAAACCAATGTTGTGCATCTTTGTATTCTTTTCTCTCAAGCATCACAACACCTAATTGGTGATAAGCAAGTTGCTTCTGCCAACCACTCACCGCACATTCTCCTAACCTCTCTAAAAGCATCACAGGCGTAGTAGATTTAACATCTTCTTCCATCGCAACCTGACTCAAAAAACAATACAACGAAAAGGACACATACCCTATCGAGGCCAACCTATCCCTACCCTCTACACTACAAAACAATTTCATAACACTCAAACTGTGCATCGAACTGGGAAGCTCTCTGAGAAATACCTGCAAGCAAGCTGCCACAAGCAGATATGCATTCTCCAAAGCATTCAGTTCAGCAAGCAAAGCTTACTCCATTCCATTATTTGAATCCTTGGTTTTCTGTTTTCAAATTCCAAAATCTCTCTACCTCCGATTCTCCTTCTCTGTTTTGCCGTGTTTGTGGTACATGGTGAATGGAAGGTGTTTCGAAGGTGGTTGTAGGTTGACTCGCGGATGGAGTAAGGTGTTTAGTTATGGTTAAGTTTGAAGATGGTGGTATGAAAGGATGATGAAGACTGGTTTTCGGTTTGTTTTGGTGTGGTGATGAGACCAGATAAAGTGCAGGCGGTTGTTATCTATGAAAGAGGGAAAAAACGGATGAGAGGAACAAGATAAACAGTTGGTGATGGAGAAAATATGGTGAGCGGGTGGAAAGATGAACATTGGTTGAGTCCTTTTGTTCATGAGGTTCTGCGAGTGTGTATGTGTGTAGATGTCATGAGGGTTATGTTGGCTGTATGGAGAGAAAAAGGATGAGCCAGGATAATGTTGTGTGTTGAAGGTAATGGAGGACGGTGGGAAAACAAAGTCCCACATCGGTTGATATATAAGCTAAACAAGTGTTTATATACCAATCATTCACATACATTTATGAATTGGAAATGGACTTGTTGTATGTGTGTTTGTGTTGAAATTAAAATGGGCTTAGGCCCAAGACTAATATTTTGATAATTTAAAATAACAATTTAAATAAATAAAATTAATACGGAAAATAATTAAAGAAAAAATTAAATAAAAAAAATTATAAATTAAATAAAATCTAAAAAAATTAAATAAAAGAAAAACTAAATAAAAAAAATTAAAAAGTGGGGGTATAAGAGTCATTTCACAAAGCCTTTTAATGATGTGGAATTTCTTTTCATTAAAAAATTAAATAAATGATTGCCACATAAGCATTTTTGATGATGTGGCCTGATAAAGGTTTAAATCAAAACTTTTAAAATTTGTTAAGGTCAGTCTTGCAACTTTTTTTTTCGCAGGGGGGTTTTTCAAAACACGCCCATATGGCAGGGGGGAAATAGGTATTAACCCTATTATTTTATTCTTGACTTTTATTTGACAATATATTATTTTTCACCGTTATTATGTTTTATCGCGTTTTGAGAGCGGTTGCGAGATATTTGAGCTGAGGGGTAAAATAGTCTTTTTAGGGAATTAGATATTTTTATAAATAGAGATTGGAGAGAAAAAGAGAGAAAAGAAAGGGAAAGGAGAGAAAAAGAGAGAAAGAAGGAAAAGGAGAGGAAAGAAATGGAGAAGAGGAAAAGAGGTCGAAATCGACATAGCTCCGTTTCAAGCGCGATTAATCGGGTAAGGGTGAGAAGTTTCGATTATATCTTGCTTGTGTATGTGTATGTGTTGTTTGTTGTAATTGTTTTGGTTGTTTCACAACTTTTTCTTATTGATAATTTGTGATCAATTAGATAATAATCGATGTTTTCACGGTCGAAAATCGATATAAGTTGCATTGTATGATCACACTGTGCATATGAACATTTGTTGATGCTTGTTTTGCTGTTTGAAATTGATTGGAGCTGAAAATGGTGAATTTTTGGGTGTTAGGAACCCTTAACCCGCAGCAGAAAATTCTGCTTCTGGTGCAGAGTGCCGGGCGATATGTTGCTCCGCCGGGCGATACCCAAGAGGCGCAGCTTGTCACACTGCTGACTTTTTTAAAGTTTTGGATGAGGAATGTACGCCGCTGCTTTGTCGGGCGACGCAGAGGCGAAGGGGGCACCGTCGGGCGACAATTGGTTGCGCCGAGTGCTCCTGGGAATTTTCAATAATTCTGTTTTCTTTGAAAGTGCATAACTTTTGATCCGTAACTCGGATCGAGACATTCTTAGTACCGTTCAAAAGCTAATGAGATGTTCTTTCTTATAAAAATGGTTTTGGGAGTAGTGGCTGTAACACCCTTCTAAACCCCATGAATATTCATGTAATGTTAATTAATTTAAATCAGAGTAATTCATTAAAAGGGTGCAACATTTCTTCATAAAACTTCTAAATTAAAAACATCCTGCTCCGTAACACGGGTTCTTAAAACATTGTTTTACTAAAATAAAATACTTCAATTAAAAATTCATCGTCAGACGTCATAATTCACAGAACTTGTTAAAACATTTTTAAAAACAAGGTGAAACACTTCAATACATCATTATCAACATTTAGTTCAAACGATTCCCAAAGACCCGATGTTACATCTATCAGAGCAAGACCCTCTTCACTGCGGAAAGATAACTAATAACCCCATAAGCTATCTTGAACTTCTACTGTTATCCTTGAGTACCTGCCCATTTCCCATGGTAGGGGAAATATCAGCAGAAAGGGTGAGTACAATCATAGTCATTATAAAAGACATAAGGAATAAATATAGTAGTCATATCCGGGAAATCACAACAACATAACATCATTTAACACATATACCTCATAACAACGAAACACCATATTCTCATGTCAGAACATCACCAAAATCAGAATCACATCAAACACATCACATAGTACAATTATTGTGCAATGCCACAATTAATGAATGCAACTTCATAAGACACATGCATGTGGTACCAAAACTTCACTGATGACTTAGTCATCTTCAATCTTCAAAGATCCCCACCAATAGGATCGGTTCCCGCTTGGAACCAGAGCACATCACAAATTGCACTTAATCCACACTATGGGATTAAGGCCATCACTGGACTATAAGTCCTACATCTTCACTGGATATCATCCTGCAAACTTCACTGGACAATTTGTCCTAAAAATATGCTATGAATGCATGATGCGTAATAATTCACTAAAACACGACCACTGCTAGTCAAACACATCATCATTCATAAAATCAATCACCACAATTCATCACATACAGCAAACATCATCATCACAGTCAACACAACATCATCATCATCAGAACTATCTCATACTCTTCACATATATCATCAACACATAATCACCATCATATAATCATCACACATAATCCTCATCATATAGCCATCGCACATAATTATCGTCACAACAACATCATTACTATCATTACTCATAAAACAACACCAATTATCGACATAAAGCCAACCCCATGTTATATCACAAAAATATGTAATCATTTGTCTAATTCATCACATAGCATAATAATACATCAAGTACGCACATCATAGCAACACCATACACCTGCTACAGCAGTACATACATCATAGTCACCACAACATCATTTTATTATACAATTATCAAATGGATCATTCCAGGCATAACTCAGAAATTTCACACACAACACATCCACTCACTGACAAATTCATCACAAACATCAATACATTATGATAGCATATTTCAAACCTCAGAGTCTCTCCATCATCATCATAACATTATCATCTCGTTATCACTAATATCAACTAAATCACTGCTACACAAAATTCTGAAATTTCACACAGACATGTAATTTACTAGGATGTCAACACAAGATACTCATTGTTGTAACCTATAAATTTCTAGTAGAAGATTACACTTTATAATTTATTTTACTTTGCCATGTTACAGATTATTTCACCACCTTTCCATAGCTTCAAACGGCATTGAAATTGGATTAATAAAACAAAAGTTACAGTTGTTACAAGAAAACTAAAAAAAAAGAAATAATACAATTCCCCCACTAATGGGTGGCTTGCGCCACCCTTGCCTTTGTTATTTGGTGGCTTGCGCCACCCCTATACTACGTGGCTGTCGCCACTACTCATAGTGGCTTGCACCACCCCCCTTTAATCTTTTTTTTTCTTTTTCCTTCCTTAATCTATCCATCAGAATAGTTCCAGTAAAAATCTCAATTAGCAATTTCAACCCCGAGTTCCACACTTCCCTTGATTCAGTCATTTTATGAGATCCTCAATATTTTATACTAACCGAAAATTCTATATGTTTAATCTACTTTTAAACCCTCCTCATAATTCATTATCGATTAGCCAGTCAATCACTACAATTACCTAATCTCATCAATTTCCTCAGGGTGTTTCATCTTCGAGTAAAAAGCCAACAGCCTACAATTATCTATTGCTTAAATCAATTATAATAACAACGATCATACACCCTATACCTGATAATTCCTTAGCCATGAATCCTCTTCGTGTTCTTCAATCCCCTCTGCAAAGCTCCAAGCCTAACTGCTTCTCTCTTCGCTCTGCCTCTTTTCCTCTCCTCTTGCATCCATGGAGATTAGAAATATGAACATGCTGCCATTGAGTTCCTATCTTGACCAAAATTCAGCCTCCATCATCATCAATCCCGTAACTACTATTTGACTCATTTCCAGCATGAACTCCCAAACTTCAAATGCATTTTTCTCCTTCAATACCGAACTTATTGACACGAAATCATATATCAAATTGAAGGGAATTTCGTAAGCTTTCCAGAAATTCAAGAATCGCTTTAATCGAAATTACGAGTAAAAAGTTATCACCTGTTTAATGGAGGTTGTACCATAAGTGCGAAAATAGAGATATGATCATGAGTTCTTCTTTCTCCTTCTTTGCTTCCAAGCTATTTTCTCTCCTCTAAAACCCTTATTCTTCTCTAAGACTTTTTCCTCTGTAACTTCCACGATCAATTTCTCCAAAACTTCCTCTTGCAACTTGTCACGTACAACATGTTTTACTCCTTCTCTCAACCCTTATTTTTCTCCACTAATCAAAACCTAATTCCCCTTTTTTCTCAACCAACCCAATTAATAATAATAATAATAATACTATTATTTTATTATTCTTATTGGGCCTACTATCTTCACCCCCAATCTTACTACACACAACCATAAAATAAGCCCATATAATAATATTAGTATTATTCTAATACTATTTTCCATCATTTTAATCAACTCATGAATCAACTAATAACAACACAACTTAATCAACATTCTACAACTTCGACAATTAATTCAAAAATAATTCAAAAATATTTAATTAAATAAATAATTAAATATTGGGCGTTACAACTCTCCCCCACTTAGAATATTTTCGTCCTCGAAAATCTCCTCGATACTACCTCACTTAATGCAAACTTCGCATCCAACTATCTAATTCTCAAGTCGTGTTTTGTAACACTCCGATCACTCCTTTCCGACATAACAAAACTCAACACGTTCTAAATCCCAACACACATGCTAATCATCCAACACTTCCGCGACATACTCTCCACTAACTCATCAACCACTTTAACAACATCTTGGCATATCCACTTTGAAGTAGCAACAGCCATAACACGCTCATACTTGGATACACAACATCACACTACCATCTTAACAACATTTTACACACCAAACACATACACAACTTTATTCCTATAAACGTACATGTCACTTATCAGTAAAACACCAACAACCCTATTCATCTCGTCGTATCATTCTTGTAGTGACATCAACTTAGCCACATAATCAACTCCGTCACATTATGGGGTATTATTCATATTTTACGGTAATCAACAACAACATCACGGCAACGGGGCAAAATCATTATAGTTGTCAACTTAACAGTATAACTCAACAAATCTACACACAACTCACCATCAACCAACAACCACAATAATATCCTTATAAAATCCGCAATTATTTACGAGAAAACACAGTAACCTGGCACCTCATCCTTATATCAACAATCCACCAAATTAAACATGTAGACCGAGGCCTACCATTCTCATAGACTTCTGATATTTAGTCCTTTACTTCTAACGAGTCGTACACACATAGCAAATGCGCCACATCACGCTTCAGCTGCGCAACTCTGATCATTCATCTTAACTCACCGTCATCATTAAAATTTTCGTCAACTATACGGTTTACAAGTCTCAATCTAGTTTCAGACTTTCTTTAACATCCACCATCAAATCGTTGTTCACTTGATATTAGTAATCTTTCACTTTGCGACGTTAGCTCGCATATAAACCCGCTACTCCGAATTGTTCCATACGTCTCAACTCTTCCCTAGCCACTCCTCTATTAATTCACACAAACTGGTGAGAGACTATCCTCACGATATAACATCAATCACTTTACACACCATTAAAATAGCAAGACAAGTCTATACCATCCAACATGATCCCGTCTACCATTAACAAGAGATTAAGGGTGATCAGTTCCTCAATTTGTCAATAGATAGCCGACAACCATAATGGAGTATAAACTCTCGTTACCCACTATAATAGTGTTCCTTTAGAACTTGTACTCAAATCACCTAAAGCACCATAATCCAATAATCTCCAATAAGTTTACAAATACTCCCACGAATTTCCCTCTCATTCGATCTTGCCGATGAGACACCAACGCTCAACGCATTACACGGTCCACATTACACCCACTTAGCCTCACACGAAGGTTAAGTATTCTCCAATACTTTCACATCCTTTTTAATGCCGAACATCTCATCTATCAACTTATTCACCAACAACATATTTCACTTGACCTCGTCTCAAACAACTGCGATAATAACCATTTATGCTCAAAAGCCTCTAGTTCCGTAACCGACTTCAGAGTCCCTCCATATAGGAATGCATATACCGTATTCGAAACACTTCCATAGGATAGAATATATTTTTACTTCCTCATAGGTTCAAACGGAACATCAATCCGATACTCGGAACACAAGATATGAATTTCCAAAGTTATCCGAAAATGCGAACACCGACGTCATGCAGCGACATACTGTTACACACCTTACGATAATCATCAGAACAGAATTTCTTTGTACCAGTACCAACTCTTACCATCCTTGAAATCGTACTTATCTCCTCGCATTTCCGACTCTGACTCGATATTCAAAACATTCCAACAACTTCCACAACCTTTACAATCACTCACAAGGACCCCACGACACGGTCTACAGCAATCTGTCATTCTATTACCGTTCAAACGTCGACATCTTACGCAAGGACTACTCACACCGACAACTTCACAGTCCACCAGCGGCGCTGAAACATCGCAACTTTCTAACTTCCATCTTCTAAAAATTATCCTTGCCACTTAACATTCATTTTCTGAAACGTCAGGGGTTTTCTCTCTACTCGTACATAAACAACCGTTATATCGCTCCTCCTCCTTCGAGAAATAAACATCTACAACGTCTGATCATCATCCCTCAAGACGCTCCAACTTGATCAACAAACAAAATCTTGAATCCATGTCACCTTAGAATTCGGGAAACAACAAAACTTCAACAACTTGCACTGTCGCTAACAGCAGCATACTGAACCAACATCTTACAACCGAAACTTATCCGAGAAGCAAAGCTTCTCCCCCACTTATCTTTCAACCTACTCATGCATACCATCGATTAGAAAAACAAATAAGTACCGACAGTGTTCCACACACTTGTCGCGTACTAAGGGATAAACAACATTAAACGACTTGGCCGGACAGACCGACCTGCTCTGATACCACTAATGTAACACCCTTCTAAACCCCATGAATATTCATGTAATGTTAATTAATTTAAATCAGAGTAATTCATTAAAAGGGTGCAACATTTCTTCATAAAACTTCTAAATTAAAAACATCCTGCTCCGTAACACGGGTTCTTAAAACATTGTTTTACTAAAATAAAATACTTCAATTAAAAATTCATCGTTAGACGTCATAATTCACAGAACTTGTTAAAACATTTTTAAAAACAAGGTGAAACACTTCAATACATCATTATCAACATTTAGTTCAAACGATTCCCAAAGACCCGATGTTACATCTATCAGAGCAAGACCCTCTTCACTGCGGAAAGATAACTAATAACCCCATAAGCTATCTTGAACTTCTACTGCTATCCTTGAGTACCTGCCCATTTCCCATGGTAGGGGAAATATCAGCAGAAAGGGTGAGTACAATCATAGTCATTATAAAAGACATAAGGAATAGATATAGTAGTCATATCCAGGAAATCACAACAACATAACATCATTTAACACATATACCTCATAACAACGAAACACCAAATTCTCATGTCAGAACATCACCAAAATCAGAATCACATCAAACACATCACATAGTACAATTATTGTGCAATGCCACAATTAATGAATGCAACTTCATAAGACACATGCATGTGGTACCAAAACTTCACTGATGACTTAGTCATCTTCAATCTCCAAAGATCCCCACCAATAGGATCGGTTCCCGCTTTGAACCAGAGCACATCACAAATTGCACTTAATCCACACTATGGGATTAAGGCCATCACTGGACTATAAGTCCTACATCTTTACTGGATATCATCCTGCAAACTTCACTGGACAATTTGTCCTAAAAATATGCTATGAATGCATGATGTGTAATAATTCTCCAAAACACGACCACTGCTAGTCAAACGCATCATCATTCATAAAATCAATCACCATAATTCATCACATACAGCAAACATCATCACCACAGTCAACACAACATCATCATCATCAGAACTATCTCATACTCTTCACATATATCATAAACACATAATCACCATCATATAATCATCACACATAATCCTCATCATATAGCCATCACACATAATTATCGTCACAACAACATCATTACTATTATTACTCATAAAACAACACCAATTATCGACATAAAGCCAACCCCATGTTATATCACAAAAATATATAATCATTCGTCTAATTCATCACATAGCATAATAATACATCAAGTATGCACATCATAGCAACACCATACACCTGCTACAGCAGTACATACATCATAGTCACCACAACATCATTTTATTATACAATTATCAAATGGATCATTCCAGGCATAACTCAGAAATTTCACACACAACACATCCACTCACTGACAAATTCATCACAAACATCAATACATTATGATAGCATATTTCAAACCTCAGACTCTCTCCATCATCGTCATAACATTATCATCTCGTTATCACTAATATCAACTAAATCACTGCTACACAAAATTCTGAAATTTCACACAGACATGTAATTTACTAGGATGTCAACACAAGATACTCATTGTTGTAACCTATAAATTTCTAGTAGAAGATTACACTTTATAATTTATTTTACTTTGCCATGTTATAGATTATTTCACCACCTTTCCATAGCTTCAAGCGGCATTGAAATTGGATTAATAAAACAAAAGTTACAGTTGTTACAAGAAAACTAAAAAAAAGAAATAATACAATTCCCCCACTAATGGGTGGCTTGCGCCACCCTTGCCTTTGTTATTTGGTGGCTTGCGCCACCCCTATACTACGTGGCTGGTGCCACTACTCATAGTGGCTTACGCCACCCCCCTTTAATCTTTTTTTTTTCTTTTTTTTTTCTTTTTCCTTCCTTAATCTATCCATCAGAATAGTTCCAGTAAAAATCTCAATTAGCAATTTCAACCCCGAGTTCCACACTTCCCTTGATTCAGTCATTTTATGAGATCCTCAATATTTTATACTAACCGAAAATTCTATATGTTTAATCTACTTTTAAACCCTCCTCATAATTCATTATCGATTAACCAGTCAATCACTACAATTACCTAATCTCATCAATTTTCTCAGGGTGTTTCATCTTCGAGTAAAAAGCCAACAGCCTACAATTATCTATTGCTTAAATCAATTATAATAACAACGATCATACACCCCATACCTGATAATTCCTTAGCCTTGAATCCTCTTCGTGTTCTTCAATCCCCTCTGCAAAGCTCCAAGCCTAACTGTTTCTCTCTTCGCTCTGCCTCTTTTCCTCTCCTCTTGCATCCATGGAGATTATAAATATGAACATGCTGCCATTGAGTTCCTATCTTGACCAAAATCCAGCCTCCGTCATCATCAATCCCGTAACTACTATTTGACCCATTTCCAGCATGAACTCCCAAACTTCAAATGCGTTTTTCTCCTTCAATACCGAACTTATTGACACGAAATCATATATCAAATTGAAGGGAATTTCGTAAGCTTTCCAGAAATTCAAGAATCGCTTTAATCGGAATTACAAGTAAAAAGTTATCACCTGTTTAGTGGAGGCTGTACCATAAGTGCGAAAATAGAGATATGATCATGAGTTCTTCTTTCTCCTTCTTTGCTTCCAAGCTATTTTCTCTCCTCTAAAACCCTTATTCTTCTCTAAGACTTTTTCCTCTGTAACTTCCACGATCAATTTCTCCAAAACTTCCTCTTGCAACTTTTCACGTACAACATATTTTACTCATTCTCTCAACCCTTATTTTTCTCCACTAATCAAAACCTAATTCCCCTTTTTTCTCAACCAACCTAATTAATAATAATAATAATACTATTATTTTATTATTCTTATTGGGCCTACTATCTTCACCCCCAATCTTACTACACACAACCATAAAATAAGCCCATATAATAATATTAGTATTATTCTAATACTATTTTCCATCATTTTAATCAACTCATGAATCAACTAACAACAACACAACTTAATCAACATTCTACAACTTCGACAATTAATTAGAAAATAATTCAAAAATATTTAATTAAATAAATAATTAAATATTGGGCGTTACAGTGGCCGATTTAATTGTGTCGGGAATTTGGAAACGTGTCGTTTTGTCGACTTTTACCGTCGTAATTGTGTGTGATTGATGTGTTATCATGCGATGTGCTTTTGATATATAACGTATAGCTTGTGTGTTGTTATATGATGTTAATGCATGTGATAAGTTGTTGTAATTGTTGTGGCCTTATGGAAAAATACTCTGTTGAATTGAATACAAATGGATGGTATTGATGTATGTTGTTGTGGGTAGCCTTTGTGGCGTGAATCCTAGTGTTGTGAATATCATGGTATGATTGTAGGATTGTTGTGGTTGATGGTGATTAATTCTTGATGTGAATTAATATGAGTGTATATGCTAAAATGCTAATTGTTGTGGTTTGTGGATTATGATGAAATGCATTGTTTATGTGAAATTCAATGTGTGATATTTGGTGGCCTTATGGCAAGTAAATGCACTGTTTTGGGTTTGATTGCAATACATGATTATTGATGTTGAGATGGTTCACATGGTTTTATATGTGTATGCATTTGATTTTCATGAGTCATTGTATGCCAAACATCATGATATGCATTCTTGAGATGTCGTGTGCCCTTGTGGGGTGTGAGCGACGAAACGATTCCAGAGGGAATCTGCTGTAACGGTCGTGAGCCTTATACAAAGAGGACCTAAAGCGACGTTATAGACGATCGTGAGCCTTATACAAAGAGGACCTAAAGCGATCGGATCGTGAGCCGTATATAAAGAGGACCTAAAGCGATCCATAAACGTCGTGAGCTTTATACAAAGAGGACCTAAAGCGACGGGGAACATCGTTTGCCCAACGAGGAGTTACACTAAGTAACAAGCGATGATTCCAATAAATCCTGAGTGAATTAATGATGAGAATGATGGATGGATTGGTACCGTATTTTCATAGAGTCGTTGTGTCAGTCTCTTTGCATTTGCATAAATCATGAATGGATTGATTATGTGTGGAAAATCATGAATGAATTGATTATGTGTGGGAAATCATGAATGGATTGATTATGTGTGGAAAATTGTGAATTGATTGATTATGTGTTGAGCTCGTGATAACATTGGTGAATTGATATGCATTTGTGATAAATGTATTGGTTATGGATGATATGTTTTATGTATAGACATATGTTATGTTTTGTGGGGATGTTGTACATTACAATGATTGTAGTAATTATCTATGGTATGCTATATATGATTATAGGTGATGTGGTGGTGTGTTTCCATATGTCCTAACTTGGTATGCCTTATGCGTGAATATGTTATTATGTTGGTATAATTGACATATGCTATGTGGTTGGATTATTAGAAATATCTTATGTATCTGTGGCATGTCATATGTATTAGTATGTGATGCTTGTGGTGAGAACAATTATGCATGTGAATTTATATGTGTTTGCATATTATTATGCAATCTTGATTTAGTTGTTATTTCTCACCCTTCTGCTGTGGTTTGTTGCTCTATGAGGCAATTGCAGATTAGTATCTTGGAGGCTTTTATGAAGATTAGTTCTCCATCCTTTTGTCGGTCTGTCTGCTCTGATACGTAACACGGGAGTCGGGGAACGCTTTTGTTATATATGTATACATTTGTTGGATCTATTTTGTATTACCTTTGTATGAATATTTTGATGTTATAAAACAATTTATTTTGTAAACAAGTCAGTTATGGATCTTTCCGCTTTATTCCATAATTGAACTTTCCTTTTGTTGGAAAAAGCTTCCTGAATTATATTTATTCCATTTTGTGTTATGTATCAAATTTATGAGCAGGGATTGTGTTTTCTTTCTTTAAATGTGGCATCCTTGTTTCCGTCTAAGGATAAAAATTTTATTCACTCTGATTTATTTATGTATTATTTATTCGCGATGGGAATTGGGGTGTTACAGTAACCGGAGGTTTGTTCGGAGTGTTTGATGCACTTGATTAAGCTGGAATCAAGGGGAGATAAGTGGTTAGATTCACCCTCAACAATTGGGTTAGATTGTTGGTTAGCTAGGACTTCTCTTGTATTGAATATTGCACACAAATATTATACATATCTCAGTTCTATTTTAGAATTGAGGGCAGACGTAGCCTAAGCGAGGACGAAAGGGGAACTGCCTAAATAAATTGGGTGTAGTTCTCTCTCTCTCTCTCTCTCTCTCTCTCTCTCTCTCTATCTTTACTTTTACATTGTTGAAGTTTGTGTGAAATCAATTGTTAGCAAAATTTTGATTGAATTTGTAGTGGTTCAAACAGCTGTGTAAAACTATTACAACCACTTTGATTGCAAGTGAGAAAAATTCTGCACTACAAATTCAAAGGAAATTTGACTTGGTGTGTTTCGCACGCCAAGTGTTTGATATATTGATAACACACAAACTGTTTGATATATTGTCAATTCAAATTTTATCCTCTATTAAGCATCGGAAACTGGTTCACCGAGGCCGCTTTCGCATATTTTAGAAAAAAATTAAAGCGAAAATTATTAAAAATAAGTTATCTATTCAACCCCCATTCTAGATCAGTGCCCTCGTCTAACAAGTGGTATCACGAGCACCGGTTCACTAGTGCTTCGTATATAGCTTATTAGAAAATGGCTAACGAACCTAAAGAGACGTATAATAGAGTGCCGGTTTTTAATGGTGAAAATTACGGTTATTGGAAAGATTGTATGTGGGTGCATATCAATTCTATTGATAGAAAAGTATGGAACGTTATTCAAAATGGTCCTATTGAAATAACCATGACCAATGCGGATAATGTTGTTGTACCTAAACCGGAAGCACAATGGAACGATGATGATGAGAAAAAGTACAACTATGATTGAAAAGCCAGAAATATTCTCATATCCTCTTTGGGAGTTGATGAATACTATAAGGTTTCTCATTGTACGACCGCTAAGGCTATGCGGGATGCATTACAAGTTGCCCATGAGGGAACAAATGATGTCAAACTAGCTAGAATCAATACTTTAACACAAAA
The DNA here is from genome assembly GCA_022829125.1 of Lathyrus tuberosus. Classification (NCBI taxonomy): domain Eukaryota; kingdom Viridiplantae; phylum Streptophyta; class Magnoliopsida; order Fabales; family Fabaceae; genus Lathyrus; species Lathyrus tuberosus. The sequence continues at coordinate 13,201,463 of JALAZF010000066.1, read as the reverse complement.
GTTTGATCTCTTTCACATGAAGCGTGGTGAAACCATTGCGGATATGCAAAAGAGATTCACTCACCTAATCAATCGTTTAAGTTCACTTGGTAGACCCGTTTCCAATGATATTGCTACTAACAAAATTTTTAGATGTCTTAATAGGGAATGGCAACCTAAGGTCACGGTGATCAAGAAAGCTAACGATCTCATAACATTAGGCACCACAACATTGTTTGGTAAGATTGAAGAACATGAACAAGAGCTCATAAGTCTTGAGTAACATGAAAAGAAAGAGAAATCAAAAGACACGGACAAGAAATTCTATTGCTCTAAAGGCTTCTAGCTCAAAGTCCTCCACCAAAGAGCTTAGTGAAAGTGAGTCAAGTGATGATGATGGAGATTCAAATGATGATATGGGGTTGTTCGTAAGAAGGTATAATAGATACATAAGAAATAATGGAATATAACAGTTGGACAAAAATCTCATTAACTTTAGACGTCAATCAAAATCCTCAAAGCAAGAAGGAATAAGAATTCAAAGTCAAAGGGTCCATGCTTTAATTGCAGAAAGGTTAGCCACTACAAGCCAGATTGTCCCTTGATGAAGAAAGACAAACATCATCAACAAAAGAAATTGAGCAAGCCTAGAAGAGCATACATCGCATAGGAAAGTTATAGTTAATCCTTAAGCGAAAGTGACTCGAGTGATGAAGACGAATCGGTCAATCTTAGTCTCATGGCTCATCAATAAAGAAAAAGAATGTAAGTCATTCTAAATATGAACATATTGATAAAATGTCTTATTCCAATTTGCAAAATGCTTTTGAAGCTCTACACAATGAGGCTAAAGATGCTTTCAAACGCTTAGCCTCAAATAAGAAAATTTTCTCACATTTAGAGAAAAAGATTTCTTATTCCGAAAGGGAATTAGAAGCTCTTAAGAAATCAATGGTAGATGCTACAAAAGCTAAAACTGAGGATGACAAGTTCTCTTGGTTTAATTGGGCGGGTTGTGAAACTTGCCGCATTTGGCAAGAGGAGGTTATAACTCTTAAAGCCAAATTAGACAAAGCATTAGAACCTAAAGTTACATATGTTGTTGATCGATCACACTTTAGAAGTAGTATGAATAATCCTTATCAGAAATATACATATGTGATAAGAGATCAAAGTAGCAAAAGTAACTCCAATTTAAACATAACTTCTCTATATTGTTGCAAGAAGGGACACACCATTGCAAAATGCCGATTTAGGAGATTCTTGATTCCTAAAGGTATTTTCCAATGGTTGCCCAAATGCAACCAAAGTTTCACTCATACACAAGGACCCAATAAAAATTTGGGTACCTATTTCCCTTGTTTAATTTTATAGGTGAAATGTCTTGAATCTACGGAGAGAATATGATTTTTCGACAGTGGATGTTCAAGGCATATGACGGGTGACATTTCCTTATTCATTGACTTTGTGGCAATGAAGAAAGGATTTGTAACATATGGTGATAACAACAAGGGAGCAATACCCAGAAAAGGTAGTGTAGGCAATCCCTCTTTTACCACTATCTCAAATGTCCTTTTAGTTGAAGGTCTTAAGCACAATCTTATTAGCATTAGTCAATTATGCGACAAAGGATATAAAGTCTCTTTTTCAAAAGAATGTTGCAAGATTGAACACAATGATAAGAAAGATGATGTGTTTAAGGGCTTGAGGGTAAATAATGTATATATGCTTGACTTGAATGAAGTATCTTTGACTAGCAATAAATGTCTTGTCACCATGAGTGAAGACTTTTGGCTATGGCATAGGCGCTTAACGCACGTCAACTTTGACTTGCTAAATAAAGTAGTTTCAAAAGATCTAGTTGTCGGTCTACCCAAGATTAAATTTTCAAAAGATCATTTATGTGACACATGCCAAATGGGGAAGCAAACAAGGATCTCATTTAAATCTAAAAACGTTGTTTCTACAATGAGCCCTCTTGAACTTCTTCATATGGTCCTTTTTGGGCCATCTCGAATCAAAAGCTTGGGTGGAAATTACTATGGTTTTGTTATTGTAGACGATTACTCTAGATTTTGTTGGACTATTTTCTTGGCTAGTAAAAGTGAAACTTTTTCAGCTTTTGAAAAGTTTGCCAAGGTTTCTCAAAACAAACTAAACTCTAGCATCTTTACTATCCGAAGCGATCACAGAGATGAATTTAAAAACCACCTCTTTGAGGAGTTTTGTGATAAACATGGCATTGATCATAACTTTTCCGCTTTAAGAACTCCTCAACAAAATGGAGTGGTGGAACGTAAAAATCGTATTTTAGAGGATCTAGGAATAACTATGACACATGAAAGTGGTCTTCCTAAATATTTTTGGGATGATGCTATTAGTACGACGTGTTATGTGTTGGATAAGGTGCTTATACGTCCTATTCTCAACAAAACTCCCTATGAACTTTTAAAAGGTAGGAAGCCAGATGTATCACATCTTCATGTTTTCGGATGTAAATGTTTTGTTTTAAATAATGGAAAAGAAAATCTTGGCAAATTTGACTCAAAAGCTGATGAAGGTATCTTTCTCGGATACTCTCAATCTAGCAAAGCATATAGAGTGTACAATAAAAGATTACTTATTGTGGAAGAATCTGTGCATGTTACTTTTGATGAATCTTGTCCGAAAATTGTTGGGAAAGGCATTTCTTTTCATGGTGCAGGTGTTTCTTTGGAAGACATACTCAAAGACTCTGAAGAAGGGATTGATCAACCCGGATCGGTGAAAGTTGAGGAGGAGGAAGATCACAACTCTGAAAAGATTAGGGAGGATCATCCAATTAGCAACGATGACCTTCCTTTGGCATGGAAATCCTATAAGGATCATCCAATCGACAATTTTCTCGGAGATATCACAAAAGGAGTAACTACACGGTCTAAGATAAGTAATTTTTGTTATCACTTTGCTTTCGTCTCTCAAATTGAGCCTAAAAACTCCAAAGAGGCCTTACTTGATGAACATTGGTTTTTGGCAATGCAAAAGGAATTAAATCAATTCAAAAGAAATGAGGTATGGGACCTTGTCCCCCCTCCGCGAGGCCATCGAGTAATTGGTACAAAATGGGTATTTAGGAACAAACTAGACAAAAACAGAGTAATAACTTGTAATAAATCCCGACTAGTGGCTCAAGGTTATAACCAAGAGAAGGGCATTGACTATGAGGAGACTTATGCTCTGGTTTCCCGCCTTGAGGCTATACGCCTTTTGCTAGCCTATGCTTGTTCAAAGAATTTCAAATTATATCAAATGGATATGAAGAGTGCTTTCTTAAACGGATATATTAATGAAGAAGTTTATGTATTTCAACCTCCCGATTTTGAAAGTCATGAGTATCCAAATTACGCTTATAAACTTAAACATGCTTTGTATGGTTTTAAACAAGCCCCTAGGGCTTGGTATGAGCGACTTAGAAAATTTTTACTCCATCAAGGATACTCAAGAGGGAAGGTTGATACAACACTCTTTATTATGCGTCAAGGAAATCACTCTATTCTAGTCCAAGTTTATGTAGATGACATTATTTTTGGATCTACTAATATGCACTTGGTCAAGGAATTTTCAAAGCTAATGCAGAGTGAGTTTGAGATGAGTATGATAGGGGAGCTGACCTACTTCCTTGGACTTCAAATCAAACAACTCGAAGAAGAAACGTTTGTGAGCCAAACAAAGTATTGCTATGATATACTCAAGCGCTTTGATATGGCAAACACAAAATCTATTGACACTTCCATGCGCACAAATGTGAATTTAGATCGAGATGAAAACAGTAAGGTCGTTGACATGAAGAAGTATAGAGGTATGATAGGTTCTCTTCTATATCTCACTGCATCTCAATCGGATATCATATTTAGTGTTTGTATGTGTGCTAGATATCAATCACGTCCCAAGGAATCACATTTAAAAGCGGTAAAGCGTATACTTAGATACCTTTGTGGTACATCCAAGTATGGGCTTTGGTTTTCCAAGGGAAGTGATTGTAATTTGGTTGGTTATTCTGATTCCGATTTTGCCGGTTGCAAATCGGATAGGAAGAGAACTAGTGGCACTTGTCATTTCTTTTCAAATTCCTTAGTTAGTTGGCATAGCAAAAAGCAAGTTTTCATTGCTTTGTCAACTTCCGAGGGGGAATACGTCGCAACCCATAGTTGTTGTGCCCAAATTTTGTGGCTTAAACAACAACTACTCGATGTTAATGTTAAACTTCATTGTATTCCTATTCTTTGTGATAACATGAGTGCCATCAATATAACCAAGAATTCAGTGCTACATTTTCACACCAAACATATTGAGATTCGTCACCACTTCCTTAGGGATCATGTTGAAAAAGGAGATGTCGTATTCGAGCATGTTGATAGTAAAAATCAACTTGCCAAAATTTTTACAAAACCTCCCACGACGGAACCTTTCTTTAACATTCGTAGGGAACTTGGTGTTCTCGATATCTTAGATCGTGTCTCATGAATTATTGCATGCTCTCTATCTATACTTGTTTATATATTGCTTAACCATGTTTGAAAGTTTGAGCTATGTGAGGGCATGCTTCTTTCATCATCATTGGAGGTAATATATTTCCTATCTAATTGCTTTTACTCTTTATCTTGGCTAAATATATGTTATCTATTATGTGTGGAGTGTAATTTTGATGCTTAAATGATAGTTGTAGTTTTCACTCTTATTCCATATTGATGTTTGAAATGGTATAGGATTGTTATTTATCTTTCTTTGCATCATTCATATCATTTTTTTTCGTTTTTTTTAATTTTTTAACAGCATGCGTCGACCCTTCTGTCTATAGGTTGACCTATGACCATCAAAACTCAAGCTTGAAAGTCACTCCCTGTCATGCATCGACTTGAGGGTCCCCCTTACGACGACTCATACTGGAACTTTAAATTTTGAAAAAATTTATACTCATGCGTCGACGCATCGCTCGTGTTTTCTAATTTTTTTATAAAATAAATACCTTTCATGCTTGTGTTTTGTCTTGCATTTCTCATTTCTGTCTCTTGCATGTTCCTCATCTCTCTTAACCCTTCCAAACCCTAGAAACCCCCTTATAAGATTCTTCAAAAATTAGTATTTCAAATCTGAATTGGTGAAGAATTTCCCTTTTCTACACTCACGTCTATGGTTTCAACTGAGTATCATCAACAACAACAGAGGTTTTCTCAAATGGATACTTCAAGAGTAACGGGAAAAAGGTCTGGTAGGGAAACATCCTCTCAAACTCTGGTAATTGCTTTATCATTAATTTCTCCTAAACTTGCTGAAGTGTATGAGAAAGATTTTCGAAAAAGATCTATTGTTAAGCAACATGTGTATTACCCTAAGGTAGCAGACATGATGAATATCCCTGAAATTGTAGATGTTATGAACCATCAAAAGATAAATGCTTTTATGGAATGTAGTACAAACTATAATGAAGACATGGTTAGAATGTTTTATACTGGTTTAATAGGTAAATTTACCGGGTATGAGTTTGCTTTCAAGATGGGGGGCAAAAGCTGTTGGTAGCTCTATATGACGGGATTTGTTTGACATGTGTCCTCGCCTTTCTTCTGACCTTCATATAACTGATAACAAGTTGGCTCCGCAGTATGATTTTAAGACCGAGTTAAACTCCATGCTTAAGGATTCTTATTCTGCGGAAGTAGTCACAAGTGATAAATTCCCTAAGTCTATCACAACTGGTCTATTGAAACGGGAGGATATCATTCTGCAGTGGATTGTATCCCACATTTTACGTCCTAAGAAAGGTGGTTACTCAAGGGTTGATCAAGTTAAAGTTTATTTGGTTTATCTCCTCAAGAACAAGATCAAGGTAAATTGGCCTTACTATTTTGCAAGTCGCTTTTATGCGTTGAAATAAACCGGCAGAGGTTCATCATTATACTATGGATCGTTGATCCAGACCATATTAGATCATGCCAGAATTTCTGTGTCTGGCATCCCTTACATCTCTCTTACTATTGACCAAGAGTTTAGTCAAAAGACTATGACTCTTATGGGATATATTTGGGACAAGTGTCATACCCCAAATTTTGACCACTAAGATTCCCATCATTGTGCAAATCATCATCACAATATGGATGAACCATTTCACACTCATTAGTCTCCCCAAAGATGGGTGAGCATTCACTACAAACAATAATTAGGGTTTCAAGCTCTCTCTGAGCTTTAGACAAAGGATCAATCAAGGAATGACATGATATTCAATTTATCTAACCTCTTAAACATCCACAAAGGATCAAGAGGTCTCCCACATCAAGAATCAAGCACAAGAGTGCAACATTCCAGGTGGATCAAGCCTCAAGTTCATCTAATACAAAGTCAACTGACGCAGAAAGTCAAAATTTGACTTTTGGTCAACTATGAGCTTCACAAACCATTACTCAATAAAATATGATGGATGATTGCATTTGATTAAATTTAAATCAAGAAATCATGCAAAATTGCAAAATTGATCAAATTGAAGGAGACTTAGAAATTTTTCTAAGTTAAAATCATGTTCAAATGCACAACTTTTCAAGGTTGTAACTGTTGATCCAAGCATCCATTGATTTTGCTTAAGGGATACTTTTAAAGAGGGTATTTGATACTTCAACATTGTGGAAGGAATCAACTCAAAATATCATAAGGATTGAAAGATATAAGTAATAAAAGTTGGGAATTCTTAATGTCAGATGTTCCGACATTTCGTAGAACATCAATAATTATTTTTCCAGCAAGAAAGTCCCAACTTTAAGGACACTTTTCTCCACGATCCAAGTTGATTCAAGCCATGTCATGAACATCAAAGTTGAAGTACGTCATCTCACCTTTCCAGAAAGTCCTAGAAAGCCCATTTATCATTATCGAGCAGAAAGTTATGATCTCTGCAAAAGGCATTGATAAAACATAATTTTTAAGACAGCTTTTAGGACAGACTTGATCACACAAGTTCAAGGTCATTTTTGACAATTTTACAAGTCTTATCTTCACAAACCTTGAACATCAAAATTGAAGTACGTCATCTCAGCTTTCCAGAAAATTGTAGAACATCCATTTATCATACTCGAGCAGGAAGTTATGGACTTTACAGTAAGGCTTGCTACAACTGTTTTTTTTTTAGGACAGATTTTGTGCACTTTTTCTTGTGCCACACAATTTTCAAGCTTTGTCACCATGCAGGACAAGCATCAAAGATGCAATTCACTTCAACTCAAAATATCATAGTGGATTAAAAGATATAAGTGATTAAAGTTTGGAATTATTAATGTTCAAAGTTGTCAAATGTTTCAACATTTCATAGGACATCATTAATATTTTTCCAGCAAGAATGTCCCAACTTCAAGGACGTTTTTCTCCATGATCCAAGTTAATTCAAGAAAAACCCTGAACATCAAAGTTGAAGTATGTCATCTCAGCTTTCCAAAAAGTCCTGGAACAACCATTTATCATTCTTGAGCAAGAAGTTATGGATTTTACAACAAGGCTTGCTGCAGCTGATTTTTTAAGATAGGTTTCAGGACAGATTTGCATATTTCTTGTGCCACACGAATTTTTAAGCCTTGTCATCCTTTTGCACACCTGAGGAAGGGACAATCAAAGGACAAGCTCTGATTCCCAAGCCTTCCAAGTCCAAGATTCCACAAGTAGCATGCCAAACCTAAAAAGCTACAAAGATGCCAAATATCCAATTTTGTTTTCAAGCATTCAATACATTCAACAAGGTGGCATGGACTGAGCCCTTTCCAACTGAATTCAGTCAAGACTTATCCAAGAACTAGGGAACCAGCAGCCTGTGCTCTAACCTCTAGTCAAAGGTTAGAGGAGACTTGGATTCCTATTGATCAACATTTGCCAAACCTCTGCAGCAGTTGCCATTCACTATTGCTGCCAAAACAAACTTGCTCTACTATAAATAGAGCTCATTTGTGCTCGGTTTGAGTACAACAAAACCATAAAACTTACGCTTTCCTCAAATTCTCTCTTTCACTCCAAAAAACACCTTCTCTTGCAAGTCACTATCGGGTTTTGAGTTAGAGAGCATTTCTGTCCAAACCAATCACACACACACACACACACACACACACACACACACACCTCATAAACATCATATGTGTGTGATCTAAACATTAACACAACATCTGGAACATCAAATTCATCAAATCACCAGCCAATTGCTCAAGTTCTTGATAGAATTTCAGTTGAGGTACCACAACCAGTTCCAGCTCATTTTAATCCACTCTAAGCATTCAAACACACTACTGGAGGATCAAGGACGCTCATAGGATCTTCCTCTTGCTGCTGTAATTACATTGAAGAGGCATTGGACCTTGCTCTAATCGGTAAGTATTCTTACACTTTGAAACTCTATGTACATGCATAATTATTGATCAATTCTTGAAGCAAAAATGTAGTCCTTAATGTGTTTGTCGTGATCCTCCTACTGTTTGCACTTTAATATGTTTATATGAGGAGTTTATGTTGTTTTAAAATTAAGGTCCAGTTCTGGTTTTTTGCCTTGTGTGTTCTGTACATTAAGTTTCAGTATGTATAAGTGATACCAATGGATTCCTTGCGAAAAATCGGTCAAGATAGGTTCTTACGGATTTTAATTTCGTTAAAAATTGAGAGAGTTATGAATGTTTGAAGTTTGATAAAAAAGATGATGAAAACTAAAGTTTCAGTTCTGGTTTTTGCCTCATAAGAGATGTCGAAGATGATGTTGTGGCATCTTTCCTTTTTCTCTTATCTTCAAAACTCAACCAATTCTTTCACATAGCAAAAATCATCATTTTCCAATTCTGTTTGACACACTTCTTATTCATACTCCAAAATATTTTATTCCACAAAAAAGTCAAATTTATATTATTTATTTAATATAGTTGGTATTTTTGTGAATAAATCCCTTTTTAATTGTTTTTAAACATTTTAAAAGTGAATTCTCATCATGAAAATCAATACCAAATGAATTTTAATTCATCTATTGATTAAAACATCATTTTTCAAACCTCAACCAAAAATCACAAGTTGTTTATTCAAACGTATTTGGTATTTTATCATTTTTATTTGATTTTCTTTAAGAATTTACTTTTAAAAATGATGAAATTAGGGTTTCTTTGATTTTCACCCAAACAAATCTTTTTCAAACACTTTGGGCCTCTAATAGAGTGTAATACCCAATCCCTCTTTGAAGCCAAAATAGTTTGGGCCTCAGTCATTGTATAAGTCCTAACACATTTTCAAAAATCTCGGCGCGATCGCCAGTTTAAAATAAAACCAATTGGGCCTCTCCTTGAGTTGTAAGCTCCATTCTTTTTCTTTAAAACATCCATGGGCCTCTAATAGAGTGTAAGACCCAACCCCTTAGTAAATAAAACCTTTTTGGGCCTCAGTGTATTGTATAAGTCCCGATACCGTTAAAAAGTTCGGCACGATCGTCGCCTTTAAAACAATAAAACTTGGGCCTCTCCTTGAGTTGTAAGCCCCACCACTTGTACAAAAACAAATCTTTGGGCCTCTAATAGAGTGTAATACCCAATCCCCTTTTTAACCAAAACCTTTTTGGGTCTCAGATATTGTATAAGTCCCTCTGTGTTAAAAGGAAAAATCTTGGCGCAATCGCCAGTTTAAAACAAAAAACAACTGGGCCTACCCTCGTGTTATAAGCCCAACTTCTTTTCTGTTAAGTTCCTTTAGGCCTCTAATAGAGTGTAAGACCCAACCCCATTATAAATGAAACAATTTTGGGCCTCACATATTGTATAAGTCCCTCTGTACAGTTTTCAAAATAGCGGTGCAATCATCGTTAAAAACTTGGGGCTCTCCTTGAGCTGTAAGCCCCAACAATCTTTTTAAAGCACTTTCTCCTTTGATTTTGAATATAATATTATTATCAAAGTTTTCTTTGTTGAACAACTAACAAAACAACATGGAAGCTCTACAACGGGTAAGTGTTTATCCGCTTTCATTTATCGCTTTCATATGTATATAACTGTATTGTGGGGTTGCTTCACTGTAAGTCTTCTTTCACATCCTTTTATATACTTGTCAAATATCAACTGTGTAATACTAGTATAGTTATTTAGAGTTTTCCCTGGCAACTACGTCTAGCAATAGGTAATGCCTTGTTGGTCACTCTTAAATACAGTCAAAACTAGATCCCCCATAGGATTCCAGATACAGTCTTCCCTTCTCTTGGGGTTAAACAATATGGAACAAAGAGAAAGGCAGTATTCTTGGTGAACCTTTTCTCAGACTATCACTCTTAGAAATTGTCAAAGAGACTCTACTCCCCAGGGTTGATCTATTCTCCGTGAATAGCATCTCTTGAGTTTCTTCTAAATTCTCGAACTTTCCTGGAATGATCTCTTCTCGGTGAATTGCATTTCTTGAACTTCTCTTGGTTTGGGGACCCACAGGCTTCCTAAAAGCATCCCCGCCTCCTCTTGGGCGTTGTACAAGGTCCCTTCGGCTTCTTAGAAGTTCTCATGCCTTCTCTTGGGCTTTATACAAGGACCCTGACGACCTTTTAAAGGTATAAGATAAAACTTAGTCATCCTTTGCTAGAGCAGTCTTTCCAGTGTCAAACCTCCAGCCATTTTTAGGGTTGATACTCATCCCTTAATGCCCGTGCCTCCTCTTGGGCATTGTACAATAAATAAAACTCTAGACTTGGATAGTCTAAACCCCCTTGAGTCTCAAAGACATTCTCAAGTTCCTTTCAAACATAGGAAAAAACATTGATCACTCTAAAACCCGGTCTCTCTCATGAGAGTTACCCACCCTTGGACCTGCCTATGGATCTAATCCTCAGCAGTAAGATAACCTCCTCTTGGGCTTTGTACAATGATTCTCCCCAACGGAGCTAACCTTTTCAGACTCTCTTGTTGATAATAAAAGACTCTCTTGTTGAGTCAAATAACCTTTTAGCCTCCATCTTGGGCTTCATACAAGACACATATAAAACACTCTTTTGTTGAGTATAAAAGACTCTCTTATTGAGTCGATCTCCTTTTAGCTTCTATCTCGGGCTTCGTACGAGACAACAAAACACTCTCTTGTTGAGTATAAAAGACTCTCTTGTTGAGTCAATTCCCTTTTAGCCTCCATCTCGGGCTTCGTATGAGACACTAAATCACTCTCTTGTTGAGTATAAAAGACTCTCTTGTTGAGTCAAACCTTTTTAGCCACCGTCTTAGGCTTCATATAAGACAGATAAAAGATTCTCTTGTTGAGTCAAACCTTTTAGCCTCCTTCTTGGGCTTCATACAAGACACACATAAAAGCACTCTCTTGTTGAGTCAGTCACTTGTTAGCACTCTCTTATTGAGTCAACCCTTTTAGCCTCTATCTCGGGCTTCGTACGAGACAATAAGTAAAAGACACCCTCTTGTTGGGTCAATCACCTCCTCTTAGGCTTTGTATAAGGAAACCTCGGTTGAGTCAATTAACCTTTTAGCATCAAATCTGTGCCTTGCTCACAACATACAAACATCAACAACTCCTCTTTAGAGATGACAAATTCTTTCTCATCCAAAACCCTTTAGCTTCACATCTTGGGCTTTGAACAAGATACAAATCACCTTTAGCTTCATGTCTTGGGCTTTGAACAAGACACCAAAATAACCTTTTTCCTCCCATAGAATAGGAGGAACTACGATCGCTCTAATTTCCCTGTTTCGTTAAACGGGAATACGTAGCCATAAGATTGCAAAAATCTTAGTGAGCATACTAATCAAAAACCCAAAATCTAGTATCTCCCTCAAATCAACCCAAAAGCATCAAATCTAAACACATTACCAAAAACCTCACAAATAGTCCAGACACTGTGTTCTTAACAAAATAACCGAAGAGGGGCCCATGTCTTAATAGCATCTGTAAACCAACAGTTTTGACTGTTTAACCTCAGTTTGCGAGCAGGGTTAATTGGAGACATCTATTTCCCTTCCTTAATCAGCTTAACAGGATAAAAAATGAATCGAACTGTAGTACCGGAGCGATAGTGCTTCAAGACCACAAAAATCGCGCTACAGAAAAAATGGCGCCCACCGTGGGGCCCGATTCTCTTTCTTACAATCTTCGGTAGAAACCTTAAGTTCACAATCTTAGGTAGAAAACCCTGAGTTCACAAAGTATCACAGAAATGGCAACTCTGCTGGGGAGTCATTGTCTGTATAGGATCATAAGACTATAGGTCTAGGATGATTAAGACAAATATATATACTGCTTTTCCTAATTGATATCTGTGTTTATTTTTCTGCTAATGGGAATGCGTGTGATGCCGCATGTGGAAAGATTGAGTATACACCTAAGATAGGTGATGGCAATACGGGTAATCTTACGGGGAGTGAATCCCAGTTAAGAGTCCCCGATCGACCATCAAACTCAGTGGAGACTCTCTTTGCAGATACATTGCTTATACGACTTCGGTTGTTGAAAGTAGTGTGGTCGACTGGGTTATCTGAGAAGCTGAGGTTTTTAGTAGACTGAAACCATTTTGTAGTGCGGAAGCTATCGGAAATAGTTGTCACGCGATACTACCCTCATTTGAGATCACTCTAGGATACATCAGCTCGCTGGAGATCCGCTTGCTATTGTTATCCCAAGAGGGATCAATGATTTTGCGGACAGGTACAAAAAATCACCAGTATAAACCTTTGGGGGGGGGGGGGTAGAGCCTTGACTTCATGACACCGACCCTTTGACCCCATATTTTTTCTATGTTTTTGTGTGCTGCATTCATACATTCATTTAAAAAACATTCCAAAAAGAAAATCTTCTCTTCTAGTCTCTCTTTTTCAAATTAAACTAAGACAATGATTGTAAATGTCAGATAAAGAGATTGCGTTATGGATTTCGGTAGAAGAAAAACTCACAAGTATACCTTCAAGGTTCCAAAGTTAGAGGATTTGAGAGGTTTGGCGAGGATGATCACCAACCCTGAGGCTTTCAAAGCCAAGTATGGAGGACTACTGTCTCTATTAAGGGTCCATGTAATTGATGGAATCCTGTCCACACTAATCCAGTTCTACGATCCGGTCTATCACTATTTCCCATTCCCGGATTATCAGCTAGCACCAACAGTGGAGGAGTATTCTCACCTGACTGATTTACATATCACTGATCAAGCTCCCTTTTCTGGACTTGGAGAAATTCCAAAAGATCAAACCATTGGAAGAGAAATTTATTTGGACGAGTCAGAAGTCAGGACTCACATGACCACTAAGGGTGGCATCCAAGGTTTGCCAGCCCAATTCTTGATAAAGAAAGCCTTGTACTTTGCCAGTATAGGGAACCTGGCCGCTTTCGAGAGCATCTTTGTTTTGCTCACCTACGGGTTATTTTTGTTTCCCAACATCGATAACTTTGTAGATATCAATGCCATTAAGGTATGTCTGATTGGAAATCTCGTACCAACCTCACTCGCAGATGCGTATCATTCGGTACACTTAAGGAATTTATACAGTGGAGGAATGATCACGTGCTGTGTACCCTTGCTTTACAAATAGTTCATTTCCCATTTGCCCAAGTCTGCTGCATTTTGGGATCAAAAGAATACTTTACGTTGGTCGCAGAGAATCATGTCTCTTACCAACTCTGACATCGATTGGTACAATCAAATCTATGATGGGATAAGAATCATTGACTGTTGTGGAAATTTCCCAAATGTACCCCTTATAGGAACTACGGGAGGAATCAACTATCATCCGGTGTTAGTCCGTCGTCAATTTGGATACCCAATGAGGCATGTTCTGCGGAGTGCTCATCTGGAAGGTCTTTTCTTCAAGGAAGGAGAAAATGACAGGGCACTAAAGACAGAAATAGTGCATGCTTGGAACACGTTCATAGGAAAGGAAGAGAGTCTCTAGGAAAACTGGACTGTGTCTCGGTGGAGCCTTATCTCCACTGGGTACAAACTAGAGCTCTTAAGCTGAGGATGCCTTACCCTCGGCAGGAAGTTCTTCCATTAAGGGACTCTGTCCTTTATTTTATGTCCGATATGGAAAAACTTCAGGTGACTCTCAACAAAGTTCAACAGGAGAAGATGTCTTGGAGGAACAAGTACCGCATTCTCAATGTGGAGTGTAAGAAAATACAGCAGCTATTGAAAGATAAGATGCTCTGATTGAGATTTTAGAACAACATGCTGTAGAGAATCAAGAAGACCAAAGGAATTTGCTCGCTCCTTTCACTTGGCAAAAGAATGACAACCGGACAAGGACTCAAGAGCCCCGGTCAAAGAAAAGGAAAGCACCAGAACCAGCACCTGAGCTCTCCTCAGAGAGGACTCGGGATCCATTAGTTTAGACATTTCCTTTTACAACACTTTGTAATCTACTGTATTTCCATTTCCGCAATCTTTGAATTCAATAAAACGGGGTTTCCCCACTGTATGATATTTGCAATCCAAATTGTTGATGTTTCTTTTAATTAAACAAAAAAATAATTAATAAAATCATTGCATATCATTCATCATTCTCGCATAAACGCATTCTTCTTCCCTGCGAATCTCACGTTTGTGTCTCGATTCTAGAGTCAAACTGTCTCATTCGTACAATACTCGGGCCAATCGACAGAAAAAGATGGATGATCTCGAGGAAGAGAACAGAGAGTTAAGAGAAGAGATCAACACTCTGAAAGAAGATATGAGAAAGCTTCATAACAGCATGCAAGCTCTAGCAGAAGCTCAGATGCAATAATAAAGGACTGTGATCTCAGAGACCACATCAACGCCCATAGTGGAGAAGTCTGATCCTAGGTACAAAATGCTGAAAGATTGTCCTTGGGGCATGCCATTCAACTATATCCCGGAAGGATATATTCCGCCGATCATGGAAGATCCGGAAAATGCAGCAGGAACTGCTGGGCCTGAAGGTTACAAAATTCGGGAAGGCGAAGATGCCAAGGGCATGACAATAACTCCTGAAGGTTACAAACTTCGGGAGACACCTAGAGTCACTGCCATGATGACTATACCACCGCCTGTGGTTGACACTGTCCCGGAAGGACAGATTCCACAGATACTTTCTGGTGGAAACGAAAGTATGTTCGAAAGAATGAATGAGTTCCAGGAATAGTTCCTGGAGATGCAGAAAGAGCTGCAAGCCATTCGCGGTCAGGATCTATTCGGAAAAGACGCCGCAGACATTTGCTTGGTCCCCAATGTGAAAGATCCGCACAAATTCAAAGTGCCCAAATTTGAAAAATACAAGGGTAAATCTTGCCCTCAAAGTCATTTAGTGATGTACGCTCGGCGAATGTCAACTCAGACAAAGAACCAGGAGCTACTGATTCACTACTTTCAGGATAGTTTAACCGGTGCCGCACTCAAATGGTACATGGGATTAAACCGCACTAAGATCACTACTTTCAAAGATCTTGGTGCTGCCTTCATTCAACAATATAAGTATAACCTGGACATGGCACCCGACCGAGATCAACTCAGAGCCATGTCGCAGAAGGACAAGGAAACCTTTAAGGAGTACGCTCAGAGATGGCGTGAAATCACCGCCCAGATTTGTCCACCTCTTGAAGAAAAAGAGATGACAAAGATCTTCTTGAAAACCTTAAGCTCATTTTACTACGACAGAATGGTCGCCAGTGCGCCCAGTGACTTCACCGAGATGGTGGGCATGGGAGTTCGTCTTGAGGAAGCGGTTCGAGAAGGACGTTTAGTTAAAGACGCTGAACCATCAAGTAGTACAAAACGATATGGTAGTGCTCCCCCTAAGAAAAAAGAGCTGGATATTGGGAATATCTCTCTCGGAAAGCAAAGGCGACATTACCAACCAGTAGCAGTTGTAACTCCTGCTATTAACCCTGCGCCTGTTCCAATGTATCAACCTCAGGTTGCGCAGAGCCAACCTAATCAACAACCATATCAGCAAAGGACACAACAACCTCTTCAGCAGGCTCGTCCTCAGTACAACAACAACCGTACAACGCGACCACCAGGGTTCGACCCTATACCAATGTTGTACGCAGAACTGTTTCCGTTACTACTGGTCAAAGGGCACGTCCAAACCAGGTCTCCTCTTACAGTACCGGAAAATCCTCCTTTTTGGTTCAAAGCAAATCAGACTTGTCCTTACCATCAAGGAGGACCAGGGCATAACATAGAAAGTTGCCTCAGTTTCAAATTCGACGTACAAAAGCTTGTTAGGAGCGGGGTCTTATCTTTCAAAGATACGAATCCCAATATTCTCACGAACCCGTTGCCTCAACACGAGAAAGCTGTGGTCAATGTGATAGAGGGAGAGTCTAACGACAACTATCAAATTCATGATGTACTCTTATTGCGGACCAATCTGGTCAAGATGCATCGCAGACAGAGCGGGTATGGGCATATACCACCTCATAATTATCATCAATGTGATATCTGCTCTAAGAACAATCAAGGATGTTCTGTGGTGCAATCAGCTCTACAGGACAATTGGATCTCGGATGGATCCAAGAACACCGAATTCGTGGGGTCAACATGACTTATACGAATTCCAACATCATTCAAAACCACGACATCCATGCGATGAATGTCAACCTGGTGGCAATGCACTCAAGGTAAAGCCAACATCATGATCTGCCACGACACGATTATGATTCCTGTCTGGTTTGCTCGGTAAACAATCAGAGATGCTCTTTTGTACAAGAGGCCCTCCAGCATCAGATGGATCTTGGATGGATCCAGGATTACCATGATAGAAATCTTTATCATATCAACATGATTCAGATCTTCGATATTAGCTTGATGAATACCAGCTTGGTGGAATTACATGCTAAGCAAGTCCAGCTCGATTTTCTGACTTCGCATAATTATCAGAGCTGTAAAGGATGTTGTGAGAGTGACCAGGGATGTGCCCTCGTTCAAAGAACTTTACAACACTTGTTAAACCACTGGTGGCTTCCGATCTATATGGACGAAGACACGTAACAAGTCAGTATGATCGACGAGAACCCTACTAGGCATCAAAGTCAGGATGTTCGATCAATGGAAACAGATCTAGTGAGGTTACACTGCATTCAAAGTGGACGTGGCCAGGTTCCACCACATAACTATGAATGCCGTAGAGTTTGCTCGGAAAATAACCAAGGATGTTACCTCGTGCGAGCAGCCCTTCAAGGTCAGTTAGACCGCAAAGAGATTCACCTATATCCAGTTTCGAGGTCCATTAACTGGACACCAGACTACTTCACTGATCAAATCAAAGATGTGGTTATAATCTCTGATCCTGAGAGGACCAAGGATGTTTGTGCCATCATCCCTCTACTGGAGAATCAAAGGTTCTTAGCCAAGAACTGATTGAAGTTACTTACGACAGTCAGAAAAATCAGAAGGCTCCTGTAGTTATCTATCTACCGGGACCATTACCGTATGAATCAGCTAAGGCGATCCCTTACAAATACGGTGCAACTATAATTGAGAATGGAAAAGAAATTCCATTACCCTCCGTCGTGAATATTGCAGACATAGGTCGAGTAACACGGAGCGGTCGAATCTTCAACCGAGGAGTTGGAGAACCTAACAAGGAAAAGGAACTTCAGACAGAAGCTCTCGATCAACCGGTCGGTCAGTTCAGTGATCCTGACCTTTCAACAAGCAATGGTGAGATGCTGAAGCTCATCCAAAGGAGTGAATACAACATTGTTGATCAACTGTTACAAACTCCTTCAAAGATCTCTGTGCTATCACTTTTACTCAGTTCCGAAGCCCACAGGGAGGCTCTGCAGAAAGTCTTAGAACATGCCTTTGTGGAACAGGATGTGTCAATACGACAGTTTGATAGCATCGTCTCTACATCACTTTCTGCAATAACTTGGGATTTAGTGATGAGGAATTGCCAGAGGAAGGCAAAAGTCACAACATGGTGCTCAACATCACAGTTAACTGCCAGGACGATGCTTTAGCCAGCGTACTGGTAGATACCGGGTCGGCCATCAACGTTATGTTGAAGTCCACTTTAATGCGACTATCATTCAAAGGATCCCCGATGAGGGGCAGTGAGGTCATCGTCAAAGCATTTGACGGGTCTTGGAAAGCAGTTATCGGCGAAGTCGACCTTCCCATAACTATCGGTCCTCACACTTTCCAAGTCACTTTCCAGGTCATGGACGTCCGGGCAGCGTACAGCTGTTTATTAGAAAGACATTGAATACACCAGGCTGGGGCAATCACTTCGACACTGCACTAGAAACTGAAGTTCGTCAAGAACGATCAACTTGTCACGGTCTGTGGAGAACAAGCCTTGATCGTGAGTAACCTTTCATCATCCACTTGTGTAGAACCTGAGGAGGTTGTTGGAACTCAGTTCCAGGCACTGTCGGTGAGCAATGATGCTCTCGAGGTGATCAAAAGTAACAGTGCAAAAGGATGGGGACAACTTGTCATTCCTACTGATAACAAAACAAAGAAGGGTCTTGGTTTTTCTGTAACCTGTACCTAGACTGTTACTAATGATGAAAGTTTTCATCCCATTCAGGATTTCTTCCACAGTGAAGGTTTCCTTCACCCAGTGCCTCAAGAAGTCCATACCATCAACGAGGGAGATTCCTCCGATACGGATGAAGAGTGGAAGTCCTATCTTAACGAGGATGGTTATATGTCTCAGGAAGAGGTGCCTAAGCCATTTTGTTATCCCGCACAGAGTCTGAGATATATACCAAGGTCAGATGTCAGAACGATATACAAAGACTGTGATCCGGAAGGATGCCGGGCTCCACCAAACTCATTAGAGGAGGACACTTTAATGAAAAACAACTTTGACCATGACTATTATGGCCCGATGGATAGCCTGCCTATCTGGCATCCGTACCTAGGAAACTCGGGGGAAGAAAATCAACCATACCATGAAAATCAGCTGAGCATCATTGAAAAGAATACCTGCGTCCCCACCATGTCATGGGATCAACACTCAGGGTATTCAGAACCTATCCAGCACGACGATGTATTTGCAAAGCTAGCAGGACTAGAATTCATTAACTATGCTTTTCCAGAGGTCAACGTCATCGAAAGAGATGACTCCCCCAGTTCCAAAGAAGTATGGGACACCCTAGGACAACCAAGTGGAAAATACGACTACATGGTCAAGTACACTGCTCCTGAGAGCTCCTTATCAGGCTCGAAGACATCCAGCCAACTGGATGGCGAGATTTACCTGAGAGCATAAACACTATGCAAGATACAACAGAAGAGTTCGTCTACGACAACTCTGTCTGGGAGACAGATTCCAATGATCCTGCTCCACCAGAAATCAGCGTTATTTCTGAAGACAAATCAAGGAAGGTACCAGACTTTGTGATTCACCAAGGAGTTCACCGCCAATGGGTTGCTGTCGATGTTCCGAAGATTATTCATAAGTCAAAGTAATTGTCGTCTTTAACCTTTCACCCTGCCCAGGTGAAACAGATGTTTTGATAGGGCTCACTTTCTGTAAATATCCCTCTTCGTTTTGCCCAAAGCGACAGAGTTTTGTTTTATAGGGCTGTAGTTTCAAGAATCGACTCGTTCATAAATAAAATAACGTCGTTCTGTAATTTTCGCATTTATTGCTGTTTTCTCTTTTCACTTTTTCAGAAAATGGTAATCCTAAAAAACAACTCAATAAAAAAAAGCAATTATCAGAAAAAACACTGCACACACTCTTGCATTCTCTTTATCTCTTCTAAAAAACAATCATCACGTCATGCAGATTGCTTGTTTTAAACCCCATGGAAACATACGATCCGAAGCCTTCTCCCAACTTTGAATTTCCGGTATTTGGGGCTGAAGAAGAAGTTGACGACGAAATTCCAGAAGAGATCTCCCGATTACTCAAACAGGAGGAAAGGTCCATTGAACCTCATAAAGAGCCGTTGGAAACTGTCAACTTGGGCTCAGAGGAGGAAAGAAAAGAAATCAGGATTGGGGCACTGCTCAGTCCAACTGCCAAAGAGAGTTTGACAAAGCTTCTCAAAGAATTTCCCGATGTGTTCGCTTGGTCCTATTAGGACATGCTTAGGTTGGATACCAGCATCGTGGAACATCATTTACCGTTACGATCATAATGTCCGCCAGTGAAACAGAGGTTGAGACGGACTCACCCGAACATGGCCATCAAAATCAAAGAGGAGGTACAGAAACAAATTAACGCGAGTTTCCTCGCCATGTCAGAATATCTTCAATGGTTAGCCAACATCGTACCCGTTCCGAAAAAGGACGGAAAGGTCAGAATGTGTGTCGATTATAGAGATCTAAACAAGGCTAGTCCGAAGTACGACTTTCCTTTACCACACATTGACATGCTGGTAGACGGTACAACAAAGTTCAAAGTTTTCTCCTTCATGGATGGATTCTCGGGCTATAATCAAATAAAAATAGCGCCGAAAGACATGGAGAAAACTTCATTCATTACCCCATGGGGTACCTTTTGTTACAAGGTAATGCCGTTCGGTTTGAAAAACGCAGGGGAAACCTATCAAAGGGCCATGACTACTCTGTTTCATGACATGATACACAAGGAAATCGAGGTATATGTCGATGATATGATTGCAAAATCTAAGACAGAAGAGGAGCATGTGACCCACCTGTCAAAACTATTCGAGCGGTTGAGAAAGTACAAACTCCGCTTGAATCCCAATAAGTGCACATTTGGTGTCCGTTTAGGGAAACTGCTAGGGTTCATCGTCAGCCATAAAGGAATTGAGGTTGATCCTAACAAGGTCAAGGCCATTCAAGAAATGCCTTCTCCAAAGACTGAAAAACAAGTCAGGGGATTCCAGGGACGTTTGAACTATATTTTCAGATTTATATTCCTCGTGACAGCGACATGCGCGCCAATCTTCAAACTGCTCAAGAAGATACAATATTTTCTCACTTATTCCCGGGGCAAATGGACCCCGAACTATGACGACCCCTATGTGGTCAAGAAAGCTTTCTCAGGCGGTGCCTTGAGACTTGCAACCATGGATGGAGAAGAATTTGCCTACCCCACGAATGTTGATGTAGTCAAGAAATACTTCACCTAAACTAAAAAAAAAAAAGAGTCTCGGTGGATTGAAAACCCGAAAGGGCGGTCCAGGAAAAAATTAGAGACATGATCAAAAATCATCCCGGTGGATTGGAAATCTCAAAGTACAATCTAGGCAAAATTTAGGGATACTGGCAAGTTACTCCGTCAAACAAGGGGAAAATCCCCCAGTAGCAGTCATGCCATCCATCAGAAAACTCTAGTCAAGGTCATCTTCGACAGAAGCTCAGGATGTCCCGAATTCAAAGTTGGTAGAAGGATAGCGTTCGTTATGTTTCAATGTAACCCTTTTCCCTTAAATTACCATTTTCTAACTTTGTAAATACTCTATGGAATCACGCGTTTGGCTGATTTCCATCCTATTAATAAAATTTGAGCCCTTGTGCTTTTGTTTGCAATTCTTATTTGTTTTAGCTTTACAGAATGACATGTTAACATGATTAATGATTCTTGAAATAAAACAAAAACGAATTTACTTGTTAAAACTTTTCTGCTTTTAAAATAAAGATGGCAATTCTTTTGAGTGTTGAACATCAAAAGGACCTCGTTCGCTTCTCCGAAGGTGGTTGAGTTTCAAAGTGCAGAATCAAAGTATTCCTTCTAAACCAGTACGCCTGAATGAAGGATCAACTATGTCAAATGTGATTTTCTCCATCTAACATCCCTGACAGAGTTCTTAGCTCCTAAGCCCGACCAACGGTTGTTCCCCACAGGGACTATCTCTCCTAAGCAAGGCATAATTGCTATCGTGAACCAGTGATACTTTTCATCCCATGCAGTGGCTGAGTATCCAGTCGTGTTCATCTGTTAGTTTGTATGTCGTGTCAGTTTTGTCAGCATAAACATACATACGTCATGCATTATTGATTTACATTCATATTCATATTGGATCACTATCACTCTGGTCAGTCTTATCCCCAGGTGATAACAGTCCTCTCAATCGAGTTGTCAGTTCTTTCCTCGTCAGGAAATGTTGCGTCTAAACTATCTCTCTCCTCTAGTTTATTTCTGGATTAGAGTTGGCCCTCGACCACTTTAATAACTTAAACCTCTGAAAAACCAGAGAAACCCTCGGCAAGCGTCACTCTTCATCATGGAAGATGATACCTTCGCTTTCCCAGATTAAGGAAAATCCCCAGAGAAAGCCTCACAACTAAAGACTCTCAGCTACACATTGATTTTCTCTCCAATAAGAGTCAATGTTAATGAAGTCATCAGCAACTCAAAATTGGGATACATTGTATGGCATTTCTCCGAGAAGATCTCCAAGAAAAGTATGATGTAATATCCCCAAGCCGGAAGCAGTCTCTCAAGAGACTCGTTTTCCCCAGTAGAAACAAATGGCATCTCCAACAGAGAAGTTTGTACACCTCTACAGCTTAGACATATGGGTTCCCCAGCAAGTCTGACATCAAAACTTTTTCCATCAAATGGCATCTCCCCAGGAAAATTCGGCGAGAAGTTTGAGGAAAAACCGCTACGGATGGCATCCCTTGTCAAGAAAGTTTATTGACAAAAGAAACTGAGACCAGTTCCTTGGTAGGAAACCAGGATCGAGGGGAAGTTTATTTCAGAAACTTAGACCAGTTCCTTGGTAGGAAACCAGGATCGAGGGGAGGTTTAGTCCTAAAGAAAACTGAGACCAGTTCCTTGGTAGGAAACCAGGATCAAGGGGAAGTTTAATTCAGAAACTAAGACCAGTTCCTTGGTAGGAAACCAGGATCGAGGGGAAGTTTATTTCAGAAACTGAAACCAGTTCCTTGGTAAGAAACCAGGATCGAGGGGAAGTTTACGTCAGAAACCGAGGCCAGTTCCTTGGTAGGAAACCAGGATCGAGGGGAAGTTTACGTCAGAAACTAAGACCAGTTCCTTGGTAGGAAACCAGGATCAAGGGGAAGTTTATTTCAGAAACTAAGACCAGTTCCTTGGTAGGAAACCAGGATCGAGGGGAAGTTTACCTTTTCTAAGCATCATTGCTTAGCAAAAGAAGATGGATGGGAAAGCCACCATTCATAACCACCATCAAAATTTTGGGTATTCTGATATTTAATCCTCTTGCACCCCGAATGCCCGAATACCTTCGCCATTCACACCTTCGGGTCCAAGAAGATTAAATAGGGGCATCTGTCATACCCCAAATTTTGACCACTAAGATTCCCATCATTGTGCAAATCATCATCACAATATGGATGAACCATTTCACACTCATTAGTCTCCCCAAAGATGGGTGAACATTCACTACAAACAATAATTAGGGTTTCAAGCCCTCTCTGAGCTTTAGACAAAGGATCAATCAAGGAATGACATGATCTTCAATTTGTCTAACCTCTTAAATATCCACAAAGGATCAAGAGGTCTCCCACATCAAGAATTAAGCACAAGAGTGCAACATTCCAAGTGGATCAAGCCTCAAGTTCATCTAATACAAAGTCAACTGACGCAGAAAGTCAAAATTTGACTTTTGGTCAACTATGAGCTTCATAAACCATTACTCAAGAAAATATGATGGATGATTGCATTTGATTAAATTTAAATCAAGAAATCATGTAAAATTGCAAAATTGATCAAATTGAAGGAGACTTAGAAAGTTTTTCTAAGTTAAAATCATGTTCAAATGCACAACTTTTCAAGGTTGTAACTGTTGATCCAAGCATCCATTGATTTTGCTTAAGGGCTACCTTTAAAGATGGTATTTGATACTTCAACATTGTGGAAGGAATCAACTCAAAATATCATAAGGATTGAAAGTTATAAGTGATCAAAGTTGGGAATTCTTAATGTCAGATGTTCCGACATTTCGTCGGACATCATTAATTATTTTTCCAACAAGAAAGTCCCAACTTTAAGGACGTTTTTCTCCATGATTCAAGTTGATTCAAGCCATGTCATGAACATTAAAGTTGAAGTACGTCATCTCACCTTTCCAGAAAGTCCTAGAAAGCCCATTTATCATTCTCGAGTAGAAAGTTATGATCTCTGCAAAAGGCATTGATAAAACAGAATTTTTAAGACAACTTTTAGGACAGACTTGATCACACAAGTTCAAGGTCATTTTTGACAATTTTACAAGTCTTATCTCTTCACAAACCTTGAACATCAAAGTTGAACTACGTCATCTCAGCTTTCCAGAAAGTTGTAAAACGTCCATTTATCATACTCGAGCAGGAAGTTATGGACTTTACAGTAAGGCTTGCTGCAACTGTTTTTTTTAGGACAGATTTTGTGCACTTTTTCTTGTGCAACACAATTTTCAAGCTTTGTCACCATGCAGGACAAGCATCAAAGATGCAATTCACTCCAACTCAAAATATCATAGTGGATTAAAAGATATAAGTGATTAAAGTTTGGAATTATTAATGTTCAAAGTTGTCAAATGTTTCAACATTTCATAGGACATCATTAATATTTTTCCAGCAAGAATGTCCCAACTTCAAGGACGTTTTTCTCCATGATCCAAGTTGATTCAAGAAAAACCCTGAACATCAAAGTTGAAGTATGATATCTCAGCTTTCCAGAAAGTCCTGGAACAACCATTTATCATTCTTGAGCAAGAAGTTATGGATTTTACAACAAGGCTTGCTGCAGCTGATTTTTTAAGACATGTTTCAGGACAAATTTGCATATTTCTTGTGCCACACGAATTTTTAAGCCTTGTCATCCTTTTGTACACCTGAGGAGGGGACAATCAAAGGACAAGCTCTGATTCCCAAGCCTCCCAAGTCCAAGATTCCATAAGTAGCATGCTAAACCTATAAAGCTACAAAGATGCCAAATATCCAATTTTGTTTTCAAGCATTCAATACATTCAGCAAGGTGGCATGGACTGAGCCTTTCCAACTGAATTCAGTCAAGACTTATCCAAGAACTAGGGAACCAACAGCCTGTGCTCTAACCTCTAGTCAAAGGCTAGAGGAGACTTGGATTCCTATTGATCATCATTTACCAAACCTCTGCAGCAGTTGCCATTCACTATTGCTGCCAAAACAAACTTGCTCTACTATAAATAGAGCTCATTTGTGCTCGGTTTGAGTACACCAAAGCCATAAAACTGACGCTTTCCTCAAATTCTCTCTTTCACTCCAAAAAACACCTTTTCTTGCAAGTCACTATCGGGTTTTGAGTTAGAGAGCATTTCTGTCCAAACCAATCACACACACACACACCTCATAAACATCATATGTGTGTGATCTAAACACTAACACAATATCTGGAACATCAAATTCATCAAATCACCAGCCAATTGCTCAAGTTATTGATAGAATTGCAGTTGAGGTACCACAACCAGTTCTAGCTTATTTCAATCCACTCTAAGCATTCAAACACACTACTGGAGGATCAAGGAAGCTCATAGGATCTTCCTCTTGCTGCTGTAATTACATTGAAGAGGCATTGGACCTTGCTCCAATCGGTAAGTGTTCTTACACTTTGAAACTCCATGTACATGCATCATTATTGATCAATTCTTGAAGCAAAAATGTAGTCCTTAATGTGTTTGTCGTGATCCTCCTACTGTTTACACTTTAATATGTTTATATGAGGAGTTTATGTTGTTTTAAAATTAAGTTCCATTTCTGGTTTTTTGCCTTGTGTGTTCTGTACATTAAGTTTCAGTATGTATAAGTGATACCAATGGATTCCTTGCGAAAAATCGTTCAAGATAGGTTCTTACAGATTTTAATTTCGTTAAAAATTGAGAGAGTTATGAATGTTTGAAGTTTGATAAAAAAGATGTTGAAAACTAAAGTTTCAGTTCTGGTTTTTGCCTCATAAGAGATGTCGAAGATGATGTTGTGACATCTTTCCTTTTTCTCTTATCTTCAAAACTCAACCAATTCTTTCACATAGCAAAAATCATCATTTCCCAATTCTGTTTTACACACTTCTTATTCATACTCTAAAATATTTTATTCCACACAAAAAATCAAATTAAAAATATATTATTTATTTAATATAATTGGTATTTTTGTGAATAAATCCCATTTTAAGTGTTTTTAAACATTTTAAAAGTGAATTCTCATCATGAAAATCAAAATCAAATGAATTTTAATTCATCTTGTGATTAAAACATCATTTTTCAAACCTCAACCAAAAATCACAAGTTGTTTATTCCAACTTATTTGGTATTTTATCATTTTTATTTGATTTTCTTTAAGAATTTACTTTTAAAAATGATGAAATTAGGGTTTCTTTGATTTT
Organism: Lathyrus tuberosus; assembly: GCA_022829125.1. Lineage (NCBI taxonomy): Eukaryota > Viridiplantae > Streptophyta > Magnoliopsida > Fabales > Fabaceae > Lathyrus > Lathyrus tuberosus. The sequence continues at coordinate 13,175,259 of JALAZF010000066.1, read as the reverse complement.
CACCCAAACAAATCTTTTTCAAACACTTTGGGCCTTTAATAGAGTGTAAGACTCAATCCCTCTTTGAAACCAAAATAGTTTGGGCCTCAGTCATTGTATAAGTCCCAACACATTTTCAAAAATCTCGGCGTGATCGCCAGTTTAAAATAAAACCAATTGGGCCTCTCCTTGAGTTGTAAGCCCCATTCTTTTTCTTTAAAACATCCATGAGCCTTTAATAGAGTGTAAGGCCCAAACCCTTAGTAAATAAAACCTTTTTGGGCCTCAGTGTATTGTATAAGTCCCGATACCGTCAAAAAGTTCGCCACGATTGTCGCCTTTAAAACAATAAAACTTGGGTCTCTGCTTGAGTTGTAAGCCCCACCACTTGTACAAAAATAAATCTTTGGGCCTCTAATAAAGTGTAAGACCCAATCCCCTTTTTAACCAAAACCTTTTTGGGCCTCAGATATTGTATAAGTCCCTCTGTGTTAAAAGGAAAAATCTCGGCGCGATCGCCAATTTAAAACAAAAAACAACTGGGCATACCCTCGTGTTATAAGCCCCACTTATTTTCTTCTAAGTTCCTTTGGGCCTCTAATAGAGTGTAATACAAAACCCCGTTATAAATGAAACAATTTTGGGCCTCACATATTGTATAAGTCCCTCTGTACAGTTTTTAAAACAGCGGTGCAATCATCGTTAAAAACTTGAGCCTCTCCTTGAGCTGTAAGCCCCAACAATCTTTTCAAATCACTATCTCCTTTGATTTTGAATATAATATTGTTATCAAAGTTTTCTTTGTTGAACAACTAACAAAACAGCATGGAAGCTCTACAACAGGTAAGTGTTTATCCGCTTTCATTTATCGCTTTCATATGTATATAACTGTATTGTGGGGCTGCTTCACTGTAAGTCTTCTTTCATATCCTTTTATATACTTGTCAAATATCAACTGTGTAATACTAGTATATTTATTTAGAGTTTTCCCCGGCAACTACGTCTAGCACTAGGTAAAGCCTTGTTGGTCACTCTTAAATAGAGTCAAAACTAGACCCCCCATAGGATTCCAGATACAGTCTTCCCTTCTCTTGGGGTTAAACAATATGGAACAAAGAGAAAGGCAGTATTCTTGGTGAAGCTTTTCTCAGACTGTCACTCTTAGAAATTGTCAAAGAGACTCTACTCCCCAGAGTTGATCTATTCTCCATGAATAGCATCTCTTGAGTTTCTTCCAAATTCTCAAACTTTCCTGGAATGATCTCTTCTCAGTGAATTGCATTTCTTGAACTTCTCTTGATTTGGGGACCCACAGGCTTCCTAAAAGCATCCCCGCCTCCTCTTGGGCGTTGTACAAGGACCCTTCAGCTTCTTAGAAGTTCTCATGCCTTATCTTGGGCTTAATACAAGGACCCTGACGACCTCTTAAAGCTATAAGACAGAACTTAGTCATCCTTTGCTAGAGCAGTCTTTCCAGTGTCAAACCTCCGACCATTTTTAGGTTTGATACTCATCCCTTCATGCCCGTGCCTCCTCTTGGGCACTGTACAATAGATAAAACTCTAGACTTGGACAGTTTAAACCCCCTTGAGTCTCAAAGACATTCTCAAGTTCCTTTCAAACATAGGAAAAAACATTGATCACTCTGAAACCTGGTCTTTCTCATGAGAGTTACCCACCCTTGGACCTGACTATGGATCTAATCCTCAACAGTAAGACAACATCCTCTTGGGCTTTGTACAATGATTCTCCCCAACGGAGCTAACCTTTTCAGACTCTCTTGTTGAGTATAAAAGACTCTCTTGTTGAGTCAAATAACCTTTTAGCCTCCGTCTTGGGCTTCATACAAGACACATATAAAACACTCTTTTGTTGAGTATAAAAGACTCTCTTGTTGAGTCGATCTCCTTTTAGCCTCTATCTCGGGCTTCGTACGAGACAACAAAACACTCTCTTGTTGAGTATAAAAGACTCTCTTGTTGAGTCACTTCCCTTTTAGCCTCCATCTCGGGCTTCGTACGAGACACTAAATCACTCTCTTGTTGAGTATAAAAGACTCTCTTGTTGAGTCAAACCTTTTTAGCCTCCGTCTTAGGCTTCATATAAGACAGATAAAAGATTCTCTTGTTGAGTCAAACCTTTTAGCCTCCGTCTTGGGCTTCATACAAGACACACATAAAAGCACTCTCTTGTTGAGTCAGTCACTTGTTAGCACTCTCTTTTTGAGTCAACCCTTTTAGCCTCTATCTCGGGCTTCGTACGAGACAACAAATAAAAGACACCCTCTTGTTGGTTCAATCGCCTCCTCTTAGGCTTTGTATAAGGAAACCTCAGTTGAATCAATTAACCTTTTAGCATTAAATATGTGCCTTGCTCACAGCATACAAACATCAACAACTCCTCATTAGAGATGACAAATTCTCTCTCATCCAAAACCCTTTAGCTTCACATCTTGGGCTTTGAACAACATACAAATCACCTTTAGCTTCATGTCTTGGGCTTTGAATAAGACACCAAAATAACCTTTTTCCTCCCATAGAATAGGAGAAACTACGATCGCTCTGATTTCCCTGTTTCGTTAAACGGGAATACGTAGGCATAAGATTGCAAAAATCTTAGCGAGCATACTAATAAAAAACCCAAAATCGAGTATCTCCATCAAATCAACCCAAAAGCATTAAATCTAAACACATTACCAAAAACCTCACAAATAGTCCAGACATTGTGTTCTTAACAAAATAACCGAAGAGGGGCCCACGTATTAATAACATCTGTAAACCAACAGATTTGATTGTTTAACCTCAGTTTGCGAGCAGGGTTAATTGGAGACATCTATTTCCCTTCCTTAATCAGCTTAACAAGATAAAAAATGAATCGAACTGTAGTACCCGAGAGATAGTGCTTCAAGACCACAAAAATCGCGCTACAATAAGCAACTAAAAACTTATGTGCTCAAGCCTAGGGGTTCAAGTCGACACTTCTGTAACTCAAATTAAGCCGAAGAGGAAGAGCAAGACGAAGATGAGGAAACTCATCCCATGGAAGCCGAGGCTCCCTATGAAAGTCATGATGATCATGCTTGGATGGGTGACTCTACGGTTCAAGACACTAACGATAACCAAGGATGTGGTACATGGCGTCAAAACGCTTGGTCTGAGCAAGGCACCTCATATGTGCCTCCTTATCCAAATAATCCTCCAACAGATAATTCGGTCATTCTTGAAATGCTCCGAAGTATGCAACTTGAGAGCCAAAACTTTGCATATCTTCAAGAACAACTTGAGATCCAATCCTCCAACAACATTTGTCTACTGAATATTGCACACATATATTATACATATCTCAATTCTATTTTAGAATTGAGGGCAAATGCACCCTAAGCGAGGACGAAAGGGGAACTGTCTAAACAAATTGGGTGTCATTCTCTCTCTCTCTCTCTCTCTCTCTCTCTCTCTCTCTCTCTCTCTCTCTTTACTTTTACATTGTTGAAGTTTGTGTGAAATCAATTGTTAGCAATATTTCAATTGAATTTGTAGTGGTTCAAACAGCTATGTAAAACCATTGCAATCACTTTGATTGCAAGTGAGAAAAATTATGCACTACAAATTCAAAGGAAATTTGACTTGGTGTGTTTCGTACGCCAAGTGGTTGATATATTGATAACACACAAACTGTTTAATATATTGTCTATTCAAATTTCATCCTCTATTAAGCATTGGAAATTGGTTCACCTTAAGTGTCTTTTATTTGAATTATTGATTGGGAACCTTATTGATTCTACTCTCTTATCAAGATCATTCCATTCGGTTTCGCATATCCGATCTTTCCAATAAAGGTTCTTAATAGATGAGTTTTGACCCGAGGCCACTTTTGCATATTTTAGAAAAAAAATTTAAAGCGCAAATTATTAAAAATAAGTGATATATTCAACCCCCCCTTCTAGATCAGTGCCCTCGTCTAACAGAACGGTACTCGAGCTTCACAAATTTTCGACTGTCTCCGTAAGGTAGGAGATTATGGACTTTCTATTTCAGATATGCGAGAAAGGTGTACTCGGTGAGCTTAAACTTTCGCTCGGGTGTCGCGCTGGAGAAGCAGACATTTGTGACATACCAGGTGATGTTTATTTCAGACATTTGAGACAATTTTTGTTTTTGTGAAATAAAAAACTAGAGCCCCTAAATCTATAGAAGCAATAGACAAATGTGGACCATTCAAAATCAGGCATGCTAACTCCAGAGATATATCTTCGGTTCCGCACCCTAGTATCTTGTTTAGGAGATATATCTCCGGAACCACTCCTGAACCAGACAGAAAAATAGACCTTTGAAAACATAACTTATTAGAAGACTTTGTTTGACAAATGAAAAAATGTTATTAGAAAAAAAGTGTATTAAAATATTAAGAAATTGAATATATTACACTTCATTAATATTGACACAATTACATAAACTTATTTGTCCGGCTAAATAAGAAATTAAAACGAATCAAAACATATATCACTGGCTAAATCTATGGGTGGCACCCCCTTTGACTTTTGATCATTTGGTTCTTGTTAGTTCTGTTATTGGCAGCAATTTTGGTAAAACAATGTGTTTGATCAAGATGTCATGTCTGATGTCTTAACATGTGCTTCTAACATTCTGCTTATGGTGTGTTGCTGGGAATTGCAGTTTTTGTGCATGATGTCAAGACTGATGTCTTAACATCTGTTGACAGAACATCATGCTCAGTCTGTTATTTGTTTTAGGGCTGCGTGTTAATTGTTATGTTTTGAGAGATTGCAGGCGAAATTCTTGGAGAAGATTTATTCAGATGCAATCGTTTGTTTCTATATTTAGGGCGAAAAGATTTGAAGATAAAATCTGGTTTTTATTGTGCATCAAATCTGAGTTTTTCACAGAGCCCAAGCCCAAGAATATGTTTCTATTTAAAGACGTATCAACCCTACTTGGAAGCTACGAAGACTAGAGATAAAAGACTGAGTGTCAAGTGTTAGGGTTTGTGTTTTCGTCTGTTATTTGTGAGCCATTCATTCATCTATTTTGATGTTTGGATTGGACTGATTTAGTTGAGTTGTAATTTGTCCACTCAAAGCTTTTAAGCACGAGTGTATTGTTCTTGGTTGAAGTTTTTAAGCAAGATCAAGGTATTGTCGTTGAAGTGTGTCTTCTACTTTCTTTATTGTATGTTGTTATCACTGATGTGATTGAGGGGGAGTGAGAGGTGTCTCATATCTGAGAGTGTCTTAGATAGAAGTGTCATTGGGTAGTGATTAAGTGAGTAGATTGTCAACTGGTGTGTTGGCTGTAGAGTCTATGAATTGATACTACTAATAATGGACTTCCTTCCTGGCTTGGTAGCCCCCAGACGTAGGTTGTTAGGCCGAACTGGGTGAACAATTTTCTGTGTTTATTTATTGCTTTTTAGTGATGTTCTTTTACTGTCTTGTTCATACAACAGATATTGATGTTGTGACATCTCACTTAACATCACATATATGATACCAGAATTTCAATTGGTATCAGAGCAGGTTATCCTGCTCTGTATCTGGGTGAGATCTAGGGCTGTTACTTTCTGGTGCAATGGACAAGGAGAGTGGTGGATTTGTGAATAGACCCCCTATTCTAGATGGATCAAATTATGACTATTGGAAACCTCACATGGTCGCCTTTTTGAAATCTTTAGACAGCAGGGCTTGGAAGGCTGTTCTAACAGAATGGAAACATCCTGTCATTGTGGGAAAAGATGGTGTGTCAAAGCTGAAACCTGAGGAGGAGTGGACTAAGGAAGAAGATGAACTCGCTCTTGGGAATTCTAAGGCCTTGAATGCTTTATTTAATGGTATTGACAAGAACATTTTCCGGCTGGTCAACACATGTGAAGTGGCTAAGGAGGCTTGGGATATCCTGAAAATAACTCATGAAGGAACTTCCAAGGTCAAGATGTCAAGACTTCAGCTGCTAACAACAAAGTTTGAAAGTTTGAGGATGAAAGATGAAGAGACCATTCATGATTTTCACATGAATATACTTGAACTGTCAAATGCTTCTAGTGCCCTAGGAGAGAGGATGTCTGATGAGAAGCTGGTAAGAAAAATTCTCAGATCGCTTCCCAAGAGATTTGATATGAAGGTGACTGCTATAGAGGAAGCTCAAGACATCAGCCAGATGAGGGTAGATGAATTGATTGGTTCACTTCAGACATTTGAATTAGGGTTGAATGACAGATCTGAAAAGAAGGTCAAAAGCATATCTTTGGTGTCTAGTACAGAAGATGATGAGAAAGAGCGTGGTCCTGAAACTCAGGAAGAGTTATCCAATGCCATTGTTCTGCTGGGAAGACAGTTTAATAGGGTTTTGAAAAGAATGGACAGGAGCTATAAACCTAATTTCAAGAACATCACATCTGACATCAACAGGTTAGGCGATCAGATGAAGAAAACAAGAACTGAGGAGAAGCCTAATTATGACAAAGGAATCCAATGTCATGGCTGTGAGGGTTATGGTCATATCAGAGCTGAATGCCCTACATATATTAAGAAGCAGAAAAAGGGCTTATCTGTGTCCTGGTCTGATACTGAAAGTGAGGAAGATGAAAAGACTGCCAAGCATGTTAGGGTATTGACTGGAAGGTATATATCTGATGATGATTCTAGGGATGAAGAGAGTACATTTAATGAGCTTACCGATTCTTATAGAGAGCTATGCATTAAAAGTGAAGAAACATGTCAAGAAGGGGAGAGGCAGAAGAAGATGATTGCTCAACTCAAGGCTGAAAAGACAGAGCATTTGGAAACCATTGCCAAACTAGAAGATGATGTATTTGTGCTAAACTCTAAACTTGAATCTATGTCCAAGTCTATCAGAATGCTGAATAGTGGAACTGATGTTCTAGACAAGATTCTTAATGTTGGAAGAACTGCAGGAGACAAAAGTGGGTTGGGGTTCAATAGTGGATCTGCTTCAAATGATGTTATTCCTAGTTCCAAGCCAGTGATGTTGAAACAGATGTTGAAACATCCTGACAGGACTCCCTCTAGGAAGAAATTCAGGCGCTGGAGATGCCATCATTGTGGGAGCTTTGGACACATAATGGCTTTCTGTTATAAGTTGCATGGGTATCCTAAGAGTACTCCTAATTGTGCAACCAGATAGGTCATTCATAAAGGTAATCAAGTCATCAAGCAAAAGAAGCAATGGGTCTCCAAAACTGATGCTGTCAGCTTGATAGCTCATACTTCTCTTAGAGTCTCTGCTAAAGATGGCTGGTACTTTGACAGTGGCTGTTCAAGACACATGACAGGAGTGAAGAATTTGCTGGTGGATGTTAAACTTCATTCTTCTGGCCATGTGACCTTTGGTGATGGTGTCAAAGGAGAAATCAAGGGTGTGGGAAAGCTGAATTGTGAAGGCACACCTAGACTTGATGATGTACTGCTAGTCAAGGGGTTGACAGCAAATTTGATCAGTATTAGTCAACTATGTGATCAAGGACTCATTGTTAATTTTACAAAAACAGAGTGCATTGTCACAAATGAAAAAGGTGAAGTTATCATGAAGGGTGCTAGGTCTAAGGACAACTGGTACCTATGGGTGTCACAAGACTCAAGTTCCTCCACATGTTTTCTTGCAAAAGAAGATGAAGTCAAAGTATGGTATCAAAAGTTGGGACATCTACATCTGAAGGGAATGAAGAGAATCATATCTACAGAAGCAGTAAGAGGAATCCCAGAGCTTAAAATTGAAGAAGGAAGAGTATGCGGAGACTGTCAGATAGGGAAGCAGACCAAGATGTCACATCAAAAGCTTCAACATCCCACTACTTCTAAAGTGTTGGAACTTCTTCATATGGACTTAATGGGGCCTATGCAGGTGGAAAGTATAGGTGGGAAGAAATAATGCTTATGTAGTTGTGGATGATTATTCCAGGTACACTCGGGTGAATTTTATCAAAGACAAAACAGAAGTGTTTGATGTATTTAAAGATCTCTGTCAAAGACTCCAAAGAGAAAAGGAGAGCAATGTCATCAGAATAAGAAGTGATCATGGGAGAGAGTTTGAAAATAGCAAGTTTGCTGAATATTGTTCTACTGAAGGCATCAGTCATGAGTTTTCTTCACCTATTACTCCTCAGCAAAATGGGGTTGTTGAAAGGAAGAACAGAACCATTCAAGAATCTGCTAGAGCAATGATTCATGCCAAAAAGCTTCCTTACCATTTCTGGGCTGAAGCTATGAATACTGCCTGCTACATTCACAACAGAGTTACTTTGAGAAGAGGTACTTCAGCTACCTTGTATGAGCTGTGGAAGGGAAGAAAACCAAGTGTGAAGTACTTTCATGTCTTTGGAAGTAAATGTTATATTTTATCAGATCGTGAACAGAGGAGGAAAATGGATCCTAAAAGTGATGAGGCAATCTTTTTGGGATACTCTACAAACAGCAGAGCTTATAGGGTATTCAACTCCAGAACCAGAGTCATGATGGAATCTATAAATGTGGTTGTTGATGACTATGGAATGAAGGAAGTTGCTGATGTGCTGGATGATGTTGGAACATTTGTTGATGATGTATCAACAGAAGCTAAAGACAGAAGTGTAATTCCCAGTCCTACTGCTGCTGAACCTGAACCAGAGCAGCCTAACAAGGAACCATCCATCAGAGTGCAAAAGGACCACCCAAAAGAGCTTATTATAGGTGATCCAAACTTAGGAGTTAACACTAGGTCAAGAGCAGTTGTGTCAAATTCTTGCTTTGTATCTAAAATTGAGCCCAAAAATGTTAAATAAGCCTTGAAAGATGAATTTTGGATTAATGCCTTGCAAGAAGAGCTGGGACAATTCAAGAGGAATGAAGTGAGGGATCTTGTACCAAGGCCTGATGGAATAAATGTGATCGGCACCAAGTGGGTTTACAAGAATAAATCTGATGAACAAGGAGTGGTCACCAGAAATAAGGCTAGACTGGTTGCCCAAGGTTAAACTCAGGTAGAAGGAATTGATTTGATGAGACTTTTGCTCCTGTGGCCAGTCTGGAATCTATCAGGTTACTCTTAGGTGTGGCTTGTAATCTCAAATTCAAGTTATTCCAGATGGATGTAAAGAGTGCTTTCTTGAATGGGTACTTAAATGAAGAAGTTTATGTAGATCAACCTAAGGGGTTTATTGATCCAACATTTCCTAACCATGTCTACAAACTAAGGAAAGCTCTTTATGGATTAAAGCAAGCACCTAGAGCTTGGTATGACAGGCTTACTGAATTCTTGTCTCTGAATGGCTACTGAAAAGGAGGAATTGACAAGACATTGTTTGTTAAAGAGGAAGGAGGAAAACTGCTGATAACTCAAATATATGTTGATGACATAGTGTTTGGTGGGATGTCAGAAGAAATGGTTCAACACTTTGTGAAACAGATGCAGTCTGAGTTTGAGATGAGTCTTGTTGGTGAGCTCAGCTATTTTCTGGGTCTGCAAGTTAGACAAATGGAAGACTCCATATTTATCTCTCAGAGCAAGTATGCAAAGAACATAGTCAAGAAGTTTGGTCTGGAGAATGCTAATCACAAGAGGACATCTGCTCCTACTCACCTGAAGCTGTCCAAGGATGAACATGGAGTGAGTGTGGATCAAAGCTTATACAGAAGCATGATTGGAAGCCTACTGTATCTCACAGCTAGCAGACCTGATATCTCCTTTGCTGTAGGAGTTTGTGTCAGATATCAATCTAAACCTAAGGTTAGCCACATGAATCAAGTGAAGAGAATTCTAAAATATGTGAATGGTACTAGTGACTATGGCATACTTTATAGTCATGGATCAGGCACTGAACTGAGTGGATATTGTGATGCTGATTGGGCAGGGAGTGCTGATGATAGAAAAAGTACTTCTGGAGGATGCTTCTTCTTAGGGAATAATCTTATCTCGTGGTTCAGCAAAAAGCAGAACTGTGTGTCTCTCTCTACTGCTGAGGCTGAGTACATAGCAGCAGGAAGTAGTTGTTCACAACTGGTCTGGATGAAGCAAATGTTAACTGAATACAATGTCAAGCAAGATGTCATGACATTGTACTGTGATAATCTGAGTGTAATCAATATCTCCAAGAACCCAATTCAACATAGCAGGACTAAGCATATTGACATACGTCATCATTTTATAAGAGACATGGTTGAAGATAAAGTGGTTGCTTTGGAACATGTTGCTACTGAAATGCAATTAGCTGATATTTTTACTAAGGCCTTAGATGCAAATCAATTTGAAAATTTAAGAAGCAAATTAGGGGTTTGCATATATGAGGATTAGTCGATTTTTTTTGTGTACAAGAAGGTGGTTTTAGGTGCAGGTGTCTTATGTGGTGAAATTGATAAAATAAGAATGTTTGGAAACATACAAGAACATTTTTATTGCTGGAAGTACTCAATATTACAACATTTGTGAAACTACAAGCAAGGAGTTTTCATGTTTGGATTCAGCTATTCATTCCAACCACCTGAGGTAATGAAATTAACCCAATCTTCATCTGCTTCATCCTCAGAATCATGTAGTTGCACATGAACCTTCTTGTTGGTCTTCATCCTTGTTTCTGTTTTTCTTCCTGTCCTTGTTGCCCCTATAGAGGATCCACCTGTTGTCTTTTATTTGGACTTCATCTCCTTTGGTTTTGTGATCTTGTTCTTCTGGTCTTGCTTCAACTGACCCTTGTGTGGTTCAACTGTCTTGGAGGACTGACTCATGTTTCTTTCTCAGTATTGGCTGTAGTAAGAAGTAGTTTGGTGTAGTTTTTATATTTCAAATGGCAACCCTTGTTTGTATTGCCTGGTCAGTCAAAGTTGTTTGGTGTCTGTGCACCTCTCTCTGTTAAGTTCAACAGTTTTTCTTGGTACTTGAGCATGTGTGACTAAGTGTCAGAACATTGATAGTGGCCTTTTGGCCAATTATGGCTAAAAAGGGGGAGAGTAGTGACTTTTGGCATTGTTGTTGCTATAGCGGATGTTCTGTGATGTTCTGATGTTGGTTTTTGGTTGTAATTGTTGAGAGTTGTGTTGCAGGTTTCTTGGCTTGATTGTTGTGTGCTGCTAAGTGTGCAGCTGGTTTCCTTGGTTGTTTGTTTTTTCTCAGAATGTTAGATTTGTTTGAGTGGTGTGTTTCTGCTGCTGGTATCTCTGATGTGTGCTGATATTGTTTTAGCCAAAATTAGCCAAAGGGGGAGATTGTTAGTTCTGTTATTGGCAGCAATTTTGGTAAAACGATGTGTTTGATCAAGATGTCATGTCTGATGTCTTAACATGTGCTTCTAACATTCTGCTTGTGGTGTGTTGTTGGGTATTGCAGTTTTTGTGCATGATGTCAAGACTGATGTCTTAACATCTATTGACCGAACATCATGCTCATTCTATTATTTGTTTTAGGGTTGCGTGTTAATTGTTATGTTTTGAGAGATTGCAGGCGAAATTCTTGGAGAAGATTTATTCAGATGCAATCGTTTGTTTCTATATTTAGGGCGAAAAGATTTGAAGATAAAATCTGGTTTTTATTGTGCATCGAATCTGAGTTTTTCACAGAGCCCGAGCCCAAGAATATGTTTCTATCTAAAGACGTATCAACCCTACTTGGAAGCTACGAAGACTAGAGATAAAAGACTGAGTGTCAAGTGTTAGGGTTTGTGTTTTCGTCTGTTATTTGTGAGCCATTCATTCATCTATTTTGATGTTTGGATTGGACTGATTTAGTTGAGTTGTAATTTGTCCACTCAAAGCTTTTAAGCACGAGTGTATTGTTCTTGGTTGAAGCTTTTAAGCAAGATCAAGGTATTGTCGTTGAAGTGTGTCTTCTACTTTCTTTATTGTATGTTGTTATCACTGCTGTGATTGAGGGGGAGTGAGAGGTGTCTCATATCTGAGAGTGTCTTAGATAGAAGTGTCATTGGGTAGTGATTAAGTGAGGAGATTGTCAACTGGTGTGTTGGCTGTAGAGTCTATGAATTAATACTACTAATAGTGGATTTCCTTCCTGGCTTGGTAGCCCCCAGACGTAGGTTGTTAGACCGAACTGGGTGAACAATTCTCTGTGTTTATTTATTGCTTTTTAGTGCTATTCTTTTACTGTCTTGTTCATACAACAGATATTGATGTTGTGACATTTCACTTAACATCACATAAATGATACCAGAATTTCAGTTCTCTTTCAATGTTACTCAATTTCTCGAACTCTTGCATCCTTTCCATAAAATGGTTCGGCCAAGTCTCAGTTTTTGTTGTTGAATGAGCTGCTCACTCAAGTGATATAAGTGGTATAGGGCATCCCGATTTCATGTAAACTTGAACAAAATGTTGTGATTTTGAAAGCCACCCAATACACATAATATGATCATTTGGATTTTAAGGTGGATGGTACACAGTGGAAAAAAGGTTTTCAAAAAACCATATCGTGTAAAATCAACACACACTCAATCATACGCACATGCTATAAGGTAACCCATTTCAGGGAAGCGCATTCATTTTTCCTCTGGTGCCGATCCATTATGTAACGCCCCAGTTTTTGTTAGATTTATTTAATCGAGTCGATTTAATTATTTTTATTATTATATTATTTTATTCGTGACTTTTATTTGGCAATATATTATTTTTCATTGTCGTTATGTTTTATCGCGTTTTGGGAGCATTTGTGAGATATTTGAGTGTAGGGGTATTTTGGTCATTTTACTTATTTTCTTAAGTTAGTAACATAGAGAGAAAAATAGAGAGAAAGAAAAAGAGAAGAAGGAAAAGAGAAAGAAAAGAAGAGAAGAAAAAGAGGGAAAAACTTAGAGAGAAAGAAATTGAATCAACCGACTTTTCAAACACGATTAAATCGGGTAAGGGGGCGAAACTCGATTATTCTATACTTGTGTATGATTATGTATGTATGTATTTGTTTATTGTTGGGTTGAAATTGGATATAGAACCAAAACCATAATATGTTGAGATTGTTAGAATTTGATTCAAATTGTGTCTGAAATTATGTTTTAATGTTCCTAATTGCTGAGACATGTTAGATAGATGTTGTTGTGCATTCAATTGGTAATTTTCTGGTATTTAGATGAGATTTGGAGTGATTTTTGGTTGAACCCGTAGCAGAAAAATTCTGCAGGAAAATTCTGGGTTGTCGCTGCCGTTACACGTATCAGGCATGTCCATACGCGTATTGGGTTGGGCAATACGCGTATGGAAGGTGCAAATTGAGGCAATACGCGTATGGAAATCCATTTTTCTCGGCCATCTGCTGAAATACGTAATGGTACGCGTATGGGGCTGGGCATTACGCGTATGGCTCAGGGCAATACGCGTATGGCCAGCGAGGGTGCATAATTTTGCCATTTCGCGACTCCTTTTCTTTTTACTTCCATAACTTGTGTTCCGATTATCCGTTTTGAACATACTTGGTATCGTTAGAAAGCTATTGAGATGTTCTTTCTTATTAAAATGGTTTCGAGATTGTTGGCCGATTTAATTGGGTCGGGAATTTGGAAATGTGTCATTTTGTCGACTTTTACCGTTTTAATGGTGTGTATTTGATGTGTTATCATGCAATATGCTTTTGATTTATATATTGCATGACTTGCATGATGTTATATGATATGAATGCATGTGATGAAGTGTTGTGATGATGGTTTGTGGCCTAAGGGCAAGAAAATGCATTGTGTTGTGTTTGATTATATATGCATGATTATGGATGTGTATATATGTGTATTTGAATGTCATGAGTCATTGTATGCCAAGCATCATGCTATGCATTCTTATGATGTCGTGTGCCCTAGTGGGTGTGAGCGACGAAACGATTCTAGAGGGAATCCACTATAACATCGTGTGCCTTATACAAAGAGGTGTGAGCGATGATTATAGACGATCGTGTGCCTTATACAAAGAGGTGTGAGCGATCGGGTCGTGTGCCTTATACAAAGAGGTGTGAGCGATCCATAAACGTCGTGTGCCTTATACAAAGAGGTGTGAGCGACGGGGGGAACATCGTTTGCCTAACGGGGAGTTACACTAAGTAACAAGCAATGATTCCAATAGTTCCTGAGTGAACTAATGATGAGAATGATGGATGAAATGGTACCACATTTGCATAGAGTCGTTGTGTCGGTCTCTTTGCATTTGCATAAATCATGAATGGATTGATTTTGTGTGGAATTGTGAATGGAATTGATGAGTTGAGATATATATATATATATATATATATATATATATATATATATATATATATATATATATATATATATATATATATGTTGGTGATAAATGTATTGTACATGAGTGTATATGCCTTTGTGACGGATATATGAGATATGATTGGTGTTGTTTTGTATTTGAATTCTGGTGTAAGTTGTGGTGGGAATATTTATAGGTGTATTTTTGTGTTATTATATAATTGTATGCAATTATATTATGATTGTGTTTCTCACCCTTCTGCTATTTTGAATGCTCTATGAGGCATTACAGATTAGATGCTGGGGGTCTTTTTGTGAAGTTAGGTCTTTATTCTTTTGCCGGTCGGCTCTGATATGTAGCACCGGGTAGTCGGGGAGATCGTTTGTGATTATTTGTGTATATGTATATGTTCTTTTTGGATTGTACATGTATGACTCTGTGTATGACAGACAAACTTTTATGTTATATATAAGAGATTTCAGTTGCAGATTTTCCGCTTTTATTCTGTATCTGAATTGTGGGTGTTAGGAACTGAATTCCTCTGTTATGTGCTACCTGATTGTTACATATCTATATGATCAGGTTGTTGTATTTTGTTTCAATTGATGTGACGCCTCCGTCTATGCCATGAATGTTTTAATTATACTTTGATTATTTGTTATCGCTTTAATTAATTGGGGGTATAGATTGGGGGTGTTACATTAAGTGGTATCAGAGCCAGTTTGTGTCAGTTCGTGCCAGTCCGTGTCGGTCTTTGTGTTTGGGTGAGCTATTTGTTTAACTATAGTTGCTGTTATTGGAAATGAGCAGAATATGGCTAGTAGGAATGATGCTGCTTTGGCTTCTGCTATGCAAGCTATGGCTCAGGCTGTGCGGGGTGCACCTAATGCTGGTGGGAATAATGAGTTCAGGAAGAACAAACCGCCTGTATTCAAAAGGAGACATGATCCTGATGGTGCTCAGATTTGGCTTAAGGAGATTGAAAGAATCTTTTGAGTAATGGACTGTGCTGAGGAACATAAGGTGAGACTGGGTACTCACATGTTGCAGGAGGAGGCTGATGATTGGTGGGTTAGTGCGCGTCATCTTTGGGAAGTTACAGGTGAAGAGGTCACTTGGGCTTTGTTTAGCAGGGAGTTTTTGAGGAAGTATTTTCCTGATGATGTTAAAGGAAAGAAAGAGATAGAGTTCTTGGAGTTGAAGCAAGGTAACATGTCTGTTGTTGATTACACTGCTAGGTTTGTGGAGCTTATTCAATTTTATCCACATTATGCTGAAGCTACTGCGGAGTTTTCCAAGTGTGTGAAGTTTGAGAACGGATTGTGTCCTGAGATCAAGCAGGCAATTGGTTATCAAAGGATTAGGAGGTTTTCGGATTTGGTGGATTGTTGTAGAATTTATGAGGAAGATAGCAAAGCTCGTTCTACTCACTATAAGAGTGTGAACGAAAGGAAAGGGAAGCAACCAGCTGACAAGGGTAAGCAAAGGGGTAGTTTTGATAAAAGGCCAAGTGGGGGAGGTATGTCTAACCCTCTGAGATGTTTTAGGTGTGGTGACCTAGGACATCGTCAGTTTGAATGTAGAAAGGATATAAGGAAGTGTTCCAATTGTGGAGGTATAAGACATGTCGCAGCTGATTGTAAAAGGAATGTGGTGAAGTGTTTCAACTGTGGTGAACCTGGTCATATTAGTACGAAGTGTCCGAAACCAAAGCAAGCTCATGCTGGAGGGAACGTATTTGCATTGACAGGGACTCAGACTACTACTGCAGACCGTCTGATCAGAGGTATTTTTTTATTAATAGTACGCCTTTAGTTGCTATTATTGATACCGGAGCGACTCATTCGTTTATTTCGTCTGAGTGCGCGAAGCGTTTTAATCTTTTATTGTCTTCGATGGGTGGAGAGATGGTTATTGATACTCCAGCAATGGGGTCAGTAACTACTTCTTTGGTTTGTTTAAGTTATCCTTTGACCATTTATGGTAAAGATTTTGAGATGGATTTGGCGTGTTTGCCGTTTGAGGGTTTAGATGTGGTTCTGGGAATGAATTGGTTGCAGTTCAATCGGGTTCATATTGATTGTTATCATAAGCTGGTAAGATTTCCTTCTCTTGAGGAAGACGAGGAATCGAGTTTCTTATCTACCAAAGAGTTGAATAAACTTTTGGCGGATGAAGCTCAGTTGTTCGGGTTGTTTGCATCATTGACAGTGGATAGTCAAGTTGCACTTGATGTGTTTCCAGTTGTGTGTGAATTTCCAGAGGTGTTTCCAGAGGATATTTCAGATGTGCCGCCAGAAAGAGAGGTGGAGTTTTCTATAGATCTAGTTCCTGGTACTAGACCTATGTCTATGGCACTATATCGTATGTCGGCATCTGAGTTGGTTGAGTTAAAGAAGCAGTTGACTGAATTGTTAGAAAAGAGGTTTGTGAGGCCGAGTGTATCGCCTTGGGGTGCTCCAGTTTTATTGGTGAAGAAGAAAGATGGAAGTATGTGATTGTGTATTGATTATCGCCAGCTGAATAAGGTGACGATTAAGAATAAGTATCCTCTTCCGAGAATTGATGATCTGATGGACCAGTTGGTAGGTGCTTGTGTGTTTAGTAAAATTGATTTGAGGTCAGGGTATCATCAGATTAGAGTGAAAGAGGAAGATATTCAGAAGACGGCTTTTAGGACACGCTACGGATATTACGAATATTCTGTGATGCCGTTCGAGGTTTCTAATGCGCCGGGTGTGTTTATGGAGTATATGAATCGTATTTTCCATGAGCATTTGGATCGATTTGTTGTTGTGTTTATTGATGACATCTTGATTTATTTTAAGTCTCAGGAGGAACACGCGGAACATTTGTGTGTTGTGTTGCAAATTTTGAAGAAAAGGAGACTTTATGCCAAGTTGTCCAAGTGTGAGTTCTGGTTGTTAGAAGTGAGTTTTCTTGGGCATGTGATTTCAGGTAATGGTATTGCTATGGATCCATCTAAAGTAGATGCAGTTCTACAATGGGAGGCTACTAGATCTGTTACTGAAATTAGAAGCTTTTTGGGGTTAGCTGGATATTATCAGAGATTCATCGAAGGCTTTTCCAAGTTAGAACTTCCTTTGACCCAACTGACTTGTAAAGGTAAAGCGTTCATTTGGGATATTCAGTGCGAGGAAAGTTTTAATGAGCTGAAGAGAAGATTGACTACAGCTTCGATTTTGGTCTTACCGAACCCTACTGAACCGTTTGTGGTGTATTGTGATGCGTCTTTGATTGGTTTAGGTGGAGTGTTGATGCAAGAAGGTAAGGTTGTAGCTTATGCTTCGAGGCAATTGAGGATTCATGAGAAGAATTACCCTACTCATGATTTGGAATTAGTGGCAGTGGTTTTTGTATTGAAAATTTGGAGGCATTATCTCTAAGGTGCAAGATTCGAAGTCTTTAGTGATCATAAAAGTTTGAAATACTTGTTTGATCAGAAAGAGTTGAATACGAGGCAACGGAGATGGTTGGAATTTTTGAAGGACTACGATTTTGGCTTGAATTACCATCCTGGTAAAGCTAATGTGGTAGCCGATTCGTTAAGCCAGAAATCTTTGCATATGTCCGCTTTGATGGTTAAAGAGTGGGAACTTTTGGAAGCATTTAGAGATTTGAGTTTGGTGTGTGAATTGACATCTGATAGCGTGAGGCTTGGAATGTTAAAGGTCACTAATGATTTTCTGTTAACCGTTAGCGAGAAACAGAAGTTGGATGTAAAATTTGTTGATTTGTTGATTTGTTGATGGCTGGAGATCAAAGTGTGAATGGTAACTTTAAAGTGGATGATAAGGGTGTTTTGAGATTTCGTGGTAGGATTTGTATTCCTGATGATTCGGACTTGAAAAAGATGATTTTAGAGGAAGGACACCGGAGTAATTTGAGTATACATCTGGGAGCTAATAAGATGTATCAAGATTTGAAGAAGATATTTTGGTGGTCCGGATTAAAGAGGGATGTGGCTCAATTTGTTTATGCGTGTTTGACGTGTCAGAAGTCAAAGGTAGAACATCAGAAGCCTAGTGGATTATTGCAACCGTTGGATATTCCCGAGTGGAAATGGGACAACATTTCTATGGATTTTGTGACGGGGTTGCCGAATACACAGAGGGGACATAATTCCATTTAGGTAGTTGTGGATAGGCTGACTAAATCGGCGCATTTCATTCCGGCTGAGATTTATATCCATGTGATTGTGAAGCTACATGGTGTTCCGTTGCGTATTGTTTCAGATCGAGATCCGAGGTTTACTTCCAGATTTTGGGAAAGTATGCAAAAGGTGTTAGGTTCCAAGTTGAGATTGAGTTCTACTTATCATCCTCAGACGGATGGTCAGACTGAGAGAACTATTCAGTCATTGGAAGATTTGCTGAGAGCTTGTGTTCTTGAGCAAGGTGGTGCTTGGGATAGTTATCTCGCGTTGGTGGAATTCACGTATAACAATAGTTTCCATTCGAGTATTGGAATGGCACCTTTTGAAGCGTTGTATGGAAGAAGATGTCGAACACCTTTGTGTTGGCATGAATCTGGTGAGAGTTCGGTGGTTGGACCGGAGTTAGTGCAACAGACTACGGAAAAGGTGAAACTTATTCGTGAGAAAATGAAGGCTTCTCAGAGTAGGCAAAAGAGTTATCATGATCGAAGGAGGAAAGATCTTGAGTTTCAAGAAGGCGATCATGTATTTTTGAGAGTTACATCGGTGACGGGTGTTGGTCGTGCATTGAAGTCGAAGAAGCTTACTTCTCGGTTTATTGGTCCTTACCAGATATCCGCGAGAGTGGGTGCTGTGGCTTATCGGGTGGCGTTGCCGCCGAATCTTTCGAATTTGCATGATGTGTTCCATGTTTCACAGCTTCGGAAGTATGTTCCGGATCCGTCGCATGTGATTCCGATGGATGAAGTTGAGGTAAGGGAGAACCTTACGGTTGAGGCATTACCAGTGAGAATTTTGGATCGCGAGTTAAAGCAGTTAAGAGGCAAGGATGTTGCGCTTGTGAAAGTAGCATGGGGAAGCGCTGCTGAGGGCAATTTGACTTGGGAGTTGGAGAGTCGGATGCGGGAGTCGTATCCAGAGTTGTTCGTCTCAGGTAATATTTTCGAGGACGAAAATCTCTAAGTGGGGGAGAGTTGTAATGCCCCATTTTTTGTTAGATTTATTTAATCGAGTCGACTTAATTATTTTTATTATTATATTATTTTATTCTTGACTTTTATTTGGCAATATATTATTTTTCATTGTTGTTATGTTTTATCGCGTTTTGGGAGCGTTTGCGAGATATTTGAGTATAGGGGTATTTTGGTCATTTTACTTATTTTCTTAAGTTAGTAACATATAGAGAAAAATAGAGAGAAAGAAAAAGAGAAGAAGGAAAAGAGAAAGAAAAGAAGAGAAGAAAAGAGGGAAAAACTTGGAGAGAAAGAAATTGAATCAACCGACTTTTCAAACACGATTAAATCGGGCAAGGGGGCGAAACTCGATTATTCTATACTTGTGTATGATTATGTATGTATTTATTTGTTTGTTGTTGGGTTGAAATTGGATATAGAACCAAAACCATAATATGTTGAGATTGTTAGAATTTGATTCAAATTGTGTCTGAAATTATGTTTTAATGTTCCTAATTGCTGAGACATGTTAGATAGATGTTGTTGTGCATTCAATTGGTAATTTTCTGGTGTTTAGATGAGATTTGGAGTGATTTTTAGTTGAACCCGTAGCAGAAAAATTCTGCAGGAAAATTCTGGGTTGTCGCTGCTGTTACGCGTATCAGGCATATCCATACGCGTATTGGGTTGGGCAATACGCGTATGGAAGGTGCAAATTGAGGCAATACGCGTATGGAAATCCATTTTTTTGGCCATCTGATGAAATGCGTAATGGTACGCGTATGGGGCTGGGCATTACGCGTATGGCTCAGGGAAATACGCGTATGGCTAGCGAGGGTGCAGAATTTTGCCATTTCGCGACTCCTTTTCTTTTTACTTCCATAACTTGTGTTCCGATTATCCGTTTTGAACATACTTGGTATCGTTAGAAAGCTATTGAGATGTTCTTTCTTATTAAAATGGTTTCAAGATTATTGGCCGATTTAATTAGTTTGGGAATTTGGAAATGTGTCATTTTGTCGACTTTTACCGTTTTAATGGTGTGTATTTGATGTGTTATCATGCAATATGCTTTTGATATATATATCGCATGACTTGCGTGATGTTATATGATATGAATGCATGTGATGAAGTGTTGTGATGATGGTTTGTGGCCTAAGGGCAAGAAAATACATTGTGTTGTGTTTGATTATATATGCATGATTATGGATGTGTATATGTGTGCATTTGAATGTCATGAGTCATTGTATGCCAAGCATCATGCTATGCATTCTTGTGATGTCGTGTGCCCTAGTGGGTGTGAGCGACGAAACGATTCCAGAGGGAATCCTCTATAACATCGTGTGCCTTATACAAAGAGGTGTGAGCGATGATTATAGACGATCGTGTGCCTTATACAAAGAGGTGTGAGCGATCAGGTCGTGTGCCTTATACAAAGAGGTGTGAGCGATCCATAAACGCCGTGTGCCTCATACAAAGAGGTGTGAGCGACGGGGGAACATCGTTTGCCCGACGGGGAGTTACACTAAGTAACAAGCGATGATTCCAATAGTTCCTGAGTGAATTAATGATGAGAATGATGGATGGAATGGTACCGCATTTGCATAGAGTCGTTGTGTCGGTCTCTTTGCATTTGCATAAATCATGAATGGATTGATTTTGTGTGGAATTGTGAATGGAATTGATGAGTTGAGATATATATATATATATATATATATATATATATATATATAGATAGATAGATATATATATATATATATATGTTGGTGATAAATGTATTGTGCATGAGTGTATATGCCTTTGTGACGGATATATGAGATATGATTGGTGTTGTTTTGTATTTGAATTCTGGTGTAAGTTGTGGTGAGAATATTTTACAGGTGTATTTTTGTGTTATTATATAATTGTATGTAATTATATTATGACTGTGTTTCTCACCCTTCTGCTGTTTTGAATGCTCTATGAGGCATTGCAAATTAGATGCTGGAGGTCTTTTTGTGAAGCTTAGGTCTTCATTCTTTTGTCGGTCGGCTCTGATATGTAGCATCGGGTAGTCGGAGAGATCGTTTGTGATTATTTATGTATATGTATATGTTCTTTTTGGATTGTACATGTATGACTCTGTGTATGACAGACAAACTTTTATGTTATATATAAGAGATTTCAGTTGCAGATTTTCCACTTTTATTCTGTATCTGAATTGTGGGTGTTAGGAACCGAGTTCCTCTGTTATGTGCTACCTGATTGTTGCATATCTATATGAGCAGGTTGTTGTATTTTGTTTCAATTGATGTGACGCCTCCGTCTATGCCATGAATGTTTTAATTATACTCTGATTATTTGTTATCGCTTTAATTAATTGGGGGTATAGATTGGGGGTGTTACACACTAAGGCAAGGAATAAGAGACTCATAAACTTCATCGAAGCGTTCTTTCTTTCCGTACAATTGTGTGTATGATTCTTAATGAGTCCTCAACTCTTGGATAAGTTGATGGCAGACAAGTGTATGATTATCTTCTCCTTTATCGAGTAAAGCTGAAACAGCTTGATAACAATAATTACTATCCCCCTCAACATTGACGATCCACTCGATGTATTTGTGCATAAAAATCGACATCTCGTCAATGAATGGAATCTTTGGTAGAGGTGGCAAAGGAGGTGGTTTGCTAATGCGAGCTCCTTTGACAACACTTTTTTTTTGTTGAGATTTTGGAGTTGGTGAGTCTGGATAAACTTTGTCAACATGTTCAAAATATGTTAGAGCACCTTTTATTTTTACCGGTTGAGAGGGTGGGTTCAAGTCGATGGTTTCCAGATAAGCAATCTTCCTCAATTATTCTTCACAGTAACACCTTTAACAGTGGGAGACATAACTTGTTTAGGGAAAACATCAGGGTGCACCATATCTTATAAAAAATTATCACAAAATAGTAAATAATTGCTAATACTAAAAACAGAACTGAAAAAATGAACACAGACAGATACCAAAAATGAATTTCCGAGTAAGTTCATACTCGTTCCGGAAATGTATCTCCGGAAATAACGCTCGTTTTTCAGAACAAAAACAAGCATAATGTCAACAATGAGGCTTGAAATAAATGATCTTTACCTAGAATTCCAACTTCTTTTGCTTCTTTTGATGTGAAGAAGCACAAAGTTCATGATTTGGAGTGAAAATGTAGATTGAGAATGGAAGGGTTTTTGGCGAGGGTTTTGAGTGAAAAACAAGTATGAGTGTGTGATCATCTCCAAAACAAGGGCTGATTAAATTTCATTATATTTGTTGAAAATATCCGGAGATGCATCTCCAAATTTTTTTAGTATTCATCTAGGGTGGCACTTATTTGGTGCGCCATAACATTGGTGCATGGTGCATTCGGAGATGCATCTTCAGAATCTGAGGGGCATTTTAGTATTTTCACGTGGTGTGTAAGTAACATATAAGATGTGTTAAGAAATCCTCTAAATTTGGGGAATGCTTTTTCTACTTTCATGAGTGCTCCCACACTACCATGAAAAATCCTTAATGTTCTTAGCTCATGGCACATTTATTTTCACCATTTTTTGGACCAAATTAAATAGACACTTTTTTTACGTTAAAATTTAGTTCAGAGATGCATCTCCGTATGTATTAAAAATGTGTCCGAAGATGCATCTATGGACGCACCTATTTTCACTATTTTTCGTAATAAATTAAAGAGACACCCTTTTTACGTTAACATTTAGTCTGGAGATACATCCCCCATATGTATTAAAAGTGTGTCTGAAGATGCATCTCTGTAAACACAATTTATTCAAAAACATGTTGGTGGTCCGGAGATGCATCTCTGGACACTTTTCTTTCATAAACCGTGCAAGAACCCTTCCATCATCCTCCTTCTTAATTTTCTAAAAATCTCTCAAAAAATAACATTTCACCTCCCCTCTCCCAACCATTGAAGCATCTCTTCATTGCATTGAAGCATCAGTGGAGCTCTTTCTCCTCTTTTTCATCCTCTCATAATATCGAAACATCTTATTCTCATCAATCAATTCCATTTTGGTAAGTCTTTTAAATTTTATTTTCTTTTTGTTGTTTTGATTTGTAGTTAGTTTTTTTTAGGATACATTAGTTGTTTTTGAAACTTTAGGTAGTAATGTAAACAAATTTGGTAGGTTAGAACAACATGCAATGTGTTTTTTGGAACTGTTAGGGCAGAAAATGAGTTGCTGCCTTGAGAGCAAAATCAGAGCTTTGTCCGAAGATGAAGCTTCGTATTTGCTCTGAATTGTTTTCGGAAATGCATATCTGAATTTGAATCAGTAAAAAAATTTGGACATTTTGTGAATTTCTCCGGGTATGCTGTTGATATTTGTCTCTGTTTTATAATGCAAGTGCAATGGCTGAAGACAACAGTGGTCTGATTAGGCTTGAGAGTGTGTCCCAAACCACGTTGGTACGACATGAGAGGGCCACAACGAGGACCACGAGGCCGCGAGTTACTGATGACTCGTTTGATGCTGCATCTACTTCACAAGCCCGACCATCTAGTTCTCATAGCCGACTCTCTTACACATCTCAGACATATAATGCAGCAGAACCTGAAGAACGTGATACCCCTGTTGACCTTGAAACCCTTGAAGCACAGGAGGAATTGGATTAAGAGAGTTATCCAGAAGGGCCATATGATACCTCCTTACTTTATAATTATGTATAACATGCTGCTAGACATGTCTGGAATGGAGAGGTATATTTTGTTTCTTTTGCAATACATATGTTGTCAACTAATTAAATTCATACAAATTATGTTTTCTTTTTTCATAAGTGTTATTGTTTAAAAATGATTAACCACAGTAGAGAGATACTGGTGTTGCCACAACCCATTAATCGTTGGTCCAATGATGTTATCCACAATTACGATCTTGCTGGTTTATGTTCATTTACATACGCGACCATAAACCACGTCAAGCAGGTGACTTTTGTAGAAATGTGGCATTCAGAGACGTCATATTTCCACCTACCTATAGTGAGATAACCATCACTTTGGATGACGTCTCATGCCCCTTGCATCTTCCCATCAGGGGGAAGTTACTGGACCAGGGGAGGATTGAGCGAGAGAAAGGGCCGATCTGATGGTCACACTGTTGGGGGCTGACCTTGGTAGAGCATCACTGGAGGCAGCTGGCAATAGAGGTGCTCATGCACAATTTGTCTTTTTGGAAAATATTTATAATACTCATGTGAAGGGGGGCTACGGATGCCATAAGCGATGATGTGCAGGTTGAGTACCGCCAATGTAACACCCTGACTTAATTAGCCTTTATTTATTTATTTGATTTAATTCAGTGTTTTTTTTAATAATTATTTTATGTGAGTTATTACGTGTTTGGCCGATGTCAACATTTGTGGTGGTTCGTACTGATTTAATTAGTTTTGGTAGGATTTAATTAATTAAATTAATAGAAAATTGGTAGAATATGAGGAGTTAAGCTAATTTTGTAAATTAAGAGAATTAGGTGGTTAGCGGAGAGAAGCTGATATTTAGTTTGACAAAAATTACAATTTTGAGAAATTTAATTAGGTATTATTTAATTAAAAAAGTGGAGAAATAAAGGTTATTGGGAGTTTTGCTGTAAACGTGAAAAAGAAAAGAATAGAGAGCTGAGCAAGAGAATTGGAGAGCTAGGCTTGAGAAGAAGTAACCATAGAAGTGTTGCTTGTTTGCTTTTGTTGGAATTAGAAGGTATCGGGGGAAGATTATTCATCTAAAGGTGCCTTAATCATTAAAGGGCTGAGAGGTTTCCCTTAACCTCCAATAGGATTTTATTCTTTCTCTTTTGATTGGTTATTTGATGAGTTATATGAATGTAATTATGTTTTTATGCAACGGATTAATTGAAATTCATGCTCTGTACATATGGTGATTATTGTTTATGTTAAACAGTTCATAAGCATAATGTTTGGTATGAGATTGAGGGTTTTATAACATGGATGTAATTTTGAATTTTTGGTGATTAATCGATGGAATAATATGTTAAATTAATGGGAAATAACATGCTAATATGTGTTAATCATGTATGTATCCGTTATGGGCTATTTGGGGATGTTTGGGATTGAATTTGAGGTCTTTTAAAGGTTTTACAATGGTAGAACACGTTTTTGCTTCTGTTAACAGGATGACGAGCGTCACCTGCATGATGACCTGACAGTCATATGCTTAGAGATGCTGACGGACGTCAGCTATCTGACGGGGAGACCGTCATGGTCTCCAAGCAAGCATAGGGATTTGGCGGTCGTCACAGGGGTGACTATTGAGGGATATGGGTGATGACAGGCGTCACCCTGGTGACAGGCTACCTATCATCGTATCAGTGGGTGCATTTTGGCCTGTTGAGTTGGATTTTTGGGATGGTTTCTCGTGCGGTCAACATTTGGCTGTTATTTTGTGTGTTTGACGTATATTAGTTGGTTAAATGAATGATGTAATTAATCAACCGTTGTTAATGGATATTATGCATAAATGAATGTTATGTGTAATTGTGAATATAAGTTCAATGTGTGAATATATGTGGAGCATAACTTCTCTTGGGAGGAGATTAAGTCAGTCATATGGATTTGCAACGGTGAAAAGAGTGTTGGGCCTGAGGGTTACACTCTTGAGTTATTCAAGGTTTGTTGGGATTTCATAAGGATGATATCACTCTGTTTGTCAGAGACTTTCATAGGAAATCCAAGCTCACCAAATCGTGTACATCCTCTTTCTTGGGCTTCATTCCAAAGGTTTTGAATCTTCAGAATTTGTCTGAATATCATTCTATCTGCCTCGTTGGATGCCTCTACAAGATTTTAGCAAAGTTGCTTGCTGCTAGATTAAAAGTGGTTGTGGGGAAGCTCATATCCATCAAGCAAACAATGTTCATACTAGGGATAAACATTTTGGATGGGGTATTGATGGTCAATGAAGTTATTGATGCTGATAATAAAGAGAAGAGAAGTTGCCTCATTTTGAAGGTTGACTATGAGAAGGCCTATGACATTGTGAATTGGAATTATCTCAAGTATTTGCTTAGGAAAATGGGTTTTAGAGTTAAGTGGCTCTGTTGGATAGAGGCGTACATTTTTAATAGCACGATGTCGGTATTGGTTAATGGTAGTGCAACATATAATTTCAAGGTTCATCGTGGGCTTCGCCAAGGAGACCCGTTGTCTTCTTTTTTATTTGCCATTGTCATGGAAGGTTTGACTAGGATGATGGATACTTGAAAGCTCCAAGAGTTTGACTAAATTTTGGTAAAACATAATGTTGTGAAAGATGTTCCAACATGAAGGTTTCTGTTCCAGACTGAAGATGTCGAATGAAATGTCCCAGCATAAAGACTCGACATCATAACTATCACAGCAGGCTTGTTTTAAATCTGTTCCAAGATTCAAGGCGTGATTGGCAGTGGATCAAGGATTAAATATATAAAGCCCAACAAAGTAGAAGACTATAAAAGAAGACCAAGACCTAGGCAGAAAGGGAGAGATGACGACTTAGACTTAGGAATCCTATTTTGTAAAGTAGGGTTTAGGTTTTGAGAGTCATAGGTTTCTCATGTAAGTCTCCCTCTGTATCTATTTGATGCAGTGTGGTAGACATAGGTTCTTGTACAGATTCAGAAACCTGTAGGTAATGAATCTGATATTGTTCTTGGATGAAGCTTTGAAGCAAATCCAAGTTAACTTGTTAGTCAAGGATGCTTGACTGAACTTTGTATTGGAAGGGGTGTTTTTCAATAGGGATGATACAGTTATGAGGTATTAACTGTTAGATAATCACAGGTTGTGATTTAGGGAGTGATATGGGTTTCTCTTATCAATTAGATGTGACTTCTAATGATAAAGTCTTCATTGGGTAGTGATAGGTTAGCGTGGGTACTTTCTGTAAACTTGAGGTTGTTTACATAAAACTATACTACTGATAGTGAATTCTTCTTCCTGGATTGGTATCCCCCAGATGTAGGCGAGTTGCACCGAACTGGGTTATCATATTCTGTGTTGTTTATCATTCTGCAATTTACAGTTCAGTCTTGATTAACATGTTGGATCAGATGTCGTAACATCTGTGTTATTGCAGTTCTGATATTCAAGGTATCAGTCTGCTGTTCTGTTCTTGTTTAAATGTTTATGCAGAATAATGTCTTGACATGTGTTAGGACATCTGTTATCTGCAATGCCAGAATTTCAATAGGTATCAGAGCAGGCATCCTGTCTATTTCTAGATGAGATCTTTGGGAGATACTTTCTGGCGTTTAAACAAGGACGAGTTTCGAAGATCAAATCAATCAACTCAGACATACTCAAGGGTATTAATGAATGGGATGAATGTTTTGGATCGAAGGTAACAACATGGGGGTTGTTCATGTTGCTGAGGAGATTCTACAACAACAGCAGGAGAAGTGGCTAGTTCTCTTGTTGGGGTGTCTTATAAGATGTTCTGACATCTTACTAGGGCAAGGTGAATTTGTTCCTTGGTGGTTCTGCTGCATATGTTTATGATGGAAGAGCTCTAAAATTATGGGATTCTGGAGTTGTTACTGAAGATAGATGGTGGAAGATCTCAATCGTCGGCCTCTATATGTGAAGATATCTGCATCTTTTATTCCAAAGTCGGGAGCGATGGAATGGAAAGAGTGGTTGGAAGATGTCTGTTATGGTGACTTGGTACTTGGAAGATTGGTTCCATGGTGCAGTTTGAAGTCAGTTGAAGAGGAGAGGAGTTGAGTTTAGGTTTATCAAGTTCTTGCTCTAGGAGTTTGATAAATTATTGATTGGCTAAGTTGTCAAAGATACTTGAGAATTCTCTCAAGTCCACTCATAAAGGCGTCTCAGTCGTGCGTCTGGAGTCTTCTAGTTATTCTTCTGACTTGAAGGTGTTTCTGTGAAACACAAACCTGAAGAAAGTGGAGGTGATTTATTTTCACCATCCAAAATAGCAAGGAAGGATTCATCTCTCCTAATCCTAAGGGCGGATCCAATCTAAATGGAGTTTTAAGAACTGTTGAGGTAAATAGGGTTCGTTCAGAGAGAATCTTAGTTACTTGAGTCAAGGTTGGCTGCCTTGGTATCTCAACAATTTGTTTGTCAAAGAAGATACTTGCAAAAGATTGAATACTTGATAAGTGTTCATGAAGTGATCTGGTGGAGTATGGCTTCAACAGTGAAACAGGATTATTGAACAAGGATTTAAGATCAATTGCTATATGTGTTACTCACAAGTATTTAATTGATTATCCTTGAAGGTGGAGTTCAAGATTGCTGATGTTCAACATGATGTTGGAACATCTCTTCATCTGGTTTATGCAGAATCATTGGAGGGGTACTGCATAAGCTTTTGGATCTATTTCTCTTAGGTGTTGACCTAAGAATCTGCTTCAGTATGGTGTGGCAGAAGCATCTGATCTATGGAGAGTTTCCTGGCAAGAAACTGGTCTAGACAATGGTGATGTGGAAGATGAAGAAGAAGACATCATAATCTTGATGGATAGTTTTTGGATTAGTTTATTTTTGATCTAGGGGTATTAGAGTGCAGTACGTGTGTTCAAGTTGTTACTAGAAGCATCTGGTGTTTATCTGGAAAGTGTCCTGGCAAGAGACTTGTCCAGAATGGAGTGCTGGCGATGGCATAGCTTGGATCAGTTTATTTCTGATCTAGGTACTTAGGAGCATGTGATCTTGCTCATCTTGGAAGTCAAGGTTAAGTGGCAGTTATCTCTGACTTTCTACAGACTGCTCTACTAAGGAAGGTGGCATTCTTTGGTATGGTTATGGTGTAGTCTAGGACTACTTTCTCTTCTAATGATTCAGACGCGGCATGTATGAAGTCTTTGGAGTTTCAAAGCAGTTATTCATCAAGGTGTGAGCTTGTATGGAATATCTGTGATAAGTTTAAGAAGGATAGAGGTTGTCTACTCAAACTTGGTTGTTGAATCAAGTCTATGAGAGCATGGAACTCTTGTTCTGTTAAAGGAAGGAAGTTCTTCTAAGTGGCAGAAGGAGGAGCTTAATTCAACAGTTAGATGTCGTATCAGAATGTTATGACATCTAGCGTAACATCAGAATCTCAGGTAGTGATGTGGCACATCAACTTAAGATAAGGTGATCTACAGGAGAATGGAAGTTATGGATGCTTAAAAAAAGTCTATCCCATGCAGTTTGCGGGAGCTGTGGATGGAGAAGATGTTACATGCCTAATGTCTTGGTGGATCCAAGATGTCTTGCTATGGAGCAAGTAGTTCATGTAGCTTGAAGATCAGAGTTCATTGGTGGATCAGTGTATCTTGTGGGAGTTCTGAAGAAGAGTGAGATCAGTCAAAAAGTGGCATTTGGTTGATCTTTAGTGTGCATTCAAGCAGGGTGCTTGGAACTAATTACTTTTGGGCAGAAGGGTAGTTGGTTGAAAACGTAAGGAGGTTCTAGTCTATCTTGGAGCTTGTGGTAGAAGTTCTAAGTTGAGGTTGGAAGATTACCTTTTTTTGTGTGGATGAGAGTTTATTTCTCTCTTTGGTTATCTAGAGTTCTTGTTGATCAAGCTACTGGCGCAGTGTTGTTTGAAGATCTTCAGTTGAATTACTATGCAGATAGTAAGTCCAGTGGTGGAGCATATCAAGATTCATGTTGGTTGGTGTCTGTGACATGTGAAGGATGTCCTAACTGATGTTAGAACATTTTCTGGGTTGGTTAACCTTGGAGTAAGATGCTAAGTTTTGAGTGTAGAACTTGACACTCACATCTTGTCTAAGAAGTATTTATCTTATCATACGGGAGAATGATGGGTAAAGGATTGTCTTGGAAGTCTGATGTGAATAGGATATGCTAGAAGTATATCAGTTTGGTGCCTGTGTGTAGCGAGCGATTTTGGACGCGGTTCTTAAGCGCTGGTCGCTCTCTGCGGTTGAGTTTTAACTACAGGTCGATTCATTTTTTATCCTATTGTGAGCTGAATAAGGAAGGGAAATAGATGTCTCCAATTAACCCTGCTTGCATACTGAGTTTAAACAGCGGGCTGTTAGGTTACGGATGCGATCAATTTGGTGGGGCCTTTGTACTGGTTATTTGTATTTTCGCCAATACTATTTTCTCTCTTTTTGTTAGGATACTGCTTCAGATTAGGATATATTGGATTTAGGGTTTTTGTCTAGTGTGCTCGCTAAGATCTTTTCTTTTAATCTTATGCCTATGTATTCCCGTTTACCGAAACAGGGAAATCAGAGCGTTCGTAGTTCCTCCTATTCTACGGGAGGAAATGGTGTTTTGGTGTCTTGTTCAAAGCACAAGACGTGAAGCGAAAGGTGGTTTGTATCTTGTTCAAAGCCCAAGATGTGAAGCTGAAGGGTTTATTTGTATCTTGTTCGAAGCCCAAGATGTGAAGCTAAAAGTGCTGACCTTAGAGAGAATTTGTCATATCTAAAGAGGGGTTTGTCTGTTACGACTGTTTATAAAGGAGAATTACTTTAACCGGGATTTATGAATCCGGCAATGCCATAATTTCCATTATAGGGAATTTCAACTTGGAGGAGAAGACTTTAACTCAGTGTAGAGTAATGCCATCTTTCCTTAGGAATTTCTTATACTAAAAGAGGGACATTGGCATGGATGTAGATGATCCAGAGGCTTGCCGCTTACAGCAGTTAGATGGAGGGGAAAAAGTTGTTGATGTTTGTGTACTGTGAACGAGGCACAACTTTGATGCTAAAAGGTTAATTGGATCAACCAGTGGTTTTCTTATACAAAGCCTAAGAGAAGGCTAATATGTGTCTCGTACAAAGCCCGAGAGAGAGGCTAAAAGGTTTTGACCCGACGATGGAGTCTTTTGGTATCTCGTATAAAGCCCGAGATGAAGGTTATTTGACTCAACAAGAGAGTTTTTTTGTATCTCGTACGAAGCCCGAGATGGAGGCTAAAATTTGTTTGGCTCAATAAGAACCTTTTTGTATCTCGTATAAAGCCCGAGATGGAGGCGAAAGGGGTGATTAACTCAACAAGAGAGTCTTTTATGTGTCTCGTACAAAGCCCGAGAGAGAGGCTAAACGTTGTTTGACTGCACTGGGGAGAATCATTTGTACAAAGCCCAAGAGGAGGCTAACTTCACTGGAGAAGGATCATTATACAAAGCCTAAGAGGAGGGTAGGGTTACTGTTTCAGTTGAGTGACAGGTCCAGTATACTGATTTTGAAAGAGAAAATCAGTTCTTATATGAGCAACACTGTACTCAAGGATTTGATTCGAGGATCCGGGTTATTCCTGTTCTTTAAGGAAGTGGGAAATCTGAAGGGTATTGAGACTGTCCGAGTCTACGGGTTTTCTTCCTATTTAACGAAGGGGTCACTTGAGAATGTCTTTGAGACTCAAGGAGATTAGACTGTCCAAGTCTAGAGTTTCATCTTTTGTACTATGCTTTGAGAAACAGTAGTAGACTCTTTGAAAGGACTGTTCTATGCAGATGATTAAGTTCTGTTCCTATACCTCTAGAAGGTCGTCGGGACAGTTTGTACGAAGCCCAAGAGGAGGCTGAAAACTTTTAAGAAGCCGATCGGTCCTTGTATGAAGCCCAAGAGGAGGCTATCATTCCCGGGGGAAGAGATTATTATACGAAGCCTAAGAGGAGGCTGTGAATACTTCTAAGAAGCCGTAGGGTCCTTGTACTAAGCCCAAGAGGAGGCTGGGTTGCTTTTAGGAAGCCTGTGGGTCCTTGTACGATGCCCAAGAGGAGGCCGATGCTTTTAAGAAGCCCGTGGGTCCCCAAACCCCGAGAAATTCAAGACAGGCTATTCACGAGGAATAGATCAAGCCAGGAAAGTCCGAGAATTTGGAAGAAACTCAAGAGATGTCATTCACGAAGAAAAGATCATCTCTGGGGAGTAGAGTTTCTTGACAAGTGCTTTTAAGAAGCCTGTGGGTCCCCAAACCCCGAGAAGTTCAAGACATGCCATTCACCGAGAATAGATCAAACCAGGAAAGTCCGAGAATTTGGAAGAAACTCAAGAGATGCCATTCACGGAGAAAAGATCATCTCAGGGGAATAGAGTTTCTTTGACAACTTCTATGAGTGACAGTCTATGAAAGGGTTCACAGAGAATGCTGCCTTTCATATCTCCATATTGTTTAACCCCAAGAGGAGGGAAGACTGTGTCTGGTAATCCTATGGGGATCTAGTATTGACTATTTAAGAGTGATCGAGACGGCTTTACCTAGTGCTAGACGTAGTTGCCGGGGAAACTCTAAATATCTATACTATTATTACACAGTTGATATGAGTTTATGAAAGAAGACTTACAGTGAAACAGCCCCACAATACAGTTATATGTATACGAAAGCGGTAAATGAAAGCAATAACCACTTACTCGGTTGTAGAGCTTCCATGCTGTTTGGTTAGTTGTTCAACAAAGAAAGATTGAAAACAACAGTATATTCAAAATCAAAGGAGAAAGTGCTTTGAAAAAGAAAGATTTGGGGCTTACAGCTCAAGGAGAGGCCCAGGGTTTTATCAGTGAGCGCACTGTTTGAATTTGTACAGAGGGACTTATACAAGTGATTGTGGCCCAAAAATTGTTTTCTGTACAAAGGGATGGGTCTTACACTCTCTCAAGAGGCCCAAAAAGTTTTAAAGAAAAAGAGTGGGGCTTATAACACGAGGGTAGGCCCAGATGATTTTTCCGTTTGAAGTGACGATCGCGCCGGGGTTTTCTTTTAACGCAGAGGGGATTATACAATATCTGAGGCCCAAAATGATTTTGGTTAAAAGGGGGTTGGGTCTTACACTCTATTAGAGGCCCAAAAAGTTTTGAATGGGTCTTATAGCTCGAGGAGAGGCCCAAAAGGTTATTTTTCAAAAGGCGACGATCGCGCCGTTTGTTTTTTACGGTATCGGGACTTATACAATGCACTGAGGCCCAAAAATGATTTGGTCAAAAAAGGATTGGGTCTTACACTCTATTAGAGGCCCAAAGTGTTTTGAAAATGATTTATGAGAGTTGAATTAATCCAAAAACCCTAATTTGTTTTCAAAAATGTGTTTTAATTGAATAAAAATTCAATTAAAATGATCAAAATTGTTTAACATAGGAAAAACAAATTGTGATCTTGGATTAATGTTTCAAAAATTAAGTATTGACCTACAAAATAATTAGAAAGCATTAAAAGTTGCAAAATCAAGGTGGAAAAAATATTTTAAATGTCAAAAACAATTAAAACATTAATTCTTTGCAAAAATATCAATTATATAAAATAAATAATATTTTTGGGATTTTTTGGGAAAATAAAATATTTTAACATTTTTGTGAATTATTAAAAAAAGAATCAACTCAAAATCATTAAAACTCAGAGAGAAATTAATTGTTGAATCAATTAAATAAAATCACAAAATTCAAATATTTGAATTTATGAAAATGGTGCCAAGAACACGCACGTGTTCTGGGCTTGCCCAGATTTGCATTTTCTCTCCAATCTCACTGTATACTTGATTATATCATGCAATCCACATACCAATCAACTCGTTTCAACCTCACGATCATGTCTATGATATTTAATTTCATTTAAATTAAACATATAACAAGAAATCACGAAAAATCCTCAAGAACCCTAATTTCTGCATGAAGGCTAGGATTTTTGATACACGATTCAAACAATGCAATTAATTGAGGGGAAACATTCCACGCATGATTATGAACATTTGGCAAAAGTATTGTGCGAGGAAATATGCATAGATTGAGAGATGACAAAGTTTAAGCTTACCTCTAGGTCATGACAGCAAGAGCAAATTGATTTCTGAGTAGGAGGTGTTACATATGAATTGTGATGATCTGAACAGCTTCCCTACACCCTATGGAGTGTGATTGAATGCTTGGACTTAATTGAGAATGGCTGGATCACTTCATGGCATCTCAACTGCACTTTGGTTAAAACCTTGAGCAATTGATTGGTGATTCTGAGAAATCAGTGTTCCAGTTGTTGTTTAAGTGTTTGATCAGCTCACATATGATGTATATGAGGTGTGTGTGTGATTGGTTTGAGTGGAATTGCTCTCTAATGAAAAACCCGATAGTGACTTGCTAAGAAAGGCATTTTTGAGAGTGAGAAGTGGTTTTTGAGAAAGGCAAGTGTTGTAGGCCTTTGGTGTACTTAAACTGATCACAATTGATCTCTATTTATAGTAGAGCAAGTTTGTTTTGGGATCCACAGTGAATGGCAACTGCAGCAGGTGTTTGTTCAATGTTGGCAAATGGAAATCCAAGTCTCCTCTAGCCATCGACTAGAGGTTAGGGCACAGAGCTGTGGTTCCTTTGGTCTTGGATAAGTCTTGACTGAATTCAGTTGAGAATGGCTCAGTCCATGCCACCTTGATGCTTCCATTGAATGCTCCAATCCAAAATTGGAGTCTTGTCCCTATTTTGGCCATTCTAGGTTCAACATGCTATTTCTTGTTCCAAAGACTTTGGAGGCTTGGCTCAGTGATTGTCCCCTTTAGATTCAATCCTCTGAGGTGTCCAAGTGGATAGGAGCATTTGGATTTGGCTGATTTTGGCAAATCGAGCAAAAATGCAAATTCTGCCTTGCCTTGGCAGATTTCAGCAAGGCAACTTTCCAATGTCATATCTCATGACTCAAATGGAATTTGGTAATGTTCTTGGCCATTTTGGAAAGCCCTTACATGATAAAACAACTGTTTGAACATGTTTGGTTTTGATCTCTTTTGAATCCAAGTGAAAAACCCCCCTTCATTTGGCAAAAAGTAGGGTAAAATCTGACTTAGTGAAATTTTCACTAAGTGTTGGAACAAAGTGACTTTTCTTGATTTTGATCACTCCATAACTCAAAATCCACAATGAATTGGAATTAGGTCTAGTTGAAGTTTTTGTAGAGGGCAATGAGATCTACAAATCAAGCCTTGGATGGGAGAAAATGGCTTTGTGGTTTGGGAGTTATGGTCCTCCAAAGTTGGTACCCTAGCCATTTTATTTTTAACTTAGAAAATTTTCTAAGTTTTTTTATGGTTACCCCTTTTACAAGTTATCAAACTTTTCTTGATTTTTCTTGATGAATGATGATTTAAATCATACATTAACATCAATTTAGGGTTAAAAATCCATTTTGGTGAAAAATCTCAAAAAGTCAAAGTTGACTTTTGTGCACAGTTGACTTTTTATCAGATGAATTCCAAACTGTGCAATTCTTCATGAAATCATGTCCTTGACCTAAATCAAACTTGATGGACATGTTCCATGGGTGTCATAGGGTATATTGAATCATGTCTTAGGGCTTGGGAGCATGTCCTATTAAAAAGTCAAAGTTACAGTTGACTTTTTCCTTAAAACCCTAACTGTGGTGCAGATGAAATTGAAACTTGTTGCTCAAGCTTCTTGGATCAATCCATTGTTGCAAATGGATCAATGTAGTTCATTAGAGACCCTTAAACCCTCTCTTGAGGTCTTGGCTCATGATTTGCCCTAAAAGTCAACTTAGGGGTGAATTAGGTCAAGAAACCCTAATTCCTGATTTTTGATGAATGCATCCCCTGAGGCAAAATTGACTTGATGATTGGGTCCATGAGGTCCCATGAAGTATATTAGGTTATGTTTTGGATCATTGGCTTGTGCCCAGATAAAAATTTTCATCTGGAGGCTCTGGTCGACCAAAACCCTAATTTGGTGACACTGTCGATCTTGAGACTTGATCCACCTAGAAGGGAGCAACCTTGTGCTTGATCCTTGAAGTGGGAGTCCTTTTGATCCATTATAGGTGTTTGAGAGGTTAGACAAGTTGAAGATCATGTAATTCCTTGATTGATCCTTTGTCTAAGAACTCTGAGAGGGCTTGAAACCCTAATTCTTGATTGTAGTGGATGCTCACCCATCTTTGGGGAGACTGATGAAGTATGATGGCCCATCCATATTGTGATGATGATTTTCACAATGATGGAAAATCTTAGTGGTCAAAATTCGGGGTATGACAGATGCCCCTATTTAATCTTCTTGGACACGAAGGTGTGAATGACAAAGGTATTCGGGCATTCGGGGTGCAAGAGGATTAAATATCAGAATACCCGAAATTTTGATGGCGGTTATGAATGGCAGATCACATTCATCTTATTTTGCTAAGCAATGATGCTTAGAAAAGGTAAACTTCCCCTCGATCCTGGTCTTCAGCCAAGGAACTGATCTCAGTTTTCTGATGTAAACTTCCCCTCGATCCTGGTTTCCTAACGAGGAACTGGTCTTAGTTTCTGATGTAAACTTCCCCTTGATCCTGGTTTCCTACCGAGGAACTGGTCTTAGTTTCTGATGTAAACTTCCCCTCGATCCTGGTTTCCTACCGAGGAACTGGTCTTAGTTTCTTTCGTCAATAAACTTTACTGACAAGGGACGATATTCGTAGCGGCTTTCCTTCAAACTTCTCGCCGAATTTTCCTGGGGAGACGCCATTTGAGTGGAAAAAGTTTTGATGTCAGACTTGCTGGGGAACCCAGTCGTCTGAATTATAGAGTTGCACAAACTTCTCTGTTTGGAGACGCCATTTGTTTCTACTGGAGAAAGCGAGTTTCTTGGAAGGCTGCTTTCATTTGGGGTCTTTACATCATACTTTTCTCGGAGATCTTTTCGGAGAAATACCATATGATGTGATCCAATTTTGAGGTGCCGATGACCTTTTCATCAGTGGGTTTTTCGGAGAAAAACTGCCGTACTGCCGAATCTTTGATTTAGGAGGCTTTCTCTCGGGATTTTCTTTAATCCGGGAAAACAAGGATATCATCTTCAATGGCGAAGAGTGATGTTAACTGAGGGCTCTCTGGTCTTTCAGAGGTTCAAGTTATCAAAGTGGTTGAGGACCCAACTTCAATCCAGAAATAAAACTGGAGGAGAGAGAATGTTCAGACGTAACACTTCCTGACGAGGAAAGGGCTAACAACTCAATTGAGAGGACTTTTATCACTAGGGGACAAGACCGACTAGAGTGATAGCGATGCAATATGAAATGTGAATGCAAATCAATAATGCAATGATGCATGTATGTTTATGCTGACAAAACTGACGCGACATACAAACTGACAAGTGAACGCGACTGGATACTCGGCCATTTAATGGCGAAGAAGTATCGCTGGTTCAAGATAGCAATTCCACCTTGCTTAGGAGAGAGAGTCCCTGTTGGGAGCTATGTTGATCGGGCTTAGGATATGAGAACTCGGCCGAGGCGTGTCAGACGAAACAAGGTCTCTAACACAGTTGATCCCTTCATTCAGGCGTACTGGGTTAGAATGAGTACTTTGATTCTGCACTTTGAGGTTCGATTACTTCTGGAGAAGCGACCGATGTTCTTCTGATATTCAACAGTCAAAAGAAATTGTCGTCTTTATTAAAAAGCAGAAAAAGTTCTAACAAGTAAATTCATTTTTGTTTTATTTCAAGAATCGTTAATCATGTCAAAATGTCGTTCTGTAAAGCTAAAACAAATAAGAATTACAAACAAAAGCACAAGGGCTCAAATTTTATTGATAAGATGGAAATCAGCCAAACGCGTGATTCCAAAGAGTATATACAAAGTTAGAAAATGGTAATTTACAGGGAAAAGGGCTACGTTGAAACATAACGACCACTATCCTTCTACCAACTTTGAATTCGGGGCATCCTGAGCTTCTGTCAAAGATGACCTTGACCGGAATTTTCCTCCGATGGATGGTATAACTGCTGCTGCTGAGGGACTTGCCTCTGTTGAACATAGTTACTTGCCATTATCCCTAATTTTTTCCTGGATTGTACTTTGATGCTTCCAATCCACCGGGATGATTTTTTTTCATGTCTCTAACTTTTGCCTAGACCTCCCTTTCGGGTTTTCAATCCACCGAGACGTTTTTTTTTAGTTTAGGCGAAGTATTTCTTGACTACATCAACATTCATGGGGTAGGAAAATTCCTCTCCGTCCATGGTTGCGAGTCTCAAGGCGCCGCCTGAGAAAGCTTTCGTGACCATATAGGGGCCATCACAATTCGGAGTCCACTTGCCTCGCGAATCAGTGAGAAATGATTGTATCTTCTTGAGTAGTTTGAAGATTGGCGAGCAGGTCGCGGTCATGAGGAATATGAATCTGGAGATGTAGTTCAAACGTCCCAGGAATCCTCTGACTTGTTTTTCAGTTTTCGGAGAAGGCATTTCTTGAATGGCCTTGACCTTGTCAGGATCAACTTCAATTCCTTTCTGGCTGACGATGAACCCTAAGATTTCCCTGAACGGACACCGAAGGTGCATTTATTGGGATTCAAGCGGAGTTTGTATTGTCTCAAACGCTCGAATAGTTTTAACAGGTGGGTCACATGCTCCTCTTCTGTCTTAGCTTTTGCAATCATGTCATCGACATATACCTCTATTTCTTTGTGTATCATGTCATGAAACAGAGTAGTCATGGCCCTTGGATAGGTTGCCCCGACATTCTTTAAACCGAACGGCATCACCTTGTAACAAAAGGTACCCCATGGGGTAATGAACGAAGTTTTCTCCATGTCTTTCGGCGCCATTTTGATCTGATTATAGCCCGAGAATCCATCCATGAAGGAGAAGACTTTGAACTTTCCTGTACTGTCTACCAGCATGTCAATGAGTGGTAAAGGAAAGTCGTCCTTTGGACTAGCCTTGTTCAGATCTCGGTAGTCGACACACATTCTGACCTTTCCGTCCTTTTTTGGAACAGGTACGATATTGGCTAACCATTGAGGATATTCAGATGTAGCGAGGAAACCTGCGTCAATCTGTTTCTGTACCTCCTCTTTGATTTTGATGGCCATGTCCGAGTGAGTCCGTCTCAACCTCTGCTTTACTGGCGGATATTCCGATCTTAACGGTAAGTGATGTTCCACGATGCTGGTATCCAACCCTGGCATATCTTGATAGGACCAAGCGAATACATCGGGAAATTCTCTGAGAAGCTTTATCAAACCCTCTCTGGCAGTTGGACTGAGCAGTGCCCCAATCCTGATTTCTTTTCTCTCCTTTTCTGAACCCAAGTTTACCGTTTCCAACGGCTCTTTGTGAGGTTCAATGGACCTTTCCTCTTGTCTGAGTAATCGGGAGATCTCTTCTGGAATTTTGTCGTCAACTTCTTCTTCAGCCCCAAATACCGGGAACTCAAAGTTGGGAGAAGGCATCGGATCGTATGTTTCAACGGGGTTTAAAATAAGCAATCTGCATGATGGTATGATTTGTGTTTAGAAGAGATAGAGAAAATGCAAGTGTGTGCAGTGTTTTATTTTACTGCTTGTTTTTATTTTTAATTGTTTTTTCGGATTACCATTTTCTGAAAAAGCAAAAAGAGAAAACAACAATTAATGCGGAAATTACAGAACGACGTTATTTTATTAATGAACAAGTCGATCCTTGAAACTACAGCCCTATAAAACAAAACTCTGTCGCTTTGGGCTAAGCAAAGAGGGAAAATTTACAGAAAGCGAGCCCTATCAAAACATCCGTTTCACCTGGGCAGGGTGAAAGGTTAAAGATGGCAATTACTTTGACTGACGAACGACCTTCGGAGCATCAACAGCAACCCATTGGCGGCGAACTCCTCGGTGAATCACAAAGTCTGGCACCTTCCTTGATTTGTCTTCAGAAATGACGCTGATTTCTGGTGGAGCAGGATCATTGGAATCTGTCTCCCAGGCAGAATTGTCGTAGGAGGATTCCTCTATTGCATTTTGCATAGCATTTATGCTCTCAGCTGTATCTCCCCATCCAGTAGGCTGGATATCTTCGAGCCTGATACGAGAGCTTTCGGGAGCGGTGTACTTGACCATATAGTCGAATT
The DNA here is from genome assembly GCA_022829125.1 of Lathyrus tuberosus. Classification (NCBI taxonomy): domain Eukaryota; kingdom Viridiplantae; phylum Streptophyta; class Magnoliopsida; order Fabales; family Fabaceae; genus Lathyrus; species Lathyrus tuberosus. The sequence continues at coordinate 13,135,158 of JALAZF010000066.1, read as the reverse complement.
TTCCACTCGGTTGTCCCAAGGTGTCCCACATTTCTCTGGAACTGGAGGAGTCATCTCTCTCGATGATGTTGACCTCAGGAAAAGCATAGTTGATGAATTCAAGTCCTGCAAACGTTGCGAATTCATCTTCATGTTGAGTAGTTTCTGAATGACCTGAGTGTTGATCCCATGACATGGTGGGGACACAGGTATTCTGTTCAATGATGGTCAGCTAACTTTCATTGTTCGGCTGACTTTCTGGCCCCAAGTTTCCTGGGTAGGGCTGCCACATTGGCAGACCATCCATTGGGCCATAGTAGGTGTAGTCAAAATTGTCTTTCATCAGAGTGTCTTCCTCTAATGAGTTTGGCGGAGCACGACATCCTTTCGGATCACAATCTCCATAGATCATTTTGACATCTGACCGTGGTATAAATCTCGGACTCTGTGCGGGATAGCAAAATTGTATAGGCACCTCTTCCTGAGACATATAACTGTCCTCGTTCAGATAGGACTTCCATTCTTTATCTGTGTCAGAGGGATCTTCCTCATTGATAGCATGTACTGCTTGAGACACTGGGTGAAGAAAACCTCCACTGTGGAAGAAGTTTTGAAGGGGATGAAGACTTTCATCGTTGGCAGCTGTCTGGGTACAGGTTGCAGAAAAACCAAGACCCTTCTTTGTTTCATTGTCAGTAGGAATGACAAGCTGTCCCCATCCTGTTGTATCGGTACTCTCGACCGCTTTGATAGCATCTTTGTATGAGGAAATCGAGGTTCCTCCTCTGAACTGATTGTTCTTGCTTACCGACAGTGCTTGGAACTGAGTTCCAATAACCTCCTCGGGTTCTATATCAGTAGACGATGACAAGTTGCTTACAAGCAAGGCTTGTTCCCCACAAACTGTGACGAGTTGATCGTTCTTGACGAACTTTAGCTTTTGGTGGAGGGTTGAAGTAACCGCTCCAGCCTGATGTATCCAAGGTCTTCCTAATAAACAACTGTACGTTGCCCGGATGTCCATGACCTGGAAAGTGACTTGGAAAGTATGAGGACCGATAGTTATAGGAAGATCAACTTCGCCGATAACTATTTTTCTAGATCCGTCGAACGCTTTGACGACGACCTCGCTGATTCTCATCGGAGGGCCTTTGAATGATAATTGCATCAAAGTGGACTTCGGCATAACATTCAGGGCTGACCCTGTGTCTACCAGTACGCTGGCTAAAGCATCGTCCTGGCAGTTAACTGTGATATTGAGCGCCATGTTATGACGGCGACCCTCTTCGGGTAATTCCTCATCACTAAATCCCAAATTATTGCAGGAAGTGATGTTAGAGACAATGCTATCAAATTGTCTGATTGTTACATCCTGTTCCACAAAGGCTTGCTCCAAGACTTTCTGTAGAGCCTCCCTGTGGGCTTCTGAACTGAGTAAAAGTGATAATACCGAGATCTTTGAAGGAGTCTGTAACAGCTGATCAACAATGTTATATTCACTCCTTTGGATGAGCTTCAGCATCTCATCATCGTTTTTCGAAAGGTCGGGATTACTGGATTGACCGACTGGTGGATCAGGAGCTTCTGTCTGAAGTTCCTTTTCCTTGTTAGGTTCTCCAACCCCTCGATTGAAGATTCGACCACTCCGTGTTACTCGACTGATGTCTGCAATATTCACGACGGAGGGTAATGGAATTTCCTTTCCATTTTCAATTGTGGTTGCACCATATTTGTAAGGGATAGCCTTAGTTGATTCATACGGTATTAGTCCCGACAGATTGATGAATATGGGAACCTTTTGATTTTTCTGACCATCATAAGTAATCTCGATCCGCTCCCGGTTGGGAACTTTAGATTCGTCAAGTTGAGGGATAATGGCAAAAACATCCCTGGTCCTGTGATGACCAGAGATAGTGACAACATCCTCAACTTGCTCGGCAAGGTAGTTCGGCGTCCAGTTGATGGATCTAGAACCCGGATATGGACGAATCTCTCCACGATCCACCTGACCCTGAAGAGCTGCTCTCACGAAGTAACACCCTTGGTTACTTTCCGAACAGATGCCGCAACGTTCATAGTTGTGTGGTGGCACCTGGCCACGCCCACTTTGAATACAATGTAACCTTACTAGGTTAGCTTCCACAGATCGGACATCCAGACTCTGACGCCGAGTAGGATTCCTGTTGCTGATACTAATTTGCTGAGTATCTTCATCCATATAAATTGGCATCCACCAGTGATTTAACAAGTGCTGAAGTGCCTCCTGGACAAGGGTACAACCTCGATCGTTTTCGCAACCTGCCTTACAGCTTTGATAGTCATGTGATATTAAGAATCTGAGTCGGACCTGCTCAGCATGTAACTCTACCAGGTTGGTATTCATCACGCGAATATCGAATATCTGAACCATGTTGATTTGATAGGAATTCCCATCATGGTAGTCTTGGATCCATCCAAGATCCATCTGACGCTGGAGGGCCTCCTGTATGAAAGAGCATCCCTGTTTGTTTACCGAGCAAGTCAGACAGGAATTGTAATCGTGTCACGGCAGATTATGATACTGGCTTTGCCTTGAGTGCATTGCCACCAAGTTGGCATTCATCGCACGGATGTCATGGTTTTGAATGACGTTAGAATTCGTGTAAACCATGTTAACTCCACGAACTCGGTGCTCTTGGATCCATCCGAGATCCATCTGTTCCTGTAGAGCTGCTTGCACTACCGAACATCCTTGGTTGTCTTTAGAGCAGATATCACACTGGTGATAATTATGAGGTGGCACATGGCCATATCGACTCTGTCTACAATGCATCTTGACCAGATTGGTTTTCAACAAGAGTACATCGTGAATTTGATAGACATCGTTAGTCTCTCCTTCTATCAAATTGACTGCAGCCTTCTCATGTTGAGGCAGCGGATTCGTGAGAACATTAGGATTCGTATTCTTGAAGGATAAGACCCCACTCCTAACAAGTTTTTGCACGTCGGACTTGAAATTGAGACAAGTCTCTATGTTATGCCCTGGACCTCCTTGATGATAAGGGCAAGTTTGATCCACCTTAAACCAAAAAGGCGGATTTTCCGGTACTGTAAGAGGAGATTTAGTCTGAATATACCCCTTAGCCAGTAGTAATGGAAACAACTCTGCGTACGACACGGGTATAGGATCAAATCCTGGTGGCCGTGTTGTACGGTTGTTGTTGTATGGAGGACGAGCCTACTGAAGAGGCTGTTGTGTCCTTTGTTGATCAGGTTGGCTTTGCGCAACCTGAGGTTGATACGTAGGAATAGACGCAGGGTTGATAGCAGGAGTCACAGCTACTACCGGTTGATAACGTCGCCTTTGCTTTCTGAGAGAGATATTCCCAATATCTTGCTCTTTTTTATTAGGGAGAGCACTACCGTATTTTTTAGTACCGCTCGTCGATCTAGTGTCTTTTACCAAACGTCCTTCTCGGACGGCTTCCTCAAGACGTACGCCCATGCAGACCATCTCGGTGAAATCACTGGGCGCACCGGCAACCATTAGGTCATAGTAAAATGAGCTTAAGGTTTTTAAGAAGATCTTTGTCATCTCTTTTTCCTCAAGAGGTGGACAAATCTGAGCGGCAATTTCACGCCACCTTTGAGCATACTCCTTAAAAGTTTCCTTGTCCTTTTACGACATCGATCTGAGTTGATCTCTGTCGGGTGCCATGTCCAAATTGTATTTGTATTGTTGGACGAAGGCAGTGCCAAGATCTCTGAATGTACTGATCGTAGTACGGTTTAAACCCATGTACCATTTGAGTGCGGCACCGGTTAAACTATCCTGAAAGTAGTGAATCAGTAGGTCCTGATTCTCCGTCTGAGCTGACATCCGCCGAGCGTACATCACTAGATGGCTTTGAGGGCAAGAGTTACCCTTGTACTTTTCAAAGTCGGGCACTTGGAACTTGTGCGGGACTTTCACATTGGGGACCAAGCAGAGATCTGCGGTGTCCTTTCCAAATAGATCCTGACTGCGAATGGCTTGCAACTCCTTCTGCATTTCCAAGAAGTGCTCCTGGAATTCCTCCATTCTGTCAAACATAGTTTCCTTCTTACCAGAAGGTGTCTGTGGAATCTGTCCTTCCGGGACAGTGTGCACCACAGGGGGTGGTACCGTGACTACGGCAGTGAGTCTTGGCGTCTCCTGAAGTTTGTAACCTTCAGGAGTCTTCAGTATGCCTCTGGCATCTTCACTTTCCCGAAGTTTGTAACCTTCAGGCCCAGCGGCTTCTGTTGTGATTCCCTGATCTTCAGTGATCGGCGGAACATATCCTTCTGGGATATAGTTAACAGGCATGCCCCAAGGATGATCTTTCGGTATTTGATACCTAGGATCATACTTTTCTACTATGGGCATTGAGGTGATCTCTGAGATCACAGTCCTTTGTAGCTGAGCTTCTGCCATGGCTTGCATGTCGTTACGAAGCTTTCTCATATCCTCTCTTAGAGCGTAGATCTCTTTTTTCAACTCTCTGTTTTCTTCCTCAAGATCGTCCATCTTTTTATGACGATTGGCTCGAGTATTGTACGAATAAGACAGTTTGACTCTAGAACCGAGACACAAACGTGAGATTCGTAGGGAAGAAGAATACGCGATGTGAGAATGATGAATGCAATGATTATATTAATTGTTTTTTGGTTTAATCAAAATAAACTTCGACAATTAGATTGCAAATATCAAACAGTGGGGAAACCCCTTTTTATTGAAATTCAAAGGATTACAGAAATGGAAATACAGTAGATTACAAGGTGCAGAAACAGAAACCTAAACTAATGGGTCCTGAGTCCTCTCTGAAGAGAAATCGGGTGCTGATTCTGGTATCTTCCTTTTCTTTGACAGGGGCTCTTGGGCCGTCGTCGGGTTGTCATTCCTTTGCCAGGTGAAAGGAGCGAGCAAATTCCTTTGGTCATCTTGATTCTCTACAGCATGTTGCTCCAAAATCTCAATTAGAGCGTCCTTATCTTTCAGTAATTGATGTATTTTGATGCACTCTACGTCGAGGGTGCGGTACTTGTTCTTCCAAGACCTTCTCTCCTTTTGAACTTTGTTGAGAGTAACCTGAAGCTTTTCAGTTTCCGTCATGAAGTACATGACAGATTCCCTCGGCAGAAGAATTCCGTAACGAGGATAAGGCATTTTTAGCTTGAGAGCTCTAGTTTGCACCCAATGGAGATAAGGCTCCACCGAGACACAGTCTGGTTTTCCCAGAGACTCTCGTCCTTTCTTATGAACGTGCTTCCAAGCGTGCACTATTTCCATCTTTAGTGCTCTGTCATTTTCTCCTTCTTTAAAGAAAAGACCTTCCAGATGAACACCCCGTGGGACGTGTCTCATCGGGTATCCAAATTGACGAAGAACCAATACCGGATGGTAGTTGATTCCTCCCTTAATTCCTATAAGGGGTATGTTGGGGAAGTTTCCACAACGGTCAATGATCCTGATTCCATCATAGATCCTATTACACCAATCTATATCAGAGTTGGTGAGAGACATGATCTTCTGCGACCAACGTAAGGCACTCTTACAATCCTAAAAAGCAGCAGACTTGGGCAAGTGAGAGATAAACCATTTATAAAGCAGAGGTACACATCACGTGATCTCCCCTTCGCTGTACAAATTTCCCAAGTGTACAGAATGATACGCATCTGCCAGCAAAGTCGGCATAGGGTTTCCAATCAGAAAAACCTTAATGGAGTTAATATCGACGAAGTTATTAATGTTGGGAAACAAAAATAACCCGTAGGTGAGCAAGACAAAGATGCTTTCAAAAGCAGTCACGTTTCCGATACTGGCAAAATATAGGGCCTTCTTTGTCAAGAACTGGGCTGGCAAACCTTGGATGCCACCCTTAGTGGTTAGGTGAGTCCTGACCTCAGACTCGTCCAAATGAATTGCTCTTGCAATGGTCTGATTCTTTGGAATTTCTTTCAGTCCAGAAAATGGAGCTCGATCAGTAATGTGTAGATCGATCAGATGAGAATACTCCTCCAGCGTTGGTGCGAGTTGGTAATCTGGGAATGTGAAACAGTGATAAACCGGATCATAAAACTGAATGAGCGCATCCATGATTCCCTCAATCACATGGACTCTTAACAGTGGTAGCAAAACTCCGTGCTTGGCTCTGAAAGCCTCAGGGTTTGTGATCATCCTCGCCAAACCTCTTAAATCCTCTAGCTTTGGAACCTTGAAGGTATAACTATGAGTTCGCCTTCTACCGAAATCTATTAGTGCAATCCTTTTCTCTGATATTTGTAATCACAGTCTTAGTTTAACTTGAAAAACAGAGAGACTAGAAGAGAAATTTTTTTGAATGTTTTAATGTTTTTTAGATGAATGTATGAATGCAGCACACAAAAACATGGGGTCAAAGGGTCGTTGTCATGAAGTCAAGGCTCTACCCATCCCCAAAGGTTTATACTAGGGTGATTTTTGTACCTGTACTCATTATCATTAGCTCCTCCCAGGAAAGCAAAACAACAAGCGGATCGCCAACGAGTTGTAGAGCAATCTTAGAGTAAGTGCCATTCACCGAGAATAGATCACCAGCCTCAAATGAGGGTAGTATCGCGTAACAACTATTTCCGATAGTTTCCGCACTACAAAAGGGTTTGGCTCCTCAGCTTCTCAGACATCACAATCGGCCCATTGTCTAGGTGAGAGAATGGGTTGCATTGGTCAGCCTCCACTGAGGTTAATGGTCGACCTCGTCGCCATCACTTATCTTAAGTGTATACTCAATCTTTCCACATGCGGCATCACACGCATTCCCATTAGCAGAAAAATAAACACGTATAGCAATTAGGAAAAGCAGTATATATATTTGTCCTAAACATCCTAGACCTTTAAAGCTATGGATCCTAAGTTCCTGACAGAAATGGGTTCCCGGCGGAAGCCCCAATCTGTGGTTTTCACATAAGTGAAGAGAAAAAAGGTTTAGAAATTGAGCCCCACGGTGGGCGCCATTTTTTCTGTAGCGAACGATTTTGGACGCGGTTCTTAAGCGTTGGTCGCTCTCTGCGGTTGAGTTTTAACTACAGGTCGATTCATTTTTTATCCTATTGTGAGCTGAATAAGGAAGGGAAATAAATGTCTCCAATTAACCCTGCTTGCATACTGAGTTTAAACAGCGGTCTGTTAGGTTACGGATGCGATAATGTGGTGGGGCCTTTGTACTGGTTATTTGTATTTTCGCCAATACTGTTTTCTCTCTTTTTGTTAGGATACTGCTTCAGATTAGGATATATGGGATTTAGGGTTTTTGTCTAGTGTGCTCGCTAAGATCTTTTCTTTCAATCTTATGCCTACGTATTCCCGTTTACCGAAACAGGGAAATCAGAGTGTTCGTAGTTCCTCCTATTCTACGGGAGGAAATGGTGTTTTGGTGTCTTGTTCAAAGCCCAAGACTTGAAGCGAAAGGTGGTTTGTATCTTGTTCAAAGCCCAAGATGTGAAGCTGAAGGGTTTATTTGTAGCTTGTTCGAAGCCCAAGATGTGAAGCTAAAAGTGCTGACCTTAGAGAGAATTTGTCATCTCTAAAGAGGGGTTTGTCTGTTATGACTATTTATAAAGGATAATTACTTTAACCGGGATTTATGAATCCGACAATGCCATAATTTCCATTATAGGGAATTTCAACCTGAAGGAGAAGACTTTAACTCAGTGTAGAGTAATGCCATCTTTCCTTAGGAATTTCTCATACTAAAAGAGGGACATTGGCAAGGATGTAGATGATCTAGATGCTTGCCGCTTATAGCAGTTAGATGGAGGGGAAAGAGTTGTTGATGTTTGTGTACTGTGAACGAGGCACAACTTTGATGCTAAAAGGTTAATTGGATCAACCAGTGGTTTTCTTATACAAAGCGTAAGAGAAGGCTAATATGTGTCTCGTACAAAGCCCGAGAGAGAGAGGCTAAAAGGTTTTGACCCGACGATGGAGTCTTTTGGTATCTCGTATAAAGCCCGAGATGAAGGCTATTTGACTCAACAAGAGAGTTTTTTATGTATCTCGTACGAAGCCCGAGACGGAGGCTAAAATTTGTTTGGCTCAATAAGAACCTTTTTGTATCTCGTATAAAGCCCGAGATGGAGGCGAAAGGGGTGATTGACTCAACAAGGGAGTCTTTTATGTGTCTCGTACAAAGCCCGAGAGAGAGGCTAAATGTTGTTTGACTCCACTGGGGAGAATCATTTGTACAAAGCCCAAGAGGAGGCTAACTTCACTGGAGAAGGATCATTATACAAAGCCTAAGAGGAGGCTAGGGTTACTATTTCAGTTGAGTGACAGGTCCAGTATACTGATTTTGAAAGAGAAAATCAGTTTTTATATGAGCAACACTGTACTCAAGGATTTGATTCGAGGATCCGGGTTATTCCTGTTCTTTAAGGAAGTGGGAAATCTGAAGGGTATTGAGACTGTCCGAGTCTACGGGTTTTCTTCCTATTTAACGAAGGGGTCACTTGAGAATGTCTTTGAGACTCAAGGAGATTAGACTGTCCAAGTCTAGAGTTTCATCTTTTGTACTATGCTTTGAGAAACAGTAGTAGACTCTTTGAAAGGACTGTTCTATGCAGATGATTAAGTTATGTTCCTATACCTCTAGAAGGTCGTCGGGACAATTTGTACGAAGCCCAAGAGGAGGCTGGAAACTTTTAAGAAGTCGATCGGTCCCTGTATGAAGCCCAAGAGGAGGCTATCATTCCCGGGGGAAGAGATCATTATACGAAGCCTAAGAGGAGGCTGTGAATACTTCTAAGAAGCCGTAGGGTCCTTGTACTAAGCCCAAGAGGAGGCTGGGTTGCTTTTAGGAAGCCTGTGGGTCCTTGTACGATGCCCAAGAGGAAGCCGATGCTTTTAAGAAGCCCGTGGGTCCCCAAACCCCAAGAAATTCAAGACAGGCTATTCACGAGGAATAGATCAAGCCAGGAAAGTCCGAGAATTTGGAAGAAACTCAAGAGATGCCATTCACGGAGAAAAGATCATCTCTGGGGAGTAGAGTTTCTTGACAAGTGCTTTTAAGAAGTCTGTGGGTCCCCAAACCCCGAGAAGTTCAAGACATGCCATTCACCGAGAATAGATCAAGCCAGGAAAGTCCGAGAATTTGGAAGAAACTCAAGAGATGCCATTCACGGAGAAAAGATCATCTCTGGGGAATAGAGTTTCTTTGACAACTTCTATGAGTGACAGTCTATGAAAGGGTTCACAGAGAATGCTGCCTTTCATATCTCCATATTGTTTAACCCCAAGAGGAGGGAAGACTGTGTCTGGTAATCCTATGGGGATCTAGTATTGACTATTTAAGAGTGATCGAGACGGCTTTACCTAGTGCTAGACGTAGTTGCCGGGGAAACTCTAAATATCTATACTATTATTACACAGTTGATATGAGTTTATGAAAGAAGACTTACAGTGAAACAACCCCACAATACAGTTATATATATACGAAAGCGGTAAATGAAAGCAATAACCACTTACTCGGTTGTAGAGCTTCCATGCTGTTTGGTTAGTTGTTCAACAAAGAAAGATTGAAAACAACGGTATATTCAAAATCAAAGGAGAAAGTGCTTTGAAAAAGAAAGATTTGGGGCTTACAGCTCAAGGAGAGGCCCAGGGTTTTATCAGTGAGCGCACTGTTTGAATTTGTACAGAGGGACTTATACAAGTGACTGTGGCCCAAAAATTGTTTTCTATACAAAGGGATGGGTCTTACACTCTCTCAAGAGGCCCAAAAAGTTTTAAAGAAAAAGAGTGGGGCTTATAACACGAGGGCAGGCCCAGATGATTTTTCCGTTTGAATTGGCGATCGCGTCGGGGTTTTCTTTTAACGCAGAGGGGCTTATACAATATCTGAGGTCCAAAATGATTTTGGTTAAAAGGGGGTTGGGTCTTACACTCTATTAGAGGCCCAAAAAGTTTTGAATGGGTCTTATAGCTCGAGGAGAGGCCCAAAAGGTTATTTTTCAAAAGGCGACGATCGCGCCGTTTGTTTTTGACGGTATCGGGACTTATACAATGCACTGAGGCCCAAAAATTATTTGGTCAAAAAATGATTGGGTCTTACACTCTATTAGAGGCCCAAAGTGTTTTGAAAATGATTTATGAGGGTTGAATTAATCCAAAAACCCTAATTTGTTTTCAAAAATGTGTTTTAATTGAATAAAAATTCAATTAAAATGATCAAAATTGTTTAACATAGGAAAAACAAATTGTGATCTTGGATTAATGTTTCAAAAATTAAGTATTGACCTACAAAATAATTAGAAAGCATTAAAAGTTGCAAAATCAAGGTGGAAAAAATATTTTAAATGTCAAAAACAATTAAAACATTAATTCTTTGCAAAAATATCAATTATATAAAATAAATAATATTTTTGGTATTTTTTGGGAAAATAAAATATTTTAACATTTTTGTGAATTATTAAAAAAAGAATCAACTCAAAATCATTAAAACTCAGAGAGAAATTAATTTTTGAATCAATTAAATAAAATCACAAAATTCAAATATTTGAATTTATGAAAATGGCGCCAAGAACACCCAAGAACACGCGCGTGTTTTGGGCTTGCCCAGATTTGCATTTTCTCTCAAATCTCACTGAATACTTGATTATATCATGCAATCCACATACCAATCAACTCGTTTCAACCTCACGATCATGTCTATGGTATTTAATTTCATTTAAATTAAACATATAACAAGAAATCACGAAAAATCCTCAAGAACCCTAATTTCTGCATGAAGGCTAGGATTTTTGATACACGATTCAAACAATGCAATTAATTGAGGGGAAACATTCAATGCATGATTATGAACATTTGGCAAAAGTATTGTGCGAGGAAATATGCATAGATTGAGATATGACCAAGTTTAAGCTTACCTCTAGGTCGTGACAGCAAGAGCAAATTGATTTCTGAGTAGGAGGTGTTACAGATGAATTGTGATGATCTGAACAGCTTCCCTACACCCTATGGAGTGTGTTTGAATGCTTGGACTTGATTGAGAATGGCTGAATCACTTCATGGCATCTCAACTGCACTTTGGTTAAAACCTTGAGCAATTGATTGGTGATTTTGAGAAATCAGTGTTCCAGTTGTTGTTTAAGTGTTTGATCAGCTCACATATGATGTATATGAGGTGTGTGTGTGATTGGTTTGAGTGGAATTGCTCTCTAATGAAAAACCCGATAGTGACTTGCTAAGAAAGGCATTTTTGAGAGTGAGAAGTGGTTTTTGAGAAAGGCAAGTGTTGTAGGCCTTTGGCATACTTAAACTAATCACAATTGAGCTCTATTTATAGTAGAGCAAGTTTGTTTTGGGATCCACAGTGAATGGCAACTGCAGCAGGTGTTTGTTCAATGTTGGCCAATGGAAATCCAAGTCTCCTCTAGCCATTGACTAGAGGTTAGGGCACAGGGCTATGCTTCCCTTGGTCTTGGATAAGTCTTGACTGAATTCAGTTGAGAATGGCTCAGTCCATGCCACCTTGATGCTTCCATTGAATGCTCCAATCCAAAATTGGAGTCTTGTCCCTATTTTGGCCATTCTAGGTTCAACATGCTATTTCTTGTTCCAAAGACTTTGGAGGCTTGGCTCAGTGATTGTCCCCTTTAGATTCAATCCTCTAAGGTGTCCAAGTGGATAGGAGCATTTGGATTTGGCTGATTTTGGCAAATCGAGCAAAAATGCAAATTCTGCCTTGCCTTGGCAGATTTCAGCAAGGCAACTTTCCAATGTCATATCTCATGACTCAAATGGAATTTGGTAATGTTCTTGGCCATTTTGGAAAGCCCTTACATGATACAACAACTTTTTGAACATGTTTGGTTTTGATCTCTTTTGAATCCAAGTGAAAAACCCCCCTACATTTGGCAAAAAGTAGGGTAAAACCTGACTTAGTGAAATTTTCACTAAGTGTTGGAACAAAGTGACTTTTCTTGATTTTGATCACTCCATAACTCAAAATCCACAATGAATTGGAATTAGGTCTAGTTGAAGTTTTTGTAGAGGGCAATGAGATCTACAAATCAAGCCTTGGATGGGAGAAAATGGCTTTGTGGTTTGGGAGTTATGGTCCTCCAAAGTTGGTACCCTAGCCATTTTATTTTTAACTTAGAAAATTTTCTAAGTTTTTTTATGGTTACCCCTTTTACAAGTTATCCAACTTTTCTTGATTTTTCTTGATGAATGATGATTCAAATCATACATTAACATCATTTTAGGGTTAAAAATCCATTTTGGTGAAAAATCTCAAAAAGTCAAAGTTGACTTTTGTGCACAGTTGACTTTTTATCAGATGAATTCCAAACTGTGCAATTCTTCATGAAATCATGTCCTTGACCTAAATCAAACTTGATGGACATGTTCCATGGGTGTCATAGGGTATATTTAATCATGCCTTAGGGCTTGGGAGCATGTCCTAGTCAAAAGTCAAAGTTACAGTTGGTTTTTTCCTTAAAACCCTAACTGTGGTGCAGATGAAATTGAAACTTGTTGCTCAAGCTTCTTGGATCAATCCATTGTTGCAAATGGATCAATGTAGTTCATTAGAGACCCTCAAACCCTCTCTTGAGGTCTTGGCTCATGATTTTCCCTAAAAGTCAACTTAGGGGTGAATTAGGTCAAGAAACCCTAATTCCTGATTTTTGATGAATGCATCCCCTGAGGCAAAATTGACTTGATGATTGGGTCCATGAGGTCCCATGAAGTATATTAGGTTATGTTTTGGATCATTGGCTTGTGCCCAGATAAAAATTTTCATCTGGAGGTTCTGGTCGACCAAAACCCCAATTTGGTGACACTGTCGATCTTGAGACTTGATCCACCTAGAAGGGAGCAGCCTTGTGCTTGATCCTTGAAGTGGGAGTCCTTTTGATCCATTGTAGGTGTTTGAGAGGTTAGACAAGTTGAAGATCATGTCATTCCTTGATTGATCCTTTGTCTAAGAACTCTGAGAGGGCTTGAAACCCTAATTCTTGATTGTAGTGGATGCTCACCCATCTTTGGGGAGACCGATGAAGTATGATGGCCCATCCATATTGTGATGATGATTTTCACAATGATGGGAAATCTTAGTGGTCAAAATTTGGGGTATGACACTATGGAGCAAAATGGGCTGAAGATTTCTGGAGCATGTATACGATATCTGACATCGTTAAGAAGCTAACAAATTAAGAGGTAAGGTATCTCTTTGAGGAATGTGGAGCATTCCAGATCAATTGGGTTTTATCTCAAGGAACGTGGAGGTCTATACATAAGAGTTCAAGAGGAATTCGTGTGGTGTATAGATGGGTTCAAGAAGAGAAGGATCAATGGAGCTTTGATCTTAATCCAAGAGTTTGTTGATTTTGGATGTTGATCCTAGTGTGATCTCACGGGAAGCATGATAGTGTTTATGTGTGGGTGATTATTGATTCTTGTCAGAAGACGCAATAAGGTGCAGTTGATGATTGTGTTCAGCAGGTGGGTTGAACAGAGGGTGCGCTCTTGAAGACATGAAGATGCGTCTTATATTTTCCATTCATCTACATAAGTGTTCATTGGAGGAGCACTGGTTATCTTAGATAGGGAGAGTTGCTCCTTGATCTAAGATGTATTACTGCAGTGGTGCAGATTGTTTATCAAGATTGTTTGTGGTTTCAAGCAGTTCATGATAGATTGCCTCTGGTGAGGATGATATGTCAGTCGAGATATCGTGACATTGCTCTACTGGTATAAGTTCTGGGTGAACTTGTCAGGTTATTCTGATTCTGTCATCGATGTCAATGGATTAAATTAGAAGTGGTACAAGTATCTTGGAAATTTCTGCTAATGGAAAGGTCTATAGAAGAATTCTGCAGCAAACAAGCTTGCTAATTCTGGATTAAGGAAGTGATTCAGAATAAACAGAAGATGGGTGTAATTATAGTCCTGTCTGTGGGGACCAAAAATCTGACAATATCAGGTTAGGTATCAGGACACTGTTCAGAAGTGGTTTCAAGGACAAGTCAGAAAAGGTGGAATCTTTTGAAACTAACTTGACCAACAGTTATTGCACTCTTTGACTAGTCTTTTGTTTGGATTTGCTCTACCTATTTAAATTCTTAATATTTAAGGAAGATCGAGCTAGAAAATCTTTCTTAGGTTGAGATCAAATGAGCTTTGTTCGTGTGTGGGTAAGCATTATTTGGGTTTGGGTTTGCATGGGTCACTTTTGCCATCTTTTGGCTAAAAAGGGGGAGAATGGTTGTGTTGGTGCTATGGACTGGTTGTGTGCATTTGAGTTGCTGATCTGCATAAATGTCTCAAAGGATGTTCTAACATATTGGGTAGATTGTATTTTGTGATCAGAGTTAGGAAGCAAGTTGTGTTTTGTGATCTGAGTTATATTCTCGATGTACTCAGTATCACAAGGCGAATGAGGAGGGGAACTTGAAATTATCTTCTCTCTCCCTCATGAATGAGAAGAGGGTCTAGAGATTATCTTCTCCCTCTTTCTTGACACTTGCTTCAAGTTTTCCCACTGCATGCACCATCAAACTGAAGAATGTTTTAGCCAAAATTTGTCAAAAGGAGGAGATTGAAAGCTCCAAGAGTTTGACTAAATTTTGGTAAAACATAATGTTGTGAAAGATGTTCCAACATGAAGGTTTCTGTCCCAGACTGAAGATGTCGAATGAAATTTCCCAGCATGAAGACTCGACATCATAAGTATCACAACATGCTTGTTTTAAATCTGTTCCAAGATTCAAGGCGTGATTGGCAGTGGATCAAGGATCAAAGATATGAAGCGCAACAAAGCAAAAGACTATAAAAGAAGACCAAGACCTAGGCAGAAAGGGAGAGAGGACGACTTATACTTAGGAATCCAGTTTTGTAAAGTAGGGTTTAGGTTTTGAGAGTCGTAGGTTTCTCATATAAGTCTCCCTCTGTATCGATTTGATGCAGTGTGGTAGACATAGGTACTTGTACATATTCAGAAACCCGTAGGTAATGAATCTTATATTGTTCTTGGATGAAGCTTTGAAGCAAATCCAAGTTAACTTATTAGTCAAGGATGCTTGAATGAACTTTGTATTGGAAGGGGTGTCTTTCAATAGGGATGATACGGTTATGAGGTATTAACTGTTAGATAATCACAGGTTGTGATTTAGGGAGTGGGATGGGTTTCTCTTATCAATTAGATGTGACTTCTAATGATAAAGTCTTCATTGGGTAGTGATAGGTTAGCGTGGGTGCTTTCTATAAACCTGAGGTTGTTTACATTAAACTATACTACTGATAGTGAATTCTTCTTCCTGGATTGGTATCCCCCAGATGTAGGTGAGTTGCACCGAAATGGGTCATCATATTATGTGTTGTTTATCATTCTGCAATTTATAGTCCAGTCTTGATTAACATGTTGGGTCAGATGTCGTAACATCTGTGTTGTTGCAGTTCTGATATTCAAGGTATCAGTCTGCTGTTATGTTCTTGTTTAAATGTTTATGTAGAACAATGTCTTGACATGTGTTAGGACATCTGTTGTCTGCAATGCCAAAATTTCAATGCTGTTGTAGAACAAGATGTTTTCAAAGGTTTTAAGTTCAACGATGAGGTTTCGGTATATATTCTCCAATTAGATGACGACACATATATTATTGGGGATGGAGGAAGTGACAATCTTTGGGATATCAAGGCTCTTTTAAGAGCCTTTGAATTGATTTATGGGCTTCGCGTTAATTTTTTCAAAAGTTTTGTTTAAGGCATCAATGTGAGCAATTGGGCCTTGGAGACGACTTCGAATTTTCTTTCCTGCAAGGTCGAACGTATCCCATTCAATTTCATTGGGGTTATGGTGGGAAGCAGACCTAGAAGAACTCACTTGTGAAGGGAGGTGACCAACAAAATTAGGAGCAGACTATCCTCTTGGAAAGGTAGATTCCTCTCCTTAAGGGGTAGGGTCGTATTGATTAATTCTATTCTGAATGTTATTACCACTTATACCTTATCCTTCTACAAGGCTCCGGGTAAGGTGTTAAGCGAAATTCGGAGTATTTTGAGCAGATTCTTATGGAGAGGTTTAGATGAAAAGAGGGCCATAAACTGGTTGAGTTGGGAGCAAGTCTGTAATTCGAAGGAAGAAGGAGGTCTTGGGATTATCAACCTTGAAGTCTTCAATAAGGCTCTCATCATGAAGTGGAAATGGAGAATTATTAACGATATGAATGTGATTTTGAGAGGATTGATCAACCATAGATACGTGAAGCCAAGTGAAGATGTTCATTAGTGACATCAACTTGATCAACCGTGGAGACTCCATTTGGCGGCGATACCTCATGTTGGTTTATTCATTTCAGAATCATTTTGGTAACTGTTTTTCTGAGTATTATTGGTGCAGGATTAGGAATGGCAAGGCCACTTCTTTCTGGTTCAGTAAATGGGTGAAGCTTGCGGGATTATACCTAAGTGAATCGCACACTCAAAGATACAACAGAATCGCCACCGAACTTTATTTAGTCCCAGAAGATAGGGAAAATATCGATAAAACCCAAGGGGAAGAGAAACGGGTAAGGGAGCCGGTTATGCGAAAGGAAGGTATTAGCACCTCACGCATCCGTCGTACTCGACAGGAACCACTTTGCTTACTTCTAGGCTTGGATGGGTTATCTATATGAAGGCTTCTAGCTAAAAAGGAGAGAGAAAAGAGACGAAGAAAGGAGAAAAAAGAAAGTGCTCGGAGAGGATTAGAGCCCTCGTGCCTACGTACCCTCATAGTGCAATAAGGAAATTAGAGCTCCGTAGTTCATGAAACCAGGGAAGAGAAGAAGAAAAGAAGAATGTGGCTCGCCAAGACTTCGCAATCTCGTGCCTACGTATCCTCATAGTGCAATGAGGAATTCAGAGCCTACGTAGTTCGGGGAACAGAGGAAGGAAAAGGAAAGCGGTGTCAAAACCTAGAGCAAAAGAAGAAGAGAAAACTCCAATGGGGATTCGGAAAAAGTGGTGTCAAATCCAAGAAAGGAGTGCAACAGAAAGATAGTAACTGAGCTAAGGATAAAGTGCAAGAATGATGTTGAAACCAAGAAAGGAAAAGGAGCAAAAGGATAATAAAGACTCCACTGAGGAGTAAGAGAACAAAGCGACTGTGCAGGGGATCAAAAGGTTAGCGACCCTACTGGGGAACAAACAAAGGCATGGTGTTGAAACAAGGAGAATAAGAATTCAGTATGTTAACTGACTGGCAGTGGTTAACCGAAAAAGAGATTTAGAACTCTGTGGGGAAAAAAGAGTTTGGAGTCAACAGGCAGGCTGTGATGAACCAAAAAGAGAGAGTACTGAACCAAGAGAAGGTGTTTGACTCAGGAGGGATTTCAGTATATTAACTGATAAACAGTGGTCAATCAAAGAAAGAAAATATTACAACCCTAGGGGGAAAGAAATGTTTTAACAAATAGACTGTGATCAACCAAAAGAACGGGTGTAGAACCAAGCGAAGGTTATGACCCAAAGAACGGGTGTGGAACCAAGCGAAGGTTGCGACCCAAAGGATGGGTGTGGGACCAAGCAAAGGTCGTGACCCAAAGAACGAGTGTGGGACAAACGAAGGCCGTGACCCAAAGGACGGGTGTAGGACCAAACGAAGGCCGTGACTCAAAGGACGGGTGTGGGACCAAGCGAAGGTCGTGACCCAAAGAACGGGTATGGGTCCGAGCGAAGGTCATGACCCAAAGAACGGGTGTAGGACCAACCGAAGATCGTGAGGCAAAGAGCGGGTGTGGGACCAAGCGAAGGTCCTGACCCAAAGAATAGGTCTGGGACCAAGCGAAGGTTGTGACCCAAAGAACGGGTGTGAGACCAAGCGAAGGTCGTGACCCAAAGAACGGGTGTGGGACCAAGCGAAGGACGTGACCCAAAGGACGGGTCTGGGACCAAGCGAAGGACGTGACCCAAAGGACGGGTCTGAGACCAAGCGAAGGTCGTGACCCAAAGGACGGGTGTGGGAACAAGCGAAGGTCATGACCCAAAGGACGGGTGTGGGACCAAGCGAAGGTCGTGACCCAATGGAAGGGTGTGGGACCAAGTGAAGGTCGTGACCCAAAGAACGGGTGTGGAACCAAGCGAAGGTTGTGACCCAAAGAACGGGTGTGGGACCAAGCGAAGGTCGTGACCCAAAGGACGGGTGTGGGACCAAGCGAAGGTCGTGACCCAAAGAACGATGTGGGCCAAGCGAAGGTCGTGACCCAAAGAACGGGTGTGGGACTAAGCGAAGGTCATGACCCAAAGGACGGGTGTGGGACCAAGCGAAGGTCGTGACCTAAAGAACGGGTATGGGACCAAGCGAAGGTCGTGACTCAAAAGACGTTCGGTACATTGACTGAACAAGCAGTACCTGACCGAAGAAAGGGTATTTGAACCAAAAGAAGGTTACTAACCCAAGGGTGCGAGTATTCGAACCAAGAGAAGGTTACTAACTCACATGGGTATTGGTTTTAACATAAGGATTGTGATTAACCAAAAAAGAATGAGTGATTAACCAAAAGAAGGTGATTTACTCAAAAGGAGCTCAGTATGTTAACAAACGGGTTGTGGTTAACTGAGAAACAGGTGATTAACCAAGGGAAGGTGATAAACCCAAGAGGAGCTCAGTATGTTTACAGATAGACTGTTGTTACCTGAGAAGAAGTTCAAATTGGTATTTTAACTGACAGGCAGTGGTTAACCAATCAAAGGGAGAAGAACCAAGAGAAGGTTGCGAACTCCGTTAAGTGTTTGGGTGTTTAACACTGCTAATCGATTGCTTAAAGTGCTTTTGAAAATTGATTTCCTGCTACTGTCACAGTGTTAACCCGTTAACCATATATGGTTAATCAGTTAACACTGTGACAGTAGCAGGAAATCAATTTTCAAAAGCACTTTAAGCCACTTAATCACTTATTCAAACTACCACATGCTATGATATGAATTTGTGCACGAAAATTACATGAAATAGGAGCAACTAATCATCAATTGAAATCATTAAACAAGAAGATCAAAGTTCAAACAATCACATGATTAATCAACACCAAAAACTATCGAAACTACATCGTAAACGCGTGAAAGTGATCGAAATAGTAAATTGAGTGAGAATTGACTAACCTACAAGCCGGAGAATTGGCTTGGTGATTGTTGTGAGTGAGATGTAGAGAGAGAAAGCCAAGAAAACCAGAGAATTCTTCTATTGTACTTCAAACCTTAGTGAAACTGAGCAAAAACGTGAAAATGCACCGAAATCGAATTTGCACCAAAACGATTGGAGTAATCACTTGAATTGCAAATTGAAGTTGCTGTAATTGCAGAGATCCAAGGAGAAATTCAATATGATGGAGGTTTAAGCTCAAGAGTAAGCAATTTCAATGTGAAATCACTACCCTTCAATGGTGGAATTGAGCTCTAGTGTGGTTTGGGGAAGAAGATGAAGATGAATGTGTAGAACTTGCAGGAAATGCAGAGAGAAATGAGAAAATTCAAAATGAAGAGAGTGAGAAATGATTGAAATGGTTGAAGGTCCCTTGTGAAATGGCGAGGGTTTGCTTATATAGAGACTAGCTTTGGAGTAGGCTAGGTTTGGAATGTGCTTTGGAGTGATCTTTAGAGCTTGCTTTGGAGTTAGTTACACTTAACTCGCCGAGTTGGAAGTTGACTCGGTTAATTAGTTAGTTAACTCGGTGGAGCAATGCCAATGTAAATCCAAATCAAAGGCTCACATACTTAGAAGTTAAGTAACATGGTACACTTAATTCAAAGTGATGCATTGAAGTAGATGTCTTAGAGTGTCTTGAATGGTCTAGAATATTCCACATAATGCTAGAATAAAATAGACCAAAAAAGAGTGGAGAGAGTTGCTGTTATGTGATGAAAATGATGAATTTTCGCTGAAATAGAAGGTGTTAATCGATTAACCAAATAAGGTTAACCGATTAACAGCTGTTCAAAAGCTGAATTTGGCGCTGTAAAAGGGTGTTAACCGGTTAACCATACATGGTTAATCGGGCTTATATTTTGCTTGTGTTGATGATGTGATGAACTTGTGAGGAACCAAGCGATGGTCGTGACCCAAAGGACGGGTGTGGGATCAAGCGAAGGTCGTGACCCAAAGAACGGTTGTGGGACCAAGAGAAGGTCGTGACCCAAAGGACGGGTGTGGGACCAAGCGAAAGTCGTGACCTAAAGAACGGGTGTGGGACCAAGCGAAGGTCGTGACCCAAAGAACGGGTATGAGACCGAGCAAAGGTTGTGACCCAGAGAATGGGTGTAGGACCATGCGAAGGTCGTGACCCAAAGAACGAGTGTGGGACCAAGCAAAGACGTGACCCAAAGAACGGGCGTGGGACCAAGAGAAGGTCGTGACCCAAAGAACGGGTGTGGGACCAAGCGAAGGTCGTGACCCAAAGAGCGGGTATGGGACAAAGCAAAGGTCGTGACCTAAAGAACGGGTGTGGGACCAAGCGAAGGTCCCGAACCAAAGGACGTGTGTGGGACCAAGCGAATGTCGTGACCCAAAGGACAGGTGTGGGACTAAGCGAAGATCGTGACCCAAACGACGAGTGTGGGACTAAGCGAAAGCCATGACCCAAAGGACGGGTGTGGGACCAAGCAAAGGTCGTGACCCAAAGAATGGGTGTGGGACCAAGTGAAAGTCGTGACCCAAAGGATGGGTGTAGGACCAAGCGAAGGTCGTAACCCAAAGGACGGGTGTGAGACTGAGCGAAGGTCGTGACGCCGAGAACGGGTGCAGGACAAGCAAAGGTCATGACCCAAAGAGCGGTTGTGGGACCAAGCGAAGGTCGTGACCCAAAGAACGGGTGTGGGACCAACCGAAGGTCGTGACCCAAAGAACAGGTGTGGGACCAAGCGAAGGTCGTGACCCAAAGGACGTGTGTGAGACCAAGCGAAGGTCGTGACCTAAAAGACAGGTGTGGGACTAAGTGAAGGTCGTGACCCAAAGGACGGGTGTGGGACCAAGCGAAGGCCGTGACCCAAAGAACGGGTGTGGGACCAAGAGAAGGTTGTGACCCAGAGGATAGGTGTGGGACCAAGCGAAACTCGTGACACAAAGAATGGGTGTGGGACCAAGCGAAGGTCGTGACCCAAAGAACAGGTGTGAGACCGAGCGAAGGTCGTGACCCAGTGAACGGGTTAGGACCAAGCGAAGGTCGTGACCCAAAGAGCGGGTGTGGGACCAAGCAAAGGTCGTGACCCAAAAAACGGGTGTGGGACCAAGCGAAGGTTGTGACCCAAAGAACGGGTGTGGGACCAAGCGAAGGTCGTGACCCAAAGAACGGGTGTGGGACAAAGCGAAGGTCGTGGCCCAAAGAACGGGTGTGGGACCAAGCGAAAGTCGTGACCAAAGGATGTGTGTGGGACCAAGCGAAGGTCATGACCCAAAGGACAGGTGAGGGACCAAGCGAAGGTCGTGACCTAAAGGACGAGTGTGGGAAAGTTTCTTGGGAAGTATGAGTGAGTGAGTGAGTTTTTGTTGAATTTCGGGTTTTCCCGATGTTTTTGGTGAGGTACTGGACCTGAGTTTTGATTGGTATGAAGGTACTGGGCCTAAGGTTTTTGATTAGTATGCAGGTACTGGGCCTAGGGTTTTGATTAGTATGCAGGTACTGGACCTAGAGTTTTTGATTAGTATGCTAGCTAAGATTTCACAATCTTATGCCTACGTATTCCCGTTTAAACGAAACAGGGAAATCAGAGCAATCGTAGTTCCTCCTATTCTAAGGGAGGAAAAAGATATTTGGTGTCTTGTTCAAAGCCCAAGATTGAAGCTAAAAGGTTTATTTGTGTCTTGTTCAAAGCCCAAGATTAAAGCTAAAAGGTTTGACTGAGAGAGAACTTGTCATCTCTAAAGAGGTATTGTTGATTTTTGTGTGCCTTGATCAAAGCCCAAGGTTGAAGCTAAGAGGTTGATGGACTCCACTGGGGAAATCCTTACCCAAAGCCTAAGAGGAGGCTGGGTAAGACCAACTCAACAAGAGAGTGTGTATATTGGTGTCTTGTACAAGGCCCAAGATTGAGGCAAAAAAGAGACTGACTATTTTGGGGATATCATTATACAAAGCCTAAGAGGAGGCTGAAAGTTTGACTTTTTCGGGGAAAATATTCTGTCTGTCTTGTACAAAGCCCAAGATTGAGGCTAAAAAGGGGAATTTAACTGACTCGGGTGAGGATATTTTTTATGTGTCTTGTACATAGCCCAAGATTGAGGCTGAAATGGGTTTGACTCTGCTTGGAAAATCATTCCTCAAAGCCCGAAAGAAGGTTGGGAGGAAGTGACCTCGCTGGGGAAGATATATCTCCCAAGCTTAAGAGATGAAGATTTATGTCTTGTACAAAGCCCAAGATTGAGGCTAAAAGGGTTTGACTCGACAAGAGAGTGGTTTTATCTGTCCTGTACAAAGCCCAAAATAGTGGCTGAACAAGCTGGAGAAATTATTCTACACAACTTGAGAGGATACTAGCTCTAGCTAGGGGAAATCTTTACATCAAACCTACGAGGAGGCTGAAAAAAGATTGACTCAACAAGAGAGTATTTTTTGTCTGTCTCGTACAAAGCCCGAGATTGACGCTAAAAAGGTTAACTCTACAAGAGAGTGCTGAAAGGTGATTGACTCGACAAGAGAGTCTGAAAAGGTGATTGACTCAACAAGAGAGTCTAAAAAGGTGATCGACTTAACAAGAGAGTCTAAAAAGGTGATCGACTCAACAAGAGAGTCTAAAAAGGTGATTGACTCAACAAGAGAGTCTAAAAAGGGTTAGCTCCGCTGAGGAGAATCATTGTACAAAGCCCAAGAGGAGGCTGATTTTGCTGAGGGAAGGTCGTTATACAAAGCCTAAGAGAAGGCTATCTTTTTGCTGGGGATTATTGAGATCCCTAGGCAGGTCCAAGTGGGGAATCAACTCTTGCTGAGGGTTCCAGAAGAGTTGAGATATCAGATGCCTTGAGGTTCTGATTTGGGATAGTGTTATGCTGATGATAAACTGACCCTGGTTTGGGGTTTTTAGGAAAGAGACCGGGTTTTAGACTTTTCTGGAGATTGATCCAGAGTGACCAGGGTTTCTCCTATGTTTTGTAGGGAACTCGAGAATGTCTTTGAGACTCAAGGGGATTAGATTGTCCAAGTCTACTGGTGTGGAATAGTTTTATCTTTTATATGATGCCTAAGAGGAGGCGGGAAAGTCTACTGGTGTGAGAATCAACCCTAAATTGGTCAGAGGTTTGACACTGGAAAGACTGCTCTAGAAAAGGATGACTAAGTTTTGTCTTATACCTTTAAGAGGTCTTCAGGGTCCTTGTATTAAGCCCAAGAGAAGGCATGAGAACTTTTAAGAAGCCGGAGGGTCCTTGTACAAAGCCCAAGAGCAGGCGGGGATACTTTTAGGAAGCCTGTGGGTCCTAAACCAAGAAAAGTTCAAGAAATGCTATTCACCGAGAATAGATCATTTAGTGAAAATTCTGAGGTTTGAAGAAACTTAAGAGATGCAATTCACCGAGAATAGATCAACTCTGGGGAGTAAAGTTTCTTTGACAATTTCTAGGGGTGACAGCCTGAGAAAATGTTCACGAAGAATACTGCATTTCTCTTTGTTCCATATTTTTTAAGCCCAAGAGAAGGCAAGACTGTATCTGGAAATCCTATGGGGATCTAGTTTTGACTGTATTTAAAAGTGACCAACATGGCTTTACCTAGTTCTAGACCTAGTTGCCGGGGAAAACTCTAAATAACTATACTAGTATATATACAGTTGATATATGACAAGTATTTAAAAGGATATGAAAGAAGACTTACAGTGCGCAGCTTCCCACAATTCAGTTATATATATATATATATATATATATATATATATGAAAGCGAGTAAATGAAAGCTGATAAAACTTACAGGTGAGCAAGCTTCCATGCTGTATTGTTAGTTGTTCAAAGAAATTATAGAAAGTTTTGATAACAACATATATATTTGAACCTAAATCAAAAGGAAAGTTGTTTTGCAAAGATTGTTGGGGCTTATACTCAAGGAGAGGCCCAAGGTTTAACAGTGATCGCATCATTGTTTTGAAAATCGCAGAGGGACTTATACAATGACTAAGGACCACAGAGGTTTATTTACAAAAGGGTTGGGTCTTACAACTCAAGGAGAGGCCCAAGGATGTTTTGAAAAATAAAGATGGGACTTACAAACCGAGGGGAGGCCAGATGATTTGTTTTGAAATGGCGATCGCGCCAAGATTCTTTTAACGCAGAGGGACTTATACAATACCTAAGGCCCAAAAATGATTTTGGTTAAAAGGGGATTGGGTTTTACACTCTATTAGAGGCCCCGAGTTTTTAAAAAGAAAAGAGAATGGGTCTTACAACTCAGGGAGAGGACCATGTGAAGGACAGTGATCGCACCGTCATTTTGAGAATCTTATAGGGACTTATACAAATGACTGAGGCCCACAGAGGTTTGTATATGATAAGGGATGGGTCTTACACTCTATTAGAGGCCCAAAAGTGTTTTAAAATTTAAAATCAAGAGGAAACCCTAATTTTTAAAAAAAATGTTAGTTTTCAAAGGAAATTAAATGAAAAAATGATATAAAATACCAAATATATTCAAAAATAAGTTGTACACCTTGAAAAATATTTTGAAAAGTCATGTTTAATTGCATGAGAGTTTGAAATTCAATTGGTTTTGAAAGATCAAAGTGAGAATTTCATTTAAAAATGTTTTAAAACAACAAAATGAAATTAATTAAAAAAATTCTAACTATATTAAATAAATAATATAAATTGGATTTTTTTGTAAAATAAAATATTTAAACATTTTAGTGAATTTTGAGAAAAAGAATCAATTCAAAAACATAAATATTCAGAGAGAAATTAATTTTTTAATCAATTAACAAAAATAACAAAATATTCAAATATTCAAAATTTGAAAAAGGCGCCAAGAACACCAAGTTCTTGCCCGCGCCCTCTGTTTTTCCAGATTTTCATTTTCTCACTTTTCTCCATGATTTCTCAATGGTTTTGTACGATTCAAGTACCAATCTTGCTCGTTTTTGAACAAGGATCGCAACCATATAGATTAATTGCATTTATTTTGAGTATTGAGTGAGAAATCAGAAGAAACTCTTAAGAACCCTAATTTCAGCATGAACACCATGAAATTCCATACATAACTAATTCATGGCAATTGATTGAGGGTTATCACTCCATACATGATTAGGAACATATGCAAAATTATTGTGCAGTAAAATATGCATGCATCATGGAGTTTGAAGAGTTCATGCTTACCTCTTGCAGCTGGCGATCGAGTTCTGAGTTAGAGGTGTTACAGCTAGGTTCCAATGATCTGGACAGCTTCCCTAGGTGCCAAGGATTGTGTTTGAATGCTTGGAATGAATGGAAATTATCTAGAACTTGAGATGGTACCCCAAATGCAAATCTGTCAAGAACTTGAGCAATTGGCTGGTGATTTTGAGAATCTGATGTTCCAGATGTGATTTTGTGTTATGGATCACTCACATATGATGTTTATGAGGTGTGAGGGTGATTGGTTTGGTTGGAATTGCTCTCAAACTCAAAACCCGATAGTGACTTTAGTTAGAAGGCAAAAATTGGAGTGAAATGGAGATTTTGAGGAAAGCATCAGTTTGGGTGCTTTGGTGTACTCAAACTGATCACAAATGAGGCATATTTATAGTGGAGCAAGTTTGTTTTGCAAGCAATAGTGAATGGCAACTGGTACAGGTCTGTGGCCAATTGTGATCAAATGGAATCTCAAGTCTCCTCTAGCCATTGACTTGAGATTAGGGCACAGACCTATGGTTCTCTGTTGGATGAGCTTATCTTGACTCATTTGGATGATCATGGACCGATACATGCCAGCTCTATGCATCCATTAAATGTCTCAAAACAAAATTGGAGTCTTGAGGCATCTTTAGCTTTTTAGGTTTGGCATGGCTACTTGTGGAATCTTGGACTTAGGAGGCTTATGGATCAGTGTTTGTTCCTTGGTTGTTCCCCCTTGAGGTGTGCAGATAGATAACCATGTTTATTTTTGCACAATTTGATCAATTCGAGCCCTAATGCACAAATCTGCCTTGCCAAGATAGTTTGCAGCAAGGCATGTTGCAGCTGTCATAACCCCTAGCTCAGGTGGAGTTTGATGGAGTTCTTGGTCATTTTGGAAAGCTGATATATCCTATTTCAACATGATGTCCAACTTTGGTTTTGATCCAACTTGAATTACAATGAAAAATGCCTCTACATTTTTAAAAAAATAAGGCAGATTCAGACTTAGTGAAAATTTCACTGAGTGTTGGAAATGTGTCATTTTCATGTTTTTAGCCATTTTGATCACTCCATAACTTAAAATCCATAAGGAATTGGAATGAGATGCAGTTAACACTTGTGAAGTATATAATGAGAGCTACAAATCCAGCTTTGGACCATCCAAAATGGTTGCTTGGATCTCAAGTTATGGTCCTTGGAAGTTGGTACCCTAGCCACTTTGTTCCATAACTTAGAAAATTCTAAGTTTTTTAATGGTTACCCCTTTTACAAGTTAACTCATTTGCTTTGGTTTTTCTTGATGAATGGTGATTCAAATCACATATTAACATTGTTTTAGGGTTAAAGAACCTTGGTTGACCAAAAATTCAAAAAGTCAAACTTTGGATTTTTGTACAGTTGACTTTTTATCGGATGAAATCCAAACTGTGCAATTCTTTGTGAAATCAAGTCCTTGACCTAAATCAAACCTAATGGATGGATTCCATAGGTGTTATAGGGTGTATTGAATCATGTCCCAAGGTTTAGGAGCATGTCCTGGTCAAAAGTCAAAGATACAGTTGACTTTTTCTTCAAAACCCTAATTGTGGTTCAGATGAAATTGAAACTTGTGAATCAAGCTTCTTGGATCAATCCATTGTTGTAAATGGATCAATATAGTGTATTGGAGACCCTCAAATCATGTCTTGAGGTCCTGGCTCATGTTTTGTCCCAGAAGTCAACTTAGGGGTGAATTAGGTCAAGAAACCCTAATTCCTGATTTTTGGTAAATGCATCCCCTGGGGTTAAATTGACTTGATGATTGGGTCCACGAGGTCCCTTAGAGTATCTTGGTTTGTGCTTTGAAGCATTGGCTCATGCTCAGAGGAAAATTTCCATCTGGAGGCCTCAGTCGATCAAAACCCTAATTTAGTGACACTGGTGATCTTGAGGCTTGATCCACGTGGAATGCTGCAACCTTGTGCTTAATTCTTGATGTGGGAGTCCTCTTGATCCTTCATGGGTGTTTGAGAGGTTAGACAAGTTAAAGATCATGTAATTTCTTGATTGATCTTTTATCTAAATGTTTTGGGAGGGCCTAAAACCCTAATCTTTGATTGTGGTGAATGCTCAACCATCTTCGAGGAGATTGATGAGGCATGAGGGTTCATCCATATTATGGTAATGATCCTCACAATGATGTGAAATCTTGGTGGTCAAAATTTAGGGTAGGACAGATGCCCCTATTTAATCTTCTTGGACCCGGAGGTGTGAATGGCAAAAGTATTCGGGCATTCGGGGTGCAAGAGGATTAAATATCGGAATACCCAAAATTTTGATGGTGGTTATGAATGGCAGTTTGCTCATTCATCTTCTTTTGCTAAGCAACGATGCTTAGAAAAGGTGAAACTTCCCCTCGGTCCTCGTCTTCAACCATGGAACTGGTCTTAGTTTCTAATATAAACTTCCCCTCGATTCGGGTCTTCATCCACGGAACTGGTCTCAGTTTCATTTGTACATAAATTTCCCCTCGATCCTGGTCTTCAACCACGGAACTGGTCTCAGTTTTTTATATAAACTTCCCCTCGATCCCGGTTTTTAGCCACGGAACTGGTCTCAGTTTCTGATATAAACTTCCCCTCGATCCTGGTTTTTAGCCACAGAACTGGTCTCAGTTACTTTTGTCAATAAAATTTCTTGACAAGGGATGCTATTTGTAGCGGTTTTCCTCAAACTTCTCGCCGAATTTTCCTGGGGAGATGCCATTTGATGGGAAAAAGTTTTGATGTCAGACTTACTGGGGAACCCATTCGTCTGAGCTGTAGAGGTGTTCAAACTTCTCTATTGGAGACGCCATTTGTTGACTCTACTGGGGTAAACGAGTCTCTTGAGTGACTGCTTCCTGCTTGGGGCTATTACATCATACTTTTCCTTGAGATCTTTTCAAAGAAATGCCATGTGATGTAATCCTGTTTGAGGTGCTGATGAACTCATGAACATTGACTCTCTTGGGGAGAAAAATCAATGTGTTGCTGAGAGTCTCTAGTCGCGAGGCTTTCTCTGGGTATTTTCCTTAATCCGGGTAAGCGCAGATATCATCTTCAATGGCGAAGAGTGACATTTTTTGAAGGTTTTCTTGTCTTTCAGAGGTTCAAGTTATTAAAGTGGTCAAGAGTCATTTCCATCCCAGAAATAAACTGGGGAGAGATTGCTTAGATGATTCGCTTCCTGACAAGGGAAGAACTGACAACTCGATCGACAAGAGAACTTTACCACTTAGAGTTAAGATTGACTAGAGTGATAGTGATGCAATATGAATATGAAGGCAAATCAATAATGCATGATGTATGTATGTTTATACTGACAAAACTGACACGACATACAGACTAATAGATGAACATGATTGGATACTCGGCCACTGCGGGGGACAAAAGTATCAATGTTCCAAGATAGCAATTCTTCCTTGCTCAAGAGAGATAGTCTCTGTGGGGAAAACGTTGGTCGGGCTTAGGAGATAAGAACTCTGCCAGGGATATCAGATGGGAAAATCACATCTGATACAGTTGATCCTTTGTTCAGGCGTACTAGTTCAGAAGGAGTACTTTGATTCTGCACTTTGAAGCCTACTCGCCATTGGAGAAGCAATCAATGTTCTTTTGATGTTCAATAGTCAAAAGAATTGCCATCTTTATTTTAAAAGCAGAAAAATTTGACAAGTAAATTCATTTTTGTTTTATTTCAAGAATCGTTAATCATGTTAAAATGTCGTTCTGTAAAGATAAAACAAATAAGAATTGCAACCAAAAGCACTAGGGCTCAAATTTTATTAATAGAATGAAAATCAGCCAAACGCGTGATTCCATAGAGTATTTACAAAGTTTAGAAAATGGTAATTTAAGGGAAAAGGGCTACATTGAAACATGACGACCGCTATCCTTCTACCAACTTTGAATTCTGGACATCCTGAGCTTCCGTCGAAGATGACCTTGACTGGAGTTTTCCTGATGGATGGCATTACTGCTGCTCGGGGATTTGCCCCTTTGTTGGATGTAGTTACTTGTCATTAATCCCTAATTTTTGCCTGGTTTGTTGTAGCACCCCAAAATTTGCCCTCCTTACTTTAGTACTAACTGGCTTATGTTTCATTTCATTTTTTTACATTATCATGTATGCATATCATTAGCATGGGGTCAAGGTGCTTGAGGCAGTTCAAGAAGGTCCTATCTGGTCTATCACATCATCAGGAGTTCACAAGTGGCAAGGGATCTCAAGTGGATCATTCTCTCCTAACCAGTGCATAAATTAGGGTTTTGAGATTCTTGGGTTTATTGCTCCAATGGGCAAGCTCCTTGGGTTTTCATCATCACCAAAGGGCATATCTTATCTTTGTTGGAGAAGATACACATCAAATTCAGAGGAATTTGGATTTGGAGACTGTGTTATTTCCTTCTAGACTGAGGGTACCAAAACTAGGGTTTGCTATAAAGTCAGTTTATTTCTGATTTTTTGGGAAAGACTTGATTCTATGGTATTCCTTGGGTCCCCAAGTATCTAGGGATAGGAGGTTGTCCATCAGTTTGGTTCAGGAGAGACTTAATTGATCAGAAGATTGAGAATCAGGTGAATTGGGTAAAAGTCAACAGTGAGAGGAGAAGTCAACTGTGGAATTTTGAGGTTTTCTCCAAGGTTTTCAAGGTCTCACATCCTCATATGGTCCTCAAAATTCAATTTTCATGCCATTTATAAAGAATCAGGAGTTGGTGCAAAAGTTACTAAATTTGGAGATGACCTATAATTTGAAAGTTTCCTTTTTGGGCAAGTTCCTGCACTGCATTCAACTTAACTTTTCATCATCAAGAAAGCTTCAAATGAATTTTTCTCCAACATGAAAGTTGAATATCTTTTTCTTCTCTTTCCAAAAAGTACCAGTGGGTCTCCATATCATTTTTTAAACTCCAGTTATGATCAAAAGAAGGCAAAGTGGTTTTTAGGGTTTTTCATGGTTCCATTTTCACAACTTTGGGCACAATGACCTATAATCAATTCCATTGCTTCGTGCCGCATTCTAATATCAAAGAACATTCCTTGAGGATTATTTTGGGCCCAAGAATTAAGAAATTCCATGGTTTATTCTTCACTTATTTTCCATTATTCAAAAAAGCCAAGTCATTAAAAACTCATGAATCAATTGTTTTCAAGGCCCAAGTTCAATTGAGGTGTAATTAGCAATTCACATATGGGTGATCCATCATGGATTTCTTAAGTGTACATGCATGGAGAGAGGTGTAACTCACATTATGCAATTTTCTAAAAATCACCCAAACTCATTAAACAAAGAATTACCCAAGCCCAAATCATTATCAGTGAAAAACCCTAGTCTATATAAGCTCATTCATGCACTGGTTAGGATTCATTCACGTACATTTGGAGGAGAATTGAAGTGTGCAACCCTAAAGCTTTTCTTCAACAAATCTCACAATCCACAAGGTTTTTTCAAGAACTTCTTCCACAAACCTCTTCCTGGTGATCCATAGAGTAAAGACCAACCATCATTCACAGCTAAAAGCAAGGATTCAGACTGTGCCATCTCAGGTTAGTCACTTTTTGCATGATCATGAAACTCAATTTTTAAGTATGCATATTGATGTGTGGCATCCATGGATCATGCTGGTATAATTTGTTTTGTGTTTGGACGTGTGTATGGCTTGTATCGTGAGTTTGAATTTTTGAGCCCTAACATTTTTCTTTTCGTTTTTTATTATGCATTGGTTATTTGAAATTTGTGATGACATATTTGGATTCCTTGTGATTTTCTGGTTCAAATGGTGTATTCGCATGCGTTTTTTGGACGAGTATTGAGTTGCAGGTGACCGGAGAAGGGAGCGGAACCCTAACTCCGGTGGTGGCGGACGAACCAGTCCGGCGAGGAGGCTGGAGGTAGGTGATGGGTTCTGGGCCGTTGATCTCTCCCATCGTGTGGCCATTATTACGCCACGCATTTTTTCTTTTATTTTTTTCTGAACTTTAATTTAACAATCTCATGTTTATTGCCCCACGTGGGCTACCGTGTTCCACCAGTCATAATATTCCATTTTGTTTACTTTTTGTTTGCTTTGACTAACCCTGGATCGTCTGATGTATCGCACGGCCATCATGGTGCCAACAAATAAAAATAACATGTGCCTAGCACATAGCTAATGTACGGTGCTCTGAGCAGTTGCGTGCGTGCGTATGTTCATTACTTACGGTGTGCTTCTCAATCATAACCATTGATCTTCAATACTCTTGACTTTTGTTGACTTCTTGATGACCACATGATCAATCCAAGGGCAGGTATGGGTCAACTGAGTTGACTGGGTGCATGGTAGTCTTTTTATTTTATTTTTTTTCGCTAATGGACTGATGCTTGGGCCTTTTGCTATTCGTACCCCTCCCCTGTCAGCCCATTAACAATTCCACTTCATTTTCTTACTAAACGCACCCCTAGCATTTTTAGTTCATTTTATTTTTATTTTAATTACTACATTTCATTTTTAATTATTAAAATTAGTTAATTGCATTTAAAAAATCCCAGAAAATTCATGCATCATTTTTACTATTTTATAAAATTTTCTCAAATTTTATTTTTAATTTTATTTTTATTTTTTATCATCTAAATTAATTATTTTATTCATTTTCTTTTTGAATTATCCATATCATGCATATCTAAATTGTTTATTTTATTTCTCTGCGTCCATAAAATATTTTTAATCCGTTCTTTTTGCATTTGTTAGATAACATTCTAAAGTGCATTAAAATATTTTTATTTCATTTTAAAACTATTTCATATTGCATTTTGGTCCTTCCCTTTGGCACACTGAGCCCCTATTCCTCATCTGAACTTTGTATGAGTGTTTGAATGACTAACACTTTGAATTTTTGCAGGAGTTTTTGGTATTTCGTTTGTCTCTGGTTGAGCAACTTTGATATTTAATTTGATGATTTTATAAGTTGTTTTACTATTTGTTCAATTGCTCTTTGTGTGAGGTTTTTCTTGTATGCACATCCTTGACCTTGTCTGGTTATCCGTTTAAAAAGGCACTTGTGCCATTGTTGTGGGGTTGTTTATTTGACTTCTTAATTCATGTTTGGATTGTTATCACTATTATATGTCACTGCTTGGGTCTCATCTGTCTCATTTCTTTCACTTATGTCTGTTCCGTACTAATCGTTTATGCAGGGACTAAGGTAAGTTATTTGAGAGTATGGATAAGTATCCATGTTCACCTTCAACTCTTTCTTCTCTCATCTTTTCCTTTTCTTTAGGCTTAGGTTGTCGTCAAACCTCACTAACCGTAGGTCACCCATGCATGATAACTTTAGGACTCATAGTTCCCTTTAGAGTTACCCTTGTGTCTTCTCTCTTCTCATCTCAAAATTTCTTGAAAACACTTAATAAGGATAAATTGTATTGCGCACGAGCCTTAATCGTGGGGAATGAGAAATGAGGGGCTTCCTCTCATCTTTCTAGAGTGCTTAGCGAGCGTCCTGTCTTGGGACAATGCGTTAAGTATTCGCCCCTGTGCCCTAGACTTTGGCGCAATGCAACTTATGAACTAACTTAAGCCACTTCTGTCCTAAAAAATACAAACCAACTTCAAACCTTTTTTGTCCTTCGGGATTGTCAACCTAAAGGCTATTGTCAAAAAGGGCACGTTACCTTCCGTCTGAGTCGCAAACAGGCATCGACCCTAACTGTCGGACGCGAACTTAACGTCGCTCATAAAAAACACAAAAAGAATTTGGTCCGAACTACGTTGACTCTGAATTTCACATTGCACAAAGGGAGTACGTAGGCCTAGGACGTCGACGTCCTACCGAGTCTGTCTTTGTCTTTCCCTTCCCCGTCTTAGTACAGCCATAGATGATAGGATAACTCACCCTTAGATTAGACAACAAGCGTGGATCCCATCGAGTACGATGGACGCGTGGGGTGCTAGCACCTTCCCCTCGCGTAACCGACTCCCGAACCCAGGTTATGGTTGCGATGACCATTCCCTTCCCTCTTCCTCAGGTTTATGCGGTGTTCCCTTTCCCTCTCTTGGGATAAAATTACACGGCTGACGACTCTATTTTTCCGCACCACTCTCGCGTTCATACCTGGATGAAAATCCTGGGAGCGACAGCTGGCGACTCTGCTGGGGAAGGTCTGGTTGACCTATGCTGGTCCATCCCTAAGCGAGTCAATCCTAGCGCTTGCTTGTCTTTGTTCTCTTTGGGTGTTTTGTGTTTGTTTTGCTTTATGTCCTGTATTTTATTTTTACCGTATTTTCTGCATTGCATTTCATTTTTATTAGTGTCATACTGCTGTGTTGTGCTGGCTGTGTTTGTTTCGTAGGTTGGGTGGTTTTGAGAGATAAGCCCAATACCCAGGCTTGAGTATATCCTAGGACTAGAGTGGAAAGTAGTGGGACCTACGTGCCCGCTTGGTACGTTTGCGTGTTCACGAAATTCACAACCAGACGAGGCTATCTTGGGACGCATTCTAACGTGTGTGTCTTGCGCATGTTGGGGTGTTGATCTAGAGAGTTGTCGACTCTGGTGACCGATCATCGAGGGCCTTAGTGGAAACATCCCTCTTTAGTGGTGACAGTGGCAGACCACGTCCTGTGGCAAACCCATTCGCACCCGAGGGCCCGCTTTGGAACTCACATAGGATGGCCCCTACTTTTTGAAGAGAATCAGTGGAGGAACTCCTCGATTGACGATAGTACTGTACCCCGAGGGATGAATGTACTATTGTTTCTCGACCTCAGTGCCAAAGCTGAGGACCTTCTGCTTTGGAGAATCAGTTGAGGCCTCCTCGATTGATGATGATGATGCCAAACCAGAAATGGTGAACGTATCATCATTTCTCGACCAGAGAGCCCGGGATACTGAACATCCTAGTACCCACACGTGAGAGGGGATGGGCGTTTGCAGGTTTGCAGGTAACCAAAACCTTCAACCTACCCGATTTTCTGGATTTCTCATCAGTGTTTGATTATCTGGGTTCCTGGTTATCTCAGTGGTTCGGTATTTTGGAATTCTGGTTTTCTGGGTACTGGTTCTCGTTCAGTTAACAGCACAGCACATCCAGCAGTGTTGCCTTGATCCCATGTTTGCATGAGCATATCATTTTTCTTGCATTCTGACATGTTTGACATTTTTCAGGGCTTGCATCTTACTCTTGATTCCGGTTTTCTGAGGTTACCTTGGCATGGATGTCCAGAGAAAGAAGACTGTTGCATATTCGTTCCCAGATCCGACCTTGACATTGATTCACAAGCTGATTAGTATGGCTGGTCCTGGAGTTCGTACAGAGTTCAGTGGAGGGTATGGGAGACTTCTGAAGTTTGTCTACAATATCTCCAAGTATGAGAAGGATGCCATTCACACACTTCTTCAGTTTTACGATCCGTCTTTGCGTTGCTTCACTTTCCCAGACTACATCTTGGCCCCAACGTTGGAGGAGTTCTCATTTATTTTGGGAATCCCCATCAGGCATGACATAGTATTCTTTTCTGAAGAACACCCCGGGATAAAGGAAATGGCTATTGCTCTTCATATTGGTGAATCCGTTCTGAGCAGTAATATTGAGGAAAAACAAGGAGCTAAGGGTTTCTTATTGAAGTTCTTGTTTGATCAAGCTTGCATACATGTTAAAGAGAAGAATTGGACTGCTTTCCAAGCTATTCTGGCTATGTGCATCTATGGGGTTGTCATGTTTCCCAATGTTCCTGATCTGGTGGATATGCATGCTGTCAGAATCTTTATTTCAAAGAATCCTATACCTACCTTGCTAGGTGATGTGTATCACTCAATCCACTACAAGAATGAAAATAGGCGGGGAAAAACCGTGATTTATTGTCCGCCGCTCTTATCTACTTGGTTTCTGAGCCATCTCCCCGAAACTGGCGCCTTCGTTGATACGAAAGATTCTCTGAAGTGGTCAAAGAGGTTAATGGGCTTGACTGCTGACAACATTGTCTGGTTCAACCGTGATTTGCTAGGAATAGAGATTATTTGCAAGTACGGAGAATTCCCTGATGTACCCTTGATAGGGAGAAGAGGTGGAATTAACTATAATCCTTCCCTTGTTATCAGGCAGTTTGGTTATCCTTTGAAAGGTCTACCTGAAGAGCGAGATGTCAGAGAGTCCTTATTCTTCAATGGTACTGGGGATCAAGAGATGATAAGGAAGATTGTGAATGCTTGGAAGCAGGTGACCAAGAGGGGAAAAAATTCATTCGGGAAATGTAACAACCGGGTTTTTCCTTCCTATGAAGAGTGGATTAAGAAGAGAGCAGAAGAGGAGCTTCTTCCCTTCCCGGTAGAACCACCATCTTACCCCTCGCTGATTGAGCCTCCTACCACAGTTGAGATAGAGAAGTTTAACAAATTGTGGGCTGAAAAGGAAAAGCTGCGAGAAGAAAACAGTGAGCTACAAAGAGAGATTTATCAGTTGAAACATGAGCGGGGTGAAGCTGTTCATGTCGCCAAGCTGAAGACAGAGCTTCTTGCTGAAGCAGAAAAGGAGCTAGCTAACAAGGTCGCGACCAGACAAAGGATGAAACAAGCTTTAGACGGTATCAGTAAGGTTCTCGAGTCTAAGAAGGAGGAATTGGACAAGGCTTTGTTAAAAATTCACAGGTTCAATGCTCACCGAGAAGCTGCAATGGCTGAGAATAAGAGAAAGGAATGCGATTACCTGGCTCAGATTGATCAATTGAAGTCGCAGTTCAAGAAGAAAGACGTTGAGATCTTATCAGGGGTATTCCAGAGACAAGCAGTCGAGGGTCGACTCAATGAAGCCATAGCCTCCATAGAGGAACTGAAGGTCCAAGCTGAAGTGAAGAGATCTAGACATGAGGGACCTAGCATGGATGATGTTTCTGAAGAAGACGCTTAGGAGTTACATTGCCGATACTTGGATGGGATCATACACAGGAGAGACCTTCTCATTCAAGAACTAATTCAGAGACCAAAGCATCCCGACACCAGAAAGCTGTTCAAGGAGATTCAAGACTGGTGCAGAAAGCATAATGGATGGGGGGATTGACACTTGTGAATTTTGATGACATGCCGTAGTTTCTTACTCTTTTTATTGTATTTGGATCACCACCAGGCTTGTTGGTTAGGACCTTTGATTATTGTGTTCGGACCTGTTATCTTGGATTTGTGATTGTTGACATCTGATTTTCCTCTAGTTTTCTTAATATATGAGCCGAAGTTCAATTCTATCTTGTTGTTAAACTGGAATCAAGGGGTGGATCGCCCTGTGAATTTTCAAGCATGTCCATTTGCATTTGCATATTCATAATCATTTTGCATGATCATTTTGCATGACAGGTGTTTATCTCCGGTGTTCTTATCTTGTTATAATCTCAGAATTGCAGATTCAACTCCTCAGGCCATTCAAGAGTTGATCATGGAGCGAGTTCAAGCTGAGTTGAGTGAACTGAAGGTTCAGATGAGGCAATTTGGGGAAGATATGCTCCAGGAGCAGAAGATGCTGAGGGAGGAGATCAGTCAGATGAAGACTCAGATGGGTTTGGTCATAGAGATTTTGAAAACAGTGTTGAAGAAGGAAGACAGTCCTGTGCCCGCTTCCACAACAGAGATCCTTACTCCTCCCACCTCTTTGGAATTTGATCTAAATCGTGGATTACCTCGTGAATCTCTTCCACAAGCAGAAGTTCCAGATCTTTCCCAACAGCAGCTAGGTCTTGGCTCCCAAGAGAAGCCCAAGGGCAAAAAGTGTACACAGGGGCAGAAGAAGTCTGAAAGAGTTTTTCATCCGTTCCCTATATCATATTCTCAACTATTGCCGTATCTCCTTCAGTTTCAACTGGTACAGAAAAGGACTTTGGCTCCTCACACCGACAATCCTCCACCAGGCTATGATGCAAGAGCCCATTGTGATTTCCATTCTGGGGCACCAGGGCATACCGTGGAGGAATGTAGGGCCTTTCAGCACCGAGTCCAGGATTTGATTGATGCAGGGGCAATTGAGTTCATGTCGGGCGACGTGAATATGCAAGGTGATTTTACCCCAACTGTTGCAAAAGAAGTGAAGGCTCCTCCCCTCTTTGCAGGATCCACCTCATGTCATGGACTTTCTCCACAACCTTTCACTGCAGAAGCACTACGTCAGCAACCTTTGTTTATGCCTCAGCCAAATGTGGAAGGGAAAGTGCAAGCGCAGGTGAGGCGCCCAAATCAGCACCGACAGCAGAGTTATTAGCAACAGGGGCAACCGATACCAAGAGGGCCCAAGAGGATATTCGATCCTATTCCTATCCCTTATAGTCAGCTGTTTACTTGTCTGCTCAAGAACTCTCTGATTCAAATGAGGGGTACCGCGCCAGTACCGTACCCTATTCCTCCGGATTATGACATGACTGCTAGGTGCGAGTTCTACTCGGGAACGTTTGGGCACACAATTGATGAGTGTAATGTATTCAGGCGCAAGGTGCAAGACCTGGTAGACTCAGAGATCATTGTATTCACTGAAGATGATATGTACATCAATGGTGGCCTCCTTTCTCAAATGAACACTCAGTCTGCAAGTACGTCCAGACAGAATTAAGCTTCCTCAGCAATGGCAATCTTCAGCTTCTTTACTGCATTTTCATTTGTAGTTTTTCATTTCTTGTTAAAGCATCGTATGCATGTAAGACTTGATTGTTTTTTATGATGATATTAATGCAATGAGTATGTTTTTCTTGAAGTAATCCATTTGTTTTCACTCTTAAATGTTTGTATGCACTGCAATACCAATTTTCTTGTTTAGAACTCTTGAGGGAGGATGATGAGATGAAAACGTAAAATCTCTGGTTGTATGGATAGAACCCTGTTGAGGATGTACATGAATTGTTTCAAACCCCTAAACACTGGAGAGATAAGGGAGATAGACCCTCGTTAACCCCTTTGAGCCTTGAAGTAGGAGCTTCTTTCGTACGAAAAAACCCTCATACTTAACCCAGGGGCAGGGTAGGCGTCAGTTAGTTTGACCGAGCGTTCAAATTTCAAGGAGAGTGTGCATCTGAGGATCCATTACCTTCTATCCCACCATCAAGAGGTCAAGAGATGTGAAACCACAAGGGTTATCCTTCAACAATCAAGGAGTGAGGCAGTCACAACCCTTTCAAGCAAGTAAGACAACCAGCGTCACACGCTTTGTTCGAAAAAGGGGAATAAAAAAAAAAGAAAAGCCCGCTAAGTCGAAAACTTGAAAACAAGCGACTTAGGCAAAAGTTAGGGCATCCCGCTGGACTTAAAAATCGAAAAGCTCAAAAGAGTCAGTCCAGGCAAAAAAATCAAGGTTCAAAAAAGCAGAAGAAAGAAAAGTGAAAAGCATTACAAAAGAAAATCCCCGATAAGAATAAGTTTGTGTGATTACAGACACAAGATAAAAAAGGGATGACTGTTATTCCAAAAACCCCCTTAGGTGCCAAACCAGTAGTGGCATAGGTTCCTTAGAAATCATAAACCTTTTGAGAGATGAGCGTTTGGGTCAGATTAACTGAACATAGGACTGGAGAACATCACGAAGAGTGGGTGGGCACCGATAAATTTTGAGCCATAAATCCTTTTTTCTGAAACCGTGAACCAGACCACGTTACAGCCCTTAAAAGTCCTAATTGAAATAGGGTTCAGTCCGAAAGCGTACTCCAACCGGATGGCGTTCCTGACTCCTATGAGTTGTGCTAATAAGGTTTGTTGGTATTGCATGTGCGCATTGTTTTGCCATTCAAAAATCAAGGTCGCATCCCAGCAAGTGATTCGTTCACAAGGCTTGGCGACACATTTTCAATAAAAAACTTCAAGGTTAACATGAGTGTTGCGTTAGAATTGTCATTCTCATAAATAACTTGTTCTGTTTGCATACATGCGCCTAAGCATCAATGCAGCCTACACAGTGAACGTCACTCAAGAAGCTTGATCCTGCCAAGTTGGGATACTTGAAAATTCTGAAGGACAAATCATATCAAGGGGCATGCTGCCAAGAGACTCAGTGCAGAGGGGGCTCTCCCCAGTAAGTCGTGTTAAGATGTAGCCAATCTGGGGCGGTCACGTCGAGAAATCTCTCCGAAGTTCAGTTATTCTGGGGCATTCATTCTGAGATCAGGGGAAAAGCCACTTCAAAGCTCATATTGGGACAGGCCACCTCTAGAGCGTGGGAGATTGTCCACTCCTGAAAACGATTAATTGAAAACACCTCCTCAAAGTTCAGAATACTGGGACATAGTATTTTCAAGTCATTGCCAATCCTTTTGAGGCAAGTTACTCCATAGATTATGTCGTCTGGGGCAGTTATGTCGAGACCTGATAAATCTCTCCAAGAGTTTGAAGACCCTGGGGCAGTACGAACTCCCGGTCTTCTATAAAATCCTCTTGAGATGATTTCTTCCGTTAGACCTGGTGGTCTGGGGCAAGCGAAAAGTTCAAAGAGCCGCTTATGACCATAAAGACAAGTCAGGGCAACAGATTGTATTTCCCCAGCAGTTTGCTTTCCCCAGCATTGAGATTGCACCTTTCCTCAGCAGAGCAGACTTTCCCCAGCAGAAGACTTGGGAAGTATTTTATCCGGATCAAGACATTATTTCCCCACAGAATCAGGGTGTTCAGCTTCCCTATTCAGTCAGGAAGCGTGCTCTCACCGCCGATGTTATATTCTAATCCCCAGCAAGAAGGGAGTAAAGTCATTCTCCCCGTCAGCAGGTTAAGTTCAGCAGTATCCCCAAGCAGGATGGTAGTATGGGCTGGCATCACCCAGCAGGTTCTGAGCCCAATTAGTTATTGGCAGTCCTCAGTAACAGACTTCCGGTTCCGTTATTGGTGTCTATTCTCAACTCCCCCAGCAGAGGAGAAATCTCAGGTTCTATGTCACTTTCAATAGAGGACATGTATAATCCCCGGTGGTAGGGATGTTCTTTTGGGATTTCATCCCCAGTAGAAGTTGTGATCCGAAGAGTCGATCAGTATGATCCTTCTCAGCAGAGTTCCTGGATTCAGAGGATAATTTATTTTTGTCATCCCCAGCTGAATTACTCTTTTCTCTCCATGCATTTATTTTGCTGGAGGGACCCCCGTTGCATATCATAAGAATTGGCATTGCATCCTCAAAACGCGTAGCATTTCCACTTCGTGTGGAGCATTACGGCAAAATTCAAACATTTGCATTCGAAGCATAAGCCAGGTTTGATGTTTTCCTTGCCAGTTCTCTTTCCCAGCAGAGATGGCATAACTCAGGAGATTTTGGAGGGATGCGTTCCTCATGTTTGTGCTCCTCGGCAGAGTCTTTTATTTAGACTTCTCCTTTCCCCAACGGAGTCATCTTATCTGTGGATCTTGAGTGCGTTAGAAGTTTGCTTTTGTTTGGCCTTTCTCTTTTGTGAGATCCAATTTACCAGTCTCCTTTTCTCAGTAGGGGTGGTAAACCAGAAGTTTTGTTTCACGTTATCCCCAGCCAAGCCCACTTTATGTTGGTTATCCTTTGCGGGTACAATTGAGGTTGTATTCGTTTTGTGGATGCGATCGAGGTCGTACTCATCTTTTCTTTGTGGGTAGAGTGATTGAGGTCAGTCTTCCTTTGTGGGTACAATTGAGGTTGTATTCGTTTTGTGGATGCGGTTGAGGTCGTATTCGTCTTTTCTTTGCGGGTAGAGTGATTGAGGTCAGTCTTTCTTTGTGGGTACAATTGAGGTTGCATTCGTTTTGTGGATGCGGTTGAGGTCGTATTCGTCTTTTCTTTGTGGGTAGAGTGATTGAGGTCAGTCTTTCTTTGTGGGTACAATTGAGGTTGCATTCGTTTGTGGATGCGGTTGAGGTCGTATTCGTCTTTTCTTTGCGGGTAGAGTGATTGAGGTCAGTCTTCCTTTGTGGGTACAATTGAGGTTGTATTCGTTTTGTGGATGCGATCGAGGTCGTATTCGTATTTTCTTTGCGGGTAGAGTGATTGAGGTCAGTCTTCCTTTGTGGGTACAATTGAGGTTGTATTCGTTTTGTGGATGCGATCGAGGTCGTATTCGTTTTTTCTTTGCGGGTAGAGTGATTGAGGCCAGTCTTCCTTTGTGGGTACAATTGAGGTTGTATTCGTTTTGTGGATGCGATCGAGGTCGTATTCGTATTTTCTTTGCGGGTAGAGTGATTGAGGTCAGTCTTCCTTTGTGGGTACAATTGAGGTTGTATTCATTTTGTGGATGCGATTCAGGTCGTATTCGTATTTTCATTGCGGGTAGAGTGATTGAGGTCAGTCTTCCTTTGTGGGTACAATTGAGGTTGTATTTGTTTTGTGGATGCGATCGAGGTCGTATTCGTATTTTCTTTGCGGGTAGAGTGATTGAGGTCAGTCTTCCTTTGTGGGTACAATTGAGGTTGTATTCGTTTTGTGGATGCGATTGAGGTCATATTCGTATTTTTCTTTGTGGGTAGAGTGATTGAGGTCAGTCTTCCTTTTGTGGGTACAATTGAGGCTGTATTCGTTTTGTGGATGCGATTGAGGTCATATTCGTCTTTTCTTTGCGGGTAGAGTGATTGACGTCAGTCTTCCTTTGTGGGTACAATTGAGGTTGTATTCGTTTTGTGGATGCGATCGAGGTCGTATTCGTTTTTTTCTTTGAGGGTAGAGTGATTGAGGTCAGTTTTCCTTTTGTGGGTACAATTGAGGTTGTATTCGTTTTGTGGATGCGATTGAGGTCGTATTCGTGTTTTTCTTCGTGGGTAGAGTGATTGAGGTCAGTCTTCCTTTGTGGGTACAATTGAGGTTGTATTCGTTTTGTGGGTGCGATCGAGGTCGTACTCGTGTTTTTTCGTGGGTAGAGTAATTGAGGTCAGTCTTCCCTTGTGGGTACAATTGAGGTTATATTCGTTTTGTGGATGCGATCGAGGTCGTATTCGTATTTTCTTGGTGGATAGAGTGATTGAGGTCAGTCTTCCTTTGTGGGTACAATTGAGGTGGTATTCGTTTTGTGGATGCGATTGAGGTCGTATTTGTTTTTTCTCTTTGTGGGTAGAGTGATGGAGGTCAGTCTTCCTTTTGTGGGTACAATTGAGGTTGTATTCGTTTTGTGGATGCGATTGAGGTCGTATTCGTCTTTTTTCTTTGTGGGTAGAGTGATTGAGGTCAGTCTTCCTCTAGTGGGTACAATTGAGGTTGTATTCGTTTTGTGGATGCGATTGAGGTCGTATTCGTATTTTTCTTTGTGGGTAGAGTGATTGAGGTCAGTCTTCCTTTTGTGGGTACAATTGAGGTTGTATTCGTTTTGTGGATGCGATTGAGGTCGTATTCGTTTTTTTCTTTGTGGGTAGAGTGATTGAGGCCAGTTTTCCTTTTGTGGGTACAATTGAGGTTGTATTCGTTTTGTGGATGCGATTGAGGTCGTATTCGTGTTTTTCTTCGTGGGTAGAGTGATTGAGGTCAGTCTTCCTTTGTGGGTACAATTGAGGTTGTATTCGTTTTGTGGATGCGATCGAGGTCGTATTCGTATTTTCTTTGCGGGTAGAGTGATTGAGGTCAGTCTTCCTTTGTGGGTACAATTGAGGTTGTATTCGTTTTGTGGATGCGATTCTGGTCGTATTCGTATTTTCTTTGTGGGTAGAGTGATTGAGGTCAGTCTTCCTTTGTGGGTACAATTGAGGTTGTATTCGTTTTGTGGATGCGATTGAGGTCGTATTCGTCTTTTCTTTGCGGGTAGAGTGATTAAGGTCAGTCTTCCTTTGTGGGTACAATTGAGGTTGTATTCGTTTTGAGGATGCGATCGAGGTCGTATTCGTATTTTCTTTGCGGGTAGAGTGATTGAGGTCAGTCTTCCTTTTTGGGTACAATTGAGGTTGTATTCGTTTTGTGGATGCGATCGAGGTCGTATTTGTATTTTCTTTGCGGGTAGAGTGATTGAGGTCAGTCTTCCTTTGTGGGTACAATTGAGGTTGTATTCGTTTTGTGGATGCGATCGAGGTCGTATTCGTATTTTCTTTGTGGGTAGAGTGATTGAGGTCAGTCTTCCTTTGTGGGTACAATTGAAGTTGTATTCGTTTTGTAGATGCGATTGAGGTCGTATTCGTATTTTCTTTGCGGGTAGAGTGATTGAGGTCAGTCTTCCTTTGTGGGTATAATTGAGGTTGTATTCGTTTTGTGGATGCGATCGAGGTCGTATTTGTATTTTCTTTGCGGGTAGAGTGATTGAGGTCAGTCTTCCTTTGTGGGTACAATTGAGGTTTTATTCGTTTTGTGGATGCGATTGAGGTCGTATTCGTATTTTTCTTTGTGGGTAGAGTGATTGAGGTAAGTCTTCCTTCTGTGGGTACAATTGAGGTTGTATTCGTTTTGTGGATGCGATTGAGGTCGTATTCGTCTTTTCTTTGCGGGTAGAGTGATTGAGGTCAGTCTTCCTTTGTGGGTACAATTGAGGTTGTATTCGTTTTGTGGATGCGATCGAGGTCGTATTCTTTTTTTTCTTTGAGGGTAGAGTGATTGAGGTCAGTTTTCCTTTTGTGGGTACAATTGAGGTTGTATTCATTTTGTGGATGCGATTGAGGTCGTATTCGTGTTTTTCTTCGTGGGTAGAGTGATTGAGGTCAGCCTTCCTTTGTGGGTACAATTGAGGTTATATTCATTTTGTGGGTACGATCGAGGTCGTATTCGTGTTTTTTCGTGGGTAGAGTGATTGAGGTCAGTCTTCCCTTGTGGGTACAATTGAGGTTGTATTCGTTTTGTGGATGCGATCGAGGTCGTATTTGTATTTTCTTGGTGGGTAGAGTGATTGAGGTCAGTCTTCCTTTGTGGGTACAATTGAGGTGGTATTCGTTTTGTGGATGCGATTGAGGTCGTATTCGTTTTTTTTCTTTGTGGGTAGAGTGATTGAGGTCAGTCTTCCTTTTGTGGGTACAATTGAGGTTGTATTCGTTTTGTGGATGCGATTGAGGTCGTATTCATTTTTTTTCTTTGTGGGTAGAGTGATTGAGGTCAGTCTTCCTTTTGTGGGTACAATTGAGGTTGTATTCGTTTT
The DNA here is from genome assembly GCA_022829125.1 of Lathyrus tuberosus. NCBI lineage: Eukaryota > Viridiplantae > Streptophyta > Magnoliopsida > Fabales > Fabaceae > Lathyrus > Lathyrus tuberosus. The sequence goes on along the minus strand of JALAZF010000066.1, from coordinate 13,090,870 downwards.
GTGGATGCGATTGAGGTCGTATTCGTATTTTTCTTTGTGGGTAGAGTGATTGAGGCCAATCTTCCTTTTGTGGGTACAATTGAGGTTGTATTCGTTTTGTGGATGCGATTGAGGTCGTATTCGTTTTTTTTCTTTGCGGGTATAGTGATTGAGGTCAGTCTTCCATCGTGGGTACAATTGAGGTTGTGTTCATTTTTTGGGTGCGATTGAGGTCCTATTCGTATTTTTCTTGTGGATATGGTCTAGGTCATATTCCTTATTTTTCATCACGCTCCATCTCGTTATTCTCATCATTAGCAAATTTCCGGAGCTCTTTCAGTATTCAATCCCCGTGTATCCTGGAATGTTTGAGAGCCGTTGCTATCATACCCTCAGGACCAAGTTGATTGAATAGGGGCAGCTGTAGCACCCCAAAATTTGCCCTCCTTACTTTAGTACTAACTGGCTTATGTTTCATTTCATTTTTTTGCATTATCATGTATGCATATCATTAGGATGGGGTCAAGGTGCTTGAGTCAGTTCAAGAAGGTCCTATCTGGTCTATCACAACATCAGAAGTTCACAAGTGGCAAGGGATCTCAAGTGGATCATTCTCTCCTAACCAGTGCATAAATTAGGGTTTTGAGATTCTTGGGTTTATTGCTCCAATGGCAAGCTCCTTGGGTTTTCATCATCACCAAAGGGCATATCTTATCTTTGTTGGAGAAGATACACATCATATTCAGAGGAATTTGGATTTGGAGACTGTGTTATTTCCTCCTAGACTGAGGGTACCAAAACTAGGGTTTGCTATAAAGTCAGTTTATTTCTGATTTTTTGGGCAAGACTTGATTCTATGGAATTCCTTGGGTCCCTAAGTATCTAGGGATGGGAGGTTGTCCATCAGTTTGGTTCAGGAGAGACTTAATTGATCAGAAGATTGAGAATCAGGTGAATTGGGTAAAAGTCAACAGTGAGAGGAGAAGTCAACTGTGGAATTTTGAGGTTCTCTCCAAGGTTTTCAAGGTCTCACATCCTCATATGGTCCTCAAAAGTCAAGTTTCATGCCATTTATCAAGAATCGGGAGTTGGTGCAAAAGTTACTAAATTTGGAAATGACCTATAATTTGAAAGTTTCCTTTTTGGGCAAGTTCCTGCACTGCATTCAACTTGACTTTTCATCATCAAGAAAGCTTCAAATGAATTTTTCTCCAACATGAAATTTGAATATATTTTTCTCCTCTTTCCAAAAAGTACTAGTGGGTCTCCATATCATTTGTGAAACTCCAGTTATGATCAAAAGGCAAAGTGGTTTTTACTTTGGGCACAATGACCTATAATCAATTCCATTGCTTCATGCCACATTCTAATATCAAAGAACATTCCTTGAGGATTATTTTGGGCCCAAGAATTAAGAAATTCCATGGTTTATTCTTCACTTATTTTCCATTATTCAAAAAATCCAAGTCATTAAAAACTCATGAATCAATTGTTTTCAAGGCCCAAGTTCAATTGAGGTGTAATTAGCAATTCACATATGGGTGATCCATCATGGATTTCTTAAGTGTACATGCATGGAGAGAGGTGTAACTCACATTATGCAATTTTCTAAAAATCACCCAAACTCATTAAACAAAGAATTGCCCAAGCCCAAATCATTATCAGTGAAAAACCCTAGTCTATATAAGCTCATTCATGCACTGGTTAGGATTCATTCACGTACATTTGGAGGAGAATTGAAGTGTGCAACCCTAAAGCTTTTCTTCAACAAATCTCACAATCCACAAGGTTTTTTCAAGAACTTCTTCCACAAACCTCTTCCTGGTGATCCATAGAGTAAAGACCAACCATCATTCGCAGCTAAAAGCAAGTATTCAGACTGTGCCATCTCAGGTTAGTCACTTTTTGCATGATCATGAAACTCAATTTTTAAGTATGCATATTGATGTGTGGCATCCATGGATCATGCTGGTATAATTTGTTTTGTGTTTGGACGTGTGTATGGCTTGTATCGTGAGTTTGAATTTTATAGCCCTAACCTTTTTCTTTTCGTTTTTTATTATGCATTGGTTATTTGAAATTTGTGATGACATATTTGGATTCCTTGTGATTTTCTGGTTCAAATGGTGTATTCGCATGCGTTTTTTGGACGAGTATTGAGTTGCAGGTGACCGGAGAAGGGAGCGGAACCCTAACTCCGGCGGTGGCGGGCGAACCAGTCCGGCGAGGAGGCTGGAGGTAGGTGACGGGTTCTGGGTCGTTGATCTCTCCCATCGTGTGGCCATTATTGCGCCACACATTTTTTCTTTTATTTTTTTCTGAATTTTAATTTAATAATCTCATGTTTATTGCCCCACGCGTGCTACCGTGTTCCACCAGTCATAATATTCCATTTTGTTTACTTTTTGTTTGCTTTGACTAACCCTGGATCGTCTTATCTATCGCACGGCCATCATGGTGCCAACAAATAAAAATAACATGTGCCTAGCACATGGCTGATGTACGGTGCTCTGAGCAGTTGCGTGCGTGCGTATGTTCATTACTTATGGTGTGCTTCTCAATCATAACCATTGATCTTCAATACTCTTGACTTTTGTTTACTTCTTGATGACCACAGGATCAATCCAAGGGCAGGTATGGGTCAACTGAGTTGACTGGGTGCATGGTAGTCTTTTTATTTTATTTTTTTCGCTAATGGACTGATGCTTGGGCCTTTTGCTATTCGTACCCCTCCCCTGTCAGCCCATTAACAATTCCACTTCATTTTCTTACTAAACGCACCCCCAGCATTTTTAGTTCATTCTATTTTTATTTTAATTACTACATTTCATTTTTAATTATTAAAATTAGTTAATTGCATTTAAAAAATCCCAGAAAATTCATGCATCATTTTTACTATTTTATAAAATTTTCTCAAATTTTATTTTTATTTTTATTTTATTTTTTATCATCTAAATTAATTATTTTATTCATTTTCTTTTTGAATTATCCATATCATGCATATCTAAATTGTTTATTTTATTTCCCTGCGTCCATAAAATATTTTTAATCCGTTCTTTTTGAATTTGTTAGATAACATTCTAAAGTGCATTAAAATATTTTTCTTTCATTTTAAAACTATTTCATATTGCATTTTGGTCCTTCCCTTTGGCACACTGAGCCCCTATTCCTCATCTGAACTTTGTATGAGTGTTTGAATGACTAACACTTTGAATTTTTGCAGGAGTTTTTGGTATTTCGTTTGTCTCTGGTTGAGCAACTTTGATATTTAATTTGATGATTTTAGAAGTTGTTTTACTATTTGTTCAATTGCTCTTTGTGTGAGGTTTTTCTTGTATGCACATCCTTGACCTTGTCTGGTTATCCGTTTGAAAAGGCACTTGTGCCATTGTTGTGGGGTTGTTTATTTGACTTCTTAATTCATGTTTGGATTGTTATCACTATTATATGTCACTGCTTGGGTCTCATCTGTCTCATTTCTTTTACTTATGTTTGTTCCGTACTAATCGTTTATGCAGGGACTAAGGTAAGTTATTTGAGAGTATGGATAAGTATCCATGTTCACCTTCAACTCTTTCTTCTCTCATCTTTTCCTTTTCTTTAGGCTTAGGTTGTCGTCAAACCTCATTAACCGTAGGTCACCCATGCTTGTGTCTTTTCTCTTCTCATCTAAAAATTTCTTGAAAACACTTAATAAGGATAAATTGTATTGCGCACGAGCCTTAAGCGTGGGGAATGAGAAATGAGGGGCTTCCTCTCATCTTTCTAGAGTGCTTAGCGAGCGTCCTGTCTTGGGACGATGCGTTAAGTATTCGCCCCTGTGCCCTAGACTTTGGCGCAATGCAACTTATGAACTAACTTAAGCCACTTTTGTCCTAAAAAATACAAACCAACTTCAAACCTTTTTTGTCCTTCGGGATTGTCAACCTAAAGGCTATTTTCAAAAAGGGCACGTTACCTTCCGTCTGAGTCGCAAACAGGCATCGACCCTAACTGCCGGACGCGAACTTAACGTCGCTCATAAAAAACACAAAAAGAACTTGGTCCAAACTACGTTGACTCTGAATTTCCCATTGCACAAAGGGAGTACGTAGGCCTAGAACGTCGACGTCCTACCGAGTCTGTCTTTGTCTTCCCCTTCCCCGTCTTAGTACAGCCATAGATGATAGGATAACTCACCCTTAGATTAGACAACAAGCGTGGATCCCATCGAGTAAGATGGATGCATGGGGTGCTAGCACCTTCCCCTCGCGTAACCGACTCCCGAACCCAGGTTATGGTTGCGATGACCATTCCCTTCCCTCTTCCTCAGGTTTATGCGGTGTTCCCTTTCCCTCTCTTGGGATAAATTTACACGGCTGGCGACTCTGTTTTTCCGTGCCACTCTCGCGTTCGTACCTGGATGAAAATCCTAGGAGCGACAATTGTACTTTGAGATTTCTAATCCATCGGGATGATTTTTTTTTATTATGTCTCTAATTTTTGCCTGGACCGCCCTTTCGGGTTTTCAATCCACCGAGACTTTTTTTTTGGTTTAGGCGAAGTATTTCTTAACTAGGTCAACATTTGTGGGGTAGGCAAATTCCTCTCCATCCATGGTCGTGAGTCTCAAGGCGCCGCCTGAGAAAGCTTTCTTGACCACATAGGGGCCGTCATAATTCGGAGTCCATTTGCCCCGGGACTCAGTGAGAAATAATTGTATCTTTTTTAGCACAAGGTCTCCTTTTCTGAAGATGCGAGGTCGAACCCTTTTGTCAAGCACTTTCTTCATTCTTTGCTGATACAACTGACCGTGGCATAGAGCCGTTATTCGCTTTTCTTCGATCAGATTCAGCTCATCGTGTCGACTTTGACACCACTCAGCTTCTGTTAGCTTAGCTTCCATCAATACCCGGATTAATGGGATCTCTACTTCTATGGGGAGCACTGCCTTCATGCCATATACTATAGAAAAATAGGTAGCCCCTGTGGAAGTGCAGACAGATGTTCGATAACCGTGAAGAGCAAAGGGTAATATTTCGTGCCAGTCTTTATAGGTGACAACCATCTTTTGAACAATCCTTTTGATGTTCTTATTAGCAGCTTCTACCGCTCCGTTCATCTTAGGTCGGTAGGGAGATGAATTATGGTGTTCGATCTTGAACTCAGCGCACAACTCTTTCATCATCTTGTTGTTCAAGTTGGATCCATTATCAGTAATGATCTGGCTTGGAACACCATAATGACAGATGAAGTTGTTTTTTATAAAGCGGACCACGACTTGTTGGGTTATATTGGTGTATGACACTGCTTCGACCCACTTGGTGAAGTAATCAATGGCTACCAAGATGAACCGATATCCGTTTGAAGCTTTGGGTTCGATCATGCCAATCATGTCGATTCCCCAAATGGAAAAAGGCCATGGGGAAGGAAGAACTTTGAGATGTGTTGGCGGTACATGGATTTTGTCTGAGTATATCTGACACTTGTGACATCTCTTTATATACTTGTAGCAATCGGATTCCATGGTCAGCCAATAGTACACTGCTCTCAGAATTTTTCTCGCCATTGTGCGTCCGTTGGCATGAGTGCCAAAGGATCCTTCGTGAATTTCTTTCATCAACATGTTTACTTCTGGTCTGTCTACACATCGGAGCAAGACCATGTCGAAGTTTCTCTTATAGAGTGTATCACCGCTCAGGAAGAAGCTACCTGCTAGCCTTCTGAGGGTCTTTCTGTCCTTTCTGGATGCCCTAGGTGGGTACTCTTGTGTCTGAAGAAAACATTTGATATCGTGATACCAAGGTTTGTCGTCTATGACTGCTTTAACCGTGAAGATGTAAGCAGGCCGCTCAAGGCGCATTATGTCAATCTTAGGTATGTCGTTCCATTGACCTACACTAATCATGGAAGAGAGAGTGGCTAGTGCATCATCCATGTGATTCTCTTCACGAGGGATATGATGAAACTCGATTCTATTGAAGAAGGGCAACAACCTTCTCGCATAATCTTTGTAAGGGATCAGTCATGATTGGTATATGTTCCAATCTCCTTTGATCTCATTAATAACCAGGGCTGAGTCACCGTACACATCCAAGTTCTTGATCCTTAAGTCAATCGCTTCTTCGAGACCTATGATACAAGCTTCGTATTCGGCCTCGTTGTTTGTACACTCGAATGTTAGTCTGGCAGTGAAAGGAATGTGGGTACCCTGAGGTGTTATGATGATCACCCCAATTCCGTTTCTATAATGATTAACAGCTCCATCAAAGATTAGTCCCCATTAAGAACCTGGTTCTGGCCCTTCACTGGGTAGCGGTTCATCGCAATCTTTCATTTTCAAATACATGACATCTTCGTCTGGGAAGTCAAATCCGAATGATTCCTGATCGTCAATCGGTTAATTTTCCAAATGATTGGCTACAATAATTCCTTTGACGGCTTTTTGAGCATGGTAATCTATGTCATATTCCGATAACAACATCTTCCAACAGGCAATCCTTCCCGTAAGAGCAGGTTTTTCAAAGACGTACTTGATTGGATCCATTTCGGAGATTAACCAAGTAGCGTGACAAATCATATACTGGCGAAGACATTTGGCTGCCCAAGCCAGAGTACAGCAAGTTTTCTCAAGCATAGTGTACCGAGTCTCGCAGTCGGTGAATTTCTTGCTCAGATAGTAGATGGCAGACTCTTTCCTTTTTGTTTCATCCTGTTGACCAAGTACACAGCCCATTGAGTCTTCCAAGACTGTTAAATAGATGATTAGTGGTCTTCCCTCTACCGGAGGTGACAGGATAGGTGGATTCAACAAATATTTTTTGATATTGTCGAAGGCTTTTTGGCAGTCTTCTGTCCATACACAACTCTGATTCTTTCAAAGCAGTTTGAAGATCGGCGCGCATGTCGCGGTCATAAAAGATATGAATCTGGAAATGTAATTCAGACGTCCCAAAAATCCTCAGACCTGTTTCTCAGTCTTTGGAGAAGGAATTTCTTGAATGGCCTCGACCTTGCCAGAATCAACCTCGATTCCTTTCTAGCTGACGATGAACCCTAACAGTTTTCCTGAGCAAACACCGAACGTGCATTTGTTGGGATTTAAGCGGAGTTTGTACTTTCTCAGACGCTCGAATAGTTTTGATAGGTGGGTCACATGCTCCTCTTCTGTTTTAGATTTGGCAATCATATCATCGACATACACTTCGATTTCTTTGTGAATCATGTCGTGAAACAGAGTTGTCATGGCCCTTTGATAGGTTGCCCCGGTGTTCTTCAAACCGAACGACATTACCTTGTAACAAAAAGTATCCCATGGGGTGATGAATGAAGTTTTCTCCATGTCTTTCGGCGCCATTTTTATCTGATTATAGCCCGAGAATCCATCCATGAAGGAGAAAACTTTAAACTTTGCTGTACTGTCTACCGGCATGTCAATGTGTGTTAAGGGAAAGTCATCCTTTGGACTGACCTTGTTCAGATCCCTGTAGTCTACACAAATTCTGACCTTTCCGTCCTTTTTCGAAACTAGCACTATGTTGGCTAGCCATTGAGGATATTCTGATTTGGTGAGGAATACTGCGTCAATCTGTTTCGGTACTTCCTCTTTGATTTTGATGGCCATGTTCGGGGGAGTCCGTCTTAGTCTTTGTTTCACTGGCGGATATTCTGATCTTAACGGTAGATGATGTTCCACGAAGCTGGTATCCAACCTTGGCAAGTCCTGATAGGACCAAGCAAACACATCGGGAAACTCTTTGAGAAGCTTTATCAAACTTTCTTTGATAGTTAGACTGAGCAGTGCCCCAATCCTGACTTCTTTTCTCTCTTCTCCTGAACCCAAGTTGACCGCTTCTAACGACTCTTTGTGAGGTTTAATGGACCTTTCCTTTTGTCTGAGTAATCGGGAGATCTCTTCTGGAATTTCTTCGTCATTTTATTCTTCAGCCTTAAATACCGGGAATTCAAAGTTGAGAGAAGGCATTGGATCGTATGTTTCAATGGGGTTTAAAACAAGCAATTTGCATGACATGATGATTGTTTTTAGAAGAGATAGAGAGAATGCAAGAGTGTGTGCAGTGTATTTTCGATTCTTGAAACTACAGCCCTATAAAACAAAACTCTGTCGCTTTAGGCAAAGCGAAGAGGTACATTTACAGAAAGTAAGCCATATCAAAACAACCGTTTCACCTGGGTAGGGTGAAAGGTTAAAGTAAAGACGACAATTACTTAGACTTATGAACGACTTTCAGAACATTGACAGCAACCCATTGGCGGTGAACTCCTCGATGAATTACAAAGTCTGGTACTTTCCTTCTTGATTTGTTTTCAGAAATAACGCTGATTTCTGGTGGAGCGGGATCGTTGGAATTTGTTTCCCAAGCAGAGTTGTCGTAGGCGACCTCTTCCGTTGTATTTGGCACAGTATTTATACTCTCAGGTGGATCTCCCCATCCAGTGGGCTGGATGTCTTCGAGCCTGATACGAGAGCTTTCAGGAGCGGTGTACTTGACCAAGAAGTTGTATTTACCACTCGGTTGTCCCAGGGTGTCCCACACTTATTTGGAACTGGAGGAGTCATCCCTTTCGATGACGTTGACCTCAGGAAAAGCATAGTTAAGGAACTCTTATCCTGCAATCTTTGCAAATTCATCGTTATACTGGATATCTTCTGATTGCCTTGAGTAATGATCCCATGATTCGGTGGGGACACAGGTATTCTTTTCAATGATGCTCAGTTGATAAGCATCGTTCGGCTGACTCTTTTACCCTGAGTCTCCTGGGTACGGCTTCCAGATAGGCAGGCCATTCATTGGGCCATAATAGTCATGGTCAAAGTTGTCCTTCATCAGAGTGTCCTCCTCTAATGAGTTTGGTGGAGCGCGGCATCCTTCCGGATCACAGTCTCTGTATATCATTTTGACATCTGACCTCGATATATATCTCGGACTTTGTGCGGGATAGAAAAATGGCGTAGGCACCTCTTCCCGAGACATATAACCGTCTTTGTTAAGGTAGGACTTCCATTCTTCATCTATATCGGAAGAGTCACCCTCGTTGATGGTATGTACTTCTTGAGACACTGGGTGAAGGAAACCTCCACTGCGGAAGAAGTCCTGAATGGGATGAAGGCTTTCATCGTTAGTAGCTGTATGGGTACAGGTTGAGGAAAAACCAAGACCTTTCTTTGCTTTGTTATCAGTAGGAATGACAAGTTGTCCCCATCCCTTTGTATTGTTACTTTTGATTACTTCGATAGCATCTTTGTACCAGGAAATTGATGTTCCCTTTTCTGATTGATTGTTATTGCTTACCGAGAGTGCTTGGAACTAAGTTCCAATAACCTCCTATGGTTCTACATAAGTGGATGACGATAAGTTACTCACGATCAAGGCTTGCTCTCCGCAGACTGTGACTAGTTGGTCGTTCTTGACGAACTTCAGCTTCTGGTGAAGTATCGAAGTGACTGCCCCAGCCTCGTGTATCCAAGGTCTTCATAACAAACAGTTGTATGCTGCCCGGATGTCCATGACCTAGAAAGTTACTTGGAAAGTGTGAGGACTGATAGTAATGGGAAGGTCGACTTCCCCGATAACTGTTTTCTGGGATCCGTCAAATGCTTTGACGATGACCTCACTGCCTCTCATTGGAGATCCCTTAAATGATAGTCGCATTAAAGTGGATTTCGGCATAACATTTAGAGCTGATCCGGTGTCTACCAGTACGCTGGCTAAAGCATCGTCCTGGCAGTTGACTGTAATATTGAGCGTCATGCTATGATTCTGGCCCTCTTCCGGCAGTTCCTTATCACTAAATCCCAAGTTGTTGCAGGAAGTGATGTTGGAGATGATGCTGTCGAATTGTCTTATTGTCACATCCTGTTCCACAAAGGCTTGCTCTAAGACTTTCTGTAGAGCCTCCCTGTGAGCTTCAGAACTGAGTAAAAGAGATAACACATAGATTTTTGAAGGAGTTTGCAACAGTTGATCAACAATGTTGTATTCACTCTTTTGGATAAGCTTCAGCATCTCATCATAATTCTTTGAAAGGTCGGGATCACTGGACTGACCAACTGGTTGATTAGGAACTTTTGTTTGCGGTTCCTTTTCTCTGGTAGGTTCTCCAACTCCTCAGTTGAAGATTCGACCGCTCCGTGTTACTCGACTGATGTCTGCAATATTCACGACGGAGGGTAATGGAGTTTCCTTTCCATTCTCAATTGTTGTTGCACCATACTTGTAAGGGATAACTTTATCGGATTTGTACGGTACTGGTCATAGATAACTACAGGAGCCTTCTGATTTTTCTGACCATCATAGCCGGCCTCAATTGGTTCGAGGTTGAGAATCCTTTCACTATCAAGAGGAATTCTTGATTCATGGAGTAAAGGGATTATCGCGCACACATCTTTGGCCACTTCTCGTTTAGGGATTAAAACAACATCTTTGCCTTGATTAGGATGATAGCCTGACATTGAACCAGAGCTTGACCGTGGTTGAATCTCCTTATGGTCCAACTGACTTTGGAGGGCTGCTCGCACGAGGTAGCATCCCTGATTATTCTCTGAGCATACTCTACAGCACTCATAGTTATGTCGTGGCACTCGACCACGTCCGCTTTGTATGAGTGTAGCCTTACTAGATCTGTTTCCATTGATCGAACATCCTGACTTTAATGCCTAGTAGGGTTCCCGTCAATTATACTGACTTGTTGTGTGTCTTCATCTGGATAGATCGGAAGCTACCAGTGGTTTAACAAGTGTTGAAGTGTCCTTTGAATGAGTGCACATCCTTGGTCACTCTCACGGCACACTTTACATTTCTGATAATCATGCGAAGTTAGAAAATCGAGCTGGACTTGCTTAGCGTGTAATTCTACCAAGCTGGTATTCATCAAACGAATATCAAAGATTTGAATCATATTCACTTGATAATGACTTCTATCACGGTAATCCTGAATCCATCCAAGATCCATCTGACGCTGGAGGGCCTCTTGTACAAAAGAGCATCCCTGATGGTTTACCGAGCAAATCAGATAGGAATCATAATTGTGTCGTGGCAGATTATGATGTTGGCCTTGCCTTGAGTGCATTGCCACCAAGTTGGCATTCATCGCACGGATGTCGTGGTTTTGAATGATGTTGGAATTGGTATAAGTCATGTTGACTTCCCGGATTCGGTGATCTTGGATCCACCCGAGTTCCATCTGTTCTTGTAGAGCTGATTGCACCACAGAACATCCTTGATTATTTTCAGAGCAGATATCACACTGATGATAGTTATGAGACGGTACGTGACCGTATCCACTCTGTCTGCAATGCATCTTGACCAGGTTGGTTCCTAATAAGATTACATCATGAATTTGATAGTTGTGGTTAGACTCTTCCTCTATCAAATTGACGGCAGCTTTCTCGTGTTGAGGCAACGGGTTTGTCTAAACATTTGGATTTGTATCCTTGAAGGATAAGACCCCGCTCATGACAAGCTTCCGTACATCGGATTTGAAGCTGGGACAGTTTTCTATGTTATGCCCTGGTCCTCCTTGATGGTAGGGCAAGTCTGATCCGCCTTGAACCAAAAAGGCAGATTTTCCGGTATTGTAAGAGGAGACCTAGTTTGGACATGCCCCTTGACCAGTAGTAATGGAAACAGTTCTTCATACAACATTGGTATAGGGTCGAACCCTGGTGGTCGCGTTGTATGGTTGTTGTTGTACTGAGGAAGAGCCTGCTGAAGAGGTTGTTGTGTCCTTTGCTGATATGGTTGTTGATTCGGTTGGCTCTGAGCAACCTGAGGTTGATACGTAGGAACAGGCACAGGGTTAATAGCAGGAGTTACAGCTACTACTGGTTGGTAATGTCTTCGTTGCTTTCCGAAAGAGATATTGCCAATATCTTGTTCTTTTTTCTTAGAGAGAGCACTATCGTATCTTTTGGTGCTGCTTGATGGTCCAACATCTTTAACTAAACGTCCTTCTCGGACTGCTTCTTCAAGACGAACTCTCATGCCTACCATCTTGGTGAAGTCACTGGGCGCACTGGCAACCATTCTGTTGTAGTAAAATGAGCTCAAGGTTTTCAAGAAGATCTTTGTCATCTCTTTTTCCTCAAGAGGGGGACAAATCTAGGCGGCAATCTCATGCCATCTCTGAGCATATTCCTTGAAGGTTTCCTTATCCTTCTGCGACATGGCTCTGAGTTGATCTATGTCCGGTGCCATGTCCAGATTATACTTATATTGTTGAACAAAGGCAGTGCCAAGATCTCTGAAGGTGACGATCTTAGTGCGGCTTAATCCCATGTACCATTTGAGTGCGGCACTGGTTAAACTATCTTGGAAATAGTGGATCAGTAGATGTTTATTCTTTGTCTGAGTTGACATCCTCCGAGCGTACATCACCAAATGACTCTGAGGGCAAGAGTTACCCTTGTATTTTTCAAATTCGGGCACCTTGAATTTATGCGGAACTTTCACATTGGGGACCAAACAAAGGTCTGCGGCATCCTTTCCAAATAGATCCTGACCGTGAAGGGCATGTAGTTCCTTCTGCATCTTCAGGAATTGTTCCTGGAATTCCTTCATTCTGTCATCCATACTTTCGTTTCCACCAGAAGGTATCTGTGGAATCTGCCCTTCCGGTACAGTGTGTACCACGGGTGGTGGTATAGTCATTACGGCATTGACTCTTGGTGCTTCCCTATCCCGAAGTGTGTAACCTTCAAGAGTTATTGTCATGCCCCTTGCATCTTCGTTTTCCCGAAGTTTGTAACCTTCAGGCCCAGTGGTTCCTGTTGCAATTTCCGGATCTTCCGTGATTGACAGAATATATCCTTCCGGGATATAGTTGGGTGGCATGCCCCAGGGACGATCTTTAGGCATGTTGTACCGAGGATCATACTTTTCCACTATGGGTGTCGATGTGATCTCTGAGATCACGATCCTTTGTTGTTGCATCTGGGCTGCTGCCAGAGATTGCATGTCATTGTGAAGTTTTCTCAGATCTTCTTTCAGAGCTCGAGTTCTTCTCTCAACTCTCTGTTCTCTTCCTCAAGATTATCCATCTTCTTTTGTCGATTGGCCTGAGTATTGTACGAATGAGACAGTCTGACGCTAGAATCGAGACACAAACGTGAGATTCGTAGGGAAGAAGAATGCGTTATGTGAGAATGATGAATGATATGCAATAATTATATTAATTAATTTTTTTGTTAATCAAAAGAAACTTCGACAATTGGATTGCAAATATCATACAGTGGGGGAAACCCCGTTTTATTGAATTCAAAGATTGCAAAAATGGAAATACAGTAATTTACAAAGTGCTGTAAAAGGAAATGTCTAGACTTATGGATCTTGATTCCTCTCTGAGGAGGGCTCAGGTGCTGGTTCTGGTATTTTCCTTTTCTTTGACCGGGGCTCTTGAGCCGTTGTCGGGTTGTCATTCCTTTGCCAAGTGAAAGGAGCGAGCAAATTCCTTTGGTCTTCTTGATTCTTTACAGTATGTTGCTCTAAAATCTCGATCAGAGCGTCTTTTTCTTTTAACAATTGTTGTATTTTGTTTCACTCCACATTGAGAATACGATACTTGTTTTTCCAAGACTTCTTCTCTTGTTGAACTTTGTTGAGAGTAACTTGAAGCTTTTCCATATAAGACATAAAATAAAGGACAAATTCCTTTAACGGAAGAACTTCTTGACGAGGGTATGGCATCCTCAGCTTGAGAGCTATAGTTTGTACCCAGTGGAGATAAGGTTCCACCGAGACACGGGCCGGTTTTCCTAGAGACTCTCTTCCTTTCCTGTGAACATGTTTCCAGATATGCACTATTTCTGTCTTTAGTGCCATGTCATTTTCCCCTTCCTTGAAGAAAAGACCTTCCAGATGGACATTAAGCGGGACATGTCTCATCGGGTATCCAAATTGACGACGAACTAAAACTAGATGATAGTTGATTCCTCCTTTAGTTCCTATGAGGGGTACATTAGGGAAGTTTCCACAACGGTCAATGATTCTGATCCCGTCATAGATTCGATTGTACCAATCTATGTCAGAGTTGGTAAGAGCCATAATTCTTTGTGACCAACGTAAAGTACTCTTATGATCCCAAAAAGCAGCAGACTTTGGTAAATGGGAAGTGAACCATTTGTATAGCAAGGGTACACAGCATGTGATCATTCCTTCACTGTACAAATTCTTTAAGTGTACAGAATGATAAGCATTTGCGAGCAAGGTCGACACAGGGTTTCCAATTAGAAAAATCTTAATGGCATTGATATCAACAAAGTTATCAATGTTGGGAAACAGAAATAACCCGTAGGTGAGCAGAACAAAGACGCTCTCGAAAGCAGTCTCGTTCCCTATACTAGCAAAGTACAGAGCTTTCTTTACCAAAAACTTGTCTGGTAAACCTTGGATTTCATCCTTAGTGGTCATGTGAGTCCTGACTTCTGACCCGTCCAAATACATTTCTCTTGCAATGGTTTGATCCTTTGGAATTTCTTCCAGTCTAGAAAAGGGAGTTTGGTCAGTGATGGGTAAATCAGTCAGGTGAGAGTACTCCTCCAGTGTTGGTGCCAGTTGGTAATCCGGGAATGTGAAACAGTGATAGACCGGATCGTAGAACTGAATTAGCGTAGCCAGGATTCCCTCAATTACATGCACCCTTAACAGAGACAGCAGTCCTCTATACTTAGCTCTGAAAGCATCAGGGTTGGTGATCATCCTTGCCAACCCTCTTAAATCCTCTAGTTTTGGAACCTTGAAGGTGTACTTGTGATTCCTCCTTCTACCGAAATCCATAACGCAATCTTTCTCTATGACATTTGCAATCATTGTCTTGGTTTAATTTGAAAAAGAGATACTAGAAGAGAAAATTTTTCTTTGTTTGAAGTTTTATAATGAAATGAATGCATGAATGCAGCACACAAAAACATAGAAAAAACATGGGGTCAAAGGTTCGGTGTCATGAAGTCATGGCTCTACCCATCCCCAAAGTTTGTACTGGTGATTTTTTGTACCTGTCCTCAAAATCATTGACCCCTCTTGGGATAACGACAGCAGGCTGGTTCACCCGAGCGAGCTGCAGTATCTTAGAGTAATCTCAAATGAGGGTAGTATCGCGTGACAACTATTTCTGATAGCTTCAGCACTACAAAATAGTAACAATGTCTCAGCCTACTAAATCCTCAGTTTCATGGACACCACAATCGAACAATCTGCTTTCAATAACCGAAGTCGTATAGGCATTGAATCCGCAAAGGGTATTGTAATACCCCAAAATTTTCTCTCCCCTTTTTGCATCTTAGCATAGCACTATCATCTATCATATCATATCCATCTCATTAGCATTGCATTGCATTTAACATAGAAAAATGAAGCATAACATTCCTCTCACCATCAAGGCATATGATCAGGGGGAAGATGGACAATCAAGGGATCATTCAAAGCACAAAAAGGTCAATCAAGTTGCCTCCAGGCAAGCCAAGAGTCTCTCATGTCTCATACCATCTCAATTGATCATCCACAATCTCAAGGAAGTGAGATCCAATGGGAGATTGAAGCAATACATACTTCAACATGCAAGAGGTTCAAAAATTGAAAGAAAAACCCTCAAAAGAGATAGCTCATTGATCCAAAATCATCCTCAAATGGTATATCCCATCATCCTTTAAGAGGATACACAACATACTCTGAGGAATTTGAAATTGAAGACTGCACATTTTTCTCCTAGGAGGTGGGCACCAAAACTAGGGTTTCCCATTAAATCAGGGAATCTTTGATTTTTTGGACAAAACTTGATGTCATGGTATTCTACATGTTCTTAAGTGTATGTGTATGGAAAATTGCCTCTCAATTGGTTTTAGAAGTGGTTCAATTGGAAGAAAGATCAAAAATCAGGAAATTTGGGGCCAAGTCAAATAATCAGAAGAAAAAGTCAACTCTTGAGTTTTTGAGCCCAAAACCATAAAATTCATGTTATATGTGTCCAGTGTACAAAATTTGGTCAAGAAACTACAAAGGAATCATAAAAAAATCAAGAGGTGGAAAGTTGCCATTTTTGGAAGAAGAAGGGTTACTAAAAATAGCAAGTTTTGGCCATTTTGCATCAGAGTTTGAACCAAGGCCATTTAAAATTGAAGCACCAAATGAAAATTCCACTCGGCCACAACAAAAGATCTTGTTTTAAGCTTCACATCCATATGTGGAACATCTCCATTGGATAAATAATGAGAGAGATATGATTGATCAAAGTTTGAGCAAAGTAGGTTCAAAACTAGGTCATGACCAAGATTTTCAGGTCACGCGCGTGTAGTTTTCACAAACACTTGGTGGGCCAAATGTATTGATCAATTACTCATGATTAGAGGCTTCAAATGGAAAATCTTTCAACATCAAAGTTGTTCCTCTATGTGAGATCTTCAAAGTTGGTGTTTATCAATTTTTCATCTGATCAAAGGTTAAGGAGTTATGATGGCTCAAAGAATGGTCATTGCAACTGAAATTTGACCAGGTCACAACCAGGTCATGCCACAAGTCTGCGCACCCATGTACCAGTTCTTGGTCCATCTGTTTAAGGTCATTTTTAGACATGTTTGAGACCTCATTTCACTTCAATTTCCAAATCAATATTGTGCTCCAATGCATCCTCTTTCCAATGAACCCATAAACTCCCTAATGCAGTCATTGAGTAGAGAGAAAAACCTCCACAAACTACCCTATGTTGGCATGGATACATTGACAGCATGTTACATGATTTTGGTTCAAACACACCACAAACACTTCCTCACTTCAGTTTCCTCTTTCAACCAAGCACAAGTCAATTACACCTTGCACACTTGCCTTGGCATACATGAGAATGGAAAGAAATAAACGTGCTAAGCAAGTTTCTGCTACCACCAGCCGTGCCATTTCATTTCCCTCCTCGCTTCCACCATAGCATGTCATGAGCCATCTTCACCATATCATCACACTCCCTAACTAACTTGACTCAGTTAGTTAGGGATGACTCAGTTAACCAACTTGACTCACCCTAACTCAACTCATTTAACCGTGGTTAGCTCACATTATAAATAAAAATCACTCTCTCAAATTTCATTTTTCAACTTCACTTTTCATTTCCACTCTCAAGAACACTCTCACTCTCTCAATCTTCCCTGAGCTTTTTCTCTCTCTCTCTCTCTGTGCACGAATCATTCATCTTCATCCACCTCAATTCATCATCATCAATGGCATTGGATTGAAGGAGATTTCAGCACAGTCCTCAAGATTGCTGCAAGCATTGTTCAACATTGGATCTCCCTGCTTTCAAGACAACGAGTTATAGCATTTATTTTGCTTAGTTTGTGAAGCTTCAAGGTTGAAGGAGAAGCTAGGATCTCTGGCTTTCTGAAGAGCACCCCGAAGCCTCATCAATTTCAGGTTTATTTCACTCAATTTTAATGCATTGTATTCTTGTGATTTAAGCTTGTTTTATGATGTTTGGAGCTTATTAGGAGCTATGCGTGAGTTCTGTCTAGTTGATAGGCTCTTTAGGAGCTTAGATGTGATTTTAGGGCAATTTGTTTTGGATCGGTTTGTGTTATACGTGTATGTTATGTGAAAAATAGTGTTAGATTCATGATGTACATGAGCTCAGCTTTCGATTGGTGTACGTATTGTGAATTTCTGGAGGAATTGAAGTTTGCAGGTGGTGGCTGTTGGCCGGAGAAGGTGACCGGAGGTCCTCTCCGGCCGGTGACTGTTAGAGCTAGGGTTTTTGCCATGTTTTAATCCTGTCCGTTGTTTTTTTCTCATCGTGTGGCTAAGAGCATGACAACGCATTAAAACGCATGTGCAAGGCATGTGCCATTTTTCTGATTTCAATTAAACATGGTGTGGTGTGGTGTATGGTATGGAACGTGGACATGCGTGTGTGAGCGTTTGATCTGATTACTTTGACTATTGTTTGACCTTGACTTGATCCAATGGCCATGAGTGAGTCAATTTTGTTGACTGAGAGTGTATGCTTGTTAGTGTGTTTTGCGCAGATTTGGACCTTGGACCAAACTGATATTTGCACCCCCTATGTCTTAAGCCCAAACCATTTTTGAACTGTTAATTTGCTATGCATGTACCCCCTTCTTAATTTCCATGTCATTTTATTTTCCATTTTTATACACGTTTACTTTTTAATTTTTAAAAATACATAACATCATCATAAAATTCCACAAAAATTCATGATTATCATTAAAACATTTTTAAAATTTTTGGTGATTTTATTTTCTGATTTTATGACCTTTTTACCCCTGCTCCATAATTTTCTTTGAATTTCTTTGGTGTGCATTCTTAATGTGGTACATGATTTTGTTTAATTTTGTTCTTGATCATTAAAAATTGTTTTGATACTCTTCTTTTTGCATTGAGTCATTAACATATTGAAGTATGTTGATTGATTTTTATTTGTTTTTTTAAGTCATTTCATGACATGTTTGGTGTTCATTTTTGTGTTACTTGGTATGTGCATCCAATTTGACCTAAATGCATTGTTTGATATCATTTTGCCTTGGTTTCTTGCATACTACTTTGATATGAGACTCATCTCTGATTTGTGAACTTCAATACCATGATTCCATAATTTTCATGAGACCATTTAATTGTTTGTTTAATGCATAACCTTTGAAGCATAATAACATGTCATATCATCTCAATCTTTGTGCATGTTTACATGGTTGCTTTTGTGCATACTTGCATGATCATTTGCATATTTGGTGATATATTCACTTGACATTATAGGTCATTGGTACATATTACATGTCATCCTTGCATGTTGACTTTTATTTGAACTTTGTGCACCTTTAACATGTTGTGTTTGTACTTGTGTTTTCTTTTGAACTTCCATTTCAATTCTACTTCTTCTATCACTTCTTAAATGTCTTGATGTGTCATGCATGAATACTTGTGAGATGCTTGTGAATCATTTTTCATTTCATTTCAATTCTGATCCATGGATTACATGTTCCATTTATGCACATTTCTTCTTTTTCCTTTCATCTTTCATTCTCCCTTTTCTTATGGTAGCATGTTCTAATGCCATGGATGATGTTTGTTGCCTATCCACTTGGACTTGCATGATAATAATCATTTGTTTTCCATATGATGCACATTCTGGTTGTGACCAATAGGATTTGATTTCTCATCTAATTCTTTTGAGTTTTATAGTGCATTAAATGTTCTTTTATTTCTTATACTTCTTATACATGTTTACTAACCATGTAGGGGCTTTGGTAAGTTGCAATTGAGTGTGGATAAGGAATCCACATTCAAACTTCTATCCTTTCATCTCTTTTACAATTCCATTTTGTGTTTTGTTAAGCACTTATGTGCTTTCTTTTAATAACTCATCACTTCCCCTTTTTGAATTACAATTCATCTTCTACTTTAGAAGTGAATTGTTTAATTCATTCTTTCTTTAGACTTTAGGTTTAAACCTCACAAACCTTAGGATCACTCCCTTAACTAATCAATTAGGATTGAGTCTTAGTCCATATAGATTTTTACCTTTATCCTCTCTTGAGTCTCTCTTCTCATCTCAAAGAAAATTCAAAATATCTAATAAAGGTAGGCATTTATTGCATTTAGGCCTTTCATATAAAGAAAAGGTTATAAGGGGTCTTCTCTTATAATCTTAGAATGTATAGCATATAGCCCATCTTGGGTCAATGTGTTAAACATTTGATCTTGTATGAGGGACTTAAATGCAATACTTGTTGAAGGTACAAGCAAAAAAAACACTTCTTCACTTCTTAATCAACAAAAACACTTAATAAACACAAGTATGCTAGTGTGTTTGAACCTTGACAATTGGAACTAAGTGTGGGGGTCTTCTTCACTCTTAGTGTGCTTTCTTACCCATTCCATCTTGGAATGTGAGAATGTACACATTCCAATGACTAAGATTCAGATACACTGTCATATGCAAACAAATGGAAAAAAACTCTTAAAAGACAAAAACAAACAATAACGTCTTTCCTTCGGGAATTCTTTCCTCATCTCATTCACTCATTCCTTAAGGATGCGTCATTTCCGTTCTACCACAAACAGGTAACGCCTAAGTCTCCATACAGTGAGCTGCAACACCTAAACTGCTAGGACGCGAACGTTGACGTATTCCACTAAAAAACACAAATAATCCATCCCTAGTGAGGGGAACTACGTCGCTCTGATTCTCATGTTCCCGATGAGATACGTAGGCAGTGGGGTAGGGCCCATGCGAGCACTTCTTTTATTTTCCCTACATTTGTTTCTCGTTCCTTTTCCATTCTTTCTCCTTTCTTTCTTTCAGTTCCTTTTCCAGTATCCTTTTCTATCACCCTTTGATCGAGACGAGCGAGCGTGGATCCCATCGGGTACGATGGACGCGAGGGGGTGCTAATACCTTCCTCTCGCGTAACCGACTCCCTTACCCTTTCTCTTGGTCGCAAGACCATGCTCTTTCCTTTCCTTCAGGTTTATGCGGTGTTTCCTTTCCCTCTCTAGGGATAAATACACATTGATGGCGACTCTGTTTGGTGCCACTTTCGCGTTTGTACTAGGATGAAAATCCCGGGAGCGACAGCTGGCGACTCTGCTGGGGACTGGTTGACCTATTGCTGGTCCATCCTAAGCGAGTCAATCCTAGCGCTTGTCTGTTTTCTTTCATTGGGTGTTTATTGTTGGGCTGTATTTACCGTTTTATTGTATGATTATTTATGGCTTTACTGTACATTACTGTATTTACTGCACTTTAGCATTACGTATCATATATTATATTGTGTTGCACTGCTTTGTCTGTTTGGCGGGATGGGATTTCTGAGAGATGAGCCCATTACACAGGCTTGAGTATACACTTAGAATTAGAGTGGAGAGTAGTGGGACCTACGTGCCGTTTGGAGTGCGTTGGGTGTTCACGAAATTCACAGCTAGACGAGGCTATCTTGGGACACGTCGTGGCATGCGCATCTTGCGCATTCCAGGATGTAGATCTAGAGAGCTGTCGACTCTAGTGACCGATCATGAGGACCTTAGTGGAAACATCCCTCTTTAGCGGTGACAGTGGCAGACCACATTCTGTGGCAAACCCATTCGCACCCGAGGGCCCACTTTGGAACTTGCATAGGGTGACCTTTATTTTCTAAGGGGAGTCAGTGGACGACCTCTTTGATTGGCATAGCATTGTATCCTACGGGCTGAATGTGCTATTGCTTCTCAAACCTCCGAAGCTGACAAGCCTTATTTTCTAAGAACCACATGTGAGTATGGGCGGGATGTTTACAGGTTTGCAGGAAACCCAGCCTCCTACCTACCTTACTTGTGATTCTATGATGATTTTAGACATTGTACCCTATGACAGTGATTTGAGTGTTCATCTCAGATATTGCCAGATTCGATGCAGAGACACAGTGCACACAGTTCAATACAGACACCGACACCTTGATTACCTGATCACATGCCCTTTTGCATTGCATTATCATAACAGTTATGTTTGTCATTTTCAGGTGCATAATACGTTTCTGATTCCAATCCATGGGTTCAACAGAGATCGTTGCCGAGAGAAAGAACAATGTGTCTTACAAGTTTCCAGACCCTGTTTTGGATTCATTGCTTAAAGTTATAGATATGGCTGGTCCGGGTATTCTTGATAGGTTTCAGAAGAGCTACGGGAATTTGGTTGGGATGGTCCATACAATCACCAAGTATGAACATGATGCTTTGCACACTCTGCTGCAGTTCTACGAGCCTTCGTTGAGATGCTTCCTCTTCCCAGATTACATTTTGATGCCAACACTGGAAGAATTCTCATTTATTTTGGGAATTCCGATCACGCCGGCAATACCATTCTTCTCTGGTAGTTCCCCTAGCGTAAAAGAAGTCGCTGCTGCGTTACAAATGGATCAGGCAGTGGTAAAGAGTGGTGTGAGCAATAAAAATGGAGTTAGCGGATTTCATTTAGAATTTCTGTCTGGACAAGCCCAAGAGGCTGCAAGTGCTAAAAATTGGACGGTTTACAATTCCATTCTGGCTCTTTGCATATATGGCCTAGTTCTCTTTCCCAATCAGCAAGACTTTGTGGATATGCAAGCAACGAGAGTTTTCGTCCTTAAAAATCCCGTCCCTACTTTGTTAGGAGATTTTTATCATTCCGTGCATTACAAGAATGAGAAAAGAAGGGGAGGATCTGTTAGTTGTTGTACTCCACTGCTGAGTCATTGGTTTTTCAAACATTTGCCTCAGACAGGTGCCTTTGTGGAAACCAAAGATGTGGCGAAATGGTCTAAACGATTGATGGGTTTAACTGCTGATAACATTGTATGGTTTGACCACCAGTTGTTGAGAATAGAGCTTGTCACAAGATGCGGAAGCTTTCCAAATGTACCTTTGATTGGCAGAAAAGGAGGGATCAATTATAATCCAGTTTTGGCCATCCGACAGTTTGGGTATGCTTCCAGGGATCCTCCTACAGAGCAAGATGTGGAAGAATCTTTATTCTTTACAGGAACTAAAGATACGAAGGTGGTAGAAGTAGTAAATGCTTGGAAAGACAAGCATAAAATTGGAAAAGCAGTTTTTGGGAAAGGAGATTGTAGGTCTTATCCTGAATATGACAGGTGGATTGAGACGAAAGTAAAGGAATTGCTTTTACCCTTTTCAAGGGGACCTCTTTCATGTTCAGTACAGCCAGAACAACCCACCATGGTTGCTATTGAAGAATGTGAGAAGTGGAAGAAAATGGTCAGAGAGCTGCAGATAGAGAATTCGGGAATGAGCAGATGTCTTCAGAAAGCTCTAGCTGACAACAAAGAGTTGGAAAAAAGAGCGTTGAAAGCAGAAAAAACCCTGGCGGACAAGGAAGAAGATTTTGATGAGAGAGCTCGATACTTTCGGAAGCTTACCTTGGGAGCAGATGATACTAGTCAGGCTCATAAGGCTACGAAGCAGGCACTGGTCCGAAGCAAGGACTCGTTAGCTAAACTCCGTCAAGCTTGGGATGAGGTCAGAATTGAGAACTCCGAATTGCAGGCCCAACTAAAAGATAAAGATGAAGAGCTGAAAAAAGCGCACGTGGAAAGAAGAAAGTATCGAGAAGATCTTGGCAAAAGTCAAGAACAAGTGAGAAATGCTGAAGGTAAGCTGAAAATCACCAACAAGGAGCTTGAAGATGTCACAGCAGAGCTGAAATTGGTTAAAATTCAAGCTGGAATCAAGAGGCGCAAAGGAGCCAATGAAGATGAAGCCTTGCTGATGCACGTGGGGTCATTAGAGGATGCATTGGAAAAAAGGGACGCAGTGATTAAAGAGCTGATTGAGAAGCCGCATCATCAGCGTACCCGCATCCTGTTCGAGGAGATTAAGTATTCCAGCCAGAAGCTGAAGGATGTAGAGCTGTCGGATTAGTGATTTTTGTCATTTCTTTGTAATTTGTAATGGTTACCCTCAGAATTGTTGATGGATCCATTTGACTACCTGTTTTTTATTTTGAAACTACGACAAGCGTGCTTGAGAAATTTTGGGAATTTGTATGAAATGGTTTACTTCTGTTCACAATTTCTGATCTTCAGATATATGTGATGTGATATCTGCACACTAGCACACTACAAAATCACTATTTCTGGTCTTCAGACATCCGTGATCGATGTATATGAATATCTCTTCATGGCAAAACTCAGTAATCATGACTCCTGGTCTTCAGGAATTCTTGGTTACGATTGGAATCAGGATATGAAAAGCATTTTGAAATGACAAACATAACTTTGCATTTGCATTTGCATATCATTTTTGCATTGCATGTTTTCCTTTTGCAGGCGCCTGCTAACCTTTATTTGGTTTTCAGGCACAATAGCTGATACCCCAGTTCACCGATATTCTACCCGACGCAATCAAGCAAGAGTAATGGAGCAAGTTCAGACAGAGTTAGCCGATTTGAGGGGAAGGATGGAACAGTTCATGAACCTCATGCAGGGGATCGCTCAAGGTCAGCAAGAGCTGAGGACCGGTCAAGAAAACATGAGGGTTGGACAAGAAGCTATGAGAACCACTATCCAGAGGCTGGAAACTGAAATCCCAAATCGCAATGTGCGCACTCCTCCTGTTGGCACAATCCCTGATGGTGGGGCACATCTGGGCTTTGATAACAATGAGGATGGTCAGGAGGACCAATTCACTGCATTCAACAATGACATGGGTTTATACAATGACGACCGGAAGTATGAAGGGCTGGATGAAAGAATCAAGGCTATTGAGAGCCAAAATCCTCTTGGAATTGATGTAGAAGACATGGGTCTCGTGCAGGGTGTGCGAATCTCTCCCAAGTTCAAGCTTCCTGCTTTGGATAAGTACAATGGCAGTACATGTCCCAAAACACATTTGCAAGCTTACAATTGCAAGATTGCTGCTTACACTGATGACCAGAAGCTCTGGATGTATTTTTTCCAGGATAGCCTGTCAGGTGCATCCCTGGAATGGTATGTCAAGCTGGACAGGGTTCGTATAAAGAGTTGGAAAGATTTGTGTGCTGCATTTCTGAAGCAATATCAATATAATTTGGATATGGTACCCAATCGTACTCAGCTGCAGAGTATGACTCAGGATCCTAAGGAAGGCTTTAAGCAATACGCCCAGAGATGGAGGGAATTGGCTGCTCGAGTTCAACCACCTCTGGGTGATCGCGAGATGGCTGATATGTTCATGAGCACGCTCCAAGGGTCGTATCTGGATAGATTGGCTGCATGTCCTTCCACGGGGTTTGCCGACATTGTTATTGCTGGGGAACGAATAGAAAGTTTGCTGAAATTGGGTAAGATTCAAGATGTTGCTTCAAGTTCGAAGAAACCCTTTGCCAATGGACCAAGGAAAAGAGAATGGGAGTCCAGCGCTGTGTATAGAGGAGGGGGCAGAGGAAGGAATCAGTCCTATCATCAGGTGGATGCGGTAACCATTCTGGTTCCAGCTGGACAGCAAGCTTCCAATCAGCAAGGTAGACCCCGATTTCAGAATAATAGACCAAGGGACTGTAAGTTTGATCCTTTGCCTATGTCGTATGCTGCTTTGTTACCACAATTGCTCAAAGAGAAATTGGTTGAACTCCGGACTATGAGGCCGCTAGATGCTGGGAAATTACCTCAGGGTTATGATGCTAGTGCTCGGTGTGAATTTCATTCTGGCGCGCAAGGTCACACAATAGAAAAGTGCTGGGCTTTTCAACACATAGTTCAGGACCTGATTGACGCGAAAGCTATTAATTTCTCCAGGCCGCCGAGTGTTCGTGACAATCCAATGCCTAATCATGGAGGTGCGAGCACGAATGCTACTTCTGATGGTGAGAAATTGAATCTGATCACCGACATTAACTTGGTAAAGACTCCGTTGTTGACCGTAAAAGAACGTTTGTTAAAGGGACAAGTATTTCCTGGGTGTGGTTCTGATTGTGAGGGCTGTGCGAAACAGGTTAATGGCTGCTGTAAATTGAAAGCTGGACTGCAGAGTCTTATGGACGAAGGAAGCCTTCAGTTTGATAAAGTAGAGAAAGAACAGGATGTTTCAGCCGTTACCATTTACTATAATCCAGTCGAGATACAGGTGCCTGTTGCAGAGCCTGTTGCTATCATCGTGCCCGAGAGGCCGAGACCAGTTACGATTATAGTTCCTGAATCGGCTGCTTATGTGTCTAATAGGGCAGTTCCGTGGCAGTATGGAACTGATACTCGTCAAGGAGGAAGCCGGCAGAAGGCAGAGGCTGTTGGTACTAGCATTGAGAATGTCAGTGGACCAAGTGGTTTTACTAGGAGTGGTCGACTGTTTGCTCCCCAGACTTTAAGGAGTGAGGCTGAAGTCGCTGCAAGAGCAAAAGGAAAACAGGTGGTTGATGACAAGGTGCCTGCTCAGGACGAGGACCCTAAAGTCAATTTTGATAATGATGTTGAGGAATTTATGAGGGTTATCAAAAAGAGTGATTATAAGATCATTGACCAGCTTAATCAGACACCCTCTAAAATTTCGATATTATCACTGTTAATGAGTTCAGATGCACATCGGGCTGCTTTGTTGAAAGTTCTGAATATGGCATACGTTCCCCAAGAGATTACAGTGAATCAGTTAGAGGGGGTAATTTCTAATGTGAATGTGAGCCACGGGTTGGGATTTACGAACAGGGATTTGACACCAGATGGACATAACCACAACAAAGCGCTGCACATCACACTTGAATACAAAGGAGCAGTTTTGTCGCATGTGCTGGTTGACACAGGTTCTTCCTTAAATGTGTTACCCAAAAAGGCCCTGATGAAAATCGAAGTAGATGGATTGGTTCTGAGACCCAGCGATCTGATTGTGAGAGCTTTCGATGGATCCCAAAGATCGGTGTTTGGGGAGGTTGAATTACCAATACAGGTTGGTCCACAGATATTCAAGACGACCTTTCATGTTATGGACATTCAGCCTACTTATAGCTGTTTGTTGGGCCGACCGTGGATTCACGCAGCAGGCGCAGTTACCTCCACACTTCAACAGAAGCTCAAGTATGTGTTCGAGGGTCAAGTGGTTACTGTTTGCGGCGAGGAAGATATATTCGTGAGTCATTTATCCACTTTTAAATATGTGGAAATGGATGGAGAGATTCATGAAACTTTGTGCCAATCTTTTGAAGCCCTGAATATCAACAACTTACCAGAATCTACTTCAGCAGCGGTGGTGTCGAATGTGCCAGGTGGGCCGAGCGCATCAATTGCGTCGTATAAGCAAGCCAGAGAAGTGGTCGAAAGCGGAAATGCCCAAGGCTGGGGTAAAGCTATAGATGTGTTCGTGAAAGAAGATAAGTTTGGCATTGGATATCAGCCGGGCCGGACGCCAGTTCCCCGATTCCGTGGGCCAATCAACTTCAACAGTGGAGGAATTATCAATCCCAACCAGTCCTGCTCAGCAATAGAGGATGGCGCTGAAAGCTCAGATTATCTGGACAGATGGGTATATGCACTGGCTCCAGGCGAGGCGTTGCGAAATTGGTCTAGCGAAGAAATCGTTCATGTGGTTCATCATGCAGAGTAACAATTCTTGTCTTTCATAATGCATGAAATCCCACACTCTGCCCAAGGTGTGAGGATCCATTTGTAGGGCCACCATATTTTCTCATATAATGTTCAAATATCAATAAAAAGGACGTTTTTGTTTACAAATTTGTGTTCCTTTACTCTTTCTTTATTTTTATTTTTGCACAAAGAAAATAAAAAATGATAATGCACTTTCTTTTCTTTTGTTTTCAAGCAAAAATAATCTAAAATAAAGCATAAACCCAATCATGCAGACTGGATTCTGTGGATTTCTCTGAAAATGATTCTGTTATGCCCACGTATGATTTCGACAATCCGATCTATCAAGCTGAGGAAGAAAGTGATGAAGATTATGAACTCCCGGAAGAGTTGGCTAGGTTGTTGAAACAGGAAGAGAAGACCATTCAGCCTCATCAGGAAGCTCTTGAGATCATTAATATTGGGTCAGAGGAAAGCAAGAAAGAGATCAAGATTGGTGCGAGTCTGCGGGCTGAGGTAAAGCAAGAGCTGATAGTCATGCTACGTGAATATGTTGACATCTTTGCTTGGTCATACCAAGATATGCCAGGTTTAGATACAGACATAGTTGTGCATAGACTACCATTGAAAGAGGACTGCCCACCGGTCAAGCAGAAGCTGCGCCGGACAAAACCAGAAATGGCCTTGAAGATCAAGGAAGAAGTACAGAAACAGTTGGATGCAGGCTTTCTGGCAGTAACCAACTATCCTCCTTGGGTGGCCAATATAGTACCGGTGCCGAAGAAAGATGGCAAAGTCAGAATGTGTGTGGATTACAGAGATCTCAACAGGGCGAGCCCTAAAGACGATTTTCCACTCCCTCATATTGATGTGCTGGTTGATAATACCGCTCAGTTTTCAGTGTTCTCATTTATGGATGGATTCTCCGGGTACAATCAGATAAAGATGGCGCCTGAAGACATGGAGAAGACGACGTTCATTACCCCGTGGGGTACCTTCTGTTACAAAGTAATGCCTTTTGGGTTGAAAAACGCAGGGGCAACTTATCAAAGAGCAATGGTGATGTTATTCCACGATCTAATTCATAAAGAGATCGAGTGCTATGTGGATGACATGATTGCTAAATCGAAGACAGAAGAGGAGCATCTGATCAACTTGAAGAAGCTGTTTGAGAGGTTGAGGAAATTAAGGTTGAGACTGAATCCTAATAAGTGTACTTTTGGTGTGCGGTCCGGAAAATTGCTTGGTTTCATTGTCAGTGAAAAAGGGATAGAGGTTGATCCTGCTAAAGTGAAAGCTATACAAGATATGCCTGTACCAAAGACTGAGAAAGAAGTTCGCGGCTTTCTAGGAAGATTGAACTACATTTCAAGGTTCATATCTCACCTAACTGCCACTTGCGAACCGATATTCAAAATGCTAAGAAAAGATCAAACGGTCAGGTGGAATGATGATTGTCAAAATGCATTCGATAAAATAAAAAGATATTTGCAGGAACCTCTAATTCTGATACCTCCAGTTCAAGGGAGACCACTGATTATGTACTTGACAGTGCTCGAAGGATCCATGGGTTGTGTTCTCGGTCAACACGACGAGACAGGTAGGAAAGAACATGTTATCTATTACCTGAGCAAGAAATTTACAGATTGTGAATCGCGTTATTCAATGCTTGAGAAGACATGTTGTGCACTCGCATGGGCCGCCAAGCGATTGAGACAATACATGCTCACACATACAACCCTGTTGATCTCTAAATTGGATCCGGTCAAGTATATTTTTGAGAAACCAGCACTTACAGGTAGAGTTGCAAGGTGGCAGATGGTACTGACAGAGTACGATATTCAATTTACTTCGTAAAAGGCAATCAAAGGAAGTATACTGTCAGATTATCTTGCGCAACAGCCTCTTGATGATTACCAGCCCATGAGATTTGATTTCCCTGATGAGGACATCATGTTTCTCAAAGCGAAAGACTGCGAGGAACCACTTCTGGAGGAGGGGCCTGATCCTGAGTCCAAATGGAGTTTGATGTTTGATGGGGCAGTTAATATGAATGGGTGCGGAGTTGGTGTAGTCCTTATTACGCCAGAAGGTGTTCACATGCCCTTCACTGCCCGAGTAACTTTCGGGTGTACCAACAATGAAGCAGAATACGAAGCTTGCATATTAGGCATCGAGGAAGCTATTGATTTACGAATCAAGACCCTCGATATCTTTGGTGATTCAGCACTGGTAATCAATCAAGTAAAGGGAACTTGGCACACACATCAGCAGAATTTGATTCCGTATAGAGATTATACGAGGAGATTGCTGACCTTCTTTACAACTGTCAAGTTGTACCATGTTCCTAGAGAGGAAAATAAGTTTGCAGACGCCTTGGCCACTATCTCTTCGATGATCAAGGTGCATGGTTGGAACTTTGTGCCCAGGATTGATGTCTCTCGTCTGGATAGGCCTGCTTTTGTGTTTGAGGTTGATGCAGTGTCTGACGATAAGCCTTGGTACCATGACATCAAATGCTTCTTAAAAAATCAAGAATACCCGCCTGGGGCATCTTCCAATGACAAGAAGACATTAAGAAGGCTAGCTGGTAATTTCTTCTTGAACAAAGATGGTGTGCTGTATAAAAGGAATTTTGACACGGTTTTGCTCAGATGTGTGGATAGATACGAGGCAGACCTGTTGATGATTGAAGTGCATGAAGGCTCTTTCGGTACCCATGCCGGAGGACATGCGATGGCTAAGAAATTGTTGAGATTAGGATATTATTGGCTGACTATGGAGTCAGATTGCTGCAAGTATGCTCGCAAGTGTCACAAATGCCAGATCTATGCAGACAAAGTGCACGTTCCTCCCAATTCGTTGAGTATCATGTCCTCTCCATGGCCATTTGCAATGTGGGGCATTGATATGATCGGGAAAATTGAGCCTACTGCTTCAAACGGCCATCGTTTCATCTTGGTCGCCATTGATTACTTCACTAAATGGGTTGAAGCAGCATCTTACGCCAATGTCACTAAGCAAGTAGTGGCTCGTTTCTTGAAGCGAGATATCATTTGTCGATATGGAGTGCCCGAAAGAATCATTACTGATAATGGTTCTAATTTGAACAACAAGATGATGGCTGAGCTATGCCGGGACTTCAAAATCGAGCACCACAATTCCTCTCCGTACCGCCCGAAGATGAATGGCGCGGTTGAAGCGGCCAACAAAAATATCAAGAAGATTGTGCAGAAGATGGTTGTCACGTACAAAGATTGGCATGAGATGTTACCAATGGCTTTGCATGGGTATAGAACATCAGTCCGCACGTCCACTAGGGCACACCATACTCGCTTGTATATGGTATGGAGGCAGTTCTACCGATAGAAGTTGAGATCCCCTCTCTCCGAGTATTGATGGATGTTAAGCTAGATGAAGCTGAATGGGTACGAGCCAGATTTGATCAGCTGAACCTTATTGAGGAAAAGCGTTTAGCAGCGGTATGCCATGGCCAGTTATATCAGCGCAGAACGAAGAGGGCATTCGATCAAAAGGTTCGACCTCAAGTCTACAAGGTTGGGGATATGGTAATCAAGAGAATACTTCCTCCGAGTACAGATCACCGGGGCAAATGGACTCCTAACTATGAAGGTCCGTTCGTGGTAAAAAAGGTCTTCTCAGGAGGAGCCTTGTTGCTGACAACCATGGATGGTGAAGATTTTTCATCCCCTGTTAATTCAGATGCAGTTAAAAAATACTTCGTATAAAGAGACCCGCTGGATAATAAAAAAAAAAGAAGAAGAAGAATCCAGGCAAAAAAGGGCATCCCGGCGAACCAAAAATAGAATAAAGGTTCGGGCAAAAATTAGGGATATAAATGAAAAGAATTGTACACCCGGTAAGTTGAAAATCCGAAAGGACAACTTAGGCAAAAATGGGTATCCCGGTGGATTGAAAACCTGAAAAGGCGATCCACACAAAAGAGGGATTAAAGCGAATGACTGCAGTCTGAATTAATCTGTACGTTTTCTACTCTTCAGCAAACTGGCAAAATTCCAAAGGAGGAATTGGTCCAATCATGAACTTCTGAAGGCAAAGATAATCAGGAGATTTGGAGTATATACTGGCTATAACAGAATCAGAAATCAGTCGGAATCCAATTTCTGCATTATCATTAGGATAAATTTCTTTTCTCAATTTTATGGCAATCACCTCTTTCAGGGGTTTGCTTCTGATTGTAAATTTGCCAATTTTTGGCATTTCATCAATAAAGTTGAATATTCAATCACAAGCTTTTATTTTCATTTTACTGTTTTGTTTGCAAAAACGTCTGATTTTTGATAATAAAACATTACTTTGAAAATATCTTGGTCTTGCAAAAACATGCAAAAAGACAATTAAAATTACTTTGATTGTTGAACAACCTTGGATGGTAGATTCAAAAGACCACGCAATATCCTGGGGCATGTGCATATTCTTTTGCTGTTACAGGTAATGAGCGTGATTGATCCAAGCAGCATGATTGTAACCACGAGCAGATATTTGCTATGACTTGATACTGTTGTATCTTATTAAGTCGATTCTTCCATTCAAGAGTTCCCACCGAGTTTCGTGACGGCAACGGTGGTCGAAGATGGAATTTTTCTGTGTTGATAACGGTTATTAATGCAGTGAATACTCCAGGTTAATAACAAGTGCCAATCCTCCAGTACCTTGCAGACGATGTGAAAGGATGTACCAGCAAGTGGTAGTATCATATATCCCGCAGGTTTCAGCATGTGAAATTTGTCAAAGAATAATCCCCAGCGGAGTTATTGACCCCCCGAGCATGGGGCAGCTTGAATTTCCCCGGCAGAAGATGTTCCAGATCTAATATCCCCAGTAGAGTTTGGAGACACTTGGTCTTCTGTAAAATCCTCTTAAAAGGGAATTCCCCATCACGAGACGCTTTAAAGCAGTTTTCTCTAGCAGAGTGTGTTGTAAACTCATTATCCCCAGCGGAGTCGTCAAAGGGAAAGTTTGCCCAACATGGGGCATTGTGACATTTATCCTAAACTCGACAGTCATCTTCCTCAGCAGATTACCGAGGAATTGCTTTGGGTTTCCCTAACAGATCTCTAGGGACTCTTTCTCAGCATGTTGCAACGGATTGGCTTTCAACCAAGATTTGGATGTCCCCAGCAGAGCAGCCCTGGTCCCCGGCAAGATCGGATCTTTGGTAATGGTATCCCCACAGAGTTCAGCATTGAATCTTGTCTGCTATACTCCCCAGCCGAGTCGCGGTAGGTTCCCCAGCAGGGTTTTAAGAGATCGACAGAATCTCTCCTTCAGCAAGATGTCAATGTATGATATTACCCAGCAAGTGGTGTAATTCTCAACAATGCTCATTTACAATCCAAAGTCCAATTTATTTTTGGCATGCGTACAGTTTGGTCATGATATTCCAGCAGGTGGAGTGATCATCTGGGAATTTTAAGTTTCCAACGACAGTTTGGTAATCATGAAAGTCCAACGACAGTTTGGCAAAGCTTCTAACGACAGTTTGGTAAGCGTTCAAGTCCAAACGACAGTTTGGCAGAGATTCCAACGACAGTTTGGTAATCATTAAAATCCAACGACAGATTGGTAGAAATCCAACACGAATTGGTAAAAGCTGCTAAAGTCCATCTGAAGATGGCAAGTGTGAGATTCCAACGACAGTTTGGTAATCATTAAAATCCAACGACAGATTGGTAGAAATCCAACTCAAATTGGTAAAAGTCCAACGACAGTTTGGCAAAGCTTCCCATGACAGTTTGGTAAGCACTGGAAATCCAACGACAGTTTGGTAGGAAGTCCAACGACAGATTGGCAGAGCAGCGAAAGTCCATCGACAATATGGCAAGCCAGTAGTCGTCTGGCGTCGTTCAAAAAGACATTGTTGAAATTCCAACGACAGTTTGGCGAAGCTACCAACGACAGTTTGGTAAGCACCAGAAGTCCTACGACAGATTGGCAGAACAGCCCAAGTCCATCGACAGTATGGCAGGCCAGTAGTCGTCTGGCGTTGTTCAAAAGACAGATCTCTCCGATACTTGAAGATTCAATCCAACAATCGCGTTGGGTTTATATCCCTTTTCTTCTTCATCATCCAGAGCAAATTTTTGGTTATATTTGGTATTCAATCACTATATACTTTGAAAGTCTGAAAGCAATCGCTTTCAGGCATTCAAGTCTACAGCGCTTGAATAGGGGCAGCTGTAATACCCCAAAATTTGCTCTCCCCTTTTTGCATCTTAGCATAGCACTATCATCTATCATATCATATCCATCTCATTAGCATTGCATTGCATTTAACATAGAAAAATGAAGCATAGCATTCCTCTCACCATCAAGGCATGTGATCAGGGGGAAGATGGACAATCAAGGGATCATTCAAAGCACAAAAAGGTCAATCAAGTTGCCTCCAGGCAAGCCAAGAGTCTCTCATGTCTCATACCATCTCAATTGATCATCCACAATCTCAAGGAAGTGAGATCCAATGGGAGATTGAAGCAATACATACTTCAACATGCAAGAGGTTCAAAAATTGAAAGAAAAACCCTCAAAAGAGATAGCTCATTGATCCAAAATCATCCTCAAATGGTATATCCCATCATCCTTTAAGAGGATACAAAACATACTCTGAGGAATTTGAAATTGAAGACTGCACATTTTTCTCCTAGGAGGTGGGCACCAAAACTAGGGTTTCCCATTAAATCAGGGAATCTTTGATTTTTTGGACAAAACTTGATGTCATGGTATTCTACATGTTCTTAAGTGTATGTGTATGGAAAATTGCCTCTCAATTGGTTTTAGAAGTGGTTCAATTGGAAGAAAGATCAAAAATCAGGAAATTTGGGGCCAAGTCAAATAATCAGAAGAAAAAGTCAACTCTTGACTTTTTGAGCCCAAAACCATAAAATTCATGTTATATGTGTCCAATGTACAAAATTTGGTCAAGAAACTACAAAGGAATCATAAAAAAATCAAGAGGTGGAAAGTTGCCATTTTTGGAAGAAGAAGGGTTACTAAAAATAGCAAGTTTTGGCCATTTTGCATCAGAGTTTGAACCAAGGCCATTTAAAATTGAAGCACCAAATGAAAATTCCACTCGGCCACAACAAAAGATCTTGTTTTAAGCTTCACATCCATATGTGGAACATCTCCATTGGATAAATAATGAGAGAGATATGATTGATCAAAGTTTGAGCAAAGTAGGTTCAAAACTAGGTCATGACCAAGATTTTCAGGTCACGCGCGTGTAGTTTTCACAAACACTTGGTGGGCCAAATGTATTGATCAATTACTCATGATTAGAGGCTTCAAATGGAAAATCTTTCAACATCAAAGTTGTTCCTCTATGTGAGATCTTCAAAGTTGGTGTTTATCAATTTTTCATCTGATCAAAGGTTAAGGAGTTATGATGGCTCAAAGAATGGTCATTGCAACTGAAATTTGACCAGGTCACAACCAGGTCATGCCACAAGTCTGCGCACCCATGTACCAGTTCTTGGTCCATCTGTTTAAGGTCATTTTTAGACATGTTTGAGACCTCATTTCACTTCAATTTCCAAATCAATATTGTGCTCCAATGCATCCTCTTTCCAATGAACCCATAAACTCCCTAATGCAGTCATTGAGTAGAGAGAAAAACCTCCACAAACTACCCTATGTTGGCATGGATACATTGACAGCATGTTGCATGATTTTGGTTCAAACACACCACAAACACTTCCTCACTTCAGTTTCCTCTTTCAACCAAGCACAAGTCAATTACACCTTGCACACTTGCCTTGGCATACATGAGAATGGAAAGAAATAAACGTGCTAAGCAAGTTTCTGCTACCACCAGCCGTGCCATTTCATTTCCCTCCTCGCTTCCACCATAGCATGTCATGAGCCATCTTCACCATATCATCACACTCCCTAACTAACTTGACTCAGTTAGTTAGGCATGACTCAGTTAACCAACTTGACTCACCCTAACTCAACTCATTTAACCGTGGTTAGCTCACATTATAAATAAAAATCACTCTCTCAAATT
The DNA here is from genome assembly GCA_022829125.1 of Lathyrus tuberosus. Classification (NCBI taxonomy): domain Eukaryota; kingdom Viridiplantae; phylum Streptophyta; class Magnoliopsida; order Fabales; family Fabaceae; genus Lathyrus; species Lathyrus tuberosus. The sequence goes on along the minus strand of JALAZF010000066.1, from coordinate 13,055,834 downwards.
TCATTTTTCAACTTCACTTTTCATTTCCACTCTCAAGAACACTCTCACTCTCTCAATCTTCCCTGAGCTTTTTCTCTCTCTCTCTTTGTGCACGAATCATTCATCTTCATCCACCTCAATTCATCATCATCAATGGCATTGGATTGAAGGAGATTTCAGCACAGTCCTCAAGATTGCTGCAAGCATTGTTCAACATTGGATCTCCCTGCTTTCAAGACAACGAGTTATAGCATTTATTTTGCTTAGTTTGTGAAGCTTCAAGGTTGAAGGAGAAGCTAGGATCTCTGGCTTTCTGAAGAGCACCCCGAAGCCTCATCAATTTCAGGTTTATTTCACTCAATTTTAATGCATTGTATTCTTGTGATTTAAGCTTGTTTTATGATGTTTGGAGCTTATTAGGAGCTATGCGTGAGTTCTGTCTAGTTGATAGGCTCTTTAGGAGCTTAGATGTGATTTTAGGGCAATTTGTTTTGGATCGGTTTGTGTTATACGTGTATGTTATGTGAAAAATAGTGTTAGATTCATGATGTACATGAGCTCAGCTTTCGATTGGTGTACGTATTGTGAATTTCTGGAGGAATTGAAGTTTGCAGGTGGTGGCTGTTGGCCGGAGAAGGTGACCGGAGGTCCTCTCCGGCCGGTGACTGTTAGAGCTAGGGTTTTTGCCATGTTTTAATCCTGTCCGTTATTTTTTTCTCATCGTGTGGCTAAGAGCATGACAACGCATTAAAACGCATGTACAAGGCATGTGCCATTTTTCTGATTTCAATTAAACATGGTGTGGTGTGGTGTATGGTATGGAACGTGGACATGCGTGTGTGAGCGTTTGATCTGATTACTTTGACTATTGTTTGACCTTGACTTGATCCAATGGCCATGAGTGAGTCAATTTTGTTGACTGAGAGTGTATGCTTGTTAGTGTGTTTTGCGCAGATTTGGACCTTGCACCAAACTGATATTTGCACCCCCTATGTCTTAAGCCCAAACCATTTTTGAACTGTTAATTTGCTATGCATGTACCCCCTTCTTAATTTCCATGTCATTTTATTTTCCATTTTTATACACGTTTGCCTTTTAATTTTTAAAAATACATAACATCATCATAAAATTCCACAAAAATTCATGAGTATCATTAAAACATTTTTAAAATTTTTGGTGATTTTATTTTCTGATTTTATGACCTTTTTACCCCTGCTCCATAATTTTCTTTGAATTTATTTGGTGTGCATTCTTAATGTGGTACATGATTTTGTTTAATTTTGTTCTTGATCATTAAAAATTGTTTTGATGCTCTTCTTTTTGCATTGAGTCATTAACATATTGAAGTATGTTGATTGATTTTTATTTGTTTTTTTAAGTCATTTCATGACATGTTTGGTGTTCATTTTTGTGTTACTTGGTATGTGCATCCAATTTGACCTAAATGCATTGTTTGATATCATTTTGCCTTGGTTTCTTGCATGCTACTTTGATATGAGACTCATCTCTGATTTGTGAACTTCAATACCATGATTCCATAATTTTCATGAGACCATTTAATTGTTTGTTTAATGCATAACCTTTGAAGCATAATAACATGTCATATCATCTCAATCTTTGTGCATGTTTACATGGTTGCTTTTGTGCATACTTGCATGATCATTTGCATATTTGGTGATATATTCACTTGACATTATAGGTCATTGGTACATATTACATGTCATCCTTGCATGTTGACTTTTATTTGAACTTTGTGCACCTTTAACATGTTGTGTTTGTACTTGTGTTTTCTTTTGAACTTCCATTTCAATTCTACTTCTTCTATCACTTCTTAAATGTCTTGATGTGTCATGCATGAATACTTGTGAGATGCTTGTGAATCATTTTTCATTTCATTTCAATTCTGATCCATGGATTACATGTTCCATTTATGCACATTTCTTCTTTTTCCTTTCATCTTTCATTCTCCCTTTTCTTATGGTAGCATGTTCTAATGCCATGGATGATGTTTGTTGCCTATCCACTTGGACTTGCATGATAATAATCATTTGTTTTCCATATGATGCACATTCTGGTTGTGACCAATAGGATTTGATTTCTCATCTAATTCTTTTGAGTTTTATAGTGCATTAAATGTTCTTTTATTTCTTATACTTCTTATACATGTTTACTAACCATGTAGGGGCTTTGGTAAGTTGCAATTGAGTGTGGATAAGGAATCCACATTCAAACTTCTATCCTTTCATCTCTTTTACAATTCCATTTTGTGTTTTGTTAAGCACTTATGTGCTTTCTTTTAATAACTCATCACTTCCCCTTTTTGAATTACAATTACTTTTCTACTTTAGAAGTGAATTGTTTAATTCATTCTTTCTTTAGACTTTAGGTTTAAACCTCACAAACCTTAGGATCACTCCCTTAACTAATCAATTAGGATTGAGTCTTAGTCCATATAGATTTTTACCTTTATCCTCTCTTGAGTCTCTCTTCTCATCTCAAAAAAAATTCAAAATATCTAATAAAGGTAGGCATTTATTGCATTTAGGCCTTTCATATAAAGAAAAGGTTATAAGGGGTCTTCTCTTATAATCTTAGAATGTATAGCATATAGCCCATCTTGGGTCAATGTGTTAAACATTTGATCTTGTATGAGGGACTTAAATGCAATACTTGTTGAAGGTACAAGCAAAAAAAACACTTCTTCACTTCTTAATCAACAAAAACACTTAATAAACACAAGTATGCTAGTGTGTTTGAACCTTGACAATTGGAACTAAGTGTGGGGGTCTTCTTCACTCTTAGTGTGCTTTCTTACCCATTCCATCTTGGAATGTGAGAATGTACACATTCCAATGACTAAGATTCAGATACACTGTCATATGCAAACAAATGGAAAAAAACTCTTAAAAGACAAAAACAAACAATAACGTCTTTCCTTCGGGAATTCTTTCCTCATCTCATTCACTCATTCCTTAAGGATGCGTCATTTCCGTTCTACCGCAAACAGGTAACGCCTAAGTCTCCCTACAGTGAGCTGCAACACCTAAACTGCTAGGACGCGAACGTTGACGTATTCCACTAAAAAACACAAATAATCCATCCCTAGTGAGGGGAACTACGTCGCTCTGATTCTCATGTTCCCGATGAGATACGTAGGCAGTGGGGTAGGGCCCATGCGAGCACTTCTTTTATTTTCCCTACATTTGTTTCTCGTTCCTTTTCCATTCTTTCTCCTTTCTTTCTTTCAGTTCCTTTTCCAGTATCCTTTTCTATCACCCTTTGATCGAGACGAGCGAGCGTGGATCCCATCGGGTACGATGGACGCGAGGGGGTGCTAATACCTTCCTCTCGCGTAACCGACTCCCTTACCCTTTCTCTTGGTCGCAAGACCATGCTCTTTCCTTTCCTTCAGGTTTATGCGGTGTTTCCTTTCCCTCTCTTGGGATAAATACACATTGCTGGCGATTCTGTTTGGTGCCACTTTCGCGTTTGTACTAGGATGAAAATCCCGGGAGCGACAGGTATCTCCACTGATTCAATGGTCTACTAGGGTCTCTTATTTGGGAGTCACTCCCTGTAAGATTACCCGTCTAATGCCATCACTTATCTTAGGTGTCACTCAAACTTTCCAGATGCCGCATCACCCGCAGTCCCATTAGCAGAAAAATAAACACGGATATATATATATATATATATATATATATATATATATATATATATATATATATATATTTATTTATTTATTTATTTATTCCTAAAACTAACATCCTAGACCTCTTAAGAGTTATTATCCTAGTCCTATACAGATAATGACTCCCCAGCAGAGTCTCCATTTTTCTGTTGGAAAATGGGGACGATGCCCCAAGGATCATTCTAAGGACTCCCCAACAGAGTCGCCATTTTTCTGTTCCGAGCGATTTTTGTCGGTGACGTGACCACCTTATCGCTGGGCTTTCCTCACTGCAATGGTAGGAGGGGGTGCTACTTTCTGATTTCTTATTTATCCCATGAAGTTGGAAAGGAAAGGGAAGCTATCTAAAACTAACCTTGCACGCGGATGTTTAACTGAACAAACGCTTAAAAGAGATTGGGGGGTCCGGGGTCAGGTTATACAATGGGGAGTTGTCAATTACCCATCTTATATGTGGTTATCCATAGGATATTAGCTTTAGGTTTCGCTTTATACTTGATGGTGTTTATACGTTAATGGGTTGGGAAAGTTTCTTGGGAAGTATGAGTGAGTGAGTGAGTTTTTGTTGAATTTTGGGTTTTCCCGATGTTTTTGGTGAGGTACTGGACCTGAGTTTTGATTGGTATGAAGGTACTGGGCCTAGGGTTTTTGATTAGTATACTGGTACTGGGCCTAGGGTTTTGATTAGTATGCAGGTACTGGACCTAGAGTTTTTAATTAGTATGCTCGCTAAGATTTCGGAATCTTATGCCTACGTATTCTCGTTTAAACGAAACAGGGAAATCAGAGCAATCGTAGTTCCTCCTATTCTAAGGGAGGAAAAAGATATTTGGTGTCTTGTTCAAAGCCCAAGATTGAAGCTAAAAGGTTTATTTGTGTCTTGTTCAAAGCCCAAGATTGAAGCTAAAAGGTTTGACTGAGAGAGAACTTGTCATCTCTAAAGAGGTATTGTTGATTTTTGTGTGCCTTGATCAAAGCCCAAGGTTGAAGCTAAGAGGTTGATGGACTCCACTAGGGAAATCCTTACCCAAAGCCTAAGAGGAGGCTGGGTAAGAACAACTCAACAAGAGAGTGTGTATATTGGTGTCTTGTACAAGGCCCAAGATTGAGGCAAAAAAGAGACTGACTATTTTGGGGATATCGTTATACAAAGCCTAAGAGGAGGCTGAAAGTTTGACTTTTCCGGGGAAAATATTATGTTTGTCTTGTACAAAGCCCAAGATTGAGGCTAAGAAGGGGAATTTAACTGACTCGGGTGAGGATATTTTTTATGTGTCTTGTACAAAGCCCAAGATTGAGGCTGAAATGAGTTTGACTCTGCTTGGGAAATCATTCCTCAAAGCCCGAAAGAAGGTTGGGAGGAAGTGACCTTGCTGGGGAAGATATCTGTCCCAAGCTTAAGAGATGAAGATTTATGTCTTGTACAAAGCCCAAGATTGAGGCTAAAAGGGTTTGACTCAACAAGAGAGTGGTTTTATCTGTCCTGTACAAAGCCTAGAATTGTGGCTGAACAAGCTGAAGAAATTATTCTACACAACTTGAGAGGAGACTAGCTCTAGCTAGGGGAAATCTTTACATCAAACCTACGAGGAGGCTGAAAAAAGATTGACCCAACAAGAGAGTATTTTTTGTCTATCTCGTACAAAGCCCGAGATTGAGGCTAAAAAGGTTGACTCAACAAGAGAGTGCTGAAAGGTGATTGACTCAACAAGAGAGTCTAAAAAGGTGATTGACTCAACAAGAGAGTCTAAAAAGGTGATCGACTTAACAAGAGAGTCTAAAAAGGTGATCGACTCAACAAGAGAGTCTAAAAAGGTGATTGAATCAACAAGAGAGTCTAAAAAAGGTTAGCTCCGCTGAGGAGAATCATTGTACAAAGCCCAAGAGGAGGCTGATTTTGCTGAGGGAAGGTCGTTATACAAAGCCTAAGAGGTGGCTATCTTTCTGCTGGGCATTATTAAGATCCCTTGGCAGGTCCAAGTGGGGAATCAACTCTTGCTGAGGGTTCCAGAAGAGTTGAGATATTAGATGCCTTAAGGTTCTGATTTGGGATAGTGTTATGCTGATGATAAACTGACCCTGGTTTGGGGTTTTTAGGAGAGAGACTGGGTTTTATACTTTTCTGGAGATTGATCCAGAGTGACCAGGGTTTCTCCTATGTTTTGTAGGGAAATCGAGAATGTCTTTGAGACTCAAGAGGATTAGACTGTCCAAGTCTACTGGTGTGGAAGAGTTTTATCTTTTATATGATGCCCAAGAGGAGACGGGTGTATTAAGGGATGAGAATCAACCCTAAATTGGTCAGAGGTTTGACCCTGGAAAGAGTGCTCTAGCAAAGGATGACTAAGTTTTGTCTTATACCTTTAAGAGGTCTTCAGGGTCCTTGTATTAAGCCCAAGAGAATGCATGAGAACTTCTAAGAAGCCGGAGGGTCCTTGTACAAAGCCCAAGAGGAGGCGGGGATGCTTTTAGGAATCCTGTGGGTCCCAAACCAAGAAAAGTTCAAGAAATGCTATTCACCGAGAATAGATCATTTAGTGAAAATTCTGAGGTTTGAAGAAACTCAAGGGATGCTATTCACCAAGAATAGATCAACTCTGGGGAGTAGAGTTTCTTTGACAATTTCTAGGGGTGACAGCCTAAGAAAAGGTTCACGAAGAATACTGCCTTTCTCTTTGTTCCATATTGTTTAAGCCCAATAGAAGGCAAGACTGTATCTGGAAATCCTATGGGGATCTAGTTTTGACTGTATTTAAGAGTGACCAACATGGCTTTACCTAGTTCTAGACCTAGTTGTCGGGGAAAACTCTAAATAACTATACTAGTATATATACAGTTGATATATGACAAGTATTTAAAAGGATATGAAAGAAGACTTACAGTGCGCAGCTTCCCACAATACAGTTATATATATATATATATATATGCAAGCGGGTAAATGAAAGCTGATAAAACTTACAGGTGAGCAAGCTTTCATGTTGTATTGTTAGTTGTTCAAAGAAGTTAAAGAAAGTTTTGATAACAACATATATATTTGAACCTAAATCAAAAGAAAAGTTGTTTTGCAAAGATTGTTGGGGCTTATACTCAAGGAGAGGCCCAAGGTTTAACAGTGATCGCACCGTTGTTTTGAAAATCGCAGAGGGACTTATACAATGACTGAGGCCCACAGAGGTTTATTTACAAAAGGGTTGGGTCTTACAACTCAAGGAGAGGCCCAAGGATGTTTTGAAAAATAAAGATGGGACTTACAACCCGAGGGGAGGCCCAGATGATTTGTTTTGAAATGGCAATCAAGCCGAGATTCTTTTAACACAGAGGGACTTATACAATACCTGAGGCCCAAAAATGGTTTTGGTCAAAAGGGGATTGGGTCTTACACTATATTAGAGGCCCAAAGTTTTTAAAAAGAAAAGAGAATGGGGCTTACAACTCAGGGAGAGGCTCATGTGAAGAACAGTGATCGCACCGTCATTTTGAGAATCGTATAGGGACTTATGCAAATGTCTGAGGCCCACAGAGGTTTGTATATGATAAGGGATGGGTCTTACACTCTATTAGAGGCCCAACAATGTTTTAAAATTTAAAATCAAGAGGAAACCCTAATTTTAAATAAAAATGTTATTTTTCAAAGGAAATTAAATGAAAAAAATGATATAAAATACCAAATATATTCCAAAATAAGTTGTACACCTTGAAAAATATTTTGAAAAGTCATGTTTAATTGCATGAGAGTTTGAAATTCAATTGGTTTTGAAAGATCAAAGTGGGAATTTCATTTAAAATGTTTAAAAACAACAAAATGAAATTAATTACAAAAATTCTAACTATATTAAATAAATAATATAAATTGGACTTTTTTGTAAAATAAAATATTTAAACATTTTATTGAATTTTGAGAAAAAGAATCAATTCAAAAACATAAATATTCAGAGAGAAATTAATTTTTGAATAAATTAACAAAAATAACAAAATATTCAAATATTCAAAATTTGAAAAAGGGCGCCAAGGACACCAAGTTCTTGCCCGCGCCCTCTGTTTTTTCAGATTTGCATTTTCTCACTTTTCTCCATGATTTCTCAATGGTTTTGCACTATTCAAGTACCAATCTTGCTCGTTTTTGAACAAGGATCACAACCATATAGATTAATTGCATTTATTTTGAGTGTTGAGTGAGAAATCAGAAGAAACTCTCAAGAACCCTAATTTCAGCATAAACACCATGAAATTCCATACACGACTAATTCATGGCAATTTATTGAGGGTTATCACTCCATATATGATTAGGAACATATGGCAAAATTATTGTGCAGTAAAATATGCATACATCATGGAGTTTGAAGAGTTCATGCTTACCTCTTGCATCTGGTGATCGAGTTTTGAGTTAGAGGTGTTACAGCTAGGTTCCAATGATCTGGACAACTTCCCTAGGTGCCAAGGATTGTGTTTGAATGCTTGGAATGAATGGAAATGATCTGGAACTTGAGATGGTACCCCAACTGCAAATCTGTCAAGAACTTGAGCAATTGGCTAGTGATTTTGAGAATCTGATGTTCCAGATGTAATTTTGTGTTATGGATCACTCACATATGGTGTTTATGAGGTGTGTGGGTGATTGGTTTGGTTGGAATTGCTCTCAAACTCAAAACCCGATAGTGACTTGAGTTAGAAGGCAAAAATTGGAGTGAAATGGAGATTTTGAGGAAAGCATCAGTTTGGGTGCTTTGGTGTACTCAAACTGATCACAAATGAGGCCTATTTATAGTGGAGCAAGTTTGTTTTGCAAGCAATAGTGAATGGCAGCTGGTACAGATCTGTGGCCAATTGTGATCAAATGGAATCTCAAGTCTCCTCTAGCCATTGACTTGAGATTAGAGCACAGGCCTATGGTTCTCTGTTGGATGAGCTTATCTTGACTCATTTGGCTGATCATGGACCGATACATGCCAGCTCTATGCATCCATTAAATATCTCAACACAAAATTGGAGTCTTGAGGCATCTTTAGCTTTTTAGGTTTGGCATGGCTACTTGTGGAATCTTGGACTTGGGAGGCTTATAGATCAGTATTTGTTCCTTGGTTGTTCCCCCTTGAGGTGTGCAGATGGATAACCATGTTTATTTTTGCACAATTTGATCAATTCGAGCCCTAATGCACAAATTTTCCTTGCCAAGACAGTTTGCAGCAAGGCATGTTGCAGCTGTCATAACCCCTAGCTCAGGTGGAGTTTGATGGAGTTCTTGGTCATTTTGGAAAGCTCATATATCCTATTTCAACATGATGTCCAACTTTGGTTTTGATCCAACTTGAATTACAATGAAAAATGCCTCTACATTTTGGAAAAAATAAGGCAGATTCTGACTTAGTGAAAATTTCACTAAGTGTTGGAAATGTGTCATTTTCAAGTTTTTAGCCATTTTGATCACTCCATAACTTAAAATCCATGAGGAATTAGAATGAGATGTAGTTAACATTTTTGAAGTATGTAATGAGAGCTACAAATCCAGCTTTGGACCATCCAAAATGGTTGCTTGGATCTCAAGTTATGGTCCTTGGAAGTTGGTACCCTAGCCACTTTGTTCCATAACTTAGAAAAATTCTAAGTTTTTTAATGGTTACCCCTTTTACAAGTTAACTCATTTTCTTTTGTTTTTATTGATGAATGGTGATTAAAATCACATATTAACATTGTTTTAGGGTTAAAGAACCTTGGTTGACCAAAAATTCAAAAAGTCAAACTTTGGATTTTTGTACAGTTGACTTTTTATCGGATGAAATCCAAACTGTGCGATCCTTTGTGAAATCAAGTCCTTGACCTAAATCAAACCTAATGGATGGATTCCATAGGTGTTATAGGGTATATTGAATCATGTCCCAAGGTTTGGGAGCATGTCCTGGTCAAAAGTCAAAGATACAGTTGACTTTTTCTTCAAAACCCTATTTGTGGTTCAGATGAAATTGAAACTTGTGAATCAAGCTTCTTGGATCAATCCATTGTTGAAAATGGATCAATGTAGTGTATTGGAGACCCTAAAATCATGTCTTGAGGTCCTGGCTTATGTTTTGTCCCAGAAGTCAACTTAGGGGTGAATTAGGTCAAGAAACCCTAATTCCTGATTTTTGGTAAATGCATCCCCTAGGGTTAAATTGACTTGATGATTGGGTCCATGAGGTCCCTTAGAGTATCTTGGGTTGTGCTTTGAAGCATTGGCTCTTGCTCGGAGGAAAATTTCCATCTGGAGGCCTCAGTCGATCAAAACCCTAATTTAGTGACACTGGCGATCTTGAGGCTTGATCCACTTGGAATGCTGCAACCTTGTGCTTGATTCTTGATGTGGGAGTCCTCTTGATCCTTTATGGGTGTTTGAGAGGTTAGACAAGTTGAAAATCATGTAATTTCTTGATTGATCTTTTGTATAAATGTTTTGGGAGGGCCCAAAACCCTAATCTTTGATTGTGGTGAATGCTCAACCATCTTCGAGGAGTTTGATGAGGCATGAGGGTTCATCCATATTGTGGTAATGATCCTCACAACGATGGGAAATCTTGGTGGTCAAAATTTGGGGTATGACCGTGTGGGACCAAGCAAGGTCGTGACCCAAAGGACGGGTGTGGGACCAAGCAAAGGTCGTGACCCAAAGACCGGGTGTGGGACCAAGCGAAGGTCGTGACCCAAAGGACGGGTGTGGGACCAAGCGAAGGTTGTAACCCATAGAATGGGTGTGGGACCAAGCAAAGGTCATGATCCAAAAGACGTTCGGTACATTGACTGAACAAGCAGTATCTGACCGAAGAAAGGGTATTTGAACCAAAAGAAGGTTACTAACCCAAGGGTGCGAGTATTCAAACCAAGAGAAGGTTACTAACTCATAGGGGTATTGGTTTTAACAAAAGGATTGTGATTAACCAAAAAAGAATGAGTGATTAACCAAAAGAAGGTGATTAACATAAAAGGAGCTCAGTATGTTAACAGACGGGCTGTGGTTAACTGAGAAACGGGTGATTAACCAAGAGAAGGTGATTAACCCAAGAGGAGCTCAGTATGTTAACAGATAGATTGTGGTTAACTGAGAAGAAGTGCAAATTGGTATTTTAACTGACAGGCAGTGGTTAACCAATCAAAGGGAGAAGAACCAAGAGAAGGTTGTGAACTTCGCTAAGTGTTTCAGTGTTTAACAGAAAGATTGTGTTTGACCGAAGAAGAGGTAGTGATCAAGGATTGACTCGACTGAGGATTAAGAGACACTATAGCTTGGAGATAGAGATGATTATTCTAGGCACATGGTCATTCGTCCCCTACCCAAAATAATCAAGATGAGTGTAGGAATTCTCTACTCTCATCCCTTCTCTAGCACCAAAGTATAGTGCGGAAATTGAAACGGACAGCATAACACCACCAATTTGTACAGTGCGTCGTGCGAATCTCCAGCTCGGTAGAGAAGAAAGAGGAAGAAGACTCTAAAGGAAGCCTAAAGAGAAGAGTAAAGGGAGGATTAGCTAATCGAAATGAAGTTTTGAATAATTAATCAAAGGGAATGAGCCGACCAACAATCTTTCACGAGTCGAAAGATCGTTAAAGCAATGTGCGGGTTATTGATTGTACAAAATTGAATTTGTCCAAGAGGGAACAAACTCAATGCAAATAGTATGGAAAATAGTAACAAACATCAATATTAATCATGTGATCAAGTGAGCAATAGGTGTGCAAGAATGATCATGAACAATGTAATGCCAAAAATGCAAACAATTACGTAATCGATAAATCGTGCGTCGAAAGTTCACAATCATGCTTCAAACAGAGGTTAAACAACACATAAAACATCCACAAATATCAAGCATTTCAATCCATGGAAGTTAAATGAGGAAAGGAGATCAAACAGCTTGAAAATAGGCAAATTTCACATTCTGTCACAGTGTTAACAACCGGTTAACCACTTGAAAAGCTCAGCAAAACGTGAAAAAACGTTAGTTAACTCGTTAACCATATATGGTTAACCGGTTAACACTGTGACAGTAGCAGAAAATCAATTTTCAAAAGCACTTTCAGCCACTTAATCACTTATTCAAACTACCACATGCTATGATATGAATTTGTGCACGAAAATTACATGAAATAGGAACAATTAATCATCAATTGAAATCATTAAACATGAAGATCAAAGTTCAAACAATCACATGATTAGTCAACACCAAAAACTATCGAAACTATATCGTAAACGCGTGAAAGTGATCGAAACAGTAAATTGAGTGAGAATTGACCACAGAGAAAACCTTGTGAGGATATGATGACCTTGTGAGGATATGATTAATCGGGCTTAGAAAACCTGAATATTCCTGCAACAAAACCACAGAGAAAAAGTACGAATGTGTATGCCAGTGATGCGAATGCACATGCTTTTGCAAAAAAAAATGCCAAATTTCGGGCTACGACAATGGGCAGGAAACCAATCGATGAGGGAGGCTTTTCCCGAAGCCTTCGTTTCGTTTGCAAACCCTTTTTGTAGTGTGAAAGACACGGGGAAATGGGAGAATGAGACTTAGAGCTGGCATTTGCACGTCACAAGGCTGGTTAACAATGATGGAGCTTCATGTATTGGAGAGTTTTTGCAGGGATGGGCAGATGAAAATAACTTGGCGCAGGATGTTGTTGAGTGGATCCCTGAGAAAAAATTTTCTTTTTCCGTCCACTCTGCTTATAATATTATCAGATCAAGGCTGACTTCTACTTCTATTTCACCAAGGGTGCGTAGTGCAATCAAAGCATTATGGAAAATTCCGGCTCCATCGAATGTTTTACTATTTTGGTGACGGTGGATTTTTAACAAGTTACCCACTAGAGACCAACTAATGAAGAGGCAAATTTTATTTGACGACAGAGAAAAGTGGTGCGTCTTGTGCTTCAAAGTTAATGAAACAAAATCTCATGTTTTTTACAGTTGCGATTTCAAAAGGAAATCTGGACAGCAAATGTGAATTGGCTAGGTCCTGATTTTGTGTTGAATTGGGAGGATTTAGCTGAGCTTCCTTTCACGATTATTTCGCTTAAGGGGAAGGAGGTTTAAAGAGTGATTAGTGTTATTTGATTGGCAACTAGTTGGATCATATGGACGTTGCGTAATGACGTTCTATTCAAATAGACAATTCCAAATTTTAAGGAGAGCTAGATAAAAGTCAAGGTTATGTCTTGGAAATGGTATCGAATTGCGTTTAATCCTTATTCCTTGTTTATTTTTTCTGAGTGGTGTAACTCCCCTTTGTCTTTTTTGTTTGATCTAGGTGATTAGCTTTTTGTAAGGAATTCGAGTACCGCTAATTCTCGTCTTTTAATCGAAATCATTGCTTATTAAAAAAAACAATTAAGAAGTGAATCATCTCTAATGAATTTTTCATTGTAGAGTATCCAGCGCACATCCCCGCCCTTGATTGTAATTACTTTATTTTAAATTAAATAAAGTTCAATTAAATTAAAGACCGAGATGATACTGCATAAAACTTACACTACAGAGCCTCTGATCCCCTCGGATAAGTCTTGAATTGAATTGATAATTTAAATGCCTTCAAGTGTTGAATCAATGATAAAATTTCATGACAACTCAAATAAAAGGTTAACGAAGTATCGATTCATCTTAACAAATATTTGTAATTAAGATCAATATTTTTTTTTTTTCAATTTCCTACTATATTCATGTAAAGTCTAAATTTAAAAGTTGGTGCCCATTTTTTTGATCAATGTTGGTGCCCATTTTTATTCAATTTCCTACTATATTCATGTAAAGTCTGAATTGAATAGCAATAGTTACAAGAACTAATTCCTATGACAACAACAACGAACACATTGCTTATAGAAGATAATACGAGTTCCTCCCTTTTTAAAGCCTTTGTTGAAGCAATCTTTATTGCACTTTGGTCCATCTATCCAATCTTCTATGCATTTTAGTCCTGGAGGATCTGGAAGATGGATACCAGATGTTTCTGCAATCAACAGAAATATAAATCAATGTATGTTTTCTACTTCATATTCATCCTTGACAATTGAAGGTTTTTTAATTGCATGACTAAAAAAAAATAGAAAGAAAAATATCAGTTTATACTTCAATGATCGAACTTTATATTTGAAATACAATTAAACAGACAAACCTAACATTTTTTCAGTACCTGAAATTAAACATGAAGCAATGGACAAGATGCATAAAACCTAAAGTGGATGGATGCGAAAGGCCATTGTATAGGATTTCAACTTATGAATTATTTCTTGTGCTATTTTGGACTAACATCGTCACTAAATATATATATAGTGACATTTTGTAACTTAATAATATGATTTGTATTGGTCAAATCTTAAATTTATATTATTTTAATAAAAAACTTTAAATAGAAGTGATGTCATTCCTATTATAATAATAGTTTAATACTCATTTCCATGAATCTTGAGGTTTACTTAATTTTTTTTAGGATTAAATATGTATAAGGTCCCTTAAAATAACTCAACATTCAAGTTTGGTCCCTCCTAATATTTTCTTCAAGGTTTGATTCTCCAAAAGTTTTCCGTTTCTAACTCTAGTCCCTCCCGTTAGTTTTCACTAACGGAGGATGATATGGCATGCCATGTGGAGATTTTTTGATGACGTGGTTTACATGTGGCAATGCCAACGTGGCAAAAAATGCTGACATGTATGTCACGTGTCAATTGTTTCAATTTTAATTTTTTTTATACTAATATCATATTTAAATCCAGAATGATAGCTAATCGGCAGCTACTTCGTAGCTAATTCGTAACTAATCTCTAGCAAATTTAAACACAACATTCTAATAATTTGTAGCTAATTCATAGCTAATTTCTAGCTAATTTAAAACCTTGTCATACTTTATGCACAATAATAGTTCAATTTTCAACTAAAACAGAATTTGAGCTTTTAAATCTCTACATCAATAATAGTTTAAAACCAATACAAATATAAACTGCTAAAAAGAGGGTATGTGCAACAAGGATTGATATTTTCCTTCCAAATCTATCATTGATCCATCCACCAACTGCATTAATCTCTAACAAAATTTCTTCACAAAAATCTCTAACAGAAAGTCATTAATATGAAGTCCACATAGAACTTCTTCACTCCAATTCCAGTCCATACAAATACGCAGTAGTAAAAATAGAACAAAAAGGATAAGTCGTAATAGAATTTCATTTTGCAAAATCACCTACAACAGAATTTTTTTCACTCCAACAAATTCTAACAGAATTTCGTTGCAAATACCATTCTACCCCCTAATTCACTATATAAAAACAGAAATTCAGATTTGCAGAGTCTGCTTCGTATTTTTCTCGCCACTGCTTCAAACTTTCTTTCATTCATCTTCATGATTCTTCCTCCATAGTCTTCTTCATCTCACTGGACTTACATCACCTTCACCTTCTACCACAACAAAACTCTCGAATTCTGCAGCCAAACTCTTCTCCACCATTAAGAATCCTCTTCCACTTTCCTCAAAGCGAAACCTGCAACAGAATTGGCACAACAAAATTCACGCAATCATTCATTCTCAGATTCCATAGCGGGAATACGCAACAAATTCACAACGATTCGCACCACGCCAAGAAACTCAACAACACAAGGAATGCGACACTTTCACGCACACCAGTGGCAACAGGAACACACAGATTTAGCGACGAACAAGCTTTCCTACAAACTACAATAGAAAGAGTGGAAGAAGAAGAAATAAACGGAGTTCGGAACTGTTGTTCGTACCTGAACGTTTTCGTTGATTTTCATCCCTCATTGCTGCTAAGGAGACTCTGAAAGTATCTTCATGTAGATCAATTCGTGTTCTGAAGCCGAGGTTTCGTTTCTCCGTCGATTGCAGGTAAGAGGTTTCCTTTAACTCATCTCCCTTCAAAGCAATATACTTCAATTACTAAGTCTACTCAAACAGTCCATGAAGTCAATTTCTTAATTTCTTAATCAATTTCTTAATCAAATTGTGTTATCTTTATCAATTTCTTAATTTCATAACAGACATAGAAGTCAATTTTATAATTAAGAGAAGTAGGCACAATATGTTTCCAAACCTTTGTATGATGTCAGCATGGCATGAAGAGAATTACAAATGTGGAAAGTTATATTTGAATTATATCGATATCTGCATGGCATGAGATTGTCTATAGTTGTACAGCTTTGTTAACATCCAAACGCATTTTAAGAAAAGGACAGGGAGAGCCAATTTAACGGTGGAATTAACTTGTGGCTGCATGGTTTGTCATTTTGACACAGCAGCCACGTCTTTCCATATTGCAGAATGATTAAAAATTAGTAATGCTGGTCTATCAGGCTAGTAGTAACTGCATATAGCAATTAGCAAGGACAAGTGGTTCATCATAGCTACTGAAATTATAGTGTCAGGTTAACAACTTGATCAAATTAAAGGATTTATATTAAAGTAGTAAAATCAGTTGTGTATATTCATGCAGAATGCATAAGCGTGATATTGGCCTTGTTGATAAAACTTGAGGCAAACCACCATAATTTGAAAAAATTGAAATACTTGCCAAAAGATTATGCACACACTGTAGTCAGTTAAATGCTAAAAATAATCAATTCTTGAAGGGAGTTTTCCTTTTAGGATCGTACTCCTCGAGATTACAGGGTTCATTCTAGACTAACTATTTTACAAAAGGAAATCCAAATGATTATCTAATACACCAGTTGGAAAAAATATGTCTTACCACCCAGGATCACAATGATTAAGAGAGGTTTAATACCACAACATTTGACGACTGAAGTCCCCTTGCAATTAAGACATGAGTGGGACGTATTAAGAGTGGTTAACTAAGTACTAATCAATTCCTTGCAATTAGAACACATGCATAAGCATTTTAATACCTGGACTCAAATGATGAAGTTTTGCCACTTTATAAAGCCGCTCAACCTGGACCACTGCTTGACAGCCTAGCCTCAGCTAGGCTTGTTAGCCTGAAATAGGCAAATACCAGAATAAAACTACCAATACAGCAACCTGTATGGCCTGGCCTAGTCATTTCAACCAAAGTAGTGTCTCGTCAGACTTTTATCTTAATAAAGAAATGCTTATAAAGAAATACAGTGAGCTGGAACTGTATAAATTTCTCAACATTCATATTAAAAGAGCAACTAGTCATAGACATTAACACAAACACTTAACATGCAACAACAATTACAATACATTTTCTTCTACGTACACCCTAAAGAGCTTCTAAAGTTTAGGATCAAGACTGTGTTACCTAGAACGATTTGAAAAGGGAATCTGAAATTTGACCTTGATTTCCTCTTCAATGGTGGAACCCTAACTCCCATTTTTTGGAAAGAGGTGTGAGGTAGCTGCAAGCAATTTTGAGATAATGGAACGAAGAGAGATTGGGGGTTTACGAAGAAGAGAGGAAAAGCGTTTTCATTCGGTGACGAAGGAAACTGGTTTTCGATAGGTGTTTCGGCAAAACGATTTTCGGAGTAATTGAAGTTCACTGCTTCTTGATTTTACCTTCACGAAATCGAAACCCTAGCTATGATTGAGGTGGCAAAAGGAAGAATTCACAGTATTAAGTTTTGTAGAAGACAAAGAGGAATGAAGTTATTAGTTGTTGTTGATGATGATATTAGTGAGTGAAATTTAGGAAAAGGTTTTGGGTTTTGAATGACTTGAAAATCTCAGAATTTTGGGATTGAATTATTTGTTTTCATTTAGAGGAAGTTTAGGGATTTAGGGATTATTTGTTTTATTAAGTTGGATGGAAGGAGAAAATCATTTCTGACGTGGCATAAGAATACACAGTTGGTAAGGGATAATTGCACACTTGGCGTGCCACATCATCCTCCGTTAGTGAAAACTAACGGGAGGGACTACAATTAGAAACGGAAAACGGAAAACTTTAGAAGGACCAAATCTTGAAGAAAATTTTTAGGGACCAAACTTGAATGTTGGGTTATTTTCAGGGACCTAATACTTATTTAACCCTTCTTTTTAATTTATAAAAATTATTATATTAATTTTTAATCCTTTAAAATATATTATATTTGTTGTTTTCATTTATTTGACGATAAAAGAAATTCAAAATTTTGATCATTAAATTAATTTTTAATTAGTGAAAAAATGATTAACATGAAGAGTTAATTTATTAATATGATATTTTTTTTTTGTAAGATAAAGGATTAAAATAAATCTAAAAAATAGCATATGACACAAAAAAGATATTAAACTTATAATAATATATGGTTTATTAACTTTAAAAATAAAATTAAACCATACACATTTATCGTAATAAAAATGCAATAATATTACATATTTGTTTGAATATTACATATTGAATCACAGGGGTAATAGTTGAATTTAATGAATATTGTTTAAAGTAGTATTCATTTATTTTTTGTAATATTCATTGATGTTTTAAATTTGAAATGAGAATTTAATGAATATTATTCTGTACTGTTTGAACTAATGTTAAAAAGGTTTTATAGTCAAACTGATTGAATACCTTTTATGGATGCGACATCCCTGGTTTGTTGAACCCTGTTTTGTTTTTATGTATATTTTAAATTCTGAATTTTTTTAAAAATAAATTAAAAATAATATTATTTAATATAATATGTATTTATTATAAATAATATATATAAAATAATATTATTTGAAATAAATCAATAAATAATATATTTACATAATTTATTTTAATTTCCAATAATATTATATATTTATTTCAATAGTAGCAGTAACACTATTAAAGAACACAATATCTTTAACATCTTTAACAATATATAAATCGATTTTGGCAAAAACATCCGCACACATATTGGCTTTCCTATATGTGTGTACCACTTTCACTCACTCATGCTCTGCCATGAGGCTAAAGATACGTTTTACCAATAAATTCTCATAATTGGTCGATGTTTTTCCAAACCCCGAAAGGGTGGTGATAACTTGGGTGTCCGTATTCAGCCCTACTTTCATCAATCCTAGTCTCTGGAGAGAGATAAGCCTTCATATATACCCCATAACTTCGTCCAATAACCACTGCATTTACCAACATTCTTTGAGAAACCACCTATAAAGCTTCCATGGTTATTACGAATAATCCCTCCACAACTGATCTACTACCACTAGCTTCATCCGTATTGAGTTTAACCCATCCCTCTTTCGACGGTTTCCATCTGACCATAATGATATCTTTCTCCCCCTTCTCACAACCTCGTCGTTCTTCTTAGCTTTCTCATTATCTTGAATGCCCTTATAAACATAAGTTTGAGGAAAAGATGGTTGATGTAAGTTCTCATCATGAATTTCCCTATTGCGCCATGTCCATAAACTATGACACCTAGTTGCCCAAAAGCTACTCCAATCTTTATCCTCATTAATATTTAACTCAATCCAATCAATGAGGTCCACATTATAAAACTCCATCTTTGTGTTATCAAGAACAACATTTATCCATAATTGTCTTAAATTACTGCAATCTCGAAAGACGTGTATGGTAGTTTCACTCACATTTCCACAAAGCTTACAACCCGATTCCCCCATACCTCTCAAGCTTTTCTGATAATTTATGAGAATCCTATCGTGTTTAATAAGGGAAACAAAACACCTCACTCTTTCCTGGGCTTTTAGCTCCCAAAGTTTCTGTCATCTATCACCATCCCGAGGTTCCTCATCCTGCAGTAACCTCTCATACATACTCCTAATAGAGAATCATTCCCACCTCCAGCCGGAAAAGCCTGGTCTTCTCCATAGTCCGCTCTTGGCGGCAGCAGAGCTATAACTCTTTGAATTATATAATTTGGAAGCCACTGTTGAAACTTCTCTAAATCCCACTCCCCATCTTGATTGACCAAATCTCAAACCTTGATATTTTCCAGCTCACTCGGAATGACAATGTGAAGGTTCTTGATGATAATACTCGGATCCACCCAATAGTCGGCCCTATTGATGCCTGTACTGTTTCCAATACTCCAACTACCTTGACTCATAAGATTATTCATTATGGACAATTTTAATTTTTATATGTTTTAGTCCTTCATTGAGTCAAAATAAATATGTAAGTTGTGATTTATTTTCAAATTAATTCGGTAGCTCAACTGCTAAGTGCCTTGAATTTGCCTTTAGGGTCTAGGGTTTTAATCTTTCAGGAAATACTTTTTTTTTTCATGTTTTAAATTCTGAATTTTTTTGTTAAAAAGTTAAAATGAAAAAGAAAAAGCTAACTTGATATTTAAAAAAATAAAAAATAAACATAAAAGTCAGGATGACATAAAAAAGTTAAAAATTAAAGAAATGTCACATAACACTGATAAGGCATCATTTTTTTGTGACTTATATTTTCAAGGGTTAAAACGAGAAAATCTTCAAACAACAAAGAATGAATCTTTTTGTTATTTTATAAGGACGTTTCGCGAATTTGGCTCATATAATAAGAGACAAATTGATTATTAATTCTAATAATTAAATATAATTTTTTAATATATTCTACTAAAATAATATAAAACGTATAATAAATATAAGTTTGTTGTTAGTAATTGTTAGAAGAGGTGTTAAAATTCAAATCGATTCAAATAAAAATTACTAATTGATTCAATAAAATTAAAAATCACAAAAAAAAATATTATTGAGTGTGTTTGCATGCTCTTTTAAGAACATCGTTCAAATATCTGATTGATTTTTAAAACCCGATCTAATTTGAATCTAACCGCATAAATATACTTTAATATTGTTTTTATCGGTATGATGTATTATGATAATTTATTATTCGTTAATATTTAATTTTTTTTAATATTATTTATTAGTTTCGTTTATCTATTTGATTTTAGTATTTCATTTGTTTCAAATACAATCGATCGTTGTTATTTATAGTTTTAGTTTTTAATATTATACATGTTTGGTTTCTTGGTATGACTTATAAAAGCATTTCACCCTTACACGGATCATGCTTGAGAGGTTGTGTACATGGACGATTTTTTGATAGGATTCGAGAAAGCATTTCAACCTTACATAAATTATGCTTGAGGGGGAGTGTACATGTTCAATTTCTTGGTAGGACACAAGAAAGTATTTCACCCTTACACGACTCATGCTTGAGGGGTTGTCAACTTGTCTGGTTTCTTGGGTCGGGTCTTGAAGCGGGTAGGTGTCAACCCGATCCTAATGAAGCTATCCCCAATTAAATGATCCACCAAGAAGAGTGTGGTCATGCCGAAATAGCTAATGGTTTAGATTTTCTATGTCGACCCAAGTCTAGTACACGAAAATATTTGATTGAGATATGATTGGGGGCACATTTATGGTTGATGAAAGGATATCATAATCATGGATTTAGGACAAGCAAACCTAATTCTATTTCACCATTAAGATGTCATATCAATCAAGATCAATCACATTAAATTTCCTTAATGAGCTTTCGTGTGAGGCCGACCAAAACAATTATATAAGGAAAAGAGTGCATGAGGAACATTGATTGATAATTCATTAGACTATTTCGAATGTGGCTTTACTAGTCCTCACTAGTAGAGTTATCATTGGTGTACTTTTATGAGTACATATGACAGCCCTGTGGAGCTCAGTAAAACTGATTAGGCCACACACATCACTTCCAACGACAATCTAACCCTATCTCACGATGAAAAGAGTCCATACTAGTAGCTAAAATTGCTGTCAGTATCATCTTTTATTTTAATGTTGTATTTAATTTGATTTGTCTACAATTTGATTTATCACTATTTGTAATTTGTGTGTATTAAGTATTTTTGTTTATTTGATTAAATTTGTACCTTGAGCTACCCTTACATTAAGTAAATTAATATTGGACTCATATGAATGTGTTTTTTAGCATGTGCAAGTTGACCAAAGTCAATATGTTGAATGTATCTTAAATCACAAGTCAGAAAGCTTAAAACATGTTTTTTTAAAGCTTGATTCAAATCAAGCATATTGCTGAGTCGAATCAAACATCAAGCTAAATTGTATTTTTGCCACTGAATTTTTTATTCGAATCAAGATGTGTGTGATTCGAATCACAACACTCTTAAGTCGAATAACAAGGAGTGTTGTTTCGAATCATGATATTAAAATACTTTTCTAAAACAACTATGATTCAAATCATGCTTTTGCTTGAATCGAATCATGAGTACTGTAGCGAGCGATTTTGGACGTGGTTGTGAAGCACTATCGGTTTGGTACTACAGTTCAATTCATTTTTTATCCTATTAAAGCTGATGAAGGAAGGGAAATAGATGTCTCCAATTAACCCTGCTTGCAAACCGAGTTTGAACAGATGACTGTTAGTTTACAGATGCTACAAAGATTGTGGGTCTCTCTTAGGTTATTTTGGTAAAATAGTGCCCGGGCGATTGGTGGGAGTTTAGGATTGATGCTTTTCGATTGATATGTGAAGGTACGGGATTTGGGTTTTTGTTGAGTGTGCTCGCTAAGATTTTTCTTTCAATCTTATGCCTACGTATTCCCGTTTACCGAAACAGGGAAATCAGAGCGATCGTAGTTCCTCCTATTCTATGGGAGGAAATGGTGTTTTGGTGTCTTGTTCAAAGCCCAAGACGTGAAGCTAAAGGTGGTTTGTATCTTGTTCAAAACCCAAGATGTGAAGCTGAACGGTCTATTTGTATCTTGTTCGAAGCCTAAGATATGAAGCTATAAGGTCTTGACTTTAGAGAGAATTTGTCATCTCTAAAGGGGTTTGTTTGTCACAATTGTTGGGTGACTGGTTATAAAGGAGAATTACTTTAACCGGGATATGTGAATCCGGCAATGCCATAATTTCCTTTATAAGGATTTCTGACCTGAAGGAGAAGACTTTAACTCAGTGTAGAGCAATGCCATCTTTCCTTAGGAATTTCTCATGCTAAAAGAGGGACAGTGGCATGGATGTAGATGATCCAGAGGCTTGCCGCTTACAGCAATTAGATGAAAGGAAAGGAGTTGTTGATGTTTGTGTACTGTGAACGAGGCACAGTTTTAATGCTAAAAGGCTGATTGACTCAACCGGGATTTTCTTATACAAAGCCTAAAAGGAGGCTATAGGCCCAACAAGAGGGTGTTTTTATGTGTCTCGTACAAAGCCCGAGAGAGAGGCTAAAAGGGTTGACTCTACAGGAGAATCTTTTATATGTGTCTTGTACGAAGCCCAAGATGGAAGCTAAAGGTGGGACTCAACAAGAGAGTCTTTTATAATCAACAAGAGAGTGTTTTGTATCTCGTACAAAGCCCGGGATGGAGGCTAAAAGGTTGACTCAACAAGAGAGTGATTTTGTATCTCGTACGAAGCCCGAGATGGAGGCTAAAGGTTTGCTGTTTCAGTTAAGTGACAGGTCCAGTAGGTGGGTTAAAAGAGAAAATCAGTTCTTATAAAGAGACTGATTAAAGGTAAGGCTATGCTTTGGGATTGATCAGAGGATCGGGGTTATTTCCTGTTTTTTAAGAAAATGGGAAATCCAAAGGGTATTGAGACTGTCCGAGTCTACGGGTTTCATCTCCTAGTTTTGAAAGGAGCTTGAGAATGTCTTTGAGACTCAAGGGAATTAGACTATCTAAGTCTAGAGTTTCATCTTTTGTACTGCGTTTAAGAAACAGCAGTAGCAAGATCTAGACTTTTTGAAAGACTGTTGTATTAAGATGATTAATTTCTATTCCTATACCTCTAGGAGGTCGTCGGGACAATTTGTACGAAGCCCAAGAGGAGGCTGGAAACTTTTAAGAAGCCGAGGGACAATTTGTACGAAGCCCAAGAGGAGGCTATCATTCCCGGAGGAAGAAATCATTTATACGAAGCCTAAGAGGAGGTTGTGAATACTTCTAAGAAGCCGACGGGTCCTTGTACAACGCCCAAGAGGAGGCGAGGATGCTTTTAAGAAGCCTTTGGGCCCCCAAACCCCGAGAAATTCAGGACAGGCTATTCACAGAGAATAGATCAAGCCAGGAAAGTTTGAGAATTTGGAAGAAACTCAAGAGATGCCATTCACAGAGAAAAGATCATCTCTGGGGAATAGAGTTTCTTTGACGATTTCTAAAGGTGACACTCTGTGAAAGGGTTCACCGAGAATGCTGTCTTTCACGTCTCCATATTGTTTAACCCCAAGAGGAGGGAAGACTGTGTCTGGTAATCCTATGGGAATCTAGTTTTCTCTACTTTTAAGAGTGATCAACTGGCTTAAAGCTAGACGTAGTTGCCGGGGAAACTCTAAATATCTATACTATTATTACACAGTTGATATGAGTTTATGAAAGAAGACTTACAGTGAAACAGCCCAACAATACAGTTATATGTATATGAAAGCGGATAAAGAAAGCATATAACCACTTACTCGGTTGTAGAGCTTCCATGTTGTTTGGTTAGTTGTTCAACAAAGAAAGATTGAAAACAACAGTATATTCAAAATCAAAGGAGAAAGTGCTTTGAAAGAAAAATTGGGGCTTATAGCTCAAGGAGAGGCCCAAAGTTTTATCAGTGATTGTACTGTGAGTTTGAATTTGTACAGGGACTTATACAAGTGACTGAGGCCCAAGAAAGGTTTTATGCACAAAGGGATGGGTCTTACACTCTCTCAAGAGGCCCAAAGAGATTAAAAAGAATGGGGCTTATAACACGAGGGTAGGCCCAGATGTTTTTTGTTTTGAAATGGCGATCGCGCCGAGATTTTCTTTTAACACAGAGGGACTTATACAATATCTGAGGCCCAAATTTGTTTTGGTTAAAAGGGGATTGGGTCTTACACTCTAATAGAGGCCCAAAAATGATTTTGAATGGGTCTTATAGCTCGAAGAGAGGCCCAAGGTTTGTTTTTCAACGGACTATGATCGCGTCGAACTTTTTGAAATACAACGGGACTTATACCATAAGCGAGGCCCTAAAATAGGTTTGTATTTACAAAGGATTGGGTCTTACACTCTATTAGAGGCCCAAAGAGTTTTTGAAAATGATTTGTGAGGGTGAAAATCAAAGAAACCCCAATTTCATTTTTTTAAAGGGCATTTTTCAAAGAAAAATCAAGTAAAAAATGATAAAAATATCAAATAAAATCATTAATCATGTTATAAACAGTGCTTAAGGTTTATGAAAAAGTATTTTATCCACATGAATATTTAAAATCATTTTGGTTTTAAAAAATCAAGAAAAAGAAATCATTTTAAAAGCATTTAAAACAATTTAAAACAATATTTTTGAATATATTAAAAATATATCAAATAATAATATTTTTTTGTGATTTTTTGTGGATTAAAATATTATGGAGTATGAATAAGAAGTGTGTAAAACAGAATTGGAAAATGATGATTTTTGCTATGTAAAAGAATTGGTTGAGTTTTGAAGATAAACTAAGAAAAAGAGGAAAGATGTCACAACATCACATTCGACATCTTTCATGAGTTTTGAAGATAAGAGAAAAAGGGAAGATGTCACAACATCACATTCGACATCTTAAAAAACCAGAACTGCACCTTGGTTTTCAACATCTTTTTTATCAAACTTCAAACATTCATAACTCTCTCAATTTTTAACGAAATTAAAATATGTAAGAACCTATCTTGACCAATTTTTCGCAAGGAATCCAATGGTATCACTCATACATACTGAAACTTAATGTACAGCACACACAAGGCAAAAAACCAGAACTATATGTTGATTTTAAACATCTTTGCTTATCAAACTTTCCACACTCATAACTCTCTCAATTTTTAACGGAATTAAAATCCGTAAGAACCTATCTTGACCAATTTTTCAAAAGGAATCCAATGGTATCACTCATACATACTGAAACTTAATGTACAACACACACAAGGCAAAAAACCAGATTTGCACCTTAAGTTTAAAACAACATAAACTCCACATATGAACATGTTAAAGTGCAAACAGTAGGAGGATCATAACATACACATTAAGGACTACATTTTTGCTTCAAGAATTGTTCAATATGATGCATAT
The DNA here is from genome assembly GCA_022829125.1 of Lathyrus tuberosus. Taxonomy (NCBI): domain Eukaryota; kingdom Viridiplantae; phylum Streptophyta; class Magnoliopsida; order Fabales; family Fabaceae; genus Lathyrus; species Lathyrus tuberosus. The sequence goes on along the minus strand of JALAZF010000066.1, from coordinate 13,030,222 downwards.
ATGTGGACATAAAAGGAAAGCATGATTCAAAGAATTCAAGTTGTGAATTTTACCTCTTTTTTTTGGAGATTTTGTGCAACCTACCAAGTGCTTTGTTCCAGAAATGATTTGATGCTTTGGACACCCTCAAATGACCTCTTAGAAGTTTTTAGGATGGTTGGAATCAGTTGGAACCTGCACAAACAAAAACTGGCCTTTTCTTGCAAAAGAGGTTAAAATGGCCAAAGTGACAACTCTCTCAAATGGTGTTCCAGATGTTGGGAACCATTTAGGGTAGTTCAAGGATGATATTTGGAGTGTGTTTGAGGTTTTATCTGGTTTGGAAAGTGACTGAATCAAGACATGGCTTGAAAAATGCAAAAAAAAGTCCAATTTTGAGGTTTTGAGAGGTGACTTTGTGATCTTGGTGTTATAGGTCACTTGTGATAGTTTGGATCACCTACATATGATGTTTATGAGGTGTTAGGATCATGAGATGTGATGGAAATGCTCTCTAACTCAAAAACTCAGAATTACCTTACTAAAGAAGGCATTTTGGAGTGAAAGAAGTGATTTTGAGGAAAGCATTTGTTTGATGGCTTTGGTGTACTCAAACTAAGCACAAATGAGCTCTATTTATAGTAGAGCAAGTTTGTTTTGGCAGCAATAGTGAATGGTGGCTGCAGCAGAGGTTTGTTCAATGTTGGCCAATGAAAATCCAAGTCTCCTCTAGCCATTGACTAGAGGTTAGGGCACAGGCTGCTGGTTCCCTAGTTGTTGGAGGAATCTTAACTGAATTCAGTTAGAGGAAGCTCAGTTCATGCCACCTCTAAGCATCCATTAAATGCTCCAAACCAAAATTGGAATCTTGTCCCTCTTTTAGGGTTTTTTAGGTTTGGCATGCTACTTGTGGAATCTTGGACTTGGGAGGCTTATGGATCAGATCATTCCCCTTGGATTTGATCCTCAGATGTGTCCAAAATGATGACAAGGCTTGGAAATTTGTGTGGCACAAGAAATGTGAAAATTTGTCCTGAAACATGTCTTTAAAATCAGCTGCAGCAAGCCTTGTTGTAAAATCCATAACTTCTTGCTCAAGAATGATAAATGGTTGTTCCAGGACTCTATGGAAAGCTGAGATGACATACTTCAACTTTGATGCTTGACCCTAGACTTGGTTCAATTTGGATCATGGAGAAAAACATCCTTAAAGTTGGGACATTCTTGCTGGAAAAATATTAATGATGTCCTATGAAATGTTGGAACATCTGACAACTTTGAACATTAATAATTCCAAACTTTAATCACTTGTATCTTTTAATCCACTATGATATTTTAAGTTGAAGTGAATTGCATCTTTGATGCTTGTCTTGCATGGTGACAAAGCTTGAAAATTGTGTGGCACAAGAAAAAGTGCACAAAATATGTCCTAAAAAAACAGCTGCAGCAAGCCTTCTTGTAAAGTCCATAACTTCCTGCTCAAGTGTGATAAATGAACGTTCTACAACTTTCTGGAAAGCTGAGATAACGTACTTCAACTTTGATGTCCAAGGTTTGTGAAGATAAGACTTGTAAAGTTGTCAAAAATGACCTTGAACTTGTGTGGTCAAATCTGTCCTAAAAGCTGTCATGAAAATTCTGTTTTATCAATGCCTTTTGCAGAGACCATAACTTTCTGCTCGAGAATGATAAATGAGCTTTCTAGGACTTTCTGGAAAGGTGAGATGACGTACTTCAACTTTGATGTTCAAGATTTGACTTGAATCAACTTGGATCATGGAGAAAAACATCCTTGAAGTTGGGACATTCTTGCTGGAAAAATATTAATGATGTCCTATGAAATGTTGGAACATCTGACATTAAGAATTCCCAACTTTGATCACCTATATCTTTCAATCCTTATGATATTTTGAGTTGATTCCTTCTACAATGTTGAAGTATCAAATACCCTCTTTAAAAGTAGCTCTTACGCAAAATCAATGGATGCTTGGATCAATAGTTACAACCTTGAAAAGTTGTGCACTTGAACATGATTTTAACTTAGAAAAAATTTCTAAGTTTCCTTCAATTTGATCAATTTTGCAATTTTCCATAATTTCTTGATTTAAATTTGATCAAATTAAATCATCCATCATATTTTCTTGAGTAATGGCTTGTGAAGCTCAAAGTTGACCAAAAGTCAAACTTTGACTTTCTGTGTCAATTGACTTTGTATTAGATAAACTTGAGGCTTGATCCACTTGAAATGTTGCACTCGTGTGCTTAATTCTTGATGTGGGAGTCCTCTTGATCCATTGTGGATGTTTGAGAGGTTAGACAAGTTAAAGATCATGTCATTCCTTGATTGATCCTTTGTCTAAATGCTCTGAGAGGGCTTGGAACCCTAATTCTTTGAGTGTAGAGAATGCTCACCCATCTTTGGGGAGACTAATGAGTATGAAAGTTCATCCATATTGTGATGATGATTAGTACAATGATGGGAATCTAGGTGGTCAAAATTTGGGGTATGACAAGTACCAATCATAATTCAAATCAAAATGGAAACATCATCATTTTACTACTTTGATTCAACTCATTATTTATTTTGATTTAAATTATAACCTCGTGATTTAACTCGAATCATTGTTCTTTTCTTCACCTTTTTGTGCCTAATCTCTAACACCTATATAAATCTTTTTAGTGCTATTCTTCGACAAGTTGTTGATTAATGATATTTAACATGAGAGGATTTTCAAATTGAAAAAATTCTCGCAGTGAGATTCTTTCAGAGAGAGATCTAGTGAGATCAACTCCATATTTTCACAAAATCTCTTCCTCCTTGATTCAACCTTGTGAAAAACTTCCTCAAATGTTGATACAGTGAGATCTAATCTATATTGTGTTATATTCTTTAGATAACCTTTATTATCTTCAAACAATAGCCAAGAAACCATTGTTGTAGTGCTCAACTCAAAAGATTGAGTTGAAGTGGTAGATCTGATAACTCATTTTATGTGAGATATTTAATCCTTCTATACTTTAATTATGGGTAATTTATATCTTGAAGAAATAGAGTTACAATGCAATGAAGGAAGAGATTCTAAAATTAGGAAAGAATTCTACATAAGAGAAATTTAGGAATATATAGAGTTCCGACCCAACTTTGGTCTCGCCATATTGAAGAAAACAACATTGGGAGTCATGAAAGAAAACTTCGCTTGCTGATTAACAAATTAAAAGTGATTGGAGTGTCATCTTTAGGCTTATCATTTCTATCTTCTTGTTTAGGAATATGTAACTTAAGATCTTTCTGTATTGTGCTTATTTTGCTCATTATGAACTAAACTTGCTTTGTTGGATGATGTGAAGTTTAATGAATTAGTAATCTTTTGAATGTTATGAATGAGTTGTCTTGATATATTTTACTCATGTTAATTTATGCCATATATTTATTCCTTTGTCTGGCCACCTTAAGAGTAGACACTAGTTGGTTAATGATTGATAGATATATTAACTAGTGGAACTCATAAGTAAATATAGTTTAAAATATTATGATAGACATATTTACTAGATTTGTCACTTTAGAGATAAAGTATTACAACCATAGGGGAAATTAGAAGTTAAACTAGACATGTTTTAATGTTATTGTGAGATCTCAAGAGTTGTTCCCTTAACTTAATGCATATACTTTGATGTTGTAGGCATACACCACTAGATCACTTTTGGCCTCATATGTCACGACGGAACATATCAGATTCATACATTAGATGAATTCATTAAATGGAATATTGTCCAACATATTATTTCACTCTGTGTTAACTCTTAACTATCTTCTCTGTTTTTCCATTTTCTTAACCACATGACACACCATTATTTTATTACCTTTGCACATGTTTATTTTACAACTTCTTGTATGAATATCAATACGCTTAATACAATATCTATGAGATCGATAGTCTTTCTTCTCACTTACTACTAATTTGACCGTGTATACTTGCATGTACAAAAATTAGCCATCAAGATCCAAGGTACACTAGGGAAGCTAATTTTTTTTATGAAGATTTGTTGTGTGTGTTAGAAAAAATAATCTCTTTTTGTCCATGGTATATGGTTTGGTACATCCAGCAAGAGAAGAGTTTTTATGTACTCCATGGAAGACTTTGGTGCAACTAAGTAAAGTTCATTGCAGAATTAAATTTGGAGTTGTCCAATATTTCTTGTGTAGAAAAAATGATTAGACAAGGATCCGGTAGGGATGAATAGAGGTCATTGCATAACATAAAACTTGGAGTAGGATTTTTGTGTCTAGAAATATTGTTGGATCAAGATTGTAATACCCTAATCATATATCTAGAATAACAACCAATGGTATTAAAAATTGGTACTAGATACATCAATACAAATATTGTTGAACATGTAACTCCACACACAAGAGGGAGAGGGTGAATTATGGGTGTTTGAAAAATGACAGTTTACAACAAATTTATTTTAAATTTCAAAGTTAACGCTTTGTAGCATTTATGGGATCCATTTTTATCTAGTTGTGCCTCGAATATGCGTCCATGAAACTTAATGCTTTGCAGCCCGATAACCCGTCATATAGGAGATCTATATTAGGTAAGGGAAAAAGATATTTAGGGTGTACTATATTGATATTGGTGAAGTCGAAGCACATAGGCCAATTGTTTGATTCCTTCCTTAACAAAACCATATTATCTAGTCACAAAGGGTATTTGATCTCCATTATAAAACTGACCCTTGTCAGCTTATAAACTTCTTCGTCAATGGTTGTTCTCTTTCCTTCGCCAACCTTGTGTTTTGTCTAGAATACTAGCTTGAATGGGGGGTCTATGAAGAGTTGGTGACACACCACTGTTGTGTCAATTCTAGGTCTATCTGAAGGAGCCCAAGCAAACAGGTCAAAATTCGTTTTGAGCAAGGTGATTAAGTTTTCCTCTTCCGATTCAGACAACGAGATGCCCAAATTGGTGACCTGATGCGGCAGGGGCCCGATCTGGACCTCTTTCAGATCTTCAATTGGGGTGTGTCTTTCACTTTATGCTCCTAATATTAAGTCTTATCTTGTAGTATCAGAGTCATCCATTCTAGGGAGAGGATTGCAGTCAGGGTGAAGGGTTCCCTTTCTAATGCCATGCTATTCAAGATACATTCTTGGGCGACTGCATATTCTACCTTGACGGCATCCACGTGCTCATTAGGCAAGGGATATTTTAAGCTTATGTGGTCCATGGGCAGGATCACCCCAACAGATTTAGGGCGAGTCTCCCCATGTTGATGTTATAAGGAAACACTATATCTACTATGAGATACTTTACTTTAATTGACCTGGTGTCGCCCATAAGTTCTCCCATAAGACTCATCACAAACTTTGATTACATTGACTTAGCAAATTCCTTGCATAAAGTAGCATTAGCAGAGCCAAATAGATATCATCCACATAAATTTGAACCACAAGAATATCATTTTTGAATGTTTTACAAAACAAGGTTGTATCAACCTTACCTCTAGTAAAATCATTTTCTAAAAGAAAATTGCTTAGTCTTCCATACCATGCTCTAAGAGCTTGTTTCAGACCATACAAAGATTTATTAAGTTTGAAAACTAAATTGAGGTTTTTATGATTTTCAAAACCAGGGGGTTGGTGTACATACACTTCTTCAGTTATGTAACAATTCAAAATGCACTCTTAACATCCATCTGATACAAGATGATGTTATGATTAACAACAAAAGAAGTTAAGAGAAAAATAGGTTCTAACCTAGAAACTAGTGCAAAGATTTTAGTATAGTAATCCCCTATTTCTGACTATAACCTTATGCAACCAATTTGACCTTTTTTCTTACCACTTCTCCTTTTTCATTTAGATTGTTTCTGAAGACCCACTTTGTCCCAATGACATGATTTCCTTTGGGTCTAGGCACAAGAGTCCACACATCATTTCTGGAGAATTGGTTCAGTTCTTCTTGCATTGCGACAATCCACTCAGTGTCCAGGAGTGCTTCATCAATAGATGTAGGTTCTATTAGGGACGATAAACCCAAAAGCGCCTCTTCAAAAGGTTTGAAGGAGGATCTAGTTCTGAATGGTTCAGTCTTATCTCTAGAATCAATTCTTCAGAGTGTGGGGATATTTGTTTGTGCTTCCTCAGAGGTGTATGAATGACAACAGTTTTTGGTTGAACAGTTTCAGATTCTTTAGCCTTAGATTCTTTGGCTTCTGGTTCTTTACCTTCAGAGCCTGAATAAGTGATCTCTAAATCTGTAAACTTCTCAACTAGCTTTGACTTTTCAGTGTCAAGCGTATCATCAAATCTAACATTAATTGATTCCTCAAAAATTTGTGTTTCTGTGTTATATACCCTATAGCCCTTAGAGTGTTCAGAGTACCCTAACATAATACACTTTTGTGTCATAGAATCAAACTTGTTTAAATTGTCTTCAGTGTTCAAAATAAAACAATCACAACCAAAATGATGAAAATATGAAATATTGGGTTTTTTATTCTTCCATAATAGATACAAAGTCTTACCCAGAATATGTCTTATAGAGATATTGTTCTGAATGTAACACACTGTGTTGACGGCCTCTTCCCAGAAGTGCTTAGCCACATTAGTCTCATTGATCATGGTTTTAACCATCTCTTGCAAAGTTCTATTCTTCCTCTCTACAACTCCATTCTATTTTGCAGTTCTAGGACAGGACAAATAATGGGAAATTCAATTCTCATCAAAGAGTTTCTCAAACTCCTTATTTTTAAATTCTCCACCATGATCAGTTATAACTTTAACAATTCTAAAGTCTTTCTTGTTTTGCACTTGAGAACAGAAGGTAGAAAACACAGAGTGTGACTTATCCTTGTGTCTTAAGAATCTAACCCATGTCCATCTGATGTAGTCATCTACAATGACTAAACCATACTTCTTGCCATTGACAGAAGAAGTTTTCAAACGTCCAAAGAGGTCAATGAGCAGAAGTTCCAAAGGCCTGGAGGTAGAAATAACATTCTTTGCTTTGAAATAAGTTTTGAAAACTTGCCTTTCTAACATGCTTCACAAAAAGCATCTTAAGCAAACTTTAGATTTGGAAAACCTCTGACTAAATTAAGCTTATTTAGCTGAGAAATCCTCTTCATACTAACATGGCCCAATCGTTTGTGTCACGCCCATTGTTTTTCATTAATAGACATAAGACATTTTACATTCTAATTTTTAAGATCAGAAAGTCAAATTTTATAAATGTTACTTTTCCTCTTGCCATTGAAAAGGATAAAGCCATCCTTCTGACTAACAACTTTACAAGACTTTTGATTAAAGATTATATAATAACCATTGTCACTTAATTGACTTATGGACAATAAGTTATGCAGTAATCCTTTAACTAATAAAACATTAGTAATAAAAGGAAGAGAACCATTACTAAGTGTTCTGGAGCCTATGATCTTCCCTTTTTTATTACCTCTGAAACCCACGAAGCCACATGGCTTAAGTTCCACCTCTTAGAACATATGTCTTCTTCCCGTCATGTGTCATAAGCACCTAGAGTCCAGGTATCATGATTGGTGTTTTAACGGTGTTGCTAAGGATGTCTACAACATATATTATCTTGTCCTTAGGTACCCGCATCTTTTTAGGTCCTTTCTTGTTAGTTCTCTCAGAGTTCTTAAAAAGCTTGGGTCTCTGTGCAGAATAATCATTTTGTGTATGTGCATAAGAGAAATGGGAATATGGAGCTTTTGATTTTTCCTTTTGTTTTGAAATAGGTTTTTCTTTAGGAACATAACCAATTCCCCTTTCTCCATTTCTACTAACTCCATAGATCATTAAAGCCATCTTTCTTCTATCTATGTTTCTAGCCAAAAATATCTGAAAAGATTTGTCATACTTCTTTATGACATTTTCATAATCCATAGGAGCTTCTGAAAGAATTTCTTCCTCAATTTTAGAACTGTGGCTTTGAAGGGAAGATTTTTCATTTTTCAGAATGAAGTTTTCTTCAATCAGAGTGGAGAAATCTTTGCTAAGCTTACTATGTGCTTCATATTAAGACACATGGGATTTTTTCAAATCCTTGTATTTGTTCTAGAGCTTTGGATATTTTTCCTGAATTTCATAATGACAAGATTCTAATTTAGAGTGAGATAAGTTAGGGAATACCTCTTTAGAGTCTGACTCGGATTCTAATTTCGACTATAACTTAGTCTTATCTTCATATGCTTCTATGCATGCCATCATTGCCACATTAGCTTGCTCTTCCTCAGAGTCATCACCCGAGGAATCAGAGTTATCCCAAGTATCCATCAGACTTTTCTTCTTCCCTCTGAAGTCTTTCTTTTTGGGCCTGTATTTCTTCAACTTGGGACATTCATTCTTGTAGTGACATGACTCCTTGCACTTAAAGCATGTTACGTCTTTGCCAATACTTGACTTCCTCAGTCCAAATATAGACTCTGAGCGACCACCTGCTCTTATGGAGCCTCTAAACTTGTTTTGTATTTTCTTACAGAGCTGACTGACACGTCTATAAAGAAGAGACAATCCATCTTCATCTTTAAAGTCTTCTTCAGAATCCTCTTCTTCTTCATCTTAAAAAGCTTTAGTATTTTTCAGACTTTCCCATGGATTTTAGAGCCACATATCTAAATTTTCTTTGAGGATCATCCTCTTCAAGCTTTATCTCATGACTTCTCAAAGAACTCACAAGTTCTTCAAAAGTTGCGTTGTTCAAATCCTTAGATAGTTTTAGCACAATTACCATAGAGCTCCATCTCTAGGGTAAGCTTCTGATAATTTTCTTGACATGATCTGCAGTTGAGCAACCTTTGTCTAGAACCTTCAGACCTGCAACAAGAATTTGAAACCTTGAGAACATGTTCTCAACAATTTCATTATCTTCCATCTTCAAGGCTTCATACTTTTGTATCAAGGCAAATGACTTAGTTTCTTATACTTCAGTGTTTCCTTCATCAGTCATTCTCAAAAAATCAAATATAGACTTTGATGTGTCTCTGTTTGTGATCTTTTCATACCCAGTGTGTGATATAGCATTCAACAGGATGGTTCTTACTTTATGATGATTCTTGTAATATTTCTTTTGTTGATCAGTTATCATTCTTCTTTCCACCTTGTTACTACTGTCATCAACAGGATGAGTGTAGCCATCAACTATCATATCCCATAGATCCACATCATGACCAAGAAAAAAAACTTTCTATTCTATCTTTCCAGTAATCAAAATTTTCTCCATAAAAAACTTGAGGTTTTGCACTATAGTGATCTCTATCAGCGGGTGTAGCTAGTGGAGGGATAACAACCATTATGTTTCATAAACTGGATCTTTATCTGGCACGATGAAGTGTTTGATAAGCAATCAATACCAGAACCGAAGCTCTGATGCCAATTGAAGGTGAAGAGAAACACACAAAATGAGGGGTTTGAATTGGGTTTCTAAAATGAAATCTTTTTCTACCCAACACAACAAATAGAAAACATAAAACAAAAATAATGAAACTATTATTTTTATCTTGGTTCGCTGTTAACTAAGATACCTCCAGTCCACCCACCAAGGTGATTTCGCCTTATCAACAAGGAATTGATCCACTATAATCAAACTTGATTACAACACAAAGACCAATTGTCAATGTCTTCTTGAGTAATACTGAATAAACCTCAGTCACTCAAAGAAATACAATAAAAAAGATTGAGATACAAAGTGTGTTTACAAAATGCTTCTAAGAAAGAAAAATACACAAATGAATTACAAGTATATCACACAAAATATATTCTATGAAGAGTGTGAACAAAAGTTCTTTTGTGTGTTTCTTTTCTATCAAATATTTCATAAAGTGCACTGTTCACGTATATGATAATCTCTTAGAGTGTAACACTGTTCCATTCTTCCAAGTCTTCTTTATATAGGAAATGAAGAGATCTATTGGAGGATAGAATTGGAATACCAAAATGCAGTTGTATCCTTGCATAAAGGATTGTGAAAATGGGAGATAAAATGGTACGATAGTATAATCCTTAGCCCACAAAATCATTGTAGTGGAAGAAATATTTGATATTGTACTATGTACTATTTTCTCACGTAAAACCTTTTGATCTTATCTTCAATATTTAGAGGCTTCTGATAGAGAGGTGATGAAGCATGCATAAAAGAAGAATAAGAGTCTGATTGAGAGAAACTTCAGAAACCTGGTCTTCATAGTCTTGATCCAGTTCATCAGAACCTGGTCTTTAGAGTCTGGTGACACAGTTCAAAGTTGTTTGAGCGTAGGGCTTCATAGAATATTAGCGTCAGAAGCTTCAGAGTAACAAAGCTTTTAATGAGTGGAAATCAGAAGCGTTGAGTAAAGAATCCAGAGCTTGATTATCTTGTAAAAACACATATCTCAGAGTCAGAGTGCACTAGGTTCAGAGTATTATGACGTCACATGTCATTCAATCAGAGTCATAACTTGTATCTAGTATCTGCATACTAAATAAAATTATTAGGGTACAAAATTGTTCTCTAAGAGTCTATGTATATTTATCATCAAAACATAAGGCTAGATATATAACCAAATCTTGTTCTTAAAAATGTATCCCTTAATCTATACTTGTTCATCTGATAGACCTATCATGGATCCTTAGAAAGATATGATACCCAGGGGATCTATCTGGAGTCGTGGAAGTTACTCCATAATAGAATTTCTGCGGAGCTACTAGGATCGATTAACACCCTCTTTACCTCTCAGTCGCCATGCTGAATGTTGCGGTGAGAATCAGATAACAAGCTATTAATTAACTCGCATCACATTTCTTTGAATTCACCACCGACTTTGATTTATCCAAAGGAAAGGTTCAAGATCGAGAAACACCTAAAGGGGGGAGATCTAAGGTTCGGGGGTTGTTTATACTAAGGGAAGGTATTAGCACCCTAAGTATTTGTAGTACTCTACAGGAACCTCTTGTTTAGTTTGTGTTATATTATGTTTGCTTGCTAAGATATTTATGCTAAGGTAAAGGTAAAGACCTAAGGGTATGTACACTAAGTTTGCTCGCCAAGGCATCGCGTCTTGTGCCTACGTATCTGACTAAAGAATCAGAGCAACCGTAGTTCACCTAACTAAGGGTGAGTTTGAGGAACCATTGACTATGGCCAAAGTTCCAAGGGGAATGAGTATGAGCTCATGTAGAGTTTAGGAAACTCTCTAAGTCTAAGTTGTGAGATTGAATGGCTATGAGGCCTAGGGAGATGGCTATGAGGCCAAGATGGTAATGAGCTTTCTATGACTATGAGGTCAATAGAGAGACTTTATATGACTATGAGGTCAATAGAGGATTTTTTCATGACTATGAGGTCAATGGAGGGTGGCTATGACTATGAGGTCAAAGCTTGCCTATGACTATGAGGTCGAGGGCTACCTATGACTATGAGGTCAAGGGATAATAATGAGCTATCTATGAATTTGAGGTTAATAGAGAGACTTTTCCATGACTATGAGGTCAATGGGGGATGACTATGACTATGAGGTCAAAGATTGCTTATGACTATGAGGTCAAAGGTTACCTATGACTATGAGGTCAAAGGTTGAAGATGACCTATCTATGACTTTGAGGTCAATAGAGAGACTTTTCTATGACTATGAGGTCAATGGGGGATGGCTATGACTATGAGGTCAAAGCTTGCCTATGACTATAAGGTCAAAGGTTACCTATGACTATGAGGTCAAAGGTTGAAGATGTAACTCTATGACTATGAGGCCAAGAGAGGTTGGCTATGACTATGAGGTCAAAGCTTACCTATGACTATGAGGTCAAAGGTTGAAGATGTAACTTTATGACTATGAGGCCAAGAGAGGTTCCTATGACTATGAGGTCAAAGGTTGAAGATATTGCCAATGACTATGAGGTCAAGGGCTACTTATGACTATGAGGTCAATGTGATATCCTATGACTATGAGGTCAAAGGTAAGATGGCTATGAGGCCAAGATGAGATCCTATGACTATGAGGTCAAAGGAAAATGGCTATGACTATGAGGTCAAAGCTTACTTATGACTATGAGGTCAAAGTTGAATAGATTACTCTATGACTATGAGGTCAAGAGGGGATCCTATGACTATGAGGTCAAGGAGGGATGGATGCCTAAGACTATGAGGTCCAAGGTAGCAATAAGCTTTCTATGACTTTGAGGTCAATAGAAAAACTTTTCCTTTGGAAGGAAGGGGAAGAATAACATCTTGTAAACAAGAGTTACAGTGGGGTTGAAATACCATGAAACATATGAGTTCAAGAATTCCAAACAATAAGCATTTAATCAACACATGAAGTGAAATTTTAAATGTGAACATAGCAAACAGCAAGAATAAGTGATCATGTAAATGTGACAATTATGGCAGAGAAAGCATTCACAATTTGAAGCAAATGCATTTGGAGTCATGCAACTTATCAACAGAGAACAAAAACAAACAACATTCTCATGGTAAGATTTTGTTAAAGTCAGGAAACAAAGTTTCATGAATCACCGCATACTTCAAAGAAAACTCAATTCAAAGTCAGTGGTCACATGAATATGTCAAGCATGGCAGAGAAACATTCACAAATTGAAAACAAAAGCATTTAAATATGTGTAACTTAGCAACAGAGCCTAGAAAAACCAAAATAATACTCTCATGATAAAGTCAGGAAGCAATTTGTAGACAAAAATTTACAAGTTACAGAATATTCCAAAACGAAATTCTTTAAATAATTATTTTGTTTACAAAGAAATCTAAAAAAATTGAAATGAAATAATGAATATTTTTTAATGCCTTTTGTAAATATTAGGAGAAAAAAGAAAAATAAAAAAAGATGTGGTAAACACATAAAAATAAAAACAAAAAAGAAAGGGCCAACCAATGTGGCTCTCGCCACCTCATGAATGGCCGGCACCATGAACCCCGTGTGGCTTGCGCCACCCTCACCATGGCTGACGCCATGTGAGGTTTTGTGCATTATTTTATTATTTTTTCTTTTAGTGGGGGATGAGTCATTTTATTTTATTTTATTTTCTTCAGAAATGGTGTGGCGGTCGCCACTTAAACATGTTGGCGAACGCCAACACAACTTTTTCATTTTTCGTTCAGTTTTCTTTTAAATCAACACGAATCCAGTTAACGATCATCAACACAAAACTAACATATTAACGGTTTCATCACAGAAACAAGCAATAATCAGACAACAACAAGATACGAATATGATAACAACATGGAGTAAAATGATCACAGAATCAGACAATAATGAGATAACAAATATGATAACAGTATGGTGCAAATATGAAACAAATGATCATCATGTATAAAAGGCGGAGTGAAATAGAGTGATACCTAGTGGACAAAGTCCACTGATTCTTCACAGGTACAGGTTTCCGGAAATGGTGGACGAGCTTACTCTCCTTCAAAGATCAACTGCTACAGAGTCACCTCTTCTCTCTTTTAGTTTCCAGAAAGAATCATAAGTTACTGGGGTTAGGAAGTTGGTGTTTGATGGTTTGTAGTGTTCACAGAGGGAATGAAAATGGTGAGTTCCTTGCAAGTTTTGAATATTTCTTGCAGGACTGAGAAAAGGGAGAGGTGGGGAGATTTTGAGAGAGTTTTCTTTGTATCTTTCTCCGTGTTTTGGTTGTGTTTCTGTGTGAGGTGCTTACAGAGGGAATGAAAAGTGGTGAATTCCTTTGCAAGTTTTTTGAAGATTACTTGCAGGATTATGGAAGGGAGAAGTAGAGAGAAATTTTCTTGGTAATTTCTGGTGTGTTGAACAAAGGAGAAATGGTCTCCTTTTATAGGCAAAGCAAATTGGTCTTCAGATTTTTTCAAACAATACAAGTGGCACATGGAATAAACTAAATGCATAATGCCTTCTGCTTAACCATACGGGAACACCATTTTGAAACCTTCATAATTTTTTATGGCCTTTGATCCAAATGACAATATTTTGGGCCCAATAGAATTTTGAGATACATCACATGCCCATGCAAAAAGAAAATGCCACGGGAACAAACTTAGGAAATTCCAAGTTACAACATCAAATCTTCTTATGGCACCAATTTGAGATGTTGCACCTTGGTGAATATTTATCCAAATGAAAAATTCTTGCACTTAAGAGAAAAATCTTTAAGGCCCATAGGTGGATTCCAAGGATGGTTCATTAACACGTGGAATAATGTCTCAAGACTTGGGACCACACTTTGCTTGTAATGAAAGGCATTTGATTTCTTATTGAAAAAGACTTCTTGGATGCATGTAAATTCCAATGGTTGCATTTAGGGCCAAGAGATGTCTTAGGGATACCTTGTCCTCTTTATGTGAACCCTAACTTCCACAATAAAAATAGACAACTTGCCAAATGAAGTGGTTAGTTAACAATGCACACATGATTGAAGTCTAAATGTAAGTGCAAGATGATATGACATCTAAGGGGTAAAATTTGGGGTACAACAATTGCCCGTATTTAAATAGCTTTACCGGATGGCACGAGGGATGGAAATCCTCGGGACATCAAGGTGAAAGGTATTTAAATATAGCAAACTGAAAATTTTACCCTTAGATGGAATATAAATGCTAAGGACAAGCGACATACATGAAAATGCTGACATGCCATGAACTTCTAGTACGATGATATGATGATAGTGCAAAAATGCAGACAAAACAGGACACCAGAGATAAAGAGCAAACCACCAAAGGCGGGCATTGTCGGGGAAGGATGAAGGTTAGTATCCATGAGGAAAACTCACTGGGGATACAGGCTAACTGACAACAGATACTCACTGGGGAGACTCTGGGGATAGAAAGGCACATTCTTACTGGGCATGAAACCAGAATGAAAGGATAGTCACTCAATAAAAGATTTTCTGGGGATTTCTTATACTGAAGAGTTCAAACAGGATCTTCAAGAAAAGCCAGAAAAGACAGAGACAAACTCTGCGCGCCAGATGAAAAGATGACTTGACTTTAGCTGGGAATAAGGTAAATGAATCATTAATGATTGGACCCGGGTACCAATATGAGTTGGAAAGGACACCAATTTGGGGTTATAGTTTGACTACCAGTATGAGTCGGATCTTAGATACCAGTATGAGCTGGATTTTTTAGATACCAGTATGAGCTGGATTTTAGATCTTAGGTTTATATCTGACTTGGCTTCAAACAACGGGTTCATGTCTGACTTGAGGTATGACTTGGTTTTCAACTTCGGGTTCATATCTGACCTGAGGTTTAGGTTCATATCTGACCTGGTTTTTATATCGTCAGAACTGGTTGACGGCCCGGAATAATAACATATCCGAAGGTACGAAACCTGAGCTCGGAACACCTCATCAAATGGATTAACGGCAAGGAATAATAACATATTCAAAGGTACGAAACCTGAGCTCGAAACACCTCATTAAACAGATTGACGGCAAGGAATAATAACATATCCGAAGGTACGAAACCTGAGCTCGGAACACCTCATCAAACAGATTAACGGCAAGGAATAATAACATATCCGAAGGTACGAAACCTGAGCTCGGAACACCTCATCAAACGGATTGACGGGAAGAAATATCTCAAATAGGGATCACATCAAACAGGTTGATGGAAAGTGACTGATTGAAGGTAACATCATTGGTAACTGTGGAAGTATGAATGAAACCAAGGACAGATAAGCTTCTCAGGAGAGAGATTGTCACTTATCGTTGTAGAGGTAATGATAGTAAAATAAGCTTCTCAAGGAGATTGCCACTTGTTGTTGAGTATAAATTCCAAAGAGATGTTAATATTACAACACTGCTGGAGAAGTGATTGTCTTCAATGAGGGTCTACAAAAGATTCTTCCTGCGAGACATAGTGCAAAATAAATGCACGTTCAAGATGGGCTCAGAAACCACACCTGCCAGGGATCAAAGTTCAATCTAGGAACAAGCTAGAAAGAAATGGTCAAACAAAACTTCAACCATTGAGGAATGAGCTCAAATGGGGATTATCTTATCCTATGCATGGAAAAAGATAACTGAACCAACCATCATCCACGAGAACCAAACTCTGTGGGGAATTCAGAAAGATGGGCACTTTATACCTAGGGCTGACAACTTTATTGGAGAGAATAGACAAACCCAGTCACTTGGGGAGATAAACGCCAAAGCGATCAAAACAGGTAAACTCCGGAAAGAGAGAAAAAATGCTAAGATGTTATGCATATGAGTGCATGTATGCCATGCTTATGCTTATGTTGACAAAACAGACAAAAGGAAGCGAGACTGGAGATGAAATAAACATCTTGACAAGGATACCCAACCAATATCATCAGATGCAAAATCAGCAGCTCTACTCCAAGGTTAAGACTTTCTCTCTGGGAAAAGTACTGTTCCACTTGGTATAGCATCACGACTTCACTTAAGATTGCCATCATGAGCTTGATTTCTTTACTGGATGAGGGAAATCCATGGAGAATTGTCAAGATCGACTGAAGCAGCAATTTACTGGGGAGTCGGCAAAGGATATCACAAGAATAGAGTCATTTTGCGTCCTGACTTGCATGATGATCACCATGACGAACAATGACTCTTGCAACAGGTACTCTCCAAATCTTCTCTGCCCCAGATTACATGGTCTAAGAGGATTTTACAGAAGAATCGTCATGCGAAATGCCTCAATATCTTCAAACTCTTAGATTCATGAATCTTGACGTAACTGCCCCAGATTGACGGCGCTTGCACAACAAAGTCTTTGAGCCTGCTCTTCAGACTGTGGGAGTAACAACGGGGAAACAAACTTGTCCCATGCTAAGTAGATGCCCCAGACTAACTGACCTTTGAGAGATTTGTCTAATCTTGACCTGACTGCTTCTGATTAACTGGTCTGCAAGGATAAGTCATCAAAAGGATTTTACAGAAGAATTATTATACCAGATACTCCAATATCTTCAAACTCATGAAGAGATTCATGGATCTTGACATATCTGCCCCTGTTTTACTGCATTTATACAACAAGGTCCTTGAACTTGTTCTTCAGATTGGTTGATCCGTGAAGGAGGTGCCCCAGACTAATTGACCTTTTAGAGATTTACCGAATCTCGAACTGATTGCCCCTGATTAACGGTATTCGCGATACAAAGTCATCAGACTGCGGTAGAAACAACTGCGGAACACACTTGCCCCTGTTGGTAGGTTATTGGAGTCCAAACTTGTCATAAGATGACCTTAAGAAGGCATGCCCCAATATCCTGAATTTGAAGAGTTCTTACCCCTTGATTTAGTAGCTCTTGGGATGCTTGATCTATGGAGGAGATGCCCCAGACTGAGCCCTTTATCAAGTCAAATTCCCTGGCTGGCTGCCTTTGTCGGGATTCCTTTGATATTGAATTGTCTTGCAAACAAGTATTGTTCATTAAAAATTGTCAATTTCAATGCAACATTCATGCACACTTTTGAAAATAAAGTTTATTGATGAAAACGCACACAGTGGAATGATTAAACAATAAAAAACAAAGTGGATCTCGCCATTTACGGAATGACAGATGAAGTGATCAACACACGCAAATAGTCAAGATCATTAGGAGTCAGGTTAATCAACCTTGTTGTAGTATGCTTTTCAAAACAACCTTACCTCAATTAGGTCTTTTAAGGGTTGTAACGTGGCCTGGTTCAGGGTTTATGAAACAAAAGACAAAGGCTCAAAGTTTATTTGTCCCTACCCAAACTCCGTGATGAACTCTAATCCTACGCTCAGTTAACTTAAGTTATACATTCAAGTTCCTATAGGCTAGGAATGAATTGATGATAGTTGATGATGATTCAGACACCTTTGTAGCCATTACTCTTTTGCAGAATTTGGTTATCCTTTTTGCTGAGGTTTTGATACCTCTTCTTGTCTTCACCGAGGTTTTGAGACTTCTTCTTTGTCTTTGTTGAGATTTTGAGACCTCTTTTTTGTCTTTGTTGAGGTCTTGAGACTTCTTCTTTGTCTTTGTTGAGGTTTTGAGACCTCTTCTTTGTCTTTGTTGAGGTTTTGAGACCTCTTTTTAATTGTTACTTGTTTTGAGAGAGCTGACTGGTGTCTTGCATGAAGCGCTTGCATTAGAATGCATAACCAAGTTAAACTGAGAACTACCCTGCCCCAAGGTTGAGATTTAAGGTTTTTTTTGTGTAAGGAAAGAAAACTCCTACTTCTAGGCTCAAAGGGGTTAACGAGGGATTATCTTCCTTATTTCTCCAGTGTTTGGGAATTGAAACAATGCCTTACATCCTCAGCAGGGTTTAATCGAAAGCATACCACAACAATTATGGATAATATTTTCATCATCCTCCCCAATCTTTGCTTAACAACAAATAGTTTGATAAGTGGAAAGAAACAAGATAAAGATACATTTTTGTTTTTTCACGAACATAAAAGTAAATGAGTGAAACGAATGGACTTAATCAAAAGGTGCACAAACATTTCATTAACCTTCCCGGTTTGAAAGTACAACAATGCTTATAAGCAAATACAAATTCAACTTTCAAACAAAGTTCAACTGAAAATGCAAAATACAGCCAGCTTTGGCAAATTGAATTCAAAAGATTTTAGTTTCCGGGCCCAAGCGCGGGAACACCTTCTCCACTAATCACTAGTTCCTTGTGATACAGAATCTTGAGAGGCCTTGCAAGTGTTTTGCCTTTTGCTTCAAAAGTTGAGACATTGGCATCTAACGTACCTTCTTGAGGTTGCAGCGTTTTTAGCAAATTTAGCACTTTTTGTTCGAACTCCTTGTATTCTTCAATGGGATGCCCCATTGTCCCAGTGTGGAATTTGCATTCAATCTTTGGGCGATCTTCTTCAAGGATCAGATCATTGTCATAGATCAGTCTTTGCACAGTAGCTTCTAAGGCTCGGCACCCATCCAAGTCATGCCCATCGGCTCCCTTGTGGAATTCACAAGTCAGGTTTGGATTATGCCAAGCTCCTGGCACAGGGTTGAGGAGTCGAGGAGTTACCAACTTGTTCTGCATCAATATTGGGAAGAGTTTGCTCAAAGGCACGGGGATAGGCTGGCAGTTAACTTGGTCTCTTTCAATAGGGTACTTTTTCTTGTTTGGTTTCGGGAACCTCGAGGAGAAACAACTGTTGGAGGCTGGAATGCCCTTTTGGTAGACATCTGGTGATGATGGGATTTTGGTACAAGACCAAGATCAAATGCTGGCTGGTATGAAGTTTCTTCAAAGGCAGATCCTTGGCATGGGAGAACCACATGAGATGGCAAAGGATTGTTGATTTGAATGCCTTGAGGCGTGAATGAGATCCTCTCAGAGTCTAACAGATTCTGAACCTTACTCGGGAGCACCTTACAGTCTTTAGTTGAATGCCCCTGTGCCCCAGCATGGTAGTCACATCGAGCATTGGCGTCAAAGCCTGTGGATACGGAAATGGTACTGGCTTTAATTCTTTTGGCACTATCAATCCTCATTTGATCAAAACTGGCAATATCTGACTGTATATCATTAGCAGCAGGGAGAAATGCCTTTCTAGCTTTCTTGGCCTTGGTCGTGCATGCTGACGCGGCTGACGGAGGTCTGGCCCTTGATACTAAGGAGGTCCTTGAGTTGGAGGATCCACAAGAGGCGATGAACTAACAACCTCTCTGGGAGTGACAGGGGGGGCATACTCTTCTTTCTTCATCAGAGCTTGTAAAGTTTTGAGAACCCAATTCATCTGGCACTTGAGGATTATGACCTCTTCTTTCAAGTCTTCCTGGTTCTTCAAAATTGCTGCCATTGTCTTGAATAGGTGCTAGGTATCCTTCAGACATAGAGGAAGAGTCTCAAGACTGAGAAATGTGAATGATATGTGAATGCGTATGGAATGCAAATGATATGCGTGATTCAAGAAAACTCAAAACTGTATTTTTGCGAACACTATTGGATAAGGAACACTTTTGTAAAATTTAAAGAATGATCTCATTTCATTAATGAAGGTTTTTTTTTATGGATTACAAAAAAAAACATGATTACACCTTCAAAAGCCAAAATAAGAGTGCAACATAATGAGAAACTAAACCCTAGGTCCTTTGATTAGTCTTCTCCTATCAATCTCATTATGAGCCTCTGGTTCTCCTTCTGCAATCTTTTATTCTCAAGAGTAAGTTCGTCCAAATGTGACTTCCATGGTTCTGGTGGAGCCAATAGGCTAGCAGTAGGTATAGATGAAGTGCCAGGAGAAGATAAATCTCCTTGCGCCTTCCTCTTCCTGGCAGATTCTTCCTCCTTTCTCCTAAGACTCTTTTGAAGTGCATTCATCTCAAAGTTAAGAATTTGGTACTTGTTCCTCCATGCATTCCTTTCTTGCTCTGCCTGAGCCAGTCGAATCTTCAATTCGTCCACATTGCTTGTGAAGAATAGAACAGGGTCTCAAGGAGCTAGCGTAATAGGCTCATGACGTTTGTATGGTATCTTCAAATTAATAGCCCTTTCCTGTACCCAACAAGTATAAGATTCTGAAGCCAAACACTCGGGTTTTCCTAGGGCGGAAATTCCTCTCTTGTGGACATGACGCCAAGCGTGCACCATCCTCTCTTTGAGCACGGGGTCCTTGTTTTCTTCAAAGAACAGTCCCTCTAAGTAAATGTTACTTGGCTTAGCCTCCATAGAGTAACCATGTTGACGATAGGACAAGGCTGGATTGTAGCTTATACCCCCTTTTGTACTAAGAAGAGGTACGTTAGCGAAACCCCCACAGCTAACGATCATGTCTTTGCCCTTGAGTGTCAGATTATACCACTCCAAATCAGTGTTCGTGAGGGACATAATCTTTTCTGACCATAGAAGCCCATCTTTGAGATCCCAGAAGGTTGTCGAATGAGGTAAGTGAGAAATGAACCACTTATATAACAATGTAGCACAGCATGTTATCATTACCCCTTTATGGGAATTCCTTAGGTGTACTGAATGGTAAGCGTCGGCAAGCAGAGTAGGAACCGGATTCCCAAGGATGAAAATTTTAATTGCATTCATGTCGACGAAGTTCTCGATGTTGGGAAACAGAAATAGCCCATAAATGAGTAGAGCCATAACAACTTCATAATCCACCATGTTCTTTGTACTGACATAATGACGGGCTTTCTCCATCAGGAACTTGGCGGGCAAACCAAAAATTCCTCCCTTGATAACCAAGTTAGCTTTGACGTCTGACAACTTAAGGTGAGCGGCTTCTGCAATATCCTTCTCCTTAGGTGTCCTTTCCAAACCAGAGTAAGGAGGATTTGGAGTGATGGGAATACCAACCAAGATAGCATATTCCTCAAGAGTAGGCATTAGTTGGTAGTCTGGGAAAGTAAAGTAGTGGTACAAAGGATCATAAAACTGTATAAGAGTGGGAAGCATCCCATCTACCATCTTTAACTTCATCAAGGAAAAGATCTTCCCATACTTGCTTCGGAATGTTGATGATTCGTTGATCGGCTCACCCAGACTCTTCAGATTTTCTAACTTTGGACTAATGAAGGTGTACTTCTTCGTTTTCCTTCTTCCAAAATCCATCCTAATAGGTTTTCAAAACAAAATTGAGTTCCTTGAATATGGCATGATGTATGGATGAATGTATGCAACATAAACATACATAAACAGATAAGTACACACAACACAACAAAGCCTAGGGTCGGAGGTCATGAGCGTGGAGCCATGGTCTACCCATCCCAAGAGGTGTGTACTATGGGTTCTCAGTTTGTAGAACAAGGTTCTATGAAGTTCCCAGAGTCGACAACCCATCTTTCGGATTTTATCGACTTCCCAATTGCTCAATAATCAATAAAATTCTCAAGCGAGTCTCGTCTGAGTGTAGTATCGCGTAGCAACCATTTAGGATTACTCCCTCTTAGTCATCGCACTACATCCTAGATAGGCCAAGTGGGGTAAAAAGGGTAACTAAAGGTCATCAGTATCCCTGGCACCAAAGTTAAAGGTAGTAACGCATTCACGATTGCTCGTTCAACATATACCACTTCCAAGAGGGCCTCAACTAAGTGTGGAACCTCAACTTAACTCCTTTGGGATTTCTCCCTCGAAGTTTCCTTGACTATGTCCATAATCCTAATCAAATGTACTCTCAAGTCCGGGTTAGGATTTATCTCACCACTCAATAGTACCATGCCCACAGAAGGAACCAAACAAATATACAGATATATGTACAAATATAGTAAGCAAGCATAAATAACATAAGCAAAATAAGGTAGGCTTAACCCTCAAAAATGGATCCCCAGTGAAGTCGCCATTTCTGTTGCGGTGAGAATCGGATAACAAGCTATTAATTAACTCACATCACATTTCTTTGAATTCACCGCCGACTTTGATTTATCCAAAGGAAATGTTCAAGATCGAGAAAAACCTAAAGGGGGGAGATCTAAGGTTCGGGGTTGGTTATACTAAGGGAAGGTATTAGCACCCTAAGTATCTATAGTACTCTACAGGAACCTCTTGTTTAGTTTGTGTTATGTTATGTTTGCTTGCTAAGATATCTATGCTAAGGTAAAGGTAAAGACATAAGGGTATGTACACTAAGTTTGCTCGCCAAGGCATTGCGTCTTATGCCTACGTATCTGACTAAAGAATCAGAGCAACCGTAGTTCACCTAACTAAGGGTGAGTTTGAGGAACCATTGACTATGGCCAAAGTTCCAAGGGGAATGAGTATGAGCTCATGTAGAGTTTAGGAAACTCTCTAAGTCTAAGTTGTGAGATTGAATGGCTATGAGGCCCAGGGAGATAGCTATGAGGCCAAGATGGTAATGAGCTTTCTATGACTATGAGGTCAATAGAGAGACTTTATATGACTATGAGGTCAATAGAGGATTTTTTCATGACTATGAGGTCAATGGAGGGTGGCTATGACTATGAGGTCAAAGTTTGAAGATGAGCTATCCATGACTTTGAGGTCAATAGAGAGACTTTTCCATGACTATGAGGTCAATGGGGGATGGCTATGATTATGAGGTCAAAGCTTGCCTATGACTATGAGGTCAAAGGTTACCTATGACTATGAGGTCAAAGGTTGAAGATGTAACTCTATGACTATGAGGCCAAGAGAGGTTGGCTATGACTATGAGGTCAAAGCTTGCCTATGACTATGAGGTCAAAGGTTACCGATTACTATGAGGTCAAAAGTTGAAGATGTAACTCTATGACTATGAGGCCAAGAGAGGTTCCTATGACTATGAGGTCAAAGGTTGAAGATATTGCCAATGACTATGAGGTCAAGGGCTACCTATGACTATGAGGTCAATATGATATCCTTTGACTATGAGGTCAAAGGTAAGATGGCTATGAGGCCAAGATGAGATCCTATGACTATGAGGTCAAAGGAAAATGGCTATCACTATGAGGTCAAAGCTTACTTATGACTATGAGGTCAAAGTTGAATAGATTACTCTATGACTATGAGGTCAAGAGGGGATCCTATGACTATGAGGTCAAGGAGGGATGGATGCCTAAGACTATGAGGTCCAAGGTATCAATGAGCTTTCTATGACTTTGAGGTCAATAGAAAAACTTTTCCTTTGGAAGGAAGGGGAAGAATAACATCTTGTAAACAAGAGTTATAGTGGGGTTGAAATACCATGAAACATATGAGTTCAAGAATTCCAAACAATAAGCATTTAACCAACACATGAAGTGAACTTTTAAATGTGAACATAGCAAACAGCAAGAATAAGTGATCATGTAAATGTGACAATTATGGCAGAGAAAGCATTCACAATTTGAAGCAAATGCATTTGGAGTCATGCAACTTATCAACAGAGAACAAAAAC
Organism: Lathyrus tuberosus; assembly: GCA_022829125.1. Lineage (NCBI taxonomy): Eukaryota > Viridiplantae > Streptophyta > Magnoliopsida > Fabales > Fabaceae > Lathyrus > Lathyrus tuberosus. The sequence goes on along the minus strand of JALAZF010000066.1, from coordinate 13,006,472 downwards.
AAACAACATTCTCATGGTAAGATTTTGTTAAAGTCAGGAAACAAAGTTTCATGAATCACCGCATACTTCAAAGAAAACTCAATTCAAAGTCAGTGGTCACATGAATATGTCAAGCATGGCAGAGAAACATTCAGAAATTGAAAACAAAAGCATTTAAAGATGTGTAACTTAGCAACAGAGCCCAGAAAAACCAAAACAATACTCTCATGATAAAGTCAGGAAGCAATTTGTAGACAAAAATTTACAAGTTACAGAATATTCCAAAACGAAATTCTTTAAATAATTATTTTTTTACAAAGAAATCTAAAAAAACTGAAATGAAATAATGAATATTTTTTAATGCCTTTTGTAAATATTAGGAGAAAAAAGAAAAATGAAAAAAAAGATGTGGTAAACACATAAAAATAAAAACAAAAAGAAAGGGCCAACCAATGTGGCTTTTGCCACCTCATGCATGGCCGGCGCCATGAACCCCATGTGGCTTGCGCCACCCTCACCATGGCTGGCGCCATGTGAGGTTTTGTGAATTATTTTATTATTTTTTCTTTTAGTGGGGGATGAGTCATTTTATTTTATTTTATTTTCTTTAGAAATGGTGTGGCGGTCGCCACTTAAACATGCTGGCGAACGCCACCACAACTTTTTCATTTTTCGTTCAGTTTTCTTTTAAATCAACACGAATCCAGTTAACGGTCATCAACACAAAACTAACATATTAATGGTTTCATCACATAAACAAGCAATAATCAGACAACAACAAGATACGAATATGATAACAACATGGAGCAAAATGATCACAGAATCAGACAATAATGAGATAACAAATATGATAACAGTATGGTACAAATATGAAACAAATGATCATCGTGTATAAAAGACAGAGTGAAATAGAGTGATACCTAGTGGAGAAAGTCCACTGATTCTTCACAGGTATAGGTTTCTGGAAATGGTGGACGAGCTTCCTCTCCTTCAAAGATCAACTGCTACGGAGTCACCTCTTCTCTCTTTTAGTTTCCATAAAGAATCATAAGTTACTGGGGTTAGGATGTTGGTGTTTGATGGTTTGTAGTGTTTACATAGGGAATGAAAATGGTGAGTTCCTTGCAAGTTTTGAAGATTTCTTGTAGGACTGAGAAAAGGGAGAGGTGGAGAGATTTTGAGAGAGTTTTCTTTGTATCTTTCTCCGTGTTTTGGTTGTGTTTCTGTGTGAGGTGCTTACAGAGGGAATGAAAAGTGGTGAATTCCTTTGCAAGTTTTTTGAAGATTACTTGCAGGATTATGGAAGGGAGAAGTAGAGAGAAATTTTCTTGGTAATTTCTGGTGTGTTGAACAAAGGAGAAGTGGTCTCCTTTTATAGGCAAAGCAAATTGGTTCGTGCCTTGGAGACACAGTGGACACAAGCTTTATCCGTAGAGGAAAAAAATTAGGGTTTGCATCTCAGTCAATCTTGGAGATCACCATGTTGAACCATGCAGCGGAGGATATGGTGCAGGTCTGTTGCTTTCACCCTTCAATATTTATTCGAAAAGCTCTTTTATTTGTGTCATCAGAGAGAAGATAGAAAGAGGTAATATGTAGTAACCTCACAAAATTGTCTTACAAGCAAAGCATCTTCAGATTTTTTCAAACAATACAAGTGGCACATGGAATAAACTAAATGCATAACGCCTTCTGCTTAACCATACGGGAACACCATTTTGAAACCTTCATAATTTTTTATGGCCTTTGATCCAAATGACAATATTTTGGGCCCAATAGAATTTTGAGATACATCACATGCCCATGCAAAAATAAAATGCCACGGGAACAAACTTAGGAAATTCCAAGTTACAACATCAAATTTTCTCATGGCACCAATTTGAGATGTTGCACCTTGGTGAATATTTATCCAAATGAAAAATTCTTGCACTCAAGAGAAAAATCTTTAAGGCCCATAGGTGGATTCCAAGGATGTTTCATTAACACATGGAATAATGTCTCAAGACTTGGGATCACACTTTGCTTGTAATGAAAGGCATTTGATTTCTTATTGAAAAAGACTTCTTGGATGCATGTAAATTCCAATGGTTGCATTTAGGGCCAAGAGATGTCTTAGGGATACCTTGTCCTCTTTATGTGAACCCTAACTTCCACAATAAAAATAGACAACTTGCCAAATGAAGTGGTTAGTTAACAATGCACACATGATTGAAGTCTAAATGTAAGTGCAAGATGATATGACATCTAAGGGGTAAAATTTGGAGTACAACACTGAATTATGTTGACCATATGATAATTATTGTGAGGGAGTATGCTTATAGTGTATTCTTTCGAGAAGGTGATTTCATTATCCTAGTCTATGCCAAAGACATGGAAGGTTTTTAGGGGTGTGTTGTTTGTTGCCAACACTTGTCAGACATATCTTCCCCTGGAGGAGCCGATTCTCCTCCTTCGGCAAAGCCTCCAACAATGGTGTTAGAGGTCTTCTTTGAGCTTTGCTCAAGCATCCTCATGTGAAGATGGTGAGAGATGTTCTAGCCAAAAATGGTTAGATACACCAAAAGTGATAGTCTTTCACTTTAGGGCAGAAAATACTATGTTGTCTATACTATTTGAGTATATTTGGGGATTTAAGACCTATACAAGTGTTGTATATTGTTTCAAGATGAAATATGTCTTGCTTAACCCTCATGCGAGAGCCCCTTTTATCAGTCTTCATTTAAGGTATGCCATTAAGAGAAGACTCTTGGCCTTCTGACGTTGCATGGCCATCATTGTCGTAACTCCTCTTCATGAATGCATGTTTTGAAGACCTGGTAACATACACATTGATGCGCCGTCACCGTTACAACTGTTGATGTGCCTTGTTGAGTTCATGACCGGCATTGGTGTCGGGTTGATGGAGTATAGTACCCGACCTCTTAAGAATTCGGTTGATGGGAGTCAGGCTCCTTGTTTGGCCCGGGTTGTGAATGACTCTTGCCTAGCTTTTAGTGCTACTCGACCCTTCTTGCTTTCGTAGCCGAACTCAAGTCTAACCTTGGCCGACTATACAACTCGACTCGAAATATATTTGGCATATACATAAGCCCCCCGAGTACTATATTCGTTTACAAGGGTACAATGCTCGGCAGTAACATGAGCCCGAATATATTTGACTGATGTCGTGCTATAGGCCGGCTTTTCTTCTTAGGTCCTTACGTGTCAAAAATTTCTTGGAGGGTCGTGTCCTTTCAATTCCCCAAGTATAATAATGACTATTAATGATCAATCCCTAGCTACTCTTAGATGTCGAGTCTTTTATTAAAATTCTCCTCTCTCCCTCTTCTCATTTCTACGTCAAAATCATCTTCCTTCTTTATCAACCAGAACGTTTTCCCAATCTCCAAGGCCTCTCTTCTCACAGGTATCCTTCCACTACTCTTGATTTTATTTTATTCTTCGATTTTGTTTTTTAGAAGGTATGGTAGTCTTTAGTAAACGAGTTGGCGAGGGTAGTGACGTCCGTATGAATGTTGTGGAGAGGAAAGAGTTGTGGAAACAATGCATGTGGGAAATAGAAAGTGCTCTAGGGGCAGAAGAGTATAGACGAGTGATAAACAAAGTTTATGGAAACGTTCTCACTTTTGAGAGTAATTTTGATTCTGGCTCATCTTCCTCGGGTTTTGTAGAGATTTCGATGACGACTGCTGCTCCTTTCGATCCCGAGGTCATGAACCATAAGAATAGTACCTTCGATGATGTAGAAATCGCGAAACTCCGGTCCAAAAGGAAAATATCTTCAACTGGGTCCGAAGATGATGTTGTCGTGGAACTGTGTATTCCCGAAGAACGCGTTTGTATACTTCGTCCTAAAGGTGTTAAAGAAGATTTTCTCTATTTCTATGCTGGGGTTCTAGAGGATTTTAATATCCAAATACCCTTTTCTGATTTTGAAGCGGATGTGTTAAAAGCTGTGAACATAGCTCCCTCTCAACTTTGCCCCAACAGATGGGGTTTTATAAAGACTTTTGAAAGATTTTGTGAGGTTTTAGATATCATCCCCACAATTGGTCTGTTTTTCTCTTTCTTTGAGGTTAAAGGTGTAGATTATTGTAGTTGGATACAAATCAGTGGGATTCCCGGGCGGAGTTTTCTCCAGGCATACACTTATAATTATAAGAATTATAAGAACTGGTTTCTAAGGGTAAAGAGTGGGCTGAGGTGTCCACAAGTGCTATACACTCTGGATAGCTAGCCTCACTTTCCCTTTTATTGGGCTGAAAATCCACTACCGATCACTGGTTTCAACTGTGAGAAATTGAGTGAACTGGAAACTCAATCTCTGAATGTTCTTGACTCCTTATGTATGATGAAGGTTAATGAGTTGTTACCTTTAAGTGATGAGCAACTACTCGCCTTCTTGGGTAATTTCTTGCCTATTATTTTTCTTCACCTTTAATTACTCCCGTTCTAACATTTATGATTTTTGTTTGCTGATACAATGACTAAATTTTCAGTGGCTGAACAGAAGAAGTTAATGTTGGAGGCTTGTGCTGCTCTAAGAGGATCTGGAAGAGTTGCCTCTTCTAAATCGGATATGAGAGGGTTGGAGATTCGACAACCAAAGCGGACACGGGGGACGAGTACTAAGACAACCCCGAGTACAAATGAACCTCAGCCTTCTGCTCCTCCAGCCCAAGAAGAAACTTTACAAGGTGCTCCCAAGAGCCTAAAAACCCTTATGACTGAAAAAGTCTGTCAAGCCGACATGGAGATCAACTCTCTTATGCGAGTTCCTGGGAAAAATGTTGCATCCGGGGAGTTTAAATTTTGGTCCAACAACTTTGATGGGCTTAGATTTCTGTATGATCACCTTAACGCCACAGATGATGTTAACAAAGTGAAATCTATTGGTCGACAGAAGATTACACTAAATATAAGCTCCTACCTTATGCGGTGTGCTGTTCTTGCTAGGGGCCTCTTTGAATCTAGCGATGACTCTGAGGCGGAGAAGCTTAAGTTGAAATAAGAGATTACCCGGCTACAGGAAGCCCACAAGGTTCAATCGAAAAAGCTTTCTGGTTTAGAGAAAAACCTAGCTGATGAGAAGAAGAATAAGGAGACCCTTGAATCTGAATATAAGTCGACTTTGTCTAAGGTTACTGAGGAGTTGAAGCAAGTCAAAGTCTCTCATCAAGAACTTTTGGTTTCCAACAATGAGCTAACTGAGTCCCTTAAGAAGGCTCAGATTGAAGTTCTCTCCGCTGGTGACGAGGCCTTTGACAGGGCCAAAGACCAAGTTTTATGCCTCCATCCCGGGTTGGATCTGTCTGAAGTTGATTACTTCAAGGTGGTGTCGCTACTCGAAAAATAGTCGACCGGAGGCGAAAGAGGAAGAAACAGAAGAGTCGCCATCGAACTTTATTTATCCCATGAGGGGAAGGTAAAACATCGAGAAAACCCAAAGAAGGAAGGATAAGATGGTCTCGCAACCAAGTTATGGGTTCAGAAGCCGGTTATGCGGAGGGAAGGTATTAGCACCCCCCACATCCATCGTACTCGGTGGGAACCATTCGCTTGTCTATGTGTAAGGATGTTTGCTAAGGAAATTGCTTTCTAAGGGTGTTCTAAGAGGGACAGAGAAGGGTATGAACAAATAATGTGAAAGAAAATAAAAGAAAAGATGGGGAGAAGAAAAGGGGACTCGATAGGACTTTGCGGTCCTATACCTACGTATTCCCTTGTGCAATGGGAAAGTCAGAGTCAACGTAGTTCGGAGGACTACGGGTGAAGAAAATGGAAGGGGGCTCGCCAAGATCGTTGCAATCTTGTGCCTACGTATCTTACATTCGGACGAGAATGAAGAATCAGAGCGATCGTAGTTCGACCGACTACGGTTGGTTGGTGTTTTTTATGGACGATGTTAACGTGCGGGTTCTAGCAGTTAGGTGTTTTGCGGCTCGCTCGTTGAGTCTTATGCGTTACCTGTTTGCGGTAGAACGGACGTAACATGTCCTTTTTGAAAAGGCTTAGATTTTCGCCATCAAGGAAAGATGTCACATTTGATTTGTTGAGGTTGATTTTAAGGGGCGAAATAAGTCCTCGGATAGGAACCCCTTCGGGTAGTACCCAATTCTTTATCTCAAAAGGTTTGTTATGAAAATGGTGTGGTGAATATAGTCACGTCTTCGTATTGAAAGACGAGTATCGAGACCACACACTCTAAAGTGAGCATCCTAACACTCGAAGAGGAAGAGGTCTTCACCCAATCCTCTTTCTTTAGTTCAATACAAAGAGAACTTTATTCTCTTATTTAAGGTGTTTTAGTTTTAGATGGTAAGTGCTTCACGACAGTGAACCCTAAAGGTAATGTCAAGCACTCGGGATAGAAGAAGGCCTTCTTCTAACCACTCCACGACCATCTAAGTTTATTAAGAAAAGGTTTTGAAAATGCACTTGGTACAAGACCAAGGTTTTTAGACACAAGGAGATGAAATGAAGAGAGAAAAATGTTTTCGAAAGAATGGGTGGTGAATATAGTCACGTCTTTGTATTGAAAGACGAGTATCGAGACCACACACTCTAAAGTGAGCATCCTAATACTCGAAGAGGAAGAGGTCTTCACCCAATCCTCTCTTTTTAATTCAATACAAAAAGAAGTTTTGAAAATGAGCACTTGGTACTAGACCAAGGTTTTTGACTTAAGAAGAGAATGAAAATGAGAAATGAAGTAGAAATCGAAACGAATTCGAAATGGTCTCGTCTTAATCAAGATTTAATCGAGAAATCGATAATCTATGATATTTGACTTTCATTGACCAATAAAAAAGAAAATGGCCTCATATTGATCAAGATTTTGAATCGATTGAAAGAAATCAACTAATCATGATTTTTGCTATATCATTGGCCCAGAACAAAATCGAAAATGACAATCAGGATGAAAATAAAAGGTGAAGATCAATCGAGAAACTACAAGTTAAAAAGAATCACAAATGTTGCAATGGTAACCACTTTGCGATTTAAGATCGCAAATCTCAAATAATGCCTAAATCACACACGAGGTCTAAGGGACTCTTCACAGAAATCTCATATCTCAAACTTAATCCTAAGACCTAAATATATTTTTTTTAATTTTTGATATTTATCATTTTTTTGGTTATTTTTATTATTAAAAAAAAATTAAAGGCTATTAATCACAATTTCTAATCCTAAGAATTAAAATTAATAATCCTAAAATTACTAGTCAAAAAGGTTAAAAAGAAACTATTCTTAAAAGTTAAATAACTAATTCTAAAAATTAAAACACTAAACCTAAAGTTTTAATTAATAAATCTAAACTTTCAAAATTCTAAACCTAAAAGAAAATAGAAAAAAAGGGTTGAAAATTAAAAAGTGAAACAAACCGGGTAGGACCCCTTGGATCCAAACCCGGTCCGGCCAAGCTTAAAGGAAGGGTTAACGAAAAACCCTAAAGCCAGCAGTTTGCATACGCGAATGGAAAATAAAATTAAAAAAAACGCATACATTCAGATAATGACCCAAAGACATTCATCCTCATCGCATCTCTCTTTCTCTCCTCTAGTTCATTCATGTCTTCAAGAAAAGCGATGGCTCACAAGAAACACGCATACTCTCTCTCACAAAGTAACAACGACAACATCAAATCCCAGGTTAAAACATCATCAAGTAACACAATTCTGTCAAAAATTCATCTAAGATTCAAAAAGTAAAACCTAAACGTGGATCAAGTAATTGAAATCAGACAAAGGAAAAACACCAACGTGAACGATCGATCTTCCTCACTCTCGGTTACGATTCCGCCTTCTTGCTTCGGTCTGAATTCCAGGTGCGAATGGTTTTGTGTTCGGGTCTATGGTTTCGCTTTGAACTCTCCTCTTCATCTCATTTTCTTGTTCTATGTTGTTTTGAGAGGGTTGTGGTTTTGAATCGAATGGAAAAAAGGATTGATGAAGGGTTGTTATATTGAAAGAAGCTTGAAGTTGTGTGAATGAGGCTTGAAAGTGTTTTTAGAGTTTGTGATGAAGAGAGTTTTCTCTGAAAAATGTTGAATGTTTTTTTGAATCGTGTTTGTGAGCTGGTTTACGGTGGAAGGGGTCGGTTGTTATGAATATGGAATGGGTAGTTCCGCGTGGTGGATGCTGAAGTTGGTGTGGCGGTGAGGAGTTGAAGGAAGGATGGAGAAGAGATGGTGCGTTGGAAATGGCAGCGAGGTTGGGTATGAAAGGTGAAGGGCTGCAGGCAGTTGAGACTGAGAGTAATTGTGTTGTCTATGGATTATGATGGGTGTTGAAGGGAGTCGCCCTCTTTTTGCTAAGGTTTTCTTCTCTTTTTTTGTTCTTTTTTTTCTCCCTTCCCAATTCCTCTGTCCTCCTCTCTCTTTTTAAGTTCATTCTTTAAAAAAATGTTTATGTCCTACAGAACTTTGGCCTGTTGCCTTTGTTGTTTTTCACTGCAATTGTCGGTTGATGTTGGCAGGTTTTACAGGTATGGCGCGGTTTGTGGCAGCAGCATTTTGGCTTCATATTGCAGTGTCTTCAGGCCTGAGGCTTGTGTCATTTTGATGTGCATATTTTGTCTTGGAGTGGTTTTACGGAATTGGTGTAGCAGGGTCTGTCATTGTGGAGAGTGGCGCATTGTTATGTCATGGTCTTGAAGCTTGTACGAACAAATTACATTGTCACTTGCTTTTTATTATTTTTTGTTTCAAAATGGACTTGGTGGGCCGTGTGAATTTTGAAATTGCAACTTGTTTCATTATTTATTCTTTTTGTGTAATTTGTAATATAAATCTTGAACTTGGAGATGAATGGGCTTCAAAAATGGTACTAAGAAAGTAAAAAGGCTTTTTTTTTTTGGATTTTTGTATAAAATGATAATGGGCTCTAAAAACTTGAATCATGGGCTCCTTATTTTTGTAGTAACATGGATATATACAGTTTTGTACTGAAATAATTTTGTATCTTCATGAATCATGACTCGGCCGGATTGATATTTACACCTCCTTGAAGTTTCGATTTTATTGTAATGAACTTAATCATATGCACCTTCCACTTTGGTCTTGAATTTGCAATTGTCTTAAATTCTTCGGTTCTTGATATGAACACAATGATTATTAAAATTTGAATTTTCAAGTTAACTCCATATTCACATTTGAAACTGTTCTTGAATTTCCTCCTTGAACCAACTTGCGAGAAACGAGTCAAACATGAATCAATCACGCATCACCCTTGAATTTTGCCGCTTGCACATTAATGAACTCAAGAATTCACTGTGAGCCTTCTTGACTAAGAATCATGTCTTGAAATCAGAGGAATTTTGAAATGAGATATGAGCTTCCAGAATGCTTCATAAAACCCTAACTGACTCCTGATGATCCTCAGTCATAAAGTATTTGATTTAGCACCACCTGATAAACTGACCCATACACAACTAACTTATTCTGGCATAGGAACCCTAACTGAAAACACAATCACACACTACTCAAATTATGCACCCTCTAGCCTGATTATGAAACTGATTCTTGCTCAACCAAGATTAGGTCACAACCAAATGAACTGAAACCTCACTGCACACACCATTGGCCTGCTGTCTCAAGTAAATATGAATTGAACGACACATGCCCATCTTGAACACCGAGGAGTAAGAAACCCTAAACTCCATGCTTCAGGTGCATACTGATGAAGAAACAACCTGATACTTGATGAATCTTGGCAGAGGGGAACCTCGTAGCTGGATGAACTTGATACTTGATACTCACGATGCTGTGAGCTCAAACCTTTGCTTCAAACTTGCATGAAAGTATCTCAAAGCAGATAGAAAACTCTGATTCAAAGAACCTCTTGATCTTATGCCTTAGGAGCTCGACGGAACACGAGATTGATTATGATCTAATGGGATGCACAAAGGATGAAAATGATATGATATGCAAGGCTAGGGTTTTGGTGAAAATGAAGGTGTGACAGATGCCCCTATTTAATCTTCTTGGAATTGAAGGCGTGAGTGGCAAAGGCCTTCTTACAGTCAAGGTACAAGAGGATTAAATATAAGAATACCCAGAATTTTCAGCCGGAAAAGGAGTGGAATAAAAGGTGATGAATCTGTGGGATGGCTTGAAAAAGGCATCTGTCATTGGGAAAACGTAATTGGTTATGAAGGATATAATGATATGCTTGAGATGCAATGCAGAATGAACATGAGTGCTTTGCAAGTCTTGAAAGGGGGAATCTGTAACACCCTCAATCTATACCCCCAAATTATAATAAAATAATAAACACTTAATAAAAATTTCGTCAGAGTATATTTAAATTATCATGGCATAGACAGGGAGAATCACATTATATTTGAAACAAAACATACAACACCTGCTCATAAAGATATGCAACAGTGGGGTAGCAATCAACAGAGGGACTCAGTTCCTTACACCCACATTTCAGATTTTAGAATAAAAGCGGAAAATCTAAAACCGAATATCATATATATATATATATATATATATATATATATATATATATCACATAAAGGTTTATCTGTTATCAACAGAATCATGTATATATACAACTCCAAAGGATAAAGATGCATATACACAACATCATAACCACATACATTGATATTCAATCAAACAATGTATTTACCGCACAACAACAACATTATCACAACATCGAATCACAACACCTTATCACAACATCTCATTACATGTATTCACATCATATAACAGCACACAAGCTATACGTTATATAACAAAAGCATATCACACGGTAAAACACCGACCGCACGCATTTAACGCGATAAAAACCCGACAACCCAACACTTTTCCAAAACCACGACCTAAATAAATCATCTACTGCCCTACAAACCATTTTTAATAGAAAGAATATTTCACTAGCTTTCCAACGCTTCAAACGGGGACCAAAACCGACTTACGGATCAAAAGTTATGGGTTTTTGAAAATAATATTTTTCTGAAACTTACACTGTTAATCGATTAACGCATTTGGTTAATCGATTAACCATCGCGAAACAGCAGAAAAACCAGAATTTTATGACACAAAATCCCTCCAAACTCATCCTTAAACCCCCCGATCATACCAACAAGTATTCCCGACTAAATCCTATCATTTCCCGACTATTCTACGCGAACTATTCCGCATTCTAACCGTTAAAACATCGATTTCTATCAATTGCTCACAAATTCAACCAAATAGAAAACATATATTTTTCACCCAAACATTCAAACAAAACATACATATACATATACAAGCATGATATAATCGAAACTTCTCACCCTTACCCGATTATTCGCGCTCAAAACGGAGTTTTCCTGATTTTTCCTCTTTCTCCTCTTCTCTCTTTCTTTCTTCTCCTTCTTTCTCTTTTTCTCTTCTCTTTCTCTTTTTTTTTATGAAAATATCTATCCCCCAAAAAGACCAAAATACCCCTCAGCTCAAATATCTCGTAAATGCTCTCAAAACGCGATAAAACATAAACAACGATGAAAAATAATATATTGCCAAATAAAAGTCAATAAAAAAAATAATACAAAACCAAAACCAATTAAATCTACTCTATTAAATAAATTTAACAAAACTGGGGCGTTACAACTCTCCCCCACTTAGACATTTTCGTCCTCGAAAATAAACCGAGACGAACAACTCCGGACACGACTCTCGCATCCGACTAACAAACCAACATGCCAACAAAAGGCACACCACGAATAAAACAACTGACAAACCACCTAGCTAACTACAACAACGACACGACAACGACGACAACTACAACGACAAGATGCAAAGCCCATACAATGCACTTGACGACAAACTCACGACTCAAAGAAAAACCAAGATACCAACACACAGGTTCACTCTAGAACCGAAACACAACAAGATCGTTACCCTACCCTAGGTAACACTCCACTAATTCCCCACACAGGAATTAGCTACACACACTCGAACCATCACTATGGAAACGAGGCAACAACACAAACAAGAACATAAAGTTCCACGACACCACAAGGTCTCCACAACATCAACAAAACCAGAACACCAACATCCTTGTCACACAACCATACTACAACAATGCTACGATTCACCAATCGAACATACAACCAAACATCCATCTACATAGTAGCCCATGGATAACATTTAAACCTTTCACCTAACACTTCCATTCTGAAACGTCCAATAGTCTCACCATTCCTACATGTTCCCAATGTTCAACCTATGAATTCTTACAAGTCCCACACGCAAATACAAAATGTGCCACATCACGCTTCCGCTGCGCACTCTGATTACTCGAAACCATCAAGTCTGCCAATCTCACGTCTAAAGTCTAACTCTTTCTCACCTCTGCCAAAAATCACTGTGCACTTTAATATACCCAACCTCGCACTCTGCATGTTAGCTTACACACCAGACACAAGTCTCTGAACTGCTCAAATAATTCTAACTCCCTGACCATCAAAATAGACATGTATAAAACCTTCGACTTAACTCATCAGGCACGACATTAACTTCACCAATGGGATAATTCCAACTAAAGTCATAACTCATCACAAATTCCAACCATCCTCGCGGTCTCATACTATATTCCTTCCGACCAAACAGGTACTCAATATTCTTGTGATTACTAAACACTTCGAACCCAGAACCATAAAGATAATACCTCCAAATTTTCCAACGCAATACAACCGCAACCAATTCCAAATCTTGAATAGTATAGATCCTTCTATGAATCCTCAATGGTCGTAAAGCATAAGCCATGAATTTACTTTCTTGCATTAACACACTGCCTAAACTCATCAAAAACACATCACACTACCTCACAATGAACATCCAAAGCAAACGACTTACCCTTTGCAAGTCAACCGAAGTAACAAAAATGCTAACTTGGAAAAACCTTCCATAACCTCCGGTAATAACCAACTAAAGTCCAAAAAGCTTCTAATCACCTTAACCAACTTCGAAGCCTTTCATTGTAGAACTGCATCTACTTCCGATGGATCCATAACAATACCATTACCTGAAATAACATATCCAAGAAACTAACCTTTTTCAACCGAAATTCTCACTTGAATAACTTAGCATACCACTTTGTCTCTTTTCAACACTTGTGATTCAATTCTCAAACACTCTACTTGTTCTTCCTCTGAGTTTATAACAGATCCCAATATCCTTAATCAAAACCACTACAAACTTATCCAAATTCATGACACAATCAAATCGGCCACTGGCAGTAAAACCATTTTTATAAGAAAGAACATCTCATTAGCTTCCTATCACTTCGAACGGCGGCCAAAATGGACTTACGATTCGAAAGATATGAATTTTTAAAGTTTTGGATTTTTCAAATTTTTGCCTTGGTTAATCGGTTAATGCATTTGGTTAACCGGTTAACAGTATGAAACTAACGTAAAAACACACAAATTTTTCACGTGTTAATTGGTTAACACATTTGGTTAATCGGTTAACACTGATGCAGAACCACTAAAAACTCTGTTTTAATGACAGAAAAACCAACCGAATCCCGATTAAATCCCGTAGGCTCATTCCAACAATTCCACCCGATTAAATACCAGCCAATAACAATATACCAAACCTATCCAAACACCATTCAATCAATCTCAACCAAACCATTCCAGTCATCTATTCTCGAAAGTGGGCACTTATTCTCAATCGTTACCTTATTCAACTGTTAGCAATCCATACGCAATTTCTTCTCTTGACCGTCCAATTCCACAAATTTCAACATGTATCAACGACCAACCAAAAAGAACTCTTAAATATTACATCCACGCCTAAGGGTTCTCTCAAAATTTCCCTTAATGCTCTACAATTCCAAAGACTCCAAACCTCACCAGAACTCTAAGTTTGGCTTTCCATAGTCTCAATACCCTTATACACATCATGCTTGTTATTCCGCTCAATCATCCTTCCTTTTTGTTACTAACAATACTGGAGCCCTCCAAGACGACACACTTGGCCTCATAATTCTCCTTTCCAGTAAATCTTCCAACTGCTCTATCAGTCCGGGTACTTCAAATGCTAACATCCAAGATTCCATCCGGAAATACGTCTGAAAATCACGCACAACTGGCAGCCCCTCACTGTGGCCTTTCTGCCAATTTCTAGAACACTATCATCACAAACATGACAAACATCTGAGTTTCACTTCCTAAAAGTCCTTCTACTTACTTAGCAGATCCAAACCTCAAATCCTCACCTTCGTCAAATTTGAGTTCACACTTTACTCTCTGAGAACAACCATTAACGATACCCAATCGTTCTCTCTCAATGACTTCCCAACTGGAGCAACATACCAAAACCTCTAATCCGTCTCATCTTCCAATATAGTAATCTTCATCGACTCATCAAAACAATCCGTAATCATTTCCTTAAATTCCAAACAATTCATTGCACACATTATCAAAGCCGGAAAGACACGTCTATTCCATCCAACATAATTCCCGTCTACTATCAACAAGAGATTAAGGGTGATCAGATCCTCAATTTGTCAATAGACAGCCGACAATCATGATGGGGCATAAACCATCTTTACCAAACTATAGTAGCATTTCTTGCATCCTGTGCACAAAACTACCTAAGGCACAAATCCTTAGTTGACATAAACCTTACCTCCGCATCCCCTCTTAAACCGGGAACCAACACGGCCCAAACAACACTTACACTCTTGCAACCAACGGCACACTGAGCCAATGCTCCCCACCTGAAGCAACATGGAGAAGTACAAGCTCCTCCCCCACTTATCTCATTCTAACTCCTGCAGACAAAGGATTAGAAAACCATAAAGTACTGACAGTGTTCCACACACCTATCACGTACTAAGGGACAAACAACAACGACAGTATACAACTGTCACACCAACTGACTCAACAACTTGGCCGGACGGACCGACCTGCTCTGATACCACTAAATGTAACACCCCCAATCTATACCCCCAAATAATAATAAAACAATAAACACTTAATAAAAATTTCGTCAGAGTATATTTAAATTATCATGGCATAGACAGGGAGAATCACATTATATTTGAAACAAAACATACAACACCTGCTCATAAAGATATGCAACAGTGGGGTAGTAATCAACAGAGGGACTCAGTTCCTTACACCCACATTTCAGATTTTAGAATAAAAGCGGAAAATCTAAAACCGAATATCATATATATATATATATATATATATATATATATATATATATATATATCACATAAAGGTTTATCTGTTATCAACAGAAACATGTATATATACAACTCCAAAGGATAAAGATGCATATACACAACATCATAACCACATACATTGATATTCAATCAAACAATGTATTTACCGCACAACAACAACATTATCACAACATCGCATCACAACACCTTATCACAACATCTCATTACATGTATTCATATCATATAACAACACACAAGCTATACGTTATATAACAAAAGCATATCACACGGTAAAACACCGACCGCACGCATTTAACGCGATAAAAACCCGACAACCCAACAAATTTCCAAAAACACGACCTAAATAAATCATCTACTGCCCTACAAACCATTTTTAATAGAAAGAATATTTCACTAGCTTTCCAACACTTCAAACGGGGACCAAAACCGACTTACGGATCAAAAGTTATGGGTTTTTGAAAATAATATTTTTCTGAAACTTACACTGTTAATCGATTAACGCATTTGGTTAATCGATTAACCATCGCGAAACAGCAGAAAAACCAGAATTTTATGACACAAAATCCCTCCAAACTCATCCTTAAACCCCCCCCGATCATACCAACAAGTATTCCCGACTAAATCCTATCATTTCCCGACTATTCTACGCGAACTATTCCGCATTCTAACCGTTAAAACATCGATTTCTATCAATTGCTCACAAATTCAACCAAATAGAAAACATATATTTTTCACCCAAACATTCAAACAAAACATACATATACATATACAAGCATGATATAATCGAAACTTCTCACCCTTACCCGATTATTCGCGCTCAAAATGGAGTTTTCCTAATTTTTCCTCTTTCTCCTCTTCTCTCTTTCTTTCTTCTCCTTCTTTCTCTTTTTCTCTTCTCTTTCTCTTTTTTTTTATGAAAATATCTACCCCCCAAAAAGACCAAAATACCCCTCAGCTCAAATATCTCGCAAACTCTCTCAAAACGCGATAAAACATAAACAACGATGAAAAATAATATATTGCCAAATAAAAGTCAATAAAAAAAATAATACAAAACCAAAACCAATTAAATCTACTCTATTAAATAAATTTAACAAAACTGGGGCGTTACAACTCTCCCCCACTTAGACATTTTCGTCCTCGAAAATAAACCGAGACGAACAACTCCGGACACGACTCTCGCATCCGACTAACAAACCAACATGCCAACAAAAGGCACACCACGAATAAAACAACTGACAAACCACCTAGCTAACTACAACAACGACACGACAACGACGACAACTACAACGACAAGATGCAAAGCCCATACAATGCACTTGACGACAAACTCACGACTCAAAGAAAAACCAAGATACCAACACACAGGTTCACTCTAGAACCGAAACACAACAAGATCGTTACCCTACCCTAGGTAACACTCCACTAATTCCCCACACAGGAATTAGCTACACACACTCGAACCATCACTATGGAAACGAGGCAACAACACAAACAAGAACATAAAGTTCCACGACACCACAAGGTCTCCACAACATCAACAAAACCAGAACACCAACATCCTTGTCACACAACCATACTACAACAATGCTACGATTCACCAATCGAACATACAACCAAACATCCATCTACATAGGAGCCCATGGATAACATTTAAACCTTTCACCTAACACTTCCATTCTGAAACGTCCAATAGTCTCACCATTCCTACATGTTCCCAATGTTCAACCTATGAATTCTTACAAGTCCCACACGCAAATACCAAATGTGCCACATCACGCTTCCGCTGCGCACTCTGATTACTCGAAACCATCAAGTCTGCCAATCTCACGTCTAAAGTCTAACTCTTTCTCACCTCTGCCAAAAATCACTGTGCACTTTAATATACCCAACCTCGCACTCTGCATGTTAGCTTACACACCAGACACAAGTCTCTGAACTGCTCAAATAATTCTAACTCCCTGACCATCAAAATAGTCATGTATAAAAACTTCGACTTAACTCATCAGGCACGACATTAACTTCACCAATGGGATAATTCCAACTAAAGTCATAACTCATCACAAATTCCAACCATCCTCGCGGTCTCATACTATATTCCTTCCGACCAAACAGGTACTCAATATTCTTGTGATTACTAAACACTTCGAACCCAGAACCATAAAGATAATACCTCCAAATTTTCCAACGCAATACAACCGCAACCAATTCCAAATCCTGAATAGTATAGATCCTTCTATGAATCCTCAATGGTCGTAAAGCATAAGCCATGAATTTACTTTCTTGCATTAACACACTGCCTAAACTCATCAAAAACACATCACACTACCTCACAATGAACATCCAAAGCAAACGACTTACCCTTTGCAAGTCAACCGAAGTAACGAAAATGCTAACTTGGAAAAACCTTCCATAACCTCCGGTAATAACCAACTAAAGTCCAAAAAGCTTCTAATCACCTTAACCAACTTCGAAGCCTTTCATTGTAGAACTGCATCTACTTCCGATGGATCCATAACAATACCATTACCTGAAATAACATATCCAAGAAACTAACCTTTTTCAACCGAAATTCTCACTTGAATAACTTAGCATACCACTTTGTCTCTTTTCAACACTTGTGATTCAATTCTCAAACACTCTACTTGTTCTTCCTCTGAGTTTATAACAGATCCCAATATCCTTAATCAAAACCACTACAAACTTATCCAAATTCATGACACAATCAAATCGGCCACTGGCAGTAAAACCATTTTTATAAGAAAGAACATCTCATTAGCTTCCTATCACTTCGAACGGCGGCCAAAATGGACTTACGATTCGAAAGATATGAATTTTTAAAGTTTTGGATTTTTCAAATTTTTGCCTTGGTTAATCGGTTAATGCATTTGGTTAACCGGTTAACAGTATGAAACTAACGTAAAAACACACAAATTTTTCACGTGTTAATTGGTTAACACATTTGGTTAATCGGTTAACACTGATGCAGAACCACTAAAAACTCTGTTTTAATGACAGAAAAACCAACCGAATCCCGATTAAATCCCGTAGGCTCATTCCAACAATTCCACCCGATTAAATACCAGCCAATAACAATATACCAAACCTATCCAAACACCATTCAATCAATCTCAACCAAACCATTCCAGTCATCTATTCTCGAAAGTGGGCACTTATTCTCAATCGTTACCTTATTCAACTGTTAGCAATCCATACGCAATTTCTTCTCTTGACCGTCCAATTCCACAAATTCCAACATGTATCAATGACCAACCAAAAAGAACTCTTAAATATTACATCCACGCCTAAGGGTTCTCTCAAAATTTCCCTTAATGCTCTACAATTCCAAAGACTCCAAACCTCACCAGAACTCTAAGTTTGGCTTTCCATAGTCTCAATACCCTTATACACATCATGCTTGTTATTCCGCTCAATCATCCTTCCTTTTTGTTACTAACAATACTGGAGCCCTCCAAGACGACACACTTGGCCTCATAATTCTCCTTTCCAGTAAATCTTCCAACTGCTCTATCAGTCCGGGTACTTCAAATGCTAACATCCAAGATTCCATCCGGAAATACGTCTGAAAATCACGCACAACTGGCAGCCCCTCACTGTGGCCTTTCTGCCAATTTCTAGAACACTATCATCACAAACATGACAAACATCTGAGTTTCACTTCCTAAAAGTCCTTCTACTTACTTAGCAGATCCAAACCTCAAATCCTCACCTTCGTCAAATTTGAGTTCACACTTTACTCTCTGAGAACAACCATTAACGATACCCAATCGTTCTCTCTCAATGACTTCCCAACTGGAGCAACATACCAAAACCTCTAATCCGTCTCATCTTCCAATATAGTAATCTTCATCGACTCATCAAAACAATCCGTAATCATTTCCTTAAATTCCAAACAATTCATTGCACACATTATCAAAGCCGGAAAGACACGTCTATTCCATCCAACATAATTCCCGTCTACTATCAACAAGAGATTAAGGGTGATCAGATCCTCAATTTGTCAATAGACAGCCGACAATCATGATGGGGCATAAACCATCTTTACCAAACTATAGTAGCATTTCTTGCATCCTGTGCACAAAACTACCTAAGGCACAAATCCTTAGTTGACATAAACCTTACCTCCGCATCCCCTCTTAAACCGGGAACCAACACGGCCCAAACAACACTTACACTCTTGCAACCAACGGCACACTGAGCCAATGCTCCCCACCTGAAGCAACATGGAGAAGTACAAGCTCCTCCCCCACTTATCTCATTCTAACTCCTGCAGACAAAGGATTAGAAAACCAGAAAGTACTGACAGTGTTCCACACACCTATCACGTACTAAGGGATAAACAACAACGACAGTATACAACTGTCACACCAACTGACTCAACAACTTGGCCGGACGGACCGACCTGCTCTGATACCACTAAATGTAACACCCCCAATCTATACCCCCAAATAATAATAAAACAATAAACACTTAATAAAAATTTCGTCAGAGTATATTTAAATTATCATGGCATAGACAGGCAGAATCACATTATATTTGAAACAAAACATACAACACCTGCTCATAAAGATATGCAACAGTGGGGTAGTAATCAACAGAGGGACTCAGTTCCTTACACCCACATTTCAGATTTTAGAATAAAAGCGGAAAATCTAAAACCGAATATCATATATATATATATATATATATATATATATATATCACATAAAGGTTTATCTGTTATCAACAGAAACATGTATATATACAACTCCAAAGGATAAAGATGCATATACACAACATCATAACCACATACATTGATATTCAATCAAACAATGTATTTACCGCACAACAACAACATTATCACAACATCGCATCACAACACCTTATCACAACATCTCATTACATGTATTCATATCATATAACAGCACACAAGCTATACGTTATATAACAAAAGCATATCACACGGTAAAACACCGACCGCACGCATTTAACGCGATAAAAACCCGACAACCCAACAATTTTCCAAAAACACGACCTAAATAAATCATCTACTACCCTACAAACCATTTTTAATAGAAAGAATATTTCACTAGCTTTCCAACGCTTCAAACGGGGACCAAAACCGACTTACGGATCAAAAGTTATGGGTTTTTGAAAATAATATTTTTCTGAAACTTACACTGTTAATCGATTAACGCATTTGGTTAATCGATTAACCATCGTGAAACAGCAGAAAAACCAGAATTTTATGACACAAAATCCCTCCAAACTCATCCTTAAACCCCCCGATCATACCAACAAGTATTCCCGACTAAATCCTATCATTTCCCGACTATTCTACGCGAACTATTCCGCATTCTAACCGTTAAAACATCGATTTCTATCAATTGCTCACAAATTCAACCAAATAGAAAACATATATTTTTCACCCAAACATTCAAACAAAACATACATATACATATACAAGCATGATATAATCGAAACTTCTCACCCTTACCCGATTATTCGCGCTCAAAATGGAGTTTTCCTGATTTTTCCTCTTTCTCCTCTTCTCTCTTTCTTTCTTCTCCTTCTTTCTCTTTTTCTCTTCTCTTTCTCTTTTTTTTTATGAAAATATCTACCCCCCAAAAAGACCAAAATACCCCTCAGCTCAAATATCTCGCAAACGCTCTCAAAACGCGATAAAACATAAACAACGATGAAAAATAATATATTGCCAAATAAAAGTCAATAAAAAAAATAATACAAAACCAAAACCAATTAAATCTACTCTATTAAATAAATTTAACAAAACTGGGGCGTTACAACTCTCCCCCACTTAGACATTTTCGTCCTCGAAAATAAACCGAGACGAACAACTCCGGACACGACTCTCGCATCCGACTAACAAACCAACATGCCAACAAAAGGCACACCACGAATAAAACAACTGACAAACCACCTAGCTAACTACAACAACGACGACAACTACAACGACAAGATGCAAAGCTCATACAATGCACTTGACGACAAACTCACGACTCAAAGAAAAACCAAGATACCAACACACAGGTTCACTCTAGAACCGAAACACAACAAGATCGTTACCCTACCCTAGGTAACACTCCACTAATTCCCCACACAGGAATTAGCTACACACACTCGAACCATCACTATGGAAACGAGGCAACAACACAAACAAGAACATAAAGTTCCACGACACCACAAGGTCTCCACAACATCAACAAAACCAGAACACCAACATCCTTGTCACACAACCATACTACAACAATGCTACGATTCACCAATCAAACATACAACCAAACATCCATCTACATAGTAGCCCATGGATAACATTTAAACCTTTCACCTAACACTTCCATTCTGAAACGTCCAATAGTCTCACCATTCCTACATGTTCCCAATGTTCAACCTATGAATTCTTACAAGTCCCACACGCAAATACAAAATGTGCCACATCACGCTTCCGCTGCGCACTCTGATTACTCGAAACCATCAAGTCTGCCAATCTCACGTCTAAAGTCTAACTCTTTCTCACCTCTGCCAAAAATCACTGTGCACTTTAATATACCCAACCTCGCACTCTGCATGTTAGCTTACACACCAGACACAAGTCTCTGAACTGCTCAAATAATTCTAACTCCCTGACCATCAAAATAGACATGTATAAAACCTTCGACTTAACTCATCAGGCACGACATTAACTTCACCAATGGGATAATTCCAACTAAAGTCATAACTCATCACAAATTCCAACCATCCTCGCGGTCTCATACTATATTCCTTCCGACCAAACAGGTACTCAATATTCTTGTGATTACTAAACACTTCGAACCCAGAACCATAAAGATAATACCTCCAAATTTTCCAACGCAATACAACCGCAACCAATTCCAAATCCTGAATAGTATAGATCCTTCTATGAATCCTCAATGGTCGTAAAGCATAAGCCATGAATTTACTTTCTTGCATTAACACACTGCCTAAACTCATCAAAAACACATCACACTACCTCACAATGAACATCCAAAGCAAACGACTTACCCTTTGCAAGTCAACCGAAGTAACAAAAATGCTAACTTGGAAAAACCTTCCATAACCTCCGGTAATAACCAACTAAAGTCCAAAAAGCTTCTAATCACCTTAACCAACTTCGAAGCCTTTCATTGTAGAACTGCATCTACTTCCGATGGATCCATAACAATACCATTACCTGAAATAACATATCCAAGAAACTAACCTTTTTCAACCGAAATTCTCACTTGAATAACTTAGCATACCACTTTGTCTCTTTTCAACACTTGTGATTCAATTCTCAAACACTCTACTTGTTCTTCCTCTGAGTTTATAACAGATCCCAATATCCTTAATCAAAACCACTACAAACTTATCCAAATTCATGACACAATCAAATCGGCCACTGGCAGTAAAACCATTTTTATAAGAAAGAACATCTCATTAGCTTCCTATCACTTCGAACGGCGGCCAAAATGGACTTACGATTCGAAAGATATGAATTTTTAAAGTTTTGGATTTTTCAAATTTTTGCCTTGGTTAATCGGTTAATGCATTTGGTTAACCGGTTAACAGTATGAAACTAACGTAAAAACACACAAATTTTTCACGTGTTAATTGGTTAACACATTTGGTTAATCGGTTAACACTGATGCAGAACCACTAAAAACTCTGTTTTAATGACAGAAAAACCAACCGAATCCCGATTAAATCCCGTAGGCTCATTCCAACAATTCCACCCGATTAAATACCAGCCAATAACAATATACCAAACCTATCCAAACACCATTCAATCAATCTCAACCAAACCATTCCAGTCATCTATTCTCGAAAGTGGGCACTTATTCTCAATCGTTACCTTATTCAACTGTTAGCAATCCATACGCAATTTCTTCTCTTGACCGTCCAATTCCACAAATTTCAACATGTATCAACGACCAACCAAAAAGAACTCTTAAATATTACATCCACGCCTAAGGGTTCTCTCAAAATTTCCCTTAATGCTCTACAATTCCAAAGACTCCAAACCTCACCAGAACTCTAAGTTTGGCTTTCCATAGTCTCAATACCCTTATACACATCATGCTTGTTATTCCGCTCAATCATCCTTCCTTTTTGTTACTAACAATACTGGAGCCCTCCAAGACGACACACTTGGCCTCATAATTCTCCTTTCCAGTAAATCTTCCAACTGCTCTATCAGTCCGGGTACTTCAAATGCTAACATCCAAGATTCCATCCGGAAATACGTCTGAAAATCACGCACAACTGGCAGCCCCTCACTGTGGCCTTTCTGCCAATTTCTAGAACACTATCATCACAAACATGACAAACATCTGAGTTTCACTTCCTAAAAGTCCTTCTACTTACTTAGCAGATCCAAACCTCAAATCCTCACCTTCGTCAAATTTGAGTTCACACTTTACTCTCTGAGAACAACCATTAACGATACCCAATCGTTCTCTCTCAATGACTTCCCAACTGGAGCAACATACCAAAACCTCTAATCCGTCTCATCTTCCAATATAGTAATCTTCATCGACTCATCAAAACAATCCGTAATCATTTCCTTAAATTCCAAACAATTCATTGCACACATTATCAAAGCCGGAAAGACACGTCTATTCCATCCAACATAATTCTCGTCTACTATCAACAAGAGATTAAGGGTGATCAGATCCTCAATTTGTCAATAGACAGCCGACAATCATGATGGGGCATAAACCATCTTTACCAAACTATAGTAGCATTTCTTGCATCCTGTGCACAAAACTACCTAAGGCACAAATCCTTAGTTGACATAAACCTTACCTCCGCATCCCCTCTTAAACCGGGAACCAACACGGCCCAAACAACACTTACACTCTTGCAACCAACGGCACACTGAGCCAATGCTCCCCACCTGAAGCAACATGGAGAAGTACAAGCTCCTCCCCCACTTATCTCATTCTAACTCCTGCAGACAAAGGATTAGAAAACCAGAAAGTACTGACAGTGTTCCACACACCTATCACGTACTAAGGGACAAACAACAACGACAGTATACAACTGTCACACCAACTGACTCAACAACTTGGCCGGACGGACCGACCTGCTCTGATACCACTAAATGTAACACCCCCAATCTATACCCCCAAATAATAATAAAACAATAAACACTTAATAAAAATTTCGTCAGAGTATATTTAAATTATCATGGCATAGACAGGGAGAATCACATTATATTTGAAACAAAACATACAACACCTGCTCATAAAGATATGCAACAGTGGGGTAGTAATCAACAGAGGGACTCAGTTCCTTACACCCACATTTCAGATTTTAGAATAAAAGCGGAAAATCTAAAACCGAATATCATATATATATATATATATATCACATAAAGGTTTATCTGTTATCAACAGAATCATGTATATATACAACTCCAAAGAATAAAGATGCATATACACAACATCATAACCACATACATTGATATTCAATCAAACAATGTATTTACCGCACAACAACAACATTATCACAACATCGCATCACAACACCTTATCACAACATCTCATTACATGTATTCATATCATATAACAGCACACAAGCTATACGTTATATAACAAAAGCATATCACACGGTAAAACACCGACCGCACGCATTTAACGCGATAAAAACCCGACAACCCAACACTTTTCCAAAAACACGACCTAAATAAATCATCTACTGCCCTACAAACCATTTTTAATAGAAAGAATATTTCACTAGCTTTCCAACGCTTCAAACGGGGACCAAAACCGACTTACGGATCAAAAGTTATGGGTTTTTGAAAATAATATTTTTCTGAAACTTACACTGTTAATCGATTAACGCATTTGGTTAATCGATTAACCATCGCGAAACAACAGAAAAACCAGAATTTTATGACACAAAATCCCTCCAAACTCATCCTTAAACCCCCCGATCATACCAACAAGTATTCCCGACTAAATCCTATCATTTCCCGACTATTCTACGCGAACTATTCCGCATTCTAACCGTTAAAACATCGATTTCTATCAATTGCTCACAAATTCAACCAAATAGAAAACATATATTTTTCACCCAAACATTCAAACAAAACATACATATACATATACAAGCATGATATAATCGAAACTCCTCACCCTTACCCGATTATTCGCGCTCAAAACGGAGTTTTCCTGATTTTTCCTCTTTCTCCTCTTCTCTCTTTCTTTCTTCTCCTTCTTTCTCTTTTTCTATTCTCTTTCTCTTTTTTTTATGAAAATATCTACCCCCCAAAAAGACCAAAATACCCCTCAGCTCAAATATCTCGCAAACGCTCTCAAAACGCGATAAAACATAAACAACGATGAAAAATAATATATTGCCAAATAAAAGTCAATAAAAAAAATAATACAAAACCAAAACCAATTAAATCTACTCTATTAAATAAATTTAACAAAACTGGGGCGTTACAACTCTCCCCCACTTAGACATTTTCGTCCTCGAAAATAAACCGAGACGAACAACTCCGGACACGACTCTCGCATCCGACTAACAAACCAACATGCCAACAAAAGGCACACCACGAATAAAACAACTGACAAACCACCTAGCTAACTACAACAACGACACGACAACGACGACAACTACAACGACAAGATGCAAAGCCCATACAATGCACTTGACGACAAACTCACGACTCAAAGAAAAACCAAGATACCAACACACAGGTTCACTCTAGAACCGAAACACAACAAGATCGTTACCCTACCCTAGGTAACACTCCACTAATTCCCCACACAGGAATTAGCTACACACACTCGAACCATCACTATGGAAACGAGGCAACAACACAAACAAGAACATAAAGTTCCACGACACCACAAGGTCTCCACAACATCAACAAAACCAGAACACCAACATCCTTGTCACACAACCATACTACAACAATGCTACGATTCACCAATCGAACATACAACCAAACATCCATCTACATAGTAGCCCATGGATAACATTTAAACCTTTCACCTAACACTTCCATTCTGAAACGTCCAATAGTCTCACCATTCCTACATGTTCCCAATGTTCAACCTATGAATTCTTACAAGTCCCACACGCAAATACCAAATGTGCCACATCACGCTTCCGCTGCGCACTCTGATTACTCGAAACCATCAAGTCTGCCAATCTCACGTCTAAAGTCTAACTCTTTCTCACCTCTGCCAAAAATCACTGTGCGCTTTAATATACCCAACCTCGCACTCTGCATGTTAGCTTACACACCAGACACAAGTCTCTGAACTGCTCAAATAATTCTAACTCCCTGACCATCAAAATAGACATGTATAAAACCTTCGACTTAACTCATCAGGCACGACATTAACTTCACCAATGGGATAATTCCAACTAAAGTCATAACTCATCACAAATTCCAACCATCCTCGCGGTCTCATACTATATTCCTTCCGACCAAACAGGTACTCAATATTCTTGTGATTACTAAACACTTCGAACCCAGAACCATAAAGATAATACCTCCAAATTTTCCAACGCAATACAACCGCAACCAATTCCAAATCCTGAATAGTATAGATCCTTCTATGAATCCTCAATGGTCGTAAAGCATAAGCCATGAATTTACTTTCTTGCATTAACACACTGCCTAAACTCATCAAAAACACATCACACTACCTCACAATGAACATCCAAAGCAAACGACTTACCCTTTGCAAGTCAACCGAAGTAACGAAAATGCTAACTTGGAAAAACCTTCCATAACCTCCGGTAATAACCAACTAAAGTCCAAAAAGCTTCTAATCACCTTAACCAACTTCGAAGCCTTTCATTGTAGAACTGCATCTACTTCCGATGGATCCATAACAATACCATTACCTGAAATAACATATCCAAGAAACTAACCTTTTTCAACCGAAATTCTCACTTGAATAACTTAGCATACCACTTTGTCTCTTTTCAACACTTGTGATTCAATTCTCAAACACTCTACTTGTTCTTCCTCTGAGTTTATAACAGATCCCAATATCCTTAATCAAAACCACTACAAACTTATCCAAATTCATGACACAATCAAATCGGCCACTGGCAGTAAAACCATTTTTATAAGAAAGAACATCTCATTAGCTTCCTATCACTTCGAACGGCGGCCAAAATGGACTTACGATTCGAAAGATATGAATTTTTAAAGTTTTGGATTTTTCAAATTTTTGCCTTGGTTAATCGGTTAATGCATTTGGTTAACCGGTTAACAGTATGAAACTAACGTAAAAACACACAAATTTTTCACGTGTTAATTGGTTAACACATTTGGTTAATCGGTTAACACTGATGCAGAACCACTAAAAACTCTGTTTTAATGACAGAAAAACCAACCGAATCCCGATTAAATCCCGTAGGCTCATTCCAACAATTCCACCCGATTAAATACCAGCCAATAACAATATACCAAACCTATCCAAACACCATTCAATCAATCTCAACCAAACCATTCCAGTCATCTATTCTCGAAAGTGGGCACTTATTCTCAATCGTTACCTTATTCAACTGTTAGCAATCCATACGCAATTTCTTCTCTTGACCGTCCAATTCCACAAATTTCAACATGTATCAACGACCAACCAAAAAGAACTCTTAAATATTACATCCATGCCTAAGGGTTCTCTCAAAATTTCCCTTAATGCTCTACAATTCCAAAGACTCCAAACCTCACCAGAACTCTAAGTTTGGCTTTCCATAGTCTCAATACCCTTATACACATCATGCTTGTTATTCCGCTCAATCATCCTTCCTTTTTGTTACTAACAATACTGGAGCCCTCCAAGACGACACACTTGGCCTCATAATTCTCCTTTCCAGTAAATCTTCCAACTGCTCTATCAGTCCGGGTACTTCAAATGCTAACATCCAAGATTCCATCCGGAAATACGTCTGAAAATCACGCACAACTGGCAGCCCCTCACTGTGGCCTTTCTGCCAATTTCTAGAACACTATCATCACAAACATGACAAACATCTGAGTTTCACTTCCTAAAAGTCCTTCTACTTACTTAGCAGATCCAAACCTCAAATCCTCACCTTCGTCAAATTTGAGTTCACACTTTACTCTCTGAGAACAACCATTAACGATACCCAATCGTTCTCTCTCAATGACTTCCCAACTGGAGCAACATACCAAAACCTCTAATCCGTCTCATCTTCCAATATAGTAATCTTCATCGACTCATCAAAACAATCCGTAATCATTTCCTTAAATTCCAAACAATTCATTGCACACATTATCAAAGCCGGAAAGACACGTCTATTCCATCCAACATAATTCCCGTCTACTATCAACAAGAGATTAAGGGTGATCAGATCCTCAATTTGTCAATAGACAGCCGACAATCATGATGGGGCATAAACCATCTTTACCAAACTATAGTAGCATTTCTTGCATCCTGTGCACAAAACTACCTAAGGCACAAATCCTTAGTTGACATAAACCTTACCTCCGCATCCCCTCTTAAACCGGGAACCAACACGGCCCAAACAACACTTACACTCTTGCAACCAACGGCACACTGAGCCAATGATCCCCACCTGAAGCAACATGGAGAAGTACAAGCTCCTCCCCCACTTATCTCATTCTAACTCCTGCAGACAAAGGATTAGAAAACCAGAAAGTACTGACAGTGTTCCACACACCTATCACGTACTAAGGGACAAACAACAACGACAGTATACAACTGTCACACCAGATGACTCAACAACTTGGCCGGACGGACCGACCTGCTCTGATACCACTAAATGTAACACCCCCAATCTATACCCCCAAATAATAATAAAACAATAAACACTTAATAAAAATTTCATCAGAGTATATTTAAATTATCATGGCATAGACAGGGAGAATCACATTATATTTGAAACAAAACATACAACACCTGCTCATAAAGATATGCAACAGTGGGGTAGTAATCAACAGAGGGACTCAGTTCCTTACACCCACATTTCAGATTTTAGAATAAAAGCGGAAAATCTAAAACCGAATATCATATATATATATATATCACATAAAGGTTTATCTGTTATCAACAGAATCATGTATATATACAACTCCAAAGGATAAAGATGCATATACACAACATCATAACCACATACATTGATATTCAATCAAACAATGTATTTACCGCACAACAACAACATTATCACAACATCGCATCACAACACCTTATCACAACATCTCATTACATGTATTCATATCATATAACAGCACACAAGCTATACGTTATATAACAAAAGCATATCACACGGTAAAACACCGACCGCACGCATTTAACGCGATAAAAACCCGACAACCCAACACTTTTCCAAAAACACGACCTAAATAAATCATCTACTGCCCTACAAACCATTTTTAATAGAAAGAATATTTCACTAGCTTTCCAACGCTTCAAACGGGGACCAAAACCGACTTACGGATCAAAAGTTATGGGTTTTTGAAAATAATATTTTTCTGAAACTTACACTGTTAATCGATTAACGCATTTGGTTAATCGATTAACCATCGCGAAACAGCAGAAAAACCAGAATTTTATGACACAAAATCCCTCCAAACTCATCCTTAAACCCCCCGATCATACCAACAAGTATTCCCGACTAAATCCTATCATTTCCCGACTATTCTACGCGAACTATTCCGCATTCTAACCGTTAAAACATCGATTTCTATCAATTGCTCACAAATTCAACCAAATAGAAAACATATATTTTTCACCCAAACATTCAAACAAAACATACATATACATATACAAGCATGATATAATCGAAACTTCTCACCCTTACCCGATTATTCGCGCTCAAAACGGAGTTTTCCTGATTTTTCCTCTTTCTCCTCTTCTCTCTTTCTTTCTTCTCCTTCTTTCTCTTTTTCTCTTCTCTTTCTCTTTTTTTTTTATGAAAATATCTACCCCCGAAAAAGACCAAAATACCCCTCAGCTCAAATATCTCGCAAACGCTCTCAAAACGCGATAAAACATAAACAACGATGAAAAATAATATATTGCCAAATAAAAGTCAATAAAAAAAATAATACAAAACCAAAACCAATTAAATCTACTCTATTAAATAAATTTAACAAAACTGGGGCGTTACAACCCTCCCCCACTTAGACATTTTCGTCCTCGAAAATAAACCGAGACGAACAACTCCGGACACGACTCTCGCATCCGACTAACAAACCAACATGCCAACAAAAGGCACACCACGAATAAAACAACTGACAAACCACCTAGCTAACTACAACAACGACACGACAACGACGACAACTACAACGACAAGAAGCAAAGCCCATACAATGCACTTGACGACAAACTCACGACTCAAAGAAAAACCAAGATACCAACACACAGGTTCACTCTAGAACCGAAACACAACAAGATCGTTACCCTACCCTAGGTAACACTCCACTAATTCCCCACACAGGAATTAGCTACACACACTCGAACCATCACTATGGAAACGAGGCAACAACACAAACAAGAACATAAAGTTCCACGACACCACAAGGTCTCCACAACATCAACAAAACCAGAACACCAACATCCTTATCACACAACCATACTACAACAATGCTACGATTCACCAATCGAACATACAACCAAACATCCATCTACATAGTAGCCCATGGATAACATTTAAACCTTTCACCTAACACTTCCATTCTGAAACGTCCAATAGTCTCACCATTCCTACATGTTCCCAATGTTCAACCTATGAATTCTTACATGTCCCACACGCAAATACAAAATGTGCCACATCACGCTTCCGCTGCGCACTCTGATTACTCGAAACCATCAAGTCTGCCAATCTCACGTCTAAAGTCTAACTCTTTCTCACCTCTGCCAAAAATCACTGTGCACTTTAATATACCCAACCTCGCACTCTGCATGTTAGCTTACACACCAGACACAAGTCTCTGAACTGCTCAAATAATTCTAACTCCCTGACCATCAAAATAGACATGTATAAAACCTTCGACTTAACTCATCAGGCACGACATTAACTTCACCAATGGGATAATTCCAACTAAAGTCATAACTCATCACAAATTCCAACCATCCTCGCGGTCTCATACTATATTCCTTCCGACCAAACAGGTACTCAATATTCTTGTGATTACTAAACACTTCGAACCCAGAACCATAAAGATAATACCTCCAAATTTTCCAACGCAATACAACCGCAACCAATTCCAAATCCTGAATAGTATAGATCCTTCTATGAATCCTCAATGGTCGTAAAGCATAAGCCATGAATTTACTTTCTTGCATTAACACACTGCCTAAACTCATCAAAAACACATCACACTACCTCACAATGAACATCCAAAGCAAACGACTTACCCTTTGCAAGTCAACCGAAGTAACGAAAATGCTAACTTGGAAAAACCTTCCATAACCTCTGGTAATAACCAACTAAAGTCCAAAAAGCTTCTAATCACCTTAACCAACTTTGAAGCCTTTCATTGTAGAACTGCATCTACTTCCGATGGATCCATAACAATACCATTACCTGAAATAACATATCCAAGAAACTAACCTTTTTCAACCGAAATTCTCACTTGAATAACTTAGCATACCACTTTGTCTCTTTTCAACACTTGTGATTCAATTCTCAAACACTCTACTTGTTCTTCCTCTGAGTTTATAACAGATCCCAATATCCTTAATCAAAACCACTACAAACTTATCCAAATTCATGACACAATCAAATCGGCCACTGGCAGTAAAACCATTTTTATAAGAAAGAACATCTCATTAGCTTCCTATCACTTCGAACGGCGGCCAAAATGGACTTACGATTCGAAAGATATGAATTTTTAAAGTTTTGGATTTTTCAAATTTTTGCCTTGGTTAATCGGTTAATGCATTTGGTTAACCGGTTAACAGTATGAAACTAACGTAAAAACACACAAATTTTTCACGTGTTAATTGGTTAACACATTTGGTTAATCGGTTAACACTGATGCAGAACCACTAAAAACTCTGTTTTAATGACAGAAAAACCAACCGAATCCCGATTAAATCCCGTAGGCTCATTCCAACAATTCCACCCGATTAAATACCAGCCAATAACAATATACCAAACCTATCCAAACACCATTCAATCAATCTCAACCAAACCATTCCAGTCATCTATTCTCGAAAGTGGGCACTTATTCTCAATCGTTACCTTATTCAACTATTAGCAATCCATACGCAATTTCTTCTCTTGACCGTCCAATTCCACAAATTCCAACATGTATCAACGACCAACCAAAAAGAACTCTTAAATATTACATCCACGCTAAGGGTTCTCTCAAAATTTCCCTTAATGCTCTACAATTCCAAAGACTCCAAACCTCACCAGAACTCTAAGTTTGGCTTTCCATAGTCTCAATACCCTTATACACATCATGCTTGTTATTCCGCTCAATCATCCTTCCTTTTTGTTACTAACAATACTGGAGCCCTCCAAGACGACACACTTGGCCTCATAATTCTCCTTTCCAGTAAATCTTCCAACTGCTCTATCAGTCCGGGTACTTCAAATGCTAACATCCAAGATTCCATCCGGAAATACGTCTGAAAATCACGCACAACTGGCAGCCCCTCACTGTGGCCTTTCTGCCAATTTCTAGAACACTATCATCACAAACATGACAAACATCTGAGTTTCACTTCCTAAAAGTCCTTCTACTTACTTAGCAGATCCAAACCTCAAATCCTCACCTTCGTCAAATTTGAGTTCACACTTTACTCTCTGAGAACAACCATTAACGATACCCAATCGTTCTCTCTCAATGACTTCCCAACTGGAGCAACATACCAAAACCTCTAATCCGTCTCATCTTCCAATATAGTAATCTTCATCGACTCATCAAAACAATCCGTAATCATTTCCTTAAATTCCAAACAATTCATTGCACACATTATCAAAGCCGGAAAGACACGTCTATTCCATCCAACATAATTCTCGTCTACTATCAACAAGAGATTAAGGGTGATCAGATCCTCAATTTGTCAATAGACAGCCGACAATCATGATGGGGCATAAACCATCTTTACCAAACTATAGTAGCATTTCTTGCATCCTGTGCACAAAACTACCTAAGGCACAAATCCTTAGTTGACATAAACCTTACCTCCGCATCCCCTCTTAAACCGGGAACCAACATGGCCCAAACAACACTTACACTCTTGCAACCAACGGCACACTGAGCCAATGCTCCCCACCTGAAGCAACATGGAGAAGTACAAGCTCCTCCCCCACTTATCTCATTCTAACTCCTGCAGACAAAGGATTAGAAAACCAGAAAGTACTGACAGTGTTCCACACACCTATCACGTACTAAGGGACAAACAACAACGACAGTATACAACTGTCACACCAACTGACTCAACAACTTGGCCGGACGGACCGACCTGCTCTGATACCACTAAATGTAACACCCCCAATCTATACCCCCAAATAATAATAAAACAATAAACACTTAATAAAAATTTCGTCAGAGTATATTTAAATTATCATGGCATAGACAGGGAGAATCACATTATATTTGAAACAAAACATACAACACCTGCTCATAAAGATATGCAACAGTGGGGTAGTAATCAACAGAGGGACTCAGTTCCTTACACCCACATTTCAGATTTTAGAATAAAAGCGGAAAATCTAAAACCGAATATCATATATATATATATATATCACATAAAGGTTTATCTGTTATCAACAGAATCATGTATATATACAACTCCAAAGGATAAAGATGCATATACACAACATCATAACCACATACATTGATATTCAATCAAACAATGTATTTACCGCACAACAACAACATTATCACAACATCGCATCACAACACCTTATCACAACATCTCATTACATGTATTCATATCATATAACAGCACACAAGCTATACGTTATATAACAAAAGCATATCACACGGTAAAACACCGACCGCACGCATTTAACGCGATAAAAACCCGACAACCCAACACTTTTCCAGAAACACGACCTAAATAAATCATCTACTGCCCTACAAACCATTTTTAATAGAAAGAATATTTCACTAGCTTTCCAACGCTTCAAACGGGGACCAAAACCGACTTACGGATCAAAAGTTATGGGTTTTTGAAAATAATATTTTTCTGAAACTTACACTGTTAATCGATTAACGCATTTGGTTAATCGATTAACCATCGCGAAACAGCAGAAAAACCAGAATTTTATGACACAAAATCCCTCCAAACTCATCCTTAAACCCCCCGATCATACCAACAAGTATTCCCGACTAAATCCTATCATTTCCCGACTATTCTACGCGAACTATTCCGCATTCTAACCGTTAAAACATCGATTTCTATCAATTGCTCACAAATTCAACCAAATAGAAAACATATATTTTTCACCCAAACATTCAAACAAAACATACATATACATATACAAGCATGATATAATCGAAACTTCTCACCCTTACCCGATTATTCGCGCTCAAAACGGAGTTTTCCTGATTTTTCCTCTTTCTCCTCTTCTCTCTTTCTTTCTTCTCCTTCTTTCTCTTTTTCTCTTCTCTTTCTCTTTTTTTTATGAAAATATCTACCCCCCAAAAAGACCAAAATACCCCTCAGCTCAAATATCTCGCAAACGCTCTCAAAACGCGATAAAACATAAACAACGATGAAAAATAATATATTGCCAAATAAAAGTCAATAAAAAAAATAATACAAAACCAAAACCAATTAAATCTACTCTATTAAATAAATTTAACAAAACTGGGGCGTTACAACCCTCCCCCACTTAGACATTTTCGTCCTCGAAAATAAACCGAGACGAACAACTCCGGACACGACTCTCGCATCCGACTAACAAACCAACATGCCAACAAAAGGCACACCATGAATAAAACAACTAACAAACCACCTAGCTAACTACAACAACGACACGACAATGACGACAACTACAACGACAAGATGCAAAGCCCATACAATGCACTTGACTACAAACTCACGACTCAAAGAAAAACCAAGATACCAACACACAGGTTCACTCTAGAACCGAAACACAACAAGATCGTTACCCTACCCTAGGTAACACTCCACTAATTCCCCACACAGGAATTAGCTACACACACTCGAACCATCACTATGGAAACGAGGCAACAACACAAACAAGAACATAAAGTTCCACGACACCACAAGGTCTCCACAACATCAACAAAACCAGAACACCAACATCCTTGTCACACAACCATACTACAACAATGCTACGATTCACCAATCGAACATACAACCAAACATCCATCTACATAGTAGCCCATGGATAACATTTAAACCTTTCACCTAACACTTCCATTCTGAAACGTCCAATAGTCTCACCATTCCTACATGTTCCCAATGTTCAACCTATGAATTCTTACAAGTCCCACACGCAAATACAAAATGTGCCACATCACGCTTCCGCTGCGCACTCTGATTACTCGAAACCATCAAGTCTGCCAATCTCACGTCTAAAGTCTAACTCTTTCTCACCTCTGCCAAAAATCACTGTGCACTTTAATATACCCAACCTCGCACTCTGCATGTTAGCTTACACACCAGACACAAGTCTCTGAACTGCTCAAATAATTCTAACTCCCTGACCATCAAAATAGACATGTATAAAACCTTCGACTTAACTCATCAGGCACGACATTAACTTCACCAATGGGATAATTCCAACTAAAGTCATAACTCATCACAAATTCCAACCATCCTCGCGGTCTCATACTATATTCCTTCCGACCAAACAGGTACTCAATATTCTTGTGATTACTAAACACTTCGAACCCAGAACCATAAAGATAATACCTCCAAATTTTCCAACGCAATACAACCGCAACCAATTCCAAATCCTGAATAGTATAGATCCTTCTATGAATCCTCAATGGTCGTAAAGCATAAGCCATGAATTTACTTTCTTGCATTAACACACTGCCTAAACTCATCAAAAACACATCACACTACCTCACAATGAACATCCAAAGCAAACGACTTACCCTTTGCAAGTCAACCGAAGTAACGAAAATGCTAACTTGGAAAAACCTTCCATAACCTCCGGTAATAACCAACTAAAGTCCAAAAAGCTTCTAATCACCTTAACCAACTTCGAAGCCTTTCATTGTAGAACTGCATCTACTTCCGATGGATCCATAACAATACCATTACCTGAAATAACATATCCAAGAAACTAACCTTTTTCAACCAAAATTCTCACTTGAATAACTTAGCATACCACTTTGTCTCTTTTCAACACTTGTGATTCAATTCTCAAACACTCTACTTGTTCTTCCTCTGAGTTTATAACAGATCCCAATATCCTTAATCAAAACCACTACAAACTTATCCAAATTCATGACACAATCAAATCGGCCACTGGCAGTAAAACCATTTTTATAAGAAAG
Organism: Lathyrus tuberosus; assembly: GCA_022829125.1. NCBI lineage: Eukaryota > Viridiplantae > Streptophyta > Magnoliopsida > Fabales > Fabaceae > Lathyrus > Lathyrus tuberosus. The sequence continues at coordinate 12,969,818 of JALAZF010000066.1, read as the reverse complement.
AACATCTCATTAGCTTCCTATCACTTCGAACGGCGGCCAAAATGGACTTACGATTCGAAAGATATGAATTTTTAAAGTTTTGGATTTTTCAAATTTTTGCCTTGGTTAATCGGTTAATGCATTTGGTTAACCGGTTAACAGTATGAAACTAACGTAAAAACACACAAATTTTTCACGTGTTAATTGGTTAACACATTTGGTTAATCGGTTAACACTGATGCAGAACCACTAAAAACTCTGTTTTAATGACAGAAAAACCAACCGAATCCCGATTAAATCCCGTAGGCTCATTCCAACAATTCCACCCGATTAAATACCAGCCAATAACAATATACCAAACCTATCCAAACACCATTCAATCAATCTCAACCAAACCATTCCAGTCATCTATTCTCGAAAGTGGGCACTTATTCTCAATCGTTACCTTATTCAACTGTTAGCAATCCATACGCAATTTCTTCTCTTGACCGTCCAATTCCACCAATTCCAACATGTATCAACGACCAACCAAAAAGAACTCTTAAATATTACATCCACGCCTAAGGGTTCTCTCAAAATTTCCCTTAATGCTCTACAATTCCAAAGACTCCAAACCTCACCAGAACTCTAAGTTTGGCTTTCCATAGTCTCAATACCCTTATACACATCATGCTTGTTATTCCGCTCAATCATCCTTCCTTTTTGTTACTAACAATACTGGAGCCCTCCAAGACGACACACTTGGCCTCATAATTCTCCTTTCCAGTAAATCTTCCAACTGCTCTATCAGTCCGGGTACTTCAAATGCTAACATCCAAGATTCCATCCGGAAATACGTCTGAAAATCACGCACAACTGGCAGCCCCTCACTGTGGCCTTTCTGCCAATTTCTAGAACACTATCATCACAAACATGACAAGCATCTGAGTTTCACTTCCTAAAAGTCCTTCTACTTACTTAGCAGATCCAAACCTCAAATCCTCACCTTCGTCAAATTTGAGTTCACACTTTACTCTCTGAGAACAACCATTAACGATACCCAATCGTTCTCTCTCAATGACTTCCCAACTGGAGCAACATACCAAAACCTCTAATCCGTCTCATCTTCCAATATAGTAATCTTCATCGACTCATCAAAACAATCCGTAATCATTTCCTTAAATTCCAAACAATTCATTGCACACATTATCAAAGCCGAAAAGACACGTCTATTCCATCCAACATAATTCCCGTCTACTATCAACAAGAGATTAAGGGTGATCAGATCCTCAATTTGTCAATAGACAGCCGACAATCATGATGGGGCATAAACCATCTTTACCAAACTATAGTAGCATTTCTTGCATCCTGTGCACAAAACTACCTAAGGCACAAATCCTTAGTTGACATAAACCTTACCTCCGCATCCCCTCTTAAACCGGGAACCAACACGGCCCAAACAACACTTACACTCTTGCAACCAACGGCACACTGAGCCAATGCTCCCCACCTGAAGCAACATGGAGAAGTACAAGCTCCTCCCCCACTTATCTCATTCTAACTCCTGCAGACAAAGGATTAGAAAACCAGAAAGTACTGACAGTGTTCCACACACCTATCACGTACTAAGGGACAAACAACAACGACAGTATACAACTGTCATACCAACTGACTCAACAACTTGGCCGGACGGACCGACCTGCTCTGATACCACTAAATGTAACACCCCCAATCTATACCCCCAAATAATAATAAAACAATAAACACTTAATAAAAATTTCGTCAGAGTATATTTAAATTATCATGGCATAGACAGGGAGAATTACATTATATTTGAAACAAAACATACAACACCTGCTCATAAAGATATGCAACAGTGGGGTAGTAATCAACAGAGGGACTCAGTTCCTTACACCCACATTTCAGATTTTAGAATAAAAGCGGAAAATCTAAAACCGAATATCATATATATATATATATATATATCACATAAAGGTTTATCTGTTATCAACAGAATCATGTATATATACAACTCCAAAGGATAAAGATGCATATACACAACATCATAACCACATACATTGATATTCAATCAAACAATGTATTTACCGCACAACAACAACATTATCACAACATCACATCACAATACCTTATCACAACATCTCATTACATGTATTCATATCATATAACAGCACACAAGCTATACGTTATATAACAAAAGCATATCACACGGTAAAACACCGACCGCACGCATTTAACGCGATAAAAACCCGACAACCCAGTACTTTTCCAAAAACACGACCTAAATAAATCATCTACTGCCCTACAAACCATTTTTAATAGAAATAATATTTCACTAGCTTTCCAACGCTTCAAACGGGGACCAAAACCGACTTACGGATCAAAAGTTATGGGTTTTTGAAAATAATATTTTTCTGAAACTTACACTGTTAATCGATTAACGCATTTGGTTAATCGATTAACCATCGCGAAACAGCAGAAAAACCAGAATTTTATGACACAAAATCCCTCCAAACTCATCCTTAAACCCCCCCCGATCATACCAACAAGTATTTCCGACTAAATCCTATCATTTCCCGACTATTCTACGCGAACTATTCCGCATTCTAACCGTTAAAACATCGATTTCTATCAATTGCTCACAAATTCAACCAAATAGAAAACATATATTTTTCACCCAAACATTCAAACAAAACATACATATACATATACAAGCATGATATAATCGAAACTTCTCACCCTTACCCGATTATTCGCGCTCAAAACGGAGTTTTCCTGATTTTTCCTCTTTCTCCTCTTCTCTCTTTCTTTCTTCTCCTTCTTTCTCTTTTTCTCTTCTCTTTCTCTTTTTTTTTATGAAAATATCTACCCCCCAAAAAGACCAAAATACCCCTCAGCTCAAATATCTCGCAAACGCTCTCAAAACGCGATAAAACATAAACAACGATGAAAAATAATATATTGCCAAATAAAAGTCAATAAAAAAAATAATACAAAACCAAAACCAATTAAATCTACTCTATTAAATAAATTTAACAAAACTGGGGCGTTACAGAATCCCTGTAGCATACTCGGGACATATAAAAGGTCATGAGATATTCCTTCTACAAAAGGTAGAGAGGACTCAAGAAATAAAAGATGAGATATTCCTCCTACGAAAGGTAAAGAGGACTCAACAATAAAGGATAGAAATTGGTTATCCTCTTGCAAAAGGCAAAGAGGACCCCTGAACGAAAGGTTAGGAGAAAAAGTTTCCTTCTACGAAAGACAGAGAGGACCCCAGAACGAAAGGTTTGGAGAGAAAAAGATTCCTGCTACAACATGTAGAGGAGACTCCCTTGGGAGAAGATTTTCTGCAACAGCAGAAACGACTCCAGAACACAAGGTTTGGAGAATAATTCCTCCTACAAAAGGTATAGAGGACTCCAGAACAAAAGGCTTGGAGATAAATTCCTTCTACAAAAGGTAGAGAGGACCCCAGAATAAAAGGTTAGGAGACAATTCCTTTCTACGAAAGGTAGAGAGGACCCCTGAACAAAAGGTTAGGAGACAAAGTTTCCTCCTACAAAAGGTAGAGAGGACTCCAGAACAAAAGGCTTGGAGACAAATTCCTTCTACGAAAGGTAGAGAGGAGACCTACAACAGGTAAGCTGGGAAGAAATTGTGCAAAAGGCACGGGAAGACTCTTACTAAAGGTAAGCTAGACACATTGCAAAAGGCAATGAGGAGATACATCGTGAAAAATGACACGAAAGACTTACAAAAGGTAAGTTAGGGGCAATAACCATCTTCCCGCATAAGGTAGAGGCAACTTGCTTTGGGTATCAGAATATCATAGACCTCACAGGCACAACGGCGGAGGTGACATTCTCTGAGTTGCGACCATTCAGTTCTTGGCCACATAGGCATCAAGCGTCCAAATTGATCGAAGATACCTAATACAAAGTTTTGTCGCGTGCGTAAGGCAGCGAGAACGATTATGAAAGGAAAGCGGAAGAATAAGATTTCATGCGAAAGGCCATGAAATCCCTTATGAAAGGTAAGGTAAGGAAATACTCATGCGAAAGGCACGGAAGGAGTTGGAAGTAGCAATCGATGGGGGAGACAAAGTCCACAAGAATGCCCCTATCCTCTACAAGAACTGGCTAAACAAGCATGCAAATGATGCAAAAATGTATGCAAAATGCTGGGGATATGAAAGTCTGGAGTGACGGTCATGCCGAACGTGGTTGGGCTTGCTGGGGAAAAGGAGATGGGTAAGGTGAAGGATACCAACCGAAGATGGCTTTTAAAAGGGTTATCAGACGAGAACTGGTTTTTAAGGGGTAGACTACCAGACGAGAACTGGTGGCAAAAGGTTAAGTTGTCAGACGAGAACTGACTTTATGGTTGGCTAGACGGGAACTAGACTTTGAAACGGTTATTACCAGACGAGAACTGGTTTCAAAATGGCTAAAGAATAGGTGACCAGACGGGAACTGGCATAGAAGTTGTTTACCAGACGAGAACTGGTGTTTTGTTTTGGTTTTCCAGACGGGAACTGGTTTTATGGTTTGCCAGATGAGAACTGGACTTTAAAGTTGTGCAAGCAAGGGTGGATTTTGTATCTGGTTACGGATGCCGAGTATGTTTGGGCTTATGGTGGGAGGTGCCAAGTATGGTTGGGCTTTGGTTGGTGTGCCAAGTATGATTGGGCTTTGGGTTGGATGGGGAATGAGCTTAACTTCCCGACACTCGAAACCTGACGATGCTACGATCGGATGGTAGGTGCGGATGCTTCTGATGCTCTAAGTTTGGTCCTTTGCAGAAGTTGCGCTTGCTCCCTAGAGAATCTCACTTCTAACTGAGATGCCATGATGGCTTTGCAACCGAAAATATGAGCATAGTGACTTGACTAGTGCATGTTGGTTGCGCCTCTGCTCTTCCCCAAGGCTTTTTTGACACTTGTTGTGAACTCAACATTTAGTGGTGTCTGATAGGGTTTGCCTGACCAATCTTGAAAGTGTAGAGGGAAACTACCTCTTGGCAATTTATCTGCCCCAGTCTGTAGGGTTTTTGAATGAATCCTCCTCGAATAGAAACTTTGGGGATGGTTATACCATGACATGGTCGGAGATAATTTGCCCCAATGTCTGAATCTTCAATAGTCAGCCTTTGCTTGAGTCTCTTGAAGGACTTGCCCCAGAATGAGCGTTGAAGCAACTTAACCTGTGTTGATTGAGCCTTGGAGAGATTTTCCCTATGTCACAAGAATCTCTGGGTGGCCTACCTTTGGCCGGTGGAGTCTTGAGATGATTCTCTGCTCAACTCACTCTTGAATCTTCTGCCCCCGATTCACAAGGTTACGAGAAGGTCTTGATTCGAGTAAGCATCAATGAATGATCAAGTTTCTCTCTGACTGCACTTTGTTAGAATCTTTTTTATGTCAAGTACTTGCTTGTAGTTAAAATTGTCCGCTTAGAAATGGTAATTTTAATGCGACATTCATGCAAGTTTTGAAGGAAATAATTTATTGGAATGATGTGAAAGTGTGTGACGAATGGACCATTAGTCCAAATGCACTGTTGATTTACTGGTGTGCGAAAGACATAGCAAGAATATGACACCAATGATGAAGATTAGTAAATCTGCAGGGAGTCAGTTTACGTAACCTTGCAATAGTACGCTTTCAGAATAAACCTTACTTCAATTAGGTCTTTCGAGGGTTGTAATGTGGCCCGGTTCATGGTTATTTGAAACAAAGGATATTAGGTTCAAATTTTGATTTGTACCCACCCCTTCTTCGTGATGAACTCCAGTCCTACGTTCAGTTGATTACACACATTTATCTTCCAAAAGGGTTAACGGTGTAAGGGCGAATTTGCTTGGAATGGCAGTCACCTTATTTTGTTTTTGTGGATGTCAGTGACCTTTCCAATCCATTTTGGTGGCCACTGAATCGGGTTTTGCTTTTGCTTTGGATTTGAGGGCCTCTTTTGCTTTATTTATTTTTTGATCCCTAACTTTTGCATGGACCGACTTCACTTTTCGAGTTCATCGGGATTGCCCTAATTTTGCCTAAGTTTCCTCTTTGAGGTGGCGGACTTAGCGGACTATCTTCTTTTTTATTATTTTGTTTTGAAGGGTCGTGACTGGCAAGTCTTTGGTCTCTGAAGAATAACCGCCATAAAAAGAGGTTTCATCTCGAAATTCGAATGTGTAATCAGGATAACTGAACACTACCCATGCCCCAGGTTAAGCGTAAGGGTTTAGAAATCCGAAGGAAACTCCTACTTCTAGGCTCGAAGGGGTTGACTAGGGACAAACTCCTTATCTCTCCAGTGTTTAGGGGATTTGAAACAATGCATGTACATTATCAGCAAGATTTTATCCGAAAGCATACTATTAGCAATTATGAGTATTTCATTTTCATCATCCTCCCTCAAATCTTTACTAAGACAGCAACTGATAAAGGGAGTGAAATGTGGGAAAAAAATTTGTGATTTTTTGCAATATATGAGAAAAAATGAGTGGATACGAATGGACTTGTTCAAAAAAACACGTTCATTACATTAACAATACCATTAATAAAGCACAATGTTTAACAACAAGTAGCACTTAACAGAGAAGAAACTACAAATGCAAATAAATGACAAGATCTAAAAATTGCCAATCCTGGGGATGTCTTCTGTCTGACCCACTGGCTCGAGGAGATGACCCTTGTAGTCTTTGAACTCAAACAGACGAAAGGTTGACGTGCATAACCAGGCTTCCTTCTAGAAAGGATATGTAACCTTTGTCAATCAGTTGTTGCACTTTGGCTTGGTAGGCTTTGCAATCTTCAGTCGAATGCCCCATTGATCCAGCATGATATCCACATTGCACATCGGGATCGTACCCAGGAGGGTATGGCTCTGGCAACGGCTTGAGAGACTTGGGAACCACCAATGAGCTTTGAATTAGATGCGGCAAGAGTTGACTGTATGACATAGGGACTGTATGAAGAGGAGCATTCCTTCTTTCTAGATTGTTGCGAGGCCTATGCTGACTCTGACGCTGATTCTGATATCCTCAGCCATGGGCTCGTTGATTTACATGAGGAGCAATCCACGGTTTCTGGGACGAAGCTATAGGCATTACTGGTTGCCCATAAGGATAGCATGGCGCTGGAAATGATGACTGCTGAGAAGATGAGGGACCAAAAGGTTTTGCTGGTACACCATGAGAATACTCAACATTTGCTATGACTGCATTGGTTTCATCCTCTTCCTCTTGGGAGTTAATGAGGGATTCAGTCTCACCAGCTTGGCTATTCGAGACGTTCTGGATTAGTCCACTCTTGAGGTAGCTCTCGATGCGTTCCCCTACCCTCACGAGGTCAGGGAAGCTTGATGATGTACTGCCAACCATTCTTTCAAGATAAGAGCCATGCAGACTGTCTATGAACATGTTAATCAATTCCCTGTCCAAGAGTGGTGGTTGCACCCTAGATGCTAATTCTCTCCATCGCTGTGCGTATTCCTTGAAGGATTCATCGCCATTCTGAGATAGGCTTTGCAACTTCATGCGACTAGGAGCCACGTCTAGATTGTACTGATATCGCTTTAGAAAAGCGTTGGATAAGTCCTTCCATGATTGGATATGGCTTCTTTCTAAATCCATGTACCAACTTAAAGATGCCCCACTCAAACTATCTTGAAAACAGTGAATCATCAGCTTATCATCATGGGTATATATGGTTATTTTTCGGCAGAACATCACCAAATGACGCTTTGGGCAACTAAGGCCTGTGTACTTCTCGAATTTGGGTACCATTAATTTCTGAGGGATTACCAAATCTGGAACTAGGCACATATCAGCAGCATCGAGCCCAGGCGTATCATGCACTTTCATAGCTTGGAGTTTTTCCTCAATATCACGAAGTATTTCCTTCATAGGATCAGTCAATGGCTTCCTCTGGGGTTGAGTAGGAACATTTAATCATGGAGGATCATCATCAGGCAGAAGACCATACAGTGGATTAGTTGTCACAGTGAAACCTGGTGGGGGATCAACATTCTGACGGTTGCTCTCTGACATGGCTACCTTAGCTTCCAATTTGCTTTGTCTAACTGGCCTTTCAAAGTGTCTATGCTCCACTTGCTTCAAATGCTTCACATCTACCACAGGTTCAATACGAGTGTCGAGAAATCAACTGCGGGTTATGGACAAAGGACTGAATGAGCTTCCCGGTTTTTTAGTTGGAGAAAGATATGCAAAATGATGCAAAAGATGCTGATGCAAATGCAATGTTATGAATGCAATAAGACATGGGATCAAAGATCACTGAATCCGAGGTTCACACTACAGGGGTCAAGGTCACAGATTCTGCAGGCCATAAAACAAGATATCCCTCACCTCGGGTAGGCAATCTATTGGTTTAAAATAGGGCATTCCAAGGGTTTTCAAACAAGGTCCCATGCACTAACCCTCAAAAGTTTTCCATCATAACAACGATTCGTAAGACGGTAATCCCTTCAAAGGATGAGCACAGAGTTATGTCTATGTAACCTTTGGAATAGGGTTCTAAAGGTCCTCAGAATCACGGACTCCCAGGTCGGAAACAAAGAAGCCATTACGACTAATCGTAAGACATAATCATTCCCAAAGGGACCTCATCAGAGCGGTGGAAGTCAAACCAACTCGACGAGTCCTAAGTCTCGCAAATCAGTAAGTGACCACCTCCTAGCTTAGTGTATACTCGAAACGCTCGGGTAGAAAGCCTTTCTCCTCACAAACCATCCACCATAAACCCAACAGATAAGATAACACAAGATAATAAAGCAATAAAAGCAAATAAATCACACATACAACAACCAAACTAGGCTTGGCTTGCTTAGGGAGAACCCTTTCCCAGCAGAGTCGCCAGCTGTCGCTACTCGAAAAATAGTCGACCGAAGGCGAAAGAGGAAGAAACAGAAGAGTCGCCATTGAACTTTATTTATCCCATGAGGGGAAGGGAAAACATCGAGAAAACCCAAAGAAGGAAGGATAAGATGGTCTCGCAACCAAGTTATGGATTCAGAAGCCGGTTATGCGGAGGGAAGGTATTAGCACCCCCCACATCCATCGTACTCGATGGGAACCATTCGCTTGTCTATGTGTAAGGATGTTTGTTAAGGAAATTACTTTCTAAGGGTGTTCTAAGAGGGACAGAGAAGGGTATGAACAAATAATGTGAAAGAAAATAAAAGAAAAGATGGGGAGAAGAAAAGGGGACTCGATAGGACTTCGCGGTCCTATGCCTACGTATTCCCTTATGCAATGGGAAATTCAGAGTCAACGTAGTTCGGAGGACTACGGGTGAAGAAAATGGAAGGGGGCTCGCCAAGATCGTTGCAATCTTGTGCCTACGTATCTTACATTCGGACGAGAATGAAGAATCAGAGCGATCGTAGTTCGACCGACTATGATTGGTTGGTGTTTTTTATGGACGATGTTAACGTGCGGGCTCTAGCAGTTAGGTGTTTTGCGGCTCGCTCGTGGAGTCTTATACGTTACCTGTTTGCGGTAGAATGGATGTAACATGTCCTTTTTGAAAAGGCTTAGATTTTTGCCATCAAGGCAAGATGTCACATTTGATTTGTTGAGGTTGATTTTAAGCTGCGAAATAAGTCCTCGGATAGGAACCCCTTCGGGTAGTACCCAATTCTTTATCTCAAAAGGTTTGTTATGAAAATGGTGTGGTGAACATAGTCACGTCTTCGTATTGAAAGACGAGTATCGAGACCACACACTCTAAAGTGAGCATCCTAACACTCGAAGAAGAAGAGGTCTTCACCCAATCCTCTTTCTTTAGTTCAATACAAAGAGAACTTTATACTCTTATTTAAGGTGTTTTAGTTTTAGATGGTAAGTGCTTCACGACATTGAACCCTAAAGGTAATGTCAAGCACTCGGGATAGGAGAAGGCCTTCGCCTAACCACTCCACGACCATCTAAGTTTATTAAGAAAAGGTTTTGAAAATGCACTTGGTACAAGACCAAGGTTTTTAGACACAAGGAGATGAAATGAAGAGAGAAAAATGTTTTCGAAAGAATGGGTGGTGAATATAGTCACGTCTTCGTATTGAAAGATGAGTATCGAGACCACACACTCTAAAGTGAGCATCCTAATACTCGAAGAGGAAGAGGTCTTCACCCAATCCTCTCTTTTTAATTCAATACAAAAAGAAGTTTTGAAAATGAGCACTTGGTACTAGACCAAGGTTTTTGACTTAAGAAGGGAATGAAAATGAGAAATGAAGTAGAAATCGAAACGAATTCGAAATGGTCTCGTCTTAATCAAGATTTAATCGAGAAATCGATAATCTATGATATTTGACTTTCATTGACCAATAAAAAAGAAAATGGCCTCATATTGATCAAGATTTTGAATCGATTGAAAGAAATCAACTAATCATGATTTTCGCTATATCATTGGCCCAGAACAAAATCGAAAATGACAATCAGGATGAAAATAAAAGGTGAAGATCAATCGAGAAACTACAAGTTAAAAAGAATCACAAACGGTGCAATGGTAACCACTTTGCGATTTAAGATCGCAAATCTCAAATAATGCCTAAATCACACACGAGGTCTAAGGGACTCTTCACAGAAATCACATATCTCAAACTTAATCCTAAGACCTAAATATTTTTTTTTTAATTTTTGATATTTATCATTTTTTTGGTTATTTTTATTATTAAAAAAAAATTAAAGGCTATTAATCACAATTTCTAATCCTAAGAATTAAAATTAATAATCCTAAAATTACTAGTCAAAAAGGTTAAAAAGAAACTATTCTTAAAAGTTAAATAACTAATTCTAAAAATTAAAACACTAAACCTAAAGTTTAAATTAATAAATCTAAACTTTCAAAATACTAAACCTAAAAGAAAATAGAAAAAAAAAGGGTTGAAAATTAAAAAGTGAAACAAACAGGGTCGGACCCCTTGGATCCAAACCCGGTCCGGCCAAGCTTAAAGGAAGGGTTAACGAAAAACCCTAAAGCCAAAAGTTTGCATACGCGAATGGAAAATAAAATAAAATAAACGCATACATTCAGATAATGACCCAAAGACATTCATCCTCATCGCATCTCTCTTTCTCTCCTCTAGTTCATTCATGTCTTCAAGAAAATCGATGGCTCACAAGAAACACGCATACTCTCTCTCACAAAGTAACAACGACAACATCAAATCCCAGGTTAAAACATCATCAAGTAACACCATTCTGTCAAAAATTCATCCAAGATTCAAAAAGTAAAACCTAAACGTGGATCAAGTAATTGAAATCAGACGAAGGAAAAACACCAACGTGAACGATCGATCTTCCTCACTCTCGGTTACGATTCCGTCTTCTTGCTTCGGTCTGAATTCCAGGTGCGAACGGTTTTGTGTTCGGGTCTACGGTTTCGCTTTGAACTCTCCTCTTCATCTCATTTTCTTGTTCTATGTTGTTTTGAGAGGGTTGTGGTTTTGAATCGAATGGAAAAAAGGATTGATGAAGGGTTGTTATATTGAAAGAAGCTTGAAGTTGTGTGAATGAGGCTTGAAAGTGTTTTTAGAGTTTGTGATGAAGAGAGTTTTCTCTGCAAAATGTTGAATGTTTTTTTGAATCGTGTTTGTGAGCTGGTTTACGGTGGAAGGGGTCGGTTGTTATGAGTATGGAATGGGTAGTTCTGCGTGGTGGATGCTGAAGTTGGTGTGGCGGTGAGGAGTTGAAGGAAGGATGGAGAAGAGATGGTGCGTTGGAAATGGCAGCGAGGTTGGGTATGAAAGGTGAAGGGCTGCAGGCAGTTGAGACTGAGAGTAATTGTGTTGTCTATTGATTATGATGGGTGTTGAAGGGAGTCGCCCTCTTTTTGCTTAGGTTTTCTTCTCTTTTTTTGTTCTTTTTTTTCTCCCTTCCCGATTCCTCTGTCCTCCTCTCTCTTTTTAAGTTCATTCTTTAAAAAAAATGTTTCTGTCCTGCAGAACTTTGGCCTGTTGCCTTTGTTGTTTTTCACTGCAATTGTCGGTTGATGTTGGCAGGTTTTACAGGTATGGCGTGGTTTGTGGCAGCAGCATTTTGGCTTCATATTGCAGTGTCTTCAGGCCTGAGGCTTGTGTCATTATGATGTGCAGATTTTGCCTTGGAGTGGTTTTACGGAATTGGTGTAGCAGGGTTTGTCATTGTGGAGAGTGGCGCATTGTTAAGTCATGGTCTTGAAGCTTGTACGAACAAATTACATTGTCACTTGCTTTTTGTTATTTTTTGTTTCAAAATGGACTTGGTGGGCCGTGTGAATTTTGAAATTGCAACTTGTTTCATTATTTATTCTTTTTGTGTAATTTGTAATATAAATCTTGAACTTGGAGATGAATGGGCTTCAAAAATGGTACTAAGAAAGTAAAAAGCCTTTTTTTTTTGGATTTTTGTATAAAATGATAATGGGCTCTAAAAACTTGAATCATGGGCTCCTTATTTTTGTAGTAACATGGATATATACATTTTTGTACTGAAACAATTTTGTATCTTCATGAATCATGGCTCGGCCCGATTGATATTTACACCTCCTTGAAGTTCGATTTTATTGTAATGAACTTAATCATATGCACCTTCCACTTTGGTCTTGAATTTGCAATTGTCTTGAATTCTTCGGTTCTTGATATGAACACAATGATTATTAAAATTTGAATTTTTAAGTTAACTCCATATTCACATTTGAAACTGTTCTTGAATTTCCTCCTTGAACCAATTTGCGAGAAACGAGTCAAACATGAATCAATCACGCATCACCCTTGAATTTTGCCGCTTGCACATTAATGAAATCAAGACTTCACTGTGAGCCTTCTTGACTAAGAATCATGTCTTGAAATCAGAGGAATTGTGAAATGAGATATGAGCTTCCAGAATGCTTCATAAAACCCTAACTGACTCCTGATGATCCTCAGTCATAAAGTATTTGATTTAGCACCACCTGATAAACTGACCCATACACAAATAACTTATTCTGGCACAGGAACCCTAACTGAAAACACAATCACACACTACTCAAATTAGTCACCCTCTAGCCTAATTATGAAACTGATTCTTGCTCAACCAAGATTAGGTCACAACCAAATGAACTGAAACCTCACTGCACACACCATTGGCCTGCTGTCTCAAGTAAATATGAATTGAACGACACATGCCCATCTTGAACACCGAGGAGTAAGAAACCCTAAACTCCATGCTTCAAGTGCATACTGATGAAGAAACAACCTGATACTTGATGAATCTTGGCAAAGGGGAACCTCCTAGCTGGATGAACTTGATACTTGATACTCACGATGCTGTGAGCTCAAACCTTTGCTTCAAACTTGCATGAAAGTATCTCAAAGCAGATAGAAAACTCTGATTCAAAGAACCTCTTGATTTTATGCCTTAGGAGCTCGACGGAACACGAGATTGATTATGATCTAATGGGATGCACAAAGGATGAAAATGATATGATATGCAAGGCTAGGGTTTGGGTGAAAATGAGGGTGTAACAGGTGGTGCAGGATGGAAGCCTTGTAGATCTGGACGAGCTTGAAAAGAATAATCTGAGGTGGTGCAGGATGGCCGCCTTGTCAATGACGGGAATGAGACCCTAGACAATGCTGGCGCAAATGGGACCTCAGTTGTTGACTGATTTTGAAGTTTTCCTTATTTTGGTTAGTCATCCTTCTGGATGCATTTTTAAATTTTGGCGAGGGAGTGTGGTGTTGTCCCCCCTTATGCTCATGATTTTTTAGCCTTCGGGCTTTGTAATGTACAATGTTTGGCCCTTATGAGGCGTTTGTTTATGTCATTTCTGTTTATCGTGTTTATTCTTTTGCAAAATAATCTCGTGCGTATATCCAGCCCCTCGGGTACTAAGTTAAAATAACTTAAGGTGTCCGATTATAGAGTGTCGGGTATTATTTTCACCTATTTACTTTGTTTATGCTTGATTTCTAAGACTTCTTGGATAGCTTGTCGTGAAGGTAATTATTATTTAATAAGCCTTTAGCTATTGCATGTGTATAGCCTTGACACCTTTTAAGAGTCTTGGACTCTTGTAGGCTTAGGTGCCGATTATGGTATGGACTCGGGTACCTTTTATCAGAGATTTGCTCCCAGTTCTTATTAGCCTTTGGAAGTTGGTCATGTATGACTTTGATACTCACAAGCCCCAAGTTTCTTTTGACGTGTTTAGGCTTGGATGTTTCATCATTTTCATAGTTGATTGTCCGGCCTGTGTGCACGGAACGAGTAGACATGTTTATAAGTGTTTGTTCAACCCGTGTACGTGGAGCGTATGTGGGCTACCTATGTACGCGGAGCAAGTCAACACGTTTATAGGAGTTTGTTTAACCCGTGTACGCGGAGCATATGTGGGCGACCTATGTACGCGGAGCAAGTCAACACGTTTATAGGAGTTTAATCAACCCTTGTACGCGGAGCGTTTATGGGCGACCTATGTACGCGGAGCAAGCCAACACGTTTATAGGAGTTTAATCAACCCTTGTACGCGGAGCGTTTATGGGCGACCTATGTACGCGGAGCAAGTCAACACATTTATAGAAGTTTAATCAACTCTTGTACGCGGAGCATTTATGGGCGACCTATGTACGCGGAGCAAGTCAACACGTTTATAGGAGTTTAATCAACCCTTGTACACGGAGCGTTTATGGGCGATCTATGTACGCGGAGCAAGTCAACACGTTTATAGGAGTTTAATTAACCCTTGTACGCAGAGCGTTTATGGGCGACCTATGTACGCGGAGCAAGTCAACACGTTTATAGGAGTTTAATCAACCCTTCTACGCGGAGCGTTTATGGGCGACCTATGTACGCGGAGCAAGTCAACACGTTTATAGGAGTTTTTTGAGTTATAACTTATCATCTCCAGCCGAATACCTATAAACAAGACATAAAAAAAATTTAAGTACAGGTGCCTCGTTAAAAACCCTTGCCCTTGCAAGGGAAAATAGTGCAACCCGGGCCCTTTATTCATTATTGAATTACATAATATTTAGCTGAAATATAGCCTAAGATTGGATACATTCCATGTCCTAGGTATTTCTACTCCTTCTAATGTTTCTAGTTTGTATGCTCCGTTGTTTAGTTTTTGAAGTACCCTAAATGGGCATTCCCAGTTGGGGGCGAGCTTTCCCTTGTTTTTTGGGTCTATGATTTTCTTCAAGACCAGGTCGCCTTCCTGGAACTCCCTCTGCGAACTTTTAGGATGTATCTTCTTGCCAACCTCTATTTTGCAGTGACTTCTCTGATCCGTGCTGTCTCTCTGACCTCATTTATCTGGTCAGCCGAGATGTTCAAATTATCCATGTTGGCGACTTCATCAAAGTGTTCACGCCTCTAAGTCGGGGCGTTGATTTCCACCGGTATCATTGCATCAGCTCCATACACCATCCTGAAGGGTGTCTCTTGAGTGGTAGAATGTGGTGTTATGTGGTATGACCACAAGATCTCGGGTAAGTAATCGGCCCATATTCCTTTCGCTTCCTCCAACTTCTTTTTTATTCCACCTAAGACAACCTTGTTGGCAACTTCTTCTTGGCCATTGGTTTGATGGTGTTCCACATATGTGAATCTGTTTTTTATTCCATAATCCCTGCAAAAGTCTATGACAGAAGTGCTTACAAATTGGGCTCCATTGTCCGAGACTATGATTCCTGACAAACAAAACCGGCATATAATATTCCTCCAATAAAATTTGCGAACCCTCTTAGCAGAAATCCGAGCAACAACCTCGGCTTCCACCCATTTTGTGAAATAGTCAACTGCAACAATTAGGAACTTGAGTTGTCCTGAAGCAACTGGGAATGGTCCTCCCCACTGATGGAACGGCCATGGGGAGGAAATCAAATGGAGCGACTCAGATGGTAGATGTTTAAATGGAGCAAATACTTGGCACTTTTCACACTTGCTAACGTACTAGATGCAATCTCGCATCATATGAGGCCAGTAGTACCTGACTCTTAGGATTTTTCCGGATAGTGCTCTCCCACCGATGTGGCTACCACAGGCTCCCTCGTGGACCTCTTTAATTACCAGATCAATCTCAAGCTCTGACACACATCTGAGCATAGGTGCTGACCTACCCATTTTATACAGCGTGTCCGAGATTATGACGTATCGGGAAGCTATCCTTTTAATCTTCCGAGCTTCATTAACATCTTCAGGTAATATTTCCTGGGTCAGATAGCTGATGATGGGTCTCATCCATCCTTGGACATCCTCTATTGTTAATACTTCCTCTTATTGAATGTTGGGTGCTTCAAGAACTTCTTGGATCACAGTCTTATTCATTCCTGAATTCTTTGAGCTTGCTAATCAGGCTAGGAGGTCGGCTCGGGCATTATCTCATCTTGGGATGTGGACGACTTCGAATTCTAAGAACGCTTTGGATATTCCTGAAGGTTTCTGAAGGTACTTTATCAGGGTTGAATCCTTCGTCTGGTACTCGTTCTTCATCTGTCCGACCACTAGCTGAGAGTCGGTTTTCACTAATAAGTGTGTTACTCCGATTTCTCTTGCCAATTTCATTCCGGCAATCAAGGCTTCATACTCTACTTGGTTGTTGCTAACCTGAAAATTGAAACATAAAGAGTATTCTAATGTTAGATCTTCAGGTCCTTCCAGAATTATTCCGGCTCCGCTTCCCTTGAGATTTGAAGATCCATCTACATAAAGGATCCATCTGTTTGAGATCTCTTTTCTAGCTGGTTTACTTAATTCTACCATAAAATCGGCCAGTGTCTGTGACTTGATACTGGTTCTGGGCACAAATTTGATGTCATACTCGGAGAGCTCTACTACCCACTTGACCATCCGTCCTGCTAAGTCGGGCTTTTTCAGTATTTGTTTGATTGGGTAATTCGTCTTCACTCTGATGGGGTGACCTTGAAAATAATGTCTTAGCTTCCGGGCTCTGACAACTACTACCAACGCCAAACATTCAATCTTCTGGTACCTTAGCTCTGGCCCTTTTAGAACTTTGCTGATAAAGTACACGAGTCGCTCTCCGTCTTCTTCATCGTGTATTAAAACCGAGCTCAGGGCTTT
Source organism: Lathyrus tuberosus (assembly GCA_022829125.1). Taxonomy (NCBI): domain Eukaryota; kingdom Viridiplantae; phylum Streptophyta; class Magnoliopsida; order Fabales; family Fabaceae; genus Lathyrus; species Lathyrus tuberosus. The sequence goes on along the minus strand of JALAZF010000066.1, from coordinate 12,952,766 downwards.
ATCCGTGACCGACAAGTATAAGACCAAAGGCGTGTTTTCTTTGGGCCTTACTAGGATAGGAGGCGAGGACAGAAAATGTTTTACTTCTTGAAAGGCTTATTCGCATGTGTAGCGTGCGATATTTCTCGGTGACGCGACCACCTTACCACAATGGTTGGAATTGGGTGCTACTTTCTGATTTCTTATTTATCCTATGAAGCTGGAAAGGAAAGGGAAGATATCTAAAACTAACCTTGCACGCAAATGTTTTCTTTAACAAATGCTAAGAGATTGGGGGTCGGGGTCAGGTTATACAAAGGGAAGCTATTAACACCCAGTGTATATATGGTTATCCATAGACCTTTTATTGCATATTTCTCTATTAATTTGAAATGCTTTCTTGTGTTTATCTATTGTGGTTTGGGAAAGTTTCTCCTTTGGGAGTGTTGAGAGAATGTTTTTGTTGTTTTCGGGTTTTCCGTTGTTTTTGTGAAGGTACTGGACCTAAAGTTTTTGATTTGTGTGCTCGCTAAAATTTCGCAATCGTATGCCTACGTATTCCCGTTAAGAATACTAGAAAATCAGAGCAACTGTAGTTCCTCCTATTTCTATGGGAGGAAAAATGTTTGGTGTCTTGTTCAAAGCCCAAGATTGAAGCTAGCTGAGTATTTGTGTCTTGTTCAAAGCCCAAGATTGAAGCTAAATGGTGACTGAGAGAGAATTTGTCATCTCTAAAGGGAGAATATCTCACCTATTCATCACAAAATGTTGGGTACTTGATTATAAAGGAAATTTACTTTAACTGGGATATGAGAATCCAACAATGCCATAATTTCCTTTATAAGGGTGATGTCATGAAGGAAGAAACTTTAACTCAGTATTGAGCAATGCTATTTTTCCTTATGAATCTTTCATGCTAAGAGAGTGACATTGGCTTGGATGTTAGGAATCCAGAGGCTTGCCACTTACAGCTGTTAGATGAAAGATGAATTTTAGCCAGGATAAAGGTAGGACTCCAGCTTGGATTTTGAATCAACAAGTGTGCCACTTACAGCAATTATCTGGGAAAAAGGTTTTGTTTGTTTGTTTTAAAATGTGATGTATAGAGGAAATATCCTCCTGTAGATTGGACTCATGGTCTCATCTGAGGGGATGATGATTTTTGTGTGCCTTGATCAAATCCCAAGGTTAAAGCTAAAAGAAACTGACTCCACTGGGGAGGGTTTTATCTGTCTTATACAAAGCCCAAGATTGAGGCCGACTGACTCCACTGGGTGGAATTCTTATATGAAGCCTAAGAGGCGGCTAACTTTTGCTGAGGATTATGGAAATCCAGAAGCAAGTCCAACTTGTGTTGGGGAATCCAAAAGTTTTACTCTTGCTGAGAATCAGGGAAGAGTTGAGATATCAGAGGTTAAGAGGCTCTGATTCTCTTGGGGATTTGTTGATGGTTGATTGACCCTGGTTGGGGATTTTTAAGGTGAAAGTTTAAACCTTGTTAAGGAGTCAGAGGAGTTTGGAATTGAGTTTAAAAACCTATGGTGGTTTTAACTCTGCTGGAGATTAGTATACTGATGAAATGATCAGGGTTTTTCCTGAGCTTTTAGGAAACTTGAAGGTTTCTTGGTGAGATCCAAGAGGATATGAGACTTTCCAAGTCTGCTTGTATGAAGCCCAAGAGGAGGCTGAGACTGTCCAAGTCTCTCAAGAAATGGTAGGTTCTAGTGTAGAGAGATCTTTGTATGATGCTCAAGAGGAGGCTGTTGGTTTTAAGGGATGAAAATTAACCCTAGAGTGGTCTGATGTTTTGGAATTCTGGACTTTCCCGAGGATTAAACTAGTAGAGATGATTAATTTCTATCATATACCTATAGGAGGCCTTTGGGTCCTTGTACTAAGTCCAAGAGGAGGCTGAGGAACTTCTAAGAAGCCTGGGGGTCCTTGTACTAAGCCCAAGAGGAGGCTGGGGATGCTTTTAGGAAGTCTGTGGGTCCAAGCCTAAGAAAATTTCAAGAGAGGTTTCACCGGGAATTAATCCTTTCTTTGTTTGAACATTTCTAAGGTTTGAAGAAATTCAAAAGAGGTTCCACCGGGAACTAATCCTCTCTGGGGAAATGAATTTCTTATATATACATATATTTCTAAGTTTGACTGTCTTGAGAAAAGTTTCACCAAGAATAATGTCTTTCTCTGTTCCATATTGTATAAGCCCAAGAAGAGGCAAGACTGTATAGGGAATTTCCTATGGGGGAACTAGTTTTGACTATGTTGAAAAGTAACCTCTGGTTTGACCTAAACATAGACCTAACTGCTGGGGAAAACTCTAAGCAAATATGTACAAGTATATATATATATATATACAGATAATTATATTGACAGATATATAAATAAATATGCATTGAAAAAGATGTTGGGAATTACCTGTTGAGGAGAAGCCCAAGCATAATTCGATCTGTTGTATTGACTACAACTATATTGTTTCTTTTAGGATTTCAAGAAATTGTATAAAGTTTTGAAAGAAAACAACATTGAATTTGAATTTGAATTAAGAAAAAGTTGTTGAAAAGATTTGTTTGGGGCTTATAGCTCAAGAAGAGACCCAGAGGACATATAGGTCTAAGCAAATATGTACAAGCATATATATATATAAATATATATATATATATATATATATATATATATATATATATATATATATACAGATAATTATATTGACAGATATATAAACAAATATGCATTGAAAAAGATGTTGGGACTTACCTGTTGAGAAGAAGCCCAAGCATAATTCGATTTGTTGTATTGACTACAACTATATTGTTTCTTTTAGGGTTTCAAGAAATTGAATAAAGTTTTGAAAGAAAACAACATTGAATTTGAATTTTAATTAAGAAAAAGTTGTTGAAAATATTTGTTTGGGGCTTATAGCTCAAGAAGAGACTCAGATGACTTATTTGGAAACATTGATCGCACTGCGATTCCGTAAGACATTGCGGGACTTATACTACTGCAGAGGCCCAAAATTATTTAAGAAGGAATGGGTCTTACACTCTATTAGAGGCCCAAAAAGTTATTTTTATACAAGAGTTGGGGCTTATAACTCAAGGAGATGCCCAGATGAAAAACAATGATTGCACCGTTATTTTAAAAATCGCATAGGGACTTATACAATGACTGAGGCCCAAATTATTTTATTTACAAAGAGGATGGGTCTTACACTCTATTAGAGGCCCAAAAGTGTTTGAAAAAGAAGAAAAATGGGACTTACAACTCAAGGAGAGACCCAGATGAAAATTGTTTTGAAAATGGTGATGGCGCCGAGATTTTTAAAATCGTATCGGGACTTATACAACGACTGAGGCCCAAAATCAATTATTTACAAAGGGATGGGACTTACACTCTACAAAGAGGCCCAACAATAATTTTGAAAAGAAGTTTGAAAAATGAAAATTAAGAGAAACCCTAATTTTAATTAAAAAGATAATTTTCAAAAGGAAATTAAATATAAAATATAAAATATATTTAAAAACAAGTGTTAAGCTTTGAAAAGTATTTTGAAAAATCATGTTTAATCCCATGAAAGCTTGAAATCCAATTGGTTTTGAAAAATCAAGGTGAGAATTTCATTTAAAAAATGTTAAAAAATAATAAAAATGAAATTATTTACAAAAATTCAAGATATATTAAATAAATAATTTAAATTTAAATTTTTTTGTAGAATAAAATAATTTAACATTTTTGTGATTTTTTAAAAAAAGAACCAATAAAAAATGATAAAAAATGGGAGAGAAATTAATTGAGATTAATTAAGAAAATCATGAAAAATAAGAAAAATAGCAAAAATGAGAGGGAACCAAAAAATGGTCTGGGTGGGTGTTGAACCCACACCCTCCAACCAAACACACATGCGCTGCTACCACTGGGGTGGTGATACATCCATGTATTAAAACCACCCCATGAATACATAAGGGTAGCCTTATTTTCAGGCCAGGCCAAGACAAAAATAAAGTTTTGGCGGATTTGCAAGAAGGATCATATATCTCTCATTTCTCCATGAAATTGGACGAAATTTAGATGGATCCTACCTAGAATTTCATGAGGAATCCAATGATGGTCTCAGAATTTTCTTAAGATGCCTATATTTTAAAACCCGATAGTGGTTTCAAAATAGGCTAAAATTTGCAAGTTATATGCTATCTCTTCATACAAGCAACAATAGCATGGTAAATTGGTTCAAACACAACACATATGATATGTATGACATGTTCATGATCAATGGACATCAAAGCAATGCATATTTTAAAGAGTTCGAGTTGTTATGCACTTACCTCTTGAAGCTCCTTGTGATATCTTGCAAAATGCTTGTGCCAAAAGTAATCTAATGCCTTAGACACTCTTGATAGATCCCTTAGAAGCTTTTAGGATGATCAAAACTAGCTGGAAACCTCAGGAACAAGAACTGGCTCTTTCTTGCAAAAGTGGCAAAAGTGACCAAAATAGTAACTTACTTAAATGGTGTTACAGTTGAGGGAAACTTGTTGGGACAATTTGAGGATGATATTTGGAGAGTATTTGAAGTGTTGTTTGGTTTTGAAAGTGACTGAATCAAGACATGGCTTGAAAAATGCAGAAAAGTCAAAATTTGAGGTTTTGGAGGTTGACTTTCTGATTTTGGTGTTGTACAATGAGAATGAAGGTTTGAACACCTCCAATAGATGGTTTATGATGTGTTTGGATAATTATTTGAGTGGTTTTTGCTCTGGTTTCAAGAATCCCCAAATTGCACCATTGTGACTTGAAATTGAAGTAAGAGAGAGAGAGAGTGAGAAAACAAGGCTTTGGTAGTGTTTTAGTGTGTTTTGAAACATCAGAAATGACCTCTATTTATAGTAGAGGAAGTTTGTTTCTGAAGGAATAGTGAATGGCAACTGGTTCACTCTATTATCCAATGGATATGCCCATGTATCACTTTCTTAAATGCTAAGGTACCAAGTCTTCTCATGGCCATTGACTTGAGCTGGTCTTGGTAGCTTTAGGTCTTCTGAATTTTGAGTCAATATTGACTCAATTGGACTGATATGGCTTGGTTCATGACAGCTCTATGTTCCACATCAATGCCAAATGACAAAGTTGAAGTTTTGGATTTGAAACTTGAATGATCACATGCCAAAAGATTGAATTCTTGACTCAATGGTCCAAGTTTGAAAATATCAAGTGATTAATCAAGATTCCTTCTGATCTTGGAAGAGGACAAAGGTTGTAAGATGACAAAAATTGAAATGGAAATTGTGTGGTACAAGAAATGCACCAAATCTGCCTTGAAAACAAGTTTGAGCAAGGCATGTTGTGAGGTCCATAACTCCTTGCTCAAGTTGAATTAATGGGAGTTCTTGTACTCTTTGAAAAGCTTGTATATCCTACTTTAACTTTGATGTCCAACTTTGGTCTTGAAACATCTTGGATCATAATGAAAAATGGCCTCAAAGTTGGTGAAAAAAGTGAAACAGATTCAGACTTGAAAATTTCACCAAGTGTTGAAAAAGTGGTCATTTTCATGTTTTTGTGATTTTGATCAATCCATAACTCAAAATCCATGAGGATTTGGAATCTGATGTAGCTGACAATTTTGAAGTATGTAATGAGAGCTTTCATTTGAGCTTTGGATGGAAAAAAAAAGGCCTTGTGGTTTGGAAGTTATGACCTTGCAAAGTTGGTACCAAATCACTTTTCTTCCATAACTTAGAAAATTTTAAGTTTCTCAAGGTTGCCCCTTTTGCAAGTAACCCCACTTATCTTGATTTTTCTTGATGGATGATGATCCAAACCATGAATTAACATTGTTTTTGACTTAGGGAAGCCTTGTTTGTCAAGAAATTCAAAAGGTCAAACTTAGTTTTTGGCACAGTTGACTTTTTGTTAGATGAATTTCAAATTGTGTGATCCTCTATGAAATCAAGTCCTTGACCTAATTCAAACCTAATGGATGGATTCCATAGGTGTTATAGAGTATTTTGAATCATGTCCCAAGGTTTGGGATCATGTCTTGGTCAAAAGTCAAAGATACAATTGACTTTTCATCAAGAAACCCTAATTGGTCCAGATGAATTTGAATCTTTGTATTGCTCATGAACCAAGTTCTTTGAATCAATCCAAGCTTGTAAATGGATCAATATGATGTATTGGAGGTCTTCAAAACACTTCTTGAGGTCTTGGCTCATGTCTTGCTCCAAAAGTCAACTTAGGGGTGAATTAGCTCAAGAAACCCTAATTCCTGATTTTTTATGAATGCATCCCCTGAGGCTATTTTGACTTGATGATTGGAATCATAAGTTCCCTTTGAACTTCTTGAATCATGTTTTGAAGCATTGGCTCATGCCCAGATGAAAATCTTCATCTGGAGGCCTTAGTCGACCAAAACCCTAATTTGGTGACATTGGCGACCTTAAGGCTTGATCCACTTAGAATGTTGCAACCTTGTGCTTGATTCTTGATGTGGGGGACCTCTTGATCCTTTATGGGTGTTTGACAGGCTAGACAAGTTGAAGATCATGTCAATTCTTGATTGATCCTTTGTCTGAGTTCTCCTCTGAGAAGGTTCAAAACCCTAATTCTTGGTTGTAATGAATGCTCAACAATCCTTGAGAAGATTGATGAGGTATGATGGTACATCCATATTATGGTGATGGTTTGCATAATGATGGGAAATCTTGTGGTAAAAATTTGGGGTATGACAGCATACCTTTGTCCATTCAAACTCCTTAGACTTTCTTATAGAGGTAAAGAAGTGTATTGATTTGTCTCCTGCACACGACAAAAATCGTGATAATGCGGCTTGTCCCGGTCAGCTGTTGGACCTCCTTTTTTGTGGTTGGACTTCTCATATCTATTATAGCCTAGCATTTATCCAGGTTCGCTTCGATTCCCCGGCTAGTGAGCATAAATCTGAGGAACTTTCTGACTTGTACTCCAAAGGTACACTTGTCCAGGTTCAGTCTCATGTTGTAGCTTCTTACGGATGCAAAGGTTTCTGTTAAATCCTTTACATTTGACCAGTTTGTGCTTGTCTTGATAACCATGTCATCCACATAGACCTCCAGATTCTGACATATCTAAGTAGCGAACACCTTATCCATTAGCCTCTGGTAAGTAGCCCCAGCATTTTTTAGTCCAAAAGGCATGACCTCATAATAGTAATTGCTCTGATGGGTCATGAAGGCAGTTTTTGGTGCGTCTATTAGATTCATCCGGATCTGATTGTACCCGAACTATACATCCATAAAGTTGAGCAAACGGAACCCATACGTAGCATTTATCAGTCAGTCAATGTTTGGCAGTTGATACGGATCTTTAGGACACGCCTTGCTGTGGTCCGTGAAGTCCACACACATTCGCCATTTCCTGGATTTCTTCTTTACCATCACCACGTTGGATAACCAAGTCGGATACTTGACCTCTTTGATTAACCTGGCCTGTAATAGCTTCTCGACTTCCTATGCAATTGCTTTCCTCTTTTCATCACCACCCTTTCTTTTCCTTTGGGAAACTGGCATGATATCTGGATTGATTGCTAAGTGATGGCACATGAAATTGGGATTTATCCCTGGCATGTCTGAAGGCTTCCAGGAAAAAAATCCACATTGTCTTTTAGTGTTTGAATAATCTTTTTCTCCTCTTTGGGGGACAAGTTGACTCCGATGTGTGTAACATGGGACGGTAGGTGCCCAATCTAGACTTGCTTTGTTTCTTCATTGGGCACTATGTTGTCTTCAACTGAATCATCACGTGCGTCTTGTCACACCTCAAAAAATGAGAACGACCTTCGTGATGGATGCGGAAAACACAGAGTCGCCACTGAATTTTATTCATCCCAAAGAGGGAAAGGAAAATATCAATAAAACCTTTAGGGAAAGAACATGGTCGTTGCAACCATATTCTGGGTTCGGGAGTCGGTTATGTGAGGGGAATGTATTAGCACCCCTTCACGTCCGTTGTACTCAACGGGAACCTCTTAATTCGATTTGTAAGAAAATTTAGCTAAGATTGTTTGTTTTCTTCTAAGGGAATAAAGTGAAAAGGTAAGGTAAAAAGGATTTTGATTGCTAAGGAGAAATTGGTGGTTTTTTATTAGGGTGCTCGCCAAGGATTGGGGCCCTTGTGCCTACGTATCTTCACTTGAACAAGTGAAGAATCAGAGCGTCCGTAGTTCGGCCTAAGGAAGGTTGGTGTTTTTTATGGACAATGCTAACATTCACCTTCTAGCAGTTAGGTGTATTGTCGTTCGCTTGTGGAGTCTTATGCGTTAACTGTATTACGGTAGAACAGAAATAACATGTCCTTTTGAGAAAGAGTTTTGATCGCACGGAGGCGAGAAATTGATTTAATACGTTGATTATTTATTTGGATGACAATTATTTGAATGCTTAAGAAAGGCTCCTCGGGCACAAATAATCTGGAGAGTGAATCGAATACTCGACTCTCTCTCTCTCTCTCTCTCTTTTTCAACTTTAATTGTGAAAGAATTTTGATATAGTTTAAGTATTTCAAGCGGATGACGATTACTTGAAGGCATAAGAAAGGCTCCTCGGGAACAAGTAATCGGGAGACTGAATCGAAGACTCGACTCTATCTCTTTTTCATCTAAGTGATTGAAAAAATAATTTTGATTTAGTTTATTGTAAAAAGTTTAATGTGAAGTGTATTATAAATCTTTTAGGGATGACGATTATTCGGGTGTGAATAAGACTCCTCACACTTAAACAATCGAAGAGAGAACTAGAAGATACCAGTCCAACTCTCTTTTCATCTTTTATTGAAAGAAAGTGTTTCATAGTTATTAAGTGTTTTAGTTTGATTTGAAAAAGATACTCGATATGAACCGAGGTTTGAGTTTGCGTGCGAAAATGGCTTAAGGGTTTAAAAATGAATGGAAGGGAGGTCCTAATTGCGTAGGGTTAGGTCTATGGTGATGCACAAGGCAATCGGCTTACAAGAGTTGGGGTAGGGCTTGATATATGGATCAAGAATGCTTTTGAGGTTTGATCGGTCCTAATTCCTAAGATGGCTAACTAGCGGAAAACAAAAACAAAGGCAAGCGAGATAATAAAGTACATCTAATAAGGGAGGGATACATGGAAAAATACAAGGGAAGATCAATGCGAGAAATAAAGAGGTTCGTTGTAAGGTAGCCCAAGAGGAAGTCGTGTGTGTGCAATGTGTCCTAAGCTAAATAAAAGAACAATCAACAATGCAAGTTCAAAGGATTAAAAGCAATACAATGGTAACCACTTTGAGATTTAAGATCACAAGTTCCTACTAATGATTCATTGTTATGCCTAGGTCACACACGAAGTCTAATAGGTCCTTACAAAAGCTTTCATGCCTTAAACTTAAGCCCTAAACTTAAAGCTAAATATTTTTTGTCTTCTTGATTTTTAATCATTTTTTGGTTATTTTTCGATGTTAATACCTAAACGTTACTACAAGAATAATTATAAATCTAAGACACGCAATCGTTAAACAAGCAAAAAAAAATGAGAGATACACTAAACACTTATTAAACCTATCAACAAAATAAAGAGTTAATTTCAAGAGAGAAAAAAAATGGAAGCAGACAAATCTAATTAAAATATCTAAAACAAAAATTAAATTAAAATTAATTATTAAAAGAAAAATGAAATAAACAAAATCTCATTTAAAAATGTTTAATAAAAAAATCTACTTTTTAAAAACGAAAATGGTTTTTTATATTGACATTTTATATGACAACTATGAGAAATAAATAATTGAAAAAAAAAATCTACTAAAGCAAGAGCAATACAAGCTAGGGTGAGAATATAAAATGGGGCCTCAAAGCCCAGTCTGCAAACCAAAAGGGTGGGTTCACACGAACCGGGTCGGGTCACCCCAGCTGCGACCCGTTTTAACCCTTAACCAAAAAAACCTTATTATTGAATGAGAAACTAACGGCTGCTACAAGAGAGAAAAAAATGATACGTTCTTGGCAAAGAAAAAAAAACGGACGAAAACTAATGCCTCAAATTCATCATTCTCTTTCTGTCTCATCTTCCTCACAACTATCAATCTTAAGATTCAATTCCTCTCAGATTCACTATATCACCATGTACCGAATTCAACCATACAACAAAAACAAATCACCAGACGGGATTGCAGGAATATTCATGGTCAGTGATAAGAAAAACATCCACTCGTTGGAACAAAAAACCAAAGCTAATCCTCCTTCTTCCCACACAAATCGAGTTCTAGGAACCTCATGAAAGAAACAAGTGAAAACCTCTATCGAAGGTACGCGAGAATGGCGACGACAACAGGATATCGGGCGTTTACGAAAAGGTTAGCTATTCAAAAATCAAAAGAGATAATGAGCAACATAAGTGGATTCTACATTTTACCTTTCGTTCTTCCTCTCCCTCTTCTTGTCCCTACCGTGTTTAGCGGTTTGGTATGTGAGAGTGAAGTGCTCAGGTGAATATGGATGTGATGGTCACTGAGGTTTTTATGATGGAGGTTTTAATATGATAGGGAGTGGTTTGTTGAAACTGTTTTCATGGTAGCAAGGTGAATGTGGATGGTTATGATTGAAGGGGGTTTAATGGTGATTGAGAAACCGCTTCTTTTTTAAGATGGTTGGAATTTTTCGCAGGGGACTAATTTTTTGAAGATATCAGTAAATTGAAGTTTTACTTTCAAAGAATTTTTGTTTTTGGTTCTTGCTCTCGTTTTTTTACTACTGTCCCTACTTTTATTTCTCCACTTCTCCCTCTGTTTAAAACAAATTGAGGTTTCCCCGTTAAGTTTTCAAGTACATGAGGTTTGTTTGGTTGTTGATGATGTGTTGTTTTCAAATATAGGTTTTGTATTAATTTAGTGCAACAGGTTTTTTGAGTGTCAAATTGGTGTAGCAGACTTATACATTTTGGTGTATGTGGTATGGTTTTGGTCAATGATGATGCATAATTTTGGAGTGTAGTAACAGGTTTTGGTTTGGGAGGGGCTGTCACGGTTTTCATGCTGTAGGAAGTGCAAAATTTTTCTTTATTTTTCTTGGTATTTGGTTGTAAAAAGAAATTATGGGCTTCAAAAAAGAATTAGATTGTAATGGGCTTTTGGGATGTAAATTGGACTTTGTAATTGTAACTTGTTTCTATATTTTTTTTGTTGCAAATGGACTTAACACATGGGCTTGGATAGATTGAAATGAGAGCAAGCTTGAATAATGATGAACACGTTATGCTTGATCCGGGCCAAAAACAAATACACCAACATTTGTGTCACCTTGCTTTTAATTGAATTCTAATGCCTTTGTTTTATTTGAAACTTTGGTTCCAAGAGGCATAACTATGATACCTTGAGCCAAAACTTAGTTGCTTAGCCTTTGAATGAAATTTACTTGCATTTGGCATGTTTGAATCTACCAAAATAATCACACTTGGATTTGAAATTGAACTTGTAAGGAATGATAAACCAAATTCAAACTCGAATCCTCACTTGAAATTAAGGCCTTGAATCAATTCTCGATAAATGAAACCAAAAAGAGGAATCAAACTTGAACTTTGATTTTACAACATGAGGAAACAAAATCTTCACTGTGAAATCTCTTTGGACAACAATATACATCTTAATGAACATGTTTTGAACCTCAATGCATGACACAAAACTCTAATTGGTGATGATCTTTAGATATAAAACACTGAGCTATGCCAAATCCAACTTGAGAATAAAGCAATCTCCTCTTCTTTTAACCAAGATCAAATAACATCCAATTGAACTAAACAAAACTGCACATACATTTAACTTGCTAACCTCAAGTGAAACTCAATTGCATGACGCCTGCCCATCTCCAACACAAAGGAGTAAGAAACCTCGAACTTTTTTCCTTGGGCACATACTGACGAAATAGTGAGTTTGGAAGCTGATGAGAACCAAACTACAATCCAGAGTCTTTCTAGTTAGGCCACTGATGAAGCCCTAAACGTCTGCTACCCTTGAGGAAACTCAGAGAAACTGACATTGTGCGTTGATAAACCTTTGATAAAATATGCTCATGATGATTGGGAATCCAACACCTTGCTCCAAATTTGTGTATAGCAACCAAATGAAACATCTTTGAATATGGAACATTCAGATCAACCAAAAACCTCTGATCCCATGTATTAAGAGCCCGATGGAATGCACGATTATTATACAGATGATGCAAAATGAAAATAAAGACAGATGAAAACAAGTTTAAAAATAGTCAGGTCAAAATTTGGGGTATGACAGCTGCCCCTATTTAATCTTCTTGGACCTGAAGGTATGAATAGCAACGATTTTTCAGACATTCAAGGTAAAAGAGGATTAAATACTAGAATACATAGGATTTTGACTGAATAGAAAAATGGATAAATGCAATGATATGCTGGAGATGCAAAATGGTATGCTATGATATGCTTGGCATGTAATTCAACGAATGCACGAAAGACTCTCCGGTTTTGGTGAAAAGGTTAAACAAAGGTAACCGGTAACGGGGTAATGGTAACGATGAAAGGTAAGGTAGAGGCAAGGTAAAACCAACGAGCCTATGGATAATGAAATGAGATCAACAGGTCTATGAATAGGAAGTAAAATCAACAGATTTATAATCCAAAGAAACTGTACATAGAAAGGTGACTCCACTAGGGAAACAAAGGGTAAACAGAGGGTAAGATCGATGTATCTATGGCACTGGGGACTGATTGAAATATCTGTTGTAGAAAGGGCTCGACTTTCTCAGTGGGGATACCATGATAATGGAAAGGCTAGTCGTCAGTGCTGCGGCTGGGAACAAATATTATATGGTGTCAGGACGACGACTGTAACTTAAACTTGATTGACAGGGTGTTCGGAAATAACAATATGACATCAACTCTGAGGTTTGGAAATGTAGAGGTAGACATGAGCTCTGAAGCAGAAGGTATAGGCATCAACTCTAAGGTTGGGGATAAAAGGATATGCGTCAACTCTGAGGTTAGGGATAAAAGGATAGGCGTCAACTCTGAGGTTGGGGAATCAAAGGATAGGCGTCAACTCTGAGGTTGGTGATCAAAGGATAGGCGTCAACTCTGAGGTTGGAGATAAAAGGATAGGCGTCAACTCTGAGGTTGGGGATAAAAGGATAGGCGTCAACTTTGAGGTTGGGGATCAAAGGATAGGCGTCAACTCTGAGGTTGGGGATCAAAGGATGGCCATCAACTCTGAGGCTGGGGAATCAAAGAATAGGCATCAACTCTGAGGTTGGGGATAGAAAGATGGGCGTCAACTCTGAGGTTAGGGATAAAAGGATATGTGTAACTCTGAGGTTAGATAAAAGGCTAACATCAACTCTGAGGTCGGATATGAAAGATATTGGTCATCAACTCTGAGGTTGGAGGAATATCAGCCAAGAATTTGCGGGTAATGCTCCTTTGGAGGAAAGGAAACATAGTCTTAATTGGGGGTTGACTTGGATTTTCACAAGGGTACCAAAACTAGCTTATGCTTCGATGCATGTTTGAATTTTTCTATGGCGTAATGCTCCATATCAAATGGAAATGCTACGCGTTTTGAGGATGCACTGTTATGATGATGCTAAAATGCCAAGAAAATACTCTTCACTGGGGAAGTGCCATGGAAACAGGTAGCTCTGCTGAGGAGCGGATTGTCAAGATCCAATCTTCTGTAGAGAGATAAAAACTCTATTGTCAACAACCGTTAATTCCACATATGCTATTGTAAGAACTGTAGGGGGAACGTGACTCCTGACGAGAAGATATGACAATAACAATTGGGCTTTAGCTGCTGAGGATACCAATAACCATTATGTTACAATCTGCTGAAGGTGTTGATAACCGTTAGCGCGACTAACTCTGCCGGGGAATAAATAGCACTGATACTGCTGAAGATGCCAATAACCACGGGGGTTAAAACCTGAGAGGAATTGATGTTAAACCTCATCTTCTAGATGATGATTCTTTGCAGCTTGGGGAAAATCCTTTGCATCTAGTGGGGATGGGCTATGCAAACAGCCAGATATTTGTCAATGAACAACGGTTTCTTATATCATATCGATCTCAGATATTTTGCCCTAGTATTTTTGAACCTTGGAAAGGCAATTCTGATTAACCGTCTTCTGAAGATGATAACTTCTCGTGCTCTTGAGGTAGCATGTCTCCGTACGAGCCTTGAAGTGACTTTGGACCTGACTGATTGATCTTTGAGTGAATGCTCCAGACTGGCTGCTCTTGGAGAGACTTGTTAAATATCGACGTGATTGCCCCAGATTGGCTGAACTTTGAAGAGATTTCTCAACGTGACTGCCCCTAAATTAGCTACATCTTAACACAATATGCTATGAAATCTGCTACTTAACAGAGTCCCTTGGCCACATGCCTCTTGACATGACTGTCCTCCGGAATTTTTAGGCCTTTCATTTTGGAAGGATCAAGCGTCTCAACTGATGTTCATTATGTAAACTTCCTTAATGCTTAAGCACATGTATGCAAGCATAAAATATTTATTCTGAGAATGATAATTCTAATGCAACACACATGTTAATCTTGAAGTTTTTTTAGAAGATGTCGTAAAACCCTGTGAATGAGCCACTGGCTAAGATGCGACATTGATTTTTGAATAAAGGATAACATGCACATACAATACTAACAAAGGATTTATTAGCACAACTCGTGGGAGTTAGGAGCACTATCTCATTGAAGTACGCCTTCAGAATAAACCCTGCTTCAATTAGGACTTTTGAGGGTTGTAACGTGGCCTGGTTCACAGTTTAAGAAAAAAGGATTTATGGCTCAAAGTTTAATTGTAACCCACCCCTTCTTCGTGATGATCTCCAGTCCTATGTTTAGTTAAATTGACACACGCATCTAGTGTTTGACGGTGTAAGGGTGAAGATGACGTCTCGAAATTTTTTTGAAATGGCAATCACCTTATTTTGTCTTTGGCCATGGATGTTAGTGGCCTTTCTAATCTTTGACATAATGATCACTGGATCTTATTTTGTTTTGCTTGAGGATTTGAGAACCTCATTTGCTTTATCTTTCTTTTGATTTTGATCCCTAACTTTTGCCTAAGTCGCCTCTTTGGGTGGGGGACTTAGCGGGCTTTCTTTTTTCTCTCTTTTTTTTTTGTTTTGGAAAGGCTTGTAACTGCCAAGTCTTTGGTCATTGAAGTACAACCACCATAACTTTGGATTTTTCCAGGTTCTTTCAACACTTCAGAACGAAGAGAAGTATATGGTTGATCCCCAGATGGGAGGTTTCATCTTGAAATTCAAATGTGTAGTCAGATTAACTGAATACTACCCATGCCCCAGGTTAAACATAAGGGTTTAGAAATCCAAAGGAAACACCTACTTCTAGGCTCGAAGTGGTTGACTAGGGACTAACTCCTTATCTCTCTAGTGTTTAGGGGATTTGAAATAATGTATGTACATCATCAGCAGGGTTTTATCTGAAGGCATACTATTAGCAATTATGGGTATTCAGTTTTCATCATCCTCCCTCCAAGAGTTTAAACAAGAAGTTGGTATTGCAATGCATAGAAATAATTTTATGAGTGAACACGAATGGATTGCTTCAAGAAAAACAAACTCATTGTATTACGATTATCATTCAAAAATAAACAAGTTCATACATGCAAACAATGTTTTAGCAACCAAAAAGATGACAAATGAAAATGCAGTAAAGAAGCTGTTAATTGCCACTGCCGAGGAGGCTTGACTTCATCTAGACTTAATGTTTCTGACGATGTCCTTGCAGTCTGAGTCCTTACTTGAGAAAGGAGGCTTCAATTTATATGCAGACCGTCTGGCGTGACCGTGATGACCTTTGAGTCAATTAGATCTTGCACTTTGTGCTTAAACACGTTGCAATTTTCAATTGAATGACCCAGTGTTTCCGAGTGATACTCGCATCTAGCATTCATGTCGTAACCAGAAGGAATAGGGTCTGGAACAGGCTTGGCCTCTCTTAGTTGAACCAAAGAACCTTGGAGTAGACGAGCAAGCAATTGACTATGAGAAATAGGAATTGGATCGAAATTTCTCTCAGGCCTTCTTGATCTCTATTGTCTCTGTTGCTGATAGTTCTGTTGCTGAGGAGCATAGGGTTGTTGGTATGGAATCGGCTGTTGAACAATAACTAGAATAGTTACAGCATTAGTTTCTCCCTCCTTTCTCTCGGAGATCCCAACATAAGGTTTCTTTGCATCTTCAGAGGGACTAGCAGCGGCTTGAATTTTCCCTGTCTTAATACCGCTTTCAATTCTCTCTCCATCCCTTACCAAATTAGGAAAATCCATGGTGGTACTTCCGATCATCCTATCGTAATAGGGTCCATGAAGCATTCCCATGAATATATTCACAAGTTCTCTCTCCATCACCGGAGGTTGAACTCTGGCAGCTAGCTCCCGCCACCTCTGGGCGTATTCTTTGAAGCTCTCATTCAGTTTCTGCGTGAGACTTTGTAGCTGAGTTCGGTTTAGCGCCATGTCAGTGTTATATTGATAATGCTTCATGAAGGCCTCCGCCAATTCCCTTCAACTGCGAATAGAGGTCCTTTCAAGTTGCATGTACCACTCCAAAGATGCCCAGCTAGGCTATCTTGGAAGAAGTGCAGCAACAACTTCTTGTCGTCAGAATACGTTGCCATCTTTCTGTAGTAGGCTCTGATGTGGGTCTTAGGGAAAATGGTTCCCTTGTATTTGTCAAAGTCGGGTACTTTTAACTTTGGGGGAATTTTCACACCAGTCACCAAGCCTAGCTCAGCAACACCCATTCCTAGAATATTCTGATTCTCCCATGCCTTCATCCTTTCTTCAAGCACACGGAACTTTCTCTCCGCTTCAGTTGGAAAATCCATGTCAGCATCATGCATAGAGAACACATCATCACAATCATCAACTTCCAACTGACGAGTAGGAATCTCAACAGTCCTCTTTGTCTATTGCGCCAGCAACTCTTCAGGGGTAGGAATTGTACCAGCATTGTTTCGAGGAGGTTCAATAACACGTGGTGGGTTCACACCTCCAACTGGAGGATTACTAGCAGCGGATTAACCTAGGTCTTCAACCCCATGTTCGTTAACAACAACAATGGGTCTTTGCACAAGCTCCCTTAACTCCTCTTGACCATGAGCCATGTTTTGCATTGCATCCATAAATTGCCTCATCTGGGCTCTCACATGAGCTCGTATCTCCACCAAATCTGCTTGCAATTGCTCCATAATTAGCCTTTGGTTGTTGAGAGTGAAGTAGGGGTGTCGGGAAGTCAGCTAGCTGGTTAGAAACAGAAGGTGGTATGAATTTCTTGTTGGATTTGGGAAGATGGTATGCATGCATGCTGATGAGATGCAGATGCAATGGAATGTATGCAACAAGTTTTTTTCATGATATGCAAGGAAATGAAGTACAATGCTCAGGATCACAGGTATAACTCTGAAGTTGAAGCAATGGTAATAGGTATCTCTGATTATCAGAACCCCAAGGGTAGGCTCTAAAATAGGTGGGTGCCTAGAGTCATGGATCTCCTCAAAGATATCATCGCCATGATGAAGGCTCGTCAAGACAACAACATATTTGAAATGATCTCCTCTAGGTGAGGTTTTCATATCGTCTCCACGAGGAAACCTCCTCGTGAGTCTCCACTACACAACCATTGAGTCCAAGGTTTCTAAGAAGGTATCTCAGAGTCATAGATCGAGGTTGAAAATATCATTGTCGAAGTAACAATACTGTTATTTCTGTGCTTTTGTGGTTGGCATTTATTTTGCTAAAACTATTATAGCAGCAAGATGTTGAAACTTAATGTTCTAAGTGGCTGCTTTCAACATGTCGGATGAAGATGTCCCATACCAGCTCATAGGACATCGCGTTGTGGATTCAGTTTTAATGCAGATTCTGTTTGTGGGAATTGTTACTAAATATTCTGTGAATATTTGGTTATCCTATGTGGCATCCAAAGCATTTTTAGATTGTGGTTATTTGTTGGTTTTCGGATTTGCTGCTGTTTCTAATTATGGAGACATAATAGGAAACTTTGGATTGAAGACCTATTTTGTTGGAGTTAATTTTGCAGATTTGTGAGCAGTCTATTTGCTGCGTTTTTGAAGCCCAATTCAGTCCAGATTAATTGCTATATATTGACTGATGTAAACCTAGTTTTAGGCATGGAACTTACTTGTGTTTTTGTTAGGGTTTTCGAGTGTATTTTGTGAGCCTAACTGGTATCATTCTGATAACAGTATAAGGACTGATTTCTTGGGTTGTAAGTTCTGTCAAGTTACTCATAAGCTTTTAAGCATTGAGTTTCTTGTGTGTCAATTCTCATAAGCTGTGAAGTATTGAGGATTGTGTGTTTTGAAAGTGTGTCTTTCGTTTTTGTTTCTTGTGTGGAAAGGTACCAATCACGGGTTGTGGTTGTAGAGGGATTTGAGGAGGGCCTCATACCTAGGTGAGTCTTAGGTAGAAGTCATAGGAAGGGTAGTGATTAAGTGATCAGATTATTCGGTTGGTGTATGATCTGTGAATTGATACTATCGTATATTGATTTCATCCCTGGCTTGGTAGCCCCCAGAGTAGGTGTGTTAGACCGAACTGGGTAAACATATTGCTGTGTTATTTACTTTCTGCACTGTTATTTTTAATTGTTATCTTGTTCATTGTGTTGGATATCAGTGTCTCAACATCCGTATAGGACATCTGATATCTGTGCCAGAATTTCAATTGGCATCAAGAGCTTGCACCCTTATTTGGTTCTGGGTGAGATTCAGGGAAGGTACTTTCTGGTACAATGGACAAGGATGGAGGATTTCTGAACAAACCACCTCTGCTTGATGGTTCCAACTATGACTATTGGAAACCAAGGATGATAGCTTTCATCAAATCCATGGATGATCAAGCATGGAAAGCTATTATAAAAGGATGGGAGCCCCCTAAGGTTAAAGATGAAAAAGGTACCCCTACTGATGCGGTGAAGGAAGAGGAAGACTGGGATGATGCAAAGGGTCTGTAGGGAATTCCAAAGCCAGGAATGCATTGTTCAATGGTGTTAACAAGAATATATTCAGGTTGATTGAACATTGCACCATTGCTAAAGAGGCTTGGCAGGTCTTGAAGATTGCTCATGAAGGGACCTCTAAAGTAAAGATGTCAAAACTTCAGATTCTCACTACCAGGTTTGAAAATTTGAAGATGAAGGAAGATGAGAGCATTCATGACTTTCACATGAACATTATTGAGATAGCTAATGCTTCAAGTGCTCTAGGTGAGAAGATGTCTGACAGCAAACTGGTCAGAAAAATCCTCAGATCTCTACCGAAGAGGTTTGACATGAAAGTGACTGCTATTGAGGAAGCTCGGGACATAGATAAAATGAAAGTGGATGAACTTGTGGGATCACTTCAAACATTTGAATTAGGGATCAGTGAAAAGACTGAAAAGAAGAAGAGTATAGCTTTTGTGTCAAAGGTAAGTGATTCAGAAAGGGAAAGTAATCTGGATAGAGATGAAGGCCTCTCAGAAGATCTGGTGTTACTAGGCAAACAATTTAACAAAGTACTCAGAAAGGTGGATTGGAAGTCAAGATCAAATGTTAAGGACAAGCCATCTGACATCAGTAAAAATCAGAATGCTGGGAGAAATACCAGTGCTGAAGGTAATTCTAACCAAGAGAGAGGAGCTCAGTGTCATGAGTGTGAAGGTTTTGGGCATATAAAGTCTGAGTGCCCCACATATCTCAAGAGGCAAAATAAGGGCCTATCAGTCTCATGGTCAGAAGACGATTCTGAAACTGAAACTGATGAGAAGTATGGAAAGAGGGTCACAGCATTAACAGGTGTGTGTGAGTCTGATGAAGAATCAGTCAGTAATGATCTTACTTTTGAAGAGCTAGCTGCTTCCTATAAGAACTTATGCATCAAAAGTGAAGAAGTGTGTCAGCAGAAAGAAGAACAAAAGAAAATCATTGCTATCTAAAAGCTGAAAAGGTAGAGCATTTGGCTACTATCTCTGATCTAAAAAGTGAAGTGGTCATTCTGAACTCTAAACTGGATAATGTCATCAAGACAGACAGAATGCTTAATAGCAGCTCTGATGTGCTTGATGAGATTCTGAAGTCAGGGAGAGATGTTGGAGATGTTAGGGGTCTCGGGTTTGAAAGTTCCAGCGAGATGGACTAGGGAAAATGGCCTGAAGTGACACCTGCTCAACCTGAGAAAGAGTCAAAGATGTCGTATAACATATTGCAACATCCTCATATACATCAGAAGAATGTGACAAGAAGAAAGAATTAAAGATGGAAATGCCACTATTGTGGGAGGCTTGGCCATATAAAACCCTTCTGCTACAGATTATATGGCTACCCCAAGACTGGCTTACAGTCTAGTAGGAAACAAGAGTCGGTTGGGGCAACAAAAGTGTGGACTCCTAAGAGTAGTGCAGAGGAACGCATAGCTCATAAGTCCTTCAGTGTCTTTGCAAGGGAAAAGTGGTACTTCGACAGTGGATGTTCCAGGCACATTACGAGTATCATGGGATGTCTGTCAGATGTTGAGTCTCATCCTGTTAACTACGTGACCTTTGGTAATGGATCAAAAGGGAGAGTAATAGGTGTTGGAAAACTGGACTGTGCAGGTCAACCCAATCTGGAGGAGGTATTACTTGTTGAAGGTTTAGATGCAAACTTGATCAGCATAAGTCAATTATGTGATCAAGGTCTCAAGGTCAACTTTACCAATTTTGAATGTCTGATAACAAACAAGAAGGGTAAGGTTATCATGAGAGGTAAGAGAGCGTCGGACAATTGTTATCTGTGGAGTTCTGAGAACACTGAATTAAGCTTGGAGACTAAGAAAGATATTGGAAAGACTATCAAGTTAGAACAGGTGCTGATAAATTGTAAAGCCACTCATGATGTTTGCTTGGTGAAATGTAATAATGAGCTTAAAATTAGTAAGTATGCCAGCAAGGTAAGTTTAGAAGAAGAATTTGATAAATGTGGACTTGAGGCGAGTCGGATAATCAAATTCTGTGAATACCGCTCTATTCTGGGCCCAGTCCTCAAAAGTATAAATAGGCGGGCAAACACACCATATTTTCAGCAAACTTACTCTACACATATTCCTCTTGCCCTTTCTCTTCAAAGCTCACGCGTCTTAGGGTTTTCTCCTAACATTCTCAATACTGTACCGTGGGATCAGTCAAACATGTCTCAACATCCTAACTCCGAATCCATACACGGCTCCCCTAATAACACTGGTTCTCCACGAATCATTGCTGGAATGCTGAGAAAGATTAAGAGAAGAAGAGATAAAATGGTGATAAGTGAAGGCTCCAAGTCTTCGAAACTGCATGGAAAATCTGAAGGAGGGGAAGGAAAAGTTCGAGCAGGACCTCCTAAACATTGAAGCAAGGTTGTAGTGCCCACTAAGAAGAGAAAAATCACTGATCACAATGAATCTGACTATGAAGTTGAAACAGATGTCCAGGACATCATTAGTATGAAAACCTCCACCTGCAAGAAGGATGCTACTGAAAGTTCTATGAGAAATACAGATAGATGGAAAATTATAGATCAAAGGAGGTTTGCTCTGGATGCAGTTCAATTTGAAAACCTGAGGAGCAGACTTGGGGTGTGCATTCATGAAGAACTATAGCAATCAATGTTCCTTCTGGCTGCCAGGTTGACAAGACTAAAGGTTCTGGTAGTGCAGTGTGTGAATGAAGGGAAAATGCTGAAGTTTGTGCATGACATTTGGGCATGTGATGTGGTGTGCATCTACTCTCTGATGCAGCTTTCTCTGGTTTATTTTTTCTTTGACTTGTTCTACTTGCCTTTGTCATATTTATGGCTAAAAAGGGGGAGTAGTATGTGTGTGGGGGGAGTGCTTGTGTGCTTGTGCTGCTGCAGTAGTTGAGGGGGAGAATGTGGAATATTGTTGCTGTTGAGGGGGAGTTTTTTTTGCTATGCTGCTATGATGAGTTGTTTGTTGTACTGAGTGTTGTATGCAGCTGAAGGGGAGTGCTGCTTTGCTGAATGTTTTTGCTGGATGTTTTTGCTGTGTGCTGTTGGTGTTTTCGCTGCTGTCTGATATATGGATATATGGATTTTTTTTTTGCTGTTTTGTGCTTCTTTACAAGTTTTTGCGTGTGTGTAGTTTTAGCCAAAATAAGCCAAAGGGGGAGATTGTTATTTCTGTGCTTTTGTGGTTGGCATTTATTTTGCTAAAACTATTATAGCAGCAAGATGTTGAAACTTAATGTTCTAAGTGGCTGCTTTCAACATGTCGGATGAAGATGTCCCATACCAGCTCATAGGACATCGCGTTGTGGATTCAGTTTTAATGCAGATTCTGTTTGTGGGAATTGTTACTGAATATTCTGTGAATATTTGGTTATCCTATGTGGCATCCAAAGCATTTTTAGATTGTGGTTATTTGTTGGTTTTCGGATTTGCTGCTGTTTCTAATTATGGAGACATAATAGAAAACTTTGGATTGAAGACCTATTTTGTTGGAGTTAATTTTGCAGATTTGTAAGCAGTCTATTTGCTGCGTTTTTGAAGCCCAATTCAGTCCAGATTAATTGCAATATATTGACTGATGTAAACCTAGTTTTAGGTAGGGGTGGCAAACGGGCATGCCCGCCCCGTTTAGGCCCGCCCCGCAAAAGCCCACAAAAAAAAAGGGCGGGGCGGGGCGGTCAAAGGTGGAGACGCGGGCTCATTTTCTAGGCCCGCCCCATTTAATGACGGGCCCGCAGGCATGCGGGCAGGCCCGCCATTCTCTTTAATTTTTTTTTAATAATAATATATTAATTAAAATAATTTATATTAATAATAATAATAATATGTTCAATTCAATTAATTTAGTTAATTTATATATTAATAATAATATGTTCAATTCAGTTAATTTATATTAATTAAAATAATTTATATTAATTAAAAATGATATCGTTTTCTTCCAAGTGCTGGGTTGAAAAATGAGAATGCCTATTAAATTCTAATATTAAAAATAATAATAATAATAATATAAGATATGAACATCCATGGAACCACTTAGATACTATACTGATGTTATGTATTCGTTATTAGCTGTAAGGTTGTTTAAAAGTGATGTTAAGTTCAAGCTATAATAATAATATAAGATATAATAATAATAATAATAATAATAATAATAATGATAATAATATAAGATAGAATGGGTTGTTTTTACCCGCGGGCATACCCGCCCCGTTTAGGCCCGTCCCGCAAAATCCCGCAAAAAAACGGGGCGGGGCGGGGCGGGCATACTTAAATATGCGGGTTCAAAATTCAGGCCCGCCCCGTGAAAAATGACGGGTAAAACGGGCTTTCCCCGCGGGCCGGGCCCGTTTTGCCACCCCTAGTTTTAGGCGTGGAACTTGTGTTTTTGTTAGGGTTTTCGAGTGTATTTTGTGAGCCTAACTGGTATCATTCTGATAACAGTATAAGGACTGATTTCTTGGGTTGTAAGTTCTGTCAAGTTACTCATAAGCTTTTAAGCATTGAGTTTCTTGTGTGTCAATTCTCATAAGCTGTGAAGTATTGAGGATTGTGTGTTTTGAAAGTGTGTCTTTCGTTTTTGTTTCTTGTGTGGAAAGGTACCAATCACGGGTTGTGGTTGTAGAGGGATTTGAGGAGGGCCTCATACCTAGGTGAGTCTTAGGTAGAAGTCATAGGAAGGGTAGTGATTAAGTGATCAGATTATTCGGTTGGTGTATGATCTGTGAATTGATACTATCGTATATTGATTTCATCCCTGGCTTGGTAGCCCCCAGAGTAGGTGTGTTAGACCGAATTGGGTAAACATATTGATGTGTTATTTACTTTCTGCACTGTTATTTTTAATTGTTATCTTGTTCATTGTGTTGGATATCAGTGTCTCAACATCCGTATAGGACATCTGATATCTGTGCCAGAATTTCAAATACGTTAAAGGGATCTCATCTGATTGGGGCATTCGTGTCAACCCAAAAAGGAGTGACCCTCATGGGTTAACACTACTAACCACCATGGAAATGGGTTAAAAGGTCCTTAGAGTTATCGATTCAGGCCTGAAAATATTACTGCCACAATGAAGACTCACCACGACAATAACATTTCCAAGGGAATCAACTCTAAGCGGGATTTTCGTATCGTCCTCACGAGGAAGACTCCTCGTGGGCCTCCACTTCGGGAAGGGAGCCTATCTCACAAAGCCAAATAACCAGAGAATCCCAACGGTATCACAAGATAATAGTAGGATACAATAAAGTAAGCAAGCAAGTATATAATAGATAAACACACAAGCAAGCAAACAACAAACAAGAAGAAAAAAAACAAATGAAACTAAAGCTCACGATTCGAATCAAGTTAGGTTTGACTCACTTTTGCATGGAGCAATGAAATCCTCAGTAGAGTCGCCAGTTGTCGCACCTCGAAAAATGAGAATGACCTTCGCGATGGACGAGGAAAACACAGAGTCGCCACCGAATTTTATTCATCCCAAAGAGGGAAAGGAAAATATCAATAAAACCTTTAGGGAAAGAACATGGTCATCGCAACCACATTCTGGGTTCGGGAGTCGGTTACGTGAGGGGAAGGTATTAGTACCCCCGCACGTTCGTTGTACTCAACGGGAACCTCTTAATTCGATTTGTGAGAAAAGTTAGCTAAGATTGTTTCTTTTCTTCTAAGGGAATAAAGTGTAAAGGTAAGCTAAAAAGGATTTTGATTGCTAAGGAGAAATTGGTGGTTTTTTATTTGGGTGCTCGCCAAGGATTAGGGCCCTTGTGCCTACGTATCTTCACTTGAACAAGTGAATAATCAGAGCGTCTGTAGTTCGGCCTATGGTGGGTTGGTGTTTTTTATGGACGATGCTAACGTTCACGTTCTAGCAGTTAGGTGTATTGTCGCTCGCTCGTGGAGTCTTATGCGTTACCTGTATTGCGGTAGAACAGAAATAACATGTCTTTTTGAGAAAGAGTTTTAATCACACGGAGGCGAGAAGTTGATTTAATGTGTTGATTATTTATTTGGATGACAATTATTTGAATTCTTAAGAAATGCTCCTCGGGCATAAATAATCGGAAGAGTGAATCAAAGACTCGACTCTCTCTATTTTTCAACCTTAATTGTGAAAGAATTTTGATATAGTTTAAGTATTTCAAGCGAATGACGATTACTTGAAGGCTTAAGAAAGGCTCCTCGGGCACAAGTAATCGGGAGAGTGAATCGAAGACTCGACTCTCTCTCTTTTTCATCTAAGTGATTGAAAAAATAATTTTGATTTAGTTTATTATAAAAAGTTTGATGTGAAGTGTATTATAAATCTTTTAGGGATGACGATTATTTGGGTGTGAAGAAGACTCCTCACACTTAAATAATCGAAGAGAGAACTCGAAGATACCAGTCCAACTCTCTTTTCATCTTTTATTGAAAGAAAGTGTTTCATAGTTATTAAGTGTTTTAGTTTGATTTGAAAAAGATACTCTATATGAATCGAGGTTTGAGTTTGTGTACGAAAATGGCTTAAGGGTTTAAAAATGAATGGAAGGGAGGTCCTAATTGCGTAGGGTAAGGTCTATGGCGATGCACAAGGCAATCGGCTTACAAGAGTTGGGGTAGGGCTTGATATATGGATCAAGAATGCTTTTGGGGTTTGATCGATCCAAATTCCTAAGATGGCTAACTAGCGGAAAACAAAAACAAAGGCAAGCGAGATAATAAAGTTCATCAAACAAGGGAGGGATACATGAAAAAATACAAGGGAAGATCAATGCAAGAAATAAAAAGGTTCGTTGTAAGGTAGCCCAAGAGGAAGCTGTGTGTGTGCAATGTGTCCTAAGCTAAACAAAAGAATGATCAACAATGCAAGTTCAAAGGATTAAAAGCGATACAATGGTAACCACTTTGAGATTTAAGGTCACAAGTTCCTACTAATGATTCATTGTTATGCCTAGGTCACACACGAAGTCTAATAGGTCCTTACAAAAGCTCTCATGCCTCAAACTTTAGCCCTAAACTTAAAGCTAAATATTTTTTGTCTTCTTGATTTTTAATCATTTTTTGGTTATTTTTCGATGTTAATACCTAAACGTTACTACAAGAATAATTATAAATCTAAGACACACAATCGCTCACGCAATCAATAAACAAGCAAAAAAAATTAGAGAGGCACTAAACACTTATTAAACCTATCAACAAAATAAAGAGTTAATTTCAAGAGAAAAAAAATGGAAACGGGCAAATTTAATTAAAATATCTAAAACAAAAATTAAATTAAAATTAATTATTAAAAGAAAAATGAAATAAACAAAATCTTTTTTAAAAATGTTTAATAAAAAAATCTATTTTTTAAAAATGTAAATGGTTTTTTATATTTACATTTTATATGACAACTATGAGAAATAAATAATAGAAAAAAAAATCTATTAAAGCAAGAGCTATACAGAATGGGGTGAGAATATAATATGGGGCCTCAAAGCCCAGTCTGCAAACCAAAAGGGTGAGTTCACACGAACCAGGTCGGGTCACCCCAGCTGCGACCCGTTTTGACCCTTAACCAACAAAACCCTATTATTGAATGAGAAACTAACGGCTGCTACAAGAGAGAAAAAAAGGATACGATCTTGGCAAAGAAAAAAAAACGGACGAAAACTAATGCCTCAAATTCATCATTCTCTTACTGTCTAATCTTCCTCACAAGTATCATTCTCAAGATTCAATTCCTCTCAGATTCACTCTATCACCATGTACCGAATTCAACCATACAACAAAAACAAATCACCAGACGCGATTGCAGGAATATTCACGACCAGTGATAAGAAAAACATCCACTCGTTGGAACAAAAAAACCAAAGCTAACCCCCCTTCTTCCCACACAGATCAAGTTCTAGGAACCTCATGTAAGAAACAAGTGAAAACCTCTATCGAAGGTACGCGAGAATGGCGCTGACAGCAGGATATTGGGTGTTTACGAAAAGGTTAGCTATTCAGAAATCAAAATAGACAATGAGAAACGCAAGTGGATTCTACATTTTACCTCTTTTTACCTTTCTTTCTTCCTCTTCCTTTTTTTGTCCCTACTGTGTTTAGAGGTTTGCGTATGTGAGAGTGAAGTGCTCAGGTGAATATGGAAGTGATGGTCACTGAGGTTTTTATGATGGAGGTTTTAATATGATAGGGAGTGGTTTGTTGAAGTTGTTTTCATGGTAGCAAGGTGAAGGTGGATGGTTATGATTGAAGGGGGTTTAATGATGATTCAGGAACCGCTTCTTTTTTAAGATGGCAGGAATTTTTCGCAGGGGACTTGTTTTTGAGGATATCAGTAAATGGAAGTTTTACTTTTAAAGAATTTTTGCTTTTGGTTCTTGCTCTCATTTTTTCACTACTGTCCCTACATTTATTTCTCTATTTCTCCCTCTTTTTAAAACAAATCGAGGCTTCCCCGTTAAGTTTTCAAGTACATGAGGTTTGTTTGGTCATTAATGATGTGTTGTTTTCAAATACAGGTTTTGTATTAATTTGGTTCAACAGGTTTTTTGAGTGGCAAATTGGTGTAGCAGACTTATACATTTTGGTGTATGTGGTACGGTTTTGGTCAATGATGCTGCAGAATTTTGGAGTGTAGTAACAGGTTTTGGTTTGGGAGTAGGGCTGGCAATGAACCAAACCAACTCGAAAATAGTTCGAAATTCGATTCGAAAATTAAATCGTTGAACTAGGTTCATGAACCAAATGAGCTGAATATGAGCTAAAAACTAAGTTCGTTAACTAAATGATCTGAACTTGAACTATACATAGTTCGACTCGTTAGGTTCATGAGTTAATTCGAGTATATATGAGATAGATTATATTGTCTTTAAGAGTAGGTTTAAAGATTTGTTCTAAATCTTAGTCTCATATTTTCTTTTAATCTAACGATTTTAGTTGATAATTTATATTCTCAAGTGAGTAAAATATTTCTACGAATAATTATACAAATAAAATTAACATCATATAAATTTCAATCTTATAACTTTTATTTTATTCTATATTTTTTATTTAAAAAATATTAATTTAAAATGTCAAATATATATATAAAAAATAGACTTAAAAAAATTACTTTTAAGTTTGTGAAATAAGCGAGTTGAACCTAACAAGATAAACCTAACGAGTTGAACCGAGATATTCGTGAACTTCTAACAAGTCGAGTTTGACCTGAAAAAAAAGTTTGTGATGAACTCGAACTCGAACTCGAACTCGAACTCGGCCAATTCTTAACGAGTTGAGTTTGAGCTGAAAAAAAAGTTCGTGATGAACTCGAACTCGAACTCGAACTCGGCTAATTCTTAACGAGTCAAACTGAGTTAAGGTGAGTTCGACTCGACTCGACTCATTTCCAGCCCCATTTGGGAGGGGATGTCACGGTTTTCATGTTGTAGGAAGTGCATAATTTTTCTTTATTTTTCTTGGTGTTTGGTTGTAAAAAGAAATGATGGGCTTCAAAACAGAATTGGATTTTAATGGGCTTTTGGGATGTAAATTAGACTTTGTAATTGTAACTTGTTTCTATATTTTTTGTTGCTAATGGACTTAACACATGAGCTTGGATAGATTGAAATGAGAGCAGGCTTGAATAATGATGAACACAGTTATGCTTGATCCGAGCCAAAAACAAATACACCAACATTTGTGTCACCTTGCTTTAAATTGAATTCACATGCCTTTGTTTTAATTGAAACTTTGGGTCCAAATTTCATAACTATGATACCTTGAGCCAAAACTTAGTTGCTTAGCCTTTGAATGAAATTTACTTGCATTTGGCATGTTTGAATCAACCAAAAAAATCACACTTGGATTTGAAATTGAACTTGTAAGGAATGATAAACCAAATTCAAACTTGAATCCTCACTTGAAATTTAGGCCTTGAATCAATTCTCGATAAATGAAATCGAAAAGAGGAATCAAACTTGAACTTTGATTTTGCAACATGAGGAAACAAAATCTTCACTCTGAAATCTCTTTGGACAACAATATACATCTTAATGAACATGTCTTGAACCTCAATGCACGACACAAAACTCTAATTGGTGATGATCTTTAGATATAAAACACTGATCTATGCCAAATCCAACTTGAGAATAAATCAATCTCCTATTCTTGTAACCAAGATCAAATAACATCCAATTGAACTGAACAAAACTGCACATACATTCAACTTGCTAACCTCAAGTGAAACTCGATTGCATGCCGCTTGCCCAACTCCAACATAAATGAGTAAGAAACCTCAAACTTTTTGCCTTGGGCACATACTGACGAAACAGTGAGTTTGGAAGCTGATGAGAACCAAACTACAATCCAGAGTCTTCCTAGTTAGGCCGCTGATGAAGCCCTAAACGTCTGCTACCCTTGAGGAAACTCGGAGAAGCTGACATTGTGCGTTAATAAACCTCTGATAAAAGATGCTCATGATGATTGAGAATCCAACACCTTGCTCTAAATTTGTGCATAACAACCAAATGAAACACCTTTGAATATGGGACATCCAGGTCATCCGAAAACCTCTGATCCCTTGTCTTAAGAGCCCGATGGAATGGACAATTATTATACGGATGATGCAAAATGAAAATAAAGACAGATGAAAACAAGTTTAAAAATAGCCTGGTCAAAATTTGGGGTATGACAGGTCTATGTCGACCAGGTGAACTTTGAAGGTATTCTCGGGATTTACTTATCCTGCTGGTTCCTTTCTTTTCAACTTTAGGCTATCCTTATAACACTTTCTCGCCAGCCTCTGGTCGCCTTTGACAATACCAACTCGGCCATCTCCGAGTGGGAATTTCATGGTCAAATACAGAGTTAAAAGCGAAGCTTCTAGGGTGTTGAATGATGGTCGGCCTATAATAATGTTATAGGGTGAAGCAGCATTAACTATCAAGTACCTCACTCGGACGGTCTTCGCATTAGCCGTGTTACCAAAGGTGGTTGGCAGCGCTAGATGCCCAAGCACTTGCACCTGTTCTCCCGAGAAACCCACTAGACTGCCTTTGAATGGTAATAACTCGGTCATATCGAGCCCCATTCCTCTGAAAGCATCCCAATACAGTACGTCGGATGAGCTTCCGGGGTCTATCAATACCCTTTTCACGCTCTAGTCTCTTATTTGTACCTTAATAACCATAGGATCATTTTCATGAGCTATGACTCCTATGGCATCTTGTTTGGAAAATGTTACAATGTCTATGTTGCCTTCCGGCTTCTCTGGGGATCTCTGGTCAATATGCATGACTGCCCTAACATATCTCTTTCTGGTCGAACTTGTTTCTCCACCACCAGCAAACCCTCCAGCGATGGTGTTTAGCGTGTGTCGAGCTGTCTTTATCTCGTGACCCTCTTCAGCATCTGAACTCTTCTTCTGGGCTGACTTTTCTGGTCCCGGGTTGTCTCGCCGGGGACTTCTCTTGTTATTTTGTGGTCGAGAGTCTTTCACATACGCCAAGAGATGACCTCTCTGGATCAGAGCTTTAATTTCTTTTTTTAGCTGTTGACAGTCCTCGGTGTGATGTCCACGTACACGGTGGTAATTACACCAAGCCTCAGGTTGCCTTCCCATGATAACATTGGCTCTTTTGGGATGATGAGGCTCTGGTAACAGGTTCATATGGCTGACTTCTTTAAGGATATCTCCCCTGCTTGCATTTAATGGGGTGAGGTCTCTGTCCGGCTCATATGACTGTCTGTATGGTCTAGGAGCATGTCGCTCGCGCGTAGCTCCCCAAGGATGCTCTTTTCTCCTAGTCGACACCTATTCCTTGCTCTTTGTCTTTTCACTGCTATCCCAAGATCTGTTCTCTTGTCTACTTTCTTATTCTTTGATATAACATTCAGCCCGAGTAGTGATCTCGTCCATGCTGATAGTCGGCTTCTGAGCTAACGACTCATTGAACTGTCCGGCTCGCAATCCATGTTGGAAAACTCCCACAAATAGTTCATGGTTTGGATGAGATGCTTTGAGGGTTTCCTCATTGAATCGAGCCAGATACTCACGTAGTGATTCTGACTATTTCTGTCGAACACTAAACAGTGTGGTAGTAGACACCTTACGACGCTTGCTTACCGAGAAGTGTTGTACTAACTTCTTAGTCAGGTCTTGATAGCTTACGATGGAGAGCCGAGGAAGGGTCATGTACCATCTTAGAGCTACATCCTTAAAGGTACCGGCCATGAGTTTGCACTTCAGTGAAACCGAAGGGGCAACTATGGCCATCTGATTGTTAATGGTAATAACATGCTCCTGAGGGTCTGTCTTCCCATCATAGGAGGTTAGTGATGGTGCTTTGAAGTTTTCTAGGACGTGGTCGTCCCATATCTCTTGAGAAAGAGGTTGTGGCTCGAGAACCTCCTCCTCACAGTCGCCGTTAACCTGACTTTGTTGTTGCAGAACATGTATGTTGTCTTGCAGCGTCTCATTCTGATGACGCATGGTCTCCATCATGGATAGCAGTTGAGCCATGTCCGGGGGATCTCCTTCAGAAGACATGTAGTTAGTATAAGGTGTGGCCTGGGAGAATTTTACCTAGGCCCCACAGTTGGCGCCAAATGTTCTAGCCAAAAATGGTTAGATACACCAAAAGTGCTAGTCTTCCACTTTAGGGCAGAGAAGACTACACTACCTATACTGTTTGAGTATATTTGGGGATTTGAGAGTTATACAAGTGCTGTATATTGTCTCAAGATGAAATATGTCTTGTTTAACCATCGTGTGGGAGCCCCTTTTATAGCCTTTTATCAGTCTTCATTTAAGGTATGCCATAAAGAGAAGTCTCTTGGCCTTCTGACGTTGCACGACCATCATTGTTGTAACTCCTCTTCATGAATGCATGTTTTAAAGACCTGGTAACGTCCGCATTGATGCACCGCCACCATTACAAATGTTAGTGTGCCTTGTTGAGTTCATGATCGACATTGGTGTCGGGTTGATGAGGTATAGTACCCGACCTCTTAAGAATTCGGCTGATGGGAGTCGGGCTCCCTGTTCGACCCGGGTTGTGAATGACTCTTGCCTAGCTCTTGGTGCTACTCGACCCTTCTTGCTTTCGTAGCCGAACTCACGTCTAACCTTGACCGACTATACAACCCGACTCCAAATATATTTGGCATGTACAAGAGCAACTCGTGATAAGATGATATGTGTGTGGCATATGCCACTTTTACCAAGGCCCAATGGTGGGCATCAATTGTACTAGATAAAAGTATAATGAGCGCGACAACTCCAAATGGATAAGGGTTGTTAGAGGCTTTAGGATTTGTTAAGGATTAAAGTTGGCTCACACACGTCAAATTTAGAATCTTTGTATGGGTAGTTTCTTTCTGTGTTAGAGATTGTCCTTTAATATCATGGTGCTCATCTATTTATACCTTCCTAAGAGCCTTTAATCAAGTGAGCTCAGGCTCCCTATAATATAGAATCCCTCACAGAAGTGGGTGGTTAATACCCAGAAATTTAGGAGAAATAATTAGACCCCACGAATTCCCAGGTATTGATTGTTGACCTAATACATGAACGTCATGAACGGTAAATAGAAGGTTAGACGGCTGATTCAGACAAGGGGTAATTGAACCCGATGAAGGGCACTTGAACTAATGTAAGGGCGACTCAGGAAGGACAGTGCATACGTTTCTTGCCCTTACCTCAACGCCTTCGTTAATTATTCTACTACACCAACTATATGTGTTATTTTATTTGTTTATTTGTTTTTTCTCCTTTCAAATCATATTGTCTCAACATTATGTGTGACATATTGTCATTGAACGAATAAAATTTCAATAACATAATCTTACTTTGAAGAACTCATTAAAAAACCTTAATGTGCACACAACCTAAACAAACTCGTAATCCTGTTTTCCAACAATCAAATCATTACTTCGATAATTTAATTAAAATATCAAATGAAATACAATTTGAGTAAACAAACATTCCTTAAAAAGTTTAGAAAATCTAGATTAAGAATATAGTTTTTATTCTAGGGTTTAATCTACCAATTTTATAATTTTAATTAAGGAACATGAATAGGTCTAGAAACTGGGAAGGAAATTTCATCCAAATTGCAGCTAAGATTAATCCTACTTAATAAAATTCGACATTTCTTGAGTCTAATTTATAGAAAATTTAATCATATGTTACATGAATCAACACATTATCACTTCTAAATAAGTTTTTATCTTCAATTTACTACAGTAAGGTCTACACATAATTCAAGTCTAGTTCCTCAACTTGCAATCAACATATCTCACACTATACTTAAAGAGTAGTTTTTTTTACACTAGTGTCCTTAGAAAGTTCTAATAATTTTTTATATTTCCAATTCTAAATATTTAAGCTATCAACTTAGTTGGATTTGCTTGCTAAGTGTACTTTTTTTTGAAACAGCTAAAGAATTTGTATTTAAAATAAAGCACAAGAAGTGCCAAATACACCAGTAGAATAACAAATGGTCTGCCAATGACTAACTGAGGCATACACCAGCAAACAATACCAAACCACCAGAACTCTATCCAACAATAGGAAAAAATAATGAAATCTAAGTAGCAAAACTTCTACAGGATCACCTACACCTATAAGAACAAAATGCAGACCCTGAAACAACAAAAAAGTAACAATATAACAACTGAGCCTACTCTTATATAACTCTGAAACGCACCACAGTTCAAACAGCCTCAAACCAAAAGCAATCACAGCTAGAGCAAAATACGCAAAACACTGTGCGCCAACAAACACAGCGATGAACAACTCCAAAACCAGATTAAACTTGCTCCAAACTAGGATCTAATCTAAAAAGGCGGCTGCACCAAACCATGATCGATCCAAAGCGATAGAAGCAAAAATATGCAGACCAAACCACCAGAACACAGATACAACAAAGGAAAACCAACACCCACATGAGGCTTTAAAGAAACAAAGCCCGACCAGAGATCAAGTCTAGGAAACTGCCTCTGAAAGAAAAGACCACAACCTGCCCGAGACTTGGCACCTGAACCAAATAATCTGATATAATGAAACCCGGCATAAGCTACAGAAAAAAACACCTTGCAAGGAGGTTATATGTCCCTGTGCAACCTAGGCAAATCCTGGGATCCGCATTCCATTGCGCTGTGTTCACTTTTGTGTTTAATAATTTTGTGGACAACCACCTCCAAGAGTATTCTTTAGCGTCTTCGAATAACTTTTATGAATCCATCCCTTTGCTGCTAAACAATTTATTGTTCCTAGCTTTCCAAATGCTCTAGATGAACGCGAACCAAACCACGCTGGCTTTTGATGCTATTTCCTTTCCACTTCCGACAAGCTCTTTGAATTGAGAGAAATTGATATTACCTTCTCTATGAAATGCCGTAACTGTCTTGAACCATCTATATACATTTTACCATAAACCTGCAGAAAATGAACACTAAAAAATCAGAAGAGATATTGTTTCTTCGCACCCACACTCCCATACGCAATTGAGCGATTCACTCATAATAACACCTCTTTTGAAGAGATTATCTTTTGTCGATATTCTATTGTGGAACACCCTCCACACTAAGCAAGCCGCTTTCAAAGGAATATATTTATTCTAAACTTTAGACCACAAAGGATCAGTTTAGATAGGAACGCATTCAAGCAGCTCCATGTAGGTCTCTTTAACAGAGAATGAGCTTTTATCTTCCCAATCACCTAAATCGATTCCGCGAACATCATTCCTCCATTTTGAAACTCTATTCAATGTTAATCCGCTATGATAATCTAGTCTACTGTACCTATTTGTTAAGGCCTTGAGCCACATCCCGCACCTTTCTGACTTGATTCTCCACTTCCATTTACCTAGAGGGGCCTTATTGAAAATTTTCAAATTTCTGATGCCCAACCCTACCTCCATAGGCCTGCACACCTTCTCCCATTGGATCCAATTGACGCTCCTCTCTTTCCCACACCCACCCCACAAAAACTACTTGACAATTTATTCGAGTTTTGAGATTATACTTGTCGGTGCCTTGAAGAATGAGAGGAAGTATACCGGGAACGCAGTAAGGACTGATTTTAGGATCATCACTCTACCACCAAAAGAAAGGAAATGGTTTCTCCATCTATGAAGTCTTGATTTTACCTTTTCTGGCACATGATGCCACGTTTCTAATCTTTTGGCATTGATTTTACCTTATCCATGCTGCTCCTCGATGCAATTACATAGTCAAACTTCCACAGGAAGATCCTTGCCGCACCCCGGGGACATGCGAATAAGATGACTAAAGCATCTTATAATTCACGGCTAAGGGGCGCAACCTATATAGAGCCCCGAAGACTTGATTTCTAGTCTTGCTTGAGAGCTTGATGGAAGTCTCGCCGAAAAGGTTAAGCACCTCGTCTAAGGGACTCAGTGTCTCATCAGTCGGGTTATGCATTACAACGTGTGAGGAACTTAGATTTCCTCAAGCTAATTAGACTCTCTCCCGAGGGAATTAGTGTCCCCTTGAGTGATATTATTTCTAATGATTCACGCTTAAGCGGCACAACTCATATCGAGCACCAGAGACTTAATTTCTAGTCTTGCTTGACGACACGATGGATGTCCTGCCTAAAAGGTTAAACTACTCGCTTGAGAGAATCAGTGTCTCATTAGTCGAGCTATGCATTATAGTGTCTAAAGAACTTAGATTTCCTCATGATAATTAGACTTTCGTCTGAGGGATTTAGTGTCTCCACGAGCGAAATTATTTCCTATAATTCACACCTAAGGGGCGCGACCTATATCGAGCCACAGAGGCTTGATTTCCAGTCTTGCTTGAGGGCTCGATGGAAGTCCCACATGAAAGTTTAAACGCCTCTCCTAAGGGAATAAATGTATCATTAGTCGGACTATGCATTATAACGCCTGAGGAACTTAGACTTCCTCAATCTAATTAGACTCTCGCCTTAGGGACTTAGTGTCCCCTCTAGCCATATTATTTCCAATCATTCACACCTAAGGGGCGCTACCTATATCGATCCCCAGAGACTTGATTTCTAGTCTTGCTTGAGGGCTTGATGGAAGTCCATCCTGAAGTGTTAAACGCCTTGCCTAAGGGACTCAGTGTCTTATCAGTTAGGCTATGCATCACAACGTCCGAGAAACTTAGATTTCCTAAAAACAAATTAGATTCTCGCTTGAGGGACTTAATGTCCCCTCGAGTAGAATTATTTTCAATAATCCACGCCTAAGGAGCACGACCTATATCGAGCTCCGTAGACTTGATTTCTAGTCTTGCTTGAGGGCTCAATAGATTTCTCCCCTGAAAGGTTAAACGCCCCGCCTTAGGGACTCAGTGTCTCATTAACCAGGTTATGCATTATGGAGTTTGAGGAACTTAATGTTCTCTCGAGCAAGATTACTTTCAATAATTCAAGCCTAAGAGGCGTGATATCGAGTCCTGAAGACTTGATTTCTAGTCATGCTTGAGGGCTCGATGGAAGTCCCGCCTTAAAGGTTAAACGCTCTTGCCTGAGGGACTTAGTGCCTCCTTGGAAAAGATTATTTCCAATAATTCATGCCTCAGAGGCACGACCTATATCGAACCCCATAGACTTGATTTCTAGTCTTAAGTGAGGAATCGACAGGAATCTCTCCTAAAATAGTAAAATGCCTCGCCTGAGAGTTATGCATTATTGTGCATATAGAGTTTAGCCTCCTAAGGTAAACTAAAACCAGGCTACGCATTGTTATGCATAGAGAGCTTAGCCTCATAAGGTTATCTAAAACCTCGCGAGGGGAAGTACCAGTTCTCATAACACCCCGTTAATTACAAGTGAAAAATAATTCGTTTTGTGCCAAAGGCCTCGTGCCTGATGGACTATGTAGTGTTATATTTTCAAAAGGCTTTGCCTAGGGCGATGTCATGGAATCACCCTAAGAGAGACGACAACGAAAGATCGCCCAGAGGGAGGTATCGTCTCACCCTTTAGTCTTTGCTTGCCAATACGAGAAAAATGTGGGATAAGATGTGTCTTGGACAAAGAGAAAGCCATAGTCATTACTGACTCACATCTCCCTTAGAAGTAGGGATTCAACTATTCGCTATTTGACTAGGTGGGCGGTGACCTTTTCCGAGGAAATCATAGGTCCTATAGACCCCTATAAATATGTCACCCCTCAAGGGGATAAGGGATAGACTCTAAGTCATACTCATCTTCTTCTACCTAAAAGAGCACCACGCTCCCGGTAACTACAATACACAACTATTCTAACCGCCCGCCTACAATCCTTGTAATGCTGACCATCGACGGAGCCTCTCACCTCACCTGAGCTTGTCCCTTAAATAGCCTTAAAAACCATTGCACATGACTTCTCGCCGCCGTGAACAAGCTTTCACCATCAAAACGTATTATACACATACTAAGTTCTCTGAGTCTCTCTACCCTTGCAGGAAGATACATACACCTATACTTTTTGATCAATACACAACAGAAATTTATCATTCATCTAAAACTACAACCCTAAATAACTAAACATACTCACGCAAATGCACATATACAAATATATCATACAACAGTATAAATTCCTACTAATACTATACACGCATCATGTTCAAACTATTTAAACTAAAATCCAAAAATCCTAATTGCATAAACTCTTGCTCCAATGAAGATGATGATGAATGATTTATGCCTTACTTCTCCTCATACTTTCTATCTTGTAGATTTTTCCTATTTTTTTATTCTTTTCTTTCCTTCCTTTCTTTCTCCTATTTAAAATTATTGTATACAAAATAAGGTCATTATAGTATAAGTATTAAAAAATAAAAGTCAAGGAATGAAAAAAAAAACGTCCTTATCTATGTAGGCAAATTACAGAAGCCAATCAAATTAGTTATTTTAGTTTCGCGGCAGAGTCGGGATTATTGGTACGTGGGTGAGCGTACAACATACAACCACAAGTTTGATCTATGACCACAATTAAGGTACCAAAATCAAATTATGTCTCTAGGGTCACCCTGCAGTAGCACTAGCAGCCACTTTAGTTCAACACCTGATCGTTATCAACCATACACTGTCTAAACTCTTTCAACTTTCATTCCTCGTCTCATAATTCTACCGTCTACCTGCATACAAGCGTTAAGTTTAAATATATTGATCCTTAAAATTTGTGTATTTTTTATTTTTGTCCATGTATTTTTTTTCTAGAAATAATTTCTAAAATAATTTATAAATATTAATTTTTTTATAAATTTTAATTATAATCTTTAGGCTTAAATGCACTTTTGGTCCCTCTAGTTTAGATTTTTTACACTTTCGGTCCTCTATTACAAAACCTGCGATTTTGGTCCCTACATTTTGATGTTCTTTGCAATTTTGTGGTCCCCTCCAATTTTGCTCCAAAACCGTACATGAACAGTGCACTGTTCATGTACGGACATGCACTGTTCATGTACGGACTTGCACTGTTCATGTACTATTTTGGAGCAAAATTGGAGGAGGACCACAAAATTGCAAAGACCATCAAAATGTAGGATCAAAATCGCAGGTTTTGTAATAGGGGGATCAAAAGTGTAAAAAATCTAAACTAAGAAGACCAAAAGTGCATTTAAGCCTAATCTTTAAAGTTACAAAATCCACAGGTTTTTAGGGAATAATCCATCTGCAAATTTTTCGTTAAATTTTGATTTTAAGATTAACATAAATGTAAAAAGTTAGATATACGAATTCAGACAAAAAAAAATTATTAAACTGCATTAAATTTTTTTTTTTAAACTGTTACTCTATTGATATTTTTGAAATTAGAGTAAAAAATCAAGAGACTTATATAGGAGATTGAATGGGACATCTTAGTGCGCTGATATTTGTGGCTTGCAACTTCTAACCACACCAATTCCATTATCCCATTTTATTCCTTTTTTTATTATTATTTCCATCTCTTGTCAAAATCTCAACCTCTAATAATATTTTTCCATTTTATTTATTTTACAATAATTATTATTTTTCCTCTATTTTTCACACTCTTTTTTTATCTCTTCTTCTTTCTTCATCAACCATTTAATTAATGCAAATCACTCTTTGTGTTCTGATTATTTGATCAGACACAACAAAAGACATATTTAGAAACTTGAACTTGTGTTTTGTTGAATTGGTTCCTATCCTTTGTGTTTGTGTTTGTGTTTGTTCTACTCAACCATGGCTTCTACCTTGTGTTACAACTCTCTAAATCCCTCAACAGCATCTTTCTCAAGAACCCATTTCTCAATTCCCGTTAACAAAGACTTTTCACTTGAAAATTCTTCATCTTTTCATACATACGGAAGAACCAGAACAAGAAAACAGAGGAAAAACGTGTTTGTGATGCATGTGAAAGTGAAAGCTGCAGTGGCTGAATCTTCTGCACCACCTTCTTCTTCAACACAAGCTGAGAAGAAGAATCTTAGGGTACTTGTAGCAGGTGGTGGAATTGGTGGATTGGTTTTTGCTCTGGCTGCAAAGAGAAAAGGGTTTGAAGTGATGGTGTTTGAGAAGGATTTGAGTGCTGTGAGAGGAGAGGGACAGTATAGAGGTCCGATTCAGATTCAGAGTAATGCTTTGGCTGCTTTGGAAGCTATTGATTCAGATGTTGCTGATGAAGTTATGAGAGTTGGTTGTATTACTGGTGATAGAATCAATGGCCTTGTTGATGGGG
Source organism: Lathyrus tuberosus (assembly GCA_022829125.1). Lineage (NCBI taxonomy): Eukaryota > Viridiplantae > Streptophyta > Magnoliopsida > Fabales > Fabaceae > Lathyrus > Lathyrus tuberosus. Next base: position 12,913,112 of record JALAZF010000066.1, on the reverse strand, counting down.
TTTCTGGTTCTTGGTATGTTGCAAAATTGATTTCTGATTTGGATAATTGATTTTGACATGTTTGAATGTTGTTGAGTAGAATTGGTTTTGATTCTATAATTGGTTTTTAGTTTGGATTATTTATTGTTATTTGGTATTTTTAGGATTATTTTCTATTTTTGGATTATCTTATTTCAGCTTGTTGTTTGGGTATATTGGTTGTATAAATAAGCCTCAAGTGTAAACATCTAGATGTTTCTGATGATTGTGTTTAGAGTTTTTTCTTCACTTGGTGTCTAAAACTTGAGTTGGTGGAGCATTCAATGTTAGAAGAGTTTTATAGTTTAGGTCATGTTTAGATAAGCAACTTAATTAAGCACTTATAGCATAAGCGCTTATTATATTAGTGCATATGTATAAGCTATTTTACAAACTAAAGATAAAATAAAGTCAAACTAAGCTGTAAACTATTTTGATATACTATGATCGAGAGCTTAGAGAAATAAGTTGAAAACAGCTTATGAACGTGTCATTAAGTTGTTTCCACATTCATGACAGATATTGCACCCATTTTCAGCACGTTACTTTGTGTCGTGAATTGATATCTAATTTGTTATCAGGTACGTTAAGTTTGATACATTCACTCCTGCAGTGGAACGCGGGCTTCCAGTCACAAGAGTTATTAGTCGAATGGTTTTGCAAGGGATCCTTGCTCGTGCAGTTGGAGAAGATATCGTTATGAATGCCAGTAATGTTGTTAGTTTTGTAGATGATGGAAACAAGGTAACTAGAGAAAAATGATTTATTTTCTTAAGCTATGAGATTACACATCGTTGGATTTGAAATTTACATTTTTCTAATCATTTAATCAAGCTTGCCAATTTCAGGTAACAGTAGAGCTTGAGAATGGTCAAAAATATGAAGGAGATCTATTGGTCGGAGCGGACGGTATATGGTCCAAGGTATCATTAACTTTTCTTTGACTGGGATCCTATTGACTAGTCTTCTGTTGCAAAAACACATTTTTGTAATTTTGTTTGTCAAAACGGGACCTTAATGTTATTGTATTATTTTGTGAATAGGTAAGGACACAGTTATTTGGACAAACAGAAGCTGTTTACTCCGGCTATACTTGTTATACCGGTATTGCAGATTTTGTGCCCGCTGACATTGATTCTGTTGGGTATGTTGGCCATTAGTTTTGTATCGGTATTTATCAGATTTCTTTGACTTATATTTATATTTTTGCTAATATGACAAATATCATATTTAGAAGCTTACGTAAATTTTTCTTTGAGAAGGTACCGAGTATTCTTGGGACACAAACAATACTTTGTATCTTCAGATGTTGGAGCTGGAAAGATGCAATGGTATGCGTTTCACAAAGAAGCACCCGGTGGTGTCGATGAACCAAATAGTATGCATTTTTAGTGTATTTGTTCGAAGAATGGCCGTTTTGAACTTTGGTATTTGGGAAAAAGTTAAACCATTGTATTAATCTCGTAAATGATTTTGCATTGCAGGAAAAAAAGAAAGGTTGCTCAAGATATTTAAGGGCTGGTGTGATAATGCGGTAGATCTCATGGTTGCAACTGACGAAGAAGCAATTCTGCGACGAGACATATATGATAGGATACCGACTTTTAAATGGGGAAAGGGTCGTGTAACTTTGCTCGGTGATTCTGTCCATGCCATGCAGCCAAATATGGGCCAAGGAGGATGCATGGCCATTGAGGTATTTAATATTTCTCTTATCTGTTCTCTTGTCACTTCATTCAGTCTCCTTTTAATATGAATTTTTTACACTTTGTTGATTAGTTTCTGCAATATCCTACATTTTCAGACCTAATGTACATATCAAGTTGTTCACGGTTCTATGGATTTCGGTATTTCAGTTTATTTTTCTCTTGGCTTTTATGAGAGAACTTGGAGGGGATTAGTACTCAGCCAAATACTCAAACAGTGAGGCAAAAATCCATTTCTAACTAAAGCTTATTTGATCATTATTACAGGACAGTTATCAACTTGCATGGGAATTGGACAGTGCATGGGAAAAAAGTATTAAATCAGGGAACCCAATTGAAGTTGATTCATCCCTGAGGAAGTAATATACCATTTACTTTTCAACTATGCGAGACACCAAAAATCATTTTGTTGACTTGATATGAACTGAGAGATGCTTTCACAACCTACTTAGCACCGACACTTCAGATTAGAGACATGTCCAGTGTCTGATATGACAGACACATGTGATCACATTCAATTGTTTCTAGTTTTTCAAATTATTACCGGTCTTGATGGTGTTGATGTGTTGGTGTCGTATTACGTGTCTATGTTTGTGTCAGTGCTTCATATTTTACATATTTTTTGTCAGCCATGATGCAATAGTTAATCTGTCATCATTTTGAAATAGTTTAACTTGATATTCTCTTCCGTGAGGTGACTGATGATACATTTGTTTTTTTCCAATCCCATGATGCTTCCAGATATGAAAGTGAAAGAAAAATTCGAGTTGCGGTTATTCATGGAATGGCTAGAATGGCAGCTCTGATGGCTTCCACCTACAAGGCATATCTAGGTGTTGGTCTTGGTCCTTTGGAGGTAGGAACTTAAATTCTACAAATATATTTAATCTTCAATATAATATGCCTTGCGCTTATTCATCGTTTCTTTTATTTCTCTACAGTTTTTGACCAACTTTCGTATACCTCATCCTGGAAGAGTTGGAGGGAGGTTTTTCGTTGACATTTTGATGCCATCTATGTTGAATTGGATCTTAGGTGGAAATAGGTAACGATTAGAGCCTACTTTGCTTTTCTCCATGACTTTCTCGGTTATTCATGCTCGAATTCTAAGCCAATAAACAAGAAATGCTACTTTTGCAGTTCAAAACTTGAAGGTAGACCAATAAGTTGCAGGCTCTCAGACAAAGTATGTTGCACAAACATAGTTACTTTTATACTTTGTTGCCGAGAAGAAATTGTATCTGGCGATATCTATTAGATTTGTTGTGATCCGAATGCTAAGGCATTTGTGTATTATTTTGTAGGCAAATGGACAATTGCGCAAATGGTTTGAAGATGACGATGCACTTGAGCGTGCTATTAATGGAGAGTATGTTTCGGAACAAATATGTTCGAGTATCGTCCTTTACATATTTTTAACCCTAACATAGAGAACCTGATATTACATGTCTATCCTTTTTGTTTGAATTATAGGTGGTTTTTATTACCATGTGGAGATGAAACAGGTCTTTCAAAACCGATACGTTTAATGCAAAATGAAATGAAACCCTTTATAATTGGGTATGCTTACTTACATTGCATTGTTCCATTCTCAATTTTCGTAACATATATCTAATTTTTCACTTTCATCTCCTTTTCTGATATATTATGAAATCGCAGGAGCGCAGTGCAAGAAGATTCTCCAGGTAGTTCAATTACAGTTTCTTCGCCCGAGGTAGAGCAGTTTATCTTCACTTGAATCATTTGAATCAAACTCGTTTCCATGCTTAATTTTTTTTGACATCATGCATCATGATGAATAATCTTTCTCTTTTAAGGTTTCTCCAACGCATGCTCGAATTTACTATAAGGATGGCGCCTTCTTCGTAACTGATTTGCGGAGTGAACATGGCACATGGATCGTCGAGTAAGTTAAATAAACGCAAGCTACTGTGTTTTACTTGTATAGTATTAATTCTCGAAAAATGTATTTAAATATCATTTATGATTATGTTTCAGCATTGAAGGAAAGCGATATCGGGTACCTCCAAATTACCCTGCTCGTGTCCGCCCATTTGATGTACTTGTGTTTGGTTCTGATAAGGTGATAAAAAAGGAGAAGCACTTTTCACATTAGACATATGCTACGATGCACAAACACATACACGACACTGAAACTAACACGTAGCCTCCAAATTATTTGCAGGTTTCATTTCGAGTTAAGGTGAAAAGTGTCGCTCCAAGCATCTCTACAAATGAACAGACACAAGTTTTGCAACAAGCATGATTGATTGTGTTGAAAAGCACAATATTGAAGTTACAGAAAAGTTACACAAGACAAATTTGTAGTTGTAGAGTATTATATCTGCAATCTTATAGGGGCAGGGTATTATACAAATTTGCCAATTATTTTGGTGATAATATTGGGTAGGAATTGTCTCCTACAAGCACTCCATTCAATTATAATATGACTCATAAACTTGCACATGTTGAATGGAGTGGCCATGGAAGACAGTGTATGTAGCTAAGAATTTCTCAGACTTTTGTGATTTACAAAATGGAAATGTATATTTATAAATGTAAAAAGTGCAAATTCAATTTACTCTTTCTCACTCTTTGGATATGTACCACGAGGATAGGCTTAGCAACGTATCCTACAAAATCAAGGGGTGTTGCTCTTTCCTTTCTTAGGGATTCTTCCACACCAACGTGAAAAGACTAAAATATTCTCAGCGTCTGAAAATACATTTCTGGACACATTTTTTCCACACACAATTGAGATAAAAATGGTGACAAACTCTTATTATGTTAAAATTTGATCCAGAGATGTATCTTCGTATGCACGAAAGATTGATTCAGAGAAACATGTGAAAAACAATGGTAAAATGGAAAACCAATATAAATTAACTCTAAAATAAATATTACATAGATAAACATTACATAAACTTAACATTATATTTTATTAATAACGTGTGGTTCGGGATGTTCAAACATTCTTATAATATCTTTGGCTGATCTTTGAATCGTCACATCCATTTCAATCAGGCCCTTTGTTGAGTAACTCCTTTGTTGAGTAACTGTAAAAAGTACTCCATATCACATTTAAATCATCATTCGTCTTCAATTCAAGTATGATGAATCGTATTTTCCCTTCATTGTCAATCGAGGATGAATAATACTCGAGCTTGACAACTCTCCAATTTTCTGGATATCGTAGGAGAGTATTCAGTTTGGGTTTCAGATCGACAAGAAGTATGTCCTCACATATCCAAAATTGAAGTGGAGTGTTTTGCGCCATTGAAATACACAAAAGCAAGATGGAGATATGTAGTCATTCTGCTTTGTGTAAAAAAAAGGAATGAGAGATCATATTTGTAGAAGTTGTAGAGCAATAAGGACCTTACAAACATGATTATATATGCGTGAAATGTTTCGGAGATACATATTTGGATCTGCCTTTTTTTTCAAAAAATAAAGGTCGCTCTAGAGATGCATCTACAGATAGTCCCCTGTTTTGTTTTTTAATGAATAAAAGGGTGTGTCCGGAAACGCATCTCCGGATCCTCCCAAAAATTATGGAGAACACAACCAATTGATTATGCAGAGTAGAATTTCAAAACACAAAAATTGTCCAAAAAATACCATCCAATTTTATAACATTATGCAATGCGTTATATACAAAATAACGTGTTACATGTTAGATTACAACTAAACGCATCAAAAAATGTGTCACTGCTTAAATCTATTGGTGATTCATTCTTCCATCTTTCCTTATTTGCTTCTCTTTCAATGCCGCTTAACTTGGTGAACACTCCCATCCTTTCAAGAAAGTGGTCCGACCATGTTTCAATGTCTTGTGTGAAATGTGCATTCCACTCCGGTGTTGTCTTTGGCATAAGGCATCTCATTTTCAAATAAAACTAAAAAAATGTTGTTCTTTTTATAACCAACCAATACACATGATGCGTTCGGATGGATTATGAGGTGGCTTAGTCCGAAGTGGAAAGAATGTTTTCGCGAAAGCATATCATGTTAAATCAATGCACACCCTATCATAAGCACTTTCTATAAGATGTCCCATTTCTGGAAAGCGCATCCATTTGTCAAACGAAGCCGAACCACTAAGAGAAGGAATAAGAGCATTGAGAATTGTATCGCAATTTGCTTTGTTTCCGTATATTTGTGTATGATTCCCTATGCGTCGTCATCTCTTGTATAAGATGACGACAGAAAAATTGGTGCTCCTCCTCTCTTTTATCGAGTAAACTTGAAACAACTCAAAAACCAAAGTTGTCGTCGCTTTCAACATTTACAATCCGCTCAATATATTTGTGCATAAAAAGTGGCATCTCTATAATTTGATTTTTGGTAACGACGGTGGAGGAGATGGTTTGCTAATGCGAAGACCTAGAGTTGTCAAAATGGGCTACCCGACCCTAAACGGGCCGGCCCTGATGGGCTCGGGCTTTTTAGGGCTGGGCCAAAAAAGCCCATTTCTAATATGGGCTCGGAAATTACTACCCGAGCCCGACCCTAGATGGACTTCGGGCTACCCGGCCCTAAATGGGCTTTTTTAAATAAAAAATAAAAATAAAAATGTCATAATATTTATTATAAATAAAATATAAAATTATATTATTTTAAACATAATACATTTTTATGTACTATATTATCTTTTATCAATACTATAATGTGTTTTTAAATATAATACATGTCTAAATTGTATAAAATAATACTCGAATATTTAACATAAGGGAAACTAATAGAATATGAGAAAATAATGTTGCTTATATTAATGTATAATATTTAAAAGAGAAATATTTAATAGAATATATATAAAATTTAGTGACGTGGGAAAAATTAATGTGTTATTTTGGAGTAAGATAATATAAGCATTAGTATAATTTTTTAAAATTTATAGTGATATGGGCCTAATGGGCTACCCACGGCCCATATGGGCTAGCCCTAATGGGTAGCGGGCTTTTTAGGGCTGGGCTAAAAAGGCTCTGAAAAGTATGGGCTCTAATTTTAAAGCCCAAGCCCTATGATTCTTCGGGCCTGGTAGGCCGGTCCATATGGGCTAGCCCATTTTGACGGCTCTACGAAGACCCTTGAAAACACTCTTTTGGGATTTTGGAGTAAGAGAATCTGGAAAATGTGAGTTAAAATGCTCAAAATATGAATAAGATAGTCTCGTGCAAACCGATTTCTCACATATTTGGTTATCTGATACTTATAAAGTAATGCGGATGATGTAGGAAACATTGTTGCAACTAAGTTCATCAGGGTAGTATCGAGGTTGGTGATTATGACTTGTGGCATGTTTTTTTGTCCTTCAACATACTCTTGCACATTTCCAAAGCCCGTGTAACGTTGTCCTCTTTTTCGGATTCCAAAAATGCAAAGCCGAGTGAATAAGTCATCTCCGTAGAAGTAACACCAACAATTTCCAAGAGTGGAAGTCTATACTTGTTTGTTTTGTATGTTGAGTCAATTATGAGCACGGAGGGAAAGGTGTTGAACAACTTCACGGAATCGTGATGATTCCAAAATATATCTCAAATGGCGACTTTATCCTCACAAACTCTGTACCTCGAAACATAATCTTCATTTTCCAAAAGCGTTAACAGTTGTTTCATCTCAGATCTTTCTCCTCTCACCGCCTTGTTCTCTCGAGCACGCATGTTGTATATTTGATTGATATTTGAAACATTTAAAGGTCTTTTCCGTTTCAAAGACGCGAGTATGTTTTTTGGAGCCACCATGTTTAATGTCATGTCCAAAACAAGTTCCCTATCCTCCGACACAAGACGACATACAATGGGATGACCGTCTAACTTGTCATCCAAGGCATGATTATGTATTCCAGAAATCATATTAAATTTCCATGTCTCATTCACCATACGTTATCCACCCAATTTAAACGGACACACATTTCCTCGATCCATTGTCATCTCATTTCAACTTCCTAATATTTGGTTGGTACGTGCCACTTCTTTTGCATACCATTGTTACAAATGCTTGTCTTCTATCTAAACCATTGTTAGACCTTCCTATTACAACCCCAAACCCCAATTTTTTGACCTTCCTACAAATCCATTATAGCATATGTTCACGAAAAAACACTTTTTTATTTGTAAATTTTGCACGAACATCTACCTCTACACCACCGGCCAAGCACCCGGTTTAATATCATCATTCACTTCATCTGGTTGAACATCATCATTCACTTCATCCAGTTTAACATCATACTTCACTTCGACCGGTTTAACATCTACACTCACAATATCTTTGGGAAACATATTCGGGTGCATCATTATCTATTACAACCAATAACTGAAAAACAGTGTGAAAAAAGAAACGATCAGGACAGTCCGGAGATGCACATCTGGACCACACCAAATTTCTTTCGAAAATGCATCTCCGGACTTAACGTTCATTTTTAAGCTCAACTAAGATTAATGCAAGGAATGAGGGATGAAATGAATGATCTTTACATGCAATTTCAGCTTCTTTTTCTCCCTTTGAAATGAGGAAATACAACAATGATGTTTTTGTTGGAAATTCGTTAATTCCCGCTCAAGAATTTCACCAAAACTTGATGAATTTCGAACCAAATCTTGATGAACAAGAATCAATCTTTCTGATTTATTACTCCTCTTATTCTTCACTATTCACTCGAATGAATCAACCAACTTTGGTTGCAAGATAATATTACTGCATAATGGTGATGAAAGAAGAAAAGAAAATTGAATTTGGGGAAGAAAAGTTTAGGGTCTCAACGAGAGAAGAAAGAAGAAGAAGAAGAAGAAGAAGAAGAAGAATAACTTGTTTCAGTAGAGCTTTCTCTCTGCTCTCAAACTGAGGATTTTATTCAATTGTGCAACCACACTTCTGTGTTGTATTACAATCAATAATAGGGTACCTCCCTATTTACAGGTCGGGATTGCTTGCACATCAAGCAATCTCCAACAAACCTAACAAACTTAGCTAAAACAACTAAATAAAGCTAAGTCTAACGAACATGTTGAAGACATACACATTTCGACAACTTCCTTGCCTCTGTCGAGCAATCTGCTTCAACACAAAGAATTAAAATTCAACACACCACTTAATTTATTGTGTCTAAGTTATCTACATTCATCATAGACCTTAATTTCTTGAACACTTCGACTAGCACTCCTTTTGTCATGATGTTTGCAATTTGATTCTCAGTTCTATAGTGCTCCAAGTTTAGCTTCCTTTCTGTCACTTGCTCTCGAAGATAATGGAACCTCATTTCTATATGCTTGCTCCGTCCATGCGCTATTGAATTCTTTGCCAGATTGATAACAGGCATGTTGTCGATCTTTATGGTAATTGCTCCATAATTATTCCCTGTAATTTCTTTGACCAAATTCACCATCAACGTTGCTTGACATGCACAGAGAGAAACAACTATGTACTCTGCTTCACACGACGATAATGCCACTACTGGTTCTTTACTTGAGTTCTAAGAAAATGGTGCACCACCTAGCATAAACACATAACCAACTGTGAATTTTCTATCCTCATCATCACTACACCAACTTGAGTCAGTGTAACCCACTAGTTTGCATTCTTTTCCTATATCAGTTGTAGGAAACAAAATTCCATAGTCTAGAGTTCCTTTCGGATACCTTAGTATCCTCTTCGTCGCTGATAAGTGTGATACCTTTAGCTTCTGCATGAATCTACTCACCATACCTACACTGTATGCTAGGTCAGGTCTTGTATGACAAAGGTATCGAAGTGATCCAATGACTCTTCTGTACTGCGTTGGATCGACATCATCTTCATTTGTATCTTTCGAAAGTTGCAAGATGGGCTCAGCTGGGTTACAATCTTGCATCTCAAATATCTTGAGTGATTCACTTGCATATCTTTTTTGGTGCATAATCAAGCCTCTACTACTCTTGCAGAATTCAATGCCAAGAAAGTATGAGAGATTTCCCAAGTCGAACATTTTAAACTCCTCACTTAAGTTATGTTTGAATTCTTCGATCTTCTTCTTACAACTTCTTATTATCAACAAGTCATCGACATATAGACATAGTATAAGCAATTCATTATTGCTTCTTCTTACATATACTCCATGATCAATTATGCACTTCACAAATTCCTTCTCCCTTAGAAAGCTATCTATCTTTTTATTCCAAACTCTTGAAGCTTGCTTAAGTCCATATAAGGCTTTATGCAACTTGTATACTTTTCTTTCTTCGCCTTGTTTCACAAACCCAACTGGTTATGTAACATAAAATTCTTCATCTAAGGGGCCACTCAAGAATGCACATTTCACATCCATCTGACACATATGCTAGTTGTTCATGTTTTCTAGACCAACAACCAACCTGATTGTTTTGATCCTAGCAACAAGTGCAAAAACTTCGTCGAAGTCAATTCCTTCTTTCTGAAGAAATCCTTTCGCCACAAGTCATGCCTTGTGTCGAGTTACTTCTCCTTTGGGATTCAACTTCACCTTGTATACCCACTTCACATTAATTTCCTTCTTTCCTTGAGGCAGTTAGACAAGTGACCAAGTGTTGTTGACTTCGATGGACTTCAATTCCGCATTCATCACTTTTTTCCACTTCGAATCCTTTAATGCCTCAACTGCATTGACTGGTTTGGCATCTGCATAGAAATCATCGTATACCAACTCACCTTTGTCATTAACCATGGCATCTGATGTAATCACACATTCTTGAAAACCTTGCAGGAATTTGTTTGGTTCTTTGAGGTTTGCTTGTGCTTGCTTGACCTATAACTTTTTCTTGTTGAACTTCTCTTTCGACTTCACTTGTTGGTTCATCACATAAGATTCTAACTGAATCCTTCTTTACATTTTCAATCCAATCTCATTCATTAAGCTCATCTATGACCACGTCCCTGCTGATGACTGCTTTTTTGTTCACTGGGTCGAATAACTTGTATCCTCTAGTTGAATGATATCCTATTAGGATCATCTGACTTGACTTGTCATCAAGTTTTCTTCTAATTTGATCTGACACATATCTATGTGTTATATATCCAAATACCTTCAAATGACTCAAGCTAGGCTTGACACCAGACCAACATTCTTCTGACATGGTTCCTTCTAGCCTTTTCGTCGGACATCTATTCAAAATATATATTGCATTCGACACAACATCTCCCCATAATTCTTTGGGGTAGATGCTTGCCTTTCAGCATACTTTTCACCATATTAATGATGGTTCTATTATCTCTTTCTGCAGTTCCATTGTGCTGTGGAGTGTAGGGTGCCACCACCTCATGCACAATCCCTTCATTCTCACATAATGTATCGAAGTCTTTCGACACATATTCTCCACCACCATTAGTCCTCAGAATCTTAAGATTTCAACCACTTTGTCTTTCAACCATAGATTTAAACTTGGAAAATACCTCAATCACTTCACTTTTCTTGTTGATTAGGTAAGTCCATATTTTTCGAATGAAATCATTTATGAATGTGACAAAGTATATGTTACCTCCTATCGAATCCACCTGAATAGGACCACATACATCAGAGTATATGGTTTCGAGAATTGCCTTTGACTTGCTTCCTGCATCCTTGTTGAAGTTGTTCTTGTGCTTATTTTCCTACACACATTCCTCACACACTTCATTTGGAATGTCAATTTCTAGTAACATTGAAACTATATGAAATTCTGGTATCAGACGTGTGATGTTAAGGTGTGATGTCACAACAACACACTCTGCACAATGGACAGCAATAACAGTAAAATAACACCAAGAATTGTTGACCCAGTTCGGTTACAACCAACCTACTCTAGGGGCTACCAAGCCAGGGATGGAATTCACTACTTGTAGATATAATTTACAGACTCAACAACCCGTTGACAATCTCTTAAACTTATACTCTACTAATGACTTCCTACCTAAGAAACCACTTAGGTATGAGAACACCACTCAATCCCTTACAAACACTCAAAGAACCCACTTTGAGTACCCTTGATCTTACTTCCTAGCTTCGATCAAGTCACACAACTCTCTTTGCTTTACAGCTTTAGAGAGGACAGAAACTCAACACCTATTCAAACCCTAGAATAGTGTAAATACAAGCACTTTAAACAAACTCTAGACACTAAGCCTCCTGCTCTTGATCTTCTGAATGTTTTCTGTACTTTTTCCTTTGGTCTTGTGCGCTTTATATAGCTCTTGAATTGGGCTTGGACTTGTCACAATATTTGATCAGATTTGTTAATTAAAACTGAATCTTCAAAACAGATTTTATCCCCAAAATCTTTTTAAATCTTCAACCTTTTAATTCTCCAACAGACCTGCAATCAAATCTCCCATGTAACAGAAAATATCTATCCCAAGATATTCTCATCCAATGAGTCAACCACTCTCCACAATTCCAGCTAACACGCGTGCCCTAATAACCACACAACCTGCTGTTGTTAATTCTGCAGATCTGATGTTACAACATCACCTGTGTGACATCAGACATCCAACTACAGCAATTAATTACTTAACACAACCCAGTGTTAAGACTTCAATGTTGCAACATCAGCACCTTGACATCAACATTGAATATACTTTGTTTTACCAAAATTCCAGCCAATCCAGGAACTAACAATCTCCCCCTTTGGCTAATTTTGGCTAAAACAACCTCTGCACTCTGCAATCAACTTCTGCACTCTGCACCTTCAGAGATTTCAGCAGCGGAATAATCTTCAAAAGTTTTGAAACTCTCAATCAGCAGCAGTTTGACAATCTTCATGGTCTTCATTACTTGATCTGCTGCAGCACCATCATCATTGTTGACAACAGCCAATTGGTGCTCCCCCTCTAAAACATGAGCCAGCATCACAGCTGTTCAGTAGCTCACAATGTGCAGCACTTTACTCCCCCTAGATGTCTGCTTGGCTGCACTCTTCAAATGTCATGATATCTTCACAAGTTCAGTCAAAACTCCTCCTCACTGCAGCAATGTTGCTCAGCATAGCAACTGTCAATAACTCCCTCTTAATATCTGCATCACACTTGCAGCCTATGGCAATAATACTCTTGACTAACTTGGCTATCTTGGCTATTTTCTCCCCCTTTTTAGCCACAATTAGGTAAACTTCACCTGGCAGTTGACTGCACATTTTCAGAAACACCCCAACTGCCCACAACCCCTCTAGCAGATTCAGTCTTCATAAATGCAGATTCCCAATTTGCTTCTTAACCTTTCAAATTGGTTTGCATCCAAGGCTTTAGTGAATATGTCAGCCAGCTGGTTCTCTGTGGCTACATGTTCCAAGGTAACAACTTTTTCTTCTACTAGATCCCTTATGAAATGATGCCTTATGTCTATGTGCTTTGTCCTACTGTGCTGTATAGGATTTTTAGATATATTAATTGCACTCAGATTATCGCAGTACAAAGTCATAACATCTTGTTTAACATTGTATTCACTCAACATCTGCTTCATCCAGACCAGCTGAGAGCAACTACTTCCTGCTGCTATATACTCCGCTTCAGCAGTTGAGAGAGATACACAATTCTGCTTCTTGCTGAACCAGGAAATCAGATTGTTCCCTAGAAAGAAACACCCTCCTGAAGTGCTTTTTCTATCATCTGCACTTCCAGCACAATCAGCATCACAGTATCCTTTTAACACAGTCCCAGAATCACGGCTATATAACATTCCATAGTCACTTGTGCCATTTACATATTTTAGAATCCTCTTCACTTGATTCAAGTGACTTACCTTAGGATCAGACTGATATCTAGCACACACTCCAACAGCAAAGGAAATATCAGGTCTGCTTGCTGTGAGATATAGTAAACTCCCAATCATACTTCTGTGTAAGCTGTGATCCACACTCACTCTATTCTCATCCTTGGATAGCTTCAAATGGGTGGGAGCAGGTGTCCTTTTGTGATTGGCTTTATCTAGGCTAAACTTCTTTACTATGCTCTTAGCATATTTGCTTTGAGAAATAAAGATAGAATCCTCCATTTGTCTGACTTGCAATCCAAGGAAGTAGCTAAGTTCTCCAACCAAACTCATTTCAAATTCTGATTGCATTTGTTGGACAAACTGTTTTACCATAGCATCTGACATCCCCCCAAATACAATGTCATCCACATAAATTTGGGCTACCATTAATTTTCCGCCTTTTTCCTTGACAAACAAGGTTTTGTCAATGCCTCATTTTCTATACCCATTTGCTACTAAGAATTCTGTCAACCACTCATACCAGGCCCTTGGAGCTTGTTTTAAGCCATACAGTGCCTTCCTCAGTTTGAACACATGATTGGGGAAGTTTGGATCAGTGAATCCTTTAGGTTGATCTACATAGACTTCTTCATTCAGATAGCCATTTAGAAAGGCACTCTTCACATCCATTTGGAACAGCTTGAATCTTAGGTTACAAGCCATACCCAAAAGTAGTCTGATGGATTCTAGTCTCGCCACTGGAGCAAACGTCTCATCAAAGTCGATTCCCTCCACTTGAGTATAACCTTGTGCAACAAGTCTCGCTTTGTTTCTTGTAACCACTCCAAGCTCGTCTGACTTGTTTTTGTAGACTTACTTTGTTCCAATAACATTCACCCATTCTGGTCTTGGCACAAGATCCCAGACTTCATTTCTCTTGAACTGCTCCAGTTCTTCTTGCATAGCATTTATCCAAAATTCATCTGTCAGAGCTTCCTTGACATTTTTTGGCTCAATTTTGGATACGAAGCACGAGCTAGCTATGATTTCTCTGGACCTAGTTCTTACTCCAGAATTTGGATCACCCATGATCAGCTCCTTAGGATGATCCTTCTGAATTCTTATAGAAGGATCCTTCTGAGGTTGCTCAGGCTCAGTGTCAGCAGTACTTGGGGATGGATTTCTTTCTTCAACTTCAACAGCTACCTCATCAGTTGATGTTCCAACATCTTCTATGACATTCTCAACTTCATGCTTTTCTTCATCATCAATCACAACATTGATTGACTCCATCATCACTTTGGTCCTGGAGTTGAAGACCCGATAAGCTCTGCTATTGATGGAGTACCCCAAAAATATCCCTTCATCGCTTTTGGAATCTAATTTCCTTCTCTGCTCTCTATCTGCCAGAATGTAACATTTACTATCAAACACATGGAAGTACTTAACATTAGGTTTTCTTCCCTTCCATAGTTCATATAGAGTGGATGAAGTGCCTCTTCTTAGGGTAACTCTGTTGTGAATGTAGCAAGCAGTGTTCATGGCTTCAGCCCAGAAGTGATAAGGTAGTTTCTTGGCATGAATCATTGCTCTAGCCGACTCTTGTATAGTTCTGTTCTTCCTCTCAACAACTCCATTTTGCTGAGGGGTGATAGGAGATGAAAACTCATGACTTATACCTTCAGACGAGCAAAATTCTTCAAACTTGCTATTTTCAAACTCTCTTCCATGATCACTTCTAATTCTGATGACCTTACTCTCCTTTTCTCTTTGGAGTTTTTGACAGAGCTCTTTAAAGACATCAAACACCTCAGATTTGTCTTTGATGAAATTCACCCAGGTGTATCTTGAGTAGTCATCCACAACTACATAAGCATATTTCTTTCCACCCAGACTTTCAACCTGTATAGGTCCCATCAAATCCATATGAAGAAGTTCCAATACCTTGGAGGTGGTGTTATGTTGAAGCTTCAGATGAGACATCTTTGTCTGCTTTCCTTTTTGACAGTCTCCACACACCTTTCCTTCCTCAATACTAAGTTTGGGAATCCCTCTGACTGCTTCTGAGGAGATAATTCTCTTCATTCCCTTTAGGTGAAGATGTCTCAGCTTCTGATGCCAGATTTTGACATCATCTTCTTTAGCAAGCACACACGTGGAGGAATTTGAATTTTTCGGCACCCAAAGATAACAATTGTATTTAGATCTGGCTCCCTTCATAATGACTTCTCCTTTGTCATCTTTCACATTACATTCAGACTTTGTGAAGTCTACTTTGAATCCTTGATCACAAAGTTGACAAATACTAATCAAATTAGCTGTTAGTCCTTTAACAAGAAGAACATTCTCCAGCTTGGGAGTACTGTCACAGTTTAGTCTTCCAATTCCCTTTATCTCTCCTTTGATCCCATCACCAAATGTAACATAGCCAGAAGACTGAGGTTTCACATCAACAAGCAGATTTTGTACTCCAGTCATGTGTCTTGAACATCCACTGTCAAAATACCAGTCATCTTTGGTAGAAACCCTCAAGGAAGTGTGAGCTATCAAGCTGGTAACTTTAGGTATCCATTTCTTCATCACCTTAGGCCTAACCTCTTGCTGTTTGGGTTGAGGAGCAGAATTAGGATATCCGTGAAGCTTGAAGCACGAGGACTGCATATGACCAATCCTGCCACAATAGAAGCAACTGACTCTGCCGTTTCTAAAGTGGTTAAATCTTCTCCCACTTTGATAATTCTGTGGCTGCCACCCATACTGTTGTCTCCTTATTCCATAGTTGAATTGTCTTCTCCTGTATTGATGATGCTGTCTCTTAGGCTGTCTTCTATGGTGATGAGGTTTCCTTCTTCCATATGTCACAGCATTGTTGTATGCATAACCATACCATTTTTCCTGATGTTGAAACCTCTGCTGAGACATGTTCTGCTTGAACTTGACATCTTGCATATTCTGGTGATATTGGGGAGGCATATACTGACTAGCTCCTTGGGGTTGTATCTTCCTCTGATGAGGACCATTCTTCTTCTCAGCATTCTGGGGCTGAACAACCTTCTTTTGGGAAGAGCCCTGTTTCGTAGGTTGATGTTGAGACAACGGTTGAGACATCTCCCTTTTTGTTCCTGAAGTGCTTGCCACATATCCTATGCCTGATTTATCTCCAGCAGATTTTTCTAACTGAAGAATCTTATCAAGATCAGCAGTACCACTGTTCATCATCCTAATGAATTTAGTCATCTGATCCAGTTGGGACTTAACAAGCACAACTTCGTTTTCCCGATCAGCTTTTTCATTTTCAAGCTGAGCAATCTGTTGCTTATGATACTTGTTTTCTTGACAAATCTCAGCACTTTTCAAACACAGCTCTCGATAAGTAGAAGCTAGCTCCTCATAAGTTATTTCTTCATCACTATCATCATCAGACACAACAGTTCCTGTTAAGGCTCTAGCATGCTTTGCTGACTCACCATCACTTTCACTATCAGATTCAGACCAGGAAATTGACATGCCCTTCTTCTGCTTCTTCAAGAATGTGGGACATTCTTTCTTGACATGTCCATACCCTTCACATTCAAAGCACTGAACACCTCTATCCTGAGCAGTCTTCTCTTCATCTTTCTCTTTTGGATTGGTGATGTCAGAGGAACTGTTCTTGACACTAGGCTTGTAGTTATTGTTCCATCTTTTTAACACTTTGTTGAACTGCCTTCCCAACATTGCAATGGCTTGTGACAAATCTTCCTGAGAATCTTTGACTACCTTATCTTCTTCAGGAGTGGAGACCAAAGCAATACCCTTGGGTTTCTTTTCTGGTTCTTCTTCATTTAAACCAAGTTCAAAAGTCTGAAGAGATCCAATGAGCTCATCTACTCTCATCTTGCTGATGTCTTGAGCTTCTTCAATAGCAGTCACTTTCATCTTGTACCTCTTAGGTAGGGACCTAAGGATCTTCCTCACGAGCTTTTCCTCTGACATCTTCTCACCAAGAGCACTGGATGCATTAGCCAGTTCCAGAACATTCATGTGGAAGTCATGAATGGTCTCATCATCCTTTATCTCCAGGCTTTCAAATTTTGATGTTAAAATCTGAAGTCGTGACATCTTGACTCTAGATGTTCCTTCATGAGTAGCCTGCAAGATATCCCACGCTTCTTTAGCAACTTCACATGTATTAATTAACCTGAAGATATCCTTATCCACTCCATTGAAAATTGCATTCAGAGCTTTGGAATTTCTAAGGGCAAGCTCATCTTCCTCCTTGGTCCACTCTTCTTCAGGTTTTGGCTTAGAGGTGCCTTCTTTATCTTTACCAGCATCATCCTTCTCACAAACAACAGGTGCTTTCCACTCTTTTATAACAGCCTTCCAAGCCCTACTGTCCAAGGATTTTAAGAAGGTGGTCATCCTTGGCTTCCAATAGTCATAATTGGATCCATCCAAAATAGGGGGCCTGTTGACGAATCCTCCAACTTCTTTGTCCATCTTTACACCAGAAAGTAACTTCCCTAGATCTCACCCAGAGACAGACAGAATGCCTGCTCTGATACCAATTGAAATTATGGTATCAGACGTGTGATGTTAAGGTGTGATGTCACAACAACACACTCTGCACAATGGACAGCAATAACAGTAAAATAACACCAAGAATTGTTGACCCAGTTCGGTTACAACCAACCTACTCTGGGGGCTACCAAGCCAGGGATGGAATTCACTACTTGTAGATATAATTTACAGACTCAACAACCCGTTGACAATCTCCTAAACTTATACTCTACTAATGACTTCCTACCTAAGAAACCACTTAGGTATGAGAACACCACTCAATCCCTTACAAACACTCAAAGAACCCACTTTGAGTACCCTTGATCTTACTTCCTAGCTTCGATCAAGTCACACAACTCTCTTTGCTTTACAGCTTTAGAGAGGACAGAAACTCAACACCTATTCAAACCCTAGAATAGTGTAAATACAAGCACTTTAAACAAACTCTAGACACTAAGCCTCCTGCTCTTGATCTTCTGAATGTTTTCTGTACTTTTTCCTTTGGTCTTGTGCGCTTTATATAGCTCTTAAATTGGGCTTGGACTTGTCACAATATTTGATCAGATTTGTTAATTAAAACTGAATCTTCAAAACAGATTTTATCCCCAAAATCTTTTTAAATCTTCAACCTTTTAATTCTCCAACAGACCTGCAATCAAATCTCCCATGTAACAGAAAATATCTATCCCAAGATATTCTCATCCAATGAGTCAACCACTCTCCACAATTCCAGCTAACACGCGTGCCCTAATAACCACACAACCTGCTGTTGTTAATTTTGCAGATCTGATGTTACAACATCATCTGTGTGACATCAGACATCCAACTACAGTAATTAATTACTTAACACAGCCCAGTGTTAAGACTTCAATGTTGCAACATCAGCACCTTGACATCAACATTGAATATACTTTGTTTTACCAAAATTCCAGCCAATCCAGGAACTAACACTATATTTCTTCTTTTCAGAACTCTGATGTCTTTAAAGTTGAGATGACCAAGTCTGTAGTGTCATATCCATTCATCCATGCTAGCTACAGTTGCAAAGCACTTATGCTCCATCACATTTAATTCAATCCTAAAGGTTCTATTTTGAGACATAGGTGCCTTACAGATTAACCTTCCACCTGAGTCAAAAACTCTCATCATCTTGTCTTCAATCGACACTGTGTAGCTCTTTTCGACCAACTGCCATATGTTGAGAAAATTACTTTTTATGCATGGTATGTATAGTACATTGGAAATTACTGACCTTTTTCCATCTTTCCTCATAATCAGAACATTACTAATACATTTAGCTGCTAAAGTATTGTCATTTTCAAATTTTACCATGTTCTTGATTGAGGGTTTTATGTTGACAAACCAATCTTTCCTACTAGTCATGTGTGATAAGCATCCTGAGTCCAAATACCATTGGTCTTGGAATCTTTCTTCATTCTTGTTGTGACGATCAACAACATCTCTTCTTCTTCATGCTTTGCAAACTTTGCATCATTTTCTTGGTTCTTTTTTTTTTCTTTCTTCAGGATAATCACTAGAGTAGTGACCATACTTCCAACAATTAAAACATTGAATGTGACTTTTGTCAGATTTTTGACCACCACCTCTTCCTCTTCGTGCGACACCACCTATGTGGTTGCTTTGGTATGAGGGTCTTCTCTGATTTGACGCATTTCCTTCTTGATAGTTTCTACCAATCGAATTATTGTAGCCTCCTCTACCTTTATTGTCAAACCACTTCACTTTGCCTTTCTTTTCTCTTGCTGATTACACCTCAAAAGCCACATCATTCTTCGACTTCCTTGCAGCTCTTTCAACCATTCTTTGTTCATGAGATTCAAGTGTCCCTTGAATCTCTTCCTTTGTCAATGTTGACAAATATTTTGACTCTTCTATGGCTACTACCACGTGGTTGAACCTTGGAACCAATGACCTCAAGATCTTTGCCACAACTGATCTTGATGTCAACACTTCTCCACATACCTTGATTTGATTCACCAGTTTCGTAACCATAGTGAAAAAATCAGTTATGTTTTCATTGTCTTCCATCTGAATCAATTCATACATTCTTTTGTGAGTTTGTAACCTCGCCTCTTTCACCTTCTCAGCGCCTCCAAATGATTTCTCCAAGATTTCCCGTGCTTCTTTAGACGATTCTACATCACTGATTTTTTCGAAGTTATTTGGATCAACACATTAATGAATTATAAAGAGAGCTTTATAATCTTTCTTTTTCAATTCTTTGTATGCAACTTTTTCTTCATCTGTCATTTTTTCTTCAAGCGGTGTTACTCCTTCCTTCACAAGATCCCAAAGATCTTGACAACAGAAAGTAACCTTCATCTGTTTACACCAGTTCTCACAATTCTGACCCTTCAGAATTGGGAGACTCGCTGGAATATGTATGTTCGGGTGATTCATCGCCTTCGTGTTCTGCTTCCTACGAATAGCTCAGCCAGGCTCTGATACCAGAAGTTGGAAATTTGTTAATTCCCGCTCAAGATTTTCACCAAAACTTGATGAATTCGAAAACAAATCTTGATGAACAAGAATCAATCTTTCTGATTTATTACTCCTATTATTCTTCATTCTTCACTCAAGTGAATCAACCAACGTTGGTTTAAAGATAATATCGTTGCACAATGGTGATGAAAGAAGAAAAAAAATTGAATTTGGGGAAGAAAAGTTTAGGCTTTCAGTGAGATAAGAAAGAACAAGAAGAAGAACTTATTTGTGTAGGGCTTTCTCTCTGCTCTCAAACTGAGAATTTTATTCAACTGTGCAACTGCACTTCTGTGTTATGTTCCAATGAATAATAGGGTACCTCCCTATTTATAGGTTGAGATTGCTTGCACACCAAGAAATCTCAAACTAACCTAACAAACTTAGCTAAAACAACTAAATAAAACTAAGTCTAACAAACCTATCGAAGATACACACATTTCGAAAACTTCCTTGCCTCTGTCAAGCAACCTACATCGACACAAGGAATTACAATTCAATAGTTTTGGTGTTGAAAAGTTGCCAGAATGAGAGAAAATGTTTCAAGGGTTTTAAAAATTTTACTTGTTTTATCATGAATAAGAAGATCATGCAAGGTGGTCTTTTATCAACTTTTCTTCTGAACATTTTCGGAGATGCATCTTCGGAAATGTCACTGACTTGTTACTTAAAATACTCGTGTGAATAAAAAACCTGATAAATGAATTCATAGGGTATTTCAGAGATGCATCTCTGGATACACTTAAACAATATACAAAGATGCATCTCCGAACTATATATATATTTTAAAAACTGGGGTGAAACTCGAAAAAGAGAAGTTTGACTGATTTTGGGTGCGTCCGAAGATGCATCTCCCGACACTTGAAGGGCAATTTCAAATTTTCAAGGATGTAGTATGCACATATAAGGATGAAAAAATCATTCCCAAATCTAGTATCTTAAACACATGGTCCATTTGAATTAGATGATTTAAGCTTATATGAGTGTGAGTTTTACGATCCAACTATGAGTTTGTTTCATAAAATGTTTTCAGTTGACTTTTCTAAATTCTTCTGAATAGCTTATAAAAAGGAAAAAATATACCCATGGTCCTTTAAGTTATTTTATTGTAACAAGGCAGTTCTTTATATTTTTTCGCTATAAGTTGGTCCTTTATGTTAATTAGCGTGTTCACCGTTGACCTTTTTCACAAACTCTGTTCCAAAAAAGCTTATGTGACACTAAGGACGCTGATGTTTCATTTAAGGAGATGATGAAGAACATGTTGAAGATGTTGACGATGCTAGTCTATGTCATAATGTTTTTAGTTTTTATTTTTGTAGTTTTGATGTGTATTTTGGTTCAGAAGTGATGATCATTGTTAATTTTGGTGTTTATGTCGTAAGACATGACTTTTGGTACCTTCATGTAACACTTGTTGACAATAGTTAATTCTTCAATTCATACCAATTTTGTGTTGCAATTCTATACCAGCTTTGTTATAATAAGATCATAATTTGTACAACAGACAAAACTTGAAGGACCTGGTTGTTACAATTTAAAAACAAATGGGATCTGTTTGTAGCAAAAAAACATAAATGACTGCCTTGTTACAATAAAATAACTTAAAGGATCCTGGGTATATTTTTTCCCTTATAAAAACAGTTTATAAAAAAAATAGTTTTATTTATTTTATTTTATGTTTTTATATAGAAATAATTTATCTATAAACCACTTCAAATAAGTTGTTTTTATCAAGCGCACTGTAATTGAAAATATAATGAGAGATAAAAAACATGTCATTCACTTAATCAATATATTGCCTAACCTTTTAAAATGATGAATCTCCTTACATGTTAGTTTATAATACCACTCCTACTCTCCCGCATTTAAAAAGTTTTTAATGTTTATCTTATACTCTATTTGATTATAGATCTAAGGTTATTCCTCATACCAAAAAGTGTGTTTTCTAGGTTATTGTACCTTTTAAGTATTTGAATTTTTGAGTTGGGCAACATAACACTGGCCTATTGGGTCAGGTTTTGAACCCGAATCCAGCAAGAGCCTGCTCGGAGTTGAATATCTGAAGTATGTTGGATGAGGCATTAAGTTAGTTCCAATAATCCAGCTTTATCGGGTCATCTCTAACTCATATGTGATTGGGAGAACATTCATAACTAATTAAGATATAGAATATGCGAATTTAGGATTAAGTATAATTCCCAATAATTATTATGGTCAAAATCAATCACATTAATGTTCTAAATTAGGCCTCCCGACAATATGGCTCAAAATCACTATATAAGAGGAGGAGCATTTGAGGAACAAAAAACTCCCAATTTCACTAAGAGAATTAATTGCGACCATTACTAACCTAACACCGGGCCCACGTTGAGGTCTTGTAAAACTAATTTGAGCCATATATTTTCATTCCAACAACATTCTGAACTCATTTCATGATGACGAGAGATGCCATCAGTAGCTACAACCATAACCACAACAAGGACTGAGCTGTCATAGCAGAAATATAACTGCTATAGAGGAACTACATCGCGAGAATGAGATAATTCAAGATAACATCTGGGATTTGCAGCAACAACAAATGCAACCTTCAATCGACGAACAAGAGAATTCAGTGGACCCCAACCTTTGCCGACAGAGATCTAGGATGTACAGGTCCCAAAAAAAATTTTAAACCGCCTTCTTTGGAGATGTTCAGGGGCAAAAGTGAATCCTCAAGAACACATTATTTTTATTAACATGCACATGGACATCATTGGAACTAACGATTCCCTCAAAATGGTGGCGGGAACGCTGAAAAAGGAAACCCTCTATTGGTAAGTCCACACTCCTCTAGAACAAAGTTTTCAACTCATCCTCTTCAATTCATGTAGTGTCTTGATTGGTGGAAAATTTTCCCAACGATGCCATCTTCTTCCTTTGAGGCTCTATTTCTGGCTTCAAATTCACAACATCACCTCCTACACATTTGGTTGTTGCATGTGAGCCACAATCATAGTCGCCCTTTTTAACCTTAAGTTGTCCTGGTAACATATTCAGATGGTCTTCTGATCACCTTGGATGACCCCCACACATCCGTTGGGAAGCGGGTACTTCATACATAGATATAATGTAAACATGACGACTCTCAAGATATTGAAAGCATACCACCTTATGATCATGTTGTACAAGAAAGGGGCGTCTATCACATGATATCTTATCTTGATCATCTTCACATTTCATCCATCTTGAACACGATTTTTAGGCTGATATAACCATTTACCTGTACATACATTCTCCAAAAAATCCAACTAGTGAAACTTGGAAAGCTTTGAGATTGTCTAAATCTAGGTGGAGTCTCTCAAAGGTGTCGTAGTGGAGAATATCTACAAAACTTCCTTAATCATAACACTCACTTAATTTCCTAATCGTCACACCATATGGTTGTTACCATGAGTTAATTTTCAAGGGGAAGGATTCCAACAGCGTCCTTCCCTGAGAAAGTGATTTTTTACTCTAGAGTTTCTTTTGGGCCCAAATTGGGGCTAGCGGGTGAACCCTCAATAGCCATGATTTGGCGAGCATATTTCCTACAAACGTAACTAGTTTATTTGCCTCTGCAAAACCCTCATATGATAGTGTTGAAGGTAAGGAGTATTGGCATGCCCCTCTCTCCTCTATTTGGTTCATTTCACTATTTGGACATGAGGCTTCTAGGGGAATCTCGTCCCTGAGCCACCCGATGACTAGTGGAACCCACCTCAAATGTACTTCTTCAAGTGTCCCTCTTGGATGGGCCACTCAATCTATTTCTTTAGTTGGTGACAGTCTTTAGTATGGTGACTTTTAATCTTATGACATTTACGCCATCTATTGGGCCCAAATCCCATAATGTCGTATTTAGGGGGTGGCGGAGGAGGGATATCATGGGTATGGAGGACTTTGTGCCATATCTATTCAAGGAGAATGTTCATAGGCATGAAGTTCTCCATAGAACTTCTGCTTTGCTTGAAAGTATCGTTGTCCCTGACACGCAAGGTGTAATGGCTCATGCGTCATTGATGCAATGAATAAGTATTATCATACTCCTGCTTCTTAGAGTCCTAACATTTTTTTCATCATTTTTTCCATCATTTTTTCCTTGCCCTTTATATAACATTCAATGCGTGCCACTACCTCATCCATAGAAGAGGTTGGTTTGTGTGCTAGGGATTCATTAAAAAAATCCAATCCTTAGTCTGTTATGGAAAACTCCTTCAGACATCTCCTAATTTGGGTGGATGCCCTTGATACATACCTTATTAAATTGGGAAAGATACTCCCTTAAATATTTTGAAGAGTCTTGAAAAACATCGAATAAGATGGTGATGGACATCTTCTTGTGTCTGCTCATTGTAAATGGGTGGATTGGGCTCTTATTGCAATCATGGAAAGGACATTTATCCCCTCACTGGTTTTGCGCGCTACATATCTCGTTGGTATAATAAATAAAATATGTGGATTGGTTAGGGTAGCCATGCCTAGGCCCAACAAATTGAGAATTATGGTCGCCCGTGGCGCATTCTTGGTTTGGGCAACTTATAACGTGATATAGGGAGCTCTCCCCCATGTTGGTGAAGTTGCCTTGACTTGCATCCTTTGAACTATTCCTCCCAAAGCCAAGTAAGATTATCCAGGTCCGAAGCCTTACAATAATAGTAAGTTAAAGTTGTCATATTTATTTTGATGATATTAAAAATAAAGCGAATATAATGAATAAAATTAATACACCATTGAAGTCGCCTTTGCCTCCTAGAGTTTAAATTTTGTTGTTTGTCATTTAGCTTTTGGTTTTGTTGTTATCGATATTGAGTCTCCTTACATGATTTTACATCTTAGGGATGAGTTCTTAATCTGTTTATAGGCATGCATAAATCAAACTATTTGATTATAGTATGAGTAATATGCTTCTAGTCAATTTATCAAAGTTTTGAATCAAGAACCACATGACAGAATGGTTCAAGTCATGGCATGTTTGAATTCTAAAAAAAAATTCATTATTTTTTTCAAAAACTAAGGTTATGGAAGTGTAACTTGAATCACAACATAACATGACTAAATTCAAACACATTTTTGGAAAGCATGATTTGCTTCTGTAAGTGTGATTCAAATCAAAACAGTCCATGACTTAAATCAGAGAGGTTTGATTTTAATCATAAAGTGCATGACACGAATCAAACACAATAAGAAGTTTTTGGATTGAGAAATGATATTTGTATACCTAAAATTGGGTGTAAAAAGAGTGTTCCTTTGTAAGTTTATAGTATATTAATGTATTTTTAACATCCCTGCAAGAGTATGAGATAAAAAAAAGTAGGAGAGAGATAGAGACATTAATATACGGTTGGTATACGGTGTCAAATACGATGTCAATTTTGTGGTGTTTAAATAACATTACTCATGGATTTTGGCTATGTGTTTGTGATTTGAATAAGAGGTTTTCTTCACTCAAATCATATGACTTGAATCACAGAAAGTTTGACTCGAACAACATAGTTTGTTTTCCTTCGTTCTTCAGGTGTTGATTCAAATCAGTTGATCTATTGACTTGACTCGTACTCTTTATTTATGACTCGAACCAAATAGAATTTTTGTCTCATTTTTGTGCTAGATCTCCAACACATATATAAACTTTTTCTAAAATCCCTCTCACAAGGTTTTTACAACAATAGTTCAAACGTACAATGTTGAAAAATATACACATGCACTATTAATTTAGAATTAACAATACACTTGTTCTCTTAATTTTCAAAAGAGTTTTGAATCTTATTTTGACTTTGGAAAACAAGATATTTTCATATTTAACCTCTTGCGTCAACCATTGTCTTTTGGATCTAGCTCTCTTCTACAAGTGTGGGATCTGTGAGGATTGTTATTGTGATTAACGTTTTCTTTGAAGATTTCTTGAGGATTTCAGGGGTTTGCAATTGTGTGTGAAGTAGTGGATGGGATTGATAAATCCAATAGAAAATAAGAAGGTTATTCTCTTAAGGATTACTTTGGTAGAGCTTTGTGAAAGCCTACAAACAAAATTGGTGTTTTTCTCATCTTCAAACATACCAAGGTTGAAGATACTGATAGGATCGAGTAAAGATCAATGCATAACAAAGACTTGGAGCATCATTCTTATAGCTGGAAGATTTAAGTCGATTTCGAGTAAAGATTTTGCAAGAGCTTAGTGTTAAATACTGTGTACAACTCAACGAGGATTCAGATAGAAGATTTTTATTTTAAGCATTATTCGAATTGTGATTATACTAAACAACTATGTATATTTTGTCAAAATCATAGTGGAAGAACAAAAAAAAAATTAATGGGAAACCATTAGAGGCTTGACAAGACGCAAACAAGGATGAAAATACTTAACCAGTATGAATCCTAAGTGTTCCAAAATCGGATCTTCATCAGAGATTTAAGAATCGAAAAACAAACATGAACATCTCTTTTAATAATCATGTTAAAAATTTAGAAGAAAAAATGATGAATGAAATGAAAAGATATGTGAAAAATGATGGAGAATGAATACCTATCTATAAAAAAATGTCAGTACACTATGGCGCCAAGGAAGTGGCACATGATCTTAGTCCTACAATACATGCGCAAGAGAGAATGGTGCATGGATACTGTATACGTCAGAGGGTTTGGCACCTATGTGTAATTTTCAATATATGCAACAGTAGTAGTGACATTTCTTTTTAACGGAAACATATGGGTATTTTGATTAATAATAAGGAGAATTAATGATGACTATTTAATTTTTAAATGTTGGTTATTTGAAAGAGCAAAAAAAATCTTTATAAAAAATTCTAAACGTCCGGGGACATAACGATGGAAATTAAAAGGCCCATAATATTCTGATTGCGCTCCGTCTACTGATAGGTCTCTCACGTGAGCAATGTTATTAGCGACGGATTTTACCGTCATTAAATATTACTATTTATTTAGCGACAGATTTTTACCGTCACTAAAAATGAATATTAATATTTAGCGACGGTAAAAATTCGTCACTAAATGTTACTCCCTCCGTCCCACAATGAGTGATCCATTTGGAATAAAAGGGTGTCCCAAAATATATGACCCATTACAATTTTCAATGCAACTTTTCCTATTTTACCCTCTAATTAATATTACTTTCATCATTCCCAATACATCATAAGGGTACTTTAGTAAAAATATCATCTCTCCTTCAATTATTCCTTTTTTCTTAATTTGTGTGAAAAGTCAACTGGGTCACTCATTGTGGGACGGAGGGAGTATTATTTATTTAGCGATGAATTTTTACCGCCACTAAAAATGAATATTATATTTAATGACAGTAAAAATCCGTCGCTAAAATAAATAGTAACATTTAATAACGGTCAAAATTCATCGCTAAATAAATAGTAATATTTAATTACAGTACAAATCCGTTGCTCACGTGCGAGACCGGTAGACGGAGTCTATTAAGATTTAAGAGGAGAACTAATGAACTATTAAGAGGAGAATACATGATTGACCAAGATTCACGGTTTGGGTTTCATAGCATTTATTACTCCTATCAGCTATATATAATCTGTTGGGGTTCATTCACTTTTTTTTATTCTTTATGTTTAACAGTACATTGATTTTAATTTATTATTTTTAATTTATTTATAATTTTCCAAATCCAACTCCCCCTTATAATCAGACATTTTGTATATAGAAAAATTTACCTTTTGTATTGAAATTTTGAAACCAATTATAAATTCTAAGCATACATTTTATTTTATTTTTAATAAATTTATCTTAAATTTGTGTAGAAAACTATGTATATACAGTATTAGATTGACAAGTACTTAATTTATAGTTTGTGTAAACTTTTTCAAATAATTCTTTAATCAATATTTTAAAGCATCCGTTAACAACAATCTTTACTTTTAAATTATTGAGAACCAATGAAATGCGTGTCATCTCCAATAGATTGACAAGCAAATTTTGAAATTTGAATGTTTTGTATAAGAAATCACATGCATCCTATGAGTACGCTTCATCACATGAGCACATGTGCAAGATCGTGTACTCCCCAAATTAGAGGTTTGTGTGATTTAGTTTAAAATTTATATATATTTTAAAGTAAAAATTCATTCAATCTAAATACTGAAATAATATAGTGTTTCGTTTGATTTAAAGGGTTTGTTTTAAAAGTTTGAATTGAATATTGCGGTGTTAGAAACCAAAAATAGAAGATAAGTGATGGAGCTACGTTTCACAGCAGCAATATCTATCATATAAAAAAAGTTGTTACCACCTAAATTATCCATTTGCCCTTTCTGCCATGTGTCACTCTTCCACTCACTCTCCCTACAATTCATTTTCTTACATATTACCATTTTATGTTATTTTTTTATGATTCCCTCTTCTTTAAAAAAAACACTATAATTTATTAATTTCAAATTCAAACCATTTTGATTATCTACTTTCTCTCTCTCCTCATTTTTCCTTCTGATTCTCTCTCTCTCTCTCTCTCTCTCTCTCTCTCTGTTTCCTCCTTCTCCGTTTCCAGTGTGAAACTTAGGTCGAAATTTTGTCCTCACCGTCAACCTTGTCGCTCTTCTTCTTCGTATTCCTCAGCCTTCAGTCTGTAACAACATCTTCAGCATCATATTCTCCCTCTTCTGATTTAATCGTATCAACCCGAAATAATAATGGTGTCTGGATCAGTTTACGTGTAATTTTAGGGTTTCCTCTATTTTTTGCGATTTCTTCCGATTTAATGTTTGTTGTTTCAGGTTTGGTTGTATTGGGTCACGCTGGATGATGGAGATTCGCGGAAAACTCAATCGGATCGAAATTTCAATGGTGAACAAACGATTCTCTAGGCGTGGCTTTGCCGTTGATGGAAAGGGGTAGACAAAGAAGGAGGTTGTGTATGTATGATTTTTGGCCCTTTCACTTTATATATATGAAACTGATAATGTCTAATCCCAAGTTATTTCCTTCATTTCGATGACACAGATATGGTTGTTGAGGTCAGACATGAGTTATATACAATGTTGAATGAGGTACTATATCTTTAGTAGATTTATTTTGGTTATTTGTGCCAGCTGAAACTGATAAACCCTAATCCCTAATTTTTTCGTTGATTTCAATGACTTCTCAATTTTGCAAAGTCATCCTTTGTCATTGTTAGGCTTTTGAAAATTATTGAGGTACAACTTTGTATTTTTACTCTATTTTTAATTGCTATACCCTGTTATGTGAAATAGTAACCTGTTCTGGAACCAATGCAGCGCCTTCTTCATTCGTGTGGCTTGCCTGTAGAAAACGTCGACATCAAAAATTGTGATGGAACAAGCAGTTGCTACAGGTTGGCTGTTTGATACGTTTTTTGTCACTCAAACATTGATTCTGAGAAGCTGATATTATTGCTGAAAGATTACTAATTGAGTTTATGATTTTATTTTCATAAAAATCTTAGTTTTCAACTC
Source organism: Lathyrus tuberosus (assembly GCA_022829125.1). NCBI lineage: Eukaryota > Viridiplantae > Streptophyta > Magnoliopsida > Fabales > Fabaceae > Lathyrus > Lathyrus tuberosus. The sequence goes on along the minus strand of JALAZF010000066.1, from coordinate 12,883,206 downwards.
ATTCTGTAATTTTATTGGGTCATATTGTCTTTTGAGCTACATGGCAGTGCCTACAAGTTCCTTTTATTATGATGTTTGATCAAGAAGTGAAATTTTATCTACCATATAAGAAAATATTGTATGCGCTTTCAGGTTTGGTTGAACCATTGGCAGATCCACTTTCGCTCTATCGTTAGTATTCGTTCTATTTCTCTCTCTCTGTCGACTTCCTCGCCTTCAACATCTCCGTTCTCTATTTAAATCTGGTTTTCGTTAAATCTTGTGTTATTTTACTATTACTTCTTCATCAATTTACTAACATAGCAACACTATCGAAATCCTCTCCATTTCTTTTAACTTTGCTCTATTTTTGTTTTCCAGGTTCTTCAACTTTGATCTCTGGGTTACTAACTTCCTTTGCCATCAACAACAACTAATGACTTGTAGGTAAAATCATAAGATATTGTTATGTGAGAAAAGAAATGAATTGGAAATGTTAGGGTTTAACTTTCGTTTGTGTTGCTAATGAAAAAAGGGTTAATTTGTCGTTAGGGTTTTTTGGAATTGAAATTGGGTTTGAGATAGATGATAGATGATTTTATGGGTACTGTCATGGATTTTATGTCTTTTTTGTCTCTTTGTTGTAGGAGGTGATACAACAGTTGGTTGGTTGTTTGGAGATGTTTATGATATCAAATTATCTCATTCGCCCCCTGTTGTGACGGTTCTGTTGGGCACATGGAATAATATACCATTTGCATTTGGTTGGGTACGAAATTACATTCTTCTATGCTATTGTGTTGTAATGCCATTTTAGCTGTCATTTCACAACACTATACTAAATGGATTATTGAGGACACAATTACATTTTTGCTGCTTGATTTGGAAGCATTAACTGGGTTCTTACTGTAATTTTTAATATCTTTATAAGACTATCTACGAGTGGTTTTACTTATTATGTTTAATGATGTTTTCTATTTTTTATGGGTTCACCGGAGAATGTCGGAAGCTGAGTCAGGAATGACGCCTGGAAGAGGAAACTGATAGAAGAGATTCTCTAAAGTTTAACATTATTGAGGTAGACTTTTGCGGGAAATACAGTTGCTCACCAGCAGGTTAACAAAGCAAGGGGTCGACATACATCTGGTGGAACAAAGTTTAGACACATTATCTGATATGGATTGGATGGGAAACTGAATAATGCTGCCGCATACTTTGAATTTGGTCATGAAGAATTCAATAAAGAAGATTATTCTTATGGATACGATACCATTTTTCACCAGGGATCAACTTATAGTGCAAAGGTATGCTGAGTATCAAGCCATAACTTCGTAAGTTATCACTATGTTCGTATTACGTAATACATCCACTGTATATATGTCATGTGTTTCTTATCTTTTTAAGTTTCTTTGACATGAAGGAAGCTTATAGTTTTTATCTGATTTGATCTTTAGATGTGGTGAATCGTAACAGTTGGCGGGTAGGAAAAATTTCTGAATGCCTCAAGAAATCTCAATGCCCCATATAGCGAAAGGTGAAGAAATGGAATCATCCAAAATGATTATCAGGTAGAAAATTAAATCATTTTGGTTTACAGTTCAAAACCGACTGAATAATTCTTATATTGTCTCTCATCATCATAACTTGCAGTTGTGCTCAACCTTTAATCACACTGGTTTAATTGCTGATTCACAAAATGCTTTTCGGTTTTTCAATGTCACTTCCATATGGCTTTAATGCGAAATCATATCACACCCCATATTTCCAACTTTTCATTAATCTTGACCATCACCCCTACTTATTATTTTGCCTCCATATCTTCCACTATTACATTTTCCAGATAATTAATGCTTTTGTATCACCAAGTGCAAGGAGAAGATTAAGAGTCTCATTCCAAACTATATAAACAATCCACTTCTCTCACCAACACAAACTACAAATCAGAAACGTAGCACTATTTCTATGGCGACCAACAGCATCATCCATGTTTCACAGCCTTCTGAGATGCAGATTGTGGCTGAAATACAACCATCGATGGCATTGCAACAGCCATCTCAGGTCCAACAACCAGATCAGGTTCGACTCCTAAATTACCTACTTCGTCTTTCAATAACTACACATATCTCTCCAATTTTCTTTCTTCCGCTTTCAACCATTTTTTTCATTAACAGACGCAACAAAAGGTTGAAGCCCCTATCCAGGTTACACTAGCTGGTGACATCCAACCACTTCCTGAGAATGAACCACCTGCCGACGACCACCACCCTCTGCCGCACCAACAACCTCCCCATGTAGAACATAGTCATCAGGTCGGCCCGGTATGGTTCTGTTTAATCCTGCCTCTTTTGCCCTTTCTTGAACATCGTCATCATGGTCCGTTCTTTTTTCTCTTCATGTCACATGAAATATTCTGTTCATGTTCTTCACAATAATGAGTTACTGGTTTTTTCCAACAGCTACCTCGGGCCCATGCTGTGCGACAAAGACGAAAGAGGAGAACATTTGGGAGATCAGGAACAACGGGTAGAAGGGTTAAAAATTTGATTCAGATGATGATGAAGAACCGGAGTATGATATCTTTGATTCTGATGATGACGATGAGCACGACTACAACTGGAACAACTTTATGACATTAAGGAGTTTTAGATTCGATGATTAAATTTGCAAATTTTCTTTCTAATTGTTGTCGCATAATTTTAGATAATCACTGCTTGTAGTGACCTGTTTCTACAATTAACTATTTATATTATTATATATTATAATGTTATCATTTTATCATACAGAAGCAAGTTTATAATTTGTATAAATGACTTTATTTTTACATACGGAAACAAGTTTAGAATTTATCCAAATATTTTTATAAACGTAGTCAAGACAAAAATAATTTTTATATACGAGAAAAATATTTATATACGGAAAATAATTTTACTATTTATACAAATGATCTGTTATTGTTATAAACGGGAACAACTTTACTATTGATTCAATTAATTTTATAAATGATTTCAAAAAATAATAATTATTATATACGGGAAAAAATACATTGTTGATTCAAATATTTTTATATAAGGGAACAACTTTACTATTGATTCAAATATTTTAATAAAATAATATCAAAACAAAAATAATATTTATATACGGGAAAAAATACATTGTTGATAAAAACATTTTATATACGGGAAAAAACACTATTATTATAAACAGAATCAACTTTACTAATCCAAATATTGAACAATAGCATTTTATCGACCATTTTTTTTTTAAAATATGTGAAAACAATTTAGGGAATCTAATAAAAAATATTGAGTTGATATTTTAAAATTGTATTCTCTCTTATAAAATTATTGTCTTATTTTGAAATCATATTTTTTTAGATATTTTGGTTTACATTTCATCTTCTACATTTATTACTATTTCAACTTAAATTTAATATTATTCTTAAAAACTATTTTTATAAAAGGGAAAAACTTTACTTTTGATTCAAATATATTTATAAATAATGGCAAAACAAAAATAATATTTTGATTTAAATATTTTTATAAATGGGAACAACTTTACCATTGATTCAAATATATTTATAAATCTTGTCAAAACATAAATAATTTTTATATACGGGAAAAAATACATCATTTATTGGGTGAATCATTTTAATTCTTTTTGAATTTAGAACTACATTTTTTTAATTTTGGTTTTTTTTAATATTTCATAACCTAACTGGTGACGTATCCACAGTCCACACCAGAACCCGTGCGAACGCACAGGTTTCCTACTAGTTTCACATGTGGCACGAGAGTCACAATGAATTTGAATTCTTGAAATAGTGTGTTTTACTCTTGTATATTACGAGTGGTTTGAAATCATTCACGTGTGATGCAACGTGTTGTGCATATGTTTGTCTAATTAAATTCGACGATGATTGATGCGTCGAAGGACAGAGTTGTCTGCCTCTGGTCCAAGCGAAGGTATACATGTTTTGTGTGTCTTTCAACTTAGGGTTCTCTCTTGAGCCTTTTTCCACAGGCCTTGCAAACGGTTTAGAATATTTGTCTTTCAAGCCCTTGTTCTTATTCTGTAGAATGAAGGTTTTTCCATGTACATCTTTAAGCTGATTGTTAGAAAAAGTAAGTGAAAAGTCTGATGGGACGTCACGAAAAATGAGAACAAGTGCATTAAATGTCTTTTGTAACATCTTAATTCCCGACTCAACAAAATTGTAAATAAAAAAACATGTATATCACAGTTATTCACCAAGTATGGCGCTACTCACAACAAACCACTCGTATTTGAACCACGTGATAAAAAAACAACTCATTTAATAAGTAACGGGAAATTAGAAAATAGTTGGCCTAAAAGTCTCAACAACCAAAAGTTTTAAAAAATGGTCCAATGTTGAAAGTAAATGATGATATGCAACATAAAATAAATAACAGAACATCTTGTTCCCCTTGTGTAACATATCGAGTGACTCCCTCTGTAAGACTCGATCGACTAGCAACTAAAGAGGCACAACACCGTCCCCAGCCTCAAGCTCTTACTCAAGTACCTGATTATTAGTACTCCAAAGGAGCACGGACGCAACAACATAAAAGATGGTGAGAATACATTCGAATAATAAACGGTGGGTAAACAATCAGGATATATTCACATACTACAAAATTATCCACATATCAGAATTCACATCAACATCATGTATTCACATCTCACCCACATCATAGTCACACACACACAATCATGCAAAAGCATTCATCATCACACAACCATCTCATCATCATATAATATAATGCAACAATGACTCGACTCATCGTCGTGGTCCCCACTCTAAACCAGACTCATAACTCAATTTTATATGCATGCAGTACCGACTCAACATTTGGTTCTTCATACGAACTGGGTTCCAATCAATTGCAAACCCCTGAGCCCCCACTTTAAGCTCCAAGCCCTCACTCTAAGCTTGGGACAAGCCACTAGTCTCCACTTTGAACTAGCAAACATGTCTCTTTCACAACAATGACAATGTATGATGCATGGCATATCTCGATGCAATGACAACAACACGAAAATGAATACAACCTCATTTTGACTGTACACGATCACACAACAGCATAACAAAGACTACAACCCCATTCTGACTATAATTCATCATGCACTCAACATAATACAAGTAGTTCTCACTCTGAACTAATCAACTCATTAATTAATAGAAAAACATGTACAATAACTCACACAATTACATATACAATCCATAACATATATTCACACCTCGAACATATATTCACACAATATTCAAACATGTCAACTTCTCTTATTGAACACACTCAAACAGCAGCCAACTGTCGCTGGAATACAAAATAAGCCGACAATTCTACACAAAAATAGCAATGTTGCACTGTCTCTTGCTAAGCGACGAATCGCTCACCAAGCAAGACTCACAGAAACCCAAAAACCCTCACCATGTCACGCTCGCTGCAACAAACACAGTAGCTCGCTAAGTGAGCCCTCGCTAATCAAAATCGCCCTCGTTAAGCGCGATCGTTCAAACCAGTAAAAACCAGAATGCGATTTTGCCTCTACACAACCTCCGAAATCCCTCCAATTCAATACCAAGCATCCCCAAATAGTCAAGAGTCATCACATATATGATTATCACACAATATCATGTTACTTCCTATTAATCTAACATGTTATTCCATTAATTCATCACAAAATTTCAAAATTTCATTCATGCTTTAAAACTCTCAATTTCATATCAAACCTCATGTTTATGCACAATTAACACACACAACAATCACCACAATCATAGAGCACGAATTTGCAATCGAATCATGGCATAAAATGGAATTACATTCATATAATTCATCAACAACACAATCAAAGAAAAGGAAGAAAATCCTATTGGAGGTTAAGGCTGAAGGTGTGAGAAAAACACAAGAAAGGGGGGTTTGAATTGGGTTTTTAGAAAAGAAAGCTTTTTATGAAACTAAAAAAGAAACCATAAAGAACAAAACAAGAGAGAAAGACACACGATATATCCTGGTTTACTTGAAAACTATCAAGCTAATCCAGTCCACCCGCCAAGGTGATTTTTCCTTATACCCAAGGACTTAATCCACTATAATCAACTGATTACAATTTGCACTAGCAATTGCTGGTGACTAACAACCATAAATACTAACTGTCTAAGTCTTCTTAAGGATTCTGACCTAACTGGTCCCTTAAGGAATTACAAACAACAGTTTGTGAAAAATAAATGTTTACAATGAAATACTTCTACACAAGCAGATATAAACACAATGATATCTAAAAGTGACTTAAAGAAAATTTGCACAATATGAATTTTCGTTGTTGTGTTGTAGTTCTTCACTGTTTGCTTGCTTTCCATTTTCTTCAAGTTGTCAAGTCCTTATATAGCCAGTAAAAGATCCGTTGGAAGGTAGATCAGGAATATCCTTGAGTGAGCTGGCGACTTGAAAGAATTTCGTTACGTAGGGATGAAAATCGTACATAAAAGTTATTCTTTGTACCACAAAACTAGGGTAGTGGAAAGGTAGTGAAATGTAACGTTTTGAAATGTACTATGTACTTTTTTTCCTCGTAAACTTTTGATCTTATCTTCTGTACATCAGAGGCTTCTTGATAGAGATGTATGAAGTGTGAGTAGAAGAGTTGATTACTGGGTCTTCAGAGTCTTAAGTCTTTAGAGCCTTTAGAACTTGTTCACCAGAACCTTGTCTTCAGAATCTTTAGCACTTAGTCTTCATCACTTAGTCTTCAGAAACTCAAGTCTTCAGAATCTTCAAAACTTTGTTCAGTAGAACTTTTTCTTCAGAGTCTTCAGCACTTAGTCTTCAGAAACTCAAGTCTTCAGAATTTTTAGACCTTTGTTCAGCAGAACCTTGTCTTTAGAGTCTTCAGCACTTAGTCTTCAGAAGATAACAACTTCAGAAGCTAGAAAGCCTTCAAAAGTAAATCATCAGAGTCACGCTCAGAGACAGAATCCAAGAGAGCATTGCAACTACAACATATTGTCTTCTTAGAATCTTTCTGAATGTGAATAGGTACAGAAGCAGACTTGCTTCTTTGATGCAGAAGTGACTTTTGGTCAAACCAGAATGACGTTGCACATGGTTTCTATCAAAGTCGGAACCTATTTATTAAAACTTCAGAATAACAAACCGTTAGAGTACCAAAATTGTTTTCACACAAATAATATCTTGTTATTATCAAAACTTAGAGATAACTAGTAGAACCAAATCTTGTTTTAACAAAGGCACTACTACAAAATACACCTTCGGTAACACTAATTCTACTACGGCTAGGCTTCCACCGTGATGATATGTCTTACTTAATGCGCGATAATTTTCTTTTATTTACTTATGAATATTTTGATATGATATAATCACGGATGAATCATACGACCGAGGTTATATAATCACCCTTTCATGGGTTCAAATCTTAGCACCCTCAAATGTTTTATTTCTTTAACATTTTGTCGCGCCTTTGTATATTTAACATTTCTTTAACATTGGATACCACCACGGTTGAGTAACTCAACCGTTATGACTTGTTTTAAATATTTTAAATTGTAATATACTGACGTGCCAAATGTTTTATTTCTTTAACATTTAGTCGCACCTTTTTATTTTTATTTATTTTTAATTTTTAAATAAATGAGATACCATCACGGTTTCGTAGCAGAACCATTATGATATATTTTTCATTTTGTTTTAAATATTTTTAATTGTAATATACTGGCGCTTCTTTAAGAAATTTAATTTAGTAAGTAACATATCACCATGTTTCTTGTTTTTGATCGTGGTGGTATCATTCTTTCATTTTTATCAAGCTAACTAGCTTGTCTCTTCAGTAGCCATTCTTTGCTGAGAAACGATACACCATTTCAACCCTAACGTTTAGTGTTGAGAAACAATACACCATTTCAACCCTAACATTCATCGTTCATCATCATCAGTTCATCGTTCATCATCGTTCATCATCATTGGTTCATCGTTTTGCATTTGTTGTTTATTTTCAACCCGTAGTCATCGTCATTGTCATTGGTTAGTTTTCAACCATAACACACCAAAACCAACACTAACATCATTGTCATCGTCAAGGAGGAATACAACAAAAACACTATCTGTATCAGCCAATATATTCCATTTACTTAGTCATCACGTTTACGGCACGTAAAACTTTTTTCCATGCATCTACAGTAAACTTCAGTTTCCATTGTTGTTGTTGTTGTTGTTGTTTTTCTGGTTCTTGTTGAATGTGTTTCATAAAACTTGATTAATCTTTTGTTGTTATTGTTGTTGTTGTTGAATGTGTATGTGATAATAGATGAAAGAGTTTGTTGTTGTGGTTGTTGTTGAATGTGTAAGTGATAATCTTTGAAAGAGTTTGTTGTTGTTGTTGAATGTATATATGATAATAGATGAAAGAGTTTGTTATTGTTGTTGTTGTTTTTGAAAATAGTCTTCGCATTCTTCATCTAGTGGCGAGGAAACTATGACAATTGATACTCAAATAAAAAAGAAAAGATCACAAAGAGGTGCCACAATGCTTACCAAAGTAAGAAAAGCCCACAAATCTGGTATCAAATTGCCTATCGCGTTTGATTCATATTATAGAGTAGTTGATGGTGAATACTCTTCTCTTTTTAAGAGTTATGCTGCGTTCCTTGGACGTAGCAAAGTTAGTATATTAGTAGATGATTAGAAAGAAGCGTCAGATGATGCCAAAGATAACATATGGACAGACGTTAAGGTATTAGTTTTAATTTTCATCATTTCGATATGACTTTATATAATTTCTAATACATTTTTATTGATTTAAATGTAGTTAACCTTTGAGTTTACGGATGGTGATAAACACTTAAAAAAAGTGATTAACTCATGTTGGTACATGTTGGAGGGGCTTTAAGTCACGGTTCACGCGTGACTACATTAGGAAGCCTAAGATTGGTCTTGAGCGTCCATGGGTGAGGTATAGTTTTCTCTCGAAGAAGGTTTGTAAAAAGTTTGCAAAGGGCCGTCGTTCTGAAAAATTCCTGGTTAGTACTCATCTTATTTATCTTGATAATTTTATGCTAATGATTTATAGATACTCGTCATATTTTTACTATGTTTATAACAGAATAAAAGTTAAGCAGGAATACAAAATAAAGCGAAAAACATTTACCCTCATAGATTGTCTCATGGGGGTTACAGGAAACTGGAGAAAGAAATGATGGAGGAAAAAAACAACAAATGGGATATGAGGACTCCATTAGTCGTGATTGCAACACATCTCCACTGTCAAGGCATGAGAAGTGGAAGAGGGCTTGACTAAGACCGAATGGAGAGTACACCTCAGATGCGTCAAGAGCAGTTGCTGAGAAAATTGTAAGTATGATTTGTTGTGCGTATGTTATGTGTTATTTAACTGCTGTGGTAATTACAATATTTATATTATCATGCATGTTGTGTAGGATGTGTTGGTTGAGGAGACCCGTGGAGGCTCATTTGTTCCAAAATCACGAAATGATATACTAGTCGAGGCTATTGGAACAGATGAGCATGGTGGGCGCATTCGTGGTGTTAGAGAAGGCGTCGACCTGAGATTATTCTTTGGTCCAACCAAAAAAAGCGCTGAAAACACCGAATTACAAGAGCAAAGAGAAAAGCTTGCGGTTGTTGAGAAGGAGTTAGAAGAACAGAGGAAGATGTTAGAAGCCGAGCAGGAAAATCGGAAGAAAGACATAGAAAAGTTAGTAGAACTATATGCGGTAAGTGTTTTTATCTAAAATGCTAGTGTTTTATATGAAATGTATGATATATTGTGTTTAATCTGAAAAGTTAGAAAATATAGAAATGTGTTTATTATGTATTGTGTTCAAAATAAATGTTATGTCGCAGAGAATAAGTGGATCCTTACCACAACGTACAGATGAATTCACTACTAAAATTTTTGCATTTAGTGATCGAATTAGAGACCGAAAAAGCCTAAAAATTGGTCACTATAACATTTAGCGACCAATAACGCGACTACCAAATTTTGGTTGAGAAAGTGCTAGTCGTTAACCTTTAGAGACGAATTTAGTGACCGAAATTAGTGACCGATTTTAGCGACTGAAATTAGTGACCGATTTTAGTGACCATTTTCAATTGTTTAAAAAACTTAAAATAAAATAAAAGTTTTGTCTCTAGCAAGAATTGAACCAATGCACTTTCCTTGGTGAGGCTTTTAGGTGTCCACTAAGCCATTTGGTTTTTGTTGTATAATTTACATTTGAAATGTATATATTATTAATGAAATAGAACTTTCAAATATTATTTAAAAAGATTCTTACACTAATTGTCATTAAAATTATATTTTATCTAAATTAATAAATTTGTATGAGTTAATTATTTATATAAATGTATGTTTTATTTGTTAAAACAATAAAAATGTGAAATTTTGACTAAAAAATTTAAAAAATAAATAAAAGGAGAAAATTGGGAGGGAAGCAATTTAATAATTAAAAAAAAACAAAAAAAATATTAGTGACCGAAATTTCGGTCACTGAATTTTTTTATGAATTAATTTATATAAAAACGATTATTTGAGACTAAAAATTATGGTTACAATATCAGTCGCAAAGAGGTCAATGAGTTATTAGATCCTTCCGCAAATGAAATCGCCATGTTATACGTTTTGATTGCGGAATGCGATGACCCGTAATCTCTTACTCTAGAGCATTGTCCATCGGTAAAGCTCTTTTATTCTTATCCTAATGACATACGAGATTTTCTCTATGGAAAAATTGGCTGGACGTAGGGATATTGCAAGTTTGGTGCACGCAAGTCTATTATCATTTTGGTACATTATCATTTTTCTCTATTGTACATTATCATTTTTGTATTTCCTTACTTATTTTTTGAATTTTGTTTAACCATTTAGGTACATTCATCGTGTATGTATAGAGTTAAATAAATCAAATATTTATGGCATCTTGGATCCGTATAATATTTGATGGACAAATACTAAGCCAAAAGAGATTGAGTCTTACATTTCGGAATGGTTAAGTCAAGGGGGAAAAGAATGTTACTTAGCACCATTTCTCAATGCATAAGTAATTTTGAAATTGTGGTTTATATTTATAGTTAGTTTTGTTTAAGAAAATACAAATTATATATATGATCATTGTCATGCCCCAAATTTTGACCACCAAGATTTCCCATCATTGTGCCAATCATTTCCATAATATGGATGTACCTTCGTACCTCATCAATCTCCTCAAAGATGGTTGAACATTCACCACAATCAAGAATTAGGGTTTCCATCCCTCTCAGAGCACTTAGGCAAAGGATCAATCAAGAATTGACATGATCTTCAACTTGTATAACCTCTCCAACACCCATAAGGGATAAAGAGGACTCCCAAACCAAGGATCAAGTACAGAAGTTGCCACATTTCAAGTGGTTTGAGCCTCTAAACACCCGATGTCACCAAATTAGGGTTTTTATCGCTAAGGCCTCCAGAGGGAAATTTTCATAGGGGATTGAGCCAAGGATTCAAAATATGACTCAATATTCTCAAGATAACCCTAGGAGTCCCTATGAAAAGTTAAAACACCCTAAGATATTGCATTCTCCAAAAGTCGAGAATTAGGGTTTCTCCGCGACGAACCGCTTCGGAGCCAAAAGTCAAAACATGACTTTTTTTAGCAAAAATGATCCTTATGACTCATATTTTTATAAGATATGATTTATAATTTCATTTAAACAAGAATTGATCAAGAAATCATGATAACTTGTAAAAGGGGTAATCTTGAAAAATTGAAAATTTTTCTAAGTTACTAAATTTGAATGGTTTTGGTGCCAACTTCCAAGGACCATAACTTTTGATCCAATCAGCCATTTTGAGTGATCCAAAGCCTGATTTGTAAGTCTTCCTACATTCTACAAAAGCTTTAACTACCTTAAACTCCAATTCTTCATAGATTTTTAGTTATGGATGGATCAAAGTGGCAAAAAAATCAAAGATTAAACACTTAGTGAAAACTACCTGAGTTTTCAGCCTTGAACATCAATGTTCATGAGGATTTTTCAGTTGGATTCAAATAGTTTCTAGACAAACTATGATCACATATGGATTGTATCATGTTAGGGTTTTCTAAAAAGCACAAGAGCTTTCCATAACTCCATTTGAGCAAGGAGATATGATCCTCCCAAAATGGCATTTTCCAATTGTCATGTACAAGGCAGTTTTGTGCACTTTTGCTCGAGCTGGCCAAATTGTGCAACCTTAAGCCTTGTCACACTTCTAAAAACAGATAAGGATCTTATCCAAGCAAGTACCTCTGATCCACAAGCCTTGCAAGTCAAGACACCACCCTTTTTGGCATGTGGAATTCAATGTTCCAAATCCATAAACTCCAATTTTGTTTCAAGGCATTCAAGAGGTGGATTGAGGTGGCATGGACTGAGTCTTTAATCGCTGAATGAGTCAAGCCTTATCCCTGCAACAGAAGACCATAGGCCTGTGCTCTAATCTCAAGTCAATGATCATGGAAGACTAGAATTCCTTTATGCAACCATTGGCCACAGACCTGTACCAGTTGCCATTCACTATTGCTTGCAAAACAAACTTCACTACTATAAAACGTGCATACAACAACACCAGGCTTACAACGGATTGCCTATACACCGTTGTAATAGATGCGTGCTTTTTTTAATCTCTTTAAAAGGCTTTTAATGACGGTTAATATTCCAACCGTGGTGAAATGTGAGGCCTTTCACAACGGGTATTTAAAAAACCATCATTATAGGTAGCGTCTGGTCATGGGTTCAATTCCCAGCTCCAACATTTATGGTTTTTTACATATTTTTTCAAAATACCCACAACCTTTCACCACACGTATGTTTTCAACCGTCATTATAGCCAATAATTTAGTTTTAGGTCTTGCACTTCAAAAAATCGGTTTTAGGGAAAATCGTCTCCTTTTTGAAATCTGTTTCGTGCGTCTGAAGCAGAAAATTCGTGCGTTCAAAACCCCAAATTCATCTTTTTTCTATTTTTAATGAATTTTTTACTGTTTTCATAGTCTCAAAAAATTCTTAAAAAATTCTCAAAATTCTTATTTTACCTAATTAGATTAAATTTCGTGTTTTTAGATTTTTTCTAAATTTATTTTAATCATGTTACTTCTTTCCTATTTTTTCAAAATGCTGACAGACCTTTCACAACGGGTATTTAAACCAACCATTGTAATAGGAAGCCTTTTTTACTTATTTTTTCGAAATGATGACAGACCTTTCACCACGGGTAATTTAAACCAACTGTCATTATAGGTAGCGTCTTGTCATGGGTTCAAGTCTCAGCACCAGCATTTTTGGTTTTTTACTTATTTTTTCAATTCTCATTACCAACATTATAGGTGGCGCGCATATTAAGTTTATTCACTATCCTTAAACAAATCTTGGTCGTCCATTTAGTGATTATCAACGGCCAAGACACTACTATTAGTGATCCGCGTGAAACTTAAAACTTAGATGAACTACATCTTCTACCTTCAAACATCATCTTTCAGTTACGATACTCTATTTCTCCACTAAACCAAATTTCAGAACAAATTTCAGAACTCGAGTTAGCAATGTTAGTTGTTGGTGTTCTTTTTTAATTATTGTTGTTCTTGTTATTCTTTTTTTATTATTGTTGTTCTTGTTGTTATTATTGTTATTATTGTTGTTGTTGTTGTTGATGTTGTTGTTCTTGTTGTTATTATTGGTATTATTGTTGTAGTTGTTGTTGTTGTTGTTGTTCTTCTTCTTCTTCTTCTTCTTCTTCTTCTTCTTCTTTTTCTTCTTCTTCTTCTTCTTCTTCTTCTTCTTCTTCTTCTTCTTCTTCTTCCTCTTCCTCTTCTTCTTCTTCTTCTTCTTCTTCTTCTTCTTCTTCTTCTTCTTCTTCTTCTTCTTCTTCTTCTTCTTCTTCTTCTTCTTCTTCTTCTTCTTCTTCTTCTTCTTCTTCTTCTTCTGATTCTTTTTCTTGTTCTTGTTCTTATTCATGTTCTTGTTGTTGTTGTTGTTGTTGTTGTTGTTGTTGTTGTTGTTGTTGTTCTTATTGTTGTTCTTGATGTTCTTACTGTTGTTCTTGTTCTTATTGTTGTTCTTGATGTTCTTGCTGTTGTTCTTGTTCTAATGCTGCATTTTTATTTTATTTTATTGAAAGACATACAACAACAGTTTTTTTTAAAATAACCGTCATTATAGGTAGTTCTAATGTTGTATTTCTTTTTATTTTATTAAAAGACATACAACAACAGGTATTTAAAATAACCGTCATTATAGGTAGCGCGTTTTCCATTTTATTACAACGGTCACAGGGTCGTCATTGTACGTACCGTATATACAACAACACTCTACATAACAACACCTTCGCCCACGTCATTATATGTCATTTCCAACCGTTGTTAAATGGGTTTTTCGTAGTAGTGCTTGCTCTACTATAAATAGAGCTCATTTGTGATCAGTTTAAGTACACCAAAGCACCCAAACTGATGCTTTCCTCAAACTCTCTCTTTCACTCCAAAAAACACCTTCTCTTGCAAGTCACTATCGGGTTTTGCATTTGAGAACAATTCTGTCCAAACCAATAATGCAAGCACCTCACATACATCATATGTAGGTGATCTAAACACTAAAACAACATCTGGAACATCAGAATCCAAAAGTAGTACCCCATTTGCACAAGCTTTTAACAGATTTGCAGTTGAGGTGCCACATCAAGTTCCAGCTCGCTTCAATCCACTCTAAGCATTCAAACACGTTCCTTGGCACCTAAGGAAGCTGTCCAGATCATTGGAACACATATGTAACATCTCCATCATCAAGCTCGATCACCAGCTATAAGAGGTAAGTTTGAAGCCTTCAAACTCTATATTCCATGCATCATAAATGAATTTTTAAGTTACCATCTTGTTCCTGCATGTATATAGAGTGATAACCCTCAATCAATTGCCATGAATCAATCGTGTATGGAATTTCATTGTGTTCATGCTGAAACTAGGGTTCTTGAAGTTATCCTTTAATTTCTCACTCCATACTCAATATAAATGCAATTAATCTATATGGTTGTGATCCTTGTTCAAAAACAAACAAGATTGGTGTTTGAATCGTGGAAAATCATCGAGTAATTAGAGAGAAAAGTGAGAAAATGCAAATCTGCAAAAACAGGGTCGCGCGTGTTCTTCCCTTAACCGCTGGCGCCATAATTCAAATTATTTGAATTTTTGAATTTTTATTTAATTGATTTCAAAAATTAATTTCTCTCTCATTTTTTTTATCATTTTGTATTGGTTCTTTTTTTAAAAAGTCACAAAAATGTTAAATTATTTTATTTTACAAAAAAAATCCAATTTATATTATTGATTTAATATAGTTAGAATTTTTGTAATTTATTTCATTTTTATTTGTTTTTAAACATTTAAAAATGAAATTCTCACTTTGATCTTTTCATTCCAAATGAATTTTCAGCTTTCATGTGATTAAACATGATTTTTCAAAATATTTTTCAAAGTGTACAACTTGTTTTTGAATATATTTGGTATTTTATATCATTTTTATTTTAATTTCCTTTGAAAATTATATCTTTTAAATTCAAAATTAGGGTTTTCTCTAAATTTTGATTTTTCAAACTTCACATACACACTTTGGGCCTCTAATAGAGTGTAAGTCCCATCCCTTGTTGTACAGAAAATCTTTTTGGGCCTCAGTCATTGTATAAGTCCCTCTGCGATTCTTAATACGACGGTGCGATCACTGTCTTTCATTGGGCCTCTCCCTGAGTTATAAGTCTCATTCTCTTTTTAAAATACACTTTGGGCCTCTAATAGAGTGTAAGACCCATCCCTTGTAAATAAAAATCTTTTTGGGCCTCAGTCATTGTATAAGTCCCAGTACGTAAAAAAATCTCGGCGCAATCGCCATTTTCAAAACATTTTCATTGGGCCTCTCCTTGAGCTATAAGCCCCATCTATTTTTCTTCTTTTTTTCAAACACTTTGGGCCTCTAGTAGAGTGTAAGACCCATCTTTTTGTACATAAATATTTTTGGGCCTCAGTCATTGTATAAGTCCCGATACAATTTTCAGAACAACGGTGTGATCACTGTTATTTGCGGGCCTCTCCTTGAGTATAAGCCCCAATCTTCTTTTCAAAGCAACTTCTCCCTTATGATTTAGATTCAAATTCATAGTTGTTATCAAAACTTTCTTTAATTTCTTGAATAACTAACCATACAACAATAATAATGGAAGCTTGCTCACCTGTAAGTTCTAACAACTTTCTCTTACATACTTATTTATATATACTTGTTTATAATGCTGAAAGCTTGCTCACCTATAAGTCCTACTACACTCGTTAACATACTTGTTTATATATTTCATATATATGCTTGTATATCTGCTTAAAGTTTTCCCCGACAACTAGGTCTAGGATTATATCAAACCAGTGGTCACTCTTTCAACACAGTCAAAAATAGTTCCCCATATGAAATTCCAGATACAGTATTCCCTCCTCTTGGGCTTATACAATATGGAACAGAGAAAGACATTATTCCCGGTGAAACTTTTCTCAAGACTGTCACTACTAGAAATTTGTCTAAGAAATTCATTTCCCCCAGAGAGGATTAATTCCCGGTGAAACCTCTCTTGAATTTCTTCAAACCCTAAAACTGTTCACTAAAGAAAGGATTATTCCCGGTGAAACCTTTCTTGAACTTTTCTTAGATTTGGACCCACAGGCTTCCTAAAAGCATCCCCAGCCTCCTCTTGGGCTTTGTACAAGGACCCTCAGGCTTCTTAGAAGTTCTCATGCCTCTTCTTGGGCTTAATACAAGGACCCAAAGACCTCCTACAGGTATAGGACATAACTTAGTCACCCTTTGATAGTTCAATCCTCCAGAGAGTCAGAATCTCAAAACATCAGACCAATTTAGGGTTGATTCTCATCCCTTAAAACATCAGCCTCCTCTTGGGCATCATACAAAGATAAGCCTCTCCATACCAGTAGACTTGGACAGTCTCACCTCATTTTGGATCTCAAAGAAACCCTCAAGTTTCCTAAAAAACACAGGATAAACCCTGATCATCTCATCAATTTCCAATAGAGTTAAAACCTCCATAGGTTTCAAAACTCAATCTTTAAATTCTCACTTTAAAATTTCCCCAGCTAGGGTAAAATCACTATCAATAAACCTAAATTAGAACCTCAAGGCTTCTGATGTTTCAACTCTTCTTCAATCCTCAGCAAGAGTTGATTCCCCAATCTAGATCTGCCTTTGGATCTCAATAATCCTCAGCAGAAGTTAGCCTCCTCTTAGGCTTTATATAAGAAATTTCCCAACCAACCTCCTCTTAGGCTTTGTATAATGATCATCCCTCAGCACCTTTTAGCCTCAATCTTGGGCTTTGTACAAGACATCTATAAACATTCTTCAGATGAGTCAGTTAAACCTTTTAGCCTCAATCTTGGGCTTTGTACAAGACACATATAAAACCTCCCCAGTGGAGTCAATCCTCTTTTAGCATCAATCTTGGGCTTTGTACAAGACACATATAAAACCTCCCCAGTGGAGTCCATCCACTTTTAGCCCCAATCTTGGGCTTTGTACAAGACAGATAAAACCTCTCACCAGTAGAGTCAATCCCTTTCAGCCTCAATCTTGGGCTTTGTACAAGATTGACAAAATATTTCCTCGGAAGAGTCAATACCTTCCAGCCTCCTCTTAGGCTTTGTATAATGATATCCCCAAAAGAGTCAGTCTCTTTTCAGCCTCAATCTTGGGCTTTGTACAAGACAGAAATAAAACTCCCTAATAGAGTCAATCTTTTAGCTTCAACCTTGGGCTTTGATCAAGGCACAGAAAAATCAACATCCCCTCAGAGGAAATTAAAAACTCTCTGTAGGAAGACATTTCTCTGTACAATCACACATCAAAACAGACAATCAAAACATACCCTAATTCCAGATAACTGATGTAAGTGGCACACTTGTTGATTCAAAAATCCAAGCTGAAGTCCATCTCTTATCCTGGTAAATCCCTTCTTTCATCTAATTGTTGTAAGTGGCAAGCCTCTGGATTATTTACATCCAAGCCAATGTCCCTCTCTTAGCATGAAAGATTCCTAAGTAAAAATGGCATTGTTCTATACTGAGTTAAAGTTTTCTCCTTCAGGACCAATCCCCTATAAAGGAAATTATGGAATTGCTGGATTCCATATATTCCAGTTAAAGTAATTCTCCTTTATAATCATTCACCCAACAATCATGATAAACAGATGAGATATCTCCCTTTAGAGAGGACAAATTCTCTCTCAGTCAAAACCTTTAGCTTCAATCTTGGGCTTTGAACAAGACACAAATAACCTTTAGCTTCAATCTTGGGCTTTGAATAAGACACAAAAAACCTTTAGCTTCAATCTTGGACTTTGAACAAGACACCAAACATCTTTCCTCCCATAGAATAGGAGGAACTACGATTGCTCTGATTTCCCTGTTTTCTTTAATGGGAATACATAGGCATAAGATTGCGAAATCTTAGCGAGCACACAAATAAAAAAACCTTAGGTCCAGTACCTTACGAAAAACATCGGGAAACCCCGAAACAACAAAAATACTCTCTCTCAAACACTCCCAATGGAGAAACTTTCCCAACCCTCGACAGATAAACACCAGTAAATAGAAAACAGTAGAAATTGCTAATGATCTATGGATAACCATATATAGGATGGGTAATTGGCAACTCCCCATTGTATAACCTGACCCCGGACCCCCCAATCTCTTAGCATTTGTAAAAGAAAACATTTGCGTGCAAGGTTAGTTTTAGATAGCTTCCCTTTCCTTTCCAGCTTCATAGGATAAATAAGAAATCAGAAAGTAGCACCCAATTCTTACCAATGGCGATAAGGTAGTCGCGTCACCGACAAAAATCGCACGCTATAGAAAAATGGCGACTCTGCTGGGGAGTCTTAGGCCTTAATCGCCATTAATCGCCATTTTCCAAACAGAAAAATGGCGACTCTGCTGGGGAGCCAAACTAGGATTAGAATTCCTAAGAGGCCTAGGTTGTTAGCAATCATACTATACTATATATATATTTACTACTATTTCCTACTTGATATCCGTGTTTATTTTTCTGTCAATGGGAATGCGATTGATACGCATGTGGAAAGTTTGAGAGAACCCTAAGATAAGGGGTGGCATAGACGGGTGGACTTATAGGGAGTGAATCCCGAACAACCGATCCTGGTAGACCACGAAATCAGCCGAAGGCCCGTGTGGATACTTACTGTTGAACGACCGATTGTCGTGAAAGCAGAGTTTTCCTAGTGCGGAACCCGTGACCCTGGGGATTTAGTAGACATTAACCCTATGACCATTTGGTAGTGCGGTGACTATCGGGAATAGTTGATACGCGATACTACACTCAAATGAGATTCATCCTAGGATGCTACAGCTCGCTCAGGTGAACCAGCTTGCTGTTGATATCCCTAGGAGGGGTCAATGATTTTGGGAACCTGGAACTCGTTCTACAGGTACAAAAATTGACCAAAATAGTACAACCATTGGGGATGGGTAGAGCCATGACTCCATGCTCGTGACGTTGAACCTTTGACCCATGTTTTTTCAATGTTTTTGTGTGCTGCATTCATGCATTTGTCTAAAAAACTCTTAAACAAAGAAAAATCTCTTTTTTCTTCAAAATAAACTAAAAAAATAATTGCAAATATCAGAGAGATTGCGTTATGGATTTCGGTAGAAGAAAGACGCACAGGTACACCTTCAAAGCTCCAAAACTAGAGGATTTAAGGAAGTTGGCAAGGATGATTACCAACCCTGATGCTTTCAGAGCTAAGCATGGAGGGTTGTTGTCTCTATTAAGGGTCCACGTAGTTGAAGGAATCTTGTCTACGCTAATTCAGTTCTACGATCCAGTTTATCACTGCTTTACATTTCTGGATTATCAACTGGCACCAACACTGGAGGAGTACTCCCATCTGGTTGATTTGCCTATCACTGACAAGCTGTGTTTTTTGGACTGGAAGAAATTCCAAAGAATCAGGCCATTGCAGGAGCAATCTCTTTGGACGAGTTAGAAGTCAGGACTCACATGACCACTAAAGGAGGAATCCAGGGTTTACCCGCTAAGTTCTTGACAGAGAAAGCTCTATACTTTTCCAGTATAGGAAACATAACTGCTTTCGAAGACATCTTTGTCCTACTCATATGTGGGTTATTCCTCTTTCCCAACATTGACAACTTCGTTGATACCAACGCTGTTAAGATATTTCTGATTGGAAACCTCGTACCAACTCTGCTCGCAGATGCTTACCATTCTGTACACTTAAGGAATTTGTACAGCGGAGGAATGATCACATGCTGTGTACCCTTACTCTACAAATGGTTCATTTCCCATTTACCCAAGTCTGCTGCTTTTTGGGATCACAAGAGTACTCTACATTGGTCACAAAGAATTATGTCCCTTACCAACACTGACATAGATTGGTATAATAGGATTTATGAGGGGATAGAAATCATCGACAGATGTGGAAATTTCCCTAACATACCCCTCATTGGAACTAAATGAGGAATAAACTACCATCCAATTTTAGTTCGCCGTCAACTCGGATACCCGATGAAGAATATCCCGCATAATGTTCATCTGGAAGGTCTTTTATTCAAGGAAGGGGAAAATGACAGGTCACTAAAGAAGGAAATAGTGCACGCCTGGAAACATAGTCACAGGAAAGGAAGAGAGTCTCTAGGAAGACCAAACTGTACCTCCATGGAGCCTTATCTCCACTGGGTGCAAACTAGAGCCCTAAAGTTGAGGATGCCTTACCCCCGCCAAGAAGTTTATCCGCTAAAGGAATCTGTCCTTTATTTCATGTCTGATACAAAAAAACTCCAGGTAGCTCTCAACAAAGTTCAACGTGAAAAGAGCTCTTGGAAAAACAAGTACCGAATCCTCAACGTGGAGTCATGTTGTAGAAAGTCAGGAAGACCAAAGAAATATGCTTACTCCTTTCACTTGGCAAAGGACTGACGACCCAACAACGGCTGAAGAACCCCGGTCAAAGAAAAGGAAAATACCGGAACCAACATCTGAGCTCTCTTCAGAGAGGACTCAGGATCCATGAGCTTAGCTATTTTCCTTACAGAACTTTGTAAAATACTGTACTTTTCCTTGTAACATACTGCAATCTTTCGAATACAATAAAAGGGGTCTCACCCCACTGTATGATATTTGCAATCTATTTGTTAAAGTTTCTTTTTGATTAAAACTAAAAATATATATCATTTCATATCATTCATCATTCTCACATAGCGTGTTCTTCTTATCTTCGAGTCTCACGTATGTGTCACGATTCTAGAGTCAAATTGTCTCACTCGTACAATACTCGGGCCAATCGACAAAAGAAAATGGACGATCTCGAGGAAGAGAACAGAGAGCTGAGAGAAGAAGTCGACGCTCTAAAGGAAAGTTTGGGAAAACTTCACAGTGACATGCAATCCCTAGCAGCAGCTCAGAGGCAACAACAAAGGACTGTGATCTCAGAGATTACATCTAAGCCCATTATGGAGACGCATGAGAATCATCCTCGGTACAACATGCCTAAAGGTCGCCCCTGGGGAATGCCTCTCAACTATGTCCCTGAAGGATATATCCTGCCGGTCACTGAAGACCCAGAAACTACAGCAGGAACCATTGGGGCTGAAGGTAACAAACTTCGGGAAAGTGAAGACGCAAGGTTTATAACAGCAACTCCTGAAGGTTACAGACTTCAGGACCCTGAAGCGCCAAGAACCTCCGCTGTAATGTCTATACCACAACCAGTGGTACATACTGTCCCGGAAGGACAGATTCCACAAGTAATTTCTGGTGGAAACGAAGACATGTACGAAAGGATGAATGAGTTCCAGGAACAATTCTTTGAAATGCAGAAGGAACTGCATGCCATTCGCGGTCAAGACTTATTCGGAAAGTGTAGCGAGCGATTTTGGACGCGGTTCTTAAGCGCTGGTCGCTCTCTGCGGTTGAGCTTAAAACTACAGGTCGATTCATTTTTTATCCTATTGTGAGCTGAATAAGGAAGGGAAATAGATGTCTCCAATTAACCCTGCTTGCATACTGAGTTTAAACAGCGGTCTGTTAGGTTACGGATGCTATCAATGTGGGGGGGCTTTTGTACTGGTTATTCGTATTTCGCCAATACAGGTTTCTTTCTTTCTTTTTTCTAGGCAAAGGGTTTCTGGAGGGGAATAAGGATTAGGATGTTAGGACTGATGCTTTTGAATTACTGCTTTTGATTGATGGGGATATGGGATTTGGGTTTTTTGTTGATTGCGCTCGCTAAGATCTTTTCTTTCGATCTTATGCCTACGTATTCCCGTTTACCAAAACAGGGAAATCAGAGCGTTCGTAGTTCCTCCTATTCTATGGGAGGAGATTGGTGTTTTTGGTGTCTTGTTTAAAGCCCAAGACGTGAAGCGAAAGGTGATTTGTATCTTGTTCAAAGCCCAAGATGTGAAGCTGAAAGGTCTATTTATGTCTTGTTTAAAGCCCAAGACGTGAAGCTGAATGATCTTAACTTTAGAGAGAATTTGTCATCTCTAAAGAGGGGAGAAGGAGAATTACTTTAACTGGGATACGCGGATCCGAGCAATGCCATAATTTCCAAAGAAAGGGTTTTAACCTGAAGGAGAAGACTTTAACTCAGTGTAGAGCAATGCCATCTTTCCTTAGGAATTTCTCATGCTAAAAGAGGGACAGTGGCATGGATATAGATGATCCAGAGGCTTGCCGCTTACAGCGATTAGATGAAGGGAAAGGAGTTGTTGATGTTTGTGTACTGTGAACGAGGCACAACTTTGATGCTAAAAGGTTGATTAGATCAACCAGTGGTTTTCTTATACAAAGCCTAAGAGGAGGCTAATTTCTGCTAGGAAATTCATTATACAAAGCCTAAGAGGAGGCTATTTTGTGTCTCGTACAAAGCCCGAGAGAGAGGCTAAAGGTTTTTGACCCAGTGGGGCATATCGTTATACAAAGCCTAAGAGGAGGCTAGCAAAGAGTTCGACGCTTGCTTAAGGGATTTATATCTCGTACGAGGCCCGAGATGGAGGCAAAAAAGGGGTGATTGACTCAACGAGGGAATCTTTTGTGTCTCATACAAAGCCTGAGAGAGAGGCTAAAAGGTTGTTTTGACTCCACTGGGGAGAATTTTGGTATCTCGTACGAAGCCCGAGATGGAGGCTATTGTAACTGTTTCAGTTGAGTGACAGATCCAATATACTGATTTAAAAGAGAAAATCAGTTCTTATATGAGCAACACTGTACTTAGGGATTTAATTCAAGGATCCGGGATGTTTCCTTCTCTTTGAGGAAACGGGAAATCCAAAGGGTATCGAGACTATCTGAGTCTGCGGGTTTCCTTCCTATTTAACGAAGGGTGCTTGAGAATGTCTTTGAGACTCAAGGAAGTTTAGACTGTCCAAGTCTAGAGTTTTATCTTTTGTACTATGCTTCGAGAAACAGTAGTAGACTCTATGAAAGGACTGTTCTATGAGGATGACTAGGTTCTATTCCTATACCTCTAGGAGGTCGTCGGGACAATTTGTACGAAGCCCAAGAGGAGGCTGGAATCTTTTAAGAAGCCGACGGGTCCTTGTACGAAGCCCAAGAGGAGGCTATCATTCCCGGAGGAAGAGATCATTATACGAAGCCTAAGAGGAGGCTGTGAATACTTCTAAGAAGCCGTAGGGTCCTTGAATAATGCCTAAGAGGAGGCGGGGTTGCTTTTAGGAAGCCCGTGGGTCCTTGTATGATGCCCAAGAGGAGGCTGATGCTTTTAAGAAGCCCGTGGGTCCCAAACCAAAGAAAAGTTCAGGAAAACTCTTTTAGAGTTAAAACCACTGGTAAACGTGCGAGGTTTACTATCCAGTGACTTTAACTTTTAGAGAGAGTCCGAACCGTTCGGCGGTTTGAAGAAATTCAAGAGAAGTTTCACCGAGAATAATTCATCTCTGGGGGATAGAATTTATTGACGATTCCTAAGGAGGACAGCCGAAGAGAAGACTGTATCTGGTGCTCCTATTGGGGATCTAGGCGTCTATTTCTACGAATAAATGAAACGGCGTCACCTAGTTCTAGACGTAGTTGCCGGGGAAACTCGAAATATCTATACTATTATTACACAGTAGATATGAGTTTATGAAAGGAGACTTACAGTGAGCAGCCCCACAATACAGTTTATAATATGAAAGCAGTAAATGAAAGCGATAACCATTTACTCGGTTGTAGTGCTTCCATGTTGTTTGGTTAGTTGTTCAACAAAGAAAGATTGAAAACAACAGTATATTCAAAATCAAAGGAGAAAGTGCTTTGAAAAAGAAAGATCTGGGGCTTACAGCTCAAGGAGAGGCCCAGGATTTTATCAGTGAGCGCACTGTATGAATTTGTACAGAGGGACTTATACAAGTGACTGTGGCCCAAAATGGTTTTCTGTACAAAGGGATGGGTCTTACACTCTCTCAAGAGGCCCAAAAAGGTTTAAAGAAAAAGAGTGGGGCTTATAACACGAGGGTAGGCCCAGATGAGTTTTATTTTTAAACGGGCGACGATTGCACTGTTTACTTGTACAGAGGGACTTATACAATGAGTGAGGCCCAAAAAGTTTTTGTACAAGGGGGGATGGGTCTTACACTCTCTCAAGAGGCCCAAAGAGTTTTTAGATGAATAAATGGGTCTTACTACTCGAGGGTAGGCCCAGATGATTTTTGAAAAGGCGACGATCGCGCCGTTTGTTTTTTGACGGTATCGGGACTTATACAATAAGTGAGGCCCAAAGATGATTTGGTCAAAAAAAGGGTTGGGTCTTACACTCTAATAGAGGCCCAAAGTGTTTTGAAAATGATTTAAGAGGGTTGAATTAATCCAAAACCCTAATTTGTTTTCAAAATGTATTTAATTGAATAAAAATTCAATTAAAATGATCAAAAATTGTTTAACACATGGAAAACAAATTGTGATCTTGGATTAATGCTTCAAAAATTAAGTATTGACCTACAAAATAATTAGAAAGCATTAAAAGTTGCAAAATCAATGTAGAAAAAATATTTAAAATGCCAAAAACAATCAAAATATTAATTCTTTACAAAAATATCAATTATATGAAATAAATAATATTTTTGGGATTTTTTGATAAAATAAAATATTTTAACATTTTTGTGAATTATTAAAAAAAGAATCAACTCAAAATCATTAAAACTCAGAGAGAAATTAATTTTTGAATCAATTAAACAAAATCACAAAATTCAAATATTCAAATATATGAAAATGGCGCCAAGAACAACACCAAGAACACGCGCGTTTTTCAGTTTGCCCAGATTTGCATTTTCCATCCAATCTCCATGAATACGTAATCATATCATGCAATCCACATATCATTATGCTCGTCTCAACCTCAAGATCATGTCTATGTACTTTAATTTCATTTAAATTAAACATACAACAAGAAATCACGAAGAAACCTCAAGAACCCTAATTTCTGCATGAAGGCTAGGATTTTTGATACACGATTCAAACAATGCAATTAATTGAGGGAAAACATTCCATGCATGATTATGAACATATGGCCAAATTATTGTGCGAGGAAATATGCATAGATTGAGAGATGCCCAAGTTTAGGCTTACCTTCAAGTCGTGACAGCAAGAGCAGATGTGATTTTGAGTTGGAGGTGTTACAGACAAGTTGTGATGATTTGGACAGCTTCCCTACACCATATGGAGTGTGTTTGAACACTTGGATTGAATTGAAATGGACTGGATCAGTTTATGGCATCTCAGCTGCAACTTCACTTCAAACTTGTGTGGATGGCAAGTGATTTTGTGAATTTGATGTTTCAGATGGTATGTGAGTGTTTGATCAGCTCATATGTGATGTATGTGAGGTGTGTGAGTGATTGGTTTGTGCAGAATTGCTCTCAAACTCAAAACCCGATAGTTACCTTGCTAAGAAAGGCATTTTTGCCAAGAGAAAGAGATTTTGAGGAAAGCTTCTGTTAGATGGCTTTGGTGTACTCAAACTGACCATAATTGAGCTCTATTTATAGTAGATCAAGTTTGTTTTGCAAGGAATAGTGCATGGCAGCTGGTAAGTAGGTTTGGCCAATGTTGGCAAATGAAAATCCAAGTCTCCTCTAGCCATTGACTAGAGGTTAGGGCACAGAGCTTTGGTCCCCTTGGTCTTGGATAAGTCTTGACTGATTTCAGATGAGAATGGCTCAGTACATGCCACCTTGATGGTTCCATTGAATGCCTCATTCCAAATTTGAAGTCTTGTCCTTATTTTGGCCATTCTAGGTTCAACATGCTATTCTTTGTTCCTTGGACCTTGGAGGCTTGGCTCAGTGATTGTCCCCTTTGGATTCAATCCTCTGAGGTGTCCAAGTGGATTGGAGCAATTGCAATTGGCTGATTTTTGCAAATCGAGCCAAAATACAAATTCTGCCTTGCCTTGACAGATTTCAGCAAGGCAACTTGTCAAGGTTGTATCTCATGATGTAGGTTGAATTTGGCAATGTTCTTGGCCATTTTGGAAAGCTCTTGCATGATACAACAACTGTTTGAACAAGTTTGGTTTTGATCTCTTTTGATTCCAAGTGAAAAATCCCCCTACATTTGGCAAAAAGTGAAGCAGAATTCTGACTTAGTGAAAATTTCACTAAGTGTTGGAAAAAGTGACATTTTCACTTTTCAGCCACTTTGATCACTCCATAACTCAAAATCCTTAATGAATTGGAATGACTTGTAGTTGAAGTTTTTGTAGGTGATAATGAGGGCTACAAATACATCTTTGGATGAGAAAAAATGGCCATGTGGTTTAGGAGTTATGGTCCTCCAAAGTTGGTACCTTTGCCACTTTATTTTTAACTTAGAAAAATTTCTAAGTTTTATGGTTACCCCTTTTACAAGTTATCTCACTTTTCTTGATTTTTCTTGATGAATGATGATTCAAATCATACATTAACATCATTTTAGGGTTAAAAATCCATTTTGGTGAAAAATCTCAAAAAGTCAAAGTTGACTTTTGTGCACAATTGACTTTTTATCAGATGAATTCCAAACTGTGCAATTCTTCAGGAAATCATGTCCTTGACCTAAATCAAACTTGATGGACATGTTCCATGGGTGTCATAGGGTATATTCAATCATGTATTAGGGTTTGGGAGCATGTCTTGGTCAAAAGTCAAAGTTACAGTTGACTTTTCCCTTAAAACCCTAATTGTGGTGCAGATGAAAATGAGACTTGTTGCTCAAGCTTCTTGGATCAATCCATTGTTCCAAATGGATCAATATGGTGTATTAGAGACCCTCAAATCATCTCTTGAGGTCTTGGCTCATGGTTTGTCCCAAAAGTCAACTTAGGGGTGAATTAGGTCAAGAAACCCTAATTCCTGATTTTTGATGAATGCACCCCCTGAGGCAAAATTGACTTGATGCATGGGTTCATGAGGTTCCATGAAGCATATTAGGTCATGTTTTGGATCATTGCCTTGTGCCCAGATGAAAATTTCCATCTGGAGGCCCTGGTCGACCAAAACCCTAATTTGGTGACACTGTCGATCTTGAGACTTGATCCACCTAGAAGGGAGCAGCCTTGTGCTTAATCCTTGAAGTGGGAGTCCTTTTTGATCCATTGTGGATGTTTGAGAGATTAGACAAGTTGAATATCATGTCATTCCTTGATTGATCCTTTGTCTAAGCACTCAGAGAGGGCTTGAAACCCTAATTTTGATTGTATTGGATGCTCACCCATCTTTGGGGAGGCTAATGAAGCATGATGGTTCATCCATATTGTGATGATGATTTTCACAATGATGGGAAATCTAAGTGGTCAAAATTTGGGGTATTACAGATGCCCCTATTTAATCTTCTTGGACCCGAAGGTGTGAATGACGAAGGTATTCGAGCATTCGGGGTGCAAGAGGATTAAATATCGGAATATCTGAAATTTTGATGATGGCTATGAATGGTAGCGCACGCATTCATCTTTTTTTGCTAAGCAATGATGCTTAGAAAAGGTAAAAACTTCCCCTCGATCCTGGTCTTCAGCCAAGGAACTGGTCTTAGTTTTCTTTTGAAATAAACCTCCCCTCGTTCTTGGTTTCCTACCAAGGAACTGGTCTTAGTTTCTGATTTAAACTTCCCCTCGGTCCTGGTTTCCTACCAAGAACTGGTCTTAGTTTCTGATTTAAACTTCCCCTCGATCCTGGTTTCTTTCCAAGAACTGGTCTTAGTTTCTTTTGTCAATAAACCTTACTGACAAGGGACGCTATTCGTAGCGGCTTTCCTTCAAACTTCTCGCCGAATTTTCCTGGGGAGATGCCATTTGAGTGGAAAAAGTTTTGATGTCAGACTTGCTGGAGAACCCAGTCGTCTGAGTTGTAGAGTTGTACAAACTTCTCTGTTGGAGACACCATTTGTCGATTCTACTAGGGAAAGCGAGTCTCTTGAGAGACTGTTTTCGTTTGGGATCTTTCATCATACTTTTCTCGGGATCTTCCCGGAGAAACGCCATATGATGGGGTCCAATTTTGAGGTGCCGATGACCTTTTCATCAGCAACTTTTCGGAGAAATACTGATGTACTGCCGAATCTCTGATCACGAGGCTTTCTCTGTGGATTTTCCTTAATCCGGGAAAATGAGGATATCATCTTCAATGGCGAAGAGTGATGTTTATTGAAAGTTTTCTCTGACTTTTCAGAGGTTCAAGTTATCAAAGTGGTCAAGGGCTAACTTCTTTCCAGAATTAAACTGGAAGCGAGGTTGTTCAGACACAGTATTTCCTGACGAGGCAAGAACTGACAACTCGATTGAGAGGACTTCTACCACTAGGGGACAAGACCGACTAGAGTGATAGTGATGCAATACGAAATGCGAACGCAAATAAAATGCATGAAATATGTATGTATATGCTGACAAAACATACGCGACATACAGACTAATGGATGAACACAATTGGATACTCGGCCATCGCGGGGCGAAGAAGTACCGTTGATTCAAAATAGTAATTCCACCTTGCTTAGGAGAGATAGTCCACGCGGGGAGCTATGTCGATCGGGCTTAGGAGATGAGAACTCGACAGAGGTGTGTCAGATGAAACAAGGTCTCTGACACAGTTGATCCCTTCATTCAGGCATACTGGCTTAGAAGGAGTACTTTGATTCTGCACTTTGAAGTTCGGTTACTTCGGGAGAAGCGATCGATGTTCTTCTGATGTTCAACAGTCAAAAGAAATGCCATCTTTAATTTAAAAGCATAAAAAGTTTTAACAAGTAGATTCATTTTTGTTTTATTTTAAGAATCGTTGATTAAGTTTAAACAACGTCGTTCTGTAAAGCTAAAACAAGCAAGAGTTACAAACAAAAGCACAAGGGCTCAAATTTTATTGATAAGATGGAGATCAGCCAAACGCGTGATTCCAAAGAGTATATACAAAGTTAGAAAACGGTAATTTACAGGGAAAAGGGCTACGTTGAAACATAACGACCACTATCCTTCTACCAACTTTGAATTCGGGGCATCCTGAGCTTCCGTCGAAGATGACCTTTGACTGGAGTTTTCTCCGATAGATGATGTAACTACTGCTGCTGAGGGACTTGCCTCTGTTGGACATAGTTACTTGCCATTATCCCTAATTTTTGCCTGGATTGTACTATGAGATTTCCAATCCATCGGGATGATTTTTTTCTTTCATGTCTCTAACTTTTGCCTGGACCGCCCTTTCGGGTTTTCAATCCACCGAGACGTTTTTTTTTTTTGGTTTAGGCGAAGTATTTCTTGACTACATCAACATTCGTGGGGTAGGCAAATTCTTCTCCGTCCATGGTTGCAAGTCTCAAGGCGCCGCCTAAGAAAGCTTTCGTGACAACATATGGGCCATCATAATTCGGGGTCCATTTGCCCCGAAAGTCAGAGAGAAATGATTGTATCTTCTTGAGCACGAGGTCTCCTTTTCTGAAAACACGAGGTCGGACCTTTTTGTCGAACGCCCTCTTCATTCTCTGTTGATGCAACTGACCGTGGCATAGTGCCGTGATTCTCTTCTCTTCGATCAGGTTCAGTTCGTCGTGTCGACTTTGACACCATTCAGCTTCGGTGAGCTTAGCTTCCATCAATACCCGGATTGATGGGATCTCTACTTCTATGGGGAGAACTGCCTCCATGCCATATACTAGAGAGAAAGGGGTTGCCCCTGTTGAAGTGCGGATAGATGTACGATAACCGTGAAGAGCAAAGGGTAGCATCTCGTGCCAATCTTTATAGGTTACAACCATCTTCTGAACGATCTTCTTGATGTTCTTGTTAGCCGCTTCTACCGCTCCGTTCATCTTGGGTCGGTAGGGAGATGAGTTATGGTGTTCAATCTTGAACTCTGCACACAACTCTTTCATCATCTTGTTGTTCAAGTTGGATCCATTATCAGTAATGATCTCACTTGGAACACCATAACGGCAGATGATATTGTTTTTGATAAATCGGACCACCACTTGTCGGGTTACATTGGCGAATGACGCTGCTTCGACCCACTTGGTGAAATAGTCAATGGCTACAAGGATGAACCGATGTCCGTTTGAAGCCTTGGGCTCAATCATACCAATCATGTCGATTCCCCATATGGAAAATGGCCACGGGGAAGAAAGAACTTTGAGATGTGATGGCGGTACATGAATTTTGTCAGAGTATATCTGACATTTGTGACACCTCCTCATGTACTTGTAGCAGTCGAATTCCATGGTCAACCAATAATACCCGGCCCCGAGAATTTTTCTCGCCATTGTGTGTCCGTTGGCATGAGTGCCAAAGGATCCTTCATGAATTCCTTTCATGAGCATGTCTGCTTCTGGTCTGTCGACGCATCGAAGCAAGACCATGTCAAAATTTCTCTTATAAAGAGTGTCACCGCTCAGGAAGAAGTTTCCAGCCAATCTTCTGAGGGTTTTCCTGTCTTTTCTGAGTGCCCCAGATGGGTACTCTTGTTTCTGAAGGAAGCATTTGATATCGTGATACCAAGGTCTGTCGTCTATGACTGCTTCAATCGCGAAGATGTAAGCGGGCCGTTCAAGGCGCATGATGTCGATCTTAGGTATGTCATTCCATCGACCTACACTAATCATGGAAGAGAGAATGGCTAATGCATCAGCCATGTGATTCTCATCACGAGGGATGTGATGAAACTCAACTCTGTTAAAGAAAGGTAGCAACCTTCTTGCATAGTCTTTGTAAGGAATCAATCCTGATTGGTATGTGTTCCAATCTCCTTTTATCTGGTTAATCACCAGGGCTGAATCGTCGTATACGTCCAAGTTTTTGATCCTTAAATCCACTGCTTCTTCGAGACCCATAATACAAGCTTCGTATTCGGCCTCGTTGTTCGTACATTTGAACGTAAGTCTGGCAGTGAAAGGAATGTGGGAACCCTGAGGGGTAACAATGATTGCCCCAATTCCGTTTCCATAATGATTGACTGCTCCGTTAAAGATAAGTCCCCACTGGGAACCTGGTTCTGGCCCTTCACTGGGTAGCGGTTCATCGCAATCTTTCATCTTTAGATACATGACATCTTCGTATGGGAAGTCAAACCCAATTGATTCTTGATCGTCAATCGGTTGATGAGCCAAATGATCGGCTAAAATACTTCCTTTAACGGCTTTCTGAGCATGGTACTCTATGTCATATTCTGATAGTAACATCTGCCAACGGGCAATCCTTCCCGTGAGAGCAGGTTTTTCGAAAACGTACTTGATTGGATCCATTTCGGAGACCAACCAAGTAGTATGACGAATCATGTACTGGCGAAGACGTTTGGCTGCCCAAGCCAAAGCACAACAAGTTTTCTCAAGCATTGTGTACCGAGTCTCGCAGTCGGTGAATTTCTTGCTTAGATAGTAAATGGCAGACTCTTTCCTTTTAGTTTCGTCTTGTTGGCCAAGTACACATCCCATTGAGTCCTCTAGGACTGTGAGGTAAATGATCAGTGGTCTTTCTTCCACTGGAGGTGACAAAATCGGAGGATTCAATAGATATTCCTTAATACTGTCGAAGGCGGTTTGGCAATCTTCTGACCAAACGCAATCCTGGTTCTTTTTCAATAACTTGAAAATCGGCGCACAAGTGGCGGTCATAAGGAATATGAATCTGGAGATGTAGTTTAATCGTCCCAGGAATCCTCTGACTTGTTTTTCAGTTTTCGGAGAAGGCATTTCTTGAATGGCCTTGACCTTGTCAGGATCAACCTCAATCCCTTTCTGGCTGATGATGAACCCTAGTAGTTTCCCCGAACAGACACCGAAGGTGCACTTGTTGGGATTCAAGAGGAGCTTGAATTTTCTTAGACGCTCGAACAATTTTGACAGATGTTCAACGTGCTCATCCTCTGTTCTTGATTTTGCAACCAAATCATCGACATATACCTCGATTTCCTTGTGTATCATGTCATGAAACAGAGTAGTCATGGCCCTTTGATAGGTTGCCCCGGCATTCTTCAAACCGAACGGCATTACCTTGTAACAAAAGGTACCCCATGGGGTAATGAACGAAGTTTTCTCCATGTCTTTCGGCGCCATTTTGATCTGATTATAGCCCGGGAATCCATCCATGAAAGAGAATACTTTGAACATTGCTGTGCTGTCTACCAGCATGTTAATGTGTGGTAAAGGAAAGTCGTCCTTTGGACTTGCCTTGTCCAGATCTCTGTAATCAACACACATTCTAACCTTTCCATCCTTTTTGGGAACGGGTACGATGTTGGCTAACCATTGAGGATATTCATATGTAGCGAGGAAACCTGCGTCGATCTGTTTCTGTACCTCCTCCTTGATTTTGATGGCCATGTCCGGGTGAGTGCGTCTCAACCTTTGCTTTACTGGCAGACATTCCGATCTCAACGGTAAGTGATGTTCCACGATGCTGGTATCCAACCCTGGCATATCCTGATAGGACCAAGCGAATACATCAGAGAATTCTTTGAGAAGCTTTATCAAACCCTCTCTGGCAGTTGGACTGAGCAATGCTCCGATCCTGATTTCTTTTCTCTCTTTTTCTGAACCCAAGTTTACCATTTCCAACGGCTCTTTGTGAGGTTCAATGGACCTTTCCTCTTGTCTGAGTAGTCGGGAGATCTCTTCTGGAATTTCGTTGTCATTTTCTTCTTCAGCCTCGAATACCGGGAACTCAAAGTTGGGAGAAGGCATCGGATCGTATGTTTCAACTGGGTATAAAACAAGCAATCTGCATGTCGTGATGATTCGTGTTTAGAAGAGATAGAGAAAATGCAAGTGTGTGCAGTGTATTTGATTTTACTGCTTGTTTTTTTATTATTGAATGTTTTTTAGGATTACCATTTTCTGAAAAAGCAAAAAGAGAAAACAGCAATTAATGCGGAAATTACAGAACGACGTTATTTCATTAATGGACAAGTCGACTCTTGAAACTACAGCCCTATAAAACAAAACTCTGTCGCTTCGGGCAAAGCGAAGAGGGAAATTTACAAAAAGCGAGCCCTATCAAAACATCCGTTTCACCTGGGCAGGATGAAAGGTTAAAGATGGCAATTACTTTGACTGATGAACGACCTTCGGAACCTCGACGATAACCCATTGGCGGCGAACTCCTCGGTGAATCACAAAGTCTGGCACCTTCCTTGATTTGTCTTCAGAAATGACGCTGATTTCTGGTGGAGCAAGATCATTGGAATCTGTCTCCCAAGCAGAATTGTCGTAGGAGGATTCCTCTGTGGCATTTTGCATAGCATTGGTGCTCTCAGCTGTATCTCCCCATCCAGTTGACTGGATATCTTCGAGCCTGATACGAGAGCTTTCGGGAGCAGTGTACTTGACCATAAAGTCGTATTTTCCACTTGGTTGTCCCAGAGTGTCCCAAACTTCTTTGGAACTGGAGAAGTCATCCCTCTCGATGACGTTGACCTCAGGAAAAGCATAGTTGATGAATTCAAGTCCTGCGAACGTTGCGAATTCATCTTCATGTTGAGTAATTTCCGAATGACCTGAGTGTTGATCCCATGACATGGCGGGGACACAGGTATTCTGTTCAATGACGCTCAGTTGAGTTTCATTACTCGGCTGACTTTCTTGCCCCAAGTTTCCTGGGTAAGGCCGCCACATTGGCAGGCCATCCATCGGGCCATAGTAATTGCGATCAAAGTTTTCTTTCATCAGAGTGTCTTCCTCTAATGAATTTGGCGGAGCACGGCATCCTTCCGGATCACAATCTCCGTAGATCATTTCGACATCTGATCTTAGTATAAATCTCGGACTTTCTGTAGGAAAGCAAAAAGGCATAGGCACCTCTTCCTGAGACATATAGCCGTCCTTGTTAAGATAGGACTTCCATTCTTCATCCGTGTCAGAGGGATCTTCCTCATTGATAGCATGAACTGTCTGAGACACTGGATGAAGAAAACCTCCACTGTGGGAGAAGTTTTGAAGGGGATGAAGACTTTCATCGTTGGCGGCTGTCTGGGTACAGGTTGCAGAAAAACCAAGACCCTTCTTTGTTTTATTGTCAATAGGAATGACAAGCCGTCCCCATCCTGTCGTATCGGTACTCTCGACCGCTTTGATAGCATCTTTGTATGAAGAAATTGAAGTTCCTTCTTCAGATTGATCGTTCTTGCTCACCGATAGTGCTTGGAACTGAGTTCCAATAACCTCCTCGGGTTCCACACAAGTAGATGATGATAAGTTACTCACGAGCAAGGCTTGTTCCCCACAAACCGTGACAAGTTGATCGTTCTTGACGAACTTTAGCTTTTGGTGGAGGGTCGAAGTGACCGCTCCAGCCTGATGTATCCAAGGTCTTCCTAATAAACAACTGTATGTTGCCCGGATGTCCATGACCTGGAAAGTGATTTGGAAAGTGTGAGGACCAATAGTTATGGGTAGATCAACTTCGCCGATAACCGTTTTTCTAGATCCGTCGAATGCTTTGACGACGACCTCGCTGATTCTCATCGGAGGGCCCTTAAATGATAATTGCGTCAAAGTGGACTTCGGCATAACATTCAGGGCTGACCCTGTGTCTACCAGTACATTGGCTAAAGCAACTCCCTGGCAGTTAACTGTAATGTTGAGCGCCATGTTATGACGGCGACCCTCTTCAGGTAATTCCTCATCACTAAATCCCAAATTATTGCAGGAAGTGATGTTAGAGACAATGCTATCGAACTGTCTGATTGTTACATCCTGTTCCACAAAGGCCTGCTCCAAGACTTTCTGTAGAGCCTCCCTATGCGCTTCTGAACTGAGTAACAGTGATAATACCGAGATCTTTGAAGGAGTTTGTAACAGTTGATCGACAATGTTATATTCACTCCTTTGGATGAGCTTTAGCATCTCATCTTTGTCTTTTGAAAAGTCTGGATTACTAGATTGACCGACTGGTGGATCAGGAATTTCTGCCTGAAGTTCCTTTTCTTTGTTGGATTCTCCAACCCCTCGGTTGAAGATTCGACCGCTCCGTGTTACACGACTGATGTCTGCAATATTCACGACGAAGGGTAATGGAATTTCCTTTCCATTCTCGATTATTGTTGCACCGTATTTGTAAGGGATTGCCTTAGCTGATTCATACGGTAGTGGCCCCGGTAGATAGATGACTATGGGAACCTTCTGATTTTTCTGGCCATCATAAGTAACCTTGATCCGTTCCCGGTTGGGAACTCTAGATTCGTCAAGCAGAGGAATGATGGAAAAAACATCCCTGGTCCTATGATGACCAGAGATCGTGACAACATCCTCAACTTGATCGGCAAGGTAGTTCGGCGTCCAGTTGATGGGTCCAGAACCTGGATATGGACGAATTTCTCCATGATCGACCTGACCCTGAAGAGCTGATCTCACAAGGTAACACCCTTGGTTACTTTCCGAACAGACGCTACAACTGTCATAGTTGTGTGGTGGCACCTGGCCACGCCCACTTTGAATACAATGTAACCTCACTAGGTTATCTTCCATTGATCGGACATCCTGACTTTGACGACGAGTAGGATTCCTGTGATTGATACTAATCTGCTGAGTATCTTTGTCCATATAGATTGGCATCCACCAGTGATTTAACAAGTGCTGAAGTGCCTCCTGGACAAGGGTACAACCTCGATCGTTTTCGCAACCCGCTTTACAATTTTGATAATCATGTGATATTAAGAATCCGAGTCGGACCTGCTCAGCATGTAACTCTACCAGGTTGGTATTCATCACGTGAATGTCAAAGATCTGAACCATGTTGATTTGATAGGAGTTCCTATCATGGTAGTCTTGGATCCATCCAAGATCCATCTGACGCTGGAGGGCCTCTTGTATGAAAGAGCATCCCTGTTTGTTTACCGAGAAAATCAGACAGGAACTGTAATCGTGCCGCGGCAGATTATGATACTGGCTTTGCCTTGAGTGCATCGCCACCAAGTTGACATTCATCGCACGGATGTCGTGGTTTTGAATGACGTTGGAATTCGTGTAAACCATGTTAACTCCACGAACTCGGTGCTCTTGGATCCATCCAAGATCCATTTGTTCCTGCAGAGCTGCTTGCACCACAGAACATCCTTGGTTATCTTTAGAGCAGATATCACACTGGTGATAGTTATGAGGTGGCACATGGCCATATCCACTCTGTCTACAATGCATCTTGACCAGATTGGTCCCCAATAAGAGTACATCGTGAATTTGATAGACATTGTTAGTCTCTTTCTCAATCAGATTGACTGCAGCCTTCTCATGTTGAGGCAGCGGGTTCGTAAGAACATTAGGATTCGTATCCTTGAAAGATAAGAGCCCGCTCCTAACAAGCTTTTGCACGTCGGATTTGAAATTAAGACAAGTCTCAATGTTATGCCCTGAACCTCCTTGATGATAAGGGCATGTTTGATCCGCTTTAAACCAAAAAGCGGATTTTCCGGAACTGAAAGGGGAGACTTAGTCTGGATGTGCCCCTTGGCTAGCAGTAACGGAAATAGTTCTGCGTACGTTACGGGTATAGGATCAAATCCTGGTGGCCGTGTTGTAAGATTGTTGTTATATGGAGGACGAGCCTGCTGAAGAGGCTGTTGTGTCCTTTGTTGGTCAGGTTGGCTCTGCGCAACCTGAGGTTGATACATAGGAACAGGCGCGGGGCCGATAGCAGGAGTAGTAGCTGCTACTGGCTGATAACGTCGCCTTTGCTTTCCGAGAGAGATATTCCCAATATCTTGCTCTTTTTTCTTAGGGAGAACACTACCGTATTTTTTAGTACCGCTCGTTGATCCAATGTCTTTTACCAAACGTCCTTCTCGGACGGCTTCCTCAAGACGTACACCCATGCCGACCATTTCGGTGAAATCACTGGGTGCACTGGCAACCATTCGGTCATAGTAAAATGAGCTTAAGGTCTTTAAGAAGATTTTTGTCATCTCTTTTTCCTCAAGAGGTGGACAAATTTGAGCGACAATTTCACGCCACCTTTGAGCATACTCCTTAAAGGTTTCCTTGTCCTTTTGTGACATTGATCTGAGTTGATCTCTGTCGGGTGCCATGTCCAAATTGTATTTGTATTGTTGGACGAAGGCAATACCAAGATCTCTGAATGTGCTGATCGTAGCACGGTTTAAACCCATGTAACATTTGAGTGCGGCACCGGTTAAACTATCCTGGAAGTAGTGAATCAGCAGGTCCTGATTCTCCGTCTGAGCTGACATCCGCCGAGCGTACATCACCAGATGGCTCTGAGGGCAAGAGTTACCCTTGTATTTTTCAAAGTCGGGCACTTGGAACTTGTGCAGGAATTTCACATTTGGGACCAAGCAGAGGTCTGCGGCGTCCTTTCCAAATAGATCCTGACCGCGAATGGCTTGCAGCTCTTTCTGCATTTCCAGGAACTGTTCCTGGAATTCCTCCATTCTGTCAAACATAGTTTCCTTCTTACCAGAAGGTGTTGGTGGAATCTGTCCTTCCGGGACAGTGTGCACCACAGGGGGTGGTACCGTGACTACGGCAGTAAGTCTTGGCGCTTCCCGAAGTTTGTAACCTTCAGGAGTCTTCAGTATGCCCCTGGCATCTTCGCTTTCTTGAAGTTTGTGACCTTCAGGCCCAGCGGCTTCTGTTGCGATTCCCTGATCTTCAGTGATCGGCGGAACATATCCTTCCGGGATATAGTTAACAGGCATGCCCCAAGGACGATCTTTCGGCATCTGATACCTAGGATCATACTTTTCTATGATGGGCGTTGAGGTGATCTCTGAGATCACAGTTCTTTGTAGCTGAGCTTCTGCCATGGCTTGCATGTCGTTACGAAGCTTTCTCATATCCTCTCTCAGAGCGTCGATCTCTTCTTTCAACTCTCTGTTTTCTTCCTCAAGATCATCCATCTTTTTCTGACGATTGGCCCGAGTATTATACGAATGAGACAGTTTGACTCTAGAATCGAGACACAAACGTGAGATTCGGAGGTAAGGAGAATACGCGATGTGAGAATGATGAATGCAATGATTATATTAATTATTTTTAATTAAAATAAACTTCGACAATTAGATTGCAAATATCAAACAGTGGGGAAACCCCTTTTTATTGAATTCCAAAGGATTACAGAAATGGAAATACAGTAGATTACAAAGTGCAGAAACAGAAACCTAAACTAATGGGTCCCGAGTCCTCTCTGAAGAGAAATCGGGTGCTGATTCTGGTATCTTCCTTTTCTTTGACCGGGGCGCTTGGGCTGTTGTCGGGTTGTCATTCCTTTTCCAGGTGAAAGGAGCGAGCAAATTCCTTTGGTCATCTTGATTCTCTACAGCATGCTGCTCTAAAATTTCAATCAGAGCATCTTTCTCTCTCAGTAGTTGCTGTATTTGGATACACTCTACGTTGAGGGTGCGGTACTTGTTCTTCCAAGACCTTCTTTCCTTTTGAACTTTGTTGAGAGTAACCTGAAGCCTTTCAGTTTCTGTCATGAAGTACATGACAATTTCCCTCAGCGGAAGAATTCCGTAACGAGGATAAGGCATCTTTAGCTTGAGAGCTCTGGTTTGTACCCAATGGAGATAAGGCTCCACTGAGACACAATCCGGTTTTCCCAGAGACTCTCGTCCTTTCTTAT
Source organism: Lathyrus tuberosus (assembly GCA_022829125.1). Classification (NCBI taxonomy): domain Eukaryota; kingdom Viridiplantae; phylum Streptophyta; class Magnoliopsida; order Fabales; family Fabaceae; genus Lathyrus; species Lathyrus tuberosus. Next base: position 12,844,059 of record JALAZF010000066.1, on the reverse strand, counting down.
GAACATGTTTCCAAGCTTGCACTTTCTCCTTCTTTGAAGAAAAGACCTTCAAGATGAACACCCCGTGGGACGTGTCTCGTCGGGTATCCAAATTGACGAAGAACTAATATCGAATGATAGTTGATTCCTCCTTTAGTTCCTATGAGGGGTACGCTGGGGAAGTTTCCACAACGGTCAATGATTTTGATTCCCTCATAGATCCTATTACACCAATCTATATCAGAGTTGGTGAGGGACATGATCTTCTGCGACCAACGTAAGACACTCTTGCAATCCCAAAAAGCAGCAGACTTGGGCAAGTGAGAGATAAACCATTTGTAAAACAAAGGTACACAGCATGTGATCTCCCCTCCGCTGTACAAATTTCCCAAGTGTACAGAATGATACGCATCTGCAAGCAAAGTCGGCACAGGGTTTCCAATGAGAAAAACCTTAATAGCGTTGATATCGACGAAGTTATTGATGTTGGGAAACAAAAATAATCCGTAGGTGAGCAAGACAAAGATGCTTTCAAAAGCAGTCCCGTTCCCTATACTAGCAAAGTACAGAGCTTTCTTTGTCAAGAACTGGGCTGGCAAACCTTGGATGCCACCCATAGTAATCATGTGAGTCCTGACCTCAGACTCATCCAAATAAATTGCTCTTGCAATAGTCTGATTCTTTGGAATTTCTTCCAGTCCAGAAAATAAAGCTCGATCAGTGATATGTAAATCAGCCAGATGAGAGTACTCCTCCAGCGTTGGTGATAGCTGGTAATCTGGGAATGTGAAACAGTGATAAACCGGATCGTAGAACTGAATGAGCGCATCCATGATTCCCTTAATCACATGGACTCTTCACAGTGGTAGCAAACCACCGTGCTTGGCTCTGAAAGCCTCTAGGTTAATGATCATCCTCGCTAACTTTCTCAAATCCCCTAGTTTTGGAACCTTGAAGGTATACTGGTGAGTTCTCCTTCTACCGAAATCCATTAATGCAATCTTTTTCTCTGATATTTGTAATCACAGTCTTAGTTTAATTTGAAAAACAGAGAGACTAGAAGAGAAATTTTTTGAATGTTCTAATGTTTTATTAAATGAATGCATGAATGCAGCACACAAAAACATAGAAAAAACATGGGGTTAGAGGGTCGTTGTCATGAAGTCAAGGATCTACCCATCCCCAAAGGTTTATACTAGGGTGATTTTTGTACCTGTACTCATTATCATCAGCTCCTCCCAGGAAAGCAAAACAACAAGTGGATCGCCAGTGAGTTGTGTGCAATCTTAGAGTAAGTGCTATTCACCGAGAATAGATCACCAACCTCAAATGAGGGTAGTATCGCGTAACAACTATTTCCGATAGCTTCCGCACTACGAAAAAGGTTGGCTTTTCTAGGCGTATACTCAATCTCACCACATGCGGCATCACACGCATTCCCAGTAGCAGAAAAATAAACATGTATAGCAATTAGGAAAAGCAGTATATATATTTGTCCTAATCATCCTAGACTTATAAAGCTATGAATCTTAAGTTCCTGACAGAAATGGGTTCCCCGGCGGAAGCCCCAATCTGTGGTTCCCTGCCTAAGAGATGGACCAGCCTAGGTCAATCTTTCTCTTCGGTAGAGTTCCCATTTTCCGTAGAAAACGGGGATGATGCCCTAAGGCAGAAAAGGAGACTCCCCAACAGAGTCGCCATTTGTGTAAATTTTCACACAAGAGAAGTAGAAACTTTGGATCTGGCCCCACGGTGGGCGCCACTTTTCTGTTGGCGGCCACCGCCAAGAAAATGACTTACCCAGAGTTTAAATTGTAAGAAAGAAAGAATCGTCCCCACGGTGGGCGCCACTTTTCTGTAGCGAGCGATTTTGGACGCGGTTCTTAAGCGCTGGTCGCTCTCTGCGGTTGAGCTTAAAACTATAGGTCGATTCATTTTTTATCCTATTGTGAGCTGAATAAGGAAGGGAAAAAGATGTCTCCAATTAACCCTGCTTGCATACTGAGTTTAAACAGCGGTCTGTTAGGTTACGGATGCTATCAATGTGGGGGGGCTTTTGTACTGGTTATTCGTATTTCGCCAATACAGGTTTCTTTCTTTCTTTTTTCTAGGCAAAGGGTTTCTGGCGGGGAATAAGGATTAGGATGTTAGGACTGATGCTTTTGAATTACTGCTTTTGATTGATGGGGATATGAGATTTGGGTTTTTTGTTGATTGCGCTCGCTAAGATCTTTTCTTTCGATCTTATGCCTACGTATTCCCGTTTACCGAAACAGGGAAATCAGAGCGTTCGTAGTTCCTCCTATTCTATGGGAGGAGATTGGTGTTTTTGGTGTCTTGTTTAAAGCCCAAGACATGAAGCGAAAGGTGATTTGTATCTTGTTCAAAGCCCAAGATGTGAAGCTGAAAGGTCTATTTATGTCTTGTTTAAAGCCCAAGACGTGAAGCTGAATGATCTTAACTTTAGAGAGAATTTGTCATCTCTAAAGAGGGGAGAAGGAGAATTACTTTAACTGGGATACGTGGATCCGAGCAATGCCATAATTTCTGAAGAAAGGGTTTTAACCTGAAGGAGAAAACTTTAACTCAGTGTAGAGCAATGCCATCTTTCCTTAGGAATTTCTCATGCTAAAAGAGGGACAGTGGCATGGATATAGATGATCCAGAGGCTTGCCGCTTACAGCGATTAGATGAAGGGAAAGGAGTTGTTGATGTTTGTGTACTGTGAACGAGGCACAGCTTTGATGCTAAAAGGTTGATTGGATCAACCAGTGGTTTTCTTATACAAAGCCTAAGAGGAGGCTAATTTCTGCTAGGAAAATCATTATACAAAGCCTAAGAGGAGGCTATTTTGTGTCTCGTACAAAGCCCGAGAGAGAGGCTAAAGGTTTTTGACCCAGTGGGGCATATCGTTATACAAAGCCTAAGAGGAGGCTAGCAAAGAGTTCGACGCTTGCTTAAGGGATTTATATCTCGTACGAGGCCCGAGATGGAGGCAAAAAAGGGGTGATTGACTCAACGAGGGAATCTTTTGTGTCTCATACAAAGCCTGAGAGAGAGGCTAAAAGGTTGTTTTGACTCCACTGGGGAGAATTTTGGTATCTCGTACGAAGCCCGAGATGGAGGCTATTGTAACTGTTTCAGTTGAGTGACAGATCCAATATACTGATTTAAAAGAGAAAATCAGTTCTTATATGAGCAACACTGTACTTAGGGATTTAATTCAAGGATCCGGGATGTTTCCTTCTCTTTGAGGAAACGGGAAATCCAAAGGGTATCGAGACTATCTGAGTCTACGGGTTTCCTTCCTATTTAACGAAGGGTGCTTGAGAATGTCTTTGAGACTCAAGGAAGTTTAGACTGTCCAAGTCTAGAGTTTTATCTTTTGTACTATGCTTCGAGAAACAGTAGTAGACTCTATGAAAGGACTGTTCTATGAGGATGACTAGGTTCTGTTCCTATACCTCTAGGAGGTCGTCGGGACAATTTGTACGAAGCCCAAGAGGAGCCTGGAATCTTTTAAGAAGCCGACGGGTCCTTGTACGAAGCCCAAGAGGAGGCTATCATTCCCGGAGGAAGAGATCATTATATGAAGCCTAAGAGGAGGCTGTGAATACTTCTAAGAAGCCGTAGGGTCCTTGAATAATGCCCAAGAGGAGGCGGGGTTGCTTTTAGGAAGCCTGTGGGTCCTTGTATGATGCCCAAGAGGAGGCCGATGCTTTTAAGAAGCCCGTGGGTCCCAAACCAAAGAAAAGTTCAGGAAAACTCTTTTAGAGTTAAAACCACTGGTAAACGTGCGAGGTTTACTATCCAGTGACTTTAACTTTTAGAGAGAGTCCGAACCGTTCGGCGGTTTGAAGAAATTCAAGAGAAGTTTCACCGAGAATAATTCATCTCTGGGGGATAAAATTTCTTGACGATTCCTAAGGAGGACAGCCGAAGAGAAGACTGTATCTGGTGCTCCTATTGGGGATCTAGGCGTCTATTTCTACGAATAAATGAAACGACGTCACCTAGTTCTAGACGTAGTTGCCGGGGAAACTCGAAATATCTATACTATTATTACACAGTAGATATGAGTTTATGAAAGGAGACTTACAGTGAGCAGCCCTACAATACGTTTTATAATATGAAAGCAGTAAATGAAAGCGATAACCACTTACTCGGTTGTAGTGCTTCCATGCTGTTTGGTTTGTTGTTCAACAAAGAAAGATTGAAAACAACATTATATTCAAAATCAAAGGAGAACGTGCTTTGAAAAAGAAAGATCTGGGGCTTACAGCTCAAGGAGAGGCCCAGGGTTTTATCAGTGAGCGCACTGTATGAATTTGTACAGAGGGACTTATATAAGTAACTGTGACCCAAAATGGTTTTCTGTACAAAGGGATGGGTCTTACACTCTCTCAAGAGGCCCAAAAAGGTTTAAAGAAAAAGAGTGGGGCTTATAACACGAGGGTAGGCCCAGATGAGTTTTATTTTTAAACGGGCGACGATTGCGCCGTTTACTTGTACAGAGGGACTTATACAATGAGTGAGGCCCAAAAAGTTTTTGTACAAGGGGGGATGGGTCTTACACTCTCTCAAGAGGCCCAAAGAGTTTTTAGATGAATAAATGGGTCTTACTACTCGAGGGTAGGCCCAGATGATTTTTGAAAAGGCGACGATCGCGCCGTTTGTTTTTTGACGGTATCGGGACTTATACAATAAGTGAGGCCCAAAGATGATTTGGTCAAAAAAAGGGTTGGGTCTTACACTCTAATAGAGGCCCAAAGTGTTTTGAAAATGATTTAAGAGGGTTGAATTAATCCAAAACCCTAATTTGTTTTCAAAATGTATTTAATTGAATAAAAATTCAATTAAAATGATCAAAAATTGTTTAACACATGGAAAACAAATTGTGATCTTGGATTAATGCTTCAAAAATTAAGTATTGACCTACAAAATAATTAGAAAGCATTAAAAGTTGCAAAATCAATGTAGAAAAAATATTTAAAATGCCAAAAATAATTAAAATATTAATTCTTTACAAAAATATCAATTATATGAAATAAATAATATTTTTGGGATTTTTTGATAAAATAAAATATTTTAACATTTTTGTGAATTATTAAAAAAAGAATCAACTCAAAATCATTAAAACTCAGAGAGAAATTAATTTTTGAATCAATTAAACAAAATCACAAAATTCAAATATTCAAATATATGAAAATGGCGCCAAGAACAACACCAAGAACACGCGCGTTTTTCAGTTTGCCCAGATTTGCATTTTCCATCCAATCTCCATGAATACGTAATCATATCATGCAATCCACATATCATTATGCTCGTCTCAACCTCACGATCATGTCTATGTACTTTAATTTCATTTAAATTAAACATACAACAAGAAATCACGAAGAAACCTCAAGAACCCTAATTTCTGCATGAAGGCTAGGATTTTTGATACACGATTCAAACAATGCAATTAATTGAGGGAAAACATTCCATGCATGATTATGAACATATGGCCAAATTATTGTGCGAGGAAATATGCATAGATTGAGAGATGCCCAAGTTTAGGCTTACCTTCAAGTCGTGACAGCAAGAGCAGATGTGATTTTGAGTTGGAGGTGTTACAGACAAGTTGTGATGATTTGGACAGCTTCCCTACACCATATGGAGTGTGTTTGAACACTTGGATTGAATTGAAATGGACTGAATCAGTTTATGGCATCTCAGCTGCAACTTCACTTCAAACTTGTGTGGATGGCAAGTGATTTTGTGAATTTGATGTTTCAGATGGTATGTGAGTGTTTGATCAGCTCATATGTGATGTATGTGAGGTGTGTGAGTGATTGGTTTGTGCAGAATTGCTCTCAAACTCAAAACCCGATAGTTACCTTGCTAAGAAAGGCATTTTTGCCAAGAGAAAGAGATTTTGAGGAAAGCATCTGTTAGATGGCTTTGGTGTACTCAAACTGACCACAATTGTGCTCTATTTATAGTAGAGCAAGTTTGTTTTGCAAGGAATAGTGCATGGCAGCTGGTAAGTAGGTTTGGCCAATGTTGGCAAATGAAAATCCAAGTCTCCTCTAGCCATTGACTAGAGGTTAGGGCACAGAGCTTTGGTCCCCTTGGTCTTGGATAAGTCTTGACTGATTTCAGATGAGAATGGCTCAGTCCATGGCACCTTGATGGTTCCATTGAATGCCTCATTCCAAATTTGAAGTCTTGTCCCTATTTTGGCCATTCTAGGTTCAACATGCTATTCTTTGTTCCTTGGACCTTGGAGGCTTGGCTCAGTGATTGTCCCCTTTGGATTCAATCCTCTGAGGTGTCCAAGTGGATTGGAGCAATTGCAATTGGCTGATTTTGGCAAATCGAGCCAAAATGCAAATTCTGCCTTGCCTTGACAGATTTCAGCAAGGCAACTTGTTAAGGTTGTATCTCATGATGTAGGTTGAATTTGGCAATGTTCTTGGCCATTTTGGAAAGCTCTTGCATGATACAACAACTGTTTGAACAAGTTTGGTTTTGATCTCTTTTGATTCCAAGTGAAAAATCCCCCTACATTTGGCAAAAAGTGAAGCAGAATTCTGACTTAGTGAAAATTTCACTAAGTGTTGGAAAAAGTGACATTTTCACTTTTCAGCCACTTTGATCACTCCATAACTCAAAATCCTTAATGAATTGGAATGACTTGTAGTTGAAGTTTTTGTAGGTGATAATGGGGGCTACAAATCCATCTTTGGATGAGAAAAAAGGGCCTTGTGGTTTAGGAGTTATGGTCCTCCAAAGTTGGTACCTTTGCCACTTTATTTTTAACTTAGAAAAATTTCTAAGTTTTATGGTTACCCCCTTTTACAAGTTATCTCACTTTTCTTGATTTTTCTTGATGAATGATGATTCAAATCATACATTAACATCATTTTAGGGTTAAAAATACATTTTGGTGAAAAATCTCAAAAAGTCAAAGTTGACTTTTGTGCACAGTTGACTTTTTATCAGATGAATTCCAAACTGTGCAATTCTTCAGGAAATCATGTCCTTGACCTAAATCAAACTTGATGGATATGTTCCATGGGTGTCATAGGGTATATTCAATCATGTATTAGGGTTTGGGAGCATGTCTTGGTCAAAAGTCAAAGTTACAGTTGACTTTTCCCTTAAAACCCTAATTGTGGTGCAGATGAAAATGAGACTTGTTGCTCAAGCTTCTTGGATCAATCCATTGTTCCAAATGGATCAATATGGTGTATTAGAGACCCTCAAATCATCTCTTGAGGTCTTGGCTCATGGTTTGTCCCAAAAGTCAACTTAGGGGTGAATTAGGTCAAGAAACCCTAATTCCTGATTTTTGATGAATGCATCCCCTGAGGCAAAATTGACTTGATGCATGGGTTCATGAGGTTCCATGAAGCATATTAGGTCATGTTTTGGATCATTGCCTTGTGCCCAGATGAAAATTTCCATCTGGAGGCCCTGGTCGACCAAAACCCTAATTTGGTGACACTGTCGATCTTGAGACTTGATCCACCTAGAAGGGAGCAGCCTTGTGCTTAATCCTTGAAGTGGGAGTCCTTTTTGATCCATTGTGGATGTTTGAGAGATTAGACAAGTTGAAGATCATGTCATTCCTTGATTGATCCTTTGTCTAAGCACTCAGAGAGGGCTTGAAACCCTAATTTTGATTGTATTGGATGCTCACCCATCTTTGGGGAGGCTAATGAAGCATGATGGTTCATCCATATTGTGATGATGATTTTCATAATGATGGGAAATCTAAGTGGTCAAAATTTGGGGTATTACAGAAAGGATGCCACAGACCTCTGTCTAGTCCCTAATGTAAAGATCCCGCACAAATTCAAGGTGCCTGACTTTGAAAAATACAAAGGCAACTCTTGCCCTCAAAGTCATTTGGTGATGTACGCTCGAAAGATGTTAACTCAGACAGAAAATCAACAACTACTAATCCATTATTTCTAAGACAGTTTAACCTGTGCCGCACTCAAATGGTGCATGGGTTTAAACCGCACCAAGATCAATACTTTCAGAGATCTCGATGCTTCGTTCGTTTAGCAGTATAAGTACAATTTGTACATGGCACCGGATAGGGATCAGCTCAAAGCAATGTCGCAGAAAGACAAAGAAACTTTCAAAGAATATGCTCAGCGATGGCGTGAAATTGCCACCCAGATCTGTCCCCATCTTGAGGAAAAGGAGATGACCAAGATCTTTTTGAGAACATTAAGCTCATTCTATTATGACCGAATGGTTTCCAGTGCGCTAAGTGACTTCACTGAGATGGTGAACATGGGAGTACACCTTGAAGAAGCAGTCCGAGAAGGACGATTGGTCAAAGATGTAGAGCCATCTAGCAGTACTAAAAGATACGGTAGTGCTTTCCCAAAGAAAAAAGAGCAAGATATTAGTAATATCTCTCTCGGAAAGCCAAGGCGAAGGTATCAACCAGTAGCGGCGATAACTCCCACTATCAACCTTACGCCATCTCCGACTTATCAACCTCAGGTTGCTCAGAGCCAACCAGGTCAATAATAGTATCAACAAAGGACGCAACAGCCTTTTCAGCAGGCTCATCCACAATACAACAACAGCAATCGTACGACACAACCACCAGGGTTTGACCCTATACCGATGTTGTACGCAAAATTATTTCCACTGTTACTGGTCAAGGGGCACGTCCAAACCAGGTCTCCTCTTACAGTACTAGAAAATCTGCCATTTTGGTTCAAAACGCATCAAACTTGCTGTTATCATCAAGGAGAACTGGGGCACAACATTGAGAACTGTCTCAGCTTCCAGTCTGATGTATAGAAGCTTGTCAGGAACGGGATCCAATCTTTCAAAGATACTAATCCAAATGTTCAGATGAACCCGTTGCCACAACATGAGAAGACTGCCATAAATTTAAAAGAGGAAGAATCTAGCCGCAGTTATCAAATTCACGATGTACTCCTATTAGGAACCAATCTGGTCAGGGTGCATTGCATACAGAGCGGGTACGACCATGTACCGCCTCACAATTATCACCAGTGTGATATATGCTCAAAGAATAATCAGGGGTGTTCCGTAGTGCAATCAGCTCTACAAGAACATATGGATCTGGGTTGGATCCAGGACCACCGAATCCGTGAAGTCCACATGGCCCATGCGCATCCCAACATTGTTCAGAACTGCAACATTCTTGCGATGAACGTCAATTTAGACAAAGGATCAATTAAGAAATGACATGATATTCAACTTGTCTAACCTCTCAAACACCCATAATTGATCAATAGGATTCCCACATCAGGAATCAAGAACAAAGTTGCAGCATTCCAAGTGGCTCAAGCCTCAAGATCGCCAGTGTCACCAAATTAGGGTTTTGGTCGACTAAGGCCTCCAGATGGAATTTTTCCTCTGGGAATGAGCCAATGCTTCAAAGCACAACCTAATATACTCCAAGGGACCTCATGGACCCAATCATCAAGTCAATTTAACCTCAGGGGATGCATTTACCAAAAATCAGGAATTAAGGTTTCTTGACCTAATTCACCCCTAAGTTGACTTTTGGGACAAAACATGAGCCAAGACCTCAAGACATGATTTGAGGGCCTCCAATACACCACATTGATCCATTTTCAACAATGGATTAATCCAAGAAGCTTGGTTCACAAGTTTCAATTTCATCTGGACCACAATTAGGGTTTTGAGGAAAAAGTCAACTGTGCCTTTGACTTTTGACCAAGACATGCTCCCAAACCTTGAGACATGACTCAATACACCCTATAACACCTATGGAATTCATCCATTAGATTTGATTTAGGTCAAGGACTTAATTTCACGAAGGATCGCACAGTTTGGATTTCATCCGATAAAAAGTCAACGGTACAAAAATCAAAAGTTTGACTTTTTGGATTTTTGGTCAACCAAGGTTCCTTAACCCTAAAACAATGTTAATATGTGATTTGTATCATCATTCATCAAGAAAAAAAATGATTTAACTTGTAAAAGGGGTAACCATAAAAAACTTAGAATTTTTCTAAGTTATGGAACAAAGTGGCTAGGGTACCAACTTCCAATGACCATAACTTGAGATCCAAGCAACCATTTTGGGTGATCCAAAGCTGGATTTATAGGTCTTGCTACACTCTAAAAAAGCTTCAACTACATCAAACTCCAATTCCTCGTGGATTTTAAGTTATGGAGTGATCAAAATGGCTAAAAACATGAAAATGACACATTTCCAACACTTAGTGAAATTTTCACTAAGTCAGAATCTGCCTTATTTTTCCAAAATGTAGAGGCATTTTTCATTGTAATTCAAGTTGGATCAAAACCAAAGTTGGACATCATGTTGAAATAGGATATATCAGCTTTCCAAAATGACCAAGAACTCCATCAAACTCCACCTGAGCTAGGGGTTATGACAGCTGCAAACTGTCTTGGCAAGGCAGATTTGTGCATTAGGGCTCGAATTGATCAAATTGTGCAAAAATAAACACGGTTATCCATCTGCACACCTCAAGGGGGAACAACCAAGGAACAAACACTGATCCATAGGCCTCCCAAGTCCAAGATTCCACAAGTAGCCATGCCAAACCTAAAAAGCTAAAGATGCTTCAAGACTCCAATTTTGTTTTGAGACATTTAATGGATGCATAGAGCTGGCATGTATCAGTCCATGATCGGCCAAATGAGTCAAGATTAGCTCACACAACAGAGGACCTAAGCCTGCAAAGTTTAGCAAAAGTCAATGGCTAGAGGAGACCCTTGATTAAAGAATTAAGGCATTCAACACAATCTGATCCAAGCTGCCAAACACTATTGATGCCAAAACAAATTTGCTCTACTATAAATAAAGCTCATTTATGCTCAAATTAAGTACACCAAAGGTCCTAAATAGACGCCTTTCTCAGAATCACCACTTTCACTCCCAAAACACCTTCTCTTGCAAGTCATTATCGGGTTTTGCATTTGAGAGTGATTCCAACCAAACCAATGGTTCACACACCTCACATATAACATATAGAAGTGATCCATAACACAAAATCACATCTGGAACATCAGATTCTCAAAATCACCAGCCAATTTCTCAAGTTCTTGACAGATTTGCAGTTGAGGTACCAAATCAAGTTCCAGCTCAATTCAAACCACTCCAAGCATTCAGACACACTCCATGGCACCTAAGGAAGTTGTCCAGATCATTGGAACCTAGTTGTAACACCTCCATCATCAAACTCGATCACCAGCTGCAAGAGGTAAGCATGAGCTCTTCAAACTCCATGATACATGCATATTTTACTGCACAATAATTTTGCCACATGTTCATAATCATGTATGAAATGATAACCCTCAACCAATTGCCATGAATCAATCGTGTATGGAATTTCATTATGTTCATGCTGAAATTAGGGTTCTTGAGGTTTCCTTCTGATTTCTCACTCAATACTCAAAATAAATGCAATTAAACTATATGGTTGTGATCCTTGTTCAAAAGCGAACAAGATTGGTACTTGAATTGTGCAAAAATATTGAGAAATCACAGAGAAAAGTGAGAAAATGCAAATCTGCAGAAACAAGGCACGCAGGCAAGAACTTGGTGTTCTTGGCGCCCTTTTTCAAATTTTCAAATACTTGAATATTGTGTTATTTTTGTTAATTGATTCAAAAATTAATTTCTCTCTGAATATTTATGTTTTTGAATTGATTCTTTTTCTCAAAATTCACTAAAATGTTTAAATATTTTATTTTACAAAAAAAATCCAATTTATATTATTTATTTAATATAGTTAGAATTTTTGTAATTAATTTCATTTTAATTGTTTTAAACATTTTTAAATGGAATTCCCACTTTGATCTTTCAAAACCAATTGAATTTCAAACTTTCATGTAATTAAACATGATTTTTCAAAATACTTTTCAAGGTGTACAACTTATTTTTGAATATATTTGGTATTTTATATCATTTTTTTCATTTAATTTCCTTTGAAAAATAACATTTTTATTTAAAATTAGGGTTTCCTCTTGATTTTAAATTTTAAAACACTTTTGGGCCTCTAATAGTGTGTAAGACCCAACCCTTGTTGTACATAAACCATTTTGGGCCATAAAAAAAATCTCGGCACGATCGCCATTTTCAAACAGAAATTCTCTGGGCCTCTCCTTGAGTTGTAAGCCCCATCACTTGTACAAAAACACTTTTGGGCCTCTAATAGAGTGTAAGACCCAATCCCTTTTGTAAATAAACAATTTTGGGCCTCACACATTGTATAAGTCCCTCTGTACATTTTCAAAAGTTCGGCGCGATCGTCGCCTTTTTAACAAAATCAAATGGGCTTCTCCTTGAGCTATAAGACCCATATTTTTTTCTTTTAAAACATCTTTGGGCCTCTAATAGAGTGTAAGACCCAAACCTTTTTGTAAATAAACCTCTTTGGGCCTCAGTCATTGTATAAGTCCCGATACGATCTTCAAAAACAACAGTGCGATCACTGTTAAACCTTGGGCCTCTCCTTGAGTATAAACCCCAACAATCTTTTCAAAAAGAACTTCTCTTTTGATTTAGATTCAAATATGCATATTTTTATAAAAAATTTCTTTAATTTCTTTGAACAACTAACAATACAGCCTGGAAGCTTGCTCACCTGTACGTTTTAACAGCTTTCATTTACTCGCTTTCATATATATATATATATATATATATATATATATATATATATATATAGCTGTATTGTGGGAAGCTGCGCACTATAAGTCCTTCTTTCATATCCTTTTAAAATACTTGTCATATATCAACTGTATATATACTAGTATAGTTATTTAGAGTTTTCCCCGACAACTAGGTCTAGAACTAGGTAAAGCCAGTTTGGTCACTCTTTAAATACAGTCAAAACTAGGTCCCCATAGGATTTCCAGATACAGTCTTGCCTTCTCTTGGGCTTAAACAATATGGAACAAAGAGAAAGGCGGTATTCTTCGTGAACCTTTTCTCAGGCTGTCACTATTAGAAATTGTCAAAGAAATTATACTCCCCAAAGTTGATCTATTCTCGGTAAATAGCATCTCTTGAGTTTCTTCAAACCTCATAACTTTTGCTAAATGATCTATTCTCGGTGAATAGCATTTCTTGAACTTTTATTGGTTTGGGACCCACAGGCTTCCTAAAAGGATCCCCGCCTTCTCTTGGGCTTTGTATAAGGACCATCCGGCTTCTTAGAAGTTCTCATGCCTTCTCTTGGGCTTAATACAAGGACCCTAAAGACCTCTTAGAGGTATAGGACAAAACTTAGTCATCATTTGCTAGAGCAGTCTTTCTAGTGTCAAAATCTCAAACCATTTTAGGGTTGATTCTCATCCCTTAAAACACCTGCCTCCTCTTGGACATCATACAAAAGATAAAACTCTTCCACACCAGTAGACTTAGACAGTCTAACCTTGAGTCTCAAAGACATTCTCAAGTTCCTTACAAACATAGGAAAAACCCCGGTCACTTTGGATAAATCTCGAGTAGAGTTAAAACCCATGGGTTCTAAAACCCAAACTCTCTCCTAAAAGTTTCCCAGCCAGGGTCAGTTTATCACCAGTATCAGAACCTCAAGGCCTCTGATACCCCAACTTTTCTGTAACCCTCAGCAAGAGTTGATTCCCCATTTGGAGCTGCCTCGGGATCTCAATAATCCCCGGAAAAAGCTAGCCTCCTCTTAGGCTTTGTATAAAGACCTTTCCTCAGCGCAGTCAGCCTACTCTTGGGCTTTGTACAATGATTCCACCCCAGCGGAGCTAACCTTTTCAGACTCTCTTGTTGAGTCAATCACTTTTCAGACTCTCTTGTTGAGTCAATTACCTTTCAGCACTCTCTTGTAGAGTCAACCCCTTTAGCCTCAATCTCGGGCTTTGTACGAGATAGATAAAAACACTCTCTTGTTGAGTCAATCTTTTCCAGCCTCCTTTTAGGTTTGATATAAAGATTTCCTCTAGCAGAAGTCAACCTCCTCTTAGACTTTGTATAATGATTTCTCCAGCTTGTTCAACCACAATCCTGGGCTTTGTACAGGACAGATAAAAGCACTCTCTTGTTGAGTCAAACCCTTTCAGCCTCAATCTTGGGCTTTGTACAAGACATAAATCTTCATAACCTTCTCTTAAGCTTGGGACAAATATCCTCCCTGGTAGAGTCAGTTCCTCCCAACCTTCTTTTTGGCTATGAGAAATAATACCCTAAGCAGAGTCAATCCTCTTTTCAACCTCAATCTTGGGCTTTGTACAAGACAGATAATACTCTCCAGCAGAGTCAAACTCATTTCAGCCTCTATCTTGGGCTTTGCACGAGATACCTAAAAAACCCTTAACCGAGTCAGTAAAGTCTCCATTTAGCCTCAATCTTGGGCTTTGTACAAGACACATAAAAATATCCTCACCAGAGTAAGTTAAATTTCCCATTTCAGCCTCAATCTTGGGCTTTATACAAGACACATACAAACCTCCCCGACGGAGTCAAAATTTCCTTTTAGCCTCAATCTTGGACTTTGTACAAGACAGATAGAACATTTTCCTCGAAAAAGTCAAACTTTTAGTCTCCTCTTAGGCTTTGTATAATGATATCCCCAAAGAGTCAGTCTCTTTTTTGCCTCAGTCTTGGGCTTTGTACAAGACAGATATAAATACTCTCTTGTTGAGTCAGTCTTCCAGCCTACTCTTAGGCTTTGTATAAGGACTTCCCTAGTGGAGTCAATCAACCTCTTAGCTTCAGCCTTGGGCTTTGATCAAGGCACACAAAAATCAACAATCCCCTCAGAGGAAGATGTCTCCCTTTAGAGATGACAAATTCTCTCTCAGTCAAACCTTTTAGCTTCAATCTTGGGCTTTGAACAAGACACAAATAAACCTTTTAGCTTCAATCTTGGGCTTTGAACAAGACACCAAAATATCCTTTTCCTCCCTTAGAATAGGAGGAACTACAATTGCTCTGATTTACCTGTTTCGTTTAAACGAGAATATGTAGGCATAAGATTGCGAAATCTTAGCGAGCATACTAAACTTAGGTCCAGTGCCTTACCAAAAACATCAAAAAACCCGAAAATGAACAAAGAAACTCTCTCTCTCTCTCTCTCATATTTCCCAAGAAACTTTCCTGACCCATTAACGGATAAACACTATCAAGTACAAAGTGAAACCTAAAGCTAACATTCTGTGGATAACCACATATATGATGGGCAATTAACAACTCCCCATTGTATAACTTGACCCCGGACCCCCCAATCTCTTTAAAGCGTTTGTTCAGTTAAACATCTGCGTGAAATGTTAGTTTTAGATAGCTTCCCTTTTCCTTCCAGGTTCATGGGATAAATAAGAAATCAGAAAGTTGCACCCCCTCCTCATTGTGGGGGGGAAACCCAAAAACCAGCGATAAGGTGGTCGTGTCACCGACAAAAATCGCTCGCTACAACAAGTCCTCAATAATGAGTTTAATCTGGTATATTTTATGCAGACTTTTAACGATGAAAAATCATTCCCATGCGAAGACTTTGTAGACATTCGTAAACGTTGGGCGTATATGTTCAATGCGCTTAAAGGTTCTCAAATATGATATTCATCTGTAATATATATATATATATATATAATTATGTTTGATGTACATTTGAATTTGAGTGTTGTAAATAACATTTTTTATTTGATGAAATAAATAAGTATTTGAATTTAAGTGCTTTAATATATATCTTCAATTGTTGTTGTTCTGTTGCAATTTAAACAATACAGGTTATAAAATGGAACACGTACAATGCATAATATATCTTCAATTACTGTTTTTGTTCTATTACTGTTTAAACAATACAGGTTATAAAAGGGAACACAATGCAGAAATATATCTTCAATTGTTGTTGTTGTTTAACAAAACAGGTTAAAAAATGGAAAATTTTGAAAATTTAGAAATATATATTTTTTAAAATCATATAGTTTAACGACGCTTTTTAATTATGACCATGGTTGTATAGTTATAATATATAATATAACCACGGTTGTCATAGAAGACCGTGATTATATACGTAAAATGCGTCGGGAATCGAACTTGGGACCTTTAATATATTACAACGGTTAGGTTATCAGCCGTGATAATATATTATGCGCTTTTAGGTTTTGTACAACGGTCATAAGACTGTGATTGTAAGTAGCGCATATACAACCACACCCTACGTAACAACGGCATGTCACACGTGTTGTTATCTCTTTTCCAACCATTGTTGTATATGTTTTCCGTAGTAGTGAGGGATACCTCTCTACCCTTTCATGAATTAAGCACCCTTAGATGAATAATTCCCCCCTACGTTGTAAATCCAACAAAATCAACAAACGCAACTTCTAAGGTCTTCTCTCCTAAAAGCCTTAGCCTTTCTCTTCCTCTCTATTCCTCTTCTATTTCACGTATTATCAACACAAGTGTTATAAGCCCAATTTTTCTCTATTTTTCTAAATATATACTATTTTAATTTTCTTCTCAT
Organism: Lathyrus tuberosus; assembly: GCA_022829125.1. NCBI lineage: Eukaryota > Viridiplantae > Streptophyta > Magnoliopsida > Fabales > Fabaceae > Lathyrus > Lathyrus tuberosus. The sequence continues at coordinate 12,827,602 of JALAZF010000066.1, read as the reverse complement.
AATTACACTTTTTGCCCAACTAAAAATCATATTTTCTCCACTCCACATACAATTCCCTCAATTTACATAATTGGCCCACCTCCTCATATTCTACCAATTTCTAATTACTTAATTAATTTATTTCCCCCCAACTAATTAAATTAGCATATAACACCACAAATGCCGACACCGGCCAAACATGTCATCAATCACAAAAATAATTATTTAAATAAATCACTCAATTAACTGAAATAATTAATTAAATAAAATGTCTAATTAATTCGGGGTGTTATAACTCCCCCCACTTAAAAGAATTTCCGCCCTCGAAAATTACCTGACGCAAAAAGCTCTGGATAAGACTTTCTCATCCTACTCTCGAGCTCCCACGTCACGCTGCCACCAGCAAGATCTCCCTAAATAACCTTCACTGAAGTGCTCCTTGCCTCGCAAGCTCTTCACTTCATGATCCTCAATCTTCAGCGACAAACTCTCAATCGTCAAGTTCTCTCTAACTTGCACATCATCCAACTGGATCACATGATATGGATTAGGAATGTACTTCCCCAACTGAGACACATGAAACACATCATGAAGATTCAAAAGATATGGCGGTAACGTCACTCGATATGCCACCTCTCTTACCCTATACAGAATCTGAAACAAACTAATGAAACGCAGAAGTTTCTTAGACTTCAACACATGGCTAACATCAGTTACTTGAGTAACTCTCAAGAACTCACGATCTCCCTCTAGGAACTCAAGTGGTTTCTTCCTCTTGTCATGATAGCTCTTATGACGACTCTGCGAAGCTTTCATTTTCTCTTGGATCGTCTTGATCTTCCTAGTAGTCCGTTGAACTATCTCAAGTCCAAGAACAACATTCTCACTAGAATCATACCAACACAAAGGTGTCCTACACCTTCTACCATATAACGCCTCGAATGGTGCCATTAAAATAATAGAATGGAAATTGTTGTTGTAGGTGAACTCAACAAACGGTAAGTAAAATTCGCAGTTACCTCCCTGTTTCAAGACACACACTCTCAGCAAATCCTCCAAAGGCTGAATATTCCTCTCTGTTTGACTATCTGTCTGCGAATGATAAGATGAACTCAACTTCAGCTTAGCACCCGCCGCTTCTTGCAAACTCTGCAAAAAACTTGATGTAAACCTTGGATTTATATTCAACATGATACTCGATGGAATACCATGTAACAACCTTCTCAATATACAACTCGACCAACTCAACCAGTCTATCAACAAATACCTAAATGGAATCACATCCCTTTGTCATATTCAATAAACTTGTCACAAACCCATGGAAATGTTGTCCCACTTTCACTAAGGAATATTCAACGGTTGCATCAGACCCGACAACTTTTGATGTTCAATCTTCGACTTCTGGCAAGTCAAACACGCATAAATGAACTTAGCTACTTCATTTTTCACTCCTAGCCACTAAAATATTTTCTTCAGGGTTTGATACTGTTCTGGATTGGGCCTATGTATGACCTACGGTCGGGCAGGCCCAATCTAGTGGCTCGTTGAGGACAACCCAATTCAAAGTCCAAATCCTCCATAGTCGTTGGAGGCCATGTTTTCCACGTGCTCCTTACGCGAGGACACGTCACCAACTGAACCACGCCTTTCGAGGGTTAGTTTCTCCCTCAAGAATGGGAAAATCCACTGTGAAGTTTTTTGGAGCAGTTGGCCAAGGATGAAGACCACGTATTGGTCTTCCCTACTTTCACGTAGAATCCTAGCAGTCATCTGTTATGGGCCTAAGAATCCAGTCCACAACAGATGACCTTTGGCCCAGCGTCGGGGACACACTATAAATACCCTCTTCCGCATGAGGGTTAGGTATTCTGAATCCATTCTCACTACTTTGTACTTGTTATTTCTCTTTTCACTCTGAATCTTACTTTGGCATCAGAGTGCCTTGCACGTACACCCCCTCGTCTTCTTCGTCACCGGCAAATTTGGAGTCTGCGATGTGTTGCTGGCCGCTGATTGAATCTCTGATCTAGGTAAGATCAGTGGCACCGTCTGTGGAAATATTTTGCTCCCTCGTATTTTCTTTCTCAGAAACCTAAAGACCAAAGAAAACTTTCAAAAACCTACCGATCATCAAGGCCAATCAACACGCCGACGATAACATTCATGAAACTGCCTTCACCGCTTTCACTATCAGCGGTGAACACAACAACAATGGTACGACCGTTGCTGAAGAGGGTGGCCCTAGAGACAAACTCACTGCCTCTCCCTCCTCCAAAAATGCACCCTATAACGCCATCCAACATTTCGAGAATCCGGGGGTTTTTCAACCAATTCTCGTGCCACCCAACGCCGATCCTACCACGGTGGCCCTGTTCGCAAAAATCAACCAGACCAACTTCATGATTTTCCAGCAGAATGAACGGATTGGAATGCTATAGAAATACCACTGATCATGCTCTCCCCCGCGGAGACATCGACAGTCTGAATCACGTAGCCCGTCCTCGCAACAATGAGACACCCGTCCACAATCTCCCCTGTGGAGACACCAACGGAATGAGTCTCAAAGCCTCTCTCTGCGACAATCCAGACGTCACCCACGGCTAGAAAGGCCACAACCTGAGATTACCAAGAAGCATGATCGTACTCCTCCCCACAGGGAGCGGCGCTCCCCCGGTTCTAAGAGAAACAAAGTCGGTGGGCAACTGGACAAGTCGAGGGATCAACAAAGAAACTCGATGCACTGTGACAGAAGCCATTGGCATGACCCTTCCATGTCGCTCTCACCGGTCTGAAGCAATGAAGTCGACCCCCGTGGTCCACTGTCCCGAGCGATTATGGAAACTCCCCTCCCCGTCGGGATGTAAAAACCACCAAGTATGGCAACCTATGATGGCACGACGGACCCAGACGATCACATCAAAAACATTGATGTGATACTTGACTACCGCAACATCAGAGGCACAATCAAGTGTAGATTCTTCCCCACAACTCTGAGGAAGGGTGCAATGGCATGGTACAAAAGCTTCGCCTCGGAGTCCATCACTTCCTGGAAGGATCTGAAAATGCAGTTCTCCAGGCATTTCACCACCTCTCGACGACATCCGATATATGAGGTGTCACTCAAGTCCATCATACAGGGAAAGACAAATCTCTTCGAGCCTACATAGTGAGGTTCAATCGAGAAGCCGTCCAAATCACCACAATTGACCGTATGAAAAGATACCTGTTCGAACGAGGGCTACGCCCCCGCAGTGACTTCGCCAAAGAAGTTGGCATTGAAACGCCCTGTTCCCTGGATGAACTCCTCCTCAAAGCCCATGCCTACATCCAGTATGAGGAGAAAGAGGCCACAAACAATTCCCGCGACTCACGGAACCAAGAGAACACCAAAGTCTCGAAGTATGACAACCCTGCGGTTCCTCAATGAGGCGGGGAGAAAAGAAGAGACGACAAGCCCCATGACTCTTGCTAGCACAGAGGACCAGCAGGCCATTTCGTTGAGTACACGATGTTGACTGCTCCCCGCGAGCGCATCCTGGCCGAGTGTATAAACTCAAAATTCAAACAGAGTGGGGTTCGTTTTCCCAGGCCGACACCCCCAAGCCAAACATCGACAAATCCAAATATTGTTGGTTCTACAGGAGCCACGGGAATGTCACCGAAGACTACATCCACCTCAAGGATGCAATCGAGATCCTTATCAAGGAAGGACACCTAAAACAGTACACCAAGAGGAGCGAGGCTCCTCGACAGGACATCCGTGAGACGAAGAAGGTCGAGGAGGAAACACCACCCTCTGACGACGCTAGCTTACAGGTCCCCTTGTGCGTCGCTCGACCTGAGGACTTCTACGTCCCTGACGAGGCCAACACGCCCTTGTCTACTCACAGCACAAGGGAAAACTTCCCATTCGCTATGGTCATATCCGGCGGAGGATTCAACAAGCTCACCGTGGGGTCGGTGAAAAGAAAATTTGATGAGCAAATTGATGCAGGCTCGAACTAGAATGCAACCCTTGACACGTTCCGGGGAAAATCAAATCCCATCACCTTCTACCTCGAGGAGCTGCCAGGCGGTTCTCCCAACTCCAACATTCCTTTGCTCGTGAGAGCACAAATAGTGAAATTCAATGTCTGCTGTATCCTGGTCAACCAAGGGAGCTCTATCGGCATCATGTACGCTCATCTATTCACCACCCTTCAGCTCGACGAGAGGCATTTGACACCATATGTAGGCTCCAACCTGCAAGGCTTCAATGTAACAACCACTAATCCACGGGGCTATATCGAGTTGCTCGTCATCTTTGGGGCATAGGAAACCGCCAAACAAGTCAAAGTCCATTTCTTGGTCATAGAGTGCCCATCTCTGTACCACTGCATCCAAGGAAGACCAACCCTGGCCGAGCTGACCGCCGTGCCATCCACGGTCCATTTGAAGATGAAATACTATACGACCAGGGGTCGCATTGCCACTCTTCACGGGGACATTGAAGTCGTGAGAAGATGCTTCGAAACAGACATAAAGGGGAAGAAATCGATCAATATGAAACCCAAGACTTCCAACAAACCAGCTCGATCCAAGGAGAAAAAATTGTTGCCTCGCATCAATTCAATCGACCTCGACAGCGGCTGCACCAACGAGGAGAGGCAGAACGAAGTAGCATCAGACGCTTCTCCAACATCTGGTAACGACGGGGAACCTCCCCATCCTATGCGCCCCATTCCAGATGGCGATTTCGAGCTCATTCCCCTTGGCGATGACCCGGATAAAGGCGTGAACATCGGCACGGGACTCCCCGACTTAGCAAGGAAGCAACTGAAGGTCTGCCTAATGGAAAAAGCTGACTTGTTCACATGGAGCGCTACAAAGATGCCCAGGCTGGACCCAGACGTTGCCTGCCAACCGCTGACTATAGATCCTGCCGCTAGGGCCGTAGTTCAACATAGGCGTAGGCAGTCTCCCAAGAAAGTGGAGGCTACTGAAAAAGTTGTAAAAGACCTCCTAGAGGCTAATTTTATTTCTGAATCCCAATACACAACCTGGCTGTCTAACGTTGTACTAGTTAAAAAATATAATGGAAAATGGAGAATGTGTGTTGACTATATCGATCTTAACAGGGCTTGCCCCAAAGATACATATCTTTTACCTAACATAAATTGTCTGGTAGACAACTCTGCTGGTTATACACTTTTATCATTAATGGATGCATATTCAGGTTACAATCAAATCCCCATGGCGGAGAGCGACAAACGATGCACCGCCTTAATGACCAAGTCAGATAACTACTACTACAACGTAATGCCTTTCGGCCTGAAGAACGCCGGTGCTACTTACCAACGAATTATGAACAAAGTTTTCTGAGGTGAGATTAGGGATATGCTCGAAGTATACATGGACAACATGATCGTGAAGTCTCAGGAAGAATTCGACCACACCTCCCACCTGAAGAAAGTCTTCGACCAGGCAAGGAGATGCAAGATGAGGTTCAATCCGGAGAAATGTACTTTCAGCATGTAGGCGGGCAAGTTCCTCAGTTTCTATCTAACCAAACGAGGAATCGAAGCCAACCCAGATAAGTGCAGAGCCTTTTCCAACTTCCCAAAACTGAACTCGAAGAAGTTGATCCAATCCCTAAACGGGATGATCACCTCACTGTCTCGCTTCATGGCAAAATCTGCTCAGCACACACTCCCATTTTTCAAACTTCTGCACAAAAAAGCAATGTTCGAGTGGACAGAGGAGTGTGAGCAAGCCCTCCTCCACCTAAAACGAGCTCTTTTGCAACCATCGGTCCTCTCGCTACCAGATAACGAGGAGACTTTATACCTCTACCTCGTTGTTGCAACTGGGGCTCTCAGCGCGGCGCTCATTCGCGAAACCCCTGAAGGGTAGAAACCTATATACTTCACCAGTAAAGCCTTGCAAGGCCTAAAGCTTAGATACCAGCAAATCAAAAAAGTGGCTCTGGCCCTCATCAATGCGGCTAGAAGGTTACGACATTACTTCTTGGCTCACACCATCATGGTACTAACTGACCAGCCCGTAAAGCAACTACTCGGTTATCCTGAAATGGCCGGTAGAATGCTCAAATGGACGTTGGAACTCTCTGAGTTTGACATCCAGTACGAGAGAAGGAAGGCACTCAAAGCTCAAGTACTAGCCGACTTCATGGTAGAAACGACCGTGCCGGTCTCCCCGACAAACAAAGCCAGCATGTGGACTATCTTCGTGGACGGGGCATCCAGCTCGATAAGCGGTGCAGGCATCATTCTTGAGAACAAAGAACGAATCCTGATTAAAGTTTCCCTCGCTTTATCCTTCCCGACCTCGAACAACCAAGGCGAGTACGAAGCCTTCCTCGCAGGGTTACGCCTAGCCGAGGATCTAGGCGCGAAAGAGGTAAAGATCATCACCGACTCTCAGCTCATTGCCTCTTAAGTACGGGGAGAATATCAAGCCAAAAATGACAATCTTGTTGAGTACTTAACCCTGGTCAAAGAAAGGATGAAAAGTTCGATTACACGAAAGTAAAGCACGTTCCTCGCGAGCACAACACTTGGGCGGGCATCTTGTCAAAACTCGTGAGCACGAGGAAAAAGGGCGAAAACAAGTTCGTCGTCCAAGAGACACTCTCCCGCCCAAGCATAGAAAAACCCTCTGCCCCACTCGACGTGAACACCATCGAGGACAACGACTGTTTGATGACCTCAGTGTACAATTACCTCGCTACAGGAGAACTGCCCTCCGACCAGAAAATGGCCAACGTAACAAAACTCAGAGCCTGCTCCTACGTCTTAATCGAAGACAAACTCTACAGACGAGGGTTCTCCATCCCCTCCTGAAGTGTGTCGAGGAAACCATGGTCTCTGACGTCCTGTAGGAAATCCACGAAGGAATCAACGCTCAACACCTTGGGGGAAGATCCCTCACCCAGAAGGGACTATGAGCAGGATACTACTGGCCCCCCATGTAACACAACACGAAAGAGCATGTCAAAAAATGAGACAAGTGCCAACGCCACAGGGACATGCACTTGGCACCGCCCAACGAACTTAAAACTCTGTCGTCCTCATAGCCCTTCGCTTGGTGGGGGATGGATATCCTCGGCCCCTTCACCATGGGGTCATACCAAAACAGGTACCTAATAGTCGGCGTCGACTATTTCAAGAAATGGATAGAGGTTGAGGCCCTCTCCAAAATCACACTATATAATATACTTTGTTTCTACAATAGAAACATACTTTCTTGGTTCAGTGTACCACAATCACTCGTCACCGACAATGGGATGCAGTTCACCGAAAAAAAATTCCAGGAGTTCATCGCCAAACTAGGCACCAACCAACATTTCACGTCTGTCGAGCATCCGCAAACAAACGGGCAGGATGAAGCTGTGAACAAAGTGACCTTACAAGGCCTAAAATAAAGATTAGGCGAAGCTAAAAAGAGGTGGGTCGAGGAGCTACACAGCGTACTCTGGGCCTACAGAACAACCCCACACTCGACCACCGGGGAGACTCAATTCCAACTAACCTACGGAACCGAGGCAGTTATTCCATTGGAAATCAGAGAGACTTCTAAGCAGACCGAATCTCCCCTCGATGAGGAGATGAACGACGAGGCACTAAGGGACGAACTCGATCTGGTCGAAGAGATTCGATCGGGGGCATCCCTCCGTGAAGCCTCGTTGAAACAGAAAATAACTTTGCGACATGACGCCAGAGTCCTAAAACGCGAATTCCAAATTGGCAGCCTAGTCTTGCGGAGAAATCAGAAAGACATGCGTGAGGGAAAACTTGCCGTTAACTGGGAAGGCCCCTATCGTGTCTGAGCGAAAATGGACAACGGGGCCCATTACCTCAAAAACTTGCTCGGGGAAGAACTTGCTCGACCATGGAACGCTGAAAAACTTAAACAATATTATAGCTAGACATCGCAGTCGGCATAATACTTGGTTCGAAGACAACGAAGTATGTCTCGACCACGGAGGCGTGCTTAGGTATAAGCACGACTTCTCAAACTTGAAACGAAAAGGAAAGATTTTGCTCTTTTGTGCGAGCATATTCTTGACCCGACGGGGACACCTCAACTGAGCTCCGTCGTCATCTTACCAATAAGGCATAACACCCAGCACATGATGGGAAGTTCACGCCGCGGAGCAAAGATCTCGACCGAGATCTTAGCTCCGTAGTTGATCCGAAGCCAACTCCAATCACTCGACCACTTCCCTACACAGTTGAGCGCCAGACACTTAGTGAAAACAATGTTACAAACATAAATATCGATAAGGAAAATAAGTACTCGATAAGAAAAACATACAATGGCATACATGAGCATAATAGACAACAGAAAAATGGGTCATATTAAAGTAACGATTACAAAGGCTGATAGTGTCAAAACAATACAATATAAAGCGGGAAAAGGCCCAATATTCAAATATTACAAGTCTTGGCACGCAGGCCAAAAAAATACCAAATCAAGATACAAATATATGGCACACGGGCCAAACAACTACAAAATAAAAGCATGGTCAACATTGCCTCCGAGACTCACTGAGCGACTATCTGGTCGTTGACCACCTGGTGCAAAGGCCCGATCCCCTTAGTGACGAGCTGAATCCCGGGGTTGGCGGCTTGGAGTTGCTCCACCGCACTGTTGAAACCCACCTCGACGGTTTCCAAGCAGTCCTGTTCGAGCTCCAGAATCTAGGAAATCAGCTCACCCCGAGTCGACAAGGCTTTCTCCTCGTCAGTCTCGTCCTCGGCAGGTGCCACAACAGTCTCCAATTCAGTGACTTTTGCCTGGAGGAGTTTGTTCTCCTCGGCTGCCTTGACCAGCATCTCCCTCATCTGATCCATATCACGGTAGAGGTCGACCTGGATCTTATACTTCTCCCAGTAGTTAAAGAAGTCGTTCTCCAGCTTGATCTTCAATGCCTCAAGGTTCGTATTCACGGCCTGCACCCTCCTCAGCTCGGTGAGGGGACAGGTCTCCTTGTCGTTGAGGGCCAGAGCAGTCTCCAGAACCCTCATCATAGCAGTCGCGTCCTCGAATAGCGTTTTTTTCCTGGCCACTTTGTCGACAGCCAGGATTGCCTTCGAATCCAATTCAGGCACAACCAGAGAGTTGTCCCTACCAAAGATCCCCTAGTGAAGATAACAGAGGGGTAACGCGAACTTCTCCCCCGACAACCCCCTCCGTGAGATCGACGGTCTCGAGGTCTTCTCCACGTTGCCTCTTCTTGGATGGACTCTCCTGAGAAGCAAGAGACTGGCTGCCTTGGGGAGAAGTGGAAGAACTGCCGAGGATGTAGTCAATCTTTGACTACTTCTGGACTTGGGCAACACGACCCTTGGGGGTTTTATTGGGACCCCTGGCTACCGCTATCTTGAGCATGCGCTCCTGGAGGCTCGACATTTGACTTGCAACAAAGTAAGAACACAGGTTAATATTACAAGGAAAAATAAGCGGACACACAATTTGGGAACATGCTCACTACCTAAAAGCCTTAAGGCTTCCTCGACAGAACCACACTCGAGGAGCGCCATGGTGTTGATTAGTCAGGCCCCGTAAACAAGGTCCCCGTCCTCGGTAAGGATGAAACTCATATCCTTGTTTACACACTTGGCGGGAACGAAGCCATCAACAAACACCATGAGCTTCTCATAGGCAATCTGATCTTCAGCGTCTAACTCACTGGGCTTCACAATGTAATAATCCATCCCTTTTTCAAAATGGACCCTCTGCCACTCGAGGGAAAACTTTGCTTCTAGCCTCGCCACTCCTGCCCATCTTTGAGCTTGACCACGCGTTCGAACACAGAATCGACGACAGCCTCTGACACAGGTTTCACATAGTAGTATCTATCTTTGATGGCACGGACGGAGTCCATGTATGTTTTAAACAACTTCCTCGGCTTCTTGAAGGACACCCAGCTGTGCTGCCCGTGCGAGGATTGCTGCTAAAGGTGAAAAACACGAAAGAATAATAGGATTGTGATAACGCTATTTTAGTGTGTCATGATGACCCATTTTCTCTTATGATTTTAGTTAGGTTTAATTAGGATTTATCTATATTTTGCTTGTTTTAGTATGTTTTTACCTTAAGTGCACTAGGTGCACCTTTTATGGTTTCTTGTGTATTTTTGTTTTAAAGAGAATCTGATAAAGGCGAGCTGAGGCATGACACCTCAAGACACAATCTGGAGCAGAATGGAGATAAAAGGAAGGAAGATGTTAAGTCTTGTTAGCTGCAAATTCACCAAGAACTTGGAAGGATGTTTATCACTAGGGCATACGTGGTAAGGATCCGTGTCAAGAAGGAGCTAGAGCATAAAGATAAGATCAAAGAAGCTAGAGGACAAAAGGTGGTATAATGGGGACCATTCTTGCAAAAGCGTATCCTGCACCTAGCCACCTGTCGTCTACTCTGCGCCACTACCTACTGCAGCAGCCTGCCAAAGACACCTTGTCTCCCAATGCTGTCTGTACTAGATAACATGTTCACGAAGGGAAAATGGACAGCTGGAATTTTTAGTGATTTTATATGGGCTGAACCTTATTCTTATCAAAAGCCCATGATCCAAGACCCATAAACTTCCACACTCATACTCAAAGTCTATAAAAGCAAGCCTTGTCCATCAAAGTGAAAGAAGGAGAGAGACCACGAGCTAGAAATTACAGACACTCAGACTCATTTTCAGTATTAGTTTATTTCACTTTGAGGGTTAGGAAGATTAAGAGAGTTTTCTTCTTCTCATCTAATCCTGTATTTACTACTTGGAGTTGTCGTGACTGACGAGGTCAGTTGTTGTTTACCCAACGCAAGGAATCTTCAAGTTATTACTAGGTTGTCATTTCTTTTACATAATATTGCTAAGAATATGTCATCCTGTAGCTTCATTCTAGTAGTTTGTACTCAGCTCATTATGAGCTATACTCGTATTTGATGAGAAAAGTGAAGTTAATATAAAGTTGTTTTTATGTTGAAATGATGTATTGAATAGTGTCTTGTTTTGTTATATGTTTGTATTCTATACACCTGCTTCTTAGAATGATCAACTTAGAAAAAGGTACAAGCATATTGTTGAGAGAGATCTAACAACATATGGATTTCATAACAAAAGTGGTTAATAAAGTAGGATAGAGATATTCACTTAATTCAACTTGCTTAGAGATAAGAAGTTGAGACCATAAAGATTTTCAGAATTAAAACCAGACGCGATTTAGGGTTATAAGTGGGGCTTAGAGATTTGTTCCCTTGCCTTAGTTATGCATGCTTTGATGTTGTAGAGATACACCACTAGATCACGTTCTGACCTTTTGAGACACGACACTTCACATCATGGATACATTTTAGCAATAATATATTAATGGATCTTAGCTCATCAATCATTCTCTCTGATATCTTATCCTCTCTTATTTAGTATTTTAGTTTGTTGTGTGAATCTCTTGCTGCTATTATTATTATTATTATTTTGTTACCTTGCTCATACTAGTTTTAAACAAGAATTTGATACTTTAAAGTTCAAAGCTAAATCAATTCCACTCCCTATGGGTACGATCTCTTATTTCATTACTTGCTGCAATCAAACATACATGTATTCTTGCATGTGACACATTTGCTTTAAAACAAATATCATAAAGTAAACACTTAGAAAGCAGACAACAGAGTGTAGCACCGATCTGAAGGTGTTGAAAAACGAGCTCAAATTTCCGCACAAACGCGATCGCGTTCGGGTGGAGCTGAGAGGGTGCCAAATCCAGCCATTGGAAGATCCCCACCTGGAAGTCACTGAATGGCAGACGAAGCCCTGCCTTCCGGAAGGAAAACTCATACATGGGGAAGCATTTCCCCTCGTATGTCGAGCAGATTCGGTCCGTTCCTTTGGGTTTATACGTCTCCCAGTTTTCAGGGGCCCCTTCCTCTTTCTCCTCGATGATAGTAAAAGCATCTAAGTCGTCAAAGGCGAAACGCGAAGCAATTTCCTGGGGTTCTTGCCCGACCCAATCCAAGTTGGGTTCATTATTCGTGTCGGCCAAGTCGGGTTCAGCATTAGCGTCAACCATGTTGGTTTCAGCGTTTACGTCGACCAAATTGGTATCCTCGGTCTGTCGAGCCATTTAACCTGAAAAGCAGAGGAAAACGGTGAATTCGACGTTAAGATCAAATTCACCCTTCCAAGAAAAATCAAGTAAAAGGGAGAGGAAAGGCCCGAGGACACATCCTCGACCAAAGCCTTTGTCGACAAGCACATAATCTTGAGGAACTTCTCCTCGAGACAAGATGTATAGCCCACTTTTCGCGGGGAAGAGCCTTCCCGACACGAAATAACATCGAAAATTCGTACTTACGAGGAAGAGCCTCCCGACGCGAGACCTAACTAAGCTTCACAAACTTCATCAAGATATTCATAAAGCTTCGTCGGAAACTTCATTACTTCGCCGGAAACTTCATGGTTTCGCCGAAAACTACATGACCTTGCCGGAAAATTCATGAGTCTTCAACGGAAAACTCATAGATTCATCGGGAGATGCATGAATCCCGCCGGAAACCTCATACACTCGCCGGAAAACACGAAAAGAAACAACTCTACGCCCTAGAACTAACATGCAAATCAGTTAAGGGGAGAAAACTACTCACTTGGTTGGAAAATTAAGAGGGAGTTGACGCGGGGATAGCGGTGGTAGTACTCAACGGTGCGATGGAAGAACAACAACAAACGTGAGAGCAGAATGAGAGCTAAGTTGGAAATGAGAAAATGATCCCCCTCTTTCCCATTTATAAGCATTCTCACCGCTCGGTGGAACGCGTCGCCGCAAGCCATCATGACCTAGACCCTAAGCTATGATAGGCCATGATGGTGCATTTAATAGTTGTTACGCGTGGCACGAGGAAAGATTAGACGTTTATCTTCCCAAGATTCCCAACTTCACGTATTCCAATGAGTCGAAGAGAAGTTATTACATTGTCGAGCACGCACGTCAACTCGCCACATTCCATCGCGAGCACGTCCTCACGAAGAGAAGTTATTACGTCGTTGGGTACGATCATCAACCTTCACATTCTTACGCAGACACAGCCTCGAAACAGAGCTACGGGTAGATTTACGTCGTCGAGTGTAAGCAACAACTTGAGACAATCTCACATCATTGGTTGCACGTGACAACTTCCAGCAAATCCCTCTTGATCACGTCCTCGGGGAAAACTCGATGAGAACCCGCAGGCGTAGCTGCGTCCTCGGGTATACGGAACCACAGAAACGAGACCCCCATAGAGAACACTGTCCACGACGATTTGGATCTTAAGTCATTGCTCCTTCTCCTAGGAGCAATAACTTGGGGGCTCTTATTCTGAACTGGGCATATGGATGACCCACGATCGGGCAGACCCAATCCAATGGCTCGTCGAGGGCATCCTGTCGCAACGCAAAAAACAACTGGCAAAAAACAAAGTCGCCACTTAACGTTATTTATTCCGACAGGGGAATGGAAACAATCGAAGAAACCTCAAAAGGGAAAGAACATGGTCTCACAACCAAATTCCGGATTCGGGAGTCGATCATGCAAGAAGAAGTTGTTAGCACCCCTCATGTCCGTTGTACTTAATGGGATTCACTTTTGTTGTTCTAATCAAAGGGTGTGTAGATCTAAAGCCTACTTGCCAACGCAAACGAAAAGGGGAAAACAAAAGGAGACTCGATAGGACTTCGTCGTCCTATGCCTACGCATTGCCCGTGAAATGGGAAAGTCAGAGTCAACGTAGTTCGGAGGACTACGGGTGAAGGGGGGATGGTGCTCGCAAAGACTTCGCCGTCTTGTGCCTACGTATCTTCATTCGGATGAGAATAAAGAAATCAGTGCGTTCGTAGTTTGTGGGACTACGGGTTGCTAAGTGTCTTTTATGTGCGATGCTAAGTTCACATTCTAGCAGTTAGGGACGAGGCCTGTTTGCGGTAAAACAGAAATAACATGTCCTTTCTAAAAAGGTTTGCAAGAGAATCCCGAAGGACAAAATGATTTGCATTTGTTTGAGTATTTTAGAGAAGTGAATTGACTTTGTTTGAGATGCGTATAGCCTTAAAGTCAATGACATAGTATCGAATACTTCGCAAGATCGACCCAAAATGGGATGTATGCAAAGCACTCTAGACAAGGTAAGGAGAGACTCCCGCTTATCACTTCCCATGTACTTAAGGCTCATGACGTACTATACTCATCATTTTTATTACGTATTTTGATTTGATTTAAGAGAGAGAAGAAAGATACTCAAAGGGCAAAAGAAAAAGACTAAGGGACCTCCACCTTAAATGTTGTCTTGCCAAATGGTCCTATAGTTGAGGATAAGAAAGGGAATTCTAACCTAATGTTATCATTCAAGAGATGGACCTAGGGTTAAGGTTGAAAAGGGAGTTATCCTAATGTTGTCATACCAAGGATTGAGAGCTTAATGTCTATCCAACTCCAAGCTTAATCAGAAATTAAGTTGGACTAAGAACCTTAAGGGAGCATGTGAACAAAGCACAAGTAAACATTACACAACTCAATCACAAACAACATCAAGTATCAAATAAAACCGAAGTAAAGATGAAGAGAGGAAATTCATATACGAAATAGATCATGCCATCAAGCCAGGAGATTCAACAATCAATCCACAAGTGGCAAACATTCATGTTATTCAAGACATGCTTCAAACTTGAATCAAATACAAAAATGGTGTTTGAAAGTAAACACTTATGCACAGACTTCAAACATCCAATGTCATGCTCCATAGATTCACACATTAAAGTTCAAGAACCTAAGCAAAGACAAACAACTAGTGCACAAGTATTCATGACTTGAAACATTAACCAAGTATCAACAATTAGCATGCCAAAGAAAAATGGATTAAGCAAGACAAGAATCAAGACAAGTCAGTAGCTACATCATAGTATGTTCAACACACTTCAAAGATTAGGAAATGAACACAAGAGCATCACTCATGAGATACATCAATGACTACACATTTGTCAACAACTAGTTCATGAAAACAAACCACAAATGATCAAGCATATGAGATTATAGTATGGAAACAAGATGAGGCAGTAGCATAAGTAAGAACATCAAACCAAAACCAAGCTCATGATATCAAGAAGGTTCAACAAGTATCACATTCAAAACATGAACAATCAACTATATATGCATAAATCAATAGCATCCATAAAAGGAAACAAACATCCATGAGGTAAAAGAGATAGATGATCATGCAATAGACATTGAAACATGAAAGGTCAGAAGCTCACACAATTCATTCAACTCATACAAGGATCACAAGACTCAAGAAGATCACACAAGAACACAAGTCCTAAGACTAGGTCACAAGATAAGCAATATTCATCTCAAAGGATCAACAAAATAATTCATCAATTCAAAGCACTTAGATGATCAAACAAAAATGGAATCAAGGTTCTACCTCATGCCAAAACATCTAAGAATAACTGAAAAAATATCCCAAAGAGAATTGCATAAATGCATCATCAAAGTAATTCAATAAGTTCAAGTATGCCTCAATAATCGAGCATGAATCGGGGCTCAATAAAATCAATTAAGAAATGATCAAGAATGCATCATCAATACATCACAACATACCTCAAACCCTAAGAAAATATGTCCCTAAACATGGTGAAAAAATTGGCTCAAGAAGGCACCCACAAAGCATCAACATTAAAACCCTAGTTCAAGATCATCAAGAAATACACCTTGTACAATTAAATTCAAAATAAAATAGAAAAAAATTGAAAAATAAAATAAAATAAAATAAAATCATAATAAAATTATAGAGACCTTAAAATGTGGTGAAAATATTTTTATGAATTTTTAACGTGAATGGAAATATTAAAACAAAATCAAAATAAAAAAGAAAAAAAATAAAATAAGATAATAAACCAAGGGGGTGCAAATCAGAAATCCGTAAATGAACTAAAGGTAGTTAAAAGTGCGCATGGGCCAGGATTCAAGGGGTGTGGAAAGCAAGAATGATTAAGCCCAGTCGAATTATCACATTCAAAAACAAAAAAAAAAAAGCAAGTCACACGTGTATTCTCATTAATCCAGTCAGATCCAAGTGGATGACACCTCACTGCCACATCACCAGTCAACATTTCAAACATGCACGCACACGTAGACGTCGAAGCCCTAGCTCTGGTCGTCGTCTCTAGTGGTCCTCGCCGGAGCTAGCTATAAACATCACCAAAACTCACAAAAATTGACATCATTTCACTTGTTTTTTCTTGCTGATCAAGAATATGGCATTTGTTTCCATTAATACTTACTTTATCATGATGAAATCAAAGCACGGAAGTTCATCATACCAACTGAAACTTTCTCAAAGCAAAACAACATCATAGCAAACATTGCCTACAATGGTGTAGGACTTCAGAAACACCAATAACGAGTTCTAGCACGTCAAGCATGTGAGAAAAAGGATGAAGAAAAGTTACCTAGTGGAGACAGTCCACTGCTTCTTGTATCCTTGCACAAGCTTCAGAAATCCTTTCCTCTTGCTCCAAAAATCTTCAGAGAGTATAGATCAAGCAAGATATAATGGAAAACATGGAGAAAAAGGTAGCTCGAATCTGAAAATTTTGAGTTAGAGAGAGAGAGAGAGGGGGAGAGAAAGAGAGAGAGAGAGAGAGAGAGAGAGATAGCTTTTTTGAATATGATTTTGAATGGAATGAGATGGTGAATTAATTCTTAGGGTTTGGGAGGCTTTTATAATGAGGTTCAGTGTGTGGTTAAGGGTTAACCAAGAGTGGAAAATTGGTTACAAGTTTGTTTTACAATTTGAAATTTGAGAGTGCACACGAGTTATTCACTTGGTAAAGGTTTTGTTGTGGTTTTTGCTGAGCAAAGAGAGTGAATGGGAGAATAAAATGAGTGTTGTGAAACTGGAACATGATGAGAATGAGGTGAGGCAAGTTTGTTGTGATTCCAACTTTTCCACTTTTTGTACAAATACTTGAAAATAGGGTGCATGGAATGCATGTCCTTGGTTAGGTCATTTTGAGTAAAGAATTGATGATGTATGCATGGTACATGATAGCAAGAGGAACATGCTGCAAAACTTCAAGGAATGTACAAAAATAACACCATGAAGATGCATAAAAATCTCATTCATGCATGCCACTTCCATAGATCATATCTTGGTGAATTGTGATCCAAATCATGCATTCTTGAGCTCAAATGAAAGTAGGAAGTATTATGAACAACTTTTATGTTGAAAGCAAAGTGAAACAAGGTTTGGAAGGTGATGGAAAAGGCACTTGAAACTAGCTCCATGACATTGATCTATGACCTATAAATTTGACCACTTGAAAAACCCTAACTTTGAGGCGTCATAACTTGAGTTCTAGAAGTCCAAATGAGGAGTTCTTGGTATCAAAAGAAAGCTTGAAGAATGCTTAACAACTTTCATGTTGGAGGAAATTTGAATTGAATCTTGGATCATAAAGAAAATTGGACTTGAAATCATGTGCTCCAAGCGGAATTTCATCACTTAGAAAAATTTGAAGTATTGAAAACTTGAATCTTGATTTTTATCAACTTTACACCTTCATAACTTTTGATCCATACCTCCTTTGAAGTTAATTTCTTCTACAAACTTGTAGTATGCAATGTCATCTTCAATTTGAGTATTAGTTTGTACCATTTGGATCAAGGATGAGGGAGATATGAACCTTGCAAGATGGCTTCATGAACATAAATTCTCCCTACTTAGAAAAAATCCAAAAAAAACCCTAATTTAGCAACTTCTCCTGATTTTATGATTTTTCTTTATTTTTATTGATAAAACCTCATAATAACGTGGATGATGACTTGAAATTCCCAAATGTGACCCAAAAACTTAAGATTTGACTTTTTAGGGTATCAGTTGACTTTTTGATCAGACGACTCCAATGTTTCCTCTATCCACTTAGGAAACCCTTGAAATGACTTGTGATGAACCATGAGGCATATATGGAACCCTAGAGATGTATGTTGAACCATGGAACCTTGTTTTTCTCAAGAAATCAATCACAAGTAGCCTTCTACCAAAACCATAACTCAGAGCCACTAGGAGCTTGATCAGATGAACCCCTTGAAACCATTGAATCCCTAATCCTCAGATGACTGTGTGAACTTGTTGAGATACCTCGATGGGCATAAATACCTTGTAGATTAAGAATACCATGATGTTAAGGACATCTCCTTTCTCATTGCTTTGAAAACCAACTCCCCCTCTTGAGGACAACAAATATACGTTGATCCCATATTTTAGAACCAATGCAATGCATGAATGATTATGACCTAATGAATGAAGCATAAGCCAATTAGTGTGAAGAAAAGGAGGGAAAATTTTGGGGGTGTTACAACTGCCCCTATTCAATCAACTTGAACCTGAAGGTATGAAAGACGACGACATTCATACATTCAAGGTAGAAGGGGATTGAATACAAAAAACAGAACCGTAAAATTTGCACTCTGTGGGGAAAGAGAAAAACAATTGGATGTCAGTCAGGAACTGGACTTTGGACAAAAAAGTTAGGTCTGGAATCGAATATTAATTGAGAACTAGATTGTGGAAAAGGTTTATCGGGAACCAGGTACTAGTCGGGAACTGGATTTTGGAAAAGAGGTGGTCGGGAACCGGGTACCAGTCCGGAAATGGATTTACAAAAGAACCCCGACCAAAGGCGGACTTACAACTAAAGGACGCTCGGGAACCAAAAAGATTTGGTCAGGAACCAAGGTACTAGTTCGGAACTGGATTTTGAAAAGAACGCCGACCAAAGGCGGACTTACAACAAAAGGACGGTCGAGAACCGAAAAGGGTTGATGGGGAACTAGGATACCAGTCCGGAACTGGATTTTACAAAGAACGCCGACCAAAGGCAAACTTACACTAAAAGGACGGCCAGGAACTGAAAAGGGTTGGTCGGGAACCAGGATACCAGTCTGGAACTGGATTTTGAAAAGAACGTCGATCAAAGGTAAACTTACAACAAAAGGACGGTCGGGAACCGAAAAGGGCTATAAGATCAACCGATCCTATGACCTAAAGTGAAGAAAAGATGACTTCGCTGGGGAAAGAGAAATCTTAGATAGAAAACTCTGCAGAGGAAAACACAAGATAATTTCTCCTGAAGGAAACAAGAGTAAGATTAACAAATCTACCGCTTGGGGGATAAAGTTAAATGCTCTCTCCTGGGTTACATCACTTTCTACTGGGGAAAAGGTTTAGAAAAGAGGGTATCAAACCTGGATTATGCTTCGAATGCATGTTTGAATTAAAGTTAAATGCTCTCTCATGGGTTACATCACTTTCTACTGGGGAAAAGGTTTATAAAAGAGGGTATCAAACCTGGATTATGATTCGAATGCATGTTTGAATTTTTCCATGGCGTAATGCTCTATACAAATGGAAATGCTACGCATTTTGAGGATGCAATGTAATGATGATTACTATATGCAAAGGACACCTTACTGAGAGAAGTGCTGAAAAAACGGAACCAACTCCGCTAGGGAAGATAAAATGAACTGCCCACGGGGGCATAACATCTGCAGAAAAACCTATCCAAACCTCTACTCTGGTAGTGAAACAAGAACAACAGACACCTTCTGGGGAAATAACATCGGGATTCTGATTTTCCAACTCTCTGTGGGAAAATACCACCTCCTTTGATGAATGCCAATGACGATTGGGCTTTAGACTACTGAAATGCCAAGAACTATTGGGCCTTTAACTGCAGAAAATGATGACATTGCCAGGGAAGTATCATCAAAATCAACTTTTCTTGGGGAGAACATAAAACCATGGGACTCCACTGGGGAAATTACATTTCCTGATCTCTATGAGGAAAGTATATACTAGTACTCTGTGGGGGGAGAAACTCTACTAGGGATGAGAGGTCAAATGAGCCTCGTGCTAGGGATGCAAACTTGCTTAGAGAACACAACCAAACAAATCCAACCCTGGCTGGGGAAAGCAAACTTCTGGATTCTCGCTGGGGAGAACAATTAGAAACTTCATAGCACTCTGCTGAGGATGATACAACCTTAGCGATCTCTCTCGGGGATATATACAAGGAACTCATACCTTCTCGTTTCTAAACGGTGCGTCAATTGCTGCAAGAGGAAAACGACCCTGCAAAAGATGAAACAACAAGAGAGTGTCCCAAGTACAACATGCTAACCTCAATTACCACCTAAGACATTCAAAATTTCAAGCAATTTCCAATTTTTTTAACACGTTATGCAAAGCTTCACTATTTTCATATGCAATATTTATCAAAATACTGGACGTTTTTGTAAACAAAACAGTAAAAAAAAATAAAAACAAGAGGGAAACTTTTGAATGAAAGGAAATTTTATTGATTGAAAATGGCATGTAAATAGGCATTTACATTAGGAGGCAATTCCTAAAAGGAGGTAATTGCGCAAATAAAAAGAAAATGCACAGATTGGCAAGGTGGAAATAGATTTCCATCAAGTTCCGATTTGGCTATGACCCGTATGTCTTCGACGCTCTCAAATACTTTGCCTTCTGAAGAAACTGGTTGGACCGATCCCTATCCTTTAGAATTCGCGTTTGTTGAGATGAGCTCACAGATCGAACGCAGACCATATCCCCTCGCTTTCAAATCCCAAAATTTTGCCTAGATCGCCCTTTCGGGTTTTCAATCCACCGGGATACCCATTTTTGCCAAAGTTGCCCTTTTAGGTTTTCAACTTTGCGGGTTTATTCAATTCTTTTTTCCTTATCCCTAATTTTTTCCTGAACCTTTTCTTTTTGTGATTCGTCGGGATGCCCTTTTTTGCCTGGACCTTTTCTTTTTATGGTCCAGCGGGTCTCTTTTTATGCGAAGTATTTTTTGACTGCGTCTGCGTTCACAGGAGGTAAAATCTTCACCATCCATAGTTTAGAGCAACAAGGCTCTGCCAGAGAAGACCTTTCTTACAACGTATGGTCCTTCCTAATTTGGAGTCCACTTGCCCCTATGATATGTCTGAGGAGGAAGGATCCTTTTCAACACTAAGTCACCTGTCTGGAAACACCGAGGACACACTTTCTAATCAAATACCTTTTTCATCCATCTCTAATACAACCGCCCGTGTCAAATGGTTGCCAGTCTTTTCTCTTTAATGAGATTCAGCTGATTCAACCTGATTTGTACCCATTCAGCTTCATCAAGCTTCACATCTGTCAAAATCCTTAAACAAGGAATCTGAACTTCCAATGGTAGGACTGCTTCCATACTGTACACATGCGAGAAAGGGGTTGCCCCTGTCGACGTATGCACCGAGGTACGATAACCATGCAAGGCAAATGGCAACATCTCATGCTAATCTTTATATGTCACCACCATCTTCTACACAATCTTCTTGATATTCTTATTAGCTGCCTCGACAACACCATTCATCTTCGGACGATATGGAGAAGAATTGTGACGTTCAATCTTGAAGCTCTGGCATAACTCCTTCATCATCTTGTTATTCATATTTGAACCGTTATTAGTAATGATCCTTTCAGGGATTCCATAAAGGCAGATGATATCCTTCTTTATGAATCAAACAACCACTTGTTTGATAACATTTACAAACGAGGCCGCTTCTACCACTTGGTGAAATATTCGATGGCAACCAGGATAAAGCGATATCCATTTGAAGCAGTCGACTCAATCCGTCCAATCATATCGATTCCCCACATAGCAAAGGGCCAATGAGATGTCAACACATTCATAGGAGTTGGTGGTACGTGCACTATATCCGCATAAATCTAGAATTTATGACACTTTCTTGCATATTTGAAATAGTCGGACTCCATGGTCATCCAGTAATAACCTTCTCTCAACAACTTTTTGGCCATGGCATGCCCATTGGCATGGATACCGAAAGAACCCTCGTGAACTTCTTCCATCAACATGCATGCCTCATGTTCATCAACACACCGTAGCAAGACCATGTCAAAGTTCCTCTTATACAATACATCATCCTCGTTCAAAAAGAAATTACCAGCCAATCTCCTCAGAGTCTTTCTATCTTTTCCGGATGCACCAGGCGGGTACTCTTGACTTTTAAGGAAACATTTGATATCATGGAACCACAGTTTACCATATGACACCTCTTCTGTTGCAAAAACATGAGCAGGTCTTTCGAGACGCATAATACGGATTGTCGATACCTCATTCCACTTATTCACTTTATACATGGATTCCAACGTTGCCAATGCATCTGCCATCTGATTTTTCAGCCCTGGGCACATGATGAAATTCGACCCTATCATAGAATGGCAACGACCTTATAGCATAATCTTTGTAAGGTACCAAGTTGGCCTGACGAGTCTCTGATTCCCTTTTTATCTGATTAATCACCAAAGATGAATCACCGTACACATCAAGATTTTTGATCCTCAGATCAATGGCCTCTTCCAACCCCATGATACACACTTCATATTCTGCTTCGTTGTTGGTACAGTCAAATGTCGACCTTGCGATGAAGGGGATATGAGAACCCTTGGGAGTGGTGATAATTGCTTCGATTCTGCTGCCATAAGCATTAATAGCTCCATCAAAAATTAATCCCCACTGGGATCCAAGTTCAGGTCCTTCATCCGGCAACAATTCATCACAATCTTTGGCTTTCAAATACATGATGTCCTCATCAAGAAATTTAAACTTCATCGGCTGATAATCATCACTTGGTTGTTGGGCAAGATAGTCTGACAGAACACTACCCTTGATGGCTTTCTGGGAAACATATTGAATATCATACTCTGTCAAAACCATTTTCCAACGGGCGATTATTCCGGTGAGAGCTTGCTTTTCAAACACATACTTGATCGGATCCATCTTCGATATTGTCGCTCCCGAGGATAGGCATCCATGGTACAAACGCGAAAGTGTCGCGGAAAACAGAGTCGCCAACAATGTGTATTTATCCCAAGAGAGGGAAAGGAAACACTGCGTAAACCTGAAGGGAAGGGAAAAGCATGGTCTCACGACCAAGAGAAACGGGTAAGGGAGTCGGTTACACGAAGGGAAGGTGTTAGCACCCCACACGTCCATCGTACCCGACGGGATCCACGCTTGTTGTCTCGATCAAAAGGTGTCGTCATCTGGAGCTTGGCCGCTACTGGAAACGAGAAGGAACAGGAACGAAAAAGAACGAAGAAACGGGGGAGAAAAGAAAAAAGAAGTGACTCGATAGGACATCGCTCGTCCTACGCCTACGTATTCCCTCGTGCAATGGGAAAGTCAGAGTCAACGTAGTTCGGACACGAACTAAAGGGGAAGGTTGCTCGCCAAGACATCGCCGTCTTGTGCCTACGTATCCTCAATCAGACTAGAGAGAGGAAATCAGAGCATTCGTAGTTCGACCTAACGAGGTCGGTTAGTGTTTTTTATGAGCGACGTTAGATTCGCGTCCGGCAGTTAGGGTCGATGCCTGTTTGCGACGAGACGGAAGTAACGTGCCCTTTTCTGAAAATGACTTGAACTTAACAATCCCGAATGATGAAAAGGGTTTGAGTTTGTTTTGTATTTTTTAATACAGAAGTGGTTTGAAGTTAGTATATAACTTGCATTGCACCCAAGTCTGTAACATAGGAACGAATACTTCGCGTATCGTCCCCAACAGGACGTACACTAAGTACCCTATAAGAATGAAGGGAGACCCCCCATACTTCACTTCCCATATGTAAGGCTCATGCGCAATACATGTTAATCTTTTATTAAGTGTTTTAGGATTGTTATGAGATGAGATGAGAAGACTCAAGGAAAAAGAAAACACTAAGGGGAATTCTATCCTAATGTTGTCATGCAAAGGGTGGCCCTATAGTTGAGTTTGAAAGGGGAACTTCTACCTAAGTTAGCATGCAAATGGAAGCCTAATACTAATCCTACTCCAAGCTTAATCGAAAATTAAGTTGGACTAGGTAGCTCTAAGGGAGTGAATCCAAAACTTAAACAAGTCTTGAGATTCAAGGGAAGGAAAAAGTGAAAGAAAAGAAAAAGGAAAGAAGAAAAAGAGCAAAAACAGCAGCTACAACAGTGCATCTGCAACAACACAGCAGTAAAAAGCAGCACACAAGCAAGACAGCTTTCCACAACTCACAATTCAACACAAAGATAGGTGTAAAATGTCAACCAGCAACACATACAACAACATACATGCATATAGACGGCCGTAGAAATGGGGCAGCATGTGATTCACTTGAACACAACTCAAACATGGCAAAGCAAGCAAGCATCAAGCATTACATTTCACAATTAGTCGTGATCACAATCACGTCATACACCATGATAAACAACTCTTGAAATCACATGAATGAATGCATATCATTTGGTACATGAGCAAGTCAAAACAAGCATGCATCTCATGAAGTTAAGTGCAAGCAATCATGTTCAAACAAACAACTCCAGCAACATCAACAACAAGTCACAATCAACATGCTCAAGAAGTGTGTGCTATGTGTTCATCGCATCAGGAACGGAACATCGCAAACATGATTATAAACGATAAAAATCCAAGAGTCGTGTGTCGGAAAATTGTGCACATACAATGGTGTAAGGTGCAACAACATCAAAATAGTCATTAGATGAGTATCATATCAATCCATGAAGATTAAAAGTGAAACGGGATCGAAACATGCTCAAAAATGCACAAAAAACACACTCTGCAGCAGTATTAATCAATTAACCAATTGCAGTGCAATTGTGTTAATCGATTAACAGCTCTGAATACGCACATTTTGCACTGGTTAATCGATTAACCTAATTGCACTGCAATTGGTTAATCGATTAACCCTGTAAAATCAGCAGAAAATCAGTTTGAAAAATAACTTCCAGCAGCAAAAGCACTTATGCAATCATCTCCAATGATCATGTAATCAACAATGCACGAAAATTAAGTTCAGAAACAACATTCAAACATCATTTAAATTCAATAATCATCAACATCCACAATCAAGATCAACCAAATGAATCAAAACACATCAAAATTTATGGATCTACATTGTATAAGTTGCAATTAAGCTAAAATGAGTATGGATCTGAAATTAACCAACCTACAAAGCTGAGATTTGCTTTGGTAAGTGTTGTAAACAGAAATGGATGAATTCAAGTAGAGAAATCCAAGATCCACAAGCTTCTTGCACTCAAAAGTTGAAGATCCAAACAATAAGCAACCAAAGCTCCAAAAGCACTTCCAAAAATCACTTCTGAAAATTCAGAACCAGGTCCAAACGAAAATCTAAATTGAAAAGCCGAAATGTAGTGATGATGAGAGGCTTTAGCTCAAGAATTAACAAGTTCCAATGAAGAACTTGTTAATCTTTGAAAGAGAGCTTTGAGTGTGGTTGAAAATGGAGGTTGAGAGTGAAAAAGTGAGAGAGAATTGAGAGAATTTTGAAAATTGGGAGTGAAAATATGATCTAGGTTTTAGAGGTTTGGAATGAATTGGTTTAAATAACCCCTAGGTTAGGAGTTAAGTTTGGATTTGGAGTGAGGTTAAGTGAGTGGAAATTGGGATGAAATGTGAATTAGGAAAGGAAATGTGGAAATGAAGTGGAAAGAATTTGAATTTTTGAATGGAAAATCAACTCTCTAGATCCTTCTACTAATGTGTAGAATTAAAATGGGTGATTAAAAATTGGATTAAAAAGAAACAGCTCTGAAAATTCAGCATTTGGGCAAAATTCACAATGGTTAATCGATTAACCTAATTGCACTGCAATTGGTTAATCGAATAACACATTCAAAATTTGAATTTTAGCGCCAAAAGGAGGGAAACTTGGATATTCGTCTGGTTCTACCCATTCTGAACCACGATAGACCTCTGAAACTTGCCATTTGATATTACCGCTGGAATACACTTGAAATATGCTGCGAAATGTTTTTTTGCACTCAGATTAAACTGCTGATAACAACTGTCTGGTGCTGAATAACTGATCAAAAATTGACTGCCGGAGTTTCTGATCATCCAGTCATTTAATGAGCAAAATAAATGCTCAAAAAGACTTGGAAAGCTATCTGCTTGGCTCTGAACACTATTAAAAATCATACTGGAACTGATGACGCCGTGAGCTGCTGAAAGAAAACCTTGATCCCATGCCCAAAAGAAATATGCAAATGCAAAAATGGCAATGCAAATGAAATGAAATGTAAGCCAAAAAGGTTAGCAACACTAGGGCAAATTTTGAGGTGTTACAACTGCCCCTATTCAAACTTCTTGGATCCGAGGGTATGGAAGCAACAACTTTCAGACAATCGGCATACACGGAGATTGAATACCAAAATAACCTGGAAATTTGAAACCTGTAGGGAGGATGAAATAACGTGAATACGAGAACGGCCGAAGGCGAACTCGGAAAGGCAGGCCGGTCGAAGGCGGATTAAACTGGGGATACAAGGATACCACGAGAACGGCCGAAGGCGGACTCGAAAAGAAAGGCCAAGCCGAAGGTGGGCTTTCAAAGAAAGACTATGCCGAAGGTAGACTTTCAAACCAAGGATACGAGACCATGCCGAAGGTGGGCTTTCAAAGAAAGACTATGCCGAAGGTAGGCTTTCAAACAATCGATACGAGACCATGCCGAAGGTGGACTCGAAAAAAGAAAGGCCAAGCCGAAGGTGGGCTTTCAAAGAAAGACTATGCCGAATGTAGACTTTTAAACAAAGGATACGAGACCATGCCAAAGGTGGGCTCGAAAAAGAAAGACCAAGCCGAAGGTGGGCTTTCAAAGAAAGACTATGTCGAAGGTAGGCTTTCAAACAAGGGATACGAGACCATGCCGAAGGTGGACTCGAAAAAGAAAGGCCAAGCCGAAGGTGGGCTTTCAAAGAAAGACTATGCCGAAGGTAGACTCTCAAACGAAGGATACGAGACCATGCCGAAGGTGGACTCGAAAAAGAAAGACCAAGCCGAAGGTGGGTTTTCAAAGAAAGACTATGCCGAAGGTAGACTTTATTAGGGAGAACAAGATAACAGCGGGTGCGAGGACGGCCGAAGGAGAACTCGAGAAAAGAGAAAGACCAAGCCGAAGGTGGGCTTTCAAAGAAAGACTATGCCGAAGGTAGACTTTCAAACAACAATATGTAGAATCGACAGTTCCACAAAGATGACTCCGCCGGGGAAAAGAGGAATCTAAACTGACAACTCTGCGGGGGAGCATAGGAAGAACCAACAAGAAGGACGAATCCACTGGTTGCGGTGTAGTGTTAACCAATATCTTCCGAACTTTGTTACTTTCTGCTGGGGAAAGAAATCTGGTAAAGGATATCAAACCTGGCTTATGCTTCGAATTCATATGTTTGAATTTTCCTATGGTGTAATGCTCCATACGAAATGGAAATGCTACGCGTTTGGGAGGATGCCATGCAAAAATGCTTATGCAATGCAAAAGAGGTGTCTCAGCAAAATAAATGCTGAAGACCAAGGCAGCTCCGCTGGGGATAACAAACTAAATTGTCCTATGAAATAAGAAACCCTACTGAGAAAGACTTTACTCTGCTGAGAAAGATCCTGATCACAAACTCTGCGGGATATGAAAACTTCGAGAGAAGATCCACTCTACTGGAGATGGATAGAAACGAATAATGAAGATGGAAACCAAAGAGAAATTCTCTCCGCTGGGGATTACCAATGACTTCCATCGAAGACAGAACTCAACACCTGGATTTGAAATATGCCAATAACCATTGGACTTAAGACCTGCTGGGGGTTTCAACTGCTGTTGAACAAACCACTGTGAAGATCACCATCAAATTTTGCTTGGGGAGACAAGTCAATAATTCCAAACCTGTTTGGGGATATTAACGAACTCAACCTGCTGTTGGGAGATGCCCTTGCTTTTAACCTGTCGGGGAATATCAGTACTTTTACCCTGCTGGGGAGTACCGTCCATAACCAGCAAACCTGCTTGAGGAACGGTAGATGCCGACATCCACCCTGCTAGAGGATAACATCAAGCTTACTCATCTAAGGGGATTAACTCATACCGTTGCTGGTGAGGAAAATGTTTCTCGACTAGCTGAGGAGAATGAGTGTTCAGGCCCTGCGGGGAAAATAACGTCTTTGTCCAAAGAAGATATTCTATAAGTCTCTTGCTGGGGATGCGTCAGCATCAATTTCTGACTGCTTGCAGAAAGAGTAATGAAACAACCACAACTCTAGCTGGGGGAATAATCCTCTGTACTCTACTGAGGAAGATAATCCTCGACACCCTGGCTGGGAACACAACAACCTGCCGAGGAGGATGAACTTTTCAATGTCGAGGAGAGTAGCTCTACTGGGGAAGGACAACCTGTTACCCTGCAAACAGAATCAACATAAAGTTCTATATGCAAAAAGGCTACTTCTATTACCACTACAACAACCGTTGCCTAAGCAATTTCCACTGTTTTCTGATATGCTTCACAGAGCTTAACATTTTCGCATGCAATCTTTTATCAAAATATCGGACGTTTTCACAAACAAAACAGTAAAATGTAAAAACATAAATGGAAAGCTTTTGAGTGAAATGAAAATTTTATTGAATGGAATTGGCCTGTGAATAGGCATTTACATTCGGAAGCAATTCCTGAAAAGAGGTAATTGCAAAAGAAATAAAAGAAAATACTCATGTCGGCAATGTGGGGAACAGAAATCTACCATGATTCAATTCAGCTATGACCCAATATGCCTCGCTTATCCGCAGATGTTTTGGCCTTCGAAGAGACTGACTGGACTGATTCCTTTCCTTTGAAATTTCCATGTATCAAAAGTCAAAAGTGTTCACAGATCGAACGCAGCTTGTAGCCTCTTGCTTTCAAATCCCTAACTTTTGCCTGGATCGCCCTTTTCGAGTTTTCAATCCACCGGGATACCCCTTTTTGCCAAAGTTGCCTTTTCAGGTTTTCAACCTTGCGGGTTTATTCTTCTTTTTTTTATCCCTAATTTTTGCCCGAACCTTTCTTTTTATGGTTCACCGGGATGCCCCTTTTTTGCCTGGACTTTCTTTTTGTGTCTAGCGGGTTTCTTTTATACAAAGTATTTTTTGACTACGTCTGCGTTCACAGGGGACGTAAAATCTTCGCCATCCATAGTTGAGAGTAATAAGGCTCCACCAGAGAAAACTTGTCTTACTACATATGGCCCTTCATAATTTGGAGTCCATTTGCCCCTGTGATCTGTTTGAGGAGGAAGGATCCTTTTCAAAACCAATTCACCAGCCTGAAAACACCGAGGACGCACTTTCTGATTAAAGGCTTTCTTCATCCTGCTCTGATACAACCGACCATGTGCAATGGCTGCCAATATCTTCTCTTCAATAAGGTTCAGCTGATTCAGTATGGAACGCACCCACTCAGCTTCATCAAGCTTCACGTCTGCCAAAATTCTTAAAGAAGGAATCTCAACCTCTAATGGTAGAATTGCTTCTATACCATATACCAGTGAGAAAGGAGTTTCCCCAGTCGATGTGCGTACCGAAGTACGATAACTGTGTAAAGCATAAGGCAACGTCTCATGCCAGTCTTTATAGGTCACTACCATTTTCTGCACAATCTTCTTGATGTTCTTATTTGCTGCTTCAACAGCCCCGTTCATCTTCGGGAGATAGGGAGAAGAATTGTGACGTTCAATCTTAAAGCTCTGACATAGCTCCTTCATCATCTTGTTATTCAAATTTGAACCATTATTAGTAATGATTCTCTCCGGGACTCCATATCGGCAGATGATGTCTTTCTTGATAAATTTGGCTACCACCTGTCTGGTGACGTTGGCATACGAAGCTGCTTCCACCCACTTCATGAAGTAATCAATGGCAACCAAAATGAAATGATGCCCATTGGAAGCAGTAGGTTCGATATTTCCGATCATATCAATGCCCCACATAGCAAAAGGCCAAGGTGATGACAACACATTCAGAGGAGGAGGCGGTACATGCACCTTATCTACATAAATCTAGCATTTGTGACATTTCCGGGCGTATTTAAAATAATCAGACTCCATAGTCATCCAATAATACCCTGCTCTCAGCAGTTTTCTGGCCATAGCATGCCCATTGGCATGGGTACCGAAAGATCCTTCATGGACTTCTTCCATCAACAGTCTTGCCTCGTGTTCATCAACACAACGTAGCAAGACCATGTCAAAGTTTCTCTTGTATAACACGTCATCTTTATTCAGAAAGAAATTTCCTACCAACCTCCTCAGAGTCTTCTCATCTTTGGTGGATGCACCCCTTGGATACTCTTGACTCTTCAGAAAAACCTTAATATCGTGATACCAAGGTTTGCCATCTGATACGTCTTCAATTGCAAACACAAAAGTTGGTATATCCAGACGCATAATTCTGATCAAAGGAGTTTCATTCCAACGATTCACCTGATACATTGAAGATAACGTTGCCAACGGATCTGCCATCTGGTTCTCCACCCGAGGTATATGATGGAAATCGACTCTGTCAAAGAACGGTAACAACCTTCTGGCATAGTTGTTATAAGGCACCAAGTTCGCTTGATGAGTTTCCCATTCACCTGTAATCTGATCAACTACCAACGCGGAATCACCATAAACATCGAGGTTCTTGATTCTCAAATCAATCACTTCTTCCAACCCCATAATGCATGCTTTATACTCCGCCTCGTTGTTGGTACATATGAACGCTAATCGGGCAGTGAAAGGTATATGAGAACCTTTCAGAGTTATAATGACTGTCCCGATTCCGTTACCGTATGAATTAACAGCCCCATCAAAAACCAGTTTCCATTGGGATCCAATTTCAGGTCCTTCATCATGCAAAGGCTCTTCACAATCCTTCATCTTCAGATACATAATGTGCTCATCAGGAAATTCAAACTTCATCAGTTGATAATCCTCAATTGGTTGTTCAGCGAGATATTTTGACAAAACACTTCCCTTGATGGCTTTTTGGGAAACATATTGAATATCGTAATCTGTCAGAACCATTTGCCAACGGGCTATTCTTCCAGAAAGCGCCTGCTTTTCAAACACATACTTGATCGGATCCATCTTCGAAATCAAGAGGGTTGTGTGGTTTAACATATACTGCCTCAAACGCTTAGCTGCCCAAGCGAGTGCACGACATGTTTTCTCCAGCATTGAGTACCTTGACTCACAATCAGTAAACTTCTTACTCAGGTAGTAAATAGCATGCTCTTTTCTACCTGACTCGTCGTGTTGACCGAGCACACACCCCATTGAGTTCTCAAGAACCGTAAGATACATAATCAATGGCCTTCCTGGCACTGGCGGCATAAGGACCGGAGGTTCCTGCAAATATTCCTTTTTTTTTTAACGCCTTTTGACAATTTTCGTTCCACCTGACCTCTTGATCTTTTCTTAGCAACTTGAATATCGGCTCATACGTGGCTGTAAGATGAGAGATGAATCTAGCAATGTAGTTCAACCTCCCTAGGAAACCACGAATCTCTTTTTCTATTCTTCGTTCAGGCATTTCTTGAATGGCTTTTACTTTAGCAGGATCAACCTCGATACTTTTTTCGCTGACAATAAAACCCAGTAACTTTCCA
Organism: Lathyrus tuberosus; assembly: GCA_022829125.1. Lineage (NCBI taxonomy): Eukaryota > Viridiplantae > Streptophyta > Magnoliopsida > Fabales > Fabaceae > Lathyrus > Lathyrus tuberosus. The sequence continues at coordinate 12,796,077 of JALAZF010000066.1, read as the reverse complement.
GATCTCACCCCGAAGGTGCACTTGTACGGATTCAACCTCAGTCTGAACTTTCTCAACCTTTCAAACAATTTCTGAAGATTAACCAGATGTTCTTCCTCCGTTTGTGACTTCGCAATCATGTCATCGACATAGACCTCGATCTCTTTGTGAATCATATCATGAAAGAGAGTCACCATCGCCCGCTGATATGTTGCCCCAGCATTTTTCAATCCAAAGGGCATCACTTTGTAACAGAATGTTCCCCACGGTGTTATGAACGTCGTTTTCTCCATGTCCTCTAGGGCCATCTTGATTTGGTTATACCCAGAGAAGCCATCCATGAAGGAAAACACAGAATATTGAGCGTGTTGTCCACTAACACGTCAATGTGAGGAAGCGGGAAGTCGTCTTTTGGGCTTGCTCTGTTTAGATCTCTGTAATCAACGCACATCCTGACCTTTCCATCCTTCTTAGGTACAGGTACAATATTAGCAACCCATGGAGGATAATTCGTTACAGCAAGAAACCCAGCATCTAACTGCTTCTGAACCTCTTCTTTAATCTTGACAGACATTTTCGGTTTCGTCATTCTCAGCTTCTGCTTAACTGAAGCACATCCTTCTTTGAGTGGCAGCCGGTGTACCACGATGTCAGTGTCGAGCCCAGGCATGTCTTGGTAAGACCAGGCGAAGATATCCACATACTCTCTGAGCATTTCAATCAATCTTCCCTTGACAGTGTCTTCCAAAGCAGCCCCAATCCGTACCTCTTTCTTTGCATCCTCGGTTCCCAAGTTAACAACCTCGATTTCCTCTTGATGAGGCAGAATGACCTTTTCCTCCTGTTTTAACAGCCTGGATAATTCCTCTGGTAAGGCACAATCTTCATCAGTCCCCTCTTCAGCCTGATATATGGGATTATCGAAGTCATACCGAGCCATAGCCGAATCATGATGGGTGGAATCTGAACAAGAAAACCTGCATGATTGATGATATATGTTTATTATGGATGCATCAAACAAAACACATTGCCATTTTGATGTGGTTTTAATGCAAAAAAAAAAACAGAAAAATAGGGATCAAAACATTTGAATGTGAAAACGTCCTTTATTAATGATAAAGAAAAAGCATACAAAAACATTCAAGCCCTACAAGAAAGAATCACTACGTCTTGGGCAGAACGTAGGATTAACATAGATGACAAACAGAAGCAATTACTCTGGTCCGGTCACTTGAATGGCTCTCTCCGATGACCAGTTGAGAAGGCTTTGACCTGGGACACATGGGCGGATCCAACTATCCATATCACAATCACTATCCCCATCCTCATCAATAGCATCGACTATATCAAAGAATACATTGGCACTAGTGAAATGAACTGGACCATAGAACTTAGGAGGTTCTTCAGGACGCCTGGGTGGCTTATATCCCAGCCCATGAGTATTCCGCTTTTCCTGGACATCAATAATCTGACCCCACTTTTGTGAACCGCCGACTTCAACCACGACCCGAGCATCTTTTAAGGAAGACGTAGAAATCTCCGGATGGTGTACCACTATAGGCTGAACCACTTCAGACTGGCTACCTTCCTTGAGAGGCTTCTCAATGATCTTCACTGCTTCGAAACCCTGACATAGAGTTTCATGTATTTCACCATCTACCTCCACATACTTGAAAGTAGATAGCTGGCTTATCATGATATCCTCTTCTCCACAAACCGTCACCACATGTCTGTCTACCGTGTACTTTAACTTCTGATGCAATGTAGACGTCACAGCCCCAGCACTATGAATCCATGGACGACCCAGCAGACAGCTGTAGGCAGGTTGGATGTCCATGATATAGAAGGTAGCATCGAAAACTTCCGGCCCAACCTTAACTGGTAGCACAATTTCATCGAAAACAGACCTCTTCGAGCCGTCGAAAGCGCGCACCACCAAATCACTAGGTGTGCATATCAACCCCTGAGTGTCCAACTTCATCAAGGCTTTCTTGGGCAGAACATTCAAAGAAGATCCAGTATCCACAAGCACATGAGACATCAACGATCCACGACACTCGACAGAAATATGCAAGGCATTGTTATGGTTTCTCCCAACTGGAGTCAAGTCAACATCAGTATAACCCAAACCATTGCCTGCATTAACATGGGCCACTACCCTCTCCAACTAATTAACTAAGATCTCCTGGGGTACGTAAGCAGCATTCAGTACTTTCAGCAATGCATTTCGGTGTGCCTCGGAACACAATAACAGGGACAAGATAGAGATCTTGGATGGAGTCTAATGTAATTGATCAACGATTTTATAATCACTTTTCCGAATCAGTCTCATAAATTCTTCTACGTTCTCGGAGAAAGAATTATCAATCGGCCCTGTCGTGGAGTCATTCACTACTGCGCTTGCACAGAACTATCTACAACCTGCTTTCCTTTGTCTTGCTTAGAACTACTAGCTTGATCATTAGAAGGGATAAAGACTCTACCACTTCTCATGATAGCCCCTGCTTCCTCATTATTCTCAACACAAGAGTCCACCACAGAAGTTCCCACCAATTCTTGTTTCTGTCCATTAACGAACACTTCGGCTCTATAGTTCAAAGGAATGGCCTTGGTTAGGGCTGGAAATGAGTCGAGTTGATTCGAACTCGCCTTAGCTCAGTTCGACTCGTTAAGAATTAGCTGAGTTCGAGTTCGATTTCGAGTTAATCACGAACTTTTTTTTCAGCTCAAACTTGACTCGTTAAGAATTGGCCGAGTTTGAGTTCGAGTTCGAGTTCATCACGAACTTTTTTTTCAGGTCAAACTCGACTTGTTAGAAGTTCACGAATATCTCGGTTCAACTCGTTAGGTTTATCTTGTTAGGTTCAACTCGCTTATTTCACAGACTTAAAAGTAATTTTTTAAAGTCTATTTTTTATATATATATTTGACATTTTAAATTTATATTTTTTAAATAAAAAATATAGAAATAAAATAAAAGTTATAAGATTGAAATTTATACGATGTTAATTTTATTTGTATAATTATTCGTAGAAATATTTTACTCACTTGAGAATATAAATTATCAATTAAAACCGTTAGATTAAAAGAAAATATGAGACTAAGATTTAGAACAAATCTTTAAACCTACTCTTAAAGACAATATAATATATCTCATATATAATCGAATTGACTCATGAACCTAACGAGTCGAACTATGTATAGTTCAAGTTCAGATCATTTAGTTAACGAACTTAGTTTTTAGCTCATATTCAGCTCATTTGGTTCATGAACCTAGTTCAACGATTTAATTTTCGAATCGAATTTCAAACTGTTTTCGAGTTGGTTTGGTTCATTGCCAGCCCTAGCCTTGGTACTCTTATATGGTACGGGTCCGGGAGCTGTAATAATAACCGGTGTTGGTCTTACCGGCCCTGAAATAGTGATTGTTTTGAAAGGGATAGTAATGGTAGAAACTTCACTTTTCCTGCTAACAAATTCTTTATGTTGGCCACATCGGTCAAACTGCAATCGACCTTCATCTATCAACTTTTGAATTCCTGACTTCAACAAACTACACCCATTCATTTGCGACATACACTCTGAATAATTCTCATCACATCCGGGGAACACCCCACCCCTCAATAACCTCTCCTTTACCACCATCAAAGGAGTCCTTAATTCATTAACATCCGTAACCAAATTCAAAGATTCATTCTCCTCTAACACAGCATTAACCCTTGGTCCCCCATGGTTCGGTATTGGGTTTTGGATGACATTTGGCCCATTATTTGAAAAGTTAATGGCCTTTGAATCCACTAAGTCTTGGACTACGTGCTTAAAAGCTTTGCAGTCCTCAATATAGTGTCCGGGTGCCCCAGAATGAAAGTCACAGTGGGCATTAAGATTATAACCCGGAGGTGGATTACCGGTGGGAGGAGCTAGAGTCCTTTTCTGGATTAACTGCAACTGTAGCAAATGCTGAAACAACTGTGAATATGGCAGATGTGGAGTATCAAAATGTCGGTTCTGTTTAGGCCTTGGCTGATATTGGCGCGGAGCCTGATTTTGCTGCTGCTGAGGTGGAAGCGCTGCAGGAATTGTCACTGAAGCTACCTACTAGTTATAACTCTGATGCTGATTTCCTTTACCTTGGTGAGATGACACAGAATTTGTTTCCTCTTTCTTCTTATAATTCACATAGGGTTTCTTCCCCTGACCAGAAGACGACCCATCACTACCTGCTACCTTCCCCGCTTTGATTCCACTCTCTAACATTTCCCCGACCATGATCAAATCAGCAAACTTGCCTGACGCGCAAGGTAACAGTTTCTCATAATAACGTCCCAGCAAAGTATCCATAAACAAATTCAACATTTCCTTTTCCAACATGGGCAGATGTACCCTTACCGCTAGTTCACGCCATCTCTGCGCATATTCCTTGAAGCTTTCATTATTCTTCTGAGACATATTCTGTAACTGGGCCCTGTTGGGAGCCATATCAGTATTATATTGGTAATGCTTAATAAAGGCCTCGACCAACTCTCTCCAATTACGGACATGGCATCTCTCCAGTTGCATATACCATTCCAAGGATGCCCCAGACAGGCTGTCCTGGAAGAAATGCATCAGCAATTTCTCATCTTTAGAGTACGCGGCCATCTTCCTCGCGTATGCCCTGACATGCGTCTTGGGACAGGTGGTACCATTGTATTTCTCAAAAGTGGGCATCTGAAATTTGTGCGGAATTACAACACCAGGAACCAGCCCCAAATCCTCCAAATCCATTCCTACAGAATTCTGATTCACCACTCCCCTTAGTTGTTCTTCAATCAGTTTGAACCTTTTATCATTGTCGGCCTGAGGACCAGCATCCCCGCCTGGCATAGAAAAAACGTCATCTTGTTGGTCTTCAAAATGCCGACCATGAACAGCATAAACACTTCCTCCTCCCACAACAGAAGGAATCGCAAGCTGCTCTCCTCCGCCCAGAGGGATCACAACACCAGGAATGGGGGTCTTTACACCCACAAGACCTCCCTGAGCACCGTTACCAACAACGCCATTATGGACTCCGCCATGAAGAACCCCGTCTTCATACACTCTTGCCACTAAGGGTTGGACCAGAGTCCTCAGTTGCTCTTGCCCTTGGGCAACACCTTGCATCAGCTCCATGAACTGGGCCATGCGAGCTTGCATGGCGGCCATCTCTGCTTGCATTTGCTCCATAATTCTCCTCTGGTTTGATCTAGTAGAATACCGGTGAATTGGCTGGCCTGCAATCCTGAACTGTAAGCAAATAAAGGTTAGAAAGACCCGGGACAAGCACCTGCTATGCAAAAATGATTATGATTATGAAAATACAAATGCAAAATGCAAACAAACATATTTGAACAATTCCAGGACATATCCGCTTTGATTCCAATCCATGAAACCGGGAAAGGGATCAGACACACTATCGAAAAATAAATCCGAACCCAGAAATACTACTGAATCAAGCCATGGGGACAAACCCTCTCTGAAAACCAGAACTGCCAGAGCACAGATAGTTGAACCAAATATTCCATTACCGAAAATAAAATAGTTCCTACAGACAAGTTTAAACATAATCAAAGGTGACTCCATCAACAAACCTGATGGTAATCCCAACAGAAAGATAAGCAACAATATCAACTACAACTCAATTCCAAACAAACTAGCTTCAACTTCTTCAAGAAGGTCTAAGGTGTCAGGATGTGCAGGTTGCTTTATCAGCCTTTTGATTAGCTTGTTTCTTTTGGAAATTTCTTCGTTCAATTTAGCAATCTGCTCTTCAGCGTTGTTGCCTTCGTGCCTCGACTTCTTAACCCCGGCTTGCAACTTGAGCTCTTCAATTTCCTTCTGGGCTTCTATCCACTTGTCGGAGTAATGATCTTTCCCTGCTTTTACTTTCTGAAGTTCTTCTTTCAGTTCTCTATTCTCGATCTTGACCTCTTCCCACATCTCCTGACACGTGGTAAGCTTGTCCTCTGCTTCAATCAAAAGCTTCTTGTTTTTCCTGCTAGCTTTACCTGATGATTCGGCAGCCATACTGACCTTTTTGAAGTGTTGAGCTCTGTCGGCAAAATCCTTCTCTCTTTTTTCTAAACGCTCTGTCATGTCTTGAACTTTCCATTTCAACTCCAAGTTGTCATGTAGAGCTTTCTGTAGTTGACTACTCATATCAGAGTTTTCCACCCTCAGATCAAATACCAACTTTTGCTGCTTGTCGAATTCTTCGAGTGGTACAGTGAGTCTCTCTTCCACAATCTCTGGATACAATGGAGGAGCCTGATTAAAAGGCAAATAGAACACTTCTACCCTCTTCTTTATCCATTCAACATATGGAGCGAAAGCTTGATTATTGGGCTTACCCAGAACGGTTTTACCTCTCTTCTGTCTACTGAGCCAAGCTTCCGAAGCTTTCTGTGCAATAGCCACGCCATCAGTCATATGAAAATACAAATATTCTTCCAAATCTTTTTCCACTGGAGGATCTTTCAGGGCGTACGCAAACTGTCTGATAGCCAAAGACGAGTTGTAGTTAATATCTCCTTTTCTTCCGATTAAGGGTACATTAGGATACCTTCCACAACTATGCAAAATGTCAGCCCCCAATAATCCCTTATCCACCCAAAGAATATCTTTAGCTGCTAGGCCCATCAGACACTTACTCCAATCTAGAGAAGTCTTCGCATCCACAAAAGCACCTGACCGAGGTAAACGGTTGGCAAACCACTTGTAGAAAAGAGATGCACAACAGCAAACCACCCCACCTCGTCTTTTCTCATTCCTGTTGTACAGGGCGTAGTGAAGATCACCTAATAAAGTTGGTACCGGATTCTGAGCTGTAAATATCTGAATAGCATCTGTGTCGACAAACTCAGACTCATTAGGGAATAACACAATACCATATATACAGAGAGCCAATATTGCATTGAAAGCTATCCACCTCTTCTCCTTAGCTTCCTCTCGAGCCCTCTTTACCAAGTACTCTAAGTGATAGCCTCAGAATTTTCCTTTGCGAGAAAAATCAGCCTCTAATGTCAATTTGCTCAAATAAAGAGCCTCAGCTAGCGCTTGGAAATCACAGTCTCCTTGGGAACCACAGAAAGGAACACCTCCTTGGATAGGAATTCTCAAGATGTTAGAGTACTCTTCTAGGGTAGGAACCAATACATAATCCGGCATCACAAAGCACCTTAAGGAAGGATCATAGAACTGCATCAGGATGTGTAGTCCATTGTATTCATACTCACTGAGGCCCCGAACCAAGGATAATATCCAACCATACTTCTCTTTAAAGACCCCCAATACTTCTGGACTAGCCATACTCTGTAAACTGTCCAACGGTCCAAGAGTGAGCTTCAAGAACTTGTAGATGATGATGTGATTCTTACCCCTCTTAGTGTCCATCCCTATGAATGCCCTCTGACTGGAATCAAAAGACTGGATACTACCTGGAAATGCAAAAACATGAATGTCAGAAAAATGGAATGCAATGCGAAGCATGGGATCAAAGTATCCACACGAGCTGGATGCACTGTACTGACTGAACAAATCAAGGCTCTGTACCAAAACCCTGAACAAAAGTAACCACAATGATAAAACTAGTAAACCAGGTAGGTTGAAGGTCAAAGTCACCTGAAAACCTGCAAACACCCATCCCCTCTCACATGTGGGTTCTAGAAAACAGGATCCTAAGTCTCGGATTCTCGATTTGAGAAGAAATAGTACATTCATCCCTCAGGGTACAATACTATCGCCAAACAAAGAGGTCGTCCACTGATTCCCCCAAAAAGGTTATCCTATAGCAAGTTCCCAGCATTGGGTCCTCGGGTCGAGAGTCGTAATGGATTTGCCATTTCTGGTCTGCCATTATCGTTCTCGGGAGGAGTGTCATTACTGAGTGCTCGAGAATGGTCACCAGAGTCGACAGTTCCTCAAGAGAATAACTACTGGCCCGTATCAACATACAGTAGCAGATATCTCCCAATAGAACCTCGTCTGATTGTGGGGATCATGATCACCCGCACGTGGTCAACACCACGGGAGCGTCACGCCTGCCCACGCTAATACCTATGTGTATGCTCAAGCCTGGGTAGTGGGCTTATATCTCAGAACCTCCCAACCTGCCAAACAGAAAACCAGCACAGCACAGCACAGTCCAACATAATAATGAAATGCAATGTAATAAATGCGGTAAATACAGTAATACAGTAAAGCAATAATGCAGTAAAACAGTAAAACTGCAAAATAAAGCACCACAGATAAACACCCAATGACAAAAACAGACAAGAGCTAGGATTGACTTGCAAAGGGGATGGACCAACAAGAGGTCAACCTGTCCCCAGCAGAGTCACCAGCTGTCGCTCCCGAGGATTTGCATCCATGGTACAAACGCGAAAGTGGCGCGGAAAACAGAGTCGCCAGCAATGTGTATTTATCCCAAGAGAGGGAAAGGAAACACTGCGTAAACCTGAAGGGAAGGGAAAAGCATGGTCTCACGACCAAGAGAAACGGGTAAGGGAGTCGGTTACATGAAGGGAAGGTGTTAGCACCCCACACATCCATCGTACCCGACGGGATCCACGCTTGTTGTCTCGATCAAAGGGTGTTGTCATCTGGAGCTCGGCCGCTACTGGAAACGAGAAGGAACGGGAACGGAAAAGAACAAAGAAACGGGGGAGAAAAGAAAAAAGAAGTGACTCGATAGGACATCGCTCGTCCTACGCCTACGTATTCCCTTGAGCAATGGGAAAGTCAGAGTCAACGTAGTTCGGACACGAACTAAAGGGGAAGGTTGCTCGCCAAGACATCGCCGTCTTATGCCTACGTATCCTCAATCGGACTAGAGAGAGGAAATCAGAGCAGTCGTAGTTCGACCTAACGAGGTCGGTTAGTGTTTTTTATGAGCGACGTTAGATTCGCGTCTGGCAGTTAGGGTCGATGCCTGTTTGCGACGAGACGGAAGTAACGTGCCCTTTTCTGAAAATGATTTGAACTTAACGATCCCGAAGGATGAAAAGGGTTTGAGTTTGTTTTGTATTTTTTAAGACAAAAGTGGTTTGAAGTTAGTATATAACTTGCATTGCACCCAAGTCTGTAACATTGGAACGAATACTTCGCGCATCGTCCCCAACAGGACATACACTAAGTACCCTAGAAGAATGAAGGGAGACCCCCCATACTTCACTTCCCATATGTAAGGCTCATGCGCAATACATGTTAATATTTTATTAAGTGTTTTTGGATTGTTATGAGATGAGATGAGAAGACTCAAGGAAAAAGAAAACACTAAGGGGAATTTTATCCTAATGTTGTCATGCAAAAGGTGGCCCTATAGATGAGTTTGAAAGGGGAACTTCTACCTAAGTTAGCATGCAAAGGGAAGCCTAATACTAATCCTACTCCAAGCTTAATCGAAAATTAAGTTGGACTAGGTAGCTCTAAGGGAGTGAATCCAAAACTTAAACAAGTCTTGAGATTCAAGGGAAGGAAAGAGTGAAAGAGAAGAAGAAGGAAAGAAGAAAAAGAGCAAAAACAGCAGCTACAACAGCGCATCTGCAACAACACAGCAGTAAAAAGCAGCACACAAGCAAGACAGCTTTCCACAGCTCACAATTCAGCACAAAGATAGGTGTAAAATGTCAACCAGCAGCACATACAACAGCATACATGCATATAGACGGCAGTAGAAACAGGGCAGCATATGATTCACTTGAACACAACTCAAACATGGCAAAGCAAGCAAGCATCAAGCATTACATTTCACAATTATTCATGATCACAATCACGTCATACACCATGATAAACAACTCTTGAAATCACATGAATGAAAGCATATCATTTGGTACATGAGCAAGTCAAAACAAGAATGCATCTCATGAAGTTAAGTGCAAGCAATCATGTTCAAACAAACAACTCCAGCAACATCAACAACAAGTCACAATCAACATGCTCAAGAAGTGTGTGCTATGTGTTCATCGCATCGGGAACGCAACATCGCAAACATGATCATAAACGATAAAAATCCAAGAGTCGTGTGTCGGAAAATTGTGCACATACAATGGTGTGAGGTGCAACAGCATCAAAACAGTCATTAGATGAGTATCATATCAATCCATGACGATGAAAAGTGAAACGGGATCGAAACATGCTAAAAAATGCACAAAAAACACACTCTGCAGCAGTGTTAATCGATTAACCAATTGCAGTGCAATTGTGTTAATCGATTAACAACTCTGAATACGCACATTTTGCACTGGTTAATTGATTAACCTAATTGTACTGCAATTGGTTAATCGATTAACACTGTAAAATCATCACAAAATCAGTTTGAAAAATCACTTCCAGCAGCAAAAGCACTTATGCAATCATCTCCAATGATCATGTAATCAACAATGCACAAAAATTAAGTTCAGAAACAACATTCAAACATCATTTAAATTCAATAATCATCAACATCCACAATCAAGATCAACCAAATGAATCAAAACACATCAAAATTCATGGATCTACATTGTATAAGTTGCAATTAAGCAAAAATGAGTATGGATTTGAAATTAACCAACCTACAAAGCTGAGATTTGCTTTGGTAAGTGTTATAAACAGAAATGGATGAATTCAAGTAGAGAAATCCATGATCCACAAGCTTCTTGCACTCAAAAGTTGAAGATCCAAACAATAAGCAACCAAAGCTCCAAAAGCACTTCCAAAAATCACTTCTGAAAATTCAGAACCAGATCCAAACGAAAATCCAAATTGAAAAGCTAAAATGTAGTGATGATGAGAGGCTTTAGCTCAAGAATTAACAAGTTCCAATGAACAACTTGTTAATCTTTGAAAGAGAGCTTTGAGTGTGGTTGAAAATGGAGGTTAAGAGTGAAAAAGTGAGAGAGAATTGAGAGAATTCTGAAAATTGGGAGTGAAAATATGATCTAGGTTTTAGAGGTTTGGAATGAATTGGTTTAAATAACCCCTAGGTTAGGAGTTAAGTTTGGGTTTGGAGTGAGGTTAAGTTAGTGGAAATTGGGATGAAATGTGAATTAGGAAAGGAAATGTGGAAATGGAGTGGAAAGAATTTGAATTTTTTAATGGAAAATCAACTCTCTAGATCCTTCTACTGATGTGTAGAATTAAAATGGGTGATTAAAAATTGGATTAAAAAGAAACAGCTCTGAAAATGCAGCATTTGGGCAAAATTCACAATGGTTAATCGATTAATCTAATTGCACTACAATTGGTTAATCGATTAACACATTCAAAATTTGAATTTTTGCGCCAAAAGGATGGAAACTTGGATATTCGTCTGGTTCTACCCATTCTGAACCACGATAGACCTCTGAAACTTGCCATTTGATATTACCACTGGAATACACTTGAAATATGTTGTGAAATGTTTTTTCGCACTTGGATTAAACTGCTGATAACAACTGTCTGGTGCTGAATAACTGATCAAAAATTGACTGCCGGAGTTTCTGATCATCCAGTCATTTAATGAGCAAAATAAATGCTCAAAAAGACTTGGAAAGCTATCTTCTTGGCTCTGAACACTATTAAAAATCATACTGGAACTGATGACGTCGTGAGCTGCTGAAAGAAAACCTTGATCCCATGCCCAAAAGAAATATGCAAATGCAAAAATGACAATGCAAGTCAAATGAAACGTAAGCCAAAAAGGTTAGCAACACTAGGGCAAATTTTGAGGTGTTACAGATATCAACAATGTTATGTGATGTAACATATACTGCCTTAAGCGCTTGGCTGCCCAGGCGAGTGCACAACATGTTTTCTCCAACATTGAGTACCTCGACTCACAATCAGTAAATTTCTTGCTCAGGTAGTAGATAACATGTTGTTTTCTACCTGTCTTGTTGTGTTGACCGAGTATACACCCTATAGAATTCTCAAGATCTGTCAAGTACATTATCAAAGGTATTTCTGGTACTGGAGACATAAGGATCGGAGGCTCCTGCAAATACTCTTTTATTCTTTAGAAACCTTTTTGACAATTATCATTCCACCTGATAGCCTAATATTTTCTTAACAATTTGAATATTGGTTCACATGTGGACGTAAGATGAGAATTGAATCTAGCTATGTAGTTCAACCTCCCTAAGAAACCACGAACCTCTTTTTTCGTTCGTGGCTCATGTATTTCTTTTATTGCTTTTATTTTGGCAGTATCAACCTTAATACCTCGTTCACTGACGATAAAGCCCAACAGCTTACCATATCTCACCCGAAGGTGAACTTATTCGGATTCAACCTCAGCTTGAACTTTCTCAACCTTCCAAAAACTTTTGAAAATTAACTAGATGTTCCTCCTCAGTTTGGGACTTCACAATCATTTCATCAACATACACTTCAATCTCTTTGTGAATCATGTCATGAAAGAGAGTAACCATAGCCCGCTGATAAGTTGCCTCAGCATTCTTCAATCCAAAAGGCATTACCTTATCACAAAAAGTTCCCCACGGTGTAATGAATGTTGTTTTCTCCATGTCTTCTAGGGCCATTTTGATTTGGTTATACCCAGAGAAGCCATCCATGAAGGAAAACACTAAAAATTGAGCAGTATTGTCTACTAACACATCAATGTGAGGAAGTGGAAAATCGTCTTTTGGGCTTGCTCTGTTCAGATTTCTGTAATCAACACACATCCTGACTTTACCATTTTTCTTAGGTACAGGCATGATGTTAGCAACCCATGGAGGATAACTGGTAACAACAAGAAAACCAGCGTCGAACTGTTTCTAAACCTCTTCCTTGATCTTGACTTCCATATCTGGTCGAGTTCTTCTAAGCTTCTGCTTGACTGGAGGACAACCCTCTTTGATAGGCAAACAATGCACAATAATATCTGTATCAAGCCCAGGCATATCCTAGTAAGACCAAGCAAAGATGTCGACATACTCTTGCAGCATTTTAGTCAATCTCCTCTTAACACTGTCTTCCAAGGCGGGCCCGATTCTGACTTCTTTCTTTGCATCCTCGGTACCTAAATTAACAATCTCAATAGCCTCCTGATGCGGTTGAATGACCCTTTCCTCATGTTTTAACAATCTGGGCAATTCTTCTGAAAGTTAACGGTCTTCTTCAACCTCCTATTCGGCTTGGTAGATCGGATTGTAAAAATCATACTGAGCCATAACATCATCATTATTGATGGAATATGGAATGATTGATCTGCATGATTGATGTTTTATGCTTTATTTAGAATGAGAAACAAAACAAACAAAACATATTGCCATTTTAAAATATAAAAGTAAAAATGAAAGACAGGGAGCAAAATATTTGAATGCAAAAACATCCTTCATATATGATAATCATTGTAAACAAAAACATGAGGTCCTACAAATGAATCACTATGTCAGAACGTAGAACTTGTCATATGTAAAAACAGAGAAAATTACTCTTCATGAAGAGTGACTTGAATGATTTCCTCAGAAGACCAGTTGGAGAGCTCTAGTCCTGGGCTGCAGGGGCGGATCCAATTATCCATATCACATTCATTGTCGACGTTGTCTTTCCCGATAACATTGACTTGGTTAAAAATAACCCCAGCACTAGAAAATCTGATTGGATCTTTGATCTTTGGAGGCGCTTGCAAAGGCTTATACCCCAACCAAAATATGTCCTGCTTCACGGGCACATTAAGAACCTGGCCCCAACCTTTGGAGCTACAAGCTTCAACCATAGCACGGGCTTCTTTCAAAGATGTTATGGAAACTTCGGGCTTCGTATCCACTGCGTGAATATCATTCTTAATCTGAATAGCTTCCAATGCCTGGCATAAAGTCTCATGAATCTCACCATGCACTTCAATGTACTTGAATGAAGACAAATGACTTACCATAATGTCTTCTTCACCACAGACAGTAACTACCTTCCCATCAACAACATATTTGAGCTTCTGATGCTAAGTTGAGGTTACGGCCGCTGCAACGTGAATCCATGGGTGTCCAAGGAGACAGCTATAAGCTGGCTAAATGTCCATGATGAAAAAAGTTGTCTCAAAAATCTCCGGACCCACCTTAACAAGTAATACCACCTCTCAAAAAATAGACCTCTTCGACCCATAAAAATCTCGAATAACCAAGTCATTGGGCCTAAGTATCACCCCCTGTGTATCCAACTTCATCAATGCTTTCTTCGGCAGTACATTCAGGGAAGATCCGGTATCTACCAATACATGAGATAACACAACATCCCTGCACTCCATGGAAATGTGCAAGGCCTTATTATGATTTCATCCAGCCGGAGTCAAATCGAAGTCGGTGAAACCCAACCCATTACTTGCATTAACATGTGCTATAACCCCTTCAAGTTGGTTAACGAAAATCTCCTGCGTGCATATATGCGGCATTCAAAATTCTCAACAAAGCATTTTTGTAGGCCTCCGAACAAAGCAACAAAGACAGAATAGAAATTTTTGAAGGAGTTTGGTTCAACTGATCTACCACTTTGTAGTCGCTCTTTTTAATTATTCTCACAAACTCCTCAACATCCTTAGAAAAGGAAGCTTCAGGCGATTGTTTCTGCACGGAGTCTTCGACCATAACTTGTTTTCCTTTACCCTTGGTGGACGTATCAACATTACCATCTAGAGAGACCGGTGGAGAGAAAACCCAACCACTACGAGTGATGCCTCCAGCACCCCCAATATTATCAACATTGGACTCAACATTTGAAGGACCTGTAATTTCCTGCTTCTGACCATTATAAAATACCTCGGCCCCATAATTCCATGGTATGGCATTAGTACTTTCATACGGCACAGGCCCATGCATGGTAATAACAATAGGCGATTGCCTCACTAGTGCTGAGATACGAACCATAGTAAATGGAATAGAAATGGTGGAAACATCCTCTTTACAATCATCATCGTTATCATCAATAAAAAACCTATCAAACTTGGGTCGACCTTCATTCATCATACTCTAAATACCTTCCTTCAACAAATCACAGCCCTCTGGTTGTACAGCACATTTCTGACAATCAGACAAACATCCTGGGAACACACCCCCTCTGAGCAGACGCCCCTTCATAAACAACAACGGATTTTTCAGCATATTAACATCAGTTACCAAATTCAATCCATCGACCTCTTAAATAGAATTCTCACTCGCGCCCCCGTGCGGTGGCGCAGGGTTATGAATCACATTTGGACCATTGTTTGAAGTGAATTCTATGGCTTTTGAATCCACCAAATCTTGTACCTTGTGCTTGAATGCCTTGCAGTTTTCAATATGATGTCCCGGTGCCCCGGAGTGGAAGTCACAGCGGGCATTGGCGTCATAACCTGGTGGAAGCTTACCAGTAGGTGGAGCTAAAGTCCTTAACTGAACCAATTGCAGCTGAAGCAAATGATGTAACAACTGAGCATAAGGCATATGAGGAGTATCAAAACGTTTTTCAGTCATATTTTGCCTTTTTTGATACTATCTAGGAGCATATGGTTGTTGTTGTGGTGCAATCGGAATGGCTATAACAGCTACCTGTTGTGGAGAGCTCTGATTCATTCTTCCTTTACCTCTGTAAGATGATATAGCATTAGTTTCCCCCTCTCTCTTCTTGGGAGTACCAGCGTAAGGTTTCTTCCCTCCTCGAGACGAGGAACCAGCAACATTTTGTATCTTGCCCATCTTAATCCCATTTTCAACATTCTCACCTGTCATTATCAAATCTGAGAACCCCACGGAAGTACACCCTACCAATCTGTCGTAGTACGGCCCTTGGAGTGTACCCATGAACATTTCTACCAGTTATCTATCCATCATTGGAGGTTAAACTCGAGCAGCCAGCTCACGCCACCTCTAGGCGTATTACTTGAAACTCTCACTTGGCTTCTGAGTAAGATTCTGCAATTGTGTTCGATTTGGAGCCATATCAGTATTGTACTGATAATGTTTGACAAAAGCCTCGGCCAAATCCTTCCAGCTTCTGATATACGTTCTCTCAAGTCCCATATACCATTCCAAAGACGCCCCAACAAGGCTATCTTGGAAAAAGTGCATGAGTAGCTCTTCATCCTCAGAGTAAGCAGACATCTTGCGGTAGTAGGCTCTGATATGTGTCTTCGGGCAAGTAGTCCCTTTATATTTATCAAAATTGGGGACCTTGAACTTAGGTGGGATCCTCGCGCCTGGCACCAGGTCCAGGTCAGTCATGTCAATGCCCAAAGTATTCTGATTCTCATAACCCTTCATTATGTCTTCCAATAACCGGAACTTCCTTTCGGCCTCAGTTGGGACACCAGCTTCTAGGGTCATGCATAGAGAATAGATCCTCTTTTTGGACAACTTTCCAAGGGTGAGTATGAACTACACCTCTCCCCCCCCATGAAAAACACCTGCACCACCTACGCCCGAAGGATTAACACCACCAACACCACCTCCGCCGGGAGGATTAGCACCACCAACACCACCTCCGCCGGAAGGAATAATACCACTGTCATCTGCTCTGGGAGTAACAATAGTGGGTTGAACCAGCGCCCTCAGTTCTTCCTGGCCTTGTGCTATGTTATGCATTAACTCCATGAATTGCTTCATGCGAGTTTTAACTTCAAGTAACTCAACCTGAATTTGCTCCATAGCTCTTTTCTGATTTCCTCCAGTACAATATCTGTGAATACTGGAATTCACAGTCCTGCTAAGAAAACTATATAAGGATAAGAAAGCCAATCACGAGCACCTGTTATGCTATGAAAATTCCTGAATGTATGCAAATGCCATGCTTAATTACTTCTAGGGAAATCTACACCTTGATTCAAGTTTTAAAGCAATAAAACACAAGAAACGGATATAACACTGGAAAAATAATCATATAATAACTAGACAGTTAATAAAGAGTCATACAATAAGTGCTCATACAAAGGAGGCAAAGCCAAATACACACTCACTGATCCCAATTAACAAGCTTGATGGTGATCGATACAAATGAAAGAAACAATACTAAGGCATGTCTTCCATCTTCACCAGAGTCAGACCTCCCCAGCCACAGTGCTCTCTGCTCCAATCTTGGATCTCCTTGTAAAGCTTCTTGGTGTCAGGGTGTCTCGGCCTCTTGATCAGCTCTTGAATAAGGACGTCTCTTCTATTAATAATCCCATCCAGATAACGACAACGCTGCTCCCAGAAATCATCCTTTTCTCTAAAAGCATCTTCAGCTCTAGGCTTCTTCACTTCTGCTTGAACCTTGAGCTCCTTCATTGCTGCTAAGGTCTCTTTTAACTGAAGTTATTGTTCCCTGAGCTGTTGATCACTTCTGATTCTTTGGAAAAGTTCTTCTCTAAGCTTCCCCTCTTTGTCTTCAAGCTGCTTCTTCAACTCTTCAATCTGAGATTTAAAGTTATCTTCCTTCTTCTTATGAGATGTCACAGTAGCATTCCACTGTTTGTTGAACTTGGAGATCTCAAGATAAGCTCTCTCTAACTCTTCCTTCTTATGTTTGAGGAGACTACTAGAACTCTTTAGATCTTTGCCTATTCTTTTTCTACTTTTGATTTTTGTCTCCAGCATCCGCTCTTTCTTGGCAAGTAATTTCGTCTTCACCTTGGCTTCATGTGCTAACTCACCCTCTATATGCTCTATCCGGTAGACTTCTCTCTTCAGCTCTTCGTACTCCTTACGGAGCTCTTCTTTCTCAGCCCAAAGCTTGTTATACCTCTCAATACCCACAGAAGTAGGCTACTCAATCATCAACAGATACAGAAGGGCTTCTATAGGAAAAGGCAGACGAACAGTTTTAACTCTCCTTTGTACCCATTCCATATAAAGAGGGTAGGCTCTGGAATCACTCCTACCTAAGGATGACTTCCCCTTCCACTGAATAGTACTCCAAGCTTTCACAACTCTCTTTATCACTTTAGAATCATCAGTCCCATTGTAAAGCAAGGATTCCTTCACTTCTCTATCTGTCGGGGGACCTTTCAATGTGTACCTCAACTGCCTCTTAGCAATGGACGGATTATAGTTGATGCCACCTCTTATTCCCGTAAGGGGCACAATGGGAAACTCACTGAAACTGTATACCATCTCAGCCCCTAACAATCTTTTGTCAAACTAATGGATATCCTTGGCAACAAGGCCTATTACCTCTCCGACCATTTTAAACAATCTTTGGTGTCCCCAAAAGCACCGTCACGTGGGAGATGACTCATGAACCACTTGCATAGGAGGGGAGCGCAACAATAAATAAGTCTATCTTTCTTCTTATAATTCCTTGAGTGCACTGAATGATATACATCACCAAGAAGAATGGGCACGGTATTTTTTATCATAAAGATCCGGATGGCATTCATATCTACGAAACCCAGCACATTAGGAAAAAGAGAAATCTCATAGATACATAGATCAAGAATAGCATTGAAGGTAGTCCAACTATAGGCATCAGCGTATACTATAGCTTCACTCACCAAGGAACTAAAAAAAACTAGATAAACCTCCCTTAGACCGGAGATTGGCTTTCACCACAGATGTGCTCAAATAAAGAGCATCGACAATATCTTCCGGGGCAGGAACTTCCATAGATTCATGGAATGGCTCCTGATCCCTGACTAAAATGTCCAAGATAAGCGAGAATTCCTCCAAAGTAGGGGCCAACTGATAAACTCTAAATGTGAAGCACCTCAGAGAAGGATCATAGAATTTCAGTAATGTATGAATAACTCTTCTCTCATATTCTGTGATGGTATGGAGCATACCCAAGATCTTCCCATAGTCTTCCTTGAATGACTCCAAATTGCTATGAGTAGTTTTGGTAACCAAAATGTAAAATGAACTTAAATCGGGAGACTGAAATTTGTAACTGACGGTACTCTTCCTACCAGTGTCCATCTCTGTAGAGCTTTATCAACCAGAATCAAGGATAAGATATAAACCCTGGAAATAAATAAACATGAATGTTAAAATGCAGTAATGATGTTATGAATGCAAAACATGGGATCAAGGTTACCACAGATCCTAAATAACTGTTGTGCTGCTGACAACATAAGTTCAAAACTCTGTTCTGATGAGAATACCAGAAAACCATGCTCAAAAATCCACACTGACAAGAATACCAGAATACCGGGTATGATGAAGGCCAAGGCTTCCTGCTAAAACCCATCCCCCCTCACATGTAGGTTCTAGTCTTGGACAAGGCATCCTAGCAGGTCTTTAGTCTCACAAGCTCTCAGGTCGAGAAATGATAATACGTTCACCATTTCTGGTTTGGCATTATTATCCCTCAAGGAGGCCTCCACTGATTTCTCATGAACGATCTCCAGAGTCATGAGTCCTCAAGGAAATACTCTGGCTACTGCATATACATGCAGGACATAACACCTCCAAGAAAACCTCTTCTGAATGCAGATCTCATGTCAATGATACGTATCAAGCGCTACGCATGCCAACACAAGTCCACTCTGATCCTGTGTGCACACTCAAGCCTAGGTAATGGGCTTATCTCTCACGGAATAATCCCACCCAACAGCACAACAGAAAATCCAGAATAATATGACAGCAATAATCGAATGCAATAAAATGCAATAAATGCAGCAGATAAAGCATAAAGACAAACACTCAATGAAAAAGAAACAAACAAGCGCTAGGATTGAATTGAATAGGGAACCAGAGTCTCCAGCAGAGTCCCTAGCTGTCGCAGCGCAAAAAAAACCGGCGAAAAACAGAGTCAACACCGAATGTTATTTATCCCGACGGAGGAAAAGAAATGATCAAAGAAACCTCAAAAGGGAAAGAACATCGTCTCACAACCAAATTTTGGGTCCAGGAGTCGATTACGCAAAAGGAAGATGTTACACCCCTCGCGTCTATTGTACTCAACGAGATCCACTCTTGTTGTTCTAATCAAAGGGTGTGTATATCTAAAGCCTACTTGCTAACAAAAACGAAAAGGGGGAAAACAAAAGGAGACTCGATAGGACTTCGTCGTCCAATGCCTACGTATTCCCTCGTGCAGTGGGAAAGTCAGAGTTAGCGTAGTTCGGAGAACTACGAGTGAAGGGGGGATGGTGCTCGTCAAGACTTCGTCGTCTTGTGCCTACGTATCTTCATTCGGACAAGAATGAAGAAACCAGAGCGTTCGTAGTTCGTGGGACTACGGGTTGCTAAGTGTCTTTTATGCGCGATGCTAAGTTCACATTCTAGCAATTAGGGACAAGGTCTGTTTGCGGTAGAACGGAAGTAACATGCCCTTTCTGAAAAGGTTTGCAAGAGAATCCCAAAGGACAAAATGAATTGCATTTTTCAATTTAGAGAAGTGAATTGACTTTGTTTGAGATGCGTATAACACTAAAGTCTATGACATAGGATCGAATACTTCGTAAGATCGACCCAAAACAGGATGTATGCAAAACACTCTAGACAAGGTAAGGAGAGACTCCCGCTTATCACTTCCCATGTACTTAAGTCTCATGACTTACTATACTCATCGTATTTATTATGTATTTTGATTTGATTTAAGAGAGAGAAGAGAGAAACTCAAAGGGCAAAAGAAAAATACTAAGGGATCTCCACCCTAAGTGTTGTCATTCCAAATGGTCCTAAAGTTAAGGATGAGAAAGGGAATTCTATCCTAATGTTATCATGCAAGAGATGGACCTAGGGTTAAAGTTGAAAAGGGAGCTATCCTAATGTTGTCATACCAATGATTGAGAGCCTAATGTCTATCTTACTCCAAGCTTAATCAGGAATTAAGTTGGAATAAGAACCTTAAGGGAGCATGTGAACAAAGCACAAGTAAACATTACACAACTCAATCACAAACAACATCAAGTATAAAATAAAACCCAAGTAAAGTTGAAGAGAGGAGATTCAAAGATGAAAGATATCATGCCATCAAACTAGGAGATTCAACAATCAATTCACAAGTGGCAAACATTCATGTTATTCAAGACATGCTTTAAACTTGAATCAAATAGAACAATGGTGTATGAAAGTAAACACTTATGCACATACTTCAAACATCCAAGGTCATGCTCAAAAGATTTACACATTAAAGTTCAAGAACCTAAGCAAAGACAAACAACTAGTGCACAAGTATTCATGACTTGAAACATTAACCAAGTATCAACAATTAGCATGCCAAAGAAAAATGGGTTAAGCAAGACAAAAATCAAGACAAGTCAGTAGCTACATCATAGCATGTTTAGCACACTTCAAAGATTAGGAAATGAACACAAGAGCATCACGCATGAGATACATCAATGGCTACACATTTGTCAACAACTAGTTCATGAAAACAAACCACAAATGATCAAGCATGTGAGATTAGGGTATGGAAACAAGATGAGGCAGTAACATAAGTAAGAACATCAACCCAAAACCAAGCTCATTATATCAAGAAGGTTCAACAAGTATCACATTCAAAACATGAACAATCAACTAGGCATGCATAAATCAATAGCATCCATAAAAGGAAACATACATCCATGAGAGGTAAAAGAGACAGATGATCATGCAATAGACATTGAAACATGAAAGGTCATAAGCTTAAACAATTCATTCAACTCATACAAGGATCACGACTTAAGAAGATCACATAAGAATACAAGTCCTAAGACTAGGTCACAAGTTAAGCAATATTCATCTCAAAGGATCAAAAAAATAATTCATCAATTCAAAGCACTTAGATGATCAAACAAAAAATAGAATCAAGGATCTACCTCATGCCAAAACATCTAAGAATAAGTGAGAAAAAGATCCCAAAGATAATTGCATAAATGCATCATCAAATTAATTCAACAAGTTCAAGTATGCCTCAACAATCAAGAATGAATCGGGGCTCAATAAAATCAATTAAGAAACGATCAAGAATGCATCATAAATACATCATAACATCCCTCAAACCCTAAGCAAATATGTACCTAAACATGGTGAAAAAATTGGCTCAAGACGGCACCCACAAAGCATCAACATTCAAACCCTAGTTCAAGATCATCAAGAAATACACTTTGTACAATTAAATTCAAAATGAAATTAAAAAAAATTGAAAAATAAAATAAAATAAAAATCATCATAAAATTCTAGAGACCTTAAAATGTGTAGAAAATATTTTTATGAATTTTTAAAGTGAATAGAAATATTAAAACAAAAACAAAAAGAAAATAAAATAAGATAATAAACCAAGGGGGTGTAAATCAGAAATCCACAAATGAATTAAAGGTAGTTAAAAGCGCGCACGGGCCAGGATTCATGGGGTGTGGAAAGCAAGAATGACCAAGACCAGTCCAATTATCACATTCAGAAAAAAAAAGCAAGCCACGTGTGTATTCTCATTAATCCGGTCAGATCCAAGTGGACGACACCTCACTGCAACATCACCAGTCAACATTTCAAACATGCACACACACGTAGACGCCGAAGCCCGAGCTCCGGTCTTCTTCTCTGGTGGTCCTCACCGGAGCTAGCTGAAAACATCACCAAAACTCACAAAAATTGACATCATCTCACTCGTTTTTTCATGCTGATCAAGAATATGGCATTGATTTCCATTAATACTGACTCTATCATGATGAAATCAAAGCACGAAAGTTTGTCATACCAACTGAAAGTTGCTCAAAATGAAACAACATCATAGCAAACATTGCCTACAATGGTGTAGGACTTCAGAAACACCAATAATGAGTTCAAAACACGCCAAGAATGTGAGAAAAAGGATGAAGAAAAGTTACCTAGCGGAGACAGTCCACTGCTTCTTGTATCCTTGCACAAGCTTCAAAAATCCCTTCCTCTTGCTCCAACAACCTTCATAAAGTATAGATCAAGCAAGATATTATGGAAAACTTGGAGAAAAAAGGTAGCTCGAATCTGAAAATTTTGAGTGAGAGAGAGAGCTTTTTTTTAATCTGATTTTGAATGGAATGAGATGGTGAATGAATTCTTAGGGTTTGAGAGGCTTTTATAATGAGGTTCAGTGTGTGGTTAAAGGTTAACCAAGGGTGGAAAATTAGTTACAGGTTTATTTTGCAATTTGAAATTTGAGAGTGCGCACGAGTTATTCACTTGGTAAGGGTTTTGTTGTGGGTATTGCTGAGCAAAGAGAGTGAATGGGAGCATGAAATGAGTGTTGTGAAATTGGCACGTGAGGAGAATTAGGCGAAACAAGTTTGTTGTGATTCCAACTTTTCCACTTTTGGTACAAATACTTGAAAATAGGGTACATGGAATGCATGTGCTTGGTTTGATCATTTTGAGTAAAGAATTGATGATGTATGCGTGGTAGATGATAGCAAGAGGAACATGCTACAAAACTTCAAGGAATGTACAAAAATAAAAACATGAATATGCATAAAAATCTCATCCATGCATGCCACTTCCATTGATCATATCTTGGTGAATTGTGATCCAAATCATGCATTCTTGAGCTCAAATGAAAGTATGAAGTATTATGAATAACTTTCATGTTGAAATCAAAGTGAAACAAGGCTTGGAAGGTGATGGAAAAGGCACTTAAAACTAGCTTCATGACATTGATCCATGACTTATAAATTTGACCACTTGAAAAACCCTAACTTTGAGGCATCATAGCTTGAGTTCTAGAAGTCCAAATGAGGAGTTCTTGGTATCAAAAGAAAGCTTGAAGAATAATTAACAACTTTCATGTTGGAGGAAATTTGAATTGAAGCTTGGATTATCAAGAACATTGGACTTGAAATCATGTGCTCCAAGCTGAATTTCAACACTTGGAAAAATTCTAAGTATTGAAAACTTGAATCTTGATTTTTCTCAACTTTAAACCTTCATAACTTTTGATCTATACCTCCTTTGAAGTTCATTTCTTCTACAAACTTGTAGTATGAAATGTCATCTTCAATTTGAGTATTATTTTGCACCATTTGGATCAAGTATGAGGGAGATATGAACCTTGCAAGTTGGCTTCATGAACATAAATTCTCCATACTTAGAAAAAATCCAAAAACCCTAATTTAGCAACTTCTCTTGATTTTATGATTTCTTTTGATTTTTCTTGATTAAACCTCATAATAACATGGATGATGACTTGAAATGACCAAATGTGACCCAAGAACTTAAGAGTTGATGTTTTTAGGGCATTAGTTGACTTTTTGATCAGATGACTCAAATGCTTCCTCTATCCACTTAGGAAACCCTTGAAATGACTTGTGATGAACCATGAGGCATATATGGAACCCTAAAGATGTATGTTGAACCATGAAACCATGTATTGATCAAGAAAATAATCACAAGTAGCCTTTGACCAAAACACTAGCTCAGAGCCACTAGAAGCTTGATCAGATGAACCCCTTGAAACCATTAAAACCCTAATCCTCAGATGATTGTGTGAACTTGTTGAGATACCTTGAAGGGCATAAAGATATTTTAGCCTAAGAGTACCAGGATGTTGAGGACATCTCCTTGCTCATTGCTTTGAAACCAACTCCCCATTTTGAGGACAACCAATATACCTTGATCCCATGTTTTAGAACCAATGCAATGCATGAATGATTATGACCTAATGAATGAAGCATAATCCAATTATGGTGAAGAAAAGAAGGGAAAATTTTGGGGTGTTACACATTCCAATTCAAAGGCTCAATCCTCCATAGCCGTTAGAGGCCATGTTCTCCATGTGCTCCTCACGCAATGACACGTCACCAACTGAACCCACATCTTTCGCGGGGCAGTTTTTCCCTTAGGAATGGGAAAATCCACTGCGAAGTTCATGGAGTAGTTGACCTAGGATGAAGACCATGTGCTGGTCTTCCCTACTTTCATGTAGAATCCTGGCAATCATCCGGCCTAACGATCCAGCCCACAACAAATTACCTTTGGCCAAGCGACGGGGGCATACTATATATACCCTCCTCCGCAGGAGGGTCAGGTATTCTGAATCCATTTTCACTACCCTGTAATTATTCTTTCTCTTTTCACTCTGATCCTTACTTTGGCATTGGAGTGCCTTGCAGGTACACCCCCTCATTTTCTCCTTCACCGGCGAATTTGGAGTCCGCGATGTATTGCTGTCCGCTGATTGAATCTTTGATCCAGGTAAAATCAGATACATTTTAGTAGCACCGGGATGAATACTCATACCACTTATGTGACCTTCCTCAAGAATACTCTTCTTTAATTCTGAAGTTGCCTCTTTTACCTTAATTGATCAATATTAGTCGGTCAACCAATCCCAAATCGTCTTCCTGATCCTGTCTGATTTATTCAAGGATACCACTGGTCAGCTTCAACATACCCAACTTTACACTGTTAAGAGTCACTTCACACACTAAACTTATATCTCTGAATTGCACAATCAATTCCAATTCTCGAACCATGAACATCAACATATGCAACGACTTTTTGCTCAAAGCATCAACTATGACACTAGCTTTACCAGGATGGTAACTCAAACCAAAATCATAATCTTTCAAAAATTCGAGCCATCTTCTCTGTCTTATATTCAACATTTTTTTATCGAAGATATACTTTAAACTCTTATGATCACTGAACACCTCAAATCTTGATCTAAATAGATAATGCCTCCAAATCTTTAACACGAACACCATGGTTGCTAACTCCAAATCATGAGTAGGATAATTTCACTCATGAACCTTCAACTTCCTAGAAGCCCATAACATAACCGTTCTACATCAACACACCACCTAGACACATCTTCGAAGCATCACAATACACAACAAAGGATTCACTTGGACTTGGCAAAGTTAACACTAGAGCAGGCGTCAACTTCTACATGAGTTCTTGAAAACTCTCTTCACACTGAACACTCCACACATAAGCTTGACCCTTTCAAGTCAGTTGAGTCAAAGGCAATGCCAATTTTGAAAAATCTTTGATAAACCTTCTGTAGTAACCAGCCAAACCAAGAAAACTTCTAATCTCTGTAGTAGACTTCGGAGTTTCCCACTGCAACACTACACTTATCTTTAACGGATCCACTGCAATACAACCACTAGATATCACATGACCAAGGAAACTCACTTCTTTCAACCAAGACTCACACTTAGACAACTTTGCATACAACTTCTTCTCTTTTAAGGTGTGCAACACAACTCTCATATTCTCCACATGCTCTTCATCAGACTTTGAATATATTAGTATATTGTCGATGAACACAACCACAAACTAATCTAAGTACGGATGGAATATTATATTCATGTACTCCATGAACACTCAATGCGCATTAGACATACCAAACGACATCACCGAATACTCATAGTGACCATATCTCATTCTGAATGCAGTCTTCAGAATATCACTGGTCTTTACACGAATCTAATGATAACTCGAATGTAAATCAATCTTGCTAAACACGCAGGCACCAACCAACCAACCAATCCATCATATCATCAATCTTCGGAAGTGGATACTTGTTATTGATAGTAAACTTGTTCAGTTGTCGATAGTCAACACACAACCTCATAATACCATTTTCTTCTTTACTAACAACACTGGTGCTCCCCACGGTGAAACACTCGGTCGAACAAACTTCTTCTTAAAAAGATCCTCTAACTGTTTCTTTAGCTCACTCATCTCTGAAGCAGATATCCTATAAGGAGCCATCGACACAGGACTAGTATCGGGTACTAAGTCTATAGAAAACTCCACCTCATGTTCCAGCGGAAAATAACTGATACCAACAACAAACTTTTAAAAGGCCTACAATTGCGTATCTTGGAACTGCTTGAGATATTTGATGAAAAAGGACTGGTTTTAGGGGTAAATGGATGGGTTAGATGGAAGGTTTAGTGTTCAATAGCTTTATGTCTATACTTGTTAATGGTAGTTCAACTAAGGACTTCATAGTTTCAAGAGGATTACGCCAAGGAGATCCACTATCTCCATTTCTTTTCTTATGGTGGCTGAGGGGATCTCTGGTTTGGTGTCTAATGCGATTTCGTTAGGTTATTTTAAAGGGTTCCATTGTAGTAAAAATTCCATCTTGGAGCTTTTGCAATTCGCCGACGATACTGTCATGGTGGGGGATGGCTCGTGGTAAAATCTGCGGAGTATTAAAGCTTTAATTAGGGGCTTTGAGTTGTCCTCGGGGCTATGGGTTAATTTATGCAAGAGTAAATTCATTGGCCATAATTTGGAGTGTGATTTTGTAGGCGCCTGCAGGCTTCTTATCGTGTGGTATTGGGGCCCCGTCTTTCACTTTTTTTGGTATTCCTATTGGAATTAATCCAAGACATCAGAATGTGTGGAAGCCTATTGTGGATAAAATTAGAAGAAGATTGTTTGTTTGGCACAATAGATTCTTGTCAATTGGCGGTAAAGTGATGTTGTTGAATTCAGTGTTATCCAATATTCATATCTTCTTCTTTTCCTTCTATAAAGCTTCTAAAGTGATTATTAATGAAATTATCATGCTGCAAAGAGTTTTCTTGTGGGGATGGAAGGGAAGATAAGAAGAAAATTAGTTGGGTGAGTTGGGACAATATTTTTCGGCCAAAGAAGGAACGGGGCTTGGTGTCAAGCATTGTGGTAGTTTCAATTTAACTTTGTTGAGCAAGTGGAAGTGACGTATCTTGAATGAGAGTAATTCTATTTGGTGCGAGTTTCTTAGTTTTAGGTACGGAGCTACATCGACTTCGATGTTAGAGGAACCTGTTTTCAAAGTTTGCTCTAAGGTTTCGCTTTAATGGAAGGAATTATGTTCAGTTGGTAAGGATGAAGATGAGAATCAGGAAAATTGGTTTGTTTCATCAATCTCTTGCAAACTTGAAAAAGGGAATTTAATTGATTTTTGGTCGCATCAGTGGTTGGGTTCGAAGCCTCTTCCAAGCTGTTTCCTTCGTTGTTCTTAGTGTCAGATCCTAACAGGGTCAAAGTGGTTAATTGTGGCGTTTGGTTGTTCGATAAGTGGGTTTGGGACGTTTGCATTAGTGCGTTTTGCCTTTCGAAAAAGGATTGTGTTTCGTTATCCCAACTCTATCTTGGTCTACGGGATGTACAAATTGATCTGTGGTGGGATGATCGCTTTATTTAGTGGAGGAATAAAAACGATTTCTCGGTTAGTTCCAGCTATTGCAGGTTGCTTGTTGTAGATTTGGGTGAGTCTGTTTTGGAGGCAGAGAAGATGTGGTTGTTGGATTATTCGTGGAAGACCAATGCCCCTAGTAAGGCGCTCATTTTTCGGTTGTCGGTTGGTTCTGAACAGTCTGCCTTTGAGGGTGGAGCTTGCAAATTGTCACATTATTGTAGGAGCTCATAACACATTATGTCCCCTCTGTTTTATGGATGATGAAAGCTTGGATCATATTTTCTTGCTTTGTCCTATTTCAAATCACATTTGGGTTGAAACGTGTGGTTGATAGGTGCGGCGGTGCCGCCGTTTTCTCGTTCAATAGCAGCTTGCTTTCTGGAATTTATTGAAGCTTCAGGGGATGCTGTCAATAGGAAAATGTTACGATTTTTGGGCTTGACTACTTGTTGAGTGATCCGGTCTTGCAGGAATGTCATTGTTTTCAAGAGAGATATTTTAACACATAGATGTTTTGGGTATGATTAAGTTTATCTCGTAGGAGTGGTTCTTAGCCTCTAATCGTTGCGAGAATTCTTACCCATGGAACCATTGTTCAGCTAAGCTTCCCCAGACATCACGTGGTCCCAATCTTTCCTTGCTACTTTCCAAACTTCACAACATTTTGGTGTGGCTACACCTTTTCCCATCTTTTTCCGGATACCCCGTGTAAAATGTAACCATCTTTCTAAGCCAAACACAAACATATACATGTAGACCACACATATCAATCTTTTTCTGTCTCTTTAAAGCTAAGCGACCAAAACCTTTGTGCCTATTGATTCTCTTTGTTTGCAAACTCCAAACATACTGTGCATGTCCCATTTCAAATTCCCAAGATATTATTCTAAAACCTCAAATCAAAAGATTGTTACTCCCCATTGTACATTGTAGCGAGACAAATAAAATAAATATACTCACACAGATAAAAAAAATTAGAGATGTTCATATTAACCTTTTATTGTTTATCATAAAATTACAATTATTCAGGACGATTTCATGAACATTACGCAGTTTAGAATGCATGTTAATCGCTTAACCCAAGAAGCTAGGGAAATACAAACCTAAGTAAATAAAATATCTAACTTATGAATAAAACAAAGGAAATAAAAATAAAATTAATATTAACATTAACATTAACATCAAAATAAGAACATAACTCCATTTTCAATTAGTATCATTCATGACCAAGAAACCGATCCCACCAGTTTCTCAATGCTATGAACCAGTTCAGGTGACAGTTTCTTAACCAGTTTCCGCTCCTTCTCGGGTCGAAAATCAAATCCTAAAGCCTCCGAAACCTCTTCGGAGCTCCACCCGGATTTCCGAAGCAAATCCGAAAACCGATCCACTTTCAATAAAAGAGCATCCAACACCGCTTGATTATCCAACATAACCATATCACCTTCAAAAAAACCCGAACCAGAAGCTTCCACCATATCGGTTATATCCGGTTCGCTCCACCCACCTTTTCTCAAAACCGACCCAATCTCTTCAACGTAATTCTCAACCCATTTCGGTACCTCAAACTTTCTAATATCGAAAAACCGCTCCGGCGACTCTGCACGCGATGAAGAGCTTCTCCTCCGTCGATCAACCGCCGCGTCACTCCAGAACTCCACCCATCTAGGTGTCCTCCCTCCCGCGTCGAGGCTCCTCCGCGTGAAATTCACTTCTGCACAAACGGTGCTAATGCTCTTCTCTGTGACGGATCTCTGTTTCTTGAAAATCACAGGACCCGAATGAACTTCAGAGCTCCGATTCGGTGATTCGCGTTGGAAAAAATCCGATAAGTCGATCCCACAGCAGAAGATTCGATTCTCGTCGACGTAAAATACAGGGTTCCCGGCGAGAGAGGGGTTACAAGGAATGTAGCAATGGTTAAAGATTGGGATCAATAACGGTGCTTTCTTCAAAACGTTTCTTGCAACCCGCAAAGCTTTTTCGGGTTCGGACGGTTTCGGACCCCAACACCGGGCCCACATCGTGTTCCTCGCGATTTGAAACGAAATAGCCGCCATAGGAAGATCCAGCGAGCCTCTAAGATGGAGGCGTGATCCGGTGGCGCGCCAGTCAGGGAATCCAGCTCCGACGGGTAATCCGGCGGTGAGAACAGCTCTGAGGTCCGGTGGGAAAACGAAACCAAACTCAGCTTCTATGCGTGCGAACTCTACGTCAGAGAGACCTTGTTGAACCTGTATCCCTGAACTGCGGAGGTTGGTTATGATTTTATCGGCGAGAGGTGAGAATGAGAGAAGTCCGTTACGTACGGTGGTGGTAGCGGCGATAGATGCGGCTCTGGCGGAGAGTCGCTTTAAACCGGCTAAGTGAGCCCGAGCCGGGTTCAGACCGGTCATTCTACGGTCCACATCAACCATTTCAAAAGTTGTATGCGTGTACAGCTAGTAGATTTTTTCAAGTGTCTTTGTTGCGTTTTTCTACGATGGAAGAACTTTAAGATACTTTGCAGAGAAAGTTTGTTATTTATAGTAGTAAGCTAAAAATGAAACCTATGTTTTGGATCTTTGAAATAAAAGTTTTGTATGTTTCCCATGTTACCCCTATAAGTTTAGTCAACACATTGTTTCAAATTTGATACTACTAATAGTACAATATTAATGTATTTTGAACAACGGCTCAATATTTGAAGGACTCCCGTATCAAATGGGACACTTTTTTTAATAAAAAATTATAAACCTAATTATTATAATTGCTTATTAGAAAGTTTATGTACTATATAGTATAAACTACTTTATGGGCTATGGACTATTTTTTAGCAAACAAAGGAAAAAGCTAACATATCATATGATGCAATGAGTATTTGCATCTGTTAATTAATTTATTGAACTTTTTGATCAATTTCATTAATTTTATGGATGTTGGGCTAATTTGTGTCTCTCGATAATTAGCATTGTATGGCATGCATATGGACCGTAACTAATCATGCATTAGTTTGGCAAGGATTATTAAAGGCTACCTAAGCATACAAATATACAATCATAACGCAACATTGTTGATGTACTAATGTTATCTAAATCTCTTATTTATTATCATTACTGGACTTAAATTCTTGGTTAAGGTATCTTCCTTGTTTGAAGTTTGTTCTGGTTAAACAATATAAAATGTGTTAATAGTTTTATGCTTAAATGCGCTTTTGGTCCTCTAGTTTGGCGTTTTTAAATTTTTGATTTCTTATTACAAAATTTATATTTTTGGTCCCTTTAGCTTTGTGCGTTTTGCATTTTGTTAGTCCCTTTTGCAAATATGATGATCTGACTTGTAATTTAGTGACGTGGCTTGTATAATTATATTACATGTCATTATAATTTAAATTGTCACTAATTTTTTTTACATGTCACTAATATTACATATTATATTATTAAGATTGTTTATAAATTAGGGATTTATGTACGCTCATCTTGTTCCTCTTTCTTCTCAGTTCATACGCATGTTCATCTTCTTCTTCACTTTCCAACAAACCAGAACATTTTTCTTCGTTACTATGCCTCGTGAATCCGAACCCGGATGTAGCCATGGAAGCAGATCCTCAATTCGTTCAAGGCATGTCTGCAAGTGTGGACTTGATGCTCCGTTGATGACGGCATGGACGGATGTGAACCCGGGTCGT
This sequence comes from Lathyrus tuberosus, assembly GCA_022829125.1. Lineage (NCBI taxonomy): Eukaryota > Viridiplantae > Streptophyta > Magnoliopsida > Fabales > Fabaceae > Lathyrus > Lathyrus tuberosus. Next base: position 12,764,471 of record JALAZF010000066.1, on the reverse strand, counting down.
CGTTTTTATGGATGTGGGATGTATAAGGTACAAGGATACAAAAAATGCTCTCACTTTGCTTGGTTGGATGAGGAAATGAATCCTAGGGCAAAAGAGATAATATCTGCACTGTTAACGAAGTTGAATGAGGAGAAGGAGATTGTTAACACACCCAAAGCATAGGAGGAGGAATTGAAGATAAAAATGAAGATCATGAAGAAACAATTGAAGATTAACTGGATGTTGTTATTTGTAGTTTTTTTTTCCTTTGTTGGAACAACAATGATGAAGTAGATTAGGTAGAAATGTAATTGTATTTTGGTTGGTTGAGATGTAATGTTGTAATTGTTGAAATGAAATGCAATGTTTGTTGATTATTTGATTATGCTGTTTAATGTAGGACCTATAATGTTGTACTTGTAATGTGGAATATTTGACAGCTTTAATTGTTGAAATGAAATGCAATGTTTGTTGATTATTTGATTATGTAGTTGAATGTAGGATCTATAATGTTGTACTTGTAATGTGGACTATTTGACAGCTTTAATGTTAACAAAACTATAGGACCTGTAATGTTGGACCTGTAATATTACACAGTCTGAGCTATAATGCTAACACAATATTACACAGTCTGAGTTATAATGCTAACACAGATTGACACAATCTGAGCTATAATTAAAAGTCTGCAACACATATTTGACCATTTTGACAGTCTGCAATACATTGTAATTTCACAGGCTGCAATAGTATTCCAAAACACCAAATTACTTCAAATACTTATATATTGATCAAACCATTAACTTGTCTGCATTACATCAATTCAAACCAACAAAATACCAAAATGCCAAAACAACTAATACTGATATAGTGCTTGACAGTATTACACCAATACTCCAAAATAACATAACACCAAATACTTATATATTGGTTGCATTACATCAAAATAACCTACATCAAAATGACATCTAAACCTATAGGAGACTACTCTTTAGTTGGTTGAAGTGCTTGTGAACTTTGACCAATCTCAGTTTGTTTTTCCTTTGGGGTAGCCTTAACCTTCTTAGCCTTCTTTGGTTTGTTCCCACCCTTTGGAATAGCCCTATCTACAGCCCTTTTTCCCTTGCAGCTTCTTTTGTTATGCCCCATTGCACCACACTTGGAACATGTCACAGTTGAGAACTTCCTTTGGAGAATGTGAGGATTTCTTGGCTCATCATTGGTCTTATTTCTCTATTTTTTTTGCCTTCCTATTGTTCTCCTCATAACAGGTAGTTCCACTTTACCCACATCAGCAACAGGCCACAATTGTGGTCCATTGGTTGGAAACACAATGTGAGAGTAAGTTTCCATAAAAGTTGTTTTCCTGTCACAGCATTCAAAATTCACAAAACAGATAAATATATGCCAAACATATTACAGTATGTACAAAGTGGATATTTATTGTTAGAAGGTCAAACCTATAATATGTTGCAACATAATCCTCAGGATGTTTCTTGATGTTCCATATGTTCTTCAATCAAACTTTCTACTTGCCAAAACTGGTTCCCCATTCTTTTACTAAATCTCAAGTAAAACTTACATCCATCTGTGCATCTCACCACAACTCTTTTCGAATCATTCTTCTTAATGAAAACATTCTTTTGATTCTCCATACCATACTCCTTGATTGCATCCCTAATGACTTCTTTGTTGGTGAACATCATGCCAAGCTCAAATGCCATCCCCTCACCAGTCTTAAATGTGGAAAACTTAGGTCCCTCCTCATCATCATCACTTCCATGGGGTGTATACAAATGGTCAGAGTCCCCACTCTCATCATGTACAATGTCGGCCTTGTCTACATATTTTTGACAGCTTTCAACCTCACCTAATGTCTCTTGTGGCAACACCTTAGTCCAATTCATCTCACTAACACCTGAATCATCACTATAATGGTAATCACTCTCCTCAAAACTACTTTCACTACTAGCAACATAGTCATCATCCATACTATCATTAACTTCCTCAGCATTTACTTCTGGTGCAGAATTAACTTCAGTGGCATTACCTTCAGTAACATTAACTTTAGTAGCATTACCTTCAGTGGCATTACCTTCAGTAGCATTAACTTCAGTAGCACTAACTTCAGCAGCAATACCTTCAGTAGCATTACCTTCAGTAGCAACATTATCATCTTTTGCACTCTTAAACCCTGTACATTATATCTCATCTTCCTCATCAACCTCAATGTTTACATTAACTTCACTATCATCAATGATATCTGGTATCCCCACACTATGCTCCACATAAACATCAATAACATCATATCCTACAACATCTTTTGAAAACTGCACTACATCATTGTCATTGTTCAAAGGTCTAAGACCACGAGAAAAGCTAAAAGTTGGGTTCCAATACCATAGACACTTGATATTCATATAACCCTCAACCCTAATCATATCCTTTATCTCCATATACGACATGTAATCTACGTCCCAACTCCAATTCATCTCAGTCACTACCTCATTCACGTACCATTTAACAGGACTCTCAACTAACTGTCCCCTATGATGGATTCTCAACCTGACCTTATTGTTCTTATTTGGCCTGACAAAAAAAATTCACATTACTACGGTCAAACAACCATAAAGCACTTTAGGGTCCCACGCTATATGAATAACATTACAAAACATCAGGGACCACAAGCACTACCACGACAACAACAAAACATTGCAAAACCCTATACTTACAAATCATAAACAAATGACCATAAAACAACACAAGGGACCACAAAACCCTAAAATGACACAAGGGACCACAAAACCTTAAACTGACACAAGGGACCACATTACGTACCTTACGTAGTAGTTGAACCCTTCGCGACTTGCTTCCTTTTGACTTGCTTCCTTCGTCATCTTCCTCGAACCTACAAACACAGATAGTTATGTATGCGTGCCTCTTACTTTGACTTGCTGGAATGGAGATTCTCTTCAAGATGAAAATAGACAACAGAAGCTGGAACGATGTTAATGTAAAGGTGAATTGGGGAAATGAATGAAAATTAGGGTTTATTGAATTTTTAATCTAGTTGGAATTAATTTGGAAATTATTTATCTATTTGGCAATTACAAGTTAAATTATAATGACATGTAATATAATTATACAAGTCACATTACTAAATTACAAGCCAGATCATCATATTTGCAAGGGGGACCAACAAAATGCTAAGCGCACCAAACTAAAGGGACCAAAAACAGAGGTTTTGTAATAGGGGGATTAAAAGTTTAAAAACACCAAACTAGGGGGACCAAAAGTGAATTTAAGCCATAGTTTTAAGATATTTTGTGGGGATGAGAGTTAGCAGAGAATCTTTCTATCTATGATTTTTTGTGTGAGAATGTGATAGTCTCCTGTCAACTTCATTATTGTGGTATTTATGGCGGTCTTGGGTCTGGATCTTAGGTCCTTTGAAAATACATCTACTACCGAGAAGATGCAGAAGTGAGCAACTAGTCCCCTAATATCTAGGGGAGTGGAGTTAACTTCCCCATGACTCACTTTACATCACAACGGATAATGGACACATTACTTACCCAACTTCCCCATATCGAACGACTTATTCTTGATATGGACGACACATTTGATAAATGAGTGCTACATCATGTAAATGAGCGATTAAGAAGGTTCTAAGATGAACGATACTTTCCTCACCTCCTTTACTATCTCTCAATGACCATTTATAAATATACCACTATAATGTTTGGCTAGTGGTGTTTTGGTTTGAAGTATTTCGAGTGTTTATTTTTTCTTCAATTCTTAGTTTTTTTTACTAACTTTTATTTTGGTTTTAGTTATTTTTTATTTTGTGGTGTCTTTGAATTATATATATATATATATATATATATATATATATATATATATATATATATATATATATATATATATATATATATATATATATATAATGATACAAAGAGTATTATAGATACTTAAAGTAAAAGCGATTCAAGTCAAACCATAAAAACTCTACTATAAAAAAGGAATTAAAAGACAACACGCATAAAATAAAATAAAAATCACACTACAATGATCCCAAAATACCACTAGCCAAAGTAACAAATAAAAGATTGATCTCCATCAAGAATCCAAGAAAAGAAAGAAGACATGTCAACTAGACGCAAAAGACCACCATATCCTCCAACCACTCACATCAATTATCTATTCATGCAAAGAAAAAAAATATCTATCTTATTCTCTTTGAGAGTAGGTGTTGCCTATCAACTTTCTCGGAACCCACTTCCTTGAGTAGCATTTAACTTTAATCGCCCATTTCTCAACACTTGACACATTTCTTAATAGATGATGTCATTACGAACCTTTTAAATAGTTAATACCACAAAATATCATATCATAGCTAAACAAAATACAACTTTCTTATCTTCTCAAAAAGGCCAGAGACCCTCAAAGATACTAAGAATAGAGTTTGGGAAATTCATAACTCCATCTAACTACGTAAAGATATTATACCAAATGTCTAAGGTGAAGTCACATGTTGCGAACATATGGTTAATAAGCTCCACTTAATAATGTTTTGGTCCATTATAATCCTCCTTCTAAAATGATTATGCCTATGAATCATATCCTATAAAAACTTCTAAGAAAAACACATTGACCTTGGTGGGAGCCTAACTCCTCCGCACAATAGCTAAATTCCCCATCACTCGATTTTCTCTAGACCCCTCACAACGAGCACACTCAATAAAGGCTAGATATGTGAAGCTGGATAAATACACACCCTTATCATACTCTAAGATCTGAAGTTATATTCACGTGGCTTAACCTTTCCTACAAAAAAGCTCACTCAAAGTATCCAATAGATTCTCCTCCTTAAAAAACCTATATCTCCATTTAAAGTTTCAAATCCACTCACCTCATGCCCAAGCCCCTATTTGGCCCACAAGAACATCATATTAATTAGAGACCAGAAACAATCTCCTATGCCCCATCACTAAGAGGCAAATTATCTGCCCAAACATATGTCCAAAACTAAGACCCCATACAATGACTTAACACCTTACCCACACCTTAAACAAACTAGTCAGTGCCAAAATCGACATTAGACCTAAGAAGAGGTATTATTTTCCAGCATGTAAACTCTCTTTTGAATCCATCTAGCCGACCACCAAGATGAGATAGAGCCATATAAGATTTGTATCTAGCAATAAAAATATCCATCCACGTGGACATGCCTTCAGTGATAAGGCTTTAACGCTATTTACTTAAGAGAGTGACATTAACCAGTCTCGATTTTGTCCACCTAATCTTCGGTGGTGGTGGTGGTGGTGGTCAATATTCTCTATTGTGATAGTTTCTTAAGAGTGGAAGTGCACAACAGGTCATATGAGACAAAAACTTGTCTTAGCATGATATAATTCTTAGTCGTAAAACATTTTAAGGATATTGGCTTTAAAATCTCAGCAGAAAGATTCACGAGAATGCACTGTGTAATACCCAAAACCCTGAAACTTATACAAACAGATTTAATCGGTAATTTAAGGTGTCACTATGACCACCATCCAAAAACTCATCAAAACATTTGATAACAAGTAGCGTAAAATCAAAACATAACAAATTCAAATTGAACTTCTCAAATAAAGTATTAAAAATTAACATCACAATTTGACACCAACTCAAAACATAATAAAAATGCCCCATTCCCGATGTTACAAGATCCGAGCAATAAAACCACTAAATTGCGATAAAACGATAAGTAAATAAAGAATATATCCAATAAGCCACCTTCCACACACAAAAAAAAACTTTACTTTTGATTATCTGCAAGATGTCCATGGTGGACAACATTAAACAAAAGGGGTGAGAAATAAACTTCGATGTAAAACGGTGTAAAGAATGCAAGGGTAGATAAACATACAACATATCATACACTCTATGCATAATCATCAACATCACAATCTCACACCCATTCCACAAAACTGTACACATATATGAAATGCAACTCACAACACAATGTGACACTATGCATGTGGTACTAATTCAGCGGTTGGTTCTCTCATGAACTAGGTACCCTCTTCTGAACCCATGAGCCCCCTCCCCTTATAAGCTTCAAACCCCCCCCCCCTCTTTTGAGTCTGGGATAAGCCACTAGTCCCCCCCTTCTGAACTAGCATACATGTCTCTTTCAACGACACAACACAATGATGCATGTCAATACAAATTAATGCAACAACAATAATAATGCTTACGATCCCCCTTCTGACCATAAACAACACGCTTTGACACACAATAGTAATTCTCCCTTCTGAGCTACTATCCAACAATCATGACAACAATGCACACAAGCATATAAGTAGTCTCTCTTTCTGAACTATTTATCATCACAATAACAATACATAATTAATCACCATGTAATTTTGCATCTCACAACAATACTAGTCATTCTCACATCATATAACATCACAAATTAGCATCATACACATTCTATATAATTGCTATACCAAGTAATCAACATCGTTGAAGTAATTCAATCATCATTCATCAATGATAATTTAACCACGACTAATTAAGCTCATAATAATTAAGTGGCAATACCAAAACAACCAAGCAGTAGCCAAATATTGGGAAAAAAACTACAAAACAAAATCAAGATTTCGAACAGACATCTCAAAATACACGAGCTGGGACAAAATCTCCCCTTCTAACAACATGACAGGCAGCCTGTCACCATGGTGACGCACGTCATCCACTTAAAATTCCCAACCATCATTCCAATGGCGTTCGGCTTATAAAACCAAGCTTAGAGACCATGACGATCTCCCCATCACAGCGCTGACGCCCGTCAGCTGGTTAAGGTGCGTGAAGGTCAACCCGTCATCTGGGTGACGCCTGTCACCCTGCACCAGATTGTAGAAACACAAAATAGCCATGGGAGTTCACTTGAAACTCCAATTTTTGGTTCCCCAATCATCCTATAACATCCATAAAATTATACCATTTATAATATCATCATCATAACATGATACTCACAGATTTACACAATTTATTCATCACTTTAATGAAATTCATATTCATGTTTCAAACTTCCAAAACTTCAACAATGGCATATATCACATAGACATAAATAGAATTACACACATACAAATTTAGTCACGAAAATCAGATAATAACACCTTTAATCATCAATTTTCAAATTATAGCACACAACAACAACAATTCATATTAGATTTCACATAATTCCTAAAGAGAGTAACGGTCCATCTTCTACCCTTTCATGCAAAACAGTAATATAGAAGCATTTTTTCCCCCTTACCGCAGATTCCTAGCAGAAATTCTGAATTTGATTAAGGTTGGTGGTTTGAATTCTTCCCTATTCAAGCCATAACATCTTTTTTATCCAAAACTCTAACTTTATGTACTCTCCCTCAAAAGCTCCACTAATCCCTTTTTATCTCTAAAAACCTAATTTATTTTTTTATTAATTACATTGTGGCTCAACTCCTCTTATAATTCTCACCTCTTCCCTTATTTCTTATTAGTTCCTATTTTCCACCCAAAACCTCTATTTCTATTTATTTTAATTTATTAAAAACAAATATCAATTCTAATTACATTTAATTATTCTAATCCTTCTACCACTCCACCAATACTCTCATTACACGCCACCATATACACATACAACTCATAATATATTTAATTAAAAGCGCATCACATACTAAATAATTAAATAAAACACTAATAATTTGATTAAATAGATTAATCAAATTTTGGGGTATTATAATTCTCCCCTACTTATAGAATTTTTGCCCTAAAAAATTACCTGAAGGAAACAGAGTCAGATACGACTCTCTCATCTGACTTTCCAGCTCCCACGTTATGCTTCCACCAACAGGTCCTCACACCACCTTCACCAGCGCAATCTCTTTACCTTTCAAGTGTTTCACTACATGATCCTCTATTCTCAATGGAGATGTCTCAATGTCAAGGTCTCTCTAACTTGCACATCATCTACTTGAATCACATGAGACAGATTAGGAATATACTTCCCTAACTGAGACACATGAAAGACATCATGAAGATTAAAAAGAAACAACGATAATGTAACTTTTTAGGTCACATCTCCTACTCGCTTCATAATCTAATAAGGACTAATGAAACGTGTCGTAAGCTTCCGAGACTTCAAAGTTGGACCAACACCAGTTACCGGAGTAACTCTTAAAAACACATGATCTCCCTATAGACACTCAAGTTTCTTTCTCCTTTTATAATGGTAACTCTTTTTGCGATTCTATGAAACTTTCATATTTTCTTAGATCTTCTTGATCTTATCAGAGGATTGCTGCACAATCTCAGGTCCAAGCACTGCACTCTCACCTGATTCATACCAACACAACGGAGTTCTACACCTCCTACCATACAACACCTTGAACGGTGCCATTCCAATACTAGAATGGAAACTCTTAGTGTAAGTGAAATTAACCAACGTTAAGTAACTGTCCAAATTACCCCTCAGCTCCAAAACACAAGCTCTCAGCAAATCCTTTAAAGATTGGATAGTACTCTCTGTTTGTCTGTCTGTCTACGGATGATAAGAAAACTCAACATCAGATTAGTATCCAACGCTTCCTGCAAACTCTTCCAAAACCTCGATGTGAATCTTGGATATCTATCAAAAACAATACTCGAAAGAATACCATGTAAACTGACAACTTTATCTATATACAACTCGGCTAACCTCTACAAAGGATAACTAATCTTAATCATAATGAAATGAGTCAATTTAGTCAGTTTATCAACAATAACCCATATGGAATCACATCCTTTCGTCGTCCTCAGCAAACTCGTAAAAAAATCCATGGAAATGTTGTCCCATTTCCACTCATGAATGCTCAATGGTTGCATCAGGCCCAACGATTTCTGATGTTCAATCTTTGACTTCCGACAAGTCAAGCAAGCATAAACAAACTCAACTACTTCCCTCTTCATTCCCAGCTACCAAAACATCTTCTTCAAATCTTGATACATCTTAGTGGCACCAGGATGAATACTCAGACCATTTCTATGACCTTCCTCAAGAATACTCTTCTTAAGTTTTGGCACATCAGGTACACAAACCCTGTCACGGAAACACATAACACCATTCTCATCTATTTTGAAATCACCTCCTTAACCTTGATTGGTTAACACCAACCGGTCAATCAATCCCAAACCTAATTTCTTACTTTCTGTGATTTCTTCAAGAATACCACTAGTCAGGTGTAACATACCTTACTTTACACTATTAGGAGTCTTTTCACACAACAGACTCAGATCCCTGAATTTCTCGATTAACTCTAATTCTCGAACCATGAACGTCGACATATGCAATGACTTCCTACTCAATGCATCAGCTAAAACATTGGCTTTACCCAGATGATAACTCAAGTCAAAATCATAATCCTTCAGAAATTCGTAACCAGAACTCACACATGGATAACTTTTCATACAACTTCTTTTCTTTCAAGGTATGTAACATAACTTTCAGACGCTCCGCATGCTCTTCATCATGCTATGAATATATCAAAATATCGTCGATGAACACAACCACAAACTGATCTAGATAAAGATGGAAAATCCTATTCATATATTCCATAAACACGCCAGGTGCATTAGACACACCAAAAGGCATCATAGAATACTCATAGTGACCATATCTCATTCTAAACCGAGTCTTTGAAATATCTTTTGGCTTCACTCGAATCTGATGATAACCCGACCGCAAATCAATCTTACTGAATACACAAGCACCAACCAACTGATCTATTAAATCGTTAATTATCAAAAGAGGATACTTGTTTTTAATAGTCACTTTATTCAGTTGTCGATAATCAACACAAAACCTCATGATACCATTTTTCTTCTTGACTAGCAAAATCGGCGTTCACGATGGTGACACTCAGTCGAACAAAAATTTTCTCAAACAATTCTTCTAACTGTTTCTTCAACTCAATCAACTATGAAGTAGACATTCTATATGGCACCATCGAAACAGGACTTGTACCAGGTACTAATTCTATGGAGAACTCAACCTCACGCTCCGTCGGCAAATCACTAATGTCATCTGGAAGCACTTCTGGAAAATCGCACACCACTGGTAATTCACCAATCGCAACTTTGCTTTCAGCCTTCATATGAGCTAATATCATAAACACCTTAGCATCATCCTTCATGGATTCATCCAGTTGCTTTACAGATACAAATAGTTCATCATTTACATCAAACTCTAGAAATGACACTGACTTGTTGAAACAGTTGATATGAACATGGTTGAACTCCAACCGGTTCATTCCAAGGATAACATCGAGTTTATTAAACACTAGACATACTAAATCCATCCCAAAATTCTTACCATAGATAGTCAGTAGACAATTCAAACAAATTCACATAGTAGTTACCAGACCCAAAGATGGAGTATCAACGATCATACTCCCAACCATAGAAGACAATTTTAGGTTCAGCCTCCTAGCACAATAAAGAGAAAGGAACGAATGTGTTGCACCTGTGTCAATAATAGCAATCAGTCGAGTACCATTAATAAAACACATACCTCAAATCAATCTATTTGTGCTATTAGTCTCTGACCCATTCAAATGAAAAATGTTTCCTCCGGAATGAACTTTCTTGGTTTTCTGGAAATGAGTACTAATGTGATTTGGTTTTTCACAGTTGAAGCAAGTCACTATGATACTCTTACAATCAGCGATAAGATGTCCAGTCTTTCTACACTTGAAGCATCTCTTCTCAGAACTCTTGCAGTCATTGGCATGATGACCCCCGACCTCGCACTTAAAGCATTTGTTAGAAGCGGAAGTCTCTCCCCCACCTGGCCTTTTCTCACCTAAAGCCTTATGCTTCCATTTATCAATTACAGTACTATACGATTTTCCACAATTCTGACTCTTCCCTTTCTTCTCACTAAGACTCTTATAATAAGCCTACCAAACTCTGTTATCCTCATAATATATCCTGTAGTTATTCACCAGTATAAGAAAACGGAGAATCTCCTGATACCTAATACCATGATTGATCTCAGGATGCAATCCGTTTTCAAACTTGATACACTTAGACCCTTCAGCTGCCGCATAATTCTTACTTGGACAAAATTTTACCAGCTCTTCGAACTTAGCAACATCTTAGCAATTGTCATGTTTCCCAGTTTTAGCTTGAGGAACTGAATCTTTTTTTTACTGCACATGTCCTCTGGAAAGTAGTTATCTAGGAATTCAGTCATGAACATATCCCAAGTAATCTTAGTACCAATAGCCTCCAATCTCTGACGTGTACTATCCCACCAGTCTTTAGCATCATTTGACAACATATGAGTGCCTAGTTGTGTTGGTGGCGGTATAGGGCAAGCAACAAAAGTTTTGGAAGTATTTTTCCGGGAATTATCGTGTCCACAGAGATCGGTGCTACAGAATTGCCGCTCAAAAATATCAATGTTAATGAGTTTGGTTTTAAAATGGTTTAAAGCGTAAAAACAGAAAAGTAAATAAAAACATAAAAACAATTCATTCTTCAACAAGACGAACTTATCAAGCATACATATAATCCACTCGTCACAAACATAAATTTACCGACCAATTATACTCCACCTGCAATACTCGTCAAAATCATCCAGAATCACTCACAACAGTGTCCATCTCTAGCACACTGAGCTGAGAGACAACAGTATTACTCTCGTCATCACTCTTGTGCACGACACCTCGAAACACGGAAGACATTAAGTTCCGACACCCAACAGATTATCATCTAAATCTATCTCTAGCATCTAGACAATAGATATCTATCCCTAATCAAGATTCGTGATGTTTATCTCTAACACAACACAAATCCAAACATAAATGCAAAAACATCAAGGAAGACATCGATAATGATTTGTAAAGCAAATTTCATCTAATATTATGATCAACAAAGATACATATGTTCAAAGTAACTATACAAACACCCAACAAAAAAATTACAAAGAGAAGAGAGAAGAGGAACCAAACATTTCTTGGTTTGTCAACACCAATCGACGAGAGATTCGACTCCGGATCATCCAAATGCAAGCTCCAATGATGTTTTCTAAGCTAATCTACAAGAAAAATGAAATTTGATGGAGTTGGGAGAAAAAAATACCCAAAACCATCCCTAAAAATGTGTTTTTTACCCATATTTATTGTTGTCATCATCGCAAACCGCGCTAAGCGCGCTATGGGGCGCTAAGCGCGCGTTAAACCACCTTAAGAGCCTGCTAAGCGCAGTTGGGCGTGCTAAGCGCGCAACCAGCTGACTTGAAAAATGTTTCGGCCATAACTTGAGAATCGTAACTCCGTTTTTCGCCCGTTTCGAAGCGTTGGAAAGCTTATTCAATTTCCTATCTAAAAATGAATAAATATCAACCAAATTGGTGATTTATATCATCCTCATTTTGAGCCTTATTCGTTGATGCGTTGCTCAAAATCGCGCGTTTGAAGCCGTGTCTTCGACACTTTATTGCTCATGCTCCAAATACACCTAAATACCTACAAAATGAGTAGAAAACTATCAAATGGTACACAAATACATTAAAACTTGATTATACACTTAATATACACATTTACATACAAAGTGAGGTTTATTCAATCAATTTTAACACAAAGTAACGATAAGTGCAACAAAACTTATATACAAAAATAGGTACATTTTGCACTTATCAAACTCTCCTCAACTTACATAATTGTTTGTCCTCAAACAAAGCCAAACAAACTTAAAAACACAAAAGCAATAACCAAAGAATCATGAATCAACAAGTTTTTACAAACAAAAACAAATGCAATGGTTCAATCAAAAATGGTACACACAAAGTAAATACTTACCACTAAACTACGACAATAACATAGTCACGAAACAAATGCTAAATACAAAAATCATGTCAAACATTCTAAAACAACACAAGTTCCAATGTGAATCACACCTAGCAAAAACATTCATCGGTAGATGAAAAACATAACATGAGGTACTTTCACTCACACAACAATCTTGCAAACAAAAGACTAAATTATGCATCCATCCAAAAATTCACATTGAACATACAAAGGCAAGAATCACAAGGGCTTTTCAAGGTTGTAATGTGGTCGTGTAAACAAACAAGGGGCGATTTCTAAAGGTAATTGAAACAAAAACTTGCCTAAACCTAAGGGAGTGATCAACTCACAAAGATACAAACACAAAATTTCAACCAACTTCCTCCACAAACCCAAGTGTTACACAACAACACTACTTATTTAGCACAATTATTGAAACTCTTTTTGTTTCCTTTCTCAAGGATTTTTCTTTTTCTTTCTTTTTTTCTATTCTTTTCTTTTTCTTTTCTTTTCTTTTTCATATTTTTCTCTTTTTTCTTTTCTTTTTCAATCCTCATAGAATCCAACTAATGAATACACAATCATTCTCTCCCCAACTTGAATTCAATCGCACCATCATGTGAATACTCCCTACTTTCTAAGGCAAGGAAAAAATCCATACAACAACACAAAATTGAGGTCCAAGAAAAAAAAAATCTATTCAAAAATAAGTGAACTAAATACTCATAGACAAGCATTAAGTTCAAATAGAAACATGGATCAAAAAGCTGAAAGGGGTTACAAATTCTCACACACTCACAAGGTGAATTGACTATTTGGCAAGGTAGTTGTGCTCAAAATGAAACAAAATGCCTTGATCCTTTTCATGCATACATATAAGCAATACAAACAACATATTCAGCATAATAAAATCCAGTAAAACAAAATTGTCGGTACTCCGAGCATATATGAACAATGGAAAGTCACCTCCCAAAAAGGTGGGAACTAAAGTGATTCACAATAAGAACAAGTATACGAAAGAATGAATGGCATAGAAGTTGTAAAAAGGCTAAGTATCATGAATATGCTAAAGTCAAGAAAGCGATAAACACATACCTTGAATGTGTACAAAACTTTAAACACAATCATTACCACGCATTCGCAAGTTGAAACACTCAAAATCGGAAAATCACCGAATGCGACTTCAAGCAATCGAGCCAAAATTTGAGTCCAAACAACAACAAAAGAATTAGAAAAATTACTAATAATTACTAATATATAAGGCCTTGGTGGAAGTGGGAAGAAGGGGGAACCAAGTGAACAATTAAAAGAATTCACTGGTTCAGCACGGCAGAGCGCGCTAAGCGCGCAGGCCCGCGCTAAGCGCGCTACACCAGAAGCAGAAAAACCAGTACAACAACAAGGTTCTGGTGTAGGCCTCCACTTAACACCTACACAATCTCATATACAATGAAAAAGTAATAACGGAACAAAAAACGATAAAACATGCTTGTTTTACGTTGTAAGCTCGACGCCTATTATTTATACACACTTCTCCAAGTTGCCTCTTTACACGGTTAGCACTCACCGATGACGAAACCTAACCAAATACTTAGTAAACGTGAAGAGAAACAAATATATACACTATATTGACAATTATGCAAAACATGTAAAATTCACAAATATGGTAAACTTATACAAGTATCAATATAAACAAGTGAAAATAGACAATATATACGATATCTACAAAACTCAAAAACAAAGAAACTATCGCAATGCAATCCAATAAAAACACCAATCCCCGGCAACGACGCCATTTTGTTGGTGGCGGTATAGGGCAAGCAACAAAAGTTTTGGAAGTATTTTTCCGGGAATTATCGTGTCCACAGAGATCGGTGCTACTGAATTGCCGTTCGAAAATATCAATGTTAATGAGTTTGGTTTTAAAATGGTTTAAAGCGTAAAAACAGAAAAGTAAATAAAAACATAAAAACAATTCATTCTTCAACAAGACGAACTTATCAAGCATACATATAATCCACTCGTCACAAACATAAATTTACCGACCAATTATACTCCACCTGCAATACTCGTCAAAATCATCCAGAATCACTCACAACAGTGTCCATCTCTGGCACACTGAGCTGAGAGACAACCGTATTACTCTCGTCATCACTCTCGCGCACGACGCCTCGAAACACGGAAGACATTAAGTTCCGACACCCAACAGATTATCATCTAAATCTATCTCTAGCATCTAGACAATAGATATCCATCCCTAATCAAGATTCGTGATGTTTATCTCTAACACAACACAAATCCAAACATAAATGCAAAAAGATCAAGGAAGACATCGATAATGATTTGAAAAGCAAATTTCATATAATATTATGGTCAACAAAGATACATATGTGCAAAGTAACTATACAAACACCCAACAAAAAAATTACAAAGAGAAGAGAGAAGAGGAACCAAAAATTTGTTGGTTTGTCAACACCAATCGACGAGAGATTCGACTCCGGATCATCCAAATGCAAGCTCCAATGATGTTTTCTAAGCTAATCTACAAGAAAAATGAAGTTTGATGGAGTTGGGAGCAAAGAATACCCAAAACCATCCCTAAAAATGTGTTTTTTACCCATATTTATTGTTGTCATCATCGCAGACCGCGCTAAGCGCGCGTTAAACCGCCTTAAGAGCCCGCTAAGCACGGTTGGGCGCGCTAAGCGCGCAACCAGCTGACTTGAAAAATGTTTCGGCCATAACTTGAGAACCGTAACTCCGTTTTTCACCCGGTTCGAAGCGTTGGAAAGCTTATTCAATTTCCTATCTAACAATGAATAAATATCAACCAAATTGGTGATTTATATCATCCTAATTTTGAGCCTTATTCGTTGATGCGTTGCTCAAAATCGCGCGTTTAAAGCCGTGTCTTCGACACTTTATTGCTCATGCTCCAAATACACCTAAATACCTACAAAATGAGTAGAAAACTATCAAACGGTACACAAATACATTAAAACTTGATTATACACTAAATATACACATTTACATACAAAGTAGGGTTTATTCAATCAATTTTAACACAAAGTAACGATAAGTGCAACAAAACTTATATACAAAAATAGGTACATTTTGCACTTATCAAGTTGCGCCTTCTGAGCTTCAGTGCCATCCATCACTCAAAATATATTCTCAATCTCCTTGAGCCATGTCTGTGCACCCTCTAGATCATATCTGCCCCTGAAGGTCGGCGAGTTATTTCTCTAAAACTTCCCCAATCCAAGAAATTCATCGCCAACCTGATTCTGTTGACCCTACAGTGCCTGAGCCATCTCCTCGAAAGCATCAATAATAGCTCAGTTGTTTCTTCCTCCTGCCATATCTCTGTACACCAGTAAATATCCATTAGAAGAAACATTACACTGATAGTGTTCATACACTCGTCGCATACTAGGGAATAAACAACATTACAAAAACCTGGTCGGATGGACCGACCTATTCTGATATCACTATTATAACACCCTAAACCTCGAAACTTATATAAAAAGATTTAATCGACGATTTAAGGTGTCACTACAACCACCATCCAAAAATTCATAAAAAAATTCGATAACAAGCAGCGAAAAATCATAACATAACAACTTTAAATTGAACTTCTCAAATAAAATATTAAACTTTAACATCAAAATTCTATACCAACTCAAAACAGAACAAAAATCCTTTGTTCCCGATGTTACAAGATCAGAGCACTAAAACCACTAAATTGAAATAAAATGATAAGTAAATAAAGAATAGCTCCAACAAGCCACCTTCCACACACAACAACATCTTTACTCATGATTATCTACAGGATGTCCATGGTGGACAACATTAAGCAAAAGGGGTGAGAAATAAACATCGATATAAACGTCGACGCAGCGAGACATGGTTCGGAGGACTCCCAGGGATAAATTCCCAAGATCCACTTCACTAGGAAATATGTCCAAAATCTCGAGAAGGACAGTCGACAGAAGCCCTCATCCCATCAAAAAGAGTCAGCCGACTGGACGACTATGTATAAAAAATTAGTAAAATTACAAGTCTTGTGGCCTTAATAGACATCGTTGATAGCATGCTAAAGCAATTATTGTCAAAGGTTGTAAAGAAATGGAAAGCACTTACCACTCAACGTGGGTTGCAAGCAGATAGCGTCTTATAAGAAACATAAACACACTAGTGGGAACTTGAAAGAATGAACGTAGAGCAAACGCAGTAGTCCCTCGCTGGTTATAACTGTCGTTGACGATTTCTTTGTAAATATAATCACTAGCAGACTCATACATGGGATCAAGGTTCGTAAAATTTCATACATACTTTCCATACCACTGAAGTACCCGAGTTAAAGAGCGAAACAGTTGAGCAAGAAACATGTATATGTCTGCGTCCACACTTTTTTTTAGTCTTTTTGCTTCCTTAAACGGAACATTGTACTTTCTCTTTTGCTCTGTTTAATGTTATTTACTCCATTTTTCCGTATCATTTATCACAACTTGATTTCATTTAAATTCTTTAGCTACGCTACATTCAATTCACACGCATATGTGTTCATACAAATTATTTGCACGAATTGCTTTGGATATTTTTTTGAGTTAATCTCATAGACTTTCAAACTCGTGATTGTTTATCAAAAACATCGGTAAACAAATTGGCATGCCCAGTGGGACCCTTTTTGCGAATATTTTTGCAGAAAAGTAGTTTCGTACGTTTTTTTTTGTGTCTTCCGTTTCTGTGGTCTTTTGTGTTGTATGCACTTGGGGAGTGGTAAGTGTCTTTCTATTATGTTTCGAAAAAACCAAACCTCTTCTCAAGGTAATACTCCAAACCCAAGAGGACAACCGGCGGTTACTAGTGTCGGCAGTTTTATGGCTCCAACCTCAGTCGACCTATTGAATAGATCTACAACTCATAGGCAACCACCATACACAAACAAGAAAATAATATCAACAAGGCATTAGCAAGGTTATCAACAAGGAATCAAGACATATCGATGAAAATATATATCATATTTGAGAGTAAAAATATGATCAAGTAATCGCCTTAAAGGTTTTGCCCAAACCTTTTTGGCCAAAAATGTCAAATACGATAAAGGAAGGAAGAAGGCATGAGGGTAAGGACCCCTCACTATCTCTAAGTTTAACCACTCATATATGAATAACTCTCCCCCTTTACCTCAAAGATTTAAAGATCGTTGAACTTTTTTGTCTTTGCGTTTTTTCCTCGCTTTCTGAATCCTCTTAGATATGCCTTTCTCTTTCCGCCTCCTTTCCAACTTTTGCATTTACTCTCCAAAAGCTCTCATCACTTTACTATTTATTCTAACCTAATATTCCACTTACTCTTTTTACCTCTCAATTCTCCTCACACCCTCACTAAATTTCTATTTCTATTTTTTATTTATTTCAAATAATATATAAATCAATAAAATAATAATTAATTAATTATTCCAATAATTCAAATATTCACTTAAAATAATAGCTCTAATATTTTCAATAATTCTCATCACACCCTAGTTCTTTACTCAAAATACCTTTTCCCTCTAATTTTAAATAAAACACTATATTCTCTCAACTCTAAAATAAATCTTATTTGGCAAAATACCCTTTTTGGTCCCTTAAGTATACCCTCTGGTTCACTTTGGTCCCTTAATTTTTTTTCGTGCCAATTTGGTCCTTTAATTGTATAAACGTAGCCACGTTAGTCCTTCCGTTAATGGAACGTTAGTGAATTTTAAAAAATAGCCTCCAGCTGGTAGTTTGTATGCTTAGGTGGATAAGTGACTTCCAAGATGGCATTTGACCGCAAGTGATACAAAAATACGTTGAAGCCACTCTTGTTAAAGTAGTTGCTGTAGAAGAAGAAGAAACGACATTGAAGACGAAGGAGCTGCACATGCGAAGACGAAGGAGTTGCGAAGTGGAAGAAGAAGAAGCTGCGAAGACGAAGCAAGACCACACTTGGATACCGTTCCAAACCGCATTTCACACTTTACAAACTGACACATGCTCTGCATAAAACAACAGCGTTACAAGAGAAGCCATTTAAAATGAAACAGATGCGGAAAAGTTAATGAACACATGCTCTGCATAAAACAACAGCGTTACAAGAGAAGCCATTTAAAACGGCAGAGAATTTTATATAAAATATCAATGCAGAGCCGGCTTGTGGTATATGCAGAGAAACACTTGGAATGGCTACAACAGAAGTTAACAAAGGCCAACAAATTGCTTCATAGCAAAGCCAACATATAACCAATCCCGCTTCAGTTTCAAACGTGACAATTACGTTACCAAGCCAATTCTCATTAACAAACATAGCAAAAAAAACTAACTAACTCATAACATAAGCTCAACATCATTCAATTGTAATACCCCGTAAAATTCTGAGCGTTTTGGATAATATTATTTTGGTCAACTGGGTTCCGATGTACTCTGAGCAATTATTGGATGAAGTAATTAGAGTAAACCAACGAACTCGGAAATTTGATTAGATTAATATTATTTAACTTGGAGTTTTATTAATTGGTGTACTTGAGATAATTTGGATAATTAGTAGTATTGCCAATTAATATTTTCTATGTATATTTTCTTTTCCTTGCCTTATTTGAAAAGTTAGAAAACTTTGAGAAGGAATTGGAAGAGAAAGGAAAAGAGAGGAAAAAGGAAGGAAAGGAAGAGGAAAATTCTCTCAAGAGCTCCAGGACTCGAATCATAAACCAATCTTCATCTTTTCATCTCAGCTTCAACCTCCTAATCTTGTAATCCAGGTGGGTTCTAGTTAAACGCTTTAGAATAGAATTTTAGTGAGTTTTAGAGTTAGGTTGATATTGTTAGAAAATGTCAAATTTTACAATAGAATACTAATCTAATTGCTGAAATTTGATAATTAATTGTGTGCGATGCTGGTGGTGATAATTATAACATATTTTGGTGTATTTGACTGAGAAAAAAATGGGATTTTGGGGTTGTTTTGGATCACCCCGTAGCAGAAATTTTCTGCAGGAAAATTCTGGGTTTCCACTGCCCATACGCGTATCACGCAAGGCAATACGCATATTGGGGTGGTCAATACGTGTATGGCAACGAAGGATTTTGGGCGTTACGCGTATGGGAGGAGGCAATACGCGTATGGGTTGGGCAATACGCGTATTGGAGGATTAAATGAAATTTTGAGGGGAAATCAGCCTCTGCCCATACGCATATCACTTTGGGCAATACGCGTATGGCTGGACGAGCCAGCTGGGAAATACGCGTATGGCCTAGGGCAATACGCGTACGGTCAGGAAAATGTAGAATTGGGTTTTCTCGCAATACTATTTCTCGTTGTGTCCATAACTTTTGACTCGGTTATCCGTTTTCAATATTCTTGATATCGTTGGAAAGCTAATAAAGTGTACTTTCTTATGAAAATGGTTTTTAAGATGGTTGGACGATTTAATTATGTCGGGATTTTTGAAATAGTGTTGTTTTGTCGACTTTTATCGTTTAATGGTGGGTAATTGTTGTTGAGTATGCATGCATGTTAAAATACGGAATAGGTAGAGTGAGGAACATTACTATAAGCAATGTCAGAAAATATAGAATGAATAAACACTAGTATGGAACATGTGTGTTAACCGTTTGGTTGTGATAAGGCATAATGGCCTTGTGATTGTCGAATACAATCACGTTTGTGTGTGATCACGTAATCGTAACCGATTATTTTTGCGAGTGCGTTTCATGGATCTCGAGCTCCTCTGAAACATGTGTATAACTACTTGGCAGGTTTGATTCCCGTGTGTAGTATGAATGGCGCTCTGGGAGCGTATGCTTGTGACAGTTAATGGCCCGTGTGAAGTGACGGTTCATAACGGTTAATGGCCCGTAGAACCCGAATCCATTCGTATGTCAAGTAGGTTACCAGGATCCATGACTCGGGTCAACTTCTAGATGTAGAAGCGGACGGGAACAAGGGATGCCTTGGTGTGGTTACCGATTAGTGATATTGTGAGTTGATGGACTCATGGCATGTTTCCATATAGTGTGTGTGTACTCAAAGTCACTTCCCTTCCCTTTTGACTTGAGTTAGGTCTAGTAGAACCTTGTAGAGCCGAGAGGACTTTAAGATAGGGAACTCACAGAGATTTGATGTATCTCACCCCCACTGTTGTTGTTTATATCACAGGTACTGCAGGTTCCGCGAAGGGTAAGGATAAGGCCGTGTGATTATCCTTACTTATCTGATGGGTTTGCTTCCGTTGTGGAGTTTTTGAGATCATTAGTGATCTAGTTCTTAGTATTTGTCTTTGGAACATCTTGTAGATATACTATGCCGTAGTTTTTTTGTATTAGGTTTTTGGGCATGTATATGTATAATGTGTTTACTAGGAACTTATTGTATATTTCAGTACCAATGGTGGAATTCATGTATAATATATGATTTGATGCATGTATGTATATATGGGCTTTATAGTTGGTATCAGAGCAGGTCGTATCCTCGACCTAGCCATGAAATAGAATAAGTTTTCTTTCCGTTTCATATGCGGCGTGTCGCCATTGGTCTTGCGTGTTATATTTATGGTATTGAGTCTGATCAACTTAATCCTATCTGTATGAAATTCAGGAACATGGATGACAGGCGCAGAAACAACCGGGGTAGACCGAGAACCACTCCAGCAGGGACTAATCCGCCAGGTGACGAGGGAAATGCTCCTTTATACCAATTTATGCAACAGATGCAGCAACAACAGAATCAGTTTGTGCAACAAATGGTACAACAAATGGCTGGTGGTGTGCATCCTCCAGTGGTGGTACCAGAAGCTGCAGGGGGAACCTTTAGGGATTTCATCCGTATGAATCCTCCGAAATTTCTGGGAGGGTTAGATCCAGTAAAGGCTCATGAATGGATATTAGGTATGGAACGGATTTTCCTAATAGTTCAGTGCAGTGAGGAAAACAAGGTGGTCTTCGCTTCTCATTTGCTGAAGGGTCCTGCCATGAGGTGGTGGGAAAGTGCTTCAGCCTTAATGACAATTCAAGAGGTACCAAAGGTATGGGAGCAGTTTAAGATAACTTTTATGGAGAAATATTTTCCAAGTTCCTTGAGGTCTCAGAAGGAATTCGAGTTTCAACAATTGAGACAAGGCAACTTAATTGTGGCTTCTTTTGCTGAAAAGTTTAAGGTTATGGCTGCTTATTCTAGACAAGCTATGTATGCTCCTGATGAGAGGTGGAAGATTGATCAGTTTCTGTTTGGTTTAAGGGCTGAAATTTCACACAGTGTATCTCAGAGAGAATTTACTAGCTATGCTGAATTGTTACGACAGTGTTATGTTGCGGAACATAGTTTGAAAAAGGTACAAATGGAAGGAGATTTGAGCAGGGTCACTCAAAACGACCGTGGAAGATCAAGTCAACAGTTTAGGCAAAGGCAACAAACTTTTAAGGGAAAGCAGGTTCAGAATTCTAGGACCAGCGCACCTCCGGTGTGTCGTACTTGTGGTCGGAATCATTACGGACGGTGTGGTATCGAAGATGTGAGGTGTTATCAGTGCCAGAAAGTGGGTCACTTGGCGAGAGATTGTCCTCAGAGTAGGAATCAGGCACAAGGGAAGAATACCGGCCGAGCGTATACCTTGGATGCGAGGAAAGCAAAGAATAACAACTCCTTGATTGCGGGTACGTGTTTCGTAAATGGACATCCTTGTTTTGTTTTATTTGATTGTGGGGTAACGCATACTTTTGTGTCCACGCGTTGCGTGAAGTGACTTGGGTTGCAAGCTGTTCCTTTGTTTCCTCCTATGGTGGTTACTACTGCCATGGATGAGATTGTAGAGACACCGTTGATGTGTGAAAATTGTGTTTTATCGGTGAATGAAAGAGTTTTCCAGATTGACCTTATCCATTTACCGCTTAAGAAAGTGGATGTGGTTCTGGGAATGGATTGGCTTTCTGCTAATTCGGTGTTTATTGGGTGTGAGGAAAAGCTGATCATTATTCCGTCCGAAGAGGCTACTTCGAAGGATGTGTTAACTACTATTTTAGAAGGTACGGTTGGAATGATTAATTTCTTGTTTGAAGAGGAAAAGTCTGTTCTTTTGATTCTTACTAAGGAGGAGAGTAGTAACATCACAGTCTTGAGTATTCCGGTAGTTTGTGACTTTCCTGAAGTTTTCCCCGAGGATATCACTTCTCTTCCCCCGGAGCGGGAAGTGGAATTCTCTATTGACCTGATACCGGGAACGGCTCCAATATCCATTTCTCCGTATCGGATGACACCACTTGAATTAAGAGAATTAAAGGACCAATTGGAAGAATTGTTGGCTAAGCATTTTGTTCGACCCAGTGTTTCGCCCTGGGGAGCTCCAGTGTTATTGGTAAAGAAAAAGGATGGTGGAATGCGGTTGTGTATTGATTACCGCCAATTGAATAAGGTCACCATCAAGAACAAATACCCATTACCAAGGATAGACGACCTGTTAGATCAATTGAAAGGAGCCTGTGTGTTCTCGAAGATTGATTTACGATCGGGTTATCATCAGATTCGAGTGAAGAGTTCAGATGTACCAAAGACTGCATTTAGAACCCGTTATGGTCATTATGAATTCTTGGTGATGCCTTTAGGTGTTACAAATGCTCCGGCAGTTTTCATGGATTATATGAATCAGATATTTCAACCTTACTTGGACCAATTTGTGGTGATTTTCATTGACGACATTCTTATTTATTCTCGTGATCCTCAAGAGCACGGAGAACACCTAAGAATTGTTTTATCCATCTTGCAAGAGAAGCAACTTTTTACTAAGTTAAGTAAGTGTGAGTTTTGGATGTCTGAGGTTAATTTCATTGGTCATGTCATATCCCAGGGAGGTGTAGCGGTCGATCCATCAAAAGTTGAAGCAGTGATTAATTGGGAGAGACCGAAGAATGCTTATGAAGTTAGAAGTTTCTTGGGATTGGCAGGGTACTACAGAAGGTTTATCAAGGGGTTTTCACAGTTGGCTTTACCATTAACAAGACTTACTTGGAAGGATTATTCGTATGAGTGGGATTCGGCTTGTGAAAGAAGTTTTAGGAGTTTGAAGGAGAGATTGACTACCGCTCCTGTTTTGGTGATTCTTGATTCTAGCAAGTCGTATGAGGTATATTGTGATGCATCGAAAAAGGGATTAGATGGGGTGTTAATGCAAGATGGACATGTAGTGGCTTATGCTTCACGACAGTTGAAAGTCCATGAAGAGAATTACCCAACGCATGATTTGGAGTTGGCGGCAGTTGTATTTACTCTGAAAGTGTGGCGTCACTATTTGTATGGTGTACGTTTTGAGATGTTTAGCGACCACAAGAGCTTAAAGTACTTATTCGATCAGAAGGAGTTGAACATGCGTCAGAGGAGATGGATGGAATATTTGAAGGATTATGACTTGGAGTTAAAATACCATCCGGGAAAAGCAAATAGGGTGGCGGATGCATTGAGTAGGAAGGTGTTGCATAATGCCGAGTTAATGATGTTAGAGTATACCTTAATGGAAAAGTTTAGAGATCTCAATCTTCAATTTAACTGGACTCCAAATTATGTAATTATGGGGAATTTGAATGTCTCTTCTACTCTTAGGGAAGAAATTCAACAAGAGAAAGGGTTAGATGAGAAGTTACAGGAAGTGTTATTACAACCGGGTTTTGTACGAGCTACCGAAGGAACTATTTTGTTTAACCAAAGGATTTGTGTTCCGGATAACACGGAGTTAAAACGAAGGATTTTGGAAGAAGCGCATAAGGGTGCTTTTACTATACATCCTGGTGCTTCAAAGATGTATCAAGATTTAAAGAGGGACTATTGGTGGGCCGGAATGAAAAAGGATATTGCGGTGTATGTGTCGGAATGTACGGTGTGCCAACAAGTGAAGATTGAGCACCAAAAACCGGGTGGCTTGTTGCAACCTTTAGAAATTCCGACGTGGAAATGGGAGAGTATTTCAATGGACTTCGCAGTGGGATTGCCCCGTGCGCTGGGTGGTTATGATTCGATTTGGGTAATTGTGGATCGGTTAACGAAATCAGCTCATTCTTAGTTGTGAAGACTACCTACAAGGCGAGCCATCTCGCAAGGTTGTTCATTTCAGAAATAGTGAGATTGCATGGTATTCCTACTAGTATCGTTTCAGATAGGGATCCAAAGTTTACCTCAAGATTTTGGAGAGCTTTTCAACAAGCCATGGGAACGAGGTTATGTTTGAGTACGTCGAATCATCCGCAAACGGACGGTCAGACGGAACGGACAATACAAACTATGGAGGACATGTTAAGAGCTTGTGTACTTGAAAGCGGAGGAAATTGGATAGAACTCTTGTCGTTGATCGAATTCTCTTATAATAACAATTACCATGCAAGTATTGGTATGGCACCTTATGAGGCATTATATGGTAGGAAGTGTAGAACACCATTGTGTTGGGCGGAAGTTGGCGACGATAGAATTTTGGGACCTGAGATTATTCACAAGACCACGGAAAAGATTAAAATGATTCGTGGAAAAGTTAAACAAGCCCAAGATCGTCAGAAAAGTTATGCGGACAACCGTAGGAGACCGTTAGAGTTTGATGAGGGTGATCATGTATTTTTGAAGGTTACTCCGAGATTGAGATTGAAAAGACCATTTAAATCGCGAAAGTTAAGTCCAAGATACGTGGGACCGTATCAAGTCTTAGAAAGAATTGGAGAAGTAGCTTACAGATTAGCCTTACCGCCTTCTCTGTCAGAGATGCACGACGTTTTCCATGTGTCTCAGCTTCAGAAATTTGTCCCAGATCCTCTTCAGCCAATTTTACCGGATACAATTGAGATAGAAGCTGATTTGACATTTGAGCCTCAACCGAGTCGTATCACCGGAAGAGAATCTAAAGTGTTAAGAAATAAAGAGATCCCTCTTGTTAAGGTCCAGTGGGATGAGACGCATCCAGGCGATGCAACTTGGGAATTGGAATCGGAAATGCGGGAGGTCTACCCTCATCTGTTCAGGTAATCTTTTAAATTCGAGGGCGAATTTCTATTTAAGGGGGGGAGGATGTAATACCCCATAAAATTCTGAGCGTTTTGGATAATATTATTTTGGTCAACTGGGTTCCGGTGTACTCTGAGCAATTATTGGATGAAGTAATTAGAGTAAACCGACGAACTCGAAAATTTGATTAGATTAATATTATTTAACTTTGAGTTTTATTAATTGGTGTACTTGAGATAATTTGGATAATTAGTAGTATTGCCAATTAATATTTTCTATGTATATTTTCTTTTCCTTGCCTTATTTGAAAAGTTAGAATACTTTGAGAAGGAATTGGAAGAGAAAGGAAAAGAGAGGAAAAAGGAAGGAAAGGAAGAGGAAAATTCTCTCAAGAGCTCCAGGACTTGAATCATCAACCAATCTTCATCTTTTCATCTCAGTTTCAACCTCCTCATCTTGTAATCCAGGTGGGTTCTAGTTAGATGCTTTAGAATAAAATTTTAGTGAGTTTTAGAGTTAGGTTGATATTGTTAGAAAATGTGAAATTTTACAATAGAATCCTAATCTAACTGCTGAAATTCGATAATTGATTGTGTGTTATGCTGGTGGCGATGATTATAACATATTTTGGTGTATTTGACTGAGAAAAAAAATGGGATTTTGGGGTTGTTTTGGATCACCCCGTAGCAGAAATTTTCTGCAGGAAAATTCTGAGTTTCCACTGCCCATATGCGTATAACGCAAGGCAATACGCGTATTGGGGTGGTCAATACGCGTATGGCAACGAAGGATTTTGGGCGTTACGCGTATGGGTTAGGCAATACGCGTATTGGAAGATTAAATGAAATTCTGAGGGGAAATCAGCCTCTGCCCATACGCGTATCACTTTGGGCAATACGCGTATGGCTGGGTGAGCCAGCTGGGAAATACGCGTATGGCCTAGGGCAATACGCGTACGGTCTGGAAAATGTAGAATTGGGTTTTCTCGCGATACTATTTCTCGTTGTGTCCATAAATTTTGACTCGGTTATCCGTTTTCAATATTCTTGATATCGTTGGAAAGCTAATAAAGTGTACTTTCTTATGAAAATGGTTTTTAAGATGGTTGGACGATTTAATTATGTCGGGATTTTTGGAATAGTGTTGTTTTATCGACTTTTATCGTTTAATGGTGGGTAATTGTTGTTGAGTATGCATGCATGTTAAAATGCGGAATAGGTAGAGTGAGGAACATTACTATAAGCAATGTCAGAAAATATAGAATGAATAAACACTAGTATGGAACATGTGTGTTAACCGTTTGGTTGTGATAAGGCATAATGGCCTTGTGATTGTCGAATACAATCACGTTTGTGTGTGATCACGTAATCGTAACCGATTATTTTTGCGAGTACGTTTCATGGGTCTCGAGCTCCTCTGAAACATGTGCACAACTACTTGGCAGGTTTGATTCCCGTGTGCAGTACAAATGGCGCTCTGGGAGCGTATGCTTGTGATGGTTAATGGCTCGTGTGAAGTGACGGTTCATAATGGTTAATGGCCCGTAGAACCCGAATCCATTCGTATGTCAAGTAGGTTACCAGGATCCATGACTCGGGTCGACTTCTAGATGTAGAAGCGGACGGGAACAGGGGATGCCTTGGTGTGGTTACCGATTAGTGATATTGTGAGTTGATGGACTCATGGCATGTTTCCATATAGTGTGTGTGTACTCAAAGTCACTTCCCTTCCCTTTTGACTTGAGTTAGGTCTAGTAGAACCTTGTACAGCTGAGAGGACTTTAAGATAGGGAACTCACTGAGATTTGATGTATCTCACCCCACTGTTGTTGTTTACATCACAGGTACTGCAGGTTCCGCGAAGGGTAAGGATAAGGCCGTGTGATTATCCTTACTTATCTGATGGCTTTGCTTCCGTTGTGGAGTTTTTGAGATCATTAGTGATCTAGTTCTTAGTATTTGTCTTTGGAACATCTTGTAGATATACTATGCCGTAGTTTTTTTGTATTAGGTTTTTGGGCATGTATATGTATAATGTGTTTACTAGGAACTTATTGTATATTTCAGTACCAATGGTGGAATTCATGTATAATATATGATTTGATGCATGTATGTATATATGGGATTTACACGAAGCAAGACCACATAGTTGCTGTACAAGAAGAAGAAACGACATTGAAGACGAAGGAGCTGCGCATGCGAAGACGAAGGAGCTGCGAAGTGGAAGAAGAAGGAGCTGCGAAGACTTGGATACCGTTCCAACCCGCATTTCACACTTTACAAACTGACACATGCTCTGCATAAAACAACAGTGTTACAAGAGAAGCTATTTAAAACGAAACAGATGCGGAAAAAGTTAATGAACACATGCTCTGCAAAAAACAACAACGTTACAAGAGAAGCCATTTAAAACGGCAGAGAATTTTATATCAAAAATCAATGCAGAGCCGGCTTGTGGTATATGCAGAGAAACACTTGGAATGGCTACAACAGAAGTTAACAGAGGCCAACAAATTGCTTCATAGCAAAGCCAACATATAACCAATCCCGCTTCAGTTTCAAACGTGACAATTACGTTACCAAGCTAATTCTCATTAACAAACATAGCAAAAAAAAACTAACTAACTCATAACATAAGCTCAACATCATTCAATTGCTAATTCAAGTTACTGAACATTGATTGTTGCAAGGTATTTTCATTTCACTAGCTTGTAAACTACCACACATAAACTAACTTCCTCTTAACAAATAACAGCATAACAGTTTAACTAATTTTCTTCTTACTCCAAAACTCATTTCAACTCCAGCTACACCTAATATTCACACACTGCATAAATTATGTCAACTAACTTCAACTGTCCTAACTAACACCATAACAGAATCATAAACCAACTCATCTGTCCTAACTAACTACCATTAACAGAATCATGCTAACCATCACAACAGAGTTCAGGTCCCAATAATTTCTTTTTAGCTCTAAGAGATTCATGATCAAACTATTCACAAAGGGCAACAATTGGAGAAAGATAAGGCTGAAAATATTGGTGATGGGAGATCAAGGCCAAGGGCATACCTCACAACTCGGTCAGGATTTGCATTCCATACTCATACTGATGCTCTGCTTGTGGATCTTGCTGCAGAATTTTAGGGTATCATTATCTAGCATGGTAATCTACCAAATTAGGAGAGAATAATAATCATCATTAGCGAAAAAACTCAGGACAATTCAAATGAGCCCAAAACGATATCAAATGTGAATCGACTTTCATTACAACGCAAACCTCACCAAGACAATTCCCATCTTATCAATCGATAACATAATTTCTTATTTCTTTCCCTAAGCTCACAATCATCCTAACCATTTTACTAACATAACATAACTAACCACAACTAATTCAAAACCTACATAACATACTCAAAGTAAGCAGTTTTGCTTGAATGGCTCCACAACACTGCCGTTCATCACCGATAACCTAGATTGGGACAACAATCTTTCCCTAATCAATGGTTGCACAATCTTTCCCTAGTCCACTTTCAGATTTGTTCTCCTTCAAAATCGACTGGCCATGGCTGACCTTCATGTTGAAGCAATTGAAGCAATTACAACTATGGAGAAGAAGAAGATGAATGGAACGACGAACAAGAAGAATACGAATAATAGAGAGATGAAGATGATACTAAAATACTGTACATACCATGAATGATACTGAAAACGGTGAAGGATGAAGAAGATATAAACATGAACGTGCCAGCTCAGACGCCAGATGGACAAAATAAACGTCCGTCTGCATCCAATGGACGGAAGTGGCTATTTTGCAACTTTTATACAATTAAAGGACCAAATTGGCACGAAAAAAAATTAAGGGACCAAAGTGAACCAGAGGGTATACTTAAGGGACCAAAAAGGGTATTTTGCCATCTTATTTTCTAGTTAAATTAACAACAATACTTAAATCTCCACCACTCCTCAATAATTCTATTCAATTAAATGAAGCACTCAAATAAATATTAAAAATTTAATTAAAAGGAATAATTAAAAATTAGGGTGTTACACACACACACACACACACACACTCTCTCTCTCTCTCTCTCTCTCTCGTTTTTCTTCAAGAGAAAAGCTAAATCAATGTTACAATAATTCACGGGAAATAAAGGAATTGAGAGAAAATTATGGTGCTTGAAGGTAGACACGCACTAACATATTGCCACCCCCTAAAAATAACAAAGACAATGAGTATTTATCAAATCATAAAGTAATGGTTCGAATCAAAGAAAAAAACAACTTGAATCAAAGGTTGGAAAGAAAGAATATAGGTCATGATTCGAGTCATGTGTGTCTCATGATTCGAGTCAAGTAAAGTTGTGATTCGAATCACGCTCTTTTATGATTTGACTCAAAGGAGGCAGAGTTAATGTCTCACTTTCACAATACTTCATGATTCGAGACACACTATGCATGATTCAAATCAAGCATCTTTGCAGCCTTGATTCAAGCACTCTAACTTGTGATTCAAGTAATACTTAATACATTGATATAGACCAAATTGATAGGCTAAAAAAAGAGACAAAACATGGATACAACTACTATGACATTAAATGGAGAGTACATCAAAGGTGCAACACTAGTTATAGCCGAAGCAAATGAATACAAAATGTTGCAAATGAATTACAACGATAATGAAAATAATTCATACAATTGACAAAGTACATGTTGGGTTTGGGTTTCCTTCCTATGTGGAGAAAAACCAAAATATGGTTAGCCCATTTGTCCCACTTATTTAAGTGGATAAGATCAATTTAGGGTTGAGAGAGATAAAGAGAAAATAAGGATTCAAAAGAGAGAAAAGAAGAGAGAAACTCATTCACGTTTTTCTGCAACCAGTCTCACTAAATTGATGATCCCCGATTCGTTAACCGTCGGATGAAGCTCAAATTTGGAGGGTATGTTCGTAACACATGTTTCTAACTTTTGACCGTTCATAATTTCAAAACAAAGTCTGAAGTGAGAGTTATCTGCTTCGCAGTTAAGCTACATATTTGAGAAAAAAATTCAGCTTTTTTATTCTTATTTGTAAGCTAGTTGGCTTTGTGATTTGCAGTTGTTAGCACTAGTTTGTGAATCACTTTAAGACTCTCTTGTACCCTTAATTTATTATACTTGAGTTATTTCTTTGGTCTGGACGACTCATGGTTTTTACTCTCATATTGAGGGGTTTTCCACGTTAAAAATATCATTGTTGTTTTGTGCCTTTATTTGTTCGATTCGTCGTCTTATATTTGTTGTTGATCCTCAAGGTTCCTACAAGTCTGGAGGATTTCATATCCAATGTGTATTGGTTTGTTATTGTGTCTTAATTTCCCATAAGTACAAACGCATGATAAATCAAGGCAAAATACCCTTTTTGGTCCCTTAACTATACCCTAGGGTTCAGATTGGTCCCTTAATTATTATTTTGTGTCAGATTGATTACTTAACTCTTTAAACGTGTCATGTTAGTCCTTTTTTTCTAATTAGCGACCGATTTTTGAATGTTTCCGTCGCTAATTAGACGAAAATGAATAACGTGCTACGTTTTGAAGAGTTAAGAGACCAATCTGACATGAAAACAAATTAAGGGATCAATCTGAATCCAATGGTATAGTTAAGGGACCAAAAATGGTATTTTGTCATAAATCAAATAATGCATATACACACAAATTGACAAATCATCAAAACTAAAATGATACTGACGATGACTGCAATTTTAATAACAGCATAACTCAACATAAACAACATAAAAACATAAAACCTTTAATATCATATTAAAAAACAAGGGTTAAATATGTTTTTGGTCCTTATAAAATTACCAAATTTTATTTTTGGTCCCTATAAAAATAATAGCGTGTTTTAGTCCCTACAAAATAATTATGCACGTAATTTTAGTCTCTACTATTAAACCAATTTGTATTTTTGAATGACTATTTTGCAGATATGTTTAGAAAGTTATAAAAAGTTCCTCGAAAAAAAGGAACTCAAAATTTGATTTTTAAGTCGAGATTTTCATCACTTTTATCATTATCTTTTAAAATTTTAAAAATTCATATTTAATTCTTCTCATTTTAAAAAATTATATAATTTGCTAAAGAAACATTTTATAGTAATTTGAACACGTATAAAAAAATTATTAAAAAATTTAAAAGTTAATAAATAATTAAAAAGTTTTAAAATTTTTAGAAAATAGCAAGGACTAAAAATGCATGCATAAATTTTTTGTAGGGACCAAAATATATAGATTTTTTTTATAGGGACTAAAAATAAAATGTGAGATATTTATAGAGATCAAAAATATATTTAACCCAAACAATAATAATAACACAAACCTTTTACTTATCTCAACAAAAACAACATAACTCAAACAACAACAATAAGAACAACAACACAAACATTTTACTTGTATCAACAAAAACAACAACATAACTCAACAAAAATAACAACATAAAACATTTAATCTCATATTAAAAACAACACCAATAGCCATACCTTTTACTTGTATCAACAATAACAACAACATAACTGAACAAAAACAACAATATATAGTAGAAACTCTTTAAATTAATACTCGGTAAATTAATAAACTCTCTAAAATAATAAATTTGTCCGGTCCCGACTTGGGCCAATGTAAACAATTGAAAGACTCGATAAAATAATAAGATAATAATTTTTCGGGAGATCCCTTTATAATTTTCGGTCCCAAGAAAATCATAAATTAATAATTCATAGAAACTGAAAAAAAATATATTACACTCTATTGAAATATGATTCAATAGTTGTCTATTTTCCTTTAAAGTTCAAGTCTATTTGGAGCTCATCTCTAACTTTTCTTATTGCATCCAATAGCTCAGGTGTTGTATTTTTGTATTGTATCATAAAGTTGTGAAGAGTGTTCGACGCCATAAGTGCTTCCTTCCGCGTAACAGGCTCCAAAGACACCGTATCATCTTCGTCGTCATCCTCTGCATTGTTCTCAATGATAGTACCCACAATATCTTCTAAACTCTAAACCTCCCAACATGCTTCATTTTCACCTGGGTAGTTCATTAGATTGTCGATATCCATCTTATTACGATAGCCACATTGATTGATCATAGTCTCGAGGTCTTGAGTTTCTTCATCAAAAGTGGATTCATCCAAATTTCTTGCAACGTCATTAGCTGAACAAATTTTACAGTGTCGGAAGCAATTCACTATTGTTTCTTTTCGAACATCTATCTTCCAAGCTGGGATTACCAAATTGATAGCATCAAGGACATTTATCTTCCCTGGATCAGATTGTCCCACCTCATAACCTTCCAATATTTTGCGGTAAAACCTTCTACGGTAATGCATCTTGAAAGCTCTTATTATCCCAGCATCGCAAGGTTGAATCTTTGATGTCATGTTGGGTGGCAAGAAGAACAACTCAACGTTTCTTAGTCCTTCAATATTTATTGGATGTGCTGGACAATTATTCACCACAAGTACAACTCTTCTACCATGCATCATTTGGTCAAATGAACGAACATATTCATCAAAAAGCACACTAGTCATCCATGCTTTTTTGTTAGCTCAATACTGACAATCCAAGCTATTCATGTTGACATTCTTGAAGCAACGAGGCTTTGCATATTTCCCAATAATCCATAGAGGGATTTTTTTCAGAGCCATCTTCATTGCAACAAATAACTACCGTCAGCCTTTCTTTATCTTGTTTTCTTCCTTCAAATTGTTTTGTTGCCAGTGAATGATCAGCTTGTAGCCTATAAAACAACCCAGTTTCATCCATATTGAAAACATCTTTCATAGGGAACTGATCAATTTTCTCCCGAATCGACACCAATTTCTGCTCCATGTCTTGTACATCAACAGACCCACTCTCGCCAAAACGACGAAATGACTTTATGCCATGTCGGTGCTTGAATTTCCCAAGCCATCCTATAGAGAAGTTAAAATCTGAATCATCATGAGGGTACACGAGTTTCATTGTACTCTTGCCTTCTGCAAAATTAATTCTCCTATGATATTCACACGTTCTTGATGTTGGAGAAACCACTCATAAACAACCTTCTCCATGTCAGGATATTTTGCTAGTTTGTGTCTTTTGATCTCTACTCTTCCCTTTTCTATTTCAGCAGAGAGATAGTTATCTGACCGCTTAAGTGTGTTTGATATTGTTCTTTGACTAACTTTCAATTGAAATTTTCCCTCAAGCCATCTCTGCAAGTCTTTTTGTGTGCTTGCAGGATTATCTCTCTTGTACTCACACAACTCCTTACGTATTTGATCTGACATAGTTGATTTTGCAACACCTTTTAGATGAGAAGCCATCTTGTGAGATATGGCTTGAATACTCTAACACATTCATGTAATTTATATACAGTATGCCAAACTTGCTTAAGAATACATTGAACACATTTGTTCCTCTTGTTTACATTTACTGAACTTCAAAAGTCATTATTGATTTCCAATGCATATGAACACAGTAGTTACTAATTTACGTTGAGTCCCAAGGTTTGCTGCAACGTAATTCTAAGAGGCATAGACTAATTTGCCTTTTTGTTTGATATGTACAGTATAATTACTTAAAAACTCTTTAAATTAATAATTATTAATTTATCGATAAATTAATAACTCTCTAAATTAATAAATTTCTTCGGTCCTGACCTTATTAATTTATAGAGTTTTAACTGTAAAACCTTTAATATCATCTTAACGACAACAATAAAAGTAAACATTTTATTACCTCAAAAAAACAACAACATAACTAAACAAAAACAACAACATAAAACCTATATAGTTTAGTGTCTCAACAACAAGAAAAACAACAAATCCTAAAATACAACTAGTTTGAAAAATAACAACATAACTCATAACATGAATGGTAGAAATGTTTCATGTACTGAAAATGTGAAGAAGAAGTAAAAGAAATGAATTTCGTGTTTTCTTCTTGTATGTTTCGTGTCACATTTCCTTGCTCCATACGAGTTGGAGAAGATATGAAGGATGTTTGTGAAGAAATGTGGTGCGAATGTTTTTGGAGATTGGAATGAGATGTGAGAGGTTTTGTTTATGGAGTTAGAGCGTTGTTCTGTTCAGAAGTGAAAAAAAGTTTTGTTTATATATGTAATTTGTTTTAATATAAAAAAGAAAGAATTTTGTTTCCACTATAATTGAAAGTAACAACTATGATAAAATGTCCCTCAGAATTACGCTTTTAATGTGTTACTAAGAGACATTTTAGTACGGTTGTTACTATCAGCCGTGGTAAAATATTGTTTAATTTTAATTTTAAAATAAAAAATAAAGAAAACACAACCTTTCTATAATAAAAAATATATATAATAATTGATGTTGTAATTTGAAGTGTGTCATTCATTCACCTTTCACTGTTTTTGGTTCTTTTAATAGAGTTACTTGACCCATCCTGATAAATTTACTACGCTTATTGTGGTACAAACCTAAAAGATGATAAAATAATCGAGTAACCAAACACAATTTGGTACCGAATAATCATCACTAACATATACTAGTATTTAACAATGGACTTAAAGTGATGTCTCTCAATCAAATGAACTTAAGTGATGTCTCTCTCAAAAAACAAAACCAAGATTAAAGAAAGAAACGGTTGGTTTTATTTCTCTCACGAGCAAACTACCTCTCCGGCTGGGTTGGTCCATTTATAACCATCGGTGAGAGGTTGCGATCATTCACCTTCTTAATAATGTAACTAGTTCACCCCAAAAAGTAAACACTTCATTATTGTTGGAGGTTGGGGAGCAATAATATCCACCTCTACATTAAACTATAACTGTCACCAATTTATAGTAATTAATTTTTTTTTGTCATAAATCGTTGAAATATTTTTTATTAGTAAAGTGTATTTTAAATATATTTCACACAAATATTTCAAAAAACATAAGATATTAATGATAATTTTTTTTATATAAATTATCATCTACGGAAATAATATATATATATATATATATATATATATATATATATATATATATATATATATATATATATTGGAGATATTTTGTAAAAAAATTATAGCATACTGAATTATAAATTTTATTTAAATCATCATACTCATGACATATGCTATTATTGGTGAACTAATAAAGAACATGTTTTGCACATCAATTAGATTAAAGAGATATATGTAGTTTGTTAGTGTAAACTTAAGTTGTTAGCCAAGAACAATAAACAACAAATTTTTGGGTTAGTAGAATTTTCCTTAGTCACATAATGATCAGTCGAATAAAATATATTTTAATATGAGACAAATATGTTTTTTTTCAAGTCTTTGATAATTTACAAAGGTTAGTAGAATGTTAAAATCAAACAAAGATGATTAGAGCTTTGACAATTTGATTTTTAACCTCGATTGAATTAGTTATGATTTTTAATTGTTAAAATTAATTTTATAAATTATTTTATAAATAAAAATATGGAACTTGCCTTGATTTTACAGGATATCAGGCCAACCAAAAACATGGACGACGTTATACTTTGGCCGTCGGAACAAAATAGCACTTACACAGTTTTTTCCTTCTATGATGGCATGCTTAAAATAGTAGGTGGAAGAATATTGGAGGATTCAACTAAGGCGGGTTTGACTTGTATATGGAGGTCGGATATTCCGTCCAAGGCAAGAGTGTTTGGGTAGAGATTACTCTTGGATAAATTGTCAACGAGAAGCAATCTCTCTCACCGCGGTATCATTTCTAATCCTCATGAAGTGGCTTGTGTATTTTGTTTTGGTCCAATTGAGGAGGAGAATCATCTTTTTCTATCTTGTCCTAAGATTGTGTTTGTATGGTCAAAAATATGTGAATGGTTGGAGATTGGGAGGAGTCATGAATCATCTCTTCCAATTTATTTATTGGTATGAATAGAAAGCTTAAGAGGTAGATGTTTTAATAGAATGGCTTGTAGCATTTAGGTGGTGGTTTGTTGGTGCATATGTTGGGCTAGAAACCAAGTTATATTTAATGATGACGTATATGATCCGGAGTCGATTGTCTTGAGAATTTTATATTTTTCATTGTGGTGGATATTAATTTTATCCAAGGACATGTTAACTTGTCATTTTTATGATTGGTATAAACAACGACTACATTTCATGTAATTGAAAATGTCGCCGATTTCGATTGATTTTTGTAATTGTGGATTCGAGTACCCTTAGTACTCGTTTATATTGAATATACTTGGAACTTATAAAAAAACAAATAGCTTTAATAAATTTTCATTTTCTTCTCCTTCATTTCACTCCCATCTTCTTCACAATCCAACCCTACAAATCAACCTTTATCTTCATTTATGCCTATACCTGAACTCACTATTTCTACTTCGAAACAATCCATGCTTTTTTTCCCTTCTCATAAAAGTTTAAAATGTTTTTTTTTTTTATATTTACTTCAATTTGTTTTAATTTTGTTTATTGAACTAGTTAGGAAGAATACAAAAATTAAAATTAACAAAAAAGGTATCTTCTTAGCGTATTCGTTGTACACTAAGATAAAAGAGCAATTCTTTATCCGTTTCTTGCTTTAGATAATCATGACTTCTTTTTATTTTAGTCCTTACATTAGTAAAATATAAAAAGCCATTTCATATCATTTGCTTTTAGATTTGATATTGTGCCTTAAGAAAGTTTATATTTGATTTGGCATCCTTTAAGAAAGTTTAGGGTTTTTGCCTTTGCTATTTGGTTTGACATCCTCGTGTATGTTTCTTTTGGTTGTAAAACTTGTTGGTTTGGGATACCGATTCTATTCCCTTTAATTTAACCTTTTGGCTTATAAAAAAAGTTTATATTTAAACTTTATATTCTACAAAGTTCTTAGATTTCCACTAAATGTAACATTTCTTATTTAAAAAGCTTATTAGACCTTAAATGTTTGTAGAGTTGTGAAGAAGAGATGAAAATGAATATGCAGTTGAAGAAAATGACTAATTTTTAAATTTTTGTTTTTTTTTTGGGGGGTGGGAGGTGTTAATGAGGTTTGGTGCCTCATTCTGTCTAATTTTACTAATTAGATTGTGACATACGCATAATAAAGTATTAAGTTGGCTAATATAATAATTTTTTAGAGACTAAGAAGTAACATTTATAAGATAAGAGAGCAAAATTAAATCTTAAATTAGATTAAGGAATCAGATACTAATTAAGTCATATATATTTTATGTTGAGTTAATACTAAATTTGCCTCATGTCGTTTGAGACTAATCTAAAAAAGTACAAATTATCACTTTCTTTTTTGTCTCTCACTCAAAAGAGTCGTCAATTTTGATGACATGGCATTGTCAGGTTGAATTTTGTTGTGATAATTAATGTCAAGAACAAAGTAAAACTGTGAGAAAGAGATATTTTATTGATCAAACAAGAAACTATTCAATTCAAGAAGAGATGGAAGAGAGAGAAAATAGAGTTGGTTATGACGGTTATTGCATTCACTTTCTCATTGAGCGTTAAATGATTACAAGTGAAAAATAACAATCAACCTCTCTCCTAACAAGTGAGAGAGAAATCTATTTATTGACTACTAGCATATGTTGGTTATGAATGAAATAACACTTATTCATGACATACATAACTACCAAATAACATAAATAAGTTATCTTCGACTACTGCATGTTTGAACAAACTTCGACTATAACATGCACATTCACCCTGTCGAATCCTAAAGCTACCCTTGTCGAAACTGGAGTTCGATCCAATACTACAAATCTCCACCTTGGAACAAACTCCAAAACATCACTAGCTATCATCGTGCAGTTTTATCAACTGTATATAATGGAAGTGAAAGCTCTGCTGATTTGAGCAAATTTTTGGAAGAACAGAATGTAAAAAGATATGTTTAAGCATGAAGAAGTCTGATGAAAGAAGACTGGTCAGATATGACGTCCTAACGGATGTCTCGACATCTTGATCTGATATTGCAGGATGTTTCTAAATTTGTTGCAAGATTTAAGGAGCAATCAAAACATGGATCAAGGAAGAAATAAACAGAAGATTCGAAGCCCAAGGAAACTGAAGCCTATAAAAGAAGACTTAGACCTAGGATTTTACATGCCTTTTGTAACCTAGTTCTCTTGTGTAAAAATAAGGGTTTAAGGTTTTGAGAGTCGTTGGCTTTCTAGGTTGTAAGTCTCCTTTTATATCGTTTGATGCACTGTGGTAGACATAGGTGTCGCACAGATCCATAAGCCTTGAGGTATTGGATTGTGTATTGTTCTTGGATGAAGCTTTTAAGCAAATCCAAGTTAGCGTGTTGGTCAAGAAAGCTTGACAGAATTCTGTATTGATAGGAATGATGTAGATAATCACAGTTTGTGATTAAGGGAAGTGAGTGGGGTATCTCATATCAAAGAGGATGTTTTTTGGTAAAGTCTTCATAGGGTAGACATTAGGATATAAAGTTGTAAACGGGGGAGTTTAGCTTTATGACAATTCTACAGATAGTGGAGTCATCTTCCTGGATTGGTATCCCCCAGATATAGGTGAATTGCACCGAACTAGGTTAATAATTGATGTGTCTTTTATCATTTAGCAGATTTAATTATTCTGTTAGTGTTCATGATAAACATATTGGAACAGATGTCGTAACATCTGTGTTTATGCAGTTCTGATATTCAAGGTATCAGTCTGCTATTGTGCTTCTTTGTTTAAATGATTATGCAGAACAATGTCTTGACATGTGTTAGGACATCTGCTATCTGCAATGCCAGAATTTCTGGAAGAACTTTCTGCTTGACAATGACTTGATGATCATATCAACAACATTGTGATTGGTCAAAACCTTCATCACTTTAACTTTTCCTCTTTTGATTTTCTCCCTGATGAAATACAACTTAACATAATATGATTGGTTCTCTCATGATAGACTGAATTCTTCGACAGATGTATGACACTTTGACTATCACATTTAACAATGATTGACTGAACTTGAAGTTTCAGTTCCTTAGCAAACCCTTCAAGCCACAATACTTCTTTTACAACTTAAGTGATGGCAATATATTTAGCTTCATTGGTTGATAAGGCTACAACCTTTTGAAGTGTCGTTTTCTAACTAATTGTTGTACCAAACATAGTGAAAACATATCCAGAAAGAGATTTTCTAGTATCCATACATCCTGCATAGTCAAAGTCAACAAATACTTCGACTTTAATATTGTTATCGTTGCCTTTGGCTTGACCATAAACCAGGACCCTGCACAAAGATCCTTTTATGATCTTAAGATCCATTTCACGGCCTGCCAGTGCACCTTTCCATGGTTGAACATGTACCTGCTTACAAGGCTCACTACATATGTTATGCTTGGCCTGGTAGAGACCATAACATACATAGAAGAACCTACTATGTTAGCATATGATATTCTATTCATATAGGCTCTTTCGACTTCAGTACTAGGACTTTCAGTTATACCCAAATTGAATTGTTGAGTTGTTGGCATTATAACAAGCTTTGAGTTGGACATACCAAACCTGTTAAGAATCCTCCTTAGATATAACTCTAGAGACAAACATAATTTTAACTTCTGTATATCTCTCTTGATGTCAATACCTAAAATCCTGGTTACAGCTCCAATGTCTTTCATTTCGAATTCCTAGTTATATTCCACCTTTACCCTCATTACTTCTTCGGCAAGGTTGCTTGCTATGAGGATATCATCCACATAGAGTGTAAGTTCTGTGGTTTTGGATTGACATAATATTTGTTAAAACAGTTTTCAGCAAGATGTTGAGACAGATGTCGTGACAAGTTAGTCAGACAGCATGATCAGCATGATGTTGGGACATGTGGCCAGGATATGTTATACCAGAAGTTTAGGGATGGGATGATTTGGTATTTAAAATGTGAGATTTGATAGTGTTTTAATTCACACAGTGTCGTAATCCAAGGAGGGAGATTTTAGGAACTTCTGTCTCGACAGATTTGCTTGTATTTCTTAAAAAGGATCTTGGAGCCTTTTTAGGAAACTTTATGTTTAGTTCCTATTATTGTGCAGGAGATCGTGCAAGTGATTTAAAGTTGATGCCTTGTGATATGTGTTTTAAGAGCCCAAGCCCATGCTATTGTGATGTCTATTTAAAGGAGTTTTCTAAACCTAATGAAGCAGAGAAGTCGTGTATTAAAAGAAAGGGTATTAGGATTTGGTGTGTCTTTGTTCTTTGTGATCCTCTCTTATGTCTTTTGTTATCTGAGTTGGATTGTGTTGTTTGTGCATTTGTGAGCCATTCATGTATTCCTTAGGTACTTGAATTGGACTGAGTTTTGAGTTGTAATCACTCATAAGCTTTTAAGTAAATAGTGGATTTTGTGTGTCTTTGGAAGTGAAACTTCCAGTGTTCTTTATTGTTGAGTTTGTCACTGTTGTGTGACTAATGAGAAGTGAGAGGGGTCTCATATCTAGGAGTTTCTAGGTAGATGTTAGCATGGGTAGTGATTAGGTGAGAAACTTGTAAACCTATGGGTGTTTGCTGTGGCTTTGAACTAATACTGTTATAGTGGATTTCCTTCTTGGCTTGGATGCCCCCAGATGTAAGTGATGTTGCATCGAACTAGGTTAACAATTGATTGTGTTATTATTTACATTCAAGCTCTTATTTTTTCTGCATAAGTGTTAGTTGTTGTCTTGATCCCAATGTCCTGACATCTGTCTTGACATCTGGTATCTATGTGGCAGAATTTCATCGAGCAATAGGATAACAAGTCAATTTTCAGGTGAGAACCTAAAATAAAAACAATGATTAAAATTGCTCATTGTGAAACCTATTGTTGTACCCCAAATTTTACCCCTTAGATGTCATAACATTTTGCATTTACATTTAGGGTTCATTCATCTGTGCATTGTTAACTAACCACAATATCTTGCAAGTTTGTTTCTTTTGTGAAAGCCAGGTTTACACAGGAAAAAGAACAAAAGTCAATAAACCAGACTCTCCCATGTTTCAAGGTCTCTGGCTCCAAATGCAACCATTTTAGATCACCTACATCTTAGAGGTCTTATTCAACAAGAAATCAAGTGTGTTCGGTTCTTACTACAAGTGCCATGAGCCACAGGATTCGTCATGCCTCAAACTAGGGTTTTCTCAGCGACAGTCAACCATTGCCTTTGATTTTGATCAGGACATATTCCCAAGCTTTGGAACTTGATTCTACATGATACTGGACATCCCTAGAGTCCATCTATGGACTTTGGAAGAGATTGAAGAATGAAAGAGCCTCAAAGATGATTCAGTGGAATTTTTGAGGAAATTAGGATTTTGACCAAAAAATCGAGTTTCCGACTTTAATGCTATTGGACTAAAATGGAATATTCACGTGTTCAATACGTGATCTGGAGTATGAGAAAGCATAAGGCATCTTGTGGATTTTTATTTGAAAAAGAAAAAAGAAAAGAAAAAGAAAAAAGGAAAGGAAGAAAAAGATAGAAAAGAAAAGAAAAAGAAAAAAGAAAAAAAGAAAAAAAAGAAAAGACAAGACAAGAGGTGGCGCCTGCCACCATTCCTCATGGCACTTGCCACTTAGAAGTGGCGCCCACCACCATGGGAAGGGGCATGGCGCCCACCATAACCAACAATGGCGCCTGCCACATTATTTTATGGCATCTGCCATGAAATAATGTGGCGTTTGCCACCCTTCATTTCCAAGCTCCATTTCATTTCCAATCTTCACTTCAGAAAAGTTGTTTTAAATATATAACACATTTTTAAACAAGGCTAAGCAAGTGGATTCAAGTCATCATGAAATGAAAACATCTTTTCAGTAAAGCATTGGCTTCACATCTCATCAGCCAACCTATTTTCTGAAGCCTACTTTCTGAATTAAAGACTTTTTCAACCACGCCACTTGCACGGATTTGAAAAAAAAGGGCAATCTTGGCAATGCACTCTCTTTACTTTCTCCTATAAATAGGACCTTTCATCTTCAGTTTCAAACACACCAGATTCACCGAAAAAATAGTGAATACTCTCCTCACATTTCTCCCCCCAGTTACTGTTATTCTAAATATTGTTGCGAGAAGAATTTTTTATTCGAGTTTTCATTTTCCGCTTTCAATAACAGGCATTTCGAAGGAGAGAAGTTCGTCCGGTTTTCTTTTTAGAGTATGTACCTGTGAAGAGGCAGTGGACCGTCTCCACTAGGTAATACTCATACCTCCGTTTCATTTCCATCTCATTTTATTTTCATGATATCGTAATCTTTTGTTTCATATTACTATTCCCGAATAAATTTTGTGTGTGATTTTGGTATGATCTGATTTAATAGATGTAACTTAAAGAACAAAACAAAAAAAAAAGAAGGAAATTGGTGCATGTGGCGCCTGCCACCATACACCCACTAGTGGCGCCTGCCACACATTGAGGAGGGAGGCGCTAGCCACCTTAGTGTGGCACCTGCCATGATATTTTTTTATGGCAATTTGTAAAGCGTTTGTGAAGCACTTTGTTTTCTACAACATTAAGTTTTTATTTTATTCATTCAACTTCATTTTAATTTCATTTTTAAATTCAAAAAGACAAAATACACATAATATCATGTTTAGTTATCGAACTTATTTCTGTGAGTCGTGAAATGTTTCCTGAAGACTGTTAAGAAATCTTTTTGAGTTTCCTGTGCTTGAGACTTGTTCCTGAAACTTAAATAAAATCAGTTCTGCTGTTTGTATGCATGGCTTTTATTGTTAAAATTTCATAGCTTTAACTTGTCTCTGATTTCAAAACTTTGAAAATGTTATCCCTGCCTTACTTGTGTTCACTTATCCAC
Organism: Lathyrus tuberosus; assembly: GCA_022829125.1. Lineage (NCBI taxonomy): Eukaryota > Viridiplantae > Streptophyta > Magnoliopsida > Fabales > Fabaceae > Lathyrus > Lathyrus tuberosus. The sequence continues at coordinate 12,720,847 of JALAZF010000066.1, read as the reverse complement.
GCTTGTCGTGCTCATTTTGGTTAATGTTTACTGTCTTAGAATTCTTTGTTGTACTCGTACTGTTCATTTAATTTCAATCCCCTTTGACTCCTGTTTATAAGTTTACCTCCTCTTCCAAAGGAAAGTCTCTCTATTGACCGCAAGGTCATAGATAACTCATTACCCTTTTAACCAAGCCTTCGGTTTGGAGTCGCCGTACTCCACATAGGTGTCTTGCTGTCAGACCCTACTTTCCCGTGAACACTTCATTCCCCTTTAACCTAGCCTTCCCAAGAGATAGCCATTAATCTCTTATAACTCTTAAACCTTTCTTTAACCTTCACAAGAGATTGCCGTTAATCTTTTTTCTCCTTCATGACGGTCTAACCCTTCATAATCCTTTCATAAGAGATAACCATTAATCTCTGTCTTTCCTGGATTTTCTTGAAGATCCCGTTTGAACTCTTCAGTTTAAGAAATCCCCAGAAAATCTTTTGTGGATGTCTATCCTCTTATTTTAAGTTGATCCCCAATGGAGATCATGTATTTTAAGTCTTGTATTTCCCCAGTGTCGTCTGGTCACCTACAAACCTGTCATCCATCTCTCTGGATCTTTCCCCAGTGGAGAACACCTCTCTGGCTTCCATCCCCAGTAAGGACCTGTAGGGTTTCCCCCTCAGTGAGTATTCACATGATGATGTGGTTGAATTCAAGTTGGGGAGAGAATGGTTGTATACTCATTGGTTGGATTCTATGAGGAAAGAAAAAGAAAAGAAAAAAGAGAAAAATATGAAAGAGAAAAGAAAAGAAAAAAAGTGAAAAAGAAAGAAAAAGAAAATCCTTGAGAAAGGAAACAAAAAGAGTTCAAATAATTATGCTAAATAAGTATTGTGTTTTGTGTAACACTTGGGATTTTGGAAGAAGTTGATTGAAATTTTGGTGTTTGAATCTTTGTTAGTTGATCACTCCCTTAGGTTTAGGCAAGTTTTTGTTTCAATTACCTTAAGAAATTGCCCCTTGTTTGTTTACCCGACCACGCTACAACCTTGAAAGTCCTTGTGATTCTTGTCTTTGTATGTTCAATGTGAATTTTTGGATGAATGCATAATTTAGTCTTTTGTTTGCAAGATTGTGGTGTGAGTGAAAAGTACCTCATTTTGTGTTTTTCATCTACCGATGATTGTTTTTGCTAGGTGTGATTCACATTTGAACTTGTGTTGTTTTAGAATGTTCGGCATGAATTTTTGTATTTTACATTTGTTTTGTGACTATGTTATCGTCGTAGTTTAGTGGTAAGTATTTACTTTATGTGTACCGTTTTCATTTGAACCATTCATTTGTCCGATTTTCAAAACCTGTTGATTCGTGATTCTTTGGTTTTCACTCTGTTTCTTTGAGTTGTTTGATTTTTGTTTGAGGACAAACAATTATGTAAGTTGGGGAGAGTTTGATAAGTGCAAAATGTACCTATTTTTGTATATAAGTTTTGTTGCACTTATCATTACTTTGTGTTAAAAATTGGTTGAATAAACACCGTTTTGTTTGTAAATACGTTTACTTTACATTTTAGTGTATATATTGCGTATCGTGTAAATATCAATGAGTTTAATTGATTTTCTCTCATTTTTTCAGGTATTCAATCAAGGATATCTTGCCATTGTTGTATAGAGCATTGAATAAGCTTTCCAGCGCTTCAAACCGGGCGAAAAACGGAGTTACGGTTCAAAAGTTACGAATAAAACAGTGTTGTATTTTTTGCTGTTCTGTCAAATTCGCCTCATGCTCGCCAGGCGAATCTGTGGCGAGTCAGACAGCCAGAAACGTGGAAAAAAGTCCAGAATAAGCCGCCTTTGATTCGCCAGGCGAACCAGAATTTCGCCAGGCGAATTTGACTGGACAGAAACGCCATTTAAGGCATAAAAACACAATTTTTTAGGGATGGTTGGGTAAATTTTGTTCCCAATGCATCAAACATCATTCTTTGGTGGAGTTAGCTTAGAAAACAACTGTGGAGCATGCATACGGATGAACCAGGGTGGATTGATCGTCGACCGGCTCTGACAATCCACGAGATGTTTGGTTTATTTCTCTTTTTCTTTGTGTTTTTCTTTATGGTTGAGTGGTGTATATGTATTTGCTGTAAACTCATGTATATTTGTCGCCCATGACGTTGTATAAAACTTGCTTTACAAATCTCTATTGGTGATTGTCTCTGATTTTTGTTTTATGCGCGGGGTTTGGGTTGTGTTAGAGATATCCGTCGGGAACTTCGATTAGGGATGATTGTGTGTTAGTTTCTGGATTCTAGAGATAGATTTAGAGCTAAAAATCTTCAATAGGCATCGAAGCGTAATGCCTCCGTGTCTTGAGTCGGGTGCGAGAGTGTCGACGATGGTAGCACGATTGTTCTCTTAGGTCAATGTGTCAGAGATGGACACTGTAGTGAGCGATGCTGGGTGATATTGAGGAGTATTGTAGGTTGAGTATAATTGGCCGGTAAGTTTAAGTTTGTGAGGAGTCGATTATGTGCACGCCTGATAAGTTTCTTGTTGCTGAAGAATGACTTTCTTTTTATGTTTTAATGTTTACTTTTCTGTTTTTTTTACTTGTAAACCATTTAAACCCAAACTCATTAATGCGAGAGACTGTCTAACAACATTCTTTCTCTCGAACCGATCTCTGTGGACACGACATAAATCCCGGAGGGAATTCTTTCCGAAAATAAATATTTTTGCTTGCTTGCCCTATTCTGCATTCAACAGTGACTTCCCCGACAGGCAAAACCTCTTTGTCTTCCATTAATTGGCCTCCATGGACCACCTTGAACAAGTCCATTTCAGTAATTAGTGGACGACGAAAAGGAACTTAGATGGAGGAATCATATACAATTTTCCTGCATGAAACTCATAGTAAGATACGAGTTAAGGGAACACATAAAAAACCTCAAGAAAAAGATCTTTCCCGACTATAAGCTTACCTAAGTACTCATATATCCCAATACCATCTCATGAACTTAAAGCCTGTCAGTTGGAAAAATCAAAACCGGTGATGACCTTCGCATCATTCGTCCAAGACAATGGGAAGAGAGAAGCGCCATTCTCCTTAATGGTAACCATCGAGGCACAATCTCTCCCCTAACCCTGATGGACTTATCCTTCCATTTTTTTGATGTGGTCCTGTGTGTAACGCGAGGTTTGCTTATCCGCAAGTGCACATATTATATCATAGTAATACAAAAGGTTGTCAAACCCACAGAGACCAATAGTCAATCCTATCGTTATCTACTATTGCTATGTAAATCTACGGCTAATCGGAATTTTTATGAGAGGGAAAAATAAAAACGGGAATAAAAGCAAGTTGGTTCTTAAAACAATTAATAAAAGCGAGACCAGAATATGATTTGCATTGATCAAAATTTCCTACAGCTAAGTCAGATTAATTAGTTAAATTGGGATAATATTTCTCTTTAATAAGAAGAAACTTAATTTAAATGTACCGTTTGTGTTCGCTAAATCGGAAATGAGTTTTATTCAAAAATCTATATCTCCGCTGTTGCAGTTCATCGTGTTAAAGTATAAAACTTATATTTTTGAAAATCAAGTACTTATAATTAACTAAAAATTCGTTTTGGGTGAAAAACAAATGTAAAGACGATACCGGCTGTCGCTCGCATAGCACTGGAGTCTAAACTTATAAATGCCTGCTGTCGTGACACATTTATTCCTCTAAACTTTATTTTTGAAAATGATTGTTTTTGCAAATTAAAACAAGCCTTGCTGTCGCAATTGGTTTGATTTAAAATATGATTTTTATTTCCTAGCTCAGATACGGGTTCCTCTCTTTCGAGACGGAACCGATACCTTTACGTTTATCTCTTCCGCGGTAATTAAATTTCAATTTAAAAACATTGTAAAATCAGCCTAAAAAACGAGTCCCAAATATAACCGACAAATTCCAACTTAGATACAAGTATCGCCAGAACGACGGTCCTCACATTCCAGACCCTAAACGATTTAGCCGGACAAATTTGAAATCATATTCATGTTATATTTAATATGCATGCAAAATAGAAACTTAAACATAATAATAATCATGATGATAACAAGTACTAGTTCTCCTACTGAAAAATCTCTTCTAGCAATACGCTTATCGTGCCATCTTTTTGTTCGCTCTTTATATATCTGGGCATTTTCATAAGTGTCCAACCTTAGTTCTTCCAGCTCATTAATATCAAATATTTTTTTCCACTGACAACCTCATAATCCATTTTAAGGGTCTTAACGGCCCGATAAGCTTTATGTTCGAGCTTGACCAGTAGGTGACATGACTTTCCATACACAAGCATGACTGGTGTGGTCCATATGAGCGTTTTATAGTCTGTCCTATACGCCCACAATGCCTCATTTATCTTAGACGACCAGACCTTTCTAGAGGTTACAACAAATTTTTCTAAAATCTGTTTAATTTCTCTATTGGAAACCTCTACTTGCCCGTTTGTATGAGGGTGATAAGGTGTAGCTATTTGATGTCGCACCCCATACTTGCGTATGAGCTTCTCAAATATCTTAGATATGAAATATGATCCTCCATCACTTATGACTAACCTTGGTACTCCAAACCAAGGGAAAATATTATTTTTAAACATTTTGATTACCACTCGTGCATCGTTTGTAGGAGAAGAGACGACTTTGATCCATTTAGATACATAATCAACATCTACGACTATGTATTTATTTCCCATTGAAGATGGGAAAGGGCCCATGAAATCGATTTCCCACACGTCAAAGACCTCTACCTCTAATATGTTATTCAATGGCATTTCGTCCCGTTGGGAAATGTTTCCGGAGCGTTGGCAACAGTCACAATTCACGACCATAGCATGGAAATCACACCATATGTTCGGCTAATAAAGGCCGACTTGAAGAATCTTGGAGCAGGTTTTAGACGTACTTGCGTGCTCTTCATAAGGAGAGGAGTGACAATGGTTCATAATACTTTCGATTTCCTCCTCAGGAACGCAACGACGGAAAATGCCATCGACTCCTCTTTTAAAGAGAAGGGGTTCGTCCCAATAAAAGTGTTTTAAGTCGTGAAAGAATTTCTTCTTTGGTTGGCAGGTCATATCAGGAGGTAAAACTTTTGTTTCCAGGTAGTTTACGTAGTCCGCATACCATGGTACAATTGAATGCACTAAGGCAACTTCCTCTTCTATCTCGTTTCAACGTTTGAGTAATTTTTGTTTAATATATCCGTGATAGTGATCATAACTTATTCCTTTAATGTTAACTGACGCGACTAGTCCATCGTAAGTGAAATCGTCATTTATGGGTACATGTTCCGGCTTTAAATTTTCTAGTCTTGAGAGCTGGTCAGCTACCACATTTCCGGTTCCTTTCTTGTCCCGGATTTCCAAATGGAATTCTTGCAATAATAGGATCCCTCAAAGTAATATGTGTTTTGCATCCTTTTTTCTTAATAAATATCTTATAGCAGAATGATCTGTGAAGATGATGGTTTTTGCTCCTATTAAGTAAGAACATAATTTATCGATTGCGAATGCCACAACTAAAAGTTCTTTTTCGGTAGTGGCATAATTCAATTGGGGTGCATCTAAGGTTCTACTTGCATAGTATATGACATGTAGTTTCTTATCTTTGCGCCGTCCTAAAACAGTGCCTACAACATAGTGGCTCGCATCACACATGATCTCAAATGGTTGGCTCCAATCAAGAGGTTGCATAATAGGTGCACAGATTAGTGTGTGCTTAAGGAGATTAAACTATTCAAGGCATTTTTTTTGTCGAAAATGAAATCGACATCTTTCATCAGAAGACCAGTTAACGGTTTAATAATCTTACACAAATCTTTAATAAAACATTGGTAGAAACTGACGTGTCCAGGAAAGCTTTTGACTTCTCTAACTGTTTTAGGTTGTTGAAGGTTATCGATGACCTCTATCTTTGCTTTATCAAACTCAATTCCTCCTTCGTACACTATGTGTCCTAGGACTATGCCCTTATTAACCATGAAGTGGCATTTTTCGTAATTTAGCACAAGGTTGACTTTCACTCACCTATCCAGCACTTTTTCTAAGTTAGCAAGGCATCATTCGAAGGTAGATTTGCATACGGAGAATTATTCCAAAAATACTTCCATGATATCATTAAGGAAGTTTGCGAATATCGCCATCATACACCTCAGGAAGGTTGCGGGAGCATTGCATATTCGAACGACATTCGTCGGTAGGCGAATGTTCCATAAGGACATGTAAAAGTAGTCTTCTCTTGGTCATCTGGATGAACTAAAATTTTGAAAAATCCTGAATATCCATCTAAGTGGCAAAAATATGATAAGTATCCAACCAAAAAATTTGATTTTTCCTGAGACCGTTGCTTTCCAAAGAGCTTTTAATTCAACAAGAACATTAGCTTCCAAATTCAAATTTGTCACAAGAAATCAAGCCCTCCTCTACTTTGACTTATATCACAAGAAATCAAGTAATACACTACAAACCCCCCTTTACTTTAACTTATATCATAAGAAATTAAGTAACACACAACAATTCTTTCATTCGTAAGACCTTTCTCAATTTGACTAATAACTCAAGCTTTATTGGATTTGTAAGGATGTCTTACAGTTGGTCATGAGTGCTGCAATGCTTCTGCTTTACAACTCCATCATTGGTCAGTTTCCTGAGTAAATGAAAATTGACATCTATGTGTTTACACTTTCCATGCATGATAGGATTCTGTGATAGCTTTATTGAGGAATTTTTGTCACAAAAAATGATTGATCTTTGCTTTTGAGGAATCTTCAAATGTGCTAGAACAATTTTCAGCCATACTCCTTAACAAGTACATGATGATGCATCTACAAATTCTGCTTCAGTTGTTGACAATATGCAATTGGTTGCTTCTTTTAAGACCATGAAACTGCTCCCGAGCCTATCTTAAGCACATAACCTGAAATGATTTTCCTATCATCTTCATCTCTTGCATAGTCAGAATCTATCGACCCAAGTAGTTGTAAGCTGTTTTCACTTCCTTGTTCATAAAGAATTCCAAATTCCAAGGTGCCTTGTAGTAGGTACCTCATGATTCTTTTGACTGCAACTACATGCATCTATGTAGGCCTTTCCTTGCATCCTGCAACCCAACACACTGAGAATGCCATGCCAGGTCTTGTTTCTAGAAGATACATTAAGCTTCCTACCATTTTCTTAACAATTGAGGCATCAAAAGCTTTACCTTCTTCATCTTTAACCAATTTGCAACCTTGAACAATAGGACTGCACACTTTGTTGCACTCTTCCATGCCAAATCTGGTTAAAACTTCTGCTGTGTATCTTTATTGATGGATGAAAATTCCATCATTACCTTGCTTTACTTCAATTCCCAAAAAGTATCCCATCCTTCCCAAGCCAGTCATTGCAAATTCTCCCTTCATTGATTGCTTGGAATCATTCATCATTTGTAGATCATTGCATTTTTAGATAATATCATCCACATATATGCTGACAATGAGAATTCCTCCTAGAGTACCCTGTTTGACAAATAAAGTATGTTCATAAGGACATTTCAGAAACTTGTATTCACTGAAATATGACTCTATCCTGCTATACCAAGACCTTGGAGCTTGTCTAAGGCCATAGAGTACTTTATTTAGCTTATACACCAGTTCATACTTGCCCTTGTGATATCCTTCATGTTGGGTTATGTACACATCCTCATTGAGCTCACCATACAAGAAATACCTCTTCACATCAAGCTAGAATACACACCACTTTTGATTAGCTGCAACTGCAAGTATTTTGTAGTTCCTTTTGGATTGGTTGCATTTTGCAAAACAACATCATGGAGAAGTGTTAAAGTTTTCCAAGTTTCTTCAAGATGTTTTTCTAGTGCAGAAGGGTCACATGCTGGACGTGATGTCACAAGTAACACCCATTTTTTGAGTTATTATTTTAATTGATTTATTTGTATTTTAATTTAATTGTTATATTATTGTGGTTAATTGAATAGGAAGTTTGGGGTGTGTATGTCCTTGACGTGGGAGTGTGGAGAGGGATTTAGAGGTTGATAGAATTAATTTAAAATTATTTTAATAATTAAATAATAGTAGTTTATTTGATTTATTTAATAAAATTAAGGAAATAGAGAATTTGGGCCAAACGTGGAAAATAAGAGAAATAGAAGGGAGGAAGGAGGGAAAAAGGATTAAGTAAGGGGTTAAATTACAATTTTAAATAGGTTAATACCCTAACTATTTAAGGTTAGGCATAATCCAAGTTTAGAGAGTCTTAATTCTGATCGGTACATAAAAATAAAAGTTAAGCAAAGGAAGACAAGTGGGAGACTAGAGGTTGAAGGGAGAACACATTTAAACCAGTTCATATTCAAAATTCTCGCTAGGAATTAAGGTAAGGGGGAGAGTTTCTTCATAAATGGGTATAGTGCATGAAGGGTAGAATGAGGAGTCCTTAACTTCCGATATGATTGTTGGGTTTTTGATTGAATTATGTAATTTGGTGATGAATTGATGTTACGTGATGATGTTGATGATGAAATTCGTGTACAATTATGTGTGAAAATTCTGTTTATATTTGCTTTGAAACTCCTCCATTGTTGTGTTGAAAAAGTTTTGAAAACATAACCTGAAAACCTTGAAAAGTGATGATTTTGTTGACGCCAATCTATGATATATTGTGAATTTGCTATTTTAATCATTGAATAATTGTAGTATGTCAAATTATGAGATAGGGAGTTTTTACGAAATCGAAATCGGAGGTCCGGAAGGCCTCCAATAGTGAAAATCATAATTTTGTGTTGCATGTCTATGCGCTCCCGCTTAGTGAGGGAGGGATCGCTCAGCAAGACGCATCTTAGCGTTGCTCAGCGAGACGCCGCTTAGCGTCGCTCAGCGAGCCTTTGCTTAGCAAGGGAGATTCTCGCATTACGATGCCGACGACACAAAATTGTTTGAAAATGTCGTAATTAAGCTTCGTAACTCCGTTTGAGACACGATTTGAAGCGTTGTAAAGCTAACGCGAAGAACTATCCCACGATGATGGTTTATGAGTTTAATTTTGTATGTATGATGAATTTAAATGAAATCGTATGAATACGTGTGATGTGTTGTCATTATAAAGGTGAAATAATCATGAATCAATGGCATGGTTCGATAATATTAAGTGCTAATCCTACTGATTATGCTACTGTGTGATTGTAAATAATTGATGATGATATTATGTTGAATGTGTAAGTTGTGATGTTGACATGCTACCGTATGAGTATAAATTATATTAATGTATTATGTGATATTGTTGAGGGATGATAATTCAGGAGGGGAGTTATTATTGTTGAGTCAATGTAGGTTTTGTTTATTGTCGGGAGGAAACTTTAAACATTATGTTGTTATTGCATTGAAGTGTGTTGACATGCATCATTATGTCATTGTTGTTGATGAAAGAGGCAAGTTGCAATATGAGTAGGGTGGATTGGTGACTTGTTCCGAATCCGAGTAGGGTGGATTTGGGGTTTGAGCAGGGTGAACCCGGTTCCTGAGTTAACCAATTGATGATGATATGGTACCACATGCATATGAGTCTAGTTGAAGTTTTGAGTATCATTTCGTAATTTAATTGATGAATATGTGACTGCTTTGTGTATGATGATGGATTGGGTGTGAGAAAGATGTTGTGTGATTGGTGTTGATTGTGTAAAAGTTTGAATTTTACCTTGTAGCTTATGCCGTTTATTTATTGAAGTGAATTCTCACCCCTTTGCTTTGATGTTATCCACCATGGATATCTTGCAGATAATCATGATTAGAAGTTGCTGTTGTGAATGGAAAATAGATTTTGAAGTTATTTCCATTTTGTTTCATTGTTTTTTAGTGGCTATGCTACGATCATGTAACATCGGAGCTGTGAAATCTGTTTTAATGAAACATGATTTTGTCGAGTATTTTAAGCTTGATTTTCCACTGCTATTTAAATAAAGTTGAGATGTTTTGAAGTAGGTGTAATACCCCAAAATTTGCTCTCTCTTTTGTCATCATAGCATAGCATTATCATATATTATATCATATCCATCTCATTAGCATTGCATTGCATCTTTGCATAGAAAAATGAAGCATAGCATCCCTCTTACCATCAAGGCATGTGATCAGGTGAAAGGTGGGCAATCAAGGAATCATTCAAGGCACAAAAGGTCAAACAAGTTGCTTCAAGGCAAGCCAAGAGGTCTTTCATGTCTCATACTATTTCAATTGATCATCCAAAACCTCAAGAAAGTGAGATTCAATAGGAGGTTGAAGCACTACATCATTCACTATGCAAGAGATCCAAAAAGCTGAAGGAAAGCCCTCAAAAGATATAGTTCATTGGTTCAAAGTCACCCTCAAGTGTCATATCTCATCATCCTTTAAGAGGATACACAACATACTCAGAGGAATTTGGATTTGGAAGATGTGCAATTTCCTCGTAACCAGAAGGGGCCAAAACTAGGGTTTCCAATTAAATCAGTGTATCTCTGATTTTTTGGATAAACCTCGATGTCATGGTATTCTATATGTTCTTAAGTGTATGAGTGTGGAAAATTTCCTCTCAATTGGTTTTAGAAGTGGTTCAATTGGAAGAAAGATAAAAAATCAGGAAAATTGGGGCTAAAGTCAAATAATCAGAGGAAAAAGTCAACTCTTGAATTTTTGAGGCCAAATTCATGAAATTCATGTTATATGTGACCCATGTACAAAATTTGATCAAGAAACTCCAAAAGGATCATAAAAAAATCAAGATTGGAAAAGTTGCCATTTTTGGAAGAGGTAGGGTTTCCAAAAATAGTAATTTTGGGCCATTTTGCACCAGACTTTGAACCAAGGCCATTCAAAATTGAGACTTCAAATAAAAATTCCACTCGGCCACAACAAAAGATCTTGTTTCAAGCTTCAAATCCATGTGTAGAACATCTCCATTGGATAAAAATTGAGTGAGATATGATTGATCAAAGTTTGAGCAAAGTAGGTCCAAAATCAGGTCATGACCAAGGATTCCTAGGTCACGCGCAGTCATTTTCACAAACATGTGGTGGACCAAATGTTTTGATCAATTACTCATGGTTAGAGGCCTCAAATGAAAAATCTTTCAACATGAAAGTTGCTCCTCTATGTGAGATCTTCAAAATTGGTGTTCATGATTTTTTCATTTGATCAAAGGATAAGAAGTTATGATGGCTCAAAGTATGGTCAACGCAACTGAAAATTTGACTAAGTCACAACCAAGTCATGCCACACACGTGTGCATTATGCAGCATTTCAAGCCAGTTTTGAGTTCCTATGTTTGAAGCACATTTCCAATATGTTGCAAGTCTCATTTTCACTTCTTTTCAACATCAAAGTTATTGTATCATGTACACACTTTGTAATGATACCAGAATCATCCATTTCCATGGCCTGAAGAGAGAGATATTCATGCATAAACATCACCATTACCAACTGATTTCATCATGCTTCACATCAGAATTTGTAGTTTGGTTCACACCCACCACAAACACTTCATCACATCAGTTTTCCTCTTTCAACCAAGCACATTACCATCACATACACTGCCATAGCACGTGCCATACATGAGAATGGAAAGAACAACTTGCTGAACAAGTTTTATGCTACAACCAGCCGTGCCATTTCACTTTCTCTTCATCTCCACCATAACCCACCATGAACTATCATCACCATATCATTGCTCTCCCTAACTAACTTGACTCAGTTAGTTAGGGATGACTCACCTAAACCACCTCAACTCAATTAACCAACTCAGGTTAACCATGGTTTAGCTCACATTATAAAACCAAAGCTTCACTCACCCTTCTCATTTCAACTTCATTTTTCTCATTTTCATCTCAAAGCTCTCTCTACTTTCTCTCTGATTTTCTCACTTTTTTCACCAACTCTCTCAAAACTTCTTCTCTGAGTGCACGATACTTCATCTTCATCATCATCAATGGCACATGATTGAAGGAGATTCCATCACAATCCTCAAGTTTGCTTCAAGTATATTTCAGCATTGAGTCTCTCTGCTCTCAAGATAACAAACACCAGCAGCATTTAATTTGCTTGATTTGAAGCTCCAAGGTGGAAGAGCAAGTGTTTTCACTGGTCTTTCTCAAGAATCTCCAAGAACCGCAAGTTCAGGTTCTAAAATTCTCAAACATTTCTCTCACTTTTTATTGATTATTTTGATGTTTTCATGATGATATAAGCTTGATAGAAGCTCTGCTTACTCTGGCTAGTTGATAGGCCTTGTAGAGGCTTAGATCCAAAAGTTAGGGCATATCTTATCCTTCTCTGTTCTTTGTGTACATGCTTGTTATGTGAAAAATAGTGGTGTATTCATGATCTCCATTGCCTCAGCTTCATTTTGGTATGCGCATTGTGTGTTTTGGTGAACATGTGAGATTTGCAGGTGGTGGTGGTTGGCCGGAGAAGATGACCGGAAGTCATCTCCGGCCGGTGGTCTGAGTTGCTAGGGTTTTGTGTGTTTTAATCGTGACCGCTGATTTGTTCCAATCGTGTGCTGAAAAATGTGCCAACACATTAAAATGCACATACACCTCACGTGTTCTATTTTTGATCTCAGTTAATCATTGTGTGGTGCAGTGCATGGTAGTGTGTGTGTGCCTCCTTGCGCGTGTGTTGGATTCAATTACTTTGACTATTGTGTTGACTGGACTTGATCCAAGGGTGTGGATTGTTTGACTTTATTTGACTGAAAATGCATGATAGTTAGTGTGTATGGCACGTGTTTGGACCTTGGACCAAATTGCTATTTGCACCGTGTGTTTTGAAGCTAAACAAATTTTGAACTGATAGTTTACTATGCATACACCCCTCTCTTATTTTCATTTCTTTTTATTTTCTTCATTTTATGCATGTTTCAATTTTAATTTTGAAAAATACAAAACAATATCATAAAATTCTAGAAAAATTCATGAATATTTTAAAGACATTTAGGAAATTATTTATATTTTTATTTCTTGATTTTATTACATTTTTACCCCTTCTTCATATTTTTCTTTGAATTTCCATTTGTATGCATTCCAAATGTGATACATGAATTTGTGGAATTTTGTTCTTGCTTATTTCAAACTGTTTTGGCTTGATTCTTTTTGCATTGATTCAATAATACATTTAAGCATGTTAGATGATTTTTGGTTGATATTTTAGGTCATTTTATGACATGTTTTTATGCTTATCTTTGCACCACTTTGCATGATGCTTTAGCTTGACCTAATTGCTTTGTTTGAAGTCCTTTTATTTTGAATTTTGACATGCTATCTTGATGTATGATTCACTTCTGACCTAGGTATTCTAATACCATGCTTGTATAATTTTCATGAGTTCATTTGATTTTTATTTGATGCATTACATTTGAAGCATAATACATGTCATATTATTCTAACTTTGGTGTATGTTTGCATGAATTCTTTTGTGCATATTGGTATGAGCATTTGCATGTTTTATGAGCCATTCATGTGATGTTATAGGTCTTTGGTACCCATTATAGGTCATCTTTGCATGTTCATTTCAACTTGAACTTTGTGCACCATTGGCATGTATTGTTTGCACTTTCTTTTTGAACTTTCACCTCCCTTCTTCTTCTATTACTTCTTGAATGTCTTGAATGTTGATTCATGAATACTTTGAGATGCTCATAGACCATTTTCCACTTAGTTTCAATTCTGATTGTTGGATTACATGTTCCAATTATGCATGTTCTTTTCATCTCTTTTCATCTTTCATCTATCCTTTCTTATGATAACATGTTTAAATGCTATGGATGATGATTGTTGCTTATTCATTTGAACTTGTATGATGATAATCACTTGTTGCTAATATGGTTTACAGTATGGTTGTGATATTAATATTTGATTCTTCATCTTATTCTTTTGGACTTTAATGTCTATTAAGTTCTTTTTACTTCTTATGCATGTTTCCATGTTTACTAACCATGTAGGGGCTTTGGTAAGTTGAATTGAGTGTGGATAAGGAATCCACATTCAAACCTCTTTCCTTTCATCTTTTATAATTCAATCTTGTGTTTTGTTAAGCACTTATGTGCTTTCTTTGATTAACTCATTACCTTCCCTTTTGAATTACAATTCATCTTCTACTTTAGAAGTGAATTGTTCAATTCATTCCTTCTTTAGACTTTAGGTTTTGCAACCTCACAAACCATTAGGATCACTCCCTTAACTAATCAATTAGGATTGAGTCTTAGTTTACATAGATTTTTACCTTTGATCCGCTCTTGAGTCTTTCATCTTCTCATCTCAAAGAAAATTCAAAATATCTAATAAAGGTAAGCACTTATTGCATTTAGGCCTTTCATATAAAGAAAAGATTACAAGGGGTCTTCTCTTATAATCTTAGAATGTGTAGCATATAGCCCATCTTGGGTCAGTGTGTTAAACATTTGATCTTGTATGAGGGACTTAAATGCAATACTTGTTGAAGGTACAAATCAAGAAAAACACTTCTTCATTTCATAATCAACAAAAACACTTAATAAATACAAGTATGCTAGTGTGTTTGAACCTTATTAATTGGAACTAAGTGTGAGGGTCTTCTTTTCACTTAGTGTATTTTCTTACTCATTCCTTCTTGGAATGTAAGGATGTATACATTCCAAGGATTAAGATTTAGATACACTATCATATGCAAACAAATAAAAAAACTCTTCTAAAAGACAAAAAACAAACAATAACGTCTTTCCTTCGGGAATTCTTTTCTCATCTCATTCATTCTCAACGTACGAACATGCTTCTACTCGTTCTCCTGCAAGATGGTAACGCACTCGGACCAGCGAGCCTGCAACACCTGAGCTAGAACGTCAGACGTTCCTAAAAAACACAAACAATCCATCCCTAGTGAGGGGAACTACGTCGCTCTGATTCTCATGTTCCCGATGAGATACGTAGGCAGTGGGGTAGGGCCCATTCGAGCACTTCTTTTATTTTCCCTACATTTGCTTCTCTTTCTTTCTCCTTTCTTTCTTTCAGTTCCTTTTCCAGTATCCTTTTCTATCACCCTTTGATTGAAGCAGCAAGCGTGGATCCCATCGGGTACGATGGACGCGTGGGGGTGCTAATACCTTCCTCTCGCGTAACCGACTCCCGAATCCAATTCTCTTGGTCGCAAGACCATGCTCTATCCTTCCCTTCAGGTTTATGCGGTGTTTCCTTTCCATCTCTTGGGATAAATACACATTGCTGGTGACTCTGTTTCGGTGCCACTTTCGCGTTTGTACTTGGATGAAAATCCCGGGAGCGACAGCTGGCGACTCCACTGGGGAAAGGTTGACCTATTGCTGGTCCATCCTAAGCGAGTCAATCCTAGCGCTTGTTTGCTTTTCTTTCATTGGGTGTTTACTGTTATCTTGTATTTGCTGTTTACTGTATTTTATTACTTGTACCATATTTACATCATGTTAGCATTTACATTTCATATATTATACTGTGTTGTACTGTTCTGTCTGTTTGGCGGGATGGGATTTCTGAGAGATGAGCCCAGTACACAGGCTCGAGTATACACTTAGATTTAGAGTGAAGAGTAGTGGGACCTACGTGCCATCTGTGTACGTTGGGTAATCACGAAATTCACATCTAGACGAGGCTATCTTGGGACCCATCATGGCGTACGCATCTTGCGTATTCCAGGATGTCGATCTAGAGAGCTGTCGACTCTAGTGACCGATCATGAGGACCTTAGTGGAAACATCTCTCTTTAGCGGTGACAGTGGCAGACCACATTCTGTGGCAAACCCACTCGCACCCGAGGGCCCACTTTGGAACTTGCATAGGATGACCTTTATTTTCTAAGGTGAGTCAGTGGACGACCTCTTTGATTGGCATAGCATTGTATCCTACGGGCTGAATGTGCTATCGCTTCTCAAACCTCCGAAGCTGACAAGCCTTGTTTTCTAGGAACCACATGTGAGTATTGGTGGGATGTTTAGAGGTTTGCAGGTAACCTAGCCTCCTACATACCTTACTCGTGATCCTATGATTGTTACAGACAGTGTATCCTATGACAGTGGTTTGAGTATTCATCTCAGATATATTGCCAGATTCAGTACAGAGACACAGTGCAAACAGTTCAACACAGACACAGACATCTGAATGCTTGATCACATGCCTTTTGAATTTGCATACTCATATCATAACAGGTTATGTTTGTCATTTTCAGGTACCTACCATATTGTCTGATTCCAATCATGAGTTCCCAAGAGGTTGAGGTTAAAAGGAAGAATAATGTGTCATACAAATTCCCTGATCCTAAGCTGGATTCATTGAACAAGATGATAAACATGGCTGGTTCTGGTGTTCTCAACACTTTTCAGAAAGAATATGGAGAGCTGATTAAAATGGTATGTGCATTCACAAAGTATGAGAAGGACGGGTTGAACACTTTCTTACAGTTCTATGAACCATCAATGAGATGTTTCCTGTTCCCTGATTACATTTTGATGCCCACTTTGGAGGAATTCTCATTTATTTTGGGAATTCCAGTCACGTCTTCTATACCGTATTTTTCTGAAGATGCTCTTACCCCCGAAGTAATCGCTGCTGTTCTACATCTGGACCTGTTTGTTGTAAAAAGTGGCCTGAGTAAGCTTAAAGAAGATGAAGGATTTCATTTGGGGTTTCTTTTCCAACAAGCTCAGGAAGCTGCCAAGGCTAAAAATTGGACTACTTACAATGCTGTGTTAGCTCTTTGTATCTATGGTTTGGTGCTTTTCCCCGGTCAACCTGACTTTGTTGATATGCAGGCGATGAAAGTGTTCGTTTCGAAGAATCCGATTCCTACCCTGCTAGGGGATTTTTATTACTCAGTACACTACAAAAATGAGAAGGGAAGAGGAAGTCTGGTTAGTTGCTGTACCCAATTGTTATGTCATTGGCTCTTCAAACATTTACCTCGAACTGGTGCTTTCGTAGAAACCATTGAGACAATGAAGTGGTCCAAGAGATTGATAGGTTTGACTGCCAATAACATCATTTGGTTTGATCCCAAATTACTGACAATAGAGCTTACTGTTAAATGTGGAAGTTTTCCGAATGTGCCTCTACTTGGAAGAAGAGGTGGGATTAACTACAACCCGGTGTTGGCTGTTAGACAATTTGGTTATGCTTCGAGAAATCCTCCTGCTGATGAAGAGATTAATGCTTCTCTGTTTTTCGTGGGAACCAAGAACGAAAGAGTGCCAGAAGTAATAAATGCCTGGAAATTTAGACAAAGAGCGTGAAAGTTAACTTTTGGCAAAGGAGACTGTATATCATACCCTGACTACGATGCTTGGATCGAGATGAAGGTCAAAGAGCTGTTGCTACCCTTTTCAAGAGAGATTCTCTTATGTCCAAATCAACACTCCATGGTACCGGCTGAAGAGTGCGAGAAATGGAAGAAAATGGTTAGAGAGTTGCAGATAGAGAACTCTGGAATGAGCAGATGTCTTCAGAAAGCTTTGGCTGATAACAAAGAGTTGGAAAAGAGAGCTTTGAAAGCAGAGAAAATCTTGGCAGACAAAGAAGAAGATTTTGATGATAGAGCCCGGTATTTCCGGAAACTTACTTTGGGAGCAAATGATACTAGTCAGGCTCACAAGGCTACAAAGCAGGCTCTAACACGAAGCAGGGATTCATTAGCTAAACTTCATCAAGCTTGGGATGAAGTCAGAATTGAAAACTCTGAATTGCTGACCCAGTTAAAAGACAAAGATGAAGAGTTGAAGAAAGCACATGTAGCAAGAAGAAAGTATCGAGAGGATCTTGGCAAAAGTCAAGAGCAGGTAAGGAATGCTGAAGATAAGCTGAAAATTGCCAACAAGGAGCTTGAAGATGTCACGGCAGATCTGAAGCTGGTTAAAATTCAAGCTGGAGTTAAGAGGCGCAAAGGAGTCGGTGAAGATGAAGCCTTGCTGATGCACATGGGCTCATTATCTGATGCATTGGAAAAAAGGGACGTCGTAATCAAAGAGCTGATTGAGAAGCCACATCATCAGCTTACCCGCATCCTGTTTGAAGAGATTAAGTATTCCAGCCAGAAGCTGAAGGACGTAGAGCTATCAGATTAATGATTTTTGTCACTCCTTTGTAATTTGCAATGGTTACCATCAGAATTGTTGATGGATCCATTTGAATGCTTGTTTCTTATTCTGTTGCTGAAACTATGACAAATGTGCTTGAAAACTTTTGGGAATGTGTATGAAATGAGCTATTTCTGTTCACAATTTCTGGTCTTCAGATATATGTGACGTAATAAGATATATGCACACTGGCACACTACCAAATCACTAATTTCTGGTCTTCAGATATTTGTGATTGGCGTATCTGAATATCTCTTCAAGGCAAACTCAATAATCATGATTTCTGGTCGTCAGAAATTCGTGGTTACGATTAGAATCAGGATATGAAAAGTATCTTGAAATGACAAACATAACTGTACATTTGCATTTGCATAGCATATCATTTTTGCATTGCAGGTTTTCTTTGTGCAGGCGCCTGCTAACCTTTATTTGGTCTTCAGGCACGATAGCTGATACCCCAGTTCACCGATACTCTACCCGACGCAATCAAGCCAGAGTCATGAAACAAGTTCAGACTGAGTTAGTTGATTTGAGAGGGAGGATGGAGCAGTTCATGAACCTTATGCAGGGGATTGTTCAAGGTCAGCAGGAGCTGAGGGCCGGTCAGGAAACTATGAGGGTTGGTCAAGATGCCATGAGAGTCACTATTCAGAGGCTGGAGACTGAAATCCCAAATCGCAATGTGCGCACTCCTCCTGTCGTCAACATCCCCACTGGTGGGGTACATCTGGAATTTGATAATAATGGTTTAGAGGAGAATCAGGATGACCAGTTCACTGCGTTCAACAACGACATGGGTTTCTACAATGAAGACCGGAAGTACGAAGGGTTAGATGAAAGACTCAAGGCTATTGAGAGCCAAAATCCTCTGGGAATTGACATAGAAGACATGGGTCTCGTGCAAGGTGTGAGAATCCCTCCCAAGTTCAAGCTTCCTACATTGGATAAGTACAATGGCAGTACCTGTCCCAAAACACATTTGCAAGCTTACAATCGCAAGATTGCCGCTTATACTAAAGACCAAAAGCTCTGGATGTATTTCTTCCAGGACAGCCTGTCAGGCGCCTCCCTGGAGTGGTACGTTAAGCTGGACAGGGTTCATATAAAGAGTTGGAAAGATTTGTGCGCTGCGTTGCTGAAACAACATCAATATAATCTGGACATGGCACCCAATCGTACTCAACTGCAGAGTATGACTCAGGATCACAAGGAGGGCTTTAAGCAGTACGCGCAGAGATGGAGAGAATTGGCTGCTCGAGTTCAACCACCTTTGGATGATCGTGAGATGGCTGATATGTTCATGAGCACACTCCAAGGGCCGTATTTGGATAGATTGGTTGCGTGCCCCTCAACAGGGTTTGCCGACATCGTTATTGCTGGGGAACAAATAGAGAGTCTGCTGAAGTTGGGTAAGATTCAAGACATCAGTGGGACTGGTGCTTCGAGTTCGAGGAAACCCTTTGCTAATGGACCAAGGAAAAGAGAAGGGGAGTCCAGTGCTGTGTATAGAGGAAAGGGCAGAGGCAGGACTCAATCCTACCATCAGGTGGACGCTGTAACCATTCCGGTTCCAGCAGGACAGCAAGCTCCAGATCAATAAGCTAGACCCTGATTCCAGACTAATAGACCAAGGGACCGTAAGTTTGATCCCTTGCCTATGACATATGCTGCTTTGTTACCACAATTGCTCAAAGAGAAGTTGGTTGAACTTCGGACTATGAGGCCGCTAGATACTGGAAAATTGCCTCAAAATTATGATGCTAATGTTCGATGTGAATTTCATTCTGGTGCGCCAGGTCACTCGACAGAAAAGTGCTGGGCTTTTCAACATAAGGTTCAGGACTTGATTGACGCAAAAGGTATTAATTTCTCTAAGCCGCCGAATGTTCGTGATAATCCAATGCCCCATCATGGAGGTGCAAGCATGAATGCTATTTCTGACGGTGAGAAATTGAATTTGATTACCGATGTTAATTTGGTAAAGACTCCGCTGTTGATTGTAAAAGAGCGTTTGTTAAAAGGAAAGGTATTTCCTGGATGTGGCTCTGATTGTGAGGATTGTTCAAGACAGATTAATGGCTGCAGTAAGTTGAAAGTTGGACTGCAGAACCTTATGGACGAAGGAAGCCTTCAGTTTGATAAGGTAGAGAGGGAAAAAGATGTTTCAGCCGTTACCATTTATTATAATCCAGTTGAAATACAGGTGCCCGTTGAAGATCCTGTTGCTATCATCATGCCCGAGAGGCCGAGACCAGTTACGATTATAGTTCCTGAATCTGCTTCTTATGTGTCTAATAGGGCAGTTCCATGGCAATATGGAACTAATACTCATCAAGGAGGAAATCAACAGAAAGCAGAGGCTGCTGTTGGTACCAGTGTTGAGAATGTCAGTGGACCAAGTGGTTTCACCAGAAGTGGTCGACTGTTTGCTCCCTAGGCTCTCAGGAGTGATAAATAAGCTGAAGCCGCTGCAAGGATAAAAGGAAAACAGGTTGTTGGTGACGGGGTGCCTGTTCAGGAAGAGGACCCCAAAGTCAATTTTGATAGTGATGTTGAGGAATTTATGAGGATTATCAAAAAGAGCGATTACAAGATCATTGATCAGCTCAATTAGACACCCTCTAAAATCTCAATATTATCCCTGTTAATGAGTTCAGATGCACACCGAGTTGCTTTGTTGAAGGTTTTAAATATGGCATATGTTCCCCATGAGATTACGGTGAATCAGTTAGAGGGAGTAATTTCTAATGTCAATGTGAGTCACGGGTTGGAGTTTACGAATAGGGATTTGACTCCGGATGGACGTAATCATAACAAAGCATTGCACATCACACTTGAATGCAAAGGAGCTGTTTTGTCGCATGTGCTGGTCGACATAGGTTCTTCCTTGAATGTATTACCCAAAAAGGCCCTGATGAAAATTGAGGTAGATGGATTAATTCTTAGACCCAGTGATCTGATTGTGAGAGCTTTCGATGGATCCCAAAGATCGGTGTTTGGAGAGGTAGAATTACCAATACAGGTTGGTCCACAGATATTCAAGACAATCTTTCACGTTATGGACATTCAGCCTGCTTACAGCTGTTTGTTGGGCCGACCGTGGATTCACGCAGCAGGCGCAGTTACATCCACACTACATCAGAAGCTCAAATACGTGTTCGAGGGTCAAGTGGTTACTGTTTGCGGTGAGGAAGATATATTTGTGAGTCATCTATCCACTTTCAAATATGTAGAAATGGATGGGGAGATTCATGAAACCCTGTGCCAGTCTTTTGAAGCCCTGAACATCAACCAATCCCCAGAATCTACTTCAACAACAGTGGTGTCAAATGTGCCAGTTAGGCCGAGTGCATCAATTGCGTCTTACAAGCAGGCCAGAGAAGTGGTTGAAAGCGGAAATACCCAAGGTTGGGGTAAAGCTATCGACATGTTCGTGAAAGAAGATAAGTTCGGCATTGGATACCAACCGGGCCAGGCGCCAGTTCCCCGATTCCGTGGGCCAATCAATTTCAACAGTGGAGGAATTATCAACCCTAATCAGTCCTGCTCAGCAATAGAAGATGACGCTGAAAGCTCAGATTATCTGGACAGATGGGTGTATGCACTGGCTCCGGGCGAGGCATTGCAAAACTGGTCTAGTGAAGAAATCATTCATGTTGTACATCATTCAGAGTAATAATTCTTGTCTTTCATAATGCATGAAATCCCACACTCTGCCCAAGGTGTGAGGATCCCTTTGTAGGGCCACCATATTTTCTCATATAATGTTCAAATATCAATAAAAAGGATGTTTTTGTTTACAAATTTGTGTTCCTTTATTCCTTCTTTATTTTTATTTTTGCACAAAGAAAATTAAAAATGATAATGCACTTTCTTTTCTTTTGTTTTCAAGAAAAAATAATCTAAAATAAAGCATCAATCCAATCATGCAGACTTGATTCTGCGGATTCCTCTGAAAATGATTCTGTTATGCCCACGTATGATTTCGACAATCCGATCTATCAAGCTGAGGAGGAAAGTGATGAAGACTATGAACTCCCGGAAGAGTTGGCTAGATTGTTGAAACAGAAAGAGAAGACCATTCAGCCTCATCAGGAAGAGCTCGAGGTTATCAATATTGGCTCAGAAGAAAGTAAGAAAGAGATCAAGATCGGTGCAAGTCTGCGGGCTGATGTAAAGCAAGAGCTGATAGTCATGCTACGGGAATACGTTGACATCTTTGCTTGGTCATATCAAGATATGCCATGTTTAGATACAGACATAGTTGTGCATAGACTACCATTGAAAGAGGACTGTCTACCGGTCAAGCAAAAGCTGTGCAGAACGAAACCAGAAATGGCTTTGAAGATCAAGGAAGAGGTACATAAACAGTTGGATGCAGGTTTTCTGGCAGTAACCAACTATCCTCCCTGGGTGGCCAATATAGTACCGGTGCCGAAGAAAGATGGCAAAGTCAGAATGTGCGTGGATTACAGGGATCTCAACAGGGCGAGCCCTAAAGATGATTTTCCACTCCCTCATATTGATGTGCTGGTTGACAATACTGCTCAGTTTTCAGTGTTCTCATTTATGGATGGATTCTCCGGGTACAATCAGATAAAGATGGCGCCTGAAGATATGGAGAAGACGACATTCATTACCCCGTGGGGTACCTTCTGTTACAAAGTAATGCCTTTTGGGTTGAAGAATGCCGGGGCAACTTATCAAAGAGAAATGGTGACGTTATTCCACGATCTAATTCATAAAGAGATCGAGTGCTATGTGGATGACATGATTGCTAAATCAAGGACAGAAGAAGAACATCTGATCAACTTGAAGAAGTTGTTTGAGAGGTTGAGGAAATTCAGGTTGAGACTGAATCCTAACAAGTGTACTTTCGGCGTGCGGTCCGGAAAATTGCTGGGTTTTATGGTCAGTGAAAAAGGCATAGAGGTTGATCCTGCTAAAGTGAAAGCTATACAAGATATGCCTGTACCGAGAACTGAGAAAGAAGTTCGCGGCTTTCTAGGGAGATTGAACTACATTTTAAGGTTCATATCTCACTTAACTGCCACCTGCGAACCGATATTCAAAATGCTAAGAAAAGATCAAACGGTCAGGTGGAATGATGATTGTCAAAATGCATTCGATAAAATAAAAAGATATTTGCAGGAACCTCCGATTCTAATACCTCCAGTTCAAGGGAGACCACTGATTATGTACTTGACAGTGCTCGAAGGATCCATGGGTTGTGTTCTCGGTCAACACGACGAGACGGGTAGGAAAGAACATGCTATCTACTACCTGAGCAAGAAGTTTACAGATTGTGAATCGCGTTATTCAATGCTTGAGAAGACATGCTGTGAACTCGCATGGGCCGCAAAGCGATTGAGATAATATATGCTCACACATACAACCCTGTTGATCTCAAAAATGGATCCGGTCAAGTATATTTTTGAGAAACCAGCACTTACAGGCAGAGTTGCAAGGTGGCAGATGGTACTGACAGAGTACTATATTCAATATACTTTGCAAAAGGCAATCAAAGGAAGTATACTGTCAGATTATCTTGCGCAACAACCTCTTGATGATTACCAGCCCATGAAGTTTGATTTCCCTGATGAGGACATCATGTTTCTCAAAGCGAAAGACTGCGAGGAACCACTTCTGGAGGAGGGGCCTGACCCTTAATCCAAATGGAGTTTGATGTTTGATGGGGCAGTTAATATGAATGGGTGCGGAGTTGGTGCAGTTCTTATTACGCCAGAAGGCGTTCACATGCCCTTCACTTCCCGAGTAACTTTCGGGTGTACCAACAATGAAGCAGAATACGAAGCTTGCATACTAGGGATTGAGGAGGCTATTGATTTACGAATCAAGACCCTCGATATCTTTGGTGATTCAGCACTGGTAATCAATCAAGTAAAGGGAACTTGGCACACACATCAGCAGAATTTGATTCCGTATAGAGATTATACGAGGAGATTGCTGACATTCTTCACAACTATCAAGTTGTACCATGTTCCCAGAGATGAAAATAAGTTCGCAGACGCCTTGGCCACTATATCTTCGATGATCAAAGTGCATGGTTGGAACTTTGTACCCAGGATTGATGTATCTCGTCTTGATAGACCTGCTTTTGTGTTTGATGTTGATGCAGTGTCTGACGACAAGCCTTGGTACCATGACATTAAATGCTTCTTTGAAAATCAAGAATATCCGCCTGGGGCATCTTCCAAAGACAAGAAGACATTAAGAAGGCTAGCCGGTAGTTTCTTCTTGAACAAAGATGGCGTGCTGTTTAAGAGAAATTTTGACATGTTCTGCTCAGATGCGTGGATAGACACGAGGCAGACCTGTTGATGATTGAAGTGCACGAAGGCTCTTTCGGTACCCATGCCGGAGGACATGTGATGGCTAAGAAATTGTTGAGATCGGGTTATTATTGGTTGACAATGGAGTCAGATTGCTGCAAGTATGCCCGCAAGTGTCACAAATGCCAGATCTATGCAGACAAAGTACACGTTCCTCCAAATTCGTTGAGTATCATGTCCTCTCCGTGGCCCTTTGCAATGTGGGGCATTGATATGATCGGGAAAATTGAGCCTACTGCTTTAAACGGCCATCGTTTCATCTTGGTCGCCATTGATTACTTCACTAAATGGGTTGAAGCAGCACCTTATGCCAATGTCACTAAGCAAGTAGTGGCTCGTTTCTTGAAGCGAGATATCATTTGTCGATATGGAGTACCCGAAAGAATCATTACTGATAATGGTTCTAATTTGAACAACAAGATGATGGCTGAGCTATGCCGGGACTTCAAAATCGAACATCACAATTCTTCTCCGTACCGCCCAAAGATGAATGGCGCGGTCGAAGCGGTCAACAAAAATATCAAGAAGATTGTGCAGAAGATGGTTGTCACGTACAAAGATTGACATGAGATGTTACCATTTGCTTTGCATGGGTATCTAACATCAGTCCGCACGTCCACTGGGGAAACACCATATTCACTTGTATACGGTATGGAGGCAGTTCTACCGATCGAAGTTGAGATTCCCTATCTCCGAGTATTGATTGACGTTAAGCTAGATGAAGCTGAATGGGTACGAGCCAGATTTGATCAGCTGAGCCTTATTGAGGAGAAGCGATTAGCAGCAATATGTCATGGCCAGCTATACCAGCGCAGAATGAAGAGGGCATTCGACCAAGAGGTTCGACCTCAAGTCTACAAGGTCGGAGATGTGGTAATCAAGAGAATACTTCCTCCGAGTACAGATCACAGGGGCAAATAGACTCCTAATCCATTCGTGGTTAAAAAGGTTTTCTCAGGTGGAGCCTTATTGCTGACAACCATGGATGGTGAAGACTTTTCATCCCCTGTTAATTCAGATGCAGTTAAAAAATACTTCGTATAAATAGACCCGCTGGATAAAAGAATAAAAAATCCAGGCAAAAAAGGGCATCCTGGCGAACCAAAAACAGAATAAAGGTTCGGGCAAAAATTAGGGATATAATTGAAAAGAATTGTACACCCGGTAAGTTGAAAACCCGAAAGGGCAACTTAGGCAAAAATGGGTATCCCGGTGGATTGAAAACCTGAAAAGGCGATCCAAGCAAAAGAGGGATTTAAGCGAATGACTGCAGTCTGAATTAATCTGTACGTTCTCTACTCTTCAGCAGACTAGCTAAGTTTCTGAAGGAGGAATTGTTCTGACCACGAGCTTCCGAAGGCGAAGATAATCAAGAGAGTTGGAATACATACTGGTTATAACAGAATCAGAAATTAGTTGGAATCCAATTTCCGCATTATCATTAGGATAGATTTCTTTTCTCAATTTTATGGCAATCAACTCTTTCATGGGTTTGCTTCCAATTGTAAATTCGCCGATTTTGGCATTTCATCAATAAAATTGAATATTCAGTCACAAGCTTTTATTTTCATTTTGCTGTTTTGTTTGCAAAAACGTCCGATTTTTGATAATAAAACATTGCTTTGAAAATATCACGGCCTTGCAAAAACATGCACAAAGAAGACAATTAAAATTGCTTTGCTTGTTGGACAACCTTGGACGGTGGACTCAAAAAACCACGCAATATCCTGGGGCATGTGCATATATTTTTCTGTTGCAAGTGATGAGTACGATGGATCCAAGCAGCACGAAAGCTATCTCTCAGCACCAACAGATATTTGCTATGACTTGATACTGTTGTATCTTATTAAGTCGATTATCTCATTCAGTACTTCCAACAGCTACAAGCTTTTCTGTGTCGATAACGGTTGCGAATTCCCCAGTAGAGTTGCTTCGCAGGCACCGAAGTGGATGGTTAATCCCCAGTGAGATCGCCAAGAGTTTGAAGATGCTTAATCTCCTGTAAAATCCTCTTATGACGTTTCTTCAGGTAAGTCTTGGAGCAAAAAGCAAGTTGTTGACTTTCCCAAGCATGGGGCATCATATAATTCCCCAGCGAGACGTTCCAGATCTATTATCCCCAGTAGAGTTTGAAGATGTTTAATCTTCTGTAAAATCCTCTCAAAGGGCATCCCCAGCACGAGACGCTTTAAAGCAGTTTTCTCCAGCAAAGTTTGTTATAAACTCATCATCCCCAACGGAGTCGTCATATGGAAAGTTCGCCTAACATGGGGCATTGTGGTACTTATCCTAAGCTTGACAGTCGTATTCCTCAGCAGACTACAATGGAATTGCTCTGGGTTTTCCTCAGCAGATCCCTAGGGACTCTTTCTCAGCAAGTTGCAGTGAAATGTTCTAACCAGGATTCGCATATCCCCGGCAGAGTAGCCCTGATTCCCAATAAGATCGTATCTCTGGTAGCGGCATCCCCACAGAGTTCAATATTTTGACAGTAATTTCCCCAGCAAGGTCTAAATAGATCGAGGGAATCTCTTCTTCAGCAAAGTGTCAGCATATGATATTACCCAGCCGGTGGTGTAATTCTCAGCATTGCTCATTTACAATCCAAAGTCCAATTTATTTTTGGCATACATTATTCCAGCATGTGGAATAGTATTGCAGATGGTTGTTCCAGCAGGTGGGGTGATCATTATATACAGTTGATCATATTATTCCAGCATGTGGGGTAGTATTGCAGATGATTATTCCAGCAGGTGGGATGATCATTATATACAATTGTTCGTATTATTCCAGCAGGTGGAATAATATTGCAGATGATTGTTCCAGCAGGTGGGATGATCATTATATACAGTTGTTCGTATTATTCCAGTAGGTGGAATAGTATTACAGATGATTGTTCCAGCAGGTGGGGTGATCATTATATACAGTTGATCATATTATTCCAGCATGTGGGATAATATTGCAGATGATTGTTCCAGCAGGTGGGATGATCATTATATACAGTTGTTCGTATTATTCCAGCAGGTGGGATAGTATTACAGATGGTTATTCCAGCAGGTGGGGTGATCATTATATATAATCGTTCATATTATTCCAGCATGTGGGATAGTATTGCAGGTGGTTATTCCAGCAGGTGGGGTGATCATTTGGCAAAGCTTCCAAAGCCGGTTTTGTAAGCATCGAAGTCCAATGTTAGTTTGGCAAAGCTGCAAAAGTCCATCTGAAGATGGCAGGTTTGAGATTCCAAACGCCGGTTTGGTAATCTTTAAAGTCCAACGACAGATTGGCAAAAATCCAACACGAATTGGTAAAAGTCCAACGACAGATTGGCAAAAATCCGACACGAATTGGTAAAAGTCCAACGACAAATTGGCAAAAATCCAACACGAATTGGTAAAAGTCCATTGTCTAGAATGGCAGAGCAGCTAAAGTCCATCGACAGTATGGCAAGCCAGTAGTCGTCTAGCGTCGTTCAAAAAGACATTGTTGAAAGTCCATCGACAGTATGGCAAGCCAGTAGTCGCCTGGCGTCGTTCAAAAAGACATTGTTGAAAGTCCATCGACAGTATGGCAAGCCAGTAGTCGCCTGACGTCGTTGCAAAAAGACATTGTTGAAAGTCCATCCATAGAGTGGCAAGCCAGTAGTCGTCTGGCGTCGTTCAAAAGACAGATCCCTCCGTCAATGTTTCATTGAAGAGTCAGTAGTCTTGTTGGGTTTATATCCCTTTTGTTCTTCATCATCCAGAGCAAATTTTTGGTTATATTTGGTATTCAATCACTATATACCTTGAAAGTCTGAAAGCAACCGCTTTCAGGCATTCAGGCCTACAGCGTTTGAATAGGGGCAGCTGTAATACCCCAAAATTTGCTCTCTCTTTTGTCATCATAGCATAGCATTATCATATATCATATCATATCCATCTCATTAGCATTGCATTGCATCTTTGCATAGAAAAATGAAGCATAACATCCCTCTTACCATCAAGGCATGTGATAAGGTGAAAGGTGGACAATCAAGGAATCATTCAAGGCACAAAAGGTCAAACAAGTTGCTTCAAGGCAAGCCAAGAGGTCTTTCATGTCTCATACTATTTCAATTGATCATCCAAAACCTCAAGAAAGTGAGATTCAATAGGAGGTTGAAGCACTACATCATTCACTATGCAAGAGATCCAAAAAGCTGAAGGAAAACCCTCAAAAGAGATAGTTCATTGGTTCAAAGTCACCCTCAAGTGTCATATCTCATCATCCTTTAAGAGGATACACAACATACTCAGAGGAATTTGGATTTGGAAGATGTACAATTTCCTCCTAACCAGAAGGGGCCAAAACTAGGGTTTCCAATTAAATCAGTGTATCTCTGATTTTTTGGATAAAACTCGATGTCATGGTATTCTATATGTTCTTAAGTGTATGAGTGTGGAAAATTGCCTCTCAATTGGTTTTAGAAGTGGTTCAATTGGAAGAAAGATAAAAAATCAGGAAAATTGGGGCTAAAGTCAAATAATCAGAGGAAAAAGTCAACTCTTGACTTTTTGAGGCCAAATTCATGAAATTCATGTTATATGTGACCCATGTACAAAATTTGATCAAGAAACTCCAAAAGGATCATGAAAAAATCAAGATTGGAAAAGTTGCCATTTTTGGAAGAGGTAGGGTTTCCAAAAATAGTAATTTTGGGCCATTTTGCACCAGACTTTGAACCAAGGCCATTCAAAATTGAGACTTCAAATAAAAATTCCACTCGGCCACAACAAAAGATCTTGTTTCAAGCTTCAAATCCATGTGTAGAACATCTCCATTGGATAAAAATTGAGTGAGATATGATTGATCAAAGTTTGAGCAAAGTAGGTCCAAAATCAGGTCATGACCAAGGATTCCTAGGTCACGCGCAGTCATTTTCACAAACATGTGGTGGACCAAATGTTTTGATCAATTACTCATGGTTAGAGGCCTCAAATGAAAAATCTTTCAACATGAAAGTTGCTCCTCTATGTGAGATCTTCAAAATTGGTGTTCATGATTTTTTCATTTGATCAAAGGATAAGAAGTTATGATGGCTCAAAGTATGGTCAACGCAACTGAAAATTTGACTAAGTCACAACCAAGTCATGCCACACACGTGCGCATTATGCAGCATTTCAAGCCAGTTTTGAGTTCCTATGTTTGAAGCACATTTCCAATATGTTGCAAGTCTCATTTTCACTTCTTTTCAACATCAAAGTTATTGTATCATGTACACACTTTGTAATGATACCAGAATCATCCATTTCCATGGCCTGAAGAGAGAGATATCCATGCGTAAACATCACCATTACCAACTGATTTCATCATGCTTCACATCAGAATTTGTAGTTTGGTTCACACCCACCACAAACACTTCATC
Source organism: Lathyrus tuberosus (assembly GCA_022829125.1). Lineage (NCBI taxonomy): Eukaryota > Viridiplantae > Streptophyta > Magnoliopsida > Fabales > Fabaceae > Lathyrus > Lathyrus tuberosus. The sequence continues at coordinate 12,690,987 of JALAZF010000066.1, read as the reverse complement.
ACATCAGTTTTCCTCTTTCAACCAAGCACATTACCATCACATACACTGCCATAGCACGTGCCATACATGAGAATGGAAAGAACAACTTACTGAACAAGTTTTGTGCTACAACCAGCCGTGCCATTTCACTTTCTCTTCATCTCCACCATAACCCACCATGAACTATCATCACCATATCATTGCTCTCCCTAACTAACTTGACTCAGTTAGTTAGGGATGACTCACCTAAACCACCTCAACTCAATTAACTAACTCAGGTTAACCATGGTTTAGCTCACATTATAAAACCAAAGCTTCACTCACCCTTCTCATTTCAACTTCATTTTCTCATTTTCATCTCAAAGCTCTCTCTACTTTCTCTCTGATTTTCTCACTTTTTTCACCAACTCTCTCAAAACTTCTTCTCTGAGTGCACGATACTTCATCTTCATCATCATCAATGGCACATGATTGAAGGAGATTCCATCACAATCCTCAAGTTTGCTTCAAGTGTATTTCAGCATTGAGTCTCTCTGCTCTCAAGATAACAAACACCAGCAGCATTTATTTTGCTTGATTTGAAGCTCCAAGGTGGAAGAGCAAGTGTTTTCACTGGTCTTTCTCAAGAATCTCCAAGAAACGCAAGTTCAGGTTCTAAAATTCTCAAACATTTCTCTCACTTTTTATTGATTATTTTGATGTTTTCATGATGATATAAGCTTGATAGAAGCTCTGCTTACTCCGGCTAGTTGATAGGCCTTGTAGAGGCTTAGATCCAAAAGTTAGGGCATATCTTATCCTTCTCTGTTCTTTGTGTACATGCTTGTTATGTGAAAAATAGTGGTGTATTCATGATCTCCATTGCCTCAGCTTCATTTTGGTATGCGCATTGTGTGTTTTGGTGAACATGTGAGATTTGCAGGTGGTGGTGGTTGGCCGGAGAAGATGACCGGAAGTCATCTCCGGCCGGTGGTCTGAGTTGCTAGGGTTTTGTGTGTTTTAATCGTGACCGCTGATTTGTTCCAATCGTGTGCTGAAAAACGTGCCAGCACATTAAAATGCACATGCACCTCACGTGTTCTATTTTTGATCTCAGTTAATCATTGTGTGGTGCAGTGCATGGTAGTGTGTGTGTGCCTCCTTGCGCGTGTGTTGGATTCAATTACTTTGACTATTGTGTTGACTGGACTTGATCCAAGGGTGTGGATTGTTTGACTTTATTTGACTGAAAGTGCATGATAGTTAGTGTGTATGGCACGTGTTTGGACCTTAGACCAAATTTCTATTTGCACCGTGTGTTTTGAAGCCCAAACAAATTTTGAACTGATAGTTTACTATGCATACACCCCTCTCTTATTTTCATTTCTTTTTATTTTCTTCATTTTATGCATGTTTCAATTTTAATTTTTAAAAATACAAAACAACATCGTAAAATTCTAGAAAAATTGATAAATATTTTCAAGACATTTAGGAAATTTTTGATATTTTTATTTCTTGATTTTATTACATTTTCACCCCTGCTTCATATTTTTCTTTGAATTTCCATTTGTATGCATTCCAAATGTGATACATGAATTTGTGGAATTTTGTTCTTCCTTATTACAAACTGTTTTGGCTTGATTCTTTTTGCATTGATTCTCTAATACATTGAAGCATGTTAGATGATTTTTGGTTGATTTTTTAGGTCATTTTATGACATGTTTTGATGCTTATCTTTGCACCACTTTGCACGATGCTTTAGCTTGACCTAATTGCTTTGTTTAAAGTCCTTTTGTTTTGAATTTTGACATGCTATCTTGATGTATGATTCACTTCTGACCTAGGCATTCTAATACCATGCTTGCATAATTTTCATGAGTTCATTTGATTTTTATTTGATGCATTACATTTGAAGCATAATACATGTCATATTATTCTAACTTTGGTGTATGTTTGCATGAATTCTTTTGTGCATATTGGTATGAGCATTTGCATGTTTTATGAGCCATTCATGTGATGTTATAGGTCTTTGGTACCCATTATAGGTCATCTTTGCATGTTCATTTCAACTTGAACTTTGTGCACCATTGGCATGTATTGTTTGCACTTTCTTTTTGAACTTTCACCTCCCTTCTTCTTCTATTACTTCTTGAATGTCTTGAATGTTGATTCATGAATACTTTGAGATGCTCATAGACCATTTTCCACTTAGTTTCAATTCTGATTGTTGGATTACATGTTCCACTTATGCATGTTCTTTTCATCTCTTTTCATCTTTCATCTATCCTTTCTTATGATAACATGTTTAAATGCTATGGATGATGATTGTTGCTTATTCATTTGAACTTGTATGATGATAATCACTTGTTGTTAATATGGTTTACATTCTGGTTGTGATATTAATATTTGATTCTTCATCTTATTCTTTTGGAATTTAATGTGTATTAAGTTCTTTTTACTTCTTATGCATGTTTTCATGTTTACTAACCATGTAGGGGCTTTGGTAAGTTGAATTGAGTGTGGATAAGGAATCCACATTCAAACCTCTTTCCTTTCATCTTTTATAATTCAATCTTATGTTTTGTTAAGCACTTATGTGCTTTCTTTGATTAACTTATTACCTTCCCTTTTGAATTACAATTCATCTTCTACTTTAGAAGTGAATTGTTCAATTCATTCCTTCTTTAGACTTTAGGTTTTGCAACCTCACAAACCATTAGGATCACTCCCTTAACTAATCAATTAGGATTGAGTCTTAGTTTACATAGATTTTTACCTTTGATCCGCTCTTGAGTCTTTTATCTTCTCATCTCAAAGAAAATTCAAAATATCTAATAAAGGTAGGCACTTATTGCATTTAGGCCTTTCATATAAAGAAAAGATTACAAGGGGTCTTCTCTTATAATCTTAGAATGTGTAGCATATAGCCCATCTTGGGTCAGTGTGTTAAACATTTGATCTTGTATGAGGGACTTAAATGCAATACTTGTTGAAGGTACAAATCAAGAAAAACACTTCTTTATTTCATAATCAACAAAAACACTTAATAAATACAAGTATGCTAGTGTGTTTGAACCTTATTAATTGGAACTAAGTGTGAGGGTCTTCTTTTCACTTAGTGTATTTTCTTACTCATTCCATCTTGGAATGTGAGGATGTATACATTCCAAGGATTAAGATTTAGATACACTATCATATGCAAACAAATAAAAAAACTCTTCTAAAAGACAAAAAACAAACAATAACGTCTTTCCTTCGGGAATTCTTTTCTCACCTCATTCATTCTCAACGTACGAACATGCTTCTACTCGTTCTCCTGCAAGATGGTAACGCACTCGGACCAGCAAGCCTGCAACACCTGAGCTCGAACGTCAGCCGTTCCTAAAAAACACAAATAATCCATCCCTAGTGAGGGGAACTACGTCGCTCTGATTCTCATGTTCCCGATGAGATACGTAGGCAGTGGGGTAGGGCCCATTCGAGCACTTCTTTTATTTTCCCTACATTTGCTTCTCTTTCTTTCTCCTTTCTTTCTTTCAGTTCCTTTTCCAGTATCCTTTTCTATCACCCTTTGATTGAAGTAGCAAGCATGGATCCCATCGGGTACGATGGACGCGTGGGGGTGCTAATACCTTCCTCTCGCGTAACCGACTCCCGAATCCAATTCTCTTGGTCGCAAGACCATGTTTTATCCTTCCCTTCAGGTTTATGCGGTGTTTCCTTTCCCTCTCTTGGGATAAATACACATTGCTGGCGACTCTGTTTCGGTGCCACTTTCGCGTTTGTACTTGGATGAAAATCCCGGGAGCGACAGTAGGTAACACTTTAATTAGCATATAATGCTTATTATATAAGTTTTGGGGTTAGGGTGTTACATTACAACATGTGGGTATGGCATATGGGCCTTGTTTAATATGCCAAATTGATGCGTTTTTGGAAGATTTTCTGATTAAGATTCAATCAGATTTCATTTCTTTTCTTTAGCAATATGATTATATGATTTGTTGGACAACTCTGAAGATCAAATCATATTTAAATGTCATTTAAATTTGAATTTGAATCAAACCAAATCATATATTTCTGTTGGAGATATTTATGGAAAAAATAATATCCAATTGATTGTGCAAAGATTTTGGACGAAATTAAAGCAAAGACCCAAAGAGAAAATCCCATAATACTTTTGCAATATAAGGAGCTAAAAACCTACATTAGAAAGCAAGAAATACATTGAACATATTAGAATGCTATGGTTTAGATTCCTTATTAATTATGTATGTACACCACACTATGTTTCAGTAACTTGGCATAGTTGTATGTTTGTGTAGTTGAGTTGTAATATTCAACATTGATTATTGAGTTGAAATATTTAATCACGGATTGTGTGATTATGAAGAAAGTGAGTGAGATTCTAATATTTAAGGGGAAACATAAATCAAAAGTCATTGGGTAGTGTTATGAAGAGGCATTGAACAACACAGAGCTTGTTGTTACTTGTAAGACTAATTGTACTATGCTACTAATAGTGAAATTCCTTTCTTGGGTTGAAAGCCAACCCTCAAGACGTTGGTGTTGTTGCATCGAAATAGGTTACCAATTATTGTGTTAATTATTGATTTTCTGCTCCACCGTCTTGGTCAATTGAATATGTATTAATTGTGGTGATTCTGGTTTAACTTATCGAACCAGTTGTCTAGGAACAAAATTTCAATTAGCATAAGAGCAGGCACCCTAGCCTATGTGAGTGTGTTCCAGGGTTTCAATTCTATTCATAGAGGAAAATTTCAATGAAAAAAGAGCATATCGTAGTTCAAAGGTAATTTAATCTCCAAAGAATAAAGCCAAGGACAATTATAAAGACTGTAAAGACTAAGGTGAAAGAAATCTCATGCTAGGAAAGAGATTTAATAAAGTCTTAAGGAAACTTGATAGGAGATATGGGAATAATATCTCTTAAACTCAGCAGAAAGGAAAAGGTGGTAAAAGAAAGTATCTCAACCATTCCTTGAGATGGAGAGGGATCCAATGTATAAATTGCAAAGACTTTGGACACATTCAAACTGATTGTTCAGGTTTCCCAAGGGAACAAAGAAGAATTTCCAGTTCCACAAATGGCGAAGAAGGTGAATCTAATCAAGCAAACTATGGTGTAACTTTCAAAGATATGAAAGAGGTTAGGCATACCAGTGAGCAATCAACCACTATCCGGTAAGACATGATTACCAGTTCCTTAAGTGTGTCTCCTCCGTTCCCATGTACTAATGTAAGTGTTATGCCAGTCAACCACTTCATGAACTCTTGTTTCCTCAGTGGAATGAAAAGTTTCAAAGCCAATAACAACAAGGCTGGCTTGGCAAACCTAACAACTTTGTTACATGCTTCTCCCATAAGGAGTACTCTTCTGAAGATCAGGATCCTGAAAGCAGCTGCATTAGTCAGATGAAAGGAGAAAGAAACCTTGATGTACCTTGTGATGGCCATAAGGGAAAAAATATATTAATATGAAGATGGCTGGTACTACTACAGGGCAGAATATGTATGACATGTTATAATCTAAAACTAAGCTATGGTATAGAAAGCTTGAGATCTGCAACAAAGAAAATTGTCATATTAGTTTTGATATCAATGCTGAAAAAGGAAGTTGTTATGAAGTTTGCCATCATGAGAAGCAAATCATGATGTCATATAAGATGGTTTAACATCTTACTTATACTTCTGATTTACCACATATGGGCGTTATTAGACTCAAGCAAGAAATTGTCATTGAAGGGAAGGTTGATGGTCAGGTTGGAAGTCCTCCAACATTTTACGACAAATAGAGGTTCATAAGAAGAAGAGTAGGAATTATGGCATTCCATCCCATTTGTATGGAAAATTCAATGACCAAAAACATGATAACGTGTTTAGAAAAGTTGGAATTGGTGTTACTCTTAGTATCTTAAAATCAAGCCACATGTTGTATGTCAAGAAATATGTTCCAGATATTGCTCTCCTCAACTTTCCACATGTTATAGAAACTGGTCTAGCTGATGGAGGAATTGTGATTGATGTCCTACTCATGAATGGACCTATGAAGAATAATAATCTCATGTCTATTTGTGAAAATACCTAGGAAATAAATCTAGGAATTCAAGATGTGCTAGGCATCCAGTCCAACATGTTGATAAAGTATCAAATGCATAAGGAAAATGATGATCATTTACATAAAAATGTCAAGGCTAAGCATGTCATATCCACTAGTGGTGATAAAACGTATGATCATGTAGTAAAAAATGAAGAGACATTGTGTGAAGATATGCTATATGCTACAGAAGATGGATGGTTGTATGATGATGAAATTATTGAAGACATCAAATTGGTACCAAAACAATCAAGTATTCAGAAGGATAATCTTTATCAGATGGATGTGAAAAGAGCCCTTCTAATCAGGCACTTGAATATGGAAGATGGACCTTCTTTGTGTCAACATAATAAAGAGAATAATGGATAAATTAACCAAATTTCATGACAAGAGTATAGAGAACATCAAGAAGAAGTATAAGTCTGATCATGAAATCCATAAGAGAATTCCTTCTACTACTCATTTAAAGCTGACAAAGGATGAAAGTGAAGGGGTGCGTGCAAGATTTCAAGCAAAATCTATGGCCAGTCATCTAGCTCAAAATTGAGAGAATATTGAGGTATGTCAATGGGACATGTGACTATGGTATACTTTACTCACAAGACACCAACTATATACTAGTTTGATATTGTGATGCTGATTGGGCTGGAAGTGTAGATGATAGTGTCTCACCTCGAAAAAACCGCTTCATCGAACACAAGACCCTCGCGCGAAAGGTGCGGAACAATTCGATAGAGTCGCCATTGAACTTTATCTATCCCAAAAGAGGGAAAGGAAAATATTGAGAAAACCTTTAAGGAAAGGATAAGAACATGGTCGTCGCAACCACATTCTGGTTCGGGAGTCGGTTATGTGGGGGGAAGGTACGCGCACCCCCTCACGTCCGTTGTACTCAACGGGAACCTCTTGATTCAAATCGTGATGCTCGTTAGCTAAGCTTGTTCATTTTCTTCTCAAGAATAAATGCGAAACGCTAAGATAAAAGGAAAAGATGCTAAGGGGAAAGGGGTGGTTTTAGGATAGGGTGCTCGCCAAGGATTGGGGCCCTTGTGCCTACGTATGCTCATTCAGACGAGAATGAGTAATCAGAGCAATCGTAGTTCGACTACGGGGTAAAGGAGGGGGGAAAACGGAAAAAGATGGAAGTGTGGATGGGAAGGGGGGAAAAAGAAAAAGTGTTCTCGCCAAGATCATCGCAATCTTCTGCCTACGTATCTTTACTCGGACGAGAATAAAGAATCAGAGTAGTCGTAGTTCGTGGTACGCCCATGAAACAAAGGAAAGTTGAAGTGTTTTAGAGGCGTCAATTGCTCACCCACGAGTAAGAGAACTCGCACCTAAACAATCGAAGGGAGATCAAAGACTTGAACCCCCATTTTCACCTTGAAAAAGAGTTGCGATAGTTGTTAGTCGTTTTGAAGTTTTATTTGTGAAAATCCACTTGACGTTGGATCAAGGGTTTATTGTATGCGCTTGGTTAGTTTGAAAATAATGTGGTTAGAGGTTAATTTGAAAATGGCTCGACGACGAGTCGAGGGTTTGGTTAAAAAAAGGTTTGTTTGAAAATGGCTCGACGACGAATCGAGATTTTGATTGAAAATGGGTGTGGATCGATCCTAGTCCCTAAGGGTGCTCCTAGTAATGAAACCACGATGGAGGGTGAAAGGTTGATGGCGAATGCTAATGAGCAATCGAGTTACGGGGGTTTTTTGAAAATGGCTCGATGACGAATCGAGAATTAGTTTGAGAATGGTTGTCTATGTTGGTCCCTAGGGGTGCTCCTAGTAAACAAACCACAATCAAAGCAAGACGAATGCGTACATCGGAATGGGAGTGGGATACATGTAAAGTACATGGGGTTGAACAAAATAAAAGGTCTCATTGTAAGGTAGCCCAAGAGGAAGCCGTGTGTATGCAAGGTGTCTTAAACTAAGCCTTGAACAAGAGTCGGAGAAAAGCTCCATGCTAGGGTTTCTGTACAAGGTCTAAGTAACCAACAACAGTCCACCAATTAGTTTTTTAGGGTTTAAATATTTATTAGTGTGTTTTGAATGAGGTATGAAATAAGAAACAAGAAGAGGGTTAGATGAACAATGATAATGAATATGATATGAACAATATGAATATGAGCAAGATAATATTGACATAAAAGTAAATCAAGATAATATTGACGGAAATGTAAAGTTAGTGGTTAATTGTTAATTGTTAGAATGAATTGATCCACGATGGTTAAAACCATCCTTAGGCTTGCAAACATAGGTTTGGGCCATGAAGAATCATTTTTCGATACGGGACATGTAGCGCTAAACCATCGTAGCACGATCTATGATGAAGATCATACTATAAGAGGTTACACATTTAATATTTGTGCTAAAACACGATAGAAAAATGATATTGAGGATCATTCTCCAATGAAATCGTGCCACACGAAAAGAAAAGGCGAAGATCTCGTCTTAATCACAAACTTGCGCCGATTAATCAAAGGTAACCTATCACGATCCCAAAGTATAGAAAATAATCTCAATGATTATTCACTACAGATTTTAAATAATGAAGGCTAATCGCTTAGACAATCAACATTCGTGAATAGAAAGACTTCATCGATCGAAGAAGAGAAGAAAATAGAAGAAGATAATGTGAAATAAAATGGAAATCGAAATGAGACAAAATGGTCTCGTCTTAATCAAGATTTAATCGAGAAATCAATAATCTTTGATATTTGACTTTCATTGACCAACAAAAAAGAAAATGGCCTCATAATGATCAAGATTTAGTCGATTTGATTAAATAAACCAATCTTGATTTTTTTTATATCATTGGCCCTAAATAAAATAATAAATTGAACGAAGAAATAAGAAAGTTGAAGATAAAAATCAAAATAAATTAAAATAAAAGGAAAAGAGGAATCAAAATAGATCAAAAACATAGAAATAGAAATTGCAAAAATGAAAATCACTTTAAAAAAAACAAAGATTAAAAACAAAATGTTAAAGAAACAAGCACGGGGGAGGTGTGGCGTATGAGGATTAGGGTGTGTGTATGTGAAGAAATCACCATGGGATCTTCTAAGTCCATTTCAAAGGCGTGGTAAAAAAAATTAGCCAAGAACAACCAATCTATGGGCCGACATCATTTTGCCATATCAAAAGCAACAATTTCAAATTCTGAAGCAAAAACAAAAGGTAATGGCATCAGTCAAAACGTATTGCGTCTCTTCAAAAAATAACAAAATGTTTAAAAAAAATAAGAAACCAAATCAGTTTTTTCATTTAAGAGAAGATCCATGGTCAAGCAAGATTCTCCAACCAGTACCAGAGAAACGGCGTAACTCGACACGGTAAGCAACACATCATCGCATATCTTCGCTCAACCTCACCTTCTTCGCGACTTCGCTCGACCTTGCTCACGTTTGGATCCTCCACGACTTCGTCTGGGTTTGTCTTTGTTTCAAAACTTCCTTTGAAAACGCTCTGCTTCAACTCGGTCTATTTCATCTCTTTTTTTCTCCGTTCTATTTTCGATTTGTTTGATTTTGGAGTGTTATGAATGGTTTGTGGGTGATATTTGGGGTTTCGGACGATTGAAGGTCCGAGGAGGTGATTTGAATGGGTGTGTTGTGGGTTAGAGCAGTGCGAAGGTACTGAGGTTGAGGATGGGGATTTCAATTGAGAGTAATGATTGAGTTGGAAAATAATTTATGCAACATTTCTTTGGCTTCGTGAGCTTCACCAAATGAGGGAGAGAGGTGCTGTTTTTATAGAGGAGGTTTGAAGGGTATTTTAGGGATGAAGAAGAAGGAATTGGTGACGTGTGTTGAAATCGTTTTGCAGCAAGGGTGAGGTTGGTGCGTACTGATAAGGATTGTGATAGCCAGAAATTTGTGTGGGTCCTGGAAAATTGGTGGTGATGTGTGTATTTGTGGGGTCAAGGTATATTCTGTGGAAAATTGGTGATTACATTTCGTTGATGTTTGTGAATGCTACTGCGTGATATGATTTTCTTCGTGTTGGTTAGTTTGTAGCTGGTGCGAGGTTTATGCTATGTGACGCTAAAACTATGACTGAGGTGGTTATGCGTTGTATTATGTAGCTCATGGCGAAGACAGTTTTGTTGTGTTGTAGGCTTGGGACGGTGTGTGTGATGGTGAGTGACTCACGTGCAGGTTTTTATGATGTGGTCTGTGAATTTATGCAGGGTATTTCATCCTCAAAGTCTGCGTATGAAAAAGCTGCAGTTGGTAACATTGGCTGGAAGTTTTTTTTACATTGCGCAAGATGGCTTAAAGGCTCATGACTTGGAATGTTATCTTGTTTTACTATCATTTTTAGAAAATTCCATATGGGTTCTTTTGTAACAAGAAAATGTAATGGGCTTAAATCATGGCCCTTTGGTTTGTATTTATTTTTTTGTGTTTTTGGTATGAATATGCACTTTGTGTATAAAAGGCCTTCTTGTAAAAAGAATATGGATTCGAACTTTTGCTACTTGCCTTGAGCCATTTTTGTAGAACTTTTTGACATGAAGTAGACTTTAGGCTTACTTATTGAATTTACTTCTTGCACCCTTTGATTTTGAACTGTGCTTGGACTTTGGCCATGATAATTGAACTCAAATCGACTTGAATTAAAACCTCATCCAAAACCAAATTGCAATGAATAAAGTCTTGAATCACTTCTTGAAATTATGATCAATAACCACTAAATCTTGTACCTTGAATCCATTAAAACTCGAATTCACTAAATCGATTTAAACTTAACCTTGAACTTGGCCCCTTAAATCATGATGAACCAAATATTTCAACCTGCCTTGAAATTTGAATCAGGACTTGAAATATGAAACTCAACCCACTGTACAAAACCATAGCTGGAAATGCACTGAATTCTGACAATTATTCACCATGAACTATTTGGATTGAGCACAAACCCTAGATAGAAGTTCAAATCCCCACCACTTGAATCAATATAACTCGGGCCTTGATCTTGAAACAAAATCTTACCTGACCAATGACTTAAGTCAAAACCACATAAACCTCAATCAATACCACACATCACTGTCCTGATGGCCTCAAATGAACCTGGACTTAGACAAGAGAAAATAAAAGCTGAAGCGACATATTTTTTGGATTTTCTGGATAACTGTTAGTGGATGGAAGTACAGATGAAAAGTTATACACAGGTAGGACAAATTTGGGGTATGGAAGATGCCCTTATCTAATTGGCTTAAACCTAGTAAGATGAATTGCTACGACGTTCAATCTTTCAAGGTAGAAGACAATTAGATATGAAGAAGACCACGAATTTGTCCGGGAAGAAAGAAAATGCTTGGGATGTGAAATGATGGATCAATGTCAACTTTCGAGTGGACACTGAATAACCTGCAAAGGTCGTTATCATCAAAAGGATAATAACAAAAGAATCTGACACCAAAAGGATGACAGGCCTATCACCAAAAGGATGACAGTAAACGCATGCACGAAGACCTTTCACTAAAAGGATGAAAATGAGGTCCCAACTCGCTATTAACGAAAGGATAATAGTAAGCCCACAGATTCCCAACACCAAAAGGATGACGAGTCTATCACCAAAAGGATGATAGTGAACACACGGACACAAACCCTTCCACCAAAAGGATGAAAATGAGGTCCCAACTCTCTATTACCAAAAGGATAATAGTAAGCCCACATATTCCCGACACCAAAAGGATGATGAGTCTATCACCAAAAGGATGATAGAGAACACACACAATATCTGACACCAAAAGGATGCCAGACCTATCACCAAAAGGATGATAGTAAACACACACACACACACAGAGAGGTATCTGATACTAAAAAGATGACATACCTATCACCAAAAGGATGATAGTGAACTCACACGGCTCTGAAACCAAAAGGATGACGGATCTACCCCCAAAAGGATGATAGAGAACACACAGACACACACACACACACACACACACACACAATATCTGACACCAAAAGAATGGTAGACCTATCACCAAAAGGATGATAGTAAACTCACACAACGACCCTTCACCAAAAGGATGAAAATGAGGTCAAAGCTTGCTATTACCAAAAGGATAATAGATCACACACACACAAACACACATAAACCCTTCCACCAAAAGGATGAAAATGAGGTCAAAGCTCGCTATTACCAAAAGGATAATAGAGCACACACACACAGACCCTTCCACCAAAAGGATGAAAACGAGGTCAAAGCTTACTATTACCAAAAGGATAATAGAGCACACAGATTCCTGACACCATAAGGATGACGAGTCTATCACCAAAAGGATGATAGAGAACACACACACACAGACCCTTCCACCAAAAGGATGAAAATGAGGTCAAAGCTCGCTATTACCAAAAGGATAATAGAGCACACACACAAAAACCCTTCATCAAAAGGATGAAAATGAGGCCAAAGCTCGCTATTACCAAAAGGATAATAGAGCACACACACACACAAACCCTTCACCAAAAGGATGAAAATGAGGTCAAAGCTTGCTATTAACAAAATGATAATAGAGCCCACAGATTCTCGACACCAAAAGGATGACGAGTCTATCACCAAAAGGATGATAGAGAACACATGCACACAGACCCTTCCACCAAAAGGATGAAAATGAGGTCAAAGCTCGCTATTACCAAAAGGATAATAGAGCACACACACACACACACAGAACCTTCACCAAAAGGATGAAAATGAGGGCAAAGCTTGCTATTACTAAAAGGATAATAGAGCACACACACACACAGAACCTTCACCAAAAGGATGAAAATGAGGTCATAGCTTGCTATTACCAAAAGGATAATAAAGCAGACACCCAGTTATCTGACACCAAAAGGATGATAGACCTATCACCAAAAGGATGATAGTGAACACACACACACACACACACATACACACAGACCCTTCCACCAAAAGGATGAAAATAAGGTCAAAGCTTGCTATTACCAAAAGGATAATAGAGCATACACAGTTATCTGACACAAAAAGGATAACAAACCTATCACCAAAAAGATGATAGTGAACACACGCACGCAAACCCTTCACCAAAAGGATGAAAATGAGGTCCCAACTCGCTATTACCAAAAGGATAATAGTAAGCCCACAGATTTCCGACACCAAAAGGATGAAGAGTCTATCACCAAAAGGATGATAGTAACACACGCACACATACCCTTCACCAAAAGGATGAAAAAAAGGTCCCAAATCGCTATTACCTAAAGGATAATAGTAAGCCCACAGATTCCCGACACCAAAAGGATGACGAGTCTATCACCAAAAGGATGATAGAGAAACACACGCACACAGACCCTTCCACCAAAAGGATGAAATGAGGTCAAATCTCGCTATTACCAAAAGGATAATAGAGAACACAATGGATATCTGACACCAAAAGGATGACAGACCTATCACCAAAAGGATGATAGTAACACACGACTCAATGACCCTTCACCAAAAAGATGAAAATGAGGTCACAACTTGCTATTACCAAAAGGATAACAACAAGTAAAATGATATCAAAGGTTGTCATTCACCAAAAGGATGATTCACAGACCAACGGTTCACGGATCGGCGACACCAAAAGGATGACGGATCAATACAAGCTACTACCACCAAAAGGATGATAAGAACTTACCATTTGTGAGGACCAACACCAAAAGGATGCAGGTTAAATTGAAATGACATGAATGGATACCACCAAAAGGATGATAGTATGTTTCTGATTTTGAGGGTTACCAACACCAAAAGGATGAAGGTTGAATTGAGCTGACAGGGTATGGGTATCACCAAAATGATGATAGTAAGGCAATTGACAAAAGGTCAAATTTGCTGGGGATATGATGAGTGAGGCTTATTTGAAGACATCAACAAAAGGTTGAAGCAAAGAAGTCACTGAGGAACACCATCCTTGTCAACAAAAGGTTGAAAGGAACCAAACCACCAGGGAACGCCCAAGAGAAGTTTGAATTTTGTTTGTGGAAAAACCATTGACTGGTTTGAGGGTTACAACTCTATCAACAAAAGTTTGAGGAGAACAATTCAATGAGGAACGCCCACTAACTCGGAGAGATGCTTATGGGTGAGCTGGGGATGACCACTTCATCAACAAAAGGTTGAGGAACACAACTCAATGAGGAATTCCCGTGGATTTGAAGATGCCTCTGGCTGGGCTAAAGATCGTCTTGCAGTCTTATCTTGAGATACAACCTCGTGAGGAATGCCCACAGATTGATGAAGATTCCCCTGGCTGGGCCGAAGATCTTTTTGCATTCTTGAGATTGATCCTAGACCTTGACATGCATATGTATGAATGCTTGATTTTGCAATGCAAATGTTGATGCGCAGAGAAGCAAGTGCTGGGGAAGTATAATTTGGTTTTTGGGTAGGCATATGATGCACATGATGCTTATGATGACGAATGCGATGCATATGATTGCAGACAGATGATTGGATATATTTTGAAGGATGCCAGCATGCTGGAATTTTGGGTAGTTGCCAATGCGGATTGGACTTTGGGTGGAAGGAGGGTTTGATTTCCTCGACACTTAGTTTATTAACGACGCCATGATTGAAGCAGACGGTGATGCTCTTGAAGCCTTGAGTTTGATCACTTGCTGATGAGTCGTTTCTGAGAGGGCCATGAATCTGTGCTTGAGAGTCAGGATGACTTGAAAATGAGCATAGCGACAGAAGATTGTTTGCATGCTCTGAGCTCGATGATTGTTAATGTCTGGCAAGTTATGCTTGAATTATACTGAGAGGATCTGCCTGCTGCAATAGGTTTTGCCCCAGTCTGAACATGGTAATGGTCTGCCCCTGATTAACCAGTTTTGGAGTGATTGATCTTTGAGATGACTTACCCCTGATCGAGCTGTTGAAGGAGTTTGCCCCTGCTTGTGGGTTTGAGGGAGTCTTGCTTCGGGTCGACATCGCTGAAAGTTCAAGTTCCTCTTTGATTGCCCCTTGTTGAAATGTCTTGAATGTCTAGCACTGATTTGCTGTTAATATTGAACATTTACAAATGGTAAACTTAATGCAATGCTCATGCAAGTTTTGAAAAAGAGTCGTTTATTTGAGTGTCGTGATAGTGAGACGAATGGACCGTTAGCCCAGACGTGGTGTTAATTTTGTTGGTGCGAAAGATATAGCAAGGAGAATGACACCAATGCTGAAGATTAGCAAATATGTGGGGAGTCAGTTTACGCAACCTTGCAATAATATGCTTTCAGAATAAACCATGCCCCAATTAGGTCTTTCGAGGGTTGTAACGTGGTCTGGTTCACGGTTTATTAAAACAAAGGATAATAGGCTCAAAACTTGGTTTGTACCCACCCCTTATTCGTGATGAACTCCAGTCTTACGTTCAGCTAATTCTGCACATGTTTGTCTTCCAAAAGGGTTCATGGTGTAAGAGTGATGATTCAAGGTATGCTCGAAATGGCAGTCACCTTATTTTGTTTTTGATGGATGTCAGTGACTTTTTGATTTCGACATAGTGGTCACTGGATCTTATTTTGTCTTTTGTTGAGGGTTTGAGGACCTCTTTTGTTTTTACTTTTTGATCCCTAACTTTTGCATGGACTGATTTCGCTTGCCGAGTCCATCGGGATTGCCTTGATTTTTGCCTAAATCTCCTTAGAGGTGCTCGATTTATCAGGCTTTTGATTTTTTTGATTTTTTTTTTATTTTATTAGAGGATTGTGACTGCCAAGTCATGGGTTATTGATGAACAACCGCCATGTCTTTTGGATTTTGCTTTGTGATTTGAGTGTGTAGTTGGATTAACTGAACACTACCCTACCCCAGGTTGAGTGTAAGGGTTTATAGATCCGAAAGAAACTGCTACTTCTCGACTCGAAGTGGTTAACTAGGGATTAACTCCTTGTCTCTTCAGTGTTTGGGGAATTGAAATAATGCCTGTACATCATTGACAGGATTTTATATGAAAGCATACGGTTTGCAATTATGGGTATTCCGTTGTCGTCATCCTCCCTCAAATCATTGCTAAACAACAGTGTGATAAAGAGAGTGAAGTGGAGAAATGTGTTAGTGATTTTCAGTAAATGAGTGAATATGACATAACTGATTCAAAACATGCATAGTAACTACATTAAGAAAATCAAATACAAACGACAATGTTTGAAGCAAATAGTACTTGAACAAACAAAGACAAAATATAAGGATGCGAAAAGATGGGATGGCAACATGACTGCCTTCTTTGGGGAAACTTGGACTTGATTTGACTTTATTTGACTTGATCTAGCTTGGTCAGAGGTGGAGACTATTCTGCTTGTCTTCGGCAACCCTTTCAATAACTGATGGTCCTGCCTGTACATGTGGCAGCATGGTCTTATTGGATGTGATTCATCATTCGTGTGCTATTGGCTCGAGTTGCGCATCCATGTCGAGGAAACAACTTGATTTATTGGAGAAGGAAGGAAGCTGAAGTGAAATTCTGAAGATGAAATGCAATGCAAGATGCATAATAGATGCAATGCAAGATTCAAGATCTAGGATCACAGAATCATAGGTTCAAACAGTTCTGAAGTTGGCCGGAGATGACGGGTTAAGAACCACAGCTCGGATCAAAGAAAGACAACATGTAGGTTTCTAAACGGGCAGGTGCCTAGAGTCATGGATATATTTCGAAAACATTATAGCCAAGACGAAGACATATCCGACTATAATATCCTCGAAATAATCTCGTCTAGGTGAGGTCTTCGTTTCTACCCCATGAGAAAGATTCCTCGGAGGCGTCCACTACACAACCATCGACACACGGGTTCTATGTAGGTCCTCAGAGTCATAGATCGAGGTTGAAAATATTACTGTCAGGAAGTAATACGTTCAAGGGATCTCATCTGATTGGGGCGTTAGTATTAACCCACAAAGAGTTAACATTACCAACCACCATGGATAGAACGGGTTAATGGTCCTTGGGATCAATGATTCAGGCTCGAAAACATACTGCCCTGGCGAAGGAACACCACAACAATAACATCTCCAAGGGAATCTACTCCAAGCGGGGTCTTCGCTTCAACTCACGCGGAAGAGACCACGCAAGCCTCCACTACATAACCACCATCCAAATCCTAGGGTTTTTCTCGACTCGGGTGTAGAGCCATCTCACAAGGTTCCCAATATCAGAATAACCCAACAATGCCACAAAAGGTAACACAAATAAGGAAATAGGAAAGCAAATAAATAAACAAAGCGAGAACAGAAAAAAACAAACGAAACTAACGAGCTCGCGATTCGAATCAAGATAGGCTTGACTCTCTCTTTCATGGAGAAAATGATCCCCAACAGAGTTGCCAGCTGTCGCACCTCGAAAAAATTGCTTCATCGAAAACACGACCCACGCACGAAAGACGCGTAACGGTTCGACAGAGTCGCCACCGAACTTTATTTATCCCAAAAAAGGGAAAGGAAAATATCGAGAAAACCTTTAAGGAGAGGATAAGAACATGGTCATCGCAACCACATTCTGGGTTCGGGAGTCGATTGCGTGGGGGGAAGGTATGCGCACCCCCTCACGTTCGTTGTACTCAACGGGAACCTCTTGATTCGAATCGCGATGCTCGTTAGCTAAGCTTGTTTGTTTTCTTCTAAAAAATAAATGAGAAATGATAAGATAAAAGGAAAAGATGCTAAAGGGAAATGGGTGGTTTTAGGATAGGGTGCTCACCAAGGATTGGGGCCCTAGTGCCAACGTATGCTCATTCGGATAAGAATGAGTAATCAGAGCAATCGTAGTTCGACTACGGGGTAAAGGCGGAGGGAAAACGGAAAAATATGGAATTGTGGTCGGGAAGGGGGAAAAAGAAAAAGTGTGCTCTCCAAGATCATCGCAATCTTGTGCCTACGCATCTTTACTCGGACGAGAATAAAGAATCAGAGCAGTCATAGTTCGCGGTACGCCAACAAAACAAAGGAAAGTTGAAGTGTTTTAGAGGCGTCAATTGCTCACACACGAGTAAGAGAACCCACACCTAAACAATAGAAGGGAGATCAAAGACTTGAACCCCCATTTTTTACCTTGAAAAGAGTTGCGATAGTTGTTAGTCGTTTTGAAGTTTTATCTATGAAAATCCACTTGACGTTGGATCAAGGGTTTATTGTATGCGCTTGGTTAGTTTGAAAAGAGTGTGGTTAAAGGTTAATTTGAAAATGGCTCGACGACGAGTCGAGAGTTTGGTTAAAAGAAGGTTTGTTTGAAAATGGCTCGACGAAGAATCGAGATTTTGATTGAAAATGGGCGTGGATCGATCCTAGTCCCTAGGGGTGCTCCTAGTAACGAAACCAAGATGGAGGGTGAGAGGTTGATGGCGAATGCTAATGAGCAATCGACTTACGGGGGGTGTTTTGAAAATGGCTCGATGAAGAATCGAGAATTAGTTTGAAAATGGTTGTCTATGCTAGTCCCTAGGGGTGCTCCTAGTAAACAAACCACAATCAAATCAAGACGAATGCGTACATCGGAATGGGAGCGGGGTACATGTAAAGTACAAGGGATTGCACGAAATAAAAGGTCTAATTGTAAGGTAGTCCAAGAGGAAGCCGTGTGTATGCAAGGTGTCCTAAACTAAGCCTTGAGCAAGACTCGGACAAAAGCTTCATGCTAGGGTTTCTGTACAAGGTCTAAGTAACCAACAACAGTCCACCAATTAGTTTTTTAGGGTTTCGATATTTATTAGTGTGTTTTGAATGAGGTATGAAATAAAAAACAAGAAGAGGGTTAGATGAACAATGATAATGAATATGATATGAACAATATGAATATGAGCAAGATAATATTGACATAAAAGTAAATCAAGATAATATTGACATAAAAGTAAATCAAGATAATATTGACAGAAATGTAAAGTTAGTGGTTAATTGTTAATTGTTAGAACGAATTGATCTACGATGGTTAAAACCATCCTTGCGCTTGCAAACATAGGTTTGGGCCACAAAGAATCATTTTTCGATACGGGACTTGTAGCGCTAAACCATCGTAGCACGATCTATGACAAAGATCATACTATAGGAGGTTGCACATTTGATCTTTGTGCCAAAACATGATAGAGAAATGATATTGAGGATCATTCTCCAATGAAATCGTGCCACACGAAAAGAAAAGGTGAAGATCTCGTCTTAATCACAAACTTGCGCCGATTAATCAAAGGTAACCTATCACGATCCCAAAGTATAGAAAATAATCTCGATAATTATTCACTACAGATTTGAAATAATGAAGGTTAATCGCTTCAACAATCAACATTAGTGAATAAAAAGAATTCATCGATCGAAGAAGAGAAGAAAATAGAAGAAGATAATGTGAAATAAAATGGAAATCGAAATGAGACAAAATGGTCTCGTCTTAATCAAGATTTAATCGAGAAATCGATAATCTTTGATATTTGACTTTCATTGACCAACAAAAAAGAAAATGGCCTCATATTGATCAAGATTTAGTCTATTTGATTAAATCAACCAATCATGATTTTTTGTTATATCATTACCCCTAAATAAAAAAATAAAATCGAACGAAGAAATAAGAAAGTTGAAGATAAAAATCAAAATAGAATAAAAGGAAAAGAGGAATCAAAATAGATCAAAAACATAGAAATAGAAATTGCAAAAATAAAAAACACTTTAAAAAAAACAAAGATTAAAAACAAAATGTTAAAAGAAACAAGCACATGGGAGGTGTGGCGTATATGAGGCTTAGGGTGTGTGTATATGAAGAAATCACCATGGGATCTTCTAAGCCCATTACAAAGGCGTGGTAAAAAAAATTAGCCAAGAACAACCAATCTATGGGCCGCCGTCATTTTGCCACATCAAAAGCAACAATTTCAAATTCTGAAGCAAAACCAAAAGGGAATGGCATCAGTCAAAATGTATTGTCTCTCTTCATAAAATAACAAAATGTTTAAAAAAAATAAGAAACCAAATCAGTTTATTCATTTAAGAGAAGATCCATGGTCAAGCAAGATTCTCCAACCAGTACCGGAGAAACGACGTAACTTGACACGGTAAGCAACACATCATCGCATATCTTCGCTCAACCTCACCTTCTTCGCGACTTCGCTCAACCTTGCTCACGTTTGGATCCTCCACGACTTCGTCCGGGTTTGTCTTTGTTTCAAAACTTCCTCTGAAAACGCTCTGCTTCAACTCGATCTATTTCATCTATTTCTTTCTCCATTTTATTTTCTTTTTGTTTGATTTTGGAGTGTTATGAATGGTTTATGGGTGATATTTGGGGTTTCGGACGATTGAAGGTCTGAGGAGGTGATTTGAATGGGTGTGTTGTGGGTTAGACCAGTGTGAAGGTACTGAGGTTGAGGATGGGGATTTCAATTGAGAGGAATGATTGAGTTGGAAAAGAATTTATGCAGCGTTTCTTTGGCTTCGTGAGCTTCACCAAATGAGGGAGAGAGGTGCGGTTTTTATAGAGGAGATATGAAGGGTATTTTGGGGATGAAGAAGAAGGAATTGGTGACATGTGTTGAAATCGTTTTGCAGCAAGGGTGAGGTTGTTGCGTACTGATAAGGATTGTGATAGCCAAAAATTTATGTGGGTCCTGGAAAATTGGTGGTGATTTGTGTATTTGTGGGGTCAAGGTATATTCTGTGGAAAATTGGTGATTACGTTTCGGTGGTGTTTGTGAATGCTACTGCGTGATATGATTTTCTGCGTGTTGGTTAGTTTGTAGTTGCTGCGAGGTTTATGCTATGTGACGCTAAAACAATGGCTGAGGTGGTTATGCATTGTATTATGTAGCTCATGGCGAAGACAGTTTTGTTGTGTTGTAGGCTTGGGATGGTGCGTGTGATGGTGAGTGACTCACGTGCAGGTTTTTTTGATGGGGACTGTGAATTGATGCAGGGTAGTTCACCCTCAAATACCGCGTATGAAAAAGTTGCAGTTGGTAACATTGGCTGGAAGTTTTTTTTACATTGCGCAAGATGGCTTAAAGACCCATGACTTGGAATGTTATCTTGTTTTACTATCATTTTTAGCAAATTCCATATGGGTTTTTTTGTAACAAGAAAATGTAATGGGCTTAAATCATGGCCCTTTGGTTTGTATTTATTTTTTTGTGTTTTTTATATGAATATGTACTTTGTGTATAAAGGGCCTTCTTGTAAAAAGAATATGGATTCGAACTTTTGCAACTTGCCTTAAGCCATTTTTGTAGAACTTTTTGACATGAAGTAGACTTTAGGCTTACTTATTGAATTTACTTCTTGCACCCTTTGATTTTGAATTGTGCTTGGACTTTGGCCATGATAATTGAACTCAAATTGACTTGAATTAAAAACTCATCCAAAACCAAATTGTAATAAATAAAGTCGTGAATCACTTCTTGAAATTATGATCAATCACCACTAAATCCTGTACCTTGAATCCATTAAAACTCGAATTCACTGAATCAATTTGAACTTAACCTTGAACTTGGCCCCTTAAATCATGATGAAACAAATCTTTCAACCTGCCTTGAAATTTGAATCAGGACTTGAAATATGAAACTCAACCCACTGCACAAAACCCTAGCAGGAAATGCACTGAATTTTGACGATTATTCACCATGAACTATTTGGATTGAGCACAAACCCTAGCTAGAAGTTCAAATCCCCACCACTTGAATCAATCAAACTCGGGCTTTGATCTTGAAACAAAATCTTGCCTGACCTATGACTTAATTCAAAACCCCATTGTTAGTTCTTGTATTGGCTGGAATTTTGGTAAAATAATGGTGTTGTTAATGATGTCATATGTCTGATGTCTTAACATGAGTTCTTAACATTGAGTTGATGTTAAGTTCAGAAGGGTTGCAGTTTTGTATGATGATGTTAAACCTAATGTCTTGACATCAGTTGACAGAACATCAGAACATCAGTCTGATGTGTTTTGTTAGGGCTGCATCTGTTTAAGTGTGTCTTGAGAAGATCTGGTGGAGAGATTATAGGCGAATATCATGGGACAAATATATTCTGTTGCAATCTTATATTGAGCAAATATTGTTAGTATTTTCATGCAAAAAGATATGGAGAATAATTAGATTTAATTGAAGATTTAATTGAAGATTTGATTGAAGATCTATTTAGTAGCAGAATCTTTTGCAGATTTGTAGCAGCTGATTTGTTGTGATTTGAAGGCCCAAATCCAGTTGGGAAATAGGTTATAAATAGAAGCATTGTAACCTAGTTTTGGGAAGCCAGCCATCATGTAAACTATAAGGGCTGTGTTGTTTGATGAACCACCCGGTTTGTGGGATGGTCATCATGTTTATCTCTAAGCCTGTAGGTAAGAGATGTATTGGTCTTAGAGGAAGCTGTTAAGCAACTCTAAGCATTGTTCTTAGTCATGAGGATCATGTCTAGGTATTGTTATAGGAGTGTGTCTTCTATTTTTATGTGTTTGGAGAGTTGTTGGAAATCAAGCTGTTGATGCAGTAACTGAGATGTTGACTGCTAGACATCATTGCGATGATTGGAAGTGAGATGGAGTCTCTTACCTAGGGAGAACTTAGGTAGAAGGGTCATTGGGTAGGGATTAAGTGAGTAGATTGTCAACTGGTATTGTTGAGTCTATTATTTAATACTGCTAATAGTGTACTTCCTTCCTGGCTTGGTATTCCCCCAGATGTAGGTTGTTAGACCGAACTGGGTGAACAAATTCTGTGTGCACTTTTCTTTTCAGCAACTTATTTAATTGTCTATAATTGCCTTGCTGTTTATGTCAGGCCAGATGTCTCGACATCATGTAGGACATATGGGATCTGTTATACCAGAATTTCAATTGGTATCAGAGCAGGCATCCTGTCTGTTTCTGGATGAGATCTAGGGAAATACTTTCTGGTTCATGAGCAAGGAAGATAGTTTTGCTGAGTTATGGACTTGGTCAGTTCATATAGTTGTTTGTTTGATCCCTTGAAGTGAAGGATGGACTATTCATGACAGGATATGTATTGGACATGTCTGTTGTTATCAGGTGTGTTGCTGTGGTGGAGAACTGCTGCTGTGAGTTTGATTTATTTTCAAACCTTTTTGGTGTGCAAGGATTATTGAGTAGTGCCTGAAGGGTGTTGAGGAGTTGTTGTGTGTTCCGCTGCATGGTATCTGATGTAACCCTGGTTGTTTCTTGTGTCTCTGGTGGTGAGACTTTAGGATGGTATTTTCTTGGAAAGACTTTAGAGTTTGGTCTCCTCAGTAGAAGAAGAATATATTTCAAATCAGGTATTGAAGACCAATCTGTCCAGAACACTGATTCCTTCCTTCTCAATTTTCTTGATGATGAAAGAAGAGGGTGGAGCCAAAGCAAAAGAGTATCACTGTCAAATCTTTCATGCGGGAGTGAAGATCTTGATAAGTTATCTCTTAAGCGTATTTATGGTGTCCAATGTAGTTCTGGTATATCTGAAGATGAATTATCTTGTGAAGATACATGTTTCTGATTTTCAAAATCATGAACTGGAGGAAGTTTCATCAAGAAAGAAGCTGAGCTTAATATGTCAATCCTAATGTCTCGACATCGCGCTACACATCAGCAGTTTATGGTAAATGCTGAGTCAAATTCCTATTAGATTATAGCTGTTTTGAAGGATCACTGAAGCTGTGAAGTTGAACAATTTTTGAGATGCTGTTCATAATGTCATAGCATCTCAGCTGGAGCTGGTTGAAGAAAAGGTAGTAATCTTGATAGCAGAAGAGAAGGAGATGATCCCTGTTTAAGCTAAAATGTATGAGGACAATTTTATAGGGAAAATGCATCCAAGAGTTTGTGTGCAGTAGCAGTGTAAATCAGCCTGTGGTCTGTTGGTGTATGCATGAGCTGTTTCAATTTTGTGGCTTGAAGGATTGGAAGTAGCAGATTGTCTATGGTATGTTATCACTCTTAAGTTAGACAAGAGGTCTGAACCTTGTGCTTATAAGAAGAAGCTTCTGGAAGAGTGTGTTATGCAAGTTACTGCAGTTTTGTTGGTCTGGTCTTGGAAGTTGATCAGATGTTGATATGTTCTCGTGTGTTCGCTGCAAGAGATATGTGTGGATTATTATGGTTGTAGTCTCCAAATCCTAGTAGATGTTTAATGTGATTTAGACTGATGACGGAACTGATGTTGAAACATCACTTCAGTTCTTTGCTCAGGGTGGAGTGAAAGATCAAGACACTGACCTAACCTGGAAGGCTTTTGTGGTATGAATGGTTGTCATGAAGAAGATTCAGAAGATGCTAGAATCTAAAGAAGGGTTAAACCACAGGGATTTAAGATCAATTGCTATTTGTGATATTCACAAGTATTTAATTGATTATCCTTGAAAGACAAGATTAAGGATGTTCTGTCTATTGTTTTAACATCTTTTCATCAGAGGTTTGGAGAATCATGGGAGGGGTTCTCCATTCACTCACAAGTCGCCTAGGTGTTGACCTGGGATTATTGCTTAGCATCTGTTCCTAGAAAGTATTGTGAATGACTTGTCCAGATGGTGGTGCTATTGAAGATGAAGACGGAAGACTATGTAGACATCATAATCTTGTTGGTTACAGCTTGGATCAGTTTATTTCTGATCTAAGTGGTCTGGAGCATGGTGTTGTGAAGGTCGAGGATAAGTGGCAGTTATCTCTGGCTTGCTACTGACAGCTCTACTAAGGGAAGTGATTTTCTTTAGTATTGCTATGGGGTAGTCTTGGACTACTTATTTTTTGAAGATTCAGATGTGGTAGGTTTGAAGTCTTTGGAGTTTCTAAGCAGGATGGAGGTTGTCTACTCAAACTTGATTGTTGAATCAAGTCTATGAGAGCATGGAAATCTGTTTCTGCAAAGGGAGGAGGTTCTTCTGAGTGGCAGAAGGTAGAGCTGAATTCAACAGTTGGGTGACATAATGTTCTGACATCTAGCATAACATCAGAAGTCTCAACTAGTGATGTGGTACATCAGCTTTTGATAGGGTGATCTACAGGAATGAACAATAGGATGCTTCAAAAAGATCGTTCTCATGGAAGTTTGCGGGAGCTGCAGGAAGGAGAAGATGTTACATGACCATGGCTTAGGGGGTCTAAGTGTGTTTGCTATTGAGCAATTGGAACATGTGACTTTAAGATCTGGTTTCCTTGGTGGATCAGGATATCTTTGTGAAAGTTCTGACAAACATGAAAAAGGTCAAAATGTGGCATTTGGCTGTTTTTATATGAGGATTCATGCTTGAGGTGATCAAACTGTGGCATTTGGTTGATCTCAGAAGTGAATGCGAAGAATCAAGATAATCAGAGTGTGGCAGCTGGTTATTAGTGAGGATTGTCTTGGAACAAGTTACTCTTGGGCAGAAGGGTGATGAGTTGAAGACTCAAGGAGATTATTTTTCTTGAAGGTGGATGAGAGTTTATTCCTCTGGTTCTTTGGATTACTATGCTAGATTAAGTCCAGTTGGTGGAGCATATCAAGAATCATGGTGTTGATGTTTTGGTGTGTGGAAGGTGTTCTAACTTATGATAGGACATTATCTGGGATGATTACCTACATTGTATCTAAATAGAATCTACCTAATCATATAGGAGAATGATGAAGTAGAAGGCCTGCTTTGGAAGGAGAATGTAGAGAAGACTGAAGTAGATCAGGTATTGATTGCTTAAAAGTCTGAATGTGGATATTCATCAATTGATCCAAATGTCAAAAATAGATGATTGGATGTGTATCGCTAAAGGCAGAAGAAAAGCATGTGAAGGGGACATAGCCCTATTGTCAAGTCATGCTAGAGAGTAGTTGATCAGCCTGGCAAGATGTGGAGTTTTGGAGCATGTGAAGATAACAAACCAAGAGGGAATCATGTGAGTATAATAATTTGTAGTCTGAACTCTTTGCTTTAGAGAGAGTGTGCGTGTGGAGTTGGATGCTCAAGCATTTGTGTCAGAAGAGATGTTTCTGACTATGTGAATTAGAATGTGGAGATTCTTGTCTTGTTTTTAGTAGTTTGTTCTGGCAAAGCAAGACTACTAATTTTGAAGACTTCACGAGTATCAACAACTACTGGTGGATGTAATGGTAGAGGGATTGTGATGTGATCTGATCAGAACATTTTTTTAGAGAGTTGTTCCTTCTTCTGCTACAAGTATCTCTTGAAGAGATTAGATCTCAGTAAAGCAGAGAATTTGTGGAGTCTGTGAGCAGTGTCAAACAAGTCAAGATACTTGGTTGTGTTCTCCAAAAGTGAAAGTACAGTATGTGAATGTGCTCAGCAAGTGTGCTCAAATGTTCATCTCCATCTGGAGCATTAGTTAACCATGACAGGGGGAGTACTTGTCTATGGATTCTGCAGCAAAGGTGCATATATTGTGAAGCTTGCATGCTGATCAAGCTTGTGGAGATTGGTTGCCTCTTATGAGGAGATAATGTCAGATAACATGTTATGACATTAGGCTGTTGGATGGCATGTTGGTGTGGACATGAATGGTTCTAGCCATGTGAAGCTAATTGTTTGTATCATGTGCGCACATGCTTCTGAGGAGAAGTCTGAAGACAATTTTATGCAGTTTTGGAAAAACTTTGTGAGGGTCTTTGTTGATGGGAGATGTCACACTTGTCTTGATGTGTGTTACTAATTCTAAGTAAGAGGAGTTTACTTAGAGTTCAGTGGAAGGCATTATGAGTGTGCTTCAGAACTTGTGGATGATTGTATGAAGCATTCCTGACTGGATGGATGAAGACTGTGTCTGGATTTTCCAAATGCTATGATGTACTGGTCAAGGAGCATCAGTTGTGAAATATAAGGGGAGAACTTCTGTCTGTACTAGTGTGGTACTTGGATTGTTTGAGGATTAAGCATTTTGTGAATGCGTTCAGCAGGTGTGTTGAACAGAGGGTGCACTCTTGAAGACATGAAGATGAGTCTTATGCTTTCCATTCATTTTAGGTGTTCTTCTTGTAAAGGAGCACTGGTTATCTTAGATAGGGAGAGTTGATCTTTTGTTGAAGAAGTTGTTTATCCAGATTGTAATGTCAGACAAGATGTCGTAACATTGCGTTACTGGTGAAGTTCATGGTGTACTTGACAGTTTAGACCTGGTTCTATAGATTTGTGTGTCAATGGATTGAATCAGAAGTATACATTTACACAGATGTTTGTCAATTTTTGGCCAAAAAGGGGGAGAGAATGTACAGTAGTAGCTGCTGAGTCTGGATTTTGTTCTGAGTATGTTGGTTGGCAGATTCAGAGTTTGTCCAATTGTGGCTAAAAAGGGGGAGAGTTAGCCTAGCTGTTGCCTAGTTGTCTGTTGTGGTTCTAGGCTTGAGGGGGAGTGTGTAGTTTGTGCAGCTGTTTTGATGGT
The DNA here is from genome assembly GCA_022829125.1 of Lathyrus tuberosus. NCBI lineage: Eukaryota > Viridiplantae > Streptophyta > Magnoliopsida > Fabales > Fabaceae > Lathyrus > Lathyrus tuberosus. Next base: position 12,663,584 of record JALAZF010000066.1, on the reverse strand, counting down.
TGTAGTTTTGAGGGGGAGTTGCTGCTGCTAGTTGTGTGCTGATGTTAGTTTGTATGGTGTTTTTTCGCGGCTGGTATCTCTGGTGTAGGCTAAGATTGTTTTAGCCAAAATTAGCCAAAGGGGGAGATTGTTAGTTCTTGTATTAGCTGGAATTTTGGTAAAACAATGGTGTTGTTAATGATGTCATATGTCTGATGTCTTAACATGAGTTCTTAACATTGAGTTGATGTTAAGTTCAGAAGGGTTGCAGTTTTGTATGCTGATGTTAAACCTGATGTCTTAACATCAATTGACAGAACATCAGAACATCAGTCTGATGTGTTTTGTTAGGGCTGCATCTGTTTAAGTGTGTCTTGAGAAGATCTGGTGGAGAGATTATAGGCGAATATCATGGGACAAATATATTCTGTTGCAATCTTATATTGAGTAGATATTGTTACTATTTTCATGCAAAAAGATATGGAGAATAATTAGATTTAATTGAAGATTTAATTGAAGATTTGATTGAAGATCTATTTAGTAGCAGAATCTTTTGCAGATTTGTAGCAGCTGATTTGTTGTGATTTGAAGGCCCAAATCCAGTTGGGAAATAGGTTATAAATAGAAGCATTGTAACCTAGTTTTGGGAAGCCAACCATCATGTAAACTATAAGGGCTGTGTTGTTTGATGAACCACCCGGTTTGTGGGATGGTCATCATGTTTATCTCTAAGCCTGTAGGTAAGAGATGTATTGGTCTTAGAGGAAGTTGTTAAGCAACTCTAAGCATTGTTCTTAGTCATGAGGGTCATGTCTAGGTATTGTTATAGGAGTGTGTATTTTATTTTTATGTGTTTGGAGACTTGTTGGAAATCAAGCCGTTGATGCAGTAACTGAGATGTTGACTGCTAGACATCATTGCGATGATTGGAAGTGAGATGGAGTCTCTTACCTAGGGAGAACTTAGGTAGAAGGGTCATTGGGTAGGGATTAAGTGAGTAGATTGTCAACTGGTATTGTTGAGTCTGTTATTTAATACTGCTAATAGTGTACTTCCTTCCTGGCTTGGTATGCCCCCAGATGTAGGTTGTTAGACCGAACTGGGTGAACAAATTCTGTGTGCACTTTTCTTTTCAGCAACTTATTTAATTGTCTATAATTGCCTTGCTGTTTATGTCAGACCAGATGTCTCGACATCATGTAGGACATCTGGGATCTGTTATACCAGAATTTCACACATAAACCTCAATCAATACCACACATCACTGTCCTGATGGCCTCAAATGAACCTGGACTTAGACAAGAGAAAATTTATACAGAGGTAGGACTAATTTGGGGTATGATAGATAGAAAGAACAAATCTGATGGGTGCTTACTTATTGGGAATAAATTTATATACTAGTTTAAGAAGAAGCAAAATTATGTCTCATTATCAACAAATGAGGCTGAATATTTGGCTGCAAAGAGCAATTGTACACAACTATTGTGTATAAAGCATATGTTGAAGGAGTACAATATGGAACAATAAGTCATGACATTGTCTGTGACAATATGAGTTCTATAAATAGTAAGGACTCACATGCCATAAATGAGGTTCAAACTGATCCAACTCTTCATGAAGATAAGGAAACTGGTGTCATTGGTCTTGAGGAAGAGCAAACTTTTACAGACATATCAGGAAAAACTATGCTACCTGCTGAAGAAAATGGAAGTCCTTGTGATGCTGAGACTTTTGATCCTATTGATCATCCTGAACCCATCAGATTAAAACCCAGAATACCAGTTGAATACCTTCCTTTTGCCAACCTTATGAGGAAAATCAGGAAGAATAATGTGAGTAACAACAAGGATAATAGTGGTGTTAGTGAGGATGGTGATCACTGTACCGTTTCTCCTCATCATAAGGATATTGTGCTGAAATGAAAGTATTTGTATAAAATAGAAATAACCCTTGTAAGGATGTTGTCAAAAGAAACCTTGACAGCTGAAGAAGATGTTCTACTTCTTGAGGAAGTCATTGTGAAAGATATGTATATTGTTGAGATATCAGGAAATATGGTAAAGCATGTTGTTCATCAAATACAGTTTGGTGATGAGTTGAGCATGATAGGAGAGATTATCTACCTTCCTGATTGTCAAAGAAAACAAATAATTCAAAAGGGGCTGATTATGCTTCTTCTGCTTCTGCACTTGGTGGATCATTAGGTGGAACATATGTGGCTGGAAAAACATCAATACTTAAGGTGAAGATCGAAAAGAATAATCCTGTGCAAGAGAGTGACTTAGATAAAGAATGGGGTTCCCTCATAAGCCTTAGAATCGGGTGAAGTGGAAGCTTCCAATTAATCCCTAGACTGTTGATGAATCTATAATATTTCCTTAAATATTTCGATCTATCTTGACTTGTGATCGCGACTTTCTGAGTCTAACGGTTACTAACTACAAGCGCACAGCCTATCGCATAGTAATAAAGATATCGATCCCACATAGACTTGATAATCAACCTAGTGCTACGGTTTGCTCCTGTGTTTAGCTAAGGCGAAAATGTTTTGGTTTTAAGTTCAAACGCGAAACAAAAGGGAATCTAAAACTTGGAATAAACTAGTTGATATTAGGATATCGGTACATAACTTAGTATACCATCGTGGATTTAATAAAACTTAAGCGTATAAAAATAAGTCACATTATATTTCTGTAGAAAATATCAGTTTAAAAGCCCTCACCTCACACTCTTGCGGTTATTGCTTCGGACTATACTCCTAAATCATAATGTCTGCTCTCGCTAGCCCATTTGAGTTTAAAAATACTTTTTGAAAACCAATACAATCTAATTAACTTTAAAGCGCTCTCACTGTTTTTAAAACCAATGCTCGATTTTAGCTATCCGGTTAAAATCTCACACTCTCGTGGTCTTAATCCTAACCTTTGCTACCTTTTTACTCTCGTAATAAAAGTCCAATTTTAATTAAGAAATCGCAGCCAGAAATTAAGTTGTTTATGGTTGTACCTTATTTTTATCGAATCCATTCCGGTTAACTTAATTACATACCGATAATATGGATTTAGCTAGACATATTAATTAAAACAAACAAGAATAAGCATAAACTGCAAAACAATAAATGAGACATGGTAATGGGAAATAACAATACTGTTATTAAATTAATGATAAAAACCTGGTAAATAAGCAATAATTTGTTTCTAGAAATTCCTCCACAAGTCGGTAGGCTTTTGCTTGATCGTACCGGAACAATAAATGATGAAGGCAAGATTAAAAATCCTAACTACTGTGTGATAGCTCCTCGATGTGAGAAATTATCACTATTTAAGGTAATGGTGAACAAAGAATGGAAAAGGGAACAAACAAGAATGCAGGGAAAATAAAAATTCTCAAAATGAATTCTGCAGCAATTCGGGGTAAAAATCTCAACCTCTGGGGCTGTTCAATAAATGCCCTATTTATAGACCTAGCCTTGCTTTACGTTGGAGAAAATGTATGAGCATTAACTTTCCGTTGAGAAGTTCAAGGGAGACTGGGCTCATGTGCAGTTGAAGCTGAAGTTGAGAGAATTCAGGAGAAAGTGTTGAACGTGCGTGACTGAATTGGCCCTTCATATCCACGTCTATATTCTGAACGTTATAACCCATTATGTGCGTGTGACGATCGTGGTGCTCTCGTGACGAGCGTGGTGGCCTTTAATTTGCGTGACGACTGTGGTGGCTTGTGTGACGGTCGTCACATACACCACTTTCTATTTTTCTGCTTTTTCTCTGTCATTTCTTCCTGTTTCTTCTCATTTCTTCATATTTTTCTACTTTGCTCATTTTTAGCTTGGAAAATGAAATACCTGCGAAAATACTAGAATACTCGTGGAATAATCGGAACTTAAGCTGAAATAACGTAATTATTAGTCGTAAATCAAGGCAAATATATGATACATTTTCGTGTTATCAAACTCCTCTACACTTGAATCTTTGCTTGTGCTCAAGCAAATAGTCAGTAAGAATGTCGGACAAGTTTTATCAAACGCACACACATGACATACCTTTTGTTTTGAGAATGTTTTGTAAGGCATTTTGTTAAGATGACGGATACTCAAGTAAAACACTAAAGATACATTAGTGACACAAGCAACAAGCATAATCATAGACCTCCCCTCTATACAAGCCAGTTCTAATAATTCTATTATAGCTCAACCTAAAGTTCTCATATCTATTTCACCCGGTTTCATTCTAGTGTAATCACATTAGGCCCTTTGCCTTTACACGTACGTAGTGGAGTAGCCGGTTAGTGACTTTGATCCTTTCTAGCATGAGGGCTGGTACACAAGTGTGGTAACCCTTTATATATATCCTAATCGTAGGTTGTGGGGGATTGAACCGTAGTTCGCCCTACCGAGTTCAGAACCAGGTCCCTCTAAACCAACCAAAAATGGATTCTTTCTTTTCTTTTGTAATACTTTTGCAACCGTAGGTTTGGTGCATTTTTCTATTTTTCACAATAGCAAAGAATACGAAAGATATTTAATGATTCGACATCAAACACTTATCTTCATCGGCTCTCTACGTGGTTTGTGTTTAAGACGGTGCTGACTGCTAATATAAACTACTAGGGGTTACTCTAGAACTAGAACTGAAGGTATCGGTATAATGGATGTTGAAACTGATCTCGCATATGCAAGAGGTCTAACGTGTCAAGACGGTATCAATCTTGTTAAATTTTTCTCGACTTCCTACATAGCCTATGTTTTGGTGTGTCAAGTTATGCATTGATCACAATTTTTTTGTTGTTGTTATAGCTAAATAAAGTGGGGAAATTTGACATGAACGAAAATTTCATATAAAATCTTGTTTATTTGAAAGGAAATGCGGAAAGGGAATACATAAGGGAAAATAAAGTACCTCTCCCACACTATATCGGACATTGTCCCCAATGTTACGATATAAATGCGGGTAGAATAACGAAAAGAAACAAAAACTAAAACAGAAACAAACTAAAACTAAAACTAAATCTAATGAGGTCCACGTCCTCTGCCTCGGGTGCGAGCGCGTCCATTCTGTGACACGTGATCTGGAATGCCTGCGTGATGGATATAGTCATGTAGGTCTTGCACTCGTAGCGTTAGGGCACCCATCTCTTCTATCACATTGTCTATCCGCTGGCCTTGGTTGACTTGCCCTTGTTGGATTTGACGCATAAGGTTCATCATTTCATTATACTGCGTCTGTTGTTGTTCCTCTCGCTGGGCAGCCAATTGGTTTTGGTGCCATATGCCCTTAAGATTTCTTCATTAGTGATGGGATCGGGTTCTGGATCGGCGCGGCGACGACGTCTGGTGGATGATGTAGGATCCTGGGCAGGAGGTGGTGGGTTCTCAGGAGGTTGCTGATCCATCTATTGCTCTATTTTATTGAATGATTTGTTGTTTTTATTTTCTTGAGCAACTGCATTAGGCTCAGGAGCACGGAGATCAAAAAGCCAATTTGCTTGGTTCTGTGGGTGGATGCAGTCTCGGCAGGGCATGATGATGCTTCTGATGATTCTGGTACGAACCACTTGATGGTATCGTCCATCCGCCCTTGCTTTGATGAGGTGGGAGGAGCGACAATACTCGGTATCCAGGGACTCAGGTGGTATGGAGGGTAAAGTAGCAAGCCTGTTTCCCAGATTAGGCCTAGTGCGATAGAAGTTACAATACCTCCGAAGTAGAAAGGCTTAGAACCTCTAGCACAGTTGGCTTGGATGTGAGCTAGTAGAAATGGTGCTGCATTAATCGGTTCAGGAAGGAGCACACAACGAAGGAAAAAGAGCTCCTTGGAGTTGACTTTGTGGTTGCTGTCCCTCGCGAAGATCGTGTGTCCTAAAACTCTGTGAAAATATCTTATCGTTGGGTTATGAATGTAAGTTGCGTTGAGGCTGTCCCAGCTTATAGCAGCTACACCTGTAATTTGATTCCAAAGGTTGAAAGCTTCCTGGAACCCGACATCGTTAGGGATACGACAATGGACATTCACACCATGATGGAATCCAAGCATTTGGGCAAGTTGGTTTTGGCCCACCGAATACTCAGAACCAAACATTCGGAATGTGGCTGTACCAGTAAGTTGGTTTGTATCTCCCGGAGGTGTAACATAAGCGAATGAACTCAGAAACTCAAGAGTCAGAGTTTTGTAAGTAGGCTGCCCTTGTGTACAGAGCTGCCCTAAACCGGCATTTTGAAGCATCCAACGTACACCCTCAAGCATACCCAACTCTTCAAGGCTAGCAGTGTTGACGTACCTCGTCGGTTGGAATGAGCGTTGGTAGAAGCTGAGGTAATTAGCCCTTTGGTGGTCACCAGACTCTCCCTCTCTGAAGTTAATAGCTGATAAGTCTGGAGTTTGTCTGGTGCGTCTAGCCATGTTGCATACAATGTGAAATAAGTGAAATGGAGGAAGTGGGTAATAGTGAGAATGGGTTTTGTGAGAATGAGGATGAGTTTGTGTTGCTTAAATAATGGGTACGGGAATATGAAATGGTGGAGATAAATTGGGGTTAATGTGTGGAATTTATGGAGAGTAATGGGTAGTGGGTGACGGTTTTGGGAAGTAAAGAGAGAGTGGGACGGTTGAAGAGAAAATGAAAAGAGAAGAAGATGAAGAGGAAGGGTCTCTGTTATAAAACAAAGAAACGTGTTATATATATATGTGTGACGCGTGACGGTCGTGACAGGGGGCCTTACGGTCGTCATGCTCACAAATTTTGGGAATTTAACAGAATGCATATAAAGTTGGCATATGAAACATTGGCATTGAAGCAATGAAAGTAAATAAATAATAGAGCATATAAGATATATGACAGAAACAAATTAAAAACGAACAGAAACAAATTATTATCAATGCAACCAATAGCAGTAAGTACGAATTGAATACTTCAATAAAACTGGAAAATGATAGCAGTGTACTCAAAGTAAAAATGCAGTAGAATATTAAATTTGAAATTGCACTGAAGTAAACTTGTTCCTTGACATAAAAAAGAAAATGACAGTAAAGTAAATGGTTCTAAAAACATTAAAAGCAAAGCAATAAAATGGAAAAATGCAGTGCGACAATATTAGCCACGTTGCTTCTTCAAGGATTCCACAGGCTGGTTCAGATGGTCCAGTTCCTCGACGGTGGTATCCATTAGACCGACAACGTCAAGACGGATAAGTTGAAGTTCATCTCTCATATCTTGAAGTGCAGTGCGGAAAGCTTCAAGTGTAGCATGGATGTTAGCAGGGGGGACAGTATCAGTATTATTCATGGGATGCTTAGAGAAATCATGATAGTGAGGAGGAGTTTCAGGGTCAATCTCAATGTCAGACACATGACTACCAAGATCTTTTTCAGGCCGTGGCTCATCTAAATCATATAGCCAGTTGTGGCGGTTATGCACACTAGTTCGCTCATGATCAGGCAGTGTAAAATGTGAAACAACTTCATTATTGATCAGGAGTTGAAACGGGGGTGGTCCAAGATTTCTAATGAGTCCTCGGTTAAAACAGAAAGTGATGTTCATTGGCCTATATCCGCCTAGAGGGTTCACTCGGGAAAGCCGTGTTCTAAATCCCATGGCATCAACAATTTTTGTTACAAGGCCACCTATCAAACTGGGACCGTGATCAGCTTGAGCAATCCTGCGGAGATTGTTAAGCATAAAAGTAGCTCCATTAACGGTTCGGGATTGAAACACACAAAACATGATAAATAGTTCATCTCTAGAGATTAGGGTGTCATTCTCGGCTTTTCCAAAAAGGGTGTGTAGCACCCCAAAATTTGCCCTTTTGTTTCTAACCTTAACTGGCTTTTGTTTCGCACTCATTTTGCATCGTCATTTATTCATTTGCATTGGTCTTCTAAGACATGGGATCAGGAGTTTCTCTGTGTCAGGACTTCCTATTTGCCTTGAGATACTTTTATCCAAGCTTGGCAGAGGTTTGAATTCTTGTTGTCGCAATCAGAGTTCATCAAGCATCATGTTCATCTGCTTCAAGATTTCTCAAGAGACATCAAGAGATTAGGGTTTCATCTTTGGTTTTAGTTGGGAAGGTTGTGATTTAACATTTGAATCTTTCTCAATATCTCATGAGCATTGGTTTCAGGATAAGGTGTTTAACTTTAAGTCAGGTGTCGTTTATTCAGTCGTAATCAGGATCAGATGGATGTTTGACCTAATCTTGGCCAAACTATCAGAAGATTGCTTCAATCACAAGTTATCAGTATCCATGGACTATTTCTCAGTCAGTGTACATCCAAGGTCAAATTATGTGGTGTGGAGGTCATCAGATTATCAAAGGTTAATTCATGAGGAGTTCAGCTCAATTATCAGATGGCAGTTGTTTCAGTTGCGAGTTATGGTTGCGTTCAAAGGCTGTCGTGATGTGGTGAAAAGTTTGGAATTGGTGTAATGTGGTTGTCCATTTTTTTAGAACCATTTTTCTTTGTCCAAATCCATAACCCATACCGATTCATATGTACATATACCATTTTCTTTTCACATTCAAAACCATTTGTCAATATCCATTTTCAATCCACTCAACCGTTATCTCAATACACTTTAAAACCATTTCTTTGATAACCATTTTTAATCATTTTCCAATTAATCCATTTTTACCAATTTCCTAAGCTAATTGTCCATTTTCACATCATTCTAAACTCAAGCTCATATCCATTTTTTTATAAACAATGATCCATTCTTAAATCACATTTTTTACAGTTACAAATTTTCAGCAGGCCATTGGAGTTAATTCACAGCAGGGGGTCCACAATAGAAATTTGACAGATAACAAAAAAAAAGAGATTTACATTATCAAAAATACAAAAGGCAAAGCACGTGATGGGTCACTGAGATATAACATGTAGTTCATAACAGAAAATGAAAATGGATTCCAAATACGCAGGTGCCAAACTCGTGATGCAATTTCACACGGTTTCACAATATATCCCTAACAGAATTTCAGTGAAATACCATCATACCCTCCAAATTCTCCTAACAAATTCTCTCTCTCGATCTTTCTTTTCCTCCTTATATAAGAGCAGCTGTTTACAATCTTAGGGGGGATCACGCGCTGAGTTCTCCAAACTTCATATTCATTTTTATCACTGCTACTGAGTAGAAGAGGGTGAGTTTCTCCATTCCTTCGTTCTGATCCCTTTCAATTCTCCACCAACTTCTGCCAAACTTCCAGAACCTGCAACAAAAAAAACCTAGCCATTATCACAATTCACACTGAACATAATAGCCAACACGCACCATATCTCCATTTCATGATCAATTCACCTTCTCTACACATCTTGAAACCTCACGACCTTGGAGCCTTCAACCTTCAACAAACTTTTCTGCAAATCACATCAGTTGCCATCTTAATTCAAGATTAACCTGTAGAAAACCATAGCACAGATACTTCAAAACTAATTAAAAAAATTGCAACAGAATTGAGATCTCCTTCATGTTTTTCACTCTCCACATTCATCAACATCAACAACCTGCAGTGAATCGTGCGGTGATGTCAGAGTCGAGCTGAAGAAGAAGATCAAGAAGTGGAAGAGAAGAAGATCGAGAAGCAAAGCGAAATAGAAGCAGAATTGAGCGAAGAACGAAGAAATTATGCATACCTGAAGTCCTTCTCGGTTCGTACTCGTTCGTTGCTTGCAGTCGAAGAAGCATCGGACTATCTCCGGTAGGTACGTTGATCTGTTTCCATTGATTCTGTGATGTTATCATCTCATTGTTGTAGTTGCGATAAGCTTGCTTTCGTTTCTTTTGAACGTCATGTCAATTTTGAGTGGAGGAGAATGAACTTGATTCCGGTGCGGCATCATTTCTCGGTGTTGGTTTGTGAGTTGCGTTGTGATAGAAGAAGCAGAGAGCATTAGATTTGGATCGTGAGAGGCAAATTTTTGTTTGAACTGTTGAAGGTGATTACGATGTAGGTTATTGAGGTTGATGGCTTGATTTGTGGAAAACGGCGGCGCGGCGGATGGAGATAGAGGGAAAAAGGAAGAACGTTGTGTGAAGAGGAAGAAGGTCGTCCGACGGTGTTGAGAAGAGAATGATGATTGTTTTCTGCTGAATCCTCTAGGTTTTTTTCTTTAAACCAATTGGATTCATATTGTGGACCGGGTTTAGGCCCGTATTATGGCCTTTCATTTCCACGCACCCTCAGTCCCACTGCACACCCCTATAATATTTGGTGAAAACCCTTGGGCCTGATGTATGATAGCCCAACGCTACTTTTCTTTCCACACCCTCCAGGCTGCGCACGAACACTTGGGCCTAAGACCTTTGAGGCCTATGCGCCCAGCTTGCAAATCACACCTCCCAGAATCAGAACTGCACCCTCCTTTTAATTTCGTTTACTTTTTGTTTTTTTCAATTTAATTCTAACTTTTTTAATTAGATAATATATTGGTTTTAGAATATAGTTTATTATTTTTGAAGTTAGATTTTTTAACTGGAAATTAACTTTTAATTTGGTTTTGATTTTAGAATTAGCTTTTAATTTTAGATTATCTCTTTTTATTTAGAATTTAATCTTGATTTTTATTTGTACTCTATTTTTGTGGATATTCTTGATTAATTGTTGATTTCGATTGGTGCTTATTCTGATTAAGTCCTGATTAAATACTTGACTTACCTCTTGTTTCAATTTCTCTTTGTGATTGAGTCGTCTAGTGTTTACTTGATTACTCTGTATTCACATGCTCCCTTAAGGCCCCTAGTCCGACTTAATTTTTGATTAAGATTGGAGTAGGATTAACATTAGGCTTTAGGTAGTTGTCTCTCCTAAGCCTCACTAACCATAGGTTACCCATGCATGATAACATTAGGACTCTTAGTTTCCCTTTAGAGTTTCCTTTGGGTCTTCACTCTTCTCATCTCAAAACTTCTTGAAAACACTTAATAAAGATAAAGTGTATTGCGCACGAGCCTTAAGCGTGGGGAATGAGAAATGAGGGGCTTCCTCTCATCTTTCTAGAGTGGTTAGCGGGCGTCCTGTCTTGGGACGATTCGTTAAATATTTGTCCCTGTGCCCTAAACTTTGGTGCAATGCAAGTTATGAACTAACTTAAAAAACACTTCTGTCTAAAAAACACAATAAAAAATTCAAATCTTTTTATCCTTCGGGATTGTTGGGTTTCAAATTTCATTTTCAGAAAAGAGCTCGTCGCTCACGTAAAAAACACTTACCCATTCGTGGTCGTACCCACGAACTACATTAGCTCTGATTCCTCTCTCTCGTCCGATTGAGGATATGTAGGCACAAGACAGCGATTGTCTTGGCGAGCAACCTTCCCCCACAGTTCCCGTCCGAACTACGTTGACTCTGACTTTCCCATTGCACTGAGGGAGTACGTAGGCCTAGGGCATCGAATATGTCCTACCGAGTCCGTCTTAGTCACCCCCATCCCCGTTTTCTTTTGTTCAGCCATAGATAGTAGGACAACTCACCCTCCGTTTAGACAACAAGCATGGATCCCATCGAGTACGATGGATGCGTGGGGTGCTAACTCCTTCCCCTCGCATTACCGACTCCCGAACCCGGACTATGGTTGCGATGACCATGTCTTTCCCCCTTTCTCTTCAGGTTTATGCAGTGTTTCCTTTCCCTCTCTCGGGATAAATACACATTGCTGGCGACTCTGTGTTTTCTGTGCCACTCTCGCGTTTGTACTGTTGGATGCGAATCTTTTAGGAGCGACAGCTGGCGACTCTGCTGGGGACTCTGGTTGACCTCTTGCTGGTCCATCCCCTTTAGCGAGTCGATCCTAGCGCTTGTTTGTTTTTTTCGTTGGGTGTTTATTTGTTGTGCTTTATTATGTTGTATATTACTGTTTTACAGCTTTTATTGCATTGCATTTCATTTTATTACTGTCATACTGGATATTGCTGTGTTCTGCTGGCTGGTTTTTGTTTGGCAGGTTGGGTTGTTCTGAGAGATAAGCCCAATACCCAGGCTTGAGTACACCCTATGACTAGAGTGGAGAGTAGTGGGACCTACGTGCCAGCTTGGTGCGTTTGTGTGTTCACGAAATTCACAACCAGACGAGGCTATCTTGGGACGCATTCTGATGTGCGTGTCTTGTGCATTTTAGGGTGTTGATCTAGAGAGCTGTCGACTCTGGTGACCGTTTCTCCGATACCTCAGTTGCGCCTCTCCTCCCGATCTGTGATAATGGCAGACCAGAAATGGCAAACCCATTACACTTGTCGATCCGAGGACCCAATGCTGAGGGACTCGCATAGGATGACCTTATTTTTTAGGGGAATCAGTTGAGGCCTCCTCGATTGATGATGATGCCAAACCAGAAATGGTGAACGTATCATCATTTCTCGACCTGAGAGCCCGGGATATTGAGGATCCTCGCCTTTCTAGAACCCACATGTGAGAGGGGATGGGTGTTTGCAGGCTTGCAGGTAACTGAAACCTTCAACCTACCCGGTTTTCTGGATTTCTCATCAGTGTTTGATTATCTGGGTTTCTGGTCGTCTCAGTGGTTCGGTATTCTAGAATTTTGGTTTTCTGGGTTGTGGTTCTCGTTCAGTTAACAACACAGCACATCCAGCAGTGATGCCTTGATCCCATGCTTGCATGTGCATATCATTTTTCTTGCATTCTAGCATGTTTGACATTTTTCACGGCTTGCATCTTACTCTTGATTCCGGTTTTCTGAGGTTGCCTTAGCATGGATGTCCAGAGAAATAATACTATTACTTATTCATTCCCAGACCCGACCTTGACGTTGATTCACAAGCTGTTTAGTATGGCTGGTCCCGGAGTTCGTACAGAGTTTGGTGGAGGGTATGGGAGACTTCTGAAGTTTGTCTACAATATCTCCAAGTATGAGAAGGATGCCATTCATACACTTCTTCAGTTCTATGATCCGTCTTTGCGTTGCTTCACTTTCCCAGACTATATCTTGGCTCCAACGTTGGAGGAGTTCTCATTTATTTTGGGAATCCCCATCAGGCATGACATAGTATTCTTTTCTGAAGAACGTCCCGGGATAAGAGAAATGACCATTGCTCTTCATATTGGTGAATCCGCTCTGAGCAGTAATATTGTGGAGAAACAAGGAGCTACAGGTTTCTTATTGAATTTCTTGTTTGATCAAGCTTGCATACATGTTATGGAGAGGAATTGGACTGCTTTCCAAGCTATTCTGGCTATGTACATCTATGGGATTGTCCTGTTTCCCAATGTTCCTGATCTGGTGGATATGCATGCTGTCAGAATCTTTATTTCAAAGAATCCTATACCTACCTTGCTAGGTGATGTGTATCACTCAGTCCACTACAAGAATGAGAATAGGCGTGGAAGAACTGTGAGTTGCTGTGCACCACTCTTATCTACTTGGTTTCTGAGTCATATCCCCGAAGCTGGCGCTTTCGTTGATACGAGAGATTCTCTGAAGTGGTCAAAGAGGTTAATGGGCTTGAATGCTGACAACATTGTTTGGTTCAACCATGACTTGCTAGGGATGGAGATTATTTGCAAGTGCGGAGAATTCCCTAATGTACCCTTGATAGGGAGAAGAGGTGGAATTAACTATAATCCTTCCCTTGTTATCAGGCAGTTTGGTTATCCTTTGAGAGGTCCACCTGAAGAGCGAGATATCAGAGAGTCCTTATTCTTCAATGGTACTGGGGATCAAGAGATGATAAGGAAGATTGTGAATGCTTGGAAGCAGGTGACCAAGAAGGGAAAAACTTCATTCGGGAAATGTAATAACCGAGCTTTTCCTTCCTATGAAGAGTGGATTAAGAAAAGAGCAGAAGATGAGCTTCTTCCTTTCTCGGTGGAACCACCTTTGTATCCTTTGATGATCGAAGCTCCCATAAATGTTGATATAGAGAAGTATGATAAGTTATGGGCTGAGAAGGAAAAACTCCGAGAGGAGAATCGTGAGCTGGGCAGAGAGGTTGGTCAGTTGAAGCACGAAAAAGGCGAAGCTATCCATGTTGCCAGGTTGAAATTAGAACTTTTGGCTGTGAAGGAGAAAGAATTGTCTAAAGAAGCCACAACCAGAGAGAAAGTGGCTCAAGCGTTGAAAAGTGTTAGCAAGGTCCTTTCGTCCAAAAAGAAAGAGTTGGCTTATGCTATGTCAAGAATTCACAGGTTCAGTGACCGTCGGAATACAATAATTACCGCCAACAGGTTGAAAGAGGACAAGTATCTGGAGCAGATTGAAGGTTTGAAGACAGAGCTTTGGAAAAAGGATAAGGAGATTTTATTAGGGATCTTTGAGAGGAGAGCAATTGAGGAAAAGCTCAAGGAAACCATGGCAGATATGGAACAGCTGAAGATCCAAGCCGAAGTGAAAAGAGCCAGAAGTGAAGGTCCAAGTTCCGGTGGAGCTTCTGGAGAAGATGATTGGGAATTGCACAGTCGTTATTTAACAGGGATCTTGCACATGAGGGATCTTTTGATTCAGGAGTTGATTCAGAGACCAGAGCATCCTAATACCAAGAAGCTTCTCAAGGAAGTGCAGAATTGGTGCAAAAAGAATGACGAATGGGGAATTCTAGCACGACTGAGTCTTGATGATATGCCTTAGTTTCCTTGCTGTTGTTTTCTTTGTATTTTCGGGATCACCGCTAGGCTTGTTGGTCGGGGTCTTTGTTTATGCTTATTCAGACTTGTAACAGATGCTTATTCTCTTTATTGATCAGGAATTCAGTTCTCTTCTGTTGTTAAAACTGGAATCAAGGGATAGATCGCCTTGATAATGTTCATACATGTTTGCATTTGCATAATCATCTCATTTTTGCATAGCAGGTTATCTTGGATTCTCTGGATTTCTTATGCTCTCTCCTTTTGACAGTCAGGATTGATCAACCAGCTCATCGGTATTCTACTAGGCTTAATCAAAGCAGAGTGATAGAGCAAATTCAAGCTGAGTTGAGGGAAATGCGAGGCCAGATGGGGCAATTTATGGGGAATATGCAAACTCTCATGCAAGACCATAAGATGCTGAGGGAGGAGGTCAACCAGATGAAGGCTCATATGGGCTTGGTCATGGAAATCTTGAATAAGGTGTTAAAGAAGGAAAACGATCATGTGCTCGCTTCCACAACAGAGGTCCTTAGTCCTCCCATCTCTGTGGGATTTTCTCTAGATCATGGATTGCATCGTGAATCCCCTCCACAAATTGAAGTTTCTGAGCTTTCTCCTCGGCAATCACTCCCTGCTCCCTAAGAGGATCCTAAGTCAGAGAGGCCTAAGAGGAAGTTTGATCCCATTCCAATGTCGTATGCGCAGTTGCTTTCTTATTTGCTCGAGCTCAAACTAGTCGAACGTGTTAGTTTGGGACCTCTTTCCACAAGGATTCCTCTGGGACCCAATGCTAAGGCTAGATGTGAGTTCCACTATGGGGCACCTGGTCACAATGTTGAGAATTGTACAAGGTTCAAGCATAAGGTCCAAGAACTCATTGATTCAGGGGCAATCAAGTTCTCATCAGAAGTGGAGACTCCTCCCCTCTTTGCAGGATCCACCTCATGTCATGGACTTTCTCCACAACTTTTTGCTGCAGAAGCTCTACGTCAGCAACCTTTGTTTGTGCCTCAGCCAAATGTGGAAAGGAAAGTGCAAGCGCAGGTGAGGCGCCCAAATCAACATCGACAGCAGAACTATCAGCAGTAGGGGCAACCGAGACCAAGAAGGCCCAAGAGGGTATTTGATCCTATTCCTATCCCTTATAGTTAGTTGTTTGCTCGTCTGCTCAAGAACTCGTTGATCCAGCTGAGGAATGCCATGCTAGTGCCATACCCTATCCCTCCGGACTTTGTCATGAATGCTAGGTGCGAGTTCCACTCGGGAACGTTTGGGCATACAATTGATAATTGTAATGTATTCCAGCACAAGGTGCAAGACTTGATCAACTCAAAGGTCATCACGCCAGATGGTACCCCTTTGGATTGAAGCTTCTTTGTCAGAGTAAGCACCAGATTGCAAGAGCGTCATCAGAAGCAATAAGTCCAGACGGAGTCAAGTCTCCTCAACAATGGCAATCATCAGCTTCCTTTACTGCATTTTCATATGTAGCTTTCCTTTGTTTGTTTAAACATTGTCTGCATGTAAAAACTTGTTTGTGTTTGAATGTTGATTTTAATGCAATGATGTGTTGTTCTTGAAGCATCTTACTTTTATGCACTCATGTCATGTTTGTATGCACTGCAATACTGTCTTTCTTGCCTAGACTCTTGGAGGGAGGATGAAGAAATAAGAACGCAAATTTCTAATGGTACGCTTTTGGATAAAACCCTGTTAAGGATGTACAGGCATTGTTTCCAATTCACAAACACTGGAGAGATAAGGAGATAGACCTTTGTAAACCCCTTTGAGCCTAGTAGTAGGAGTTCTTTCTGAAAATGAAAAAACCCTCATTTTAACCTAGGGGCAGGGTAGGCGTCAGTTAGTTTGACCAAGTGTTCAACTTTCAGAAGGAGTGCACATCTGAGGATCCATTACCTTCTATTCCACTATCAAGAGGTTAAGAGGTGTAGAACCACAATGGTTACTCCTCACCAACCGAAGAGTGAAACAGTCACAGGCCTTTCAAACAAGTCAGGAAAAACGGTGTCACACGACTTGTTCAAAAAGAAAAAAAAAAGAAAAAAAAAAGAGAAAAAGAAAATGCCTGCTAAGTCGAAAAACTTGAAAGCAAGTGACTTAGGCAAAAGTTAAGGCATCCCGCTGGACTTCAAAATTGAAAACTCAAAAGAGTCAGTCCAGGAAAAAATTAGGGAACAAAAAGCAAAAGAACGAGAAAGCGAAAAGCCAAAAGGATTACAAAGAAAATCCTCGATAAGAACAAAGTCGTGTGACTATAGACACAAAAGACAAAAAGGGGCGACTGTTAGTCCAAAACCTTGTCAGGTGTCGAATCACCAGTTGAATGGATTCCCTAGAAATCGGGAAACCTTTTGAGAGGCGAGCGCTTGTGTCAAATTAGCTGAACATAGGACTGGAGAATATCATGAAGAGTGGGTGGGTACCAATAAACTTTGAGCCATAAATCCTTTTTTCTCAAACCGCGAACCAGGCCACGCTACAACCCTTAAAAGTCCTAATTGAAACAGGGTTTAGTCTGAAGGCGTACTTCAACGAGATAGCGTTCCTGACTCCCATGAGTTGTGCTAATAAGATTTTTGTTGGTGTTGCATGTGCGTATTGCTTTCCTTTCAAAAAAAAGTGTCGTAACTCGTTTGTGTGACATATTTTCAATAAAGACTTCAAGATTAACATATGTGTTGCATTTGAATAATCATTCTCAGAATAAACATTTTCTGCTTGCATACATTTGTTTGACATCAAAGAAGCTTACACGATGAACATCAGTCGAGAAACTTAAACTGGCCAAGTTGAGGTGCCTGAGACTCCAGAGGACATATTGCTGAAAGATTATGTGGGAAGAAGGCGTTCCGAGCCGTTTGTGTTGAGATGTAACCAATCTGGGACAATCACACCGGGAAATCTCTTCAAAATGTATCCAAGCTGGGGCATTCAAGTTGAGAAGGTCTTTTCAGAGTACAATCAACCACGGGGCATTCATGTTGAGAAAATTTCTTCGAACTGGGGCAATCACGTCGAGATTCGGTAAATCTCTCGAAGACTAGTCGGTCATAGACAAATGTACTGCAAGGCTTGTACTGGGGTAGGTCACTTCAAGGGCGCGAGAAGTTTTTCCCTTCAGAACACAGTCAATCAATAGCACCTCGGCAAGGTTCAGAATACTGTGGCAGAACATTTCAGGTCATTACGAACCCTCTCGAGGTGGTTTACTTCATGAATCATGAAGTATGAGACAATTATGTCCAGAACGGATACATCTCTAAGAGTTTGAAAACCCTGGGGCATTGTTGAACGCCAGGTTTTCTGTAAAATCCTCTTAAGATGATTGCTTCAAGTAGACCCTGTGGTCTGGGGCAAGGTGGAGAGTTAAAGGAACTGTGTTTCCCTCTTGACAATCAATATTCAGAAACTTGAAGCACTGAGTTGTTCCCAGTGTGGGACTTTTGGATTCTTTTCCCTCCAGCAAAGAGCCAGAGGGTATCTTTTTCCAGCAAGGTGTGGGAATTGTTATTCTTCCTCAAACAGAGAATTGTCTTATGTTCGAAAAGGGCTTTTATGAAGGTTTCTTATCTCTAGCAGTACAGATGGAATCCTCACTCTCAGCAAGGTAAGACGATAGAATATCGTCAAGAAGACGATGAGGAGTCAGAGTGTTCTCTTCCTCAACGGTCAGATCTAGTCATCTCAAGTAGTTCAAAGTCCAATCTTCATTGGTACCTCTCCAGTAGAGCTGCTCTCTTTAACTTTGAAGTCTGATCGTCCTCATCAGTTTGCTGCTCTCCCCAGTCAGAGTATCGAGGATCGTCTTCCTCAAAAGAGTATAAAGAAGTAATTCCCTAAGCGGAGTTGTTGAGGATCGTCCCCCTCAGCAGGATATAAGAGGTTTACCCCCAGCCAAAATTGTGGGTTGGCTCATCTTTCCTCAGCAAGTAGCCAGAAACTGTCACTTCTACAACCTCTTCTGCAAGAGATTGATGGAGCATCTTCTTTGATCAAAGATGGTGTTTCCCCACAGAGTATGGGGCAGTCGTTTTTTCCTCAGCTAGTCAGGAAACATGTGTTTACCCCCTAGCAGAGTGGATGTTGACAACTACTATTTTCCAAGCAGATGTGTCAATGAGGATCGTCCCCCTCAGCAGGATATAAGAGGATCGTCCCCCTCAGCAGGAGTACAGAGGATTGTATACCCAGCCGAAGTTATGTTTGGATTATTATTCCCCAGCAAGCATTCAGAAGTTGATTACTCTAAGGTGGATGTTGTTGTATCTCTAGCAGGAGATTCGTGGACAAAGATGTTATTATCCCCACAGAGTCTTGGGGTCTACTTTCCTCGGTCGGTTAGAAAGTATAGTCTCACCGACAACGGTTTGATCTAATCCCCAGCAGGGTGAGGGTAAAGTTATTTCCCTAGCAGCAGATTAAGCTCACCGACATCCCCAAGCAGAGTCTGGGGGTGATTGGTATCCCCAGCAGGTCTTAAGTCCAATCGTTTTTGGCAGGCGTCAAATCCAAGTTCTGAAGTATTTGGTGATCCCCAGCGGAGGAGTTTCCATTTTCAGTATTTGGTTTCCATCCCCAAGCAGAGTTTGTTGGCGATTAGTATCCCCAGTAAGTTTTGAATCCAGGTTCTGAAACATTTGGTCATCCCCGGCAGAGGAGTTTCCATCTTCAGTTTTCAGTTCCTCCCCGATAGAGTGGGTTTTCTCTCGGAGATTCGTCCGTCTCCAGCAGAATTGGTGATTGTGATCTTCCCCAGCAGGGTGAAGTTTTCCTCAACATGATTTCTTTGGTTTGATGACAATGTAGTTTTTTGTCCTCGGTGGAGCTGCTTCTGTTCTCAGCGTTTATTTCGCTGGGACGGCCTTTTTGCATTACATAAGCATTTTTACATGGCATCCTCCTAAACGCGTAGCATTTCCACTTCGTGTGGAGCATTACGGCAAAATTCAAACATATGCATCCGAAGCATAGGCCAGGTTTGAGTTTTCTTTCGTTAGGAAAACCGAATTTCAGGGAGATATCATTCGACTTTACTCCACAAGTGTTGGGTTTAGTCATTCAAAGCAATATTTGACAGTCCCGCGGCAGAGTGTTTTTCCAGGATTGTGAGCCCATGATTTCATTTTTACCCCTTCGTCCAGGTAGTCCTTTGGTTTATCCCCTCAAGGTTTTTACCGTCAGACACTCGTCCGGGTTTCCTTCGGCACCCGTCCGTGTTTGAACCTTTTTGTTTCAATACCCGTCCGTATTGACCTTTTGATGACACTCGTCCGTGTTTCCTTCGGCACCCGTCCGTGTTTTCATGTCTTTTACTCCATACTGTTTTTCTAGACACCCGTCCGTGTTGCCTTCCATTCGCCAGCGAGTTTAATCCCCAATAAGGCCAATCCCCAGTAGATTGAACCTTTACACCCGTTCGTGTACCTTTTCGATACCCGTCCGTATTGGAACCTCTTTTACACCCGTCCGTGTACCTTTTCGATACCCGTCCATATTGAAACCTCTTTACACCCGTCCGTGTACCTTTTCGATACCCGTCCATATTGAAACCCTTTTACACCCGTCCGTGTTCCTTTTCGATATCCGTCCATATTGAAACCCTTTTACACCAGTCCGTGTATCTTTTCGATACCCGTCCGTATTGAAACCTTTTTACACCCGTCTGTGTACCTTTTCGATACCTGTCCGTGTACCTTTTCGATACCCGTCCGTATTAAACCTCTTTACACCCGTCCGTGTACTTTTTCGATACCCGTCCGTATTGAACCTTTTACACCCGTCCGTGTATTTATTCGATACTCGTCCATATTGAACCTCTTTACACCTATCCGTGTACCTTTCGATACCAGTCCGTATTGAAACCTTTTTACACCCGTCCGTGTACCTTTTCGATACCCGTCCATATTGAACCACTTTACACCCGCCCGTGTACCTTTTCGATACCCGTCCGTATTGAACCTCTTTACACCCGTCCGTGTATCTTTTCGATACCCGTCCGTATTGAACCCTTTTTACACCCGTCCGTGTATCTTTTCGATACCCGTCCGTATTGAACCCTTTTTACACCCGTCCGTGTATCTTTTCGATACCCATCCGTATTGAACCCTTTTTACACCCGTCCGTGTATCTTTTCGATACCCGTCCGTATCTGATATCTTTGATTCCTTGACACCCGTCTGTATTTATCCCCAGCATAGCTAACACTCACCCGTGTTTTGGTTTTACACCATTTATTACTTGTTCCCCAGTGGAGTCGTCTCTCCTTCTGCAGGATGCAAATTTGTGTGGTTATTTTGGTATTCAATCTCCGTGTATCCTGACCGTCTGGAAGCCTTTGCTTCCATACCCTCGGATCCAAGAAGTTTGAATAGGGGCAGCTGTAGCACCCCAAAATTTTCCCTTTTGTTTCTAACCTTAACTGGCTTTTGTTTCGCACTCATTTTGCATCGTCATTTATTCATTTGCATTGGTCTTCTAAGACATGGGATCAGGAGTTTCTCTGGGTCAGGACTTCCTATTTGCCTTGAGATACTTTTATCCAAGCTTGGCAGAGGTTTGAATTCTTGTTGTCGCAATCAGAGTTCATTAAGCATCATGTTCATCTGCTTCAAGATTTCTCAAAAGGCATCAAGAGATTAAGGTTTCATCTCTGGTTTTAGTTGGGAAGGTTGTGATTTAGAATTTGAATCTTTCTCAACATCTCATGAGCATTGGTTTCAGGATAAGGTGTTTAACTTCAAGTCAGGTGTCGTTTATTCAGTCGTAATCAGGATCAGATGGATGTTTGACCTAATCTTGGTCAAACTATTAGAAGATTGCTTCAATCACAAGTTATCAGTATCCATGGACTATTTCTCAGTCAGTGTACATCCAAGGTCAAATTATGTGGTGTGGAGGTCATTAGATTATCAAAGGTTAATTCATGAGGAGTTCGGCTCAATTATCAGATGGCAGTTGTTTCAGTTGCGAGTTATGGTTGCGTTCAAAGGCTGTCGTGATGTGGTGAAAAGTTTGGAATTGGTGTAATGTGGTTGTCCATTTTTTTAGAACCATTTTTCTTTGTCCAAATCCATAACCCATACCGATTCATATGTACATATACCATTTTCTTTTCACATTCAAAACCATTTGTCAATATCCATTTTCAATCCACTCAACCGTTATCTCAATACACTTTAAAACCATTTCTTTGATAACCATTTTTAATCATTTTCCAATTAATCCATTTTTACCAATTTCCTAAGCTAATTGTCCATTTTCACATCATTCTAAACTCAAGCTCATATCCATTTTTTTATAAACAATGATCCATTCTTAAATCCATTTTTTTAATCCACATTTTTCCAATCCAATTAACCATTTCTTTCCATATCCAAATTGGATTCAACTTTCATTTTGTATCCCCTTTTTTATTCTAATCCATGTCCATTTCTATTTTGTCCAAAATCCATATCATAAAACCAATCCATGCTTCAACGAAATGAAGAGCAGCATAATAAATTCATAGCAGTGTAGAATAAAAGGAAGTGGCAGAGCTTTTTTAGGTTGCCAGTTTTTTATCCTAATTCACTTTCAATGTGAACATCATTTTCAAAAGCAAGGCCGTGTGATTTAATGAGAGGTTATATTACAAGTGATAAAGAAACAGCAGGAAATAGAATCACATTTGTTACAGTTACAAATTTTCAGCAGGCCATTGGAGTTAATTCACAGCAGGGGGTCCACAATAGAAATTTGACAGATAACAAAAAAAAAGAGATTTACATTATCAAAAATACAAAAGGCAAAACACGTGATGGGTCACTGAGATATAACACGTAGTTCATAACAGAAAATGAAAATGGATTCCAAATACGCAGGTACCAAACTCGTGATGCAATTTCACACGGTTTCACAATCAATCCCTAACAGAATTTCAGTGAAATACCATCCTACCCTCCAAATTCTCCTAACAAATTCTCTCTCTCGATCCTTCTTTTCCTCCTTATATAAGAGCAGCTGTTTACAATCTTAGGGGGGCTCACGCGCTGAGTTCTCCAAACTTCATCTTCATTTTTATCACTGCTACTGAGTAGAAGAGGGTGAGTTTCTCCATTCCTTCGTTCTGATCCCTTTCAATTCTCCACCAACTTCTGCCAAACTTCCAGAACCTGAAACAAAAAAAACCTAGCCATTATCACAATCCACACTGAACATAATAGCCAACACGCACCATATCTCCATTTCATCATCAATTCACCTTCTCTACACATCTTGAAACCTCACGACCTTGGAGCCTTCAACCTTCAACAAACTTTTCTGCAAAGCACATCAGTTGCCATCTTCAATTCAAGATTAACCTGTAGAAAACCATAGCACAAATACTTCAAAACTAATTAAAAAAATTGCAACAGAATTGAGATCTCCTTCATGTTTTTCGCTCTCCACATTCATCAACATCAACAACCTGCAGTGAATCGTGCGGTGATGTCAGAGTCGAGCTGAAGAAGAAGTGGAAGAGAAGAAGATCGAGAAGCAAAGCGAAATAGAAGTAGAATTGAGCGAAGAATGAAGAAATTATGCATACCTGAAGTTCTTCTCGGTTCGCACTCGTTCGTTGCTTGCAGTCGAAGAAGCATCGGACTATCTCCGGTAGGTACGTTGATCTGTTTCCATTGATTATGTGATGTTATCATCTCATTGTTGTAGTTGCGATAAGCTTGCTTTCGTTTCTTTTGAACGTCATGTCGATTTTGAGTGGAGGAGAATGAACTTGATTTCGGTGCAGCATCGTTTCTCGGCGTTGGTTTGTGAGTTGCGTTGTGATAGAAGAAGCAGAGAGCATTAGATTTGGATCGTGAGAGGCGAATTTTTGTTTGAACTGTTGAAGGTGATTACGATGTAGGTGATGAGTGTTTCTCCGCCGCTGCCGGCTTGGAGCCATGGCGCGGCGGAGATTGTCCCTGACACGGCCGAGCGCAATGGTTTAAGGTCATTGAGGTTGATGGTTTGATTTGTGGAAAACGGCGGCGCGACGGGTGGAGATAGAGGGGAAAAAGGAAGAACGTTGTGTGAAGAGGAAGAAGGTCGTCCGACGGTGTTGAGAAGAGAATGAGGATTGTTTTCTGCTGAATCCTCTAGGTTTTTTCTTTAAATCAATTGGATTCATATTGTGGACCGGGTTTAGGCTCGTATTATGGCCTTTCATTTCCACGCACCCTCAGTCCCACTGCACACCCCTCTAATATTTGGTGAAAACCCTTGGGCTTGATGTATGATATCCCAGCGCTACTTTTCTTTCCACACCCTCCAGGCTGCACACGAACACTTGGGCCTAAGACCTTTGAGGCCCATGCGCCCAGCTTGCAAATCACACCTCCCAGAATCAGAACTACACCCTCCTTTTAATTTCATTTACTTTTTGTTTTTTTCAATTTAATTCTAACTTTTTTAATTAGATAATATATTGGTTTTAGAATATAGTTTATTATTTTTGAAGTTAGATTTTTTAATTGGAAATTAACTTTTAATTTGGTTTTGATTTTAGAATTAGCTTTTAATTTTAGATTATCTCTTTTTATTTAGAATTTAATCTTGATTTTTATTTGTACTCTATTTTTGTGGATATTCTTGATTAATTGTTGATTTCGATTGGTGCTTATTCTGATTAAGTCCTGATTAAATACTTGACTTGCCTCTTGTTTCAATTTCTCTTTGTGATTGAGTCGTCTAGTGTTTACTTGATTACTCTGTATTCACATGCTCCCTTAAGGCCCCTAGTCCGACTTAATTTTTTATTAAGATTGGAGTAGGATTAGCATTAGGCTTTAGGTAGTTGTCTTTCCTAAGCCTCACTAACCATAGGTTACCCATGCATGATAACATTAGGACTTTTAGTTTCCCTTTAGAGTTTCCTTTGGGTCTTTTCTCTTCTCATCTCAAAACTTCTTGAAAACACTTAATAAAGATAAAGTGTATTGCGCACGAGCCTTAAGCGTGGGGAATGAGAAATGAGGGGCTTCCTCTCATCTTTCTAGAGTGCTTAGCGGGCGTCCTGTCTTGGGACGATTCGTTAAGTATTCGTCCCTGTGCCCTAGACTTTGGTGCAATGCAAGTTATGAACTAACTTAAAAAACACTTCTGTCTAAAAAACACAAAAACAAATTCAAATCTTTTTATCCTTCGGGATTGTTGGGTTTCAAATTTCATTTTCAGAAAAGAGCTCGTCGCTCACGTAAAAAACACTTACCCATTCGTGGTCGTACCCACGAACTACATTAGCTCTGATTCCTCTCTCTCGTCCGATTGAGGATATGTAGGCACAAGACAGCGATTGTCTTGGCGAGCAACCTTCCCCCACAGTTCCCGTCCGAACTACGTTGGCTCTGACTGTCCCATTGCACTGAGGGAGTACGTAGGTTTAGGGCATCAAATATGTCCTACCGAGTCCGTCTTAGTCACCCCCATCCCCGTTTTCTTTTGTTCAGCCATAGATAGTAGGACAACTCACCCTCCATTTAGACAATAAGCGTGGATCCCATCGAGTACGATGGATGCGTGGGGTGCTAACACCTTCCCCTCGCATAACCGACTCCTGAACCCGGACTATGGTTTCGATGACCATGTCTTTCCCCCTTTCTCTTCAGGTTTATGCAGTGTTTCCTTTCCCTTTCTCGGGATAAATATACATTGCTGGCGACTCTGTGTTTTCTGCGCCACTCTCGCGTTTGTACCGTTGGATGCGAATCTTTCGGGAGCGACAGGGTAAGGCTAAAATCATATGAAAGTATCTTATGGCCGGGTTGTGAATTTCAGTTGACACCATAGGATGCGGGTCATGATGAGGTCGTCCTGAAATACTACTCCAGAAAAGGTTCAGTTCATCTTCCATTACTAAATCCTCCTGTGCCATGGTAAAAACGTCGGGTCCATTGGGGAAACCCAACAGGTCCGCAATCTCTCTAATGTTGAAGCGACACGTGTACCCAAATAGCCTAAAGGTTATCTTACCCCTGTTAAATCCCATGCCATGGTTAGGGTCGTAGAACAATGAGCTTAGAAATTCTAGGGCCAGTCTGTGGTAGGTTGGATACTTCTTTCTAGCAAAACCTTCCCATCCTATCTGGCTAAACATAAAGTCTACGCTATCTCCTATACCTAAGGCAGTCATGGTAGGGCCATGGGGGAATTTGGTTAAGGCCATAGGTCTGCGAGAGAGAACCTCATAGCGGTGCCATTGGACAGCGTCCCTGAATAGCACAACCATGGTGTATTCATTATCCATCTTAACAGTTAGTCGGAAAAGTAAAGCAAATGGAGAAGGAAGAAGGTAGAAAAAGATGAGAATCCTGGAGGCATATAATGAAATAATCAGTACTAATTTTTTTTTCTAAAATAATTGAAAAATATACCGCATCGGTAAGTAAAGTAAATTTTTTGACCAAAAATAATAAGACAAAAGTAACAAGAAAAATAACGAAGTGAAAACAAAATAAAAGATAATGATAAAGATGAAAAGAAGCAAAATAATAAATAAAAACAAAGTGCGTGGGTTGCCTCCCACTCAGCGCTTCATTTAACGTCAGGAGCTCGACAGTTTATATGAATCATTAGTTTACGGGGGATGTAGGCATTTCTGCCAGTTTAAGAGCAGTTGAATAATCCCTATTGTCTACGCAGTGATAGTGTTTTAAACGTTGTCCGTTTATGATGAACGGTTCACTAGATCTACCTTTTATTTCAACTGCGCCACTTAATAAGACCTTGGTAACCTCAAAGGGACCAGACCATCTAGAACGAAGCTTACCTGGGAAGAATTTGAGTCTAGAGTTAAATAAAAGCACAATATATCCTATTTCAAATCCTTTCCTTGCTATGCGTCTGTCATGCCATTTTTTTGTTCTTTCCTTGTATATCCTAGCATTCTCATAGGCATCTAATCTAAGTTCGTCTAGTTCATGTAAGTCCAAAATTCTCTTTTCGCCCGCAGTGGTATATTTTTTATTAATAGTTTTGATAGCCCAATAGGCTTTATGTTCTATCTCTATCGGCAGGTGACAAGATTTTCCATAGACTAGTTTAAATGGAGTGGTTCCTATGGGGGTTTTGTAAGCGGTCCTATAAGCCCATAAAGCTTCGTGCAGTTTAGAAGACCAATCTTTCCTAGAGGTGGCAACGGTCTTTTCTAGAATTTGTTTAATTTCTCGGTTTAATACCTCTACTTGCCCACTTGTTTGGGGGTGGTAAGGTGTTGCTACACGGTGTTTGACTCCATATTTTGATAGAAGTTTTTCAAAGATTTTTGAAATAAAGTGGGAACCTCCATCGCTGATTACCAGTCTCGGAACACCGAACCTAGGAAAAATTATGTTTTTAAAGAGCTTATTCACTACTCGTGCGTCGTTGGTAGGAGCTGCTATAGCTTCGATCCATTTTGAGACGTAATCGACAGCGACGAGTATGTACTTGTTACCAAAAGAGGACGGAAATGGTCCCATGAAATCTATTCCCCATACGTCAAAGACTTCTACTTCTAGAATGCCCTTTTGAGGCATTTCATCGCGTCTAGAGACGTTACCAGTGCGTTGACACCGGTCACAATTTATAACCGCGATATGGACATCTTTCCATAGAGTAGGACAAAAGAGGCCAGCTTGCAAAATCTTAGCACAAGTCTTTGAAGTGCTCGCGTGCCCACCATAGGGCGCAGAATGACAATGAGAAATTATGTCTTCCACCTCGTCTTCGGGTACACAACGACGGAAAATACCATCGACGCCCCTCTTGAAGAGAAGTGGTTCGTCCCAATAATAGTGTTTAAGGCCGTGGAAGAATTTCTTCTTTTGTTGATAGGTTAGATCAGGTGGCAGTACTCCAGCTGCTAGATAGTTGACAAAGTCAGCATACCATGGCAGCGTGGTCTTAGTGTAAACAGATTCTACCACTTCATTAGTTTCTGTATTAGTAGAAGTCAGAGATTGTTCAATTGTATTACTTTCTAACTGGGCTAAGATTCTTTCATAAGGGAAATCGTCATTGATAGGTACTTGTTCTGGTTGGATGTTTTCCATTCTCGACAGGTGGTCAGCTACTACATTTTCAGTGTCTTTCTTGTCCTTGATTTCCAAGTCGAATTCTTGTAGGAGTAGAATCCACCTCAGAAGCCTTGGTTTGGCGTCCTTTTTGCTTAATAGGTACCTGATTGCGGCGTGATCGGTGTAGATGATTATTTTTGCTCCTACTAGGTAGGAACGAAATTTATCCAATGCGAACACGACAGCCAAGAGTTCCTTTTCTATGGTAGCGTAGTTCATTTGTGCATGATCCAAGGTTCTGTTGGCATAGTAGATTGCGTGAAGCTTTTTGTCCTTTCTTTGTCCTTGGAATGCACCTACAGCATAATCACTCGCGTCGCACATGATTTCGAAAGGTTCATTCCAATCTGGGGGTTGCATAATGGGTGCTGATATTAAAGCTTGCTTGAGTGTTTGAAATGCGTCCAAGCATTTGTCATCAAAGACGAATTCAACGTCTTTCATTAATAGCTCAGTCAGGGGTTTGGTTATCTTAGAGAAATCTTTAATGAAACGTCGATAAAAACCGGCGTGTCCTAAAAAACTTCTTATCTCTCTAACGGTTTTCGGTGGCTGGAGATTTTCTATAACCTCGATTTTTGCCTTGTCGACTTCGATTCATCTGTCGGATACTATATGTCCTAGCACGATTCCTTGTCAGACCATGAAATGGTATTTTTCCCAATTGAGCACTAGGTTGACACTTACACATCGTTCGAGTACCATTTCGAGGTTTGATAGACATCCTTCAAAACTTTCCCCACAGACAGAGAAATCGTCCATAAAGACTTCCATTATACCATCTAAGAAGTCAGAGAAGATGGACATCATGCATCTCTGAAATGTTGCGGGTGCGTTACATAATCCGAAAGGCATTCGCCGGTAGGCAAAGGTTCCATAGGGACACGTGAAAGTAGTCTTTTCTTGGTCGTCAGGATGGATAGGAATTTGGAAAAATCCTGAATATCCGTCTAAATAGCAAAAACGGGAGTGTTTAGCCAGACGTTCAAGCATTTGATCTATGAAGGGTAAGAGGAAGTGATCTTTACGAGTGGCTTTGTTTAGTTTCCTATAATCGATACACATTCTCCATCCGGTTTGAGTACGTTGTGCTATAGATTCACCTTTTTCATTATTGATGACTATAACACCTCCTTTCTTGGGTACCATGTGAACTGGGCTAACCCATTCACTATCTGATATTGGGTATATGATTCCTGCTTCTAATAGCTTTTGCACTTCTCTCTTAACGACATCACTCAGAATGGGATTGATTCTCCTTTGATGTTCTCTAGAGGTTTTACAGTCTTCCTCAAGCATGATGCGATGCATACAGATAGAGGGACTTATTCCTTTCAAATCTGAGATGTTATAGCCTAAGGCAGTCGGGTACTTTCTCAGGACATGCAATAATTTCCCGGTTTCTATTTGTCCTAAATCTGCGTTGACTATAACTGGTCGTTCGAGTTCTGTATCTAGGAATTCATACCTTAGGGCAATATCTTCAGTTCTACAGCTGGTTTCTTTAGGCAAGGCATAGGGTCAGGAGTGAGTGCGAGACATTCACTTAGATTATTATCTTGGTATTCACCACACCAATTATCATCTTCAAAAATTGGTGGCATCGGAATTCTCAGCACTTCAGAACACGTGTTTTGGTGTTTTTCCATTTCTTTAACGCATTCATCAATTACATCTAGGAAGCAGCACGAATCTTCTATAGCAGGTGCTTTGAAAAATTGTGAGAGGATGAATTCTACTTTTTCTTCACCAACCTCGAAAGTCAGTTTTCCTTTTTTCACATCTATGATGGCTCCGGCAGTAGCTAGGAATGATCTTCCTAAAATGATAGGGATGTTTGAGTCTTCCTTGATGTCCATGATTATGAAATCTGTAGGAATATAGAATTGTCCTATACGTACTGGAACGTTTTCTAGCATTCCTAGAGGAAATTTCACCGATCTATCAGCTAGTTGTACAGACATTCTTGTTGGTCTCAGTTCTCCCATGTTGAGCCTTTTACAAATAGATAAGGGCATTAAGCTGATGTTGTCTCCTAAATCGCACAGGGCTTTATCTATGACAAACTTTCCAATCACACATGGTATAGAGAAACTACCAGGATCTTTTAGCTTAGGAGGCATGTTGTTTTGGATTATAGCGCTACACTCTGCAGTAAGCATAACGATTTCAGTATCCTCGAGCTTTTTCTTATTAGTTAATATTTCTTTTAAGAACTTAGCGTAGGAGGGCATTTGTGTGATTGCTTATGTAAAGGGTATTGTGACATTCAATTGTTTCAGAAGTTCAACGAATTTCTTGAATTGCCCTATGTTTTTAGATTTAGCGAATATTTGGGGATACAGGATAGGTGGTTTATAAGGCGGCGGAGGCACATATGGTTCTTCTTTCTCTTCGGCCTCTTTGCCATTATCTTCCTTCTCGTTTTCCTTTGGTTCGCCTTCCTTTTCAGACTCCTTACTAGGCTTTTGGTACATGGCTGGATTTTCGATTCTTGGGTCAGTGGGTCCTTCTAGTTCTGTTCCACTCCGAAGTGTTATAGCGTTTGCATGTCCCTTCGGATTAATTTGAGTTTGACCTGGAAGGTTCCCAGTTGGGGCAGCGGTAACTGCTTGTTGTTGAGCCACTTGTGAGATTTGTGTTTCTAACATTTTGTTGTGAGTGGCTAGGGCGTCAACCTTGTTGGCTAATTGTTTGATTTGCTCACCGGTGTGAACATTCTGGTTAAGGAACTCCTTGTTTTGTTGAGCTTGTGCAGCAATGAAGTTCTCCATCATAATTTCAAGGTTTGACTTCCTAGGAACGTTAGGAACATTAGCAGCATGTTTTTGATATCCTGGTGGCACAGCAGGCGCTTGGCCAGGTGCATACAGAGCGTTATTATTCTTGTACGAAAAGTTTGGATGGTTCTTCCAACCAGGATTGTAGGTATTTGCATATGGGTTTCCTTGAGCATAATTCACTTGATCAGCGGAGACTCCTGCTAAAATTTGGCATTCGGGGGCAGCATGTCCAGGTACTTCGCATAATTCGCAGTTTGGAGCTACGGCAGCCACGGTGGCTGCGGGTGTTATGGTCAAGTTGTCTATCTTTTGAGAAAGGGCATCTACCTTAGCATGGACATGATCATGACTACTAACTTCATACATTCCACCTTTCGTTTGGGCTTTTTCCACTGGCGTTCTTTCACCTCCCCATTGGTAATGGTTTTGAGCCATGCTTTCGATGAGTTGATAGGCTTCGGTATAGGGTTTGTCCATAAGTGTACCACCAGTGGCGGCATCTATTGTCATTCTTGTATTGTACAAGAGACCATTGTAAAATGTATGGATGACTAGCCAATCTTCAAGACCATGATGCGGACACATCCTCATCATATCTTTGTATCTCTCCCATGCATCGTAAAGAGACTCAGTATCTTTTTGTCGAAATCCATTAATTTGGGCTCTCAGCATAGCTGTTTTGCTTGACGGGAAATATCGTGCTAAGAACACCTTTTTCAACTCATTCCACGTAGTGACGGAATTTGATGGCAAGGATTGCAACCAAGCCCAAGCTCTGTCTCTTAATGAGAAAGGAAAAAGACGTAGTCTTATCGCGTCTGCAGTTACACCATTTGCCTTCACTGTGTCTGCGTACTGCACAAATTTGGTCAAATGTTCATTAGGATCGTCCGTAGGATTTCCAGAAAATTGATGTTGTTGTACGGCTGACAACAATGAGGGTTTCAACTCGAAGTCGTTCCGGTTGATAGCGGGGGCAGCAATGCTGTTATATGGTTCTTGCTCAGATGGGGTAGCATAATACTTAAGAGGACGGTTCTGTGGTCCATTAGCCATGTCTTCTTCTGATTCTGACTCACAGTCAAGTTCTGTTTCAGATTCGGATTCGGATTGAGATTCAGGTTCTGATAAAGGAAAAGGTATTTCGTGGTTTAGGCAGTATTCTTGGATTCGTCTTTTTACGCTAAGAAGACGTTCAGGTTCGTCTGTCGGTCGTGTGAGGTCTTCAACTTTTGAGCGAGTACTTGGCATACAACCGACAAATAAGGGAATTTGTTGCCTTAGTCTATATGACGCAACAAATGAATTGCACTATTGACTAAATCAGTCAACCGGTAACGGCGCCAAAAACTTGATCGCGACTTTCTGAGTCTAACGGTTACTAACTGCAAGCGCACAACCTATCCCGTAGTAATAAAGATATCGATCCCACAGAGACTTGATAATCAACCTAGTGCTACGATTTACTACTGTGTTTAGCTAAGGCGAAGATGTTTTGGTTTTAAGTTCAAACTGGAAACAAAAGGGAATCTAAAATTTGGAATAAACTAGTTGATATTAGGATATCGGTACGTAACTTAGTATACCATCGTGGATTCAATAAAACTTAAGCGTATAAAAATAAGTCACATTATATTTCTGTAGAAAATATCAGTTTAAAAGCCCTCACCTCACACTCTCGCGGTTATTGCTTCGGACTATACTCCTAAATCATAATGTCTGCTCTCGCTAGCCCATTTGAGTTTAAAAATACTTTTTGAAAACCAATACAATCTAATTAACTTTAAAGCGCTCTCGCTGTTTTTAAAACCAATGCCCGATTTCAGCTATCCGGTTAAAATCTCACACTCTCGTGGTCTTAATCCTAACCTTTGCTACCTTTTTACTCTCGTAATAAAAGTCCAATTTTAATTAAGAAATCGCAGCCAGAAATTAAGTTGTTTATGGTTTTAGCTTATTTTTATCGAATCCATTCCGGTTAACTTAATTACATACCGATAATATGGATTTAGCTAGACATATTAATTACAACAAACAAGAATAAGCATAAACTGCAAAACAATAAATGAGACATGGCAATGGAAAATAATAATACTGTTATTAAATTAATGATAAAAACCTGGTAAATAAGCAATAATTTGTTTCTAGCAATTCCTCCACAATTCGGTAGGCTTTTGCTCGATCGTACCGGAACAATAAATGATGAAGGCAAGATTAAAAATCCTAACTACTGTGCGATAGCTCCTCGATGTGAGAAACTATCACTATTTAAGGTAATGGTGAACAAAGAATGGAAAAGGGAACAAACAAGAATGCAGGGAAAATAAAAATTCTCAAAATGAATTCTGCAGCAATTCGGGGTAAAAATCTCGACCTCTGGGGCTGTTCAATGAATGCCCTATTTATAGACCTGGCCTTGCTTTACGTTGGAGAAAATGTAGGAGCATTAACTTTCCGTTGAGAAGTCCAAGGGAGACTAGACTCATGTGCAGTTGAAGCTGAAGTTGACAGAATTCAGGAGAAAGTGTTGAACGTGCGTGACTGAATTGGCCCTTCGTATCCACGTCTGTATTCTGAACGTTATAAACCATTATGTGCGTGTGACGGTCGTGGTGCTCTCGTGACGAGCGTGGTGGCCTTTAATTTGCGTGACGGTCGTGGTGGCTTGTGTGACGGTCGTCACATACACCACTTTCTATTTTTCTGCTTTTTCTCTGTCATTTCTTCCTGTTTCTTCTCATTTCTTCATATTGTTCTACTTTGCTCATTTTTAGCTTGGAAAATGAAATACCTGCGAAAATACTAGAATACTCGCGGAATAATCGGAACTTAAGCTAAAATAACGTAATTATTAGTCGTAAATCAAGGCAAATATATGATACATTTTCGTGTTATCAACTTGCTATCCTAAAGGGCTATTTTACCAATAAGTATCATGATACTCTAGCATTGTGTACAACATCTGTATTAGTAGGTCTGGATTTGTAAGGGCTTTTACGCCTCTTTGAACTTATGTACAAAAACAGAGCTAATGCTTGTGCATCTCTTGGAATGAATGGTTGAATGATTATATCTGGTGTAGGTTCAATCATATTTGTAAGGAGGAACATACAAAGTGCACGAAAAAGAAGGTTAAACACGATGGTGATAGTGCTAGATGAAGAAGAAGGAATGATGACGAAGAGATGGAAGAAGGTGGTTGTAATTGAAGTACTGTGGTTTTCAGTTAGAGAGGATCGCAACCAGGGTGATGATACCACTTGTTGAATCAAAGTATTCTCTTATCCAAGACTTAAATAGTCTTTTGGTCCCTGTAAGTTGGCGTGTTTTTTTATTTTCGTCCTTATATATTTTTTTTTCTGGAAATAATCCCTGAATGTTAAAATTCTTTTGGTTTTAATCCCTAAAGTTAAAATCTGCAGAAAAATTTAAAGGAAAATCCGCAGGAAACATGCAGATTTTAACTTTAGGGACTAAAAAAAAATGAAAGTCAACATTTAACGACTTTATCCAGGAAAAAAAAAGATACAGGAACGAAAAACAAAAACACGCAAACTTATATAAACCAAAAGACTATTTAAGCCGTTAGTCAATAATAAACATAAGTGTCCTTATAACATGTGCATGGAACTTTCATTATTACTTGAACAACAAGTAATTTGCAACTAACTCTAAACAAAATATACAACATACTTATAACCAATCATAATAAATTATACAATACACTTATTAGCCAAGTTTGAAACTTCAATACCAAAATCCCAATGTCAAAAATTATTAATCCAAATTCTCATATTTGCTACCTAGGGATGGCAAAATGGGTCGCCCGCCCCACCCTGCCCCACCTTAAGTCCTCCAAAAAAGGAGGTAGGGCAGACAAGTCTGCCAAGTGAAAATGGGCTTACAAATCTAGCTCGCCCTGCCAAGGTGGCAGGCAGTAGATTTGCCCGCCTATTTTTTATTATTTATTTATTTTTCATTTTTTAATAGATTAATAGACTTATTTTTACATTTCAATTAGATTTTTCACTTATTTTTAAAACAAATTTTTATAAAGCATCTTTTTAATAAATTTTACTTTAAAAAATATTGCATATATTCACAAATAAATGTATAAAATAGAATCATCTATAAGTATTCTAAAATAAAGTTCAAACATTAACCTTCAACCAACCGAAAAAATAATTTTAGTGTTTGATAACTACGTTGGCGGGCCAACCCGCCCCTTTTTTTGACAGACTTAAAGCGGGGCGGACTTAAAACGGGGCGAGATATGCGGGTAGGCGGGCACAAAATCGCAACCCAATCCGCCACTTTTGAGCGGGTGCGCAGACCAGCCTAGCGGGCCACGACCCATTTTGCCACCGTGCACTACCTTACCTTAAGGTATCATTGGACAATTACAAACTATTCAATGGTTGATTTGCACTTGAATTTAATGGTATGAAGAAAAACCAAACTATTTAATCACAAAGAATAGTCATCAAACAAATTATTAGAGTCAAAATTTATGTGATGGCTGTTGAGGTAAATTTTTTTTCTATTAGTTTTAATGATAACAAACTCAAATAATTTTTAAATACGAAATTTGTTTATGTTCATTGTTATTTAACATGTGCTTCTGTGTGATTATATTAGAATTGTATGATCATAATAATGTTCAAATTTCATCTGAATCTACTAATATATGAATAAAATATTTTTTCCCAAACAAATAATTTTTAAAGTGTAACAATTGAAACCCTTCTTTTTTATTCTTTATTTTTATGACTTTTATTTTAATTCAATGATGGATTAATGTCAAAATCTTTTTTTTTCTTAAATCTAAACTATTGATAGACATTCCACTATCACATTATTTAAATGTTGGAAATCCATTTTCCATTGTCGCTCTAAAATTCCTCATTGCTATAAAATATAAAATAACTAAATGAATAGTACTGCAAACATATACATGAAATGATGGTTTTATAAAAGCCATACATTTTAAATATGTATAACTAAAGACCACTGGGCATCATCAAATCCAAACTGCAAAATAACCAAATAACAACTATCATTATTCATACATTTTAAGATTCATCAATTATTCAAATCCTTGATTTCACCAGCAGTAGCCTCTTCGTGCCCCCTTTTGCGACGATTACCGTCGCCATTTTCAATTTTCATTTTATCTCCCCCTTCTCCACCACCCTTAACCCAAACTCCAAACAGTTTCACACCCTCTTGACCCTTACATTTTCCTACGCCTACACCATCATTTTCTGAACGCGCCGCATCGTGGCTGGACCCGCTTGTTCCTTGCCAAATAATACGGTTAATCTGATCAGCCCCAACATTGACATTGTCACGAAGAAAAGCGACCAGTCCGTCGCACTGCTTTTTCACAAGAGCCAATTGACTCTTAAGATTCTCGTTCTCCCTCTTCAGATTCTCGTTTTCGCTCAATAAATTAGTGTGATGGATATTTCGTTCCATTGATCCTGATCTAGTTGAGGTTGAGCCTATATTTCCGGGAGCAAGATTCAATGCTGAATTCCCATGGACACCAATAGATCTTATGGCCACATATGATTGGCTCTTTTGACGCTTGATTGCTGACAGTAGCTCTCTCTGTCCTCGCTTGAAATTCTCATTGGCGAATTCCCATTTGTCACTAGCCATTTTTCGGAATCCCTGAAAAAATTGATTTCAAAGTTAATAAAACATTCAAGAGAAACACTAATTTTCTTATAACTCTTCCTTTTGTAAATTCTACATTTCTTTTTAGCATTTTATAATTATAAATTAAGAGTAAGAGTAACCATGTTTCAATATCCGTTACTATTATATTTAAAATTTAGATTATATCCGCAAGACATCCGAAATATTTTAAAAGAAAAACACTTTATACTCTCTCCAATTCAATTATAAAAAAATTATTTATTAATTTATTCAATAATCAATATAACAAATCAAATATGTTGCTTATTAAATAAATTTAAATAATAATTTTTTTTATACGTAGGAGGATCAGAGAATATATATATATATATATATATATATATATATATATATATATATATATATATATATATATATATATATATTTTTTTTTTTTAAATCAAACATTATTGTCTTTATACATAGGATCAAAGATTATTATTGTCTTGTTTTTTTTTATAAAAAAATCTCATTCTTTTTAATACTCAAGTTTATTGACCTTTGTAATCAAATTCAACCTTTAATTAATTAAAATAAAGTAGAAATTATTCAAAAAATAAAGTATTTATATTTATTTTTGTATTTATTACAGTCAAAAGATAGAAGTTACTATTTTTTTTTATCAAACATTGATTAACAAATTATAAATTAAAAGTATAATGAAAATATATTGTTTTTATGAATAAACATTAAATAACACAACACAGTCAAACAAGACTATATAATTATTTTATTTAAAAAAAACACAACTTTTATATTTATATTTTAAATCGACTACCGTACAGTTTAACATTCAAAATTTATTAGTAGACTTATCTAATTTAATTCGTTTATTACAGTCAAAATCATCCTATAAATATTAAAATAATAGAATAAATAAAGTAGGAGTATTTGACAATTTTATAAAGTCATATAGAAACAAAAGAGGAACAATATTAAAAATTTTAAAATGGGTCAGAAGTAATTATTCTACCATAAATCAACGCAGTATATTTAAAAAAAAAATTCTAGAGATTTTTTTCTTACTTTCTTCCATAAAAACAGTTTAATTTTCAAACATTTGTCAAAAATAAAATAAAATAAAAGGTGGTTGAAAAGGAATTAGAGAAGAAAACTGTGACAGATGAGAAAAAGAATGAAATGTTCTTTATAAAAACTATAGAAATTTAGATTTTTGTTTTAAAATTAAAGCTAAATTAAAATAACATTAACTATTTTTTTTGTAGTTATTGAAAAGATTTTTATTATTTTAAATTTATTGTAAATATTATGATAAAATACAATGTACAAAAATTTTAATGATTAAAAAATACGTAGACTAAGAAAATAATATTCAATGTTTTCATACTATCTCAACAAATAACTAAGTTTCTTAAAAAATATATTAAATTTTACTTGAAATAAAAAAAACATAAATAAAAATTAAAAAAAAATTCATAAAAGAAAAAGGTGTACAAAAATTCTTTGAATTCGACCACCTAAAAAAGGTTTATAGTACTAATAAAATATTTTAATATTTTAAATCATTAAAGTAAACACATGTGGAGTAAAAAAAACATTTGGTGTGAAATCAAGAAAATTTCTACAATGACATACTTCAAAACAAGAAACAAATTCAAAACAACTAATTCTATTTTATGTAAAACACACTCTTTTTACTTCAAATAAAAATTCAAAATGATAATACTTAAAATGAAAGTTTCACATAATATTCTAAATCAACTAAAATAAACTCAAATATACAAAATAAATTAAATTTATGAGAGCTTAATTACTCCTATAATCTCAAATATGTAAAAGAAAATCAAATTCAATGAATAATTAATAAATAAATATATCTATTTTATATTTCATTTTAAATATATTGATTGTTGTTCCAGAATATTAAAAATCAATAACTTATATTTATTTAAGTCAACTATAGTAACAAGCAAATAAAAAAAGTAAGAGTATATAGAGAAAAGATAAAAGATGAAACTTACGTAAGTGTTAAGTTGACGCACAAAACTTGAGAAGTTGTTGTGCTTGAAATATCTAGGGAGCAAATCCCTAGCAAACTCAGCTTGTTGTATCACAATAAAGCTGTCACCGTTTGCACTCCAACATATCAAATCATTATTCAGAGAATCATCAACCATGTCGTAAGTTTTTGTTAAAAACGCTGCCGCTGGGGATGGTCGTTGTTGTTGCGACATTTTTTTCTAGATTTACTCTTCACGTTACAAAACACTGTATTTTTGTCAAATAAAAAAACAAACTGAAGTATATTTATAAAAGGAAAAAAAAGTTATGTAACTATATATATATAATTATTTTTCCTTATAAACCCTATGTGAATGAATAAAAGAAGAAAAAAAAATAAAGGAATTTTTATGTTTATTATAGTAATAAGGAATTGAAAAAGCTGAAAAGAAAAAGGGCAGTTAAGAATTTCTAATCCCATCAATAAAATTCAAAAAGAAAAAATTCAAAATATAAAAAAAAACAAGAACAAAGTTTTTGGTTAATGGATTGATCAAAATCCATGAATCCAAATCTTAATGAAAAGTGAAAAAATATACTATAACTTTTAAAGTAAAGAAAGAAGAAAGGTCAATAGAGTGATAAAATTATGAAAAAATAAAAATGTTCCTAGACTAAATTCTTGCACGAGACTCTTTTATTTATAATAGTAATAAATTTATTAAAAAAAACTAAATCAACCATCATTTTTTAAAATTATGTGTGTTCTAGAAATATTGAGTCTAAAAGACAAAATGAAATAAAAGGAAAACCAGTTTTAGAGACTCTATCTAGTGAATCTATCTAACGAATAAGTTAAATTTCTTTCTTATTTGGATATTAAATTGACCCCAATTACTAAAAAAATTGACTGTATTTTAACAAAGAAACATTTTATTGCTTCTTAAATTTCTTTTAATTTATAATTTGTTTTTGTTGTACAAGCCAATGTCATGACTCAAATCAAATTGTTCATCAATGGATTAATTCACATTTGTCATTTTATTTCTATTTTTTATCGATCCTAATTTTGTTGGTCGAATAATATATTTGAGAAAATGTTAATTATGTGAGTGATTTAATAAGTAAAGTGTTGAATTTATAAGAGTTGAATTTGTGTTTTTAAGATATTTATCATTATACCCTTTTATTTAAAACACTTTTACCATTAAACCCTTTTATAAAAATTAGATTTTTTTGAAATTTATTTGTTTTTATCGGAAATTCCAAAATTTCCAGCAAAAAATAAATATTTTTGGAAATTTTTTTGAAGAATACCGGAGTTTAAAAAAAATCTAAAATTTTTCAAAAATATTTTTTTTACACTACTAGAAATTTCGAAATTTTTAATACACTATCAAAAATTTTGAAATTTTCGATAGTATTAAAATATATTTTTTATTGAATAAGAACTACCAGAAATTTCATTTTAGTTGAAATTTTCAATATAAAATAAAACATTTAGAGTTTTCGATAATATTTGTAAATTCAAATAAATTTTAGAAATTCCAATATACCAGAAATTATAAATACCCTATCAAAAATTTAGTATGTATCAGAAATTCTAATCTGTCTATAAGAAATTTCGTACGAAAATTTATTTTAAATCTTTTTAAGAGTAGTTTTAAATTTATGAAACTATGGGCGGATGCCAAGTTCAAATGGAAGGTGGTAAATTAAATGCTCTTGATTATGGCAATTTGTGATATTGGGGCCGAATCTTATTTTTACTAATAAAAATTATTGATTGATTTAAATAGATATAAAAAAAATACAATTTCACGTCCCATAATCTAAAAATGAACATGTTAATAGCACAAAATGGCATAATATTTACAAAATTTTCAGACGTTAACATCAAAGTTCATTTTATGAAATAAAATATTATATATTTCAAAAAGCAAAGTATATTTTAATATTTTAATTTTAAAAAATTATATCGTTCTCTTAATTCTTCAAAACGTATTATATTAATGTTTTTGACTAATTAACAATGAGAAAACTAAAAAAATATCGCTAATTAGATGAAAATGATTAATATAATACGATTTGAAGAATAAAAAAATTAATATGAATCTTTTAAGTTAACAGATTAAAATAAACTTAAAATTAAGATAAAATAAAAGAAAAACAACTTATCATGAACTTTTATTTTAAAAGTTATTTGAATAATGTTTTTGTGATTAACTTGTTTTTCTAATATTTTGTGTAAATTGTGTCGTATATTCACATGTAAAAATGGAAAAGAAAATGAATCTAAATATAATTAATACATATTAAATTTGAACAAACATATAGAGAATAAAATATAATCAAGATCTAGTGTAAAAAAGATTAACCACATTTTCCTCCCACAACCTTCACAAAAAAATGTATAAAGATGAAAATAATTTACCTAAAAATTAGTTGAGGAATAAGGAAGAATTGGATCCTCTAATGCTCTTATGGTTCAGTCCTTCCTCCTTTTTCCAATCCAATGGTTAACTATAACACTAACAAAAAAATAATAGTATAAAGGAAAGAGAAAATATTAGATTTAATGGTTAATAATAAGGTATAATGAAAACATGAGAGAAATAACATGAGACGATCCAAATCCGATTAAGGAAGAACTAGCTAGAACATTATTTGGATCTCATACATAGATGAAGATGACCCCTCAAAGTGTAGAAAAACTTCAATCCTTCAAAACATAGAAATTTTTAGGTCGTTAAACACAACAATACTTCAAAAATTATACCATACAAAATTAAACTTAAATAAATCAAAACCTATGAAGCAAAGACACTCCGAATACGACACCGATACCGACATTGCGACAACAATAATAATTTTAAAAATAAAAAATTAAAGGTAGTTATAAGTGTCCTTGTACGTGTCAGTGTCTAACACAGACGCACTATTTTTTTAGAGGTGTCAGTACTACATAGATCAAAACTAAAGACTCACAAGATGCATATCATGAAAAAAAAAGTGATTTGATTTTTCTTTACCTTTTGAACCTAAAATTTTGCACAAAAATTGAGTCTTTTTGTGAAAGAAAGAAAATGCTGACCCACCGAAAGAGAGCACAGCAATATGAGTGAAAACAAAAGTTTTTTTTTTTTATGTGAGAGAGAGAGACTTACAAAGATAAACAAGTGAGGCCCTTTTATAGAGAAAGAGTGAAGAGAAAAAAATTGTGATTTTTTTTATTTAAGAAAAAAATATATAAGGATAAGAAGAAATGTAATGAAAAAAACGCACGTGTATAATTTTCGCTAAAGAGGAAAAATAATATTCAAAAAAGGAAGGCGGGAACCATGAAAAATTAAGTGTTATGTTAATACGGTCAAAGTATAATGTTGGTTAGACATTGTTTTTTACAAAATATTTCTTATTTAAATTTTTTTCAAATGGAAAAAGCTTCTAACGATTCTTTATATTTTTATATTTTTCAATTAATTTAAACTAAAGACGTTGGAGGAGTTAGGCTCAAATTCTGAATAAATTGGAAATACTAACATAACAACTACGGTGAATGAATTGATATAGTCAGTTCTTTCACACCAAAACCTTTGATGTACGGGACAAACAATAATGAAAATCGACATAAAAGGACCTTATGCAAAATTAATGTACACAAAGAAGAATATTAGCAAATTCACATTAGCAAGAAAAAAAAGATTAAGTGACAAGTACACAAATAATTTTTTTATCCAGTTAAATCAAACAATCTATTCTAGGGTGAGAGCAACTCTCTTATTCATTATACTTCAAGAGATATTAAAATATATTTCAAACGAGTTACAAGAAAATAGCCTTCAGAGTTTCCAAGAACATCTCATATTTTTTCCCAAGTGTTTATTTATTTCTCTAACTCTTAATATATGAATTACGCAAACTCAAGGTGTTTATAT
Organism: Lathyrus tuberosus; assembly: GCA_022829125.1. Taxonomy (NCBI): domain Eukaryota; kingdom Viridiplantae; phylum Streptophyta; class Magnoliopsida; order Fabales; family Fabaceae; genus Lathyrus; species Lathyrus tuberosus. The sequence continues at coordinate 12,621,550 of JALAZF010000066.1, read as the reverse complement.
GTGTTTCCCAACCCTTTTAGACACCTCCAAATTTCTTCCAATTCTTATCCTTTAATCCTAAGAAACCCTCCCTTTTCCTCTATATGTTTCTTTCATAAGGATTGCACCTCAATGACTCTTGTATGCCATTCACACTAAAAATAGGGGATGAAAAACACCTTGTAAAGGTGTCACGAGAGGAGCAATACGTTTCTCTAAAATACGACGTGTTTTGTGTAATTGCAAGAACGCACTGCATGCCACTCGAATGCTAATGCAGTGTATTCTAGACTCACTGCTTTTATGTCAAATGCAATGTGTTTTCTTGAGTCCCCAAAAATTGCTCTTGAAGCCAGACACTACAAATCTCCACCTTGACTTTAAAACTGAAGACGATGATGATGCATGTTTAACCATCTACTATCTATCTCCTCTATTCAAACATTGAACTATTATTCAACAAACTTGATCAGATCCAAAAAATTCTTGAACCTTGATCTAGACATTTGTATTGATTTGCACCTAACCATTGTTTCCTACTTAGGTAGTTTAGAAGCCCAAAGTATGGTTCTTCATAAATGAATTCATTTTATCAATGTAGCTTGTAACACCCATATATAACAACATACATCAAAGCATATATATTATACATGAATCCAAGTATTTGGTACTAAAATACCATAAGTTCCTAGTTAACACATTGTATACATTAAATGCCCTACATACAAAGTTCTAAAGTCTACGGCATAACATATACAAGATGTTCCAAAAAGCACTAAGAACTAGATCAATACAATGATCTCAAAATAAAACGCCATAGCGGAAGCCATGCCATCTCAAAAGCTACGATCCGTAAGGAAAAGTCAAACCACTTTGTCCTTACCCTTCGCCGAACCTGTCGTACCTGTGATGTAAACAACAACAGTGGGGTGAGATACATCATAGTCCTCTCGGCTTTACAAGGTTCTATCACACCTAACTCAAGTCGAAAGGGAAGGAAAAAGACTTTGAGTACACACACACACTATATGGAAACATGTCATGAGTTCATCAACTCACAATATCACTAATCTGTAACCACACCAAGGCATCCCCTGTTCCTGTCCGCTTCTACGTCTAGAAGTCGACCCGAGTCATGGATCCTGGTAACCTACTTGACATACGAATAGATTCGGGTTCTACGGGCCATAAACCGTTATGAACCGTCGCTTCACACGGGCCATTAACCGTCACAAGCATACGCTCCCAGAGCGCCATTCGTACTGCACGCGGGAATCAAACCTGCCAAGTAGTTGTGCACATGTTTTAGAGGAGCTCGAGACCCATGAAACGAACTCACAAGATAACCGGTTACGATTACGTGATCTCACACACAAACGTGATCGTATTCGATGATCACAAGGCCATAACGCCTTCTCAGAACCACAAAGGTTAACACATATGTTCCATACTAGTGTTTATTCATTCTATGACATTAGTATCTGACACACGCCTCGACACCGTATGTGCGATCGTTGTCATTATGTCATTTCACACTTTCTGACATTGTTTACGGTAATAATTCTCACTCTACCTATTTCGTATTTTAACATGCATATACACTTACAATCATGTTACACAACAATAGGATCGGCAAGACAAGTCATAATTGCATAGTAGAATAATGTATAACAATTAAACATAATTATATCGCTTTTGGAACTTTCTCGATTATTTAATCGGTCGGTAAAATTGACATATTTCCTCTCCATCGCATAGAATATTTCCTCGGCTTTACGTCGATATAAAGAATGATCGAAACCGATAAACGAGCCGAAAGTTATGAATTTCTCGCTAAAAGAAGAAATTTCAACTCCCAGGTCTGCGCGCTGAGCGCGGTTCTCCCTGACTTGAGGGGTTGCAGATTTTCTTGAGCGTGCTGAGCGGGCTCTGCGATTTCCATAAAAATAAAACTCTTAACAGAGCTTTTCCCAACCTGCAACAACATCTCAACAACATACCCAACAACCCATCGAGGTATAATATCACGGTTCTATTCCGGTTTAACCGATAAACTTCATACAATATGATTTTCAACATTTATCACATAATTTCCACTAAAACCCTAACATTCCAAATAACATAAACCAATCCAAACATTCATAACGATTATCGGTAAATAATTCCACATCAGTATAGATTATACTACGCAATTTCTAACTCATTTCAACCGCTAGATTCCTCGATTTTCCACAAAATCCCATTTTCTCCCAAACCTAACACAACCCCAAAAACCTCAAGAAATTCTACACTAAGGTTTCTATCTAGAACCCACTTGGATTAGAAGTTGAAGATGAAGGAGACAAGATGATTTAATGAAGGATTGATGATGATCTTAGCTCTTGAACTTTTCTTCAAATTTTCCTCTTCTCCACTTTTCTCTCCTTCCTTTCCTTTCTTTCTTCTTTCTTTCCTTTTCCTTTTCTTTCTATCTTTTTCTTTTGTTTGGAAAATGGGAGGAAAAGGAAACATATAGTAAACTATCATTAATAAATAATACTACTAAATGTCCAAAAAGTCTCTTAAGTCCAAATTAGTAAAATACCTCAGAGTCAGATAATATTAATTGGATTTATTCTAAGTTCCACAGTTATTCTAATTATTTTGTCAAATAATTTCTCAGAGTACACTGGGCTCAGTCGATCACAATATAATATTATCCGGAGTAATAAAATACGGGGTATTACATAGCTCTTTGGCAATCTAGCTCCTACTTAGGTAAGAGTTTTTGCACTATCCTTACACCAGTAACTCTTTGGCAATCTAGCTCCTAGAAATATGACAATAACAATTCTATGACTCTTTATACAATATTTCCCGCAAAATTCATTTAACTACTCTAAAAAAATCTCCAGTCCTTTGTTAGTTCTTTTCACTAACACGCCTTGATTTCAAATCCCATATCTTGTTCTTGTCATGAAATTCTTGACTAGATAATGTTGCATGTCTAATAACAATGGAACCATTTAGAATATATAATCCACAAATTCTACATCATTTAGCCATGATCACTCCAACATGTGAAATATTCAATAACACCCCATTTAAATTATCTAATTCTATAGAATAATTTAATTGTATTGTATGTGTTTTGAATGGTTAAGGTAGTAGGGGAGCCTTGTGTATGGGGTAGTGTCCCTAGAATATTATAATTTTAAGTAAGGGGTGTGGTAGTAATTAACAAGAAGTATGGGGTGTTGGACATAATGAGATTAATAATATTACTATTAGATTTAATTAAATTAATTTAGTAGTAAAAATAAATAAGTTAATATTTATTTAAAATAACAATAATAATATAAAGATACTATTGCTTTTATTATTATTTTATTGGGTAGTTGGCCTAATGATATGATTTAGAAAATATAATATATACATAGAGATATTATTATTAGTATTTGATTTTTTTAGTTTGATTTAATATTTTAGTAATAATAAAAATTTAAAAATAAATTAAAAATAAGGAATTTAATTGGTCTACCTATAAGAAGGTGAGGAGAGAACAGAGAGTGGGAAATATACGTGAAAGAATTGGAAAAGGGAGAGTTAGGGCAAGATGCAAGGGTACGAAGAAATAGAAGACTACCATTGTAGAAGGGCTTGGAGCTTAAAATTCTAAGGTATGGGGGGGGGGGGGGACTATTCCTATAAGAGTATCTAATCATGAGAGGGTATTGAGGGGTCTTTAATCTCTTAGGTTGGTCTTATGCCATGTTATGATTGTTGTTGATTTGTGATCATGATTGTGAAGAATGAATTGTAATTGTTGTGGCTATAGCAATTGATATTTGTTGATGATGAATTTTGAATTGTTGTTGAATTTTATGTTTGTTGTATGTTAAGGGTTTGAGATGATGATTATGATGATGGTAGGGTATGAAATTGTAAATTTATTGGTGTGATTATATGGATATAAGTGTTGATTGATATTGGTATGTTTATGATTGAGTTTAAAACCATGAAATATTTTTGGTGATGATTTCATGAAATATGGATTGATGAAAGTTTGTTAGATCTTGTGTTGGAGATTTGCTGTAAAACATGAAAAAGAAGAAGATGAAAATGGTATGATGAAAGTTGCACAAAATAAATTCCAAAGCGTATGTTTACACTAAGTTTTATGTTCGATTCACCCCACTAATTTAGACAAATTGGATGCAAATGGGTAATCCGGCGAATCCCTTTCAGGATACTTTGGAAATCTTAACATAAATCGCACATTCACATTAGACATATCGATTAACTATATTTTATAGAATAAAGTTCCTTCTCTTATTTTCGTGCACTATAAAAATAAAGAAATGACTTAGATATAAATTTTGGCTCTGAAATATATTATGTTCGTATATTTTTATGCCTAACAAGTATCTATATTTATAGAAAAACTTAAACCAATTGGTGAGGAGAAATAATGTTTCAAGATAGACATTATGAAAAAAATTATATATTTATAACATTCAATAATGTCATTAAACGTTGCATTGGTCTAGTGGTGACCCTTTCCTTCCTCGCGTCCGTAGCCAAGGGGTCCTTGGTTTGATTTTGGCAAACGTAGCTTTTGGCAATTTATTTTATCAATTTTAACAAATAAATCCAAAAACAGTTCCAATCAAGATTCAAATCTGTTACCTTTGGGTTAATACAAAAGTGTCAATAAGTAGACCACATAGTCATATATGATTTAAATGATTCATAAAATCAAATTAATCATTATTATATATCAATTCAGTATTTTGGAAATTTCTCCAACAATCCATAACTATTTTCAAAATATATCTAAATCCATTATTCAGAAAATTTCATGGTTTCAGACAAAGGTATTATGACACATTTAATAAGGTCTTGTGTCTCATATCCTTTTCATGAGAATTTAAGAGTCAAGCCCTTGAACTTTATGAAGCGAAACCACTTCATTATCATATAGGTAGACTATATCAGAAATGCACCCATAATTATGCATTCCAACAAACATATACTATATGTCTGTTAAGAGAAAAACCTCATCCTACCACACTTATTCTTATGGTCCAAGTACTTTTACCCCTTGGGATGTATCTATCATTAAGTACTTCAATCACTGTAATAATTTACTTTCATCATATAACTCAAGACTTATATTAATCAAGTGTGAGTTAAGATTTCACTGTCGATGCACTACTATAAAATACACCTTCGGTAACATAATAATACTACGGTTATGCTTTCCACCGTTGTAATATCGCAAACTGGATGCGCCTAATATGTTTTTAATTTTTTTGAAAGTTATTTAATCACGGTTGAGATAAACAACCGTGGTGATAAAGTAAGTGTTACAAGCTTCGAATCCTAGCAACTACATGTCATACGCTAATTTTTACCCCTAAGATCCCACCTCATTTTCATCTTTACAATGCGTCAAGATCACAAACATGAGATTTTCCTAATCCTCATTTCTCTGGGTTTGTTATGGAAGAGATCACCAGACACCTTTGTATTTCTTTCTGTCTTTATTTTCTATTTATTTCTAACATTACTAATCAAAATACAAAAATATGTTGCAGTTTGCTTATTTTCTTTCTCTGAGTGTTTAAGATTTTGCAGGGATGTCAAGGACAATGGCATGACATCAAATCAAGTATGGCTATTCAGTTATGATCCAATTCAAAATGAAGTTTGATCTCATCTTGGTCAAACATTATGGGATTGCTTCAAGTGCAAGT